>OX392487.1:2500000-5000000 GCA_947623365.1 Achlya flavicornis
TCTTAGTGGATACCTACTCTTCACAAAGAATATACCCTCTAAATTTTATGTATCTAGAACCAGCGGTTTAGGCTGTGCGTTGATATATCAGTCAGTCAGTCAGGACTTTGAATTTTATATATATTGATGTACGTATGTTTGCCCACGCATCCAAAACTATTAATCGGATTGTGACCATTCTTTATTTATATAGTCTTACATTTACTTCAACTTAGGGAAAAGTGCAAGTTTCATCAAAACGTGTTTTCCTGCTTGCTTATTGATACGTGCTAAGGGTGTGGTTTCAAAGGGAAAACATCTCAAAACCTTGGTCAGATTCTAGAGAATGTAAGAACAGCTAAAAATACGAAATAAAAAGTAAATCGACTTCAAAATACACTAAAAAGTATAAAATTACTCTAATCTGACACTGTTTTGATATCACATCATATCGTGGTGTTATTAATAATCTTTGCCAAGTTGTGTCTCAAAGGGATTGTTTAAAAAATTCAACAGGTATACACCAAAGTGTTGCCAACAGACGTGCTAGCTGGCAGCTTACCTATCATCTTCAAAACATTATCCACGATGCAAGAGGACTGCAAGCGTCACTCCCGACTAGAAATAGGTTACTTCCTCACACGGATGATCAGGAAGTACGGAGCTGACACCGTGGAGAAACTCATACCGAACACTGATGAGGTGATGCTAAGGAGACTGAGGAATATGAGGAAGATGGAGAATAGGAAGAAGAGGATGAAAGATGGACAGAAGTGAGTTTTATTTGCAGTATTTTCGATGTTCAAATATTTCAGGTAGTGGACGGAATCTTTGCAGACATACACGTTAATAATACTAGAACTTAAATCAATCTGTTTTAGATTCAAAATCCAAAAGTCATTTATTCAATTTAGGCTCTAGTAATGCACTTATGAAAGTTAAGTTGTACATACAGTTGAATTTACCACCGGTTCAGATTCGAATTGGTTCAGAGAATCCGAATCACTTTCGCGGGTAAACTCCCAGGTCCTCTATTCTTGCGCTTTCTACATCGATGTCGCGTTATACATTCGGCGAGATTTATGTCAAAACGTATAGCTATTTTATTGTTTTTCGGCGAATGGCCAAACAGACTTTGATGTCGAAGACACGAGAATTGAGCCCCTGAGCTTATGCGATGACAATAAATTAGAAGATTTTTGAAATCGACACAATCAGATGCACAACTAAGGTCGCAGCTAAACTATTTGATTTCCCAACTACATATTATGCACGCGTTTTTAACCGACTTCAAAAAAAGGAGGAGGTTCTCAATTCGGTTGCATTTTTTTTTTTTTTTTTTATGTTTGTTACCTCATATCTCCCTCATTTATCAAACGATTTGGAAAATTCTTTTTATGTCTGGAAAGGAACACTTCCCGTTTGGTCCCATTGTCATCAGATCAGGATTTGATTACTTCTTAGTGTACTTTGAAGTCGGTTTAAGTTTTTTGTAAAACAGTCCAATTATTCCATTTATTCTCAATATTTTGACCACATAACGAATGAGATTGTGGTCAAAGAAGCGTCCTAACAGCACAATAACTCAAGCCAAAATTATTTATAGGGACCAAGATTCCGACTCAGAAATGGACCCAGCAATGAGAGGTACTTCAAAGACTCTCGAAGACATTCTTAAAGATTCAGACTCTGAGATGGAGTACTTGGACGAGGAGGAGGACAGGAGGCCGCGGCCTAAAGTCAAGAAGGCGAGGACTCAGGCCTGGATACAGGATGACCCGGAGAACATTGTGGATCTTGCTGATGTGTCTGCTTCTAGAAAGATTACAGGTATTTATTTTATTTTTGAAGGTATCCAAGCTAGGTTACAAAATACCAGGAGCATTAATTTTTATCTGAAAGAAAGGAGCCTTCAACGTTGTCCGTTTTGGACCATTTAATTACATATTAGGCGCGTCGTGAATCTTCGTTCGCACAGAAAAGAAAGTATGGCCCGAAGATTAACAAAAGAATGCTTAAAACTTACAATCAACCTTAGGTCACTACTATAAGGTTCATAATACACTGCAGATATTAGTTCCGTCTCACTCGCAAGTCACGCCGCTCTGCACTATTACACTCCAATAGCATTTCCCGCGCTTTGAAAATGTATCCTCTGCGCAGGTACATCGGTAAGCCATATCAGTTGGGTACTACTGTACGTACGTGTCTATCTATAAAACAAAACTTGTTAGGAATTTTACAATTCTGTTAATTATTAACTGTATTTTACTTAATTTAAGAAGGAATACTGTTTCATAATGTAGTTTGTAAGCTTTATACGGATATAATATAGCGAGGCCTGATTCGCACTTGGTCTTTTTAATGTACTCCTTGCCCAAAGGAACCCTATTACTAAGCCACCGCTGTCTGTCCGTCCGTCCATCTGTCAGTGGTCTGAATCTCATGAACCGTAGTAGGTAGAGAGTTGATAACAAAAAATAATAAAAATGAAATAAAATTAAAGGGGGCCGTAATATTCGGCAAATTACGGAAACCTTCGCATGTGGGTCCGACTCGCATTTGACCGGCTTTTTAAAATTAAATCAAATCTCCTCAGCAACGGATCCATCGAAACAACTTAAGTCAATAGAAGTGAAAGCTAAGAAGAAAGACGGCGGGTTCAAGACGGCGCCCGACGGCAGACTGATCATAGGTGATGACGGTGACGACGATGAAGATGATGATGAGCCAAAACCCAGCGGTGATGTCGATACTGATACCGATGATACAGGTATGTAACATTCACAGATATACATATAAATAGATGACGCGAGTGTATGTACTTTGCGTGTCAAAATCTGTGCAAAAAGGGAGAACAATGTTCTTCTTTTGAAACTATCGCGTGGACAGGGAACTCGCATAAGGCTGCATGTCCACCAGTGATGTGTAGCGAGGGATATGTTTAGCTGACTAATAGGATCGCTTCATTTACACGTTAAAAATCTAATGCCAGCCTGACTAAATCTTGTGACATTATGGTTATTTCTTGTGACAAGGTTAAGCTGGCATCCAAAAAGCTTGGAGTGCTCATAAGAGCGAGGCAGTACTTCACATCGGGACAAAGGCTGCAACTTTATAAGTCGTAGGTCCGGCCTCATATGGAGTACTGCTGTCATCTATGGGCGGGAGCACCGGGATACCAGCTTGATCCTTTTGACTCGGTTCAACGACGTGCCGTCAAAATTGTTGAAGATCCCGAGCTCACAAGCGGTTTAGAGCCCCTCAGTCTGAGGAGAGACTTCGCCTCCTTATGTGTGTTCTACCGCTTGTACAACGGACAGTGTTCTAAAGAATTGTTCGACTTGATGCCCACGGCTACCTTCCACCATCGCAACTCTTACCATCGACGGGGAGCCCATCCTCACACATTGAAACCAGAATTGTTTCGAACTGTGCGAGCTAAATGGAGTTTTCTTCCGCCGACGCTCGGACTGTGGAATGAGCTCCCCTCCGTGGTTTTCCCAATGGAGTACAGCATGGGGTTCTTCAAAAGGGTGCGAAGAGATTTCTTCAGGGTCGGCAACGCGCGAGTGATACCCCTGGTGTTGCAAGCGTTCATAGGCTACGAAGATAAGATTAGGATTATTAGGAGTTGCGCCCCGCGGTTTCACCCGCGTACCCGAGTTATATCCAATCATACCCTACCGTTAAGTTTATTAAAATTTCCTAATTTCGTAAGCAACTTTTCTTAAATTTTTTGCCTTAAGAACCTTCTCCAGGGCATGAGGAAACTTAAAAAAAAAGACGTATGAAATCGGTAAAGTCGTTCTTAAGTTATGGCGTGACCAAGGGACATACGGATTAATTTTTATATTTGTATAGAGATTTCACTTTTCTAATTCAATGAATTAGCGTTTTTATAGCGATTATAAATAATTTTCTTTAGACAACGAAGAACAAAAAGAGAAGCCGTCCAAACTGCTCAAGCCTGGTGCCAAGAGGCGTTTCGACGACATCCTCAGCATAAAGAGCGGAAAGTCCAACCGCAGTAGAGCTTCTACCGTCACTGTCACCTCCAAATACAAAGCCGGCGGCAAGGGAATACACAGGTGAGATGCACCTTATTACTATTGGTATACGGCTGTTTTTAGCGTGAAGAATATTTGCGTTAAGTCCTTTTATTAGATTAAGAAAATACAGTTGTGATTCTACCTTATTGTAGTAGTTATATGGTTGTTTTTAGCGTGAAGAATATCTCTGTTAGCTCCTATAAGATTAAGAGAATAAATTTCTGACCTTATTGATTTAATAGTAAGGTTGAATTTTACTTATATGAAGTTGAAAATCATGGTATAAGATTCGACTAGAGAAGTAGTATTTACATGTGAAATTGTATGTTATGAAGTTGAAGTTGCTAACAGTAATGGTCCTAACCAAGGAAATATACATCTAAGGATGGTACGGAACCCTCAGATCAGAACTGCACTTGACCGGTTACGATATACCCTACTAATATTATAAATGCGAAAGTGAGTTTGTTTGTTACTCCTTCACGCCTCAACTACTCAACGGATCATCATGAAATTTGGCATGCAGATAGCCTATGGTATGGAGAGGGACATAGGCTTTTTATTAAGGGAACGCGGGTGAAACCGCGGGGGACAGCTAGTTACCTTATATAATCTTGTGTTATTTTTTTCAGACCTCTTGGCTCGGCGGCATCAGTAGCCTCCACAGTGGGCACGGATTACAGATCTAAGAAGGCGAAGGGCGACATCAAGAAGAAGGGAAAACATGACCCTTACGCGTACCTACCATTATCTAGGAACAATTTGAATAAGAGGTAAGGAATTTATAGGCTTTTTAAGGTGTTTCTATAGTGGAATGGGTCGAATGAAAGAAAAAAAAATGTACAATAGATTTGTTAATGGGTATTAGCCCTCAGTGATTTGAGATGGACTCGAATATACCATAATGCATTCCCCACTAATGCCTAGGTCAAAGCAGCATAGCTTAGGTTGCAACTGACGAATCTCTCTCGTCCCATCTAATCTCGTCCCATTCAAGCGGCCCGAGCTGCTATTAACGAACCGACCCTCTCTAATTACCCGTTACTTGCTCAAGTCCGCACTAATCACACATTAAATAAGAAACCAATGGCCATAAAGAAACAGTTTTGTATGGGAACTATGAGCGTTCGAACATAGTTACGGCGCTTGGATTCCGCTATTAGATTTTGAACCTATTTCCATTGTTATTAAGGGCTTTTTTTCATTCACTGTATTTTCTCCATGTTTTGTTTTCAGGAAAAAAGCTGTAACATCGAAACAATTCAAAGGTATAGTGAAGACAAAAACTAAAGGTGTCAAGATAAAGTCTAAGAAATGATATTTATAAAATCTCTTTCATTCTAGTTTTGAAATAAGACGTGCTTTGAAAATCGCAGATATTGTAAAGTGTTACACAAGTTAGAAGTTACATCGAATTTATTTGATCCAAATAACAATATGTATTGAATCAGAAAATTAGTAAATTGTTTCGTTGAATTTACATGAATTAAATTTAAATCGTCGAGCTATGAGATAAAGTTTATTTTCGATTAACACAATATATTCTCGCGTATTAAAGTTAGGAAAGCTTTGATGTAAATCCTAACTGTGTAACCAATTGCTAACTTTATTCTCATTGCCTAACGGTTGTAAATGCGTCATGATTTATAGAAGTGTTAAAACTGTTATAAATAATAAATCAATATGAGTTATTGTTTTGTTTTATTATTAAAATTATCTGAAGTTTTATTTTAGAAATAATCGGAGATACCTTCGATTAGATAAGAGAGAACAATAATATTGGTACATAAGAATAATAAGAGGCATTATGCCTTTCAATTTTGGGAGAGATTACATAACTGCTAATTCATTTAGGTACCTTTTTTTTATACGACGAAGTCGGTAACGATCCTCCTGATGGTAAGCGGTTACCGTAGCCATATAGAATAGAATAGAATAGAATGATATTTATTTGACAGCAGTAAAAACACATATACAAAGAAATTAAAAACACAGGGAAAAAAAAAAAAAAAAGTTTAAAAGTACTTAATTAAAAAATACACAAAATAAGAATAATAAAAGTGCTGTCAAAAAGGATACCGACTCAGCATGAGTTGTGGCGTGTTACGTCACAACGCTGATTTTCAGCGGCACCCTAAATGAGGTGACGCCAGGGGGCCTACCACAAGCTCTTAAAACAAGGTTAAAATAACCTTATTTGTCTTTTGTCCCTCTTTGACATCCAACGTCAAAACAAGACAAAACACAAATAAGGTTATTTTAACCTTATTTTAAGAGCTTGTGGTAGGCCCCCTGGACGTACATAAAATAGATTTGTGGGAGATGACATAATTATATATCTATTTATATAAAAAAAAATATATAAAAAATACATAAAAAACAAAAGAAAAAAATAATAATAATGCAGATAAATACAAGTTATACAGTGGCTAATCATAAACTAAACAACAAAAATAAATAAAACACAGTAAATAACATAATATATTAGAACTAAAATAAAAAAACAAATAAAACAAAAGCCGTTATTACATAAAAGGTTATTTGCCCCCACACAAAATACGAAACGGAAACACAGATTAAATTAAATACGTACGGAGAATCGATACGATACGCTGTCGCACTGCTGCCACTGAGATGTTTTATTAACGATTTGAAGGAAGACGTAATACACAGAACCTTTTGTACATAATTTTAAAAGATTTAATGGAGCGGCAATCGCGAAGCGGTGGTGGTAAGTTATTCCAACATTTAGTGGCAGCGTATCGAAAACTCCCCTTAAACGTTGCAGTGCGATGATGAGGCACAGAAAGTAAATACGCTGATGCCCGAGTGGAGTGGGGGTTGCTATCACGAGCCCACCGTAATTTCTTATATAAATAATCAGGTGACCTCGTAACAACAACTCCAAATAGTAGTGTGGCCAAGTGAAACTCTCTGCGAACTGACATCTTCATGATTTTTGCCTCATTAAGAAAGGGTGTTACATGTGCTCTAGGAGGGATATTGAAACAGAAGCGAGCACAAGCATTTTGTACCCGCTGAATCACGCCAATGCTACGAGATAGTAAGCGCGGGCCAAAGACAGTGTCAGAATAATTAAATTTAGATAAAACTAATGAATCACACAGCCTCACTCGCAGATCCTTACATAAAAATTCACGCACTCGATATAAAAGCTTGAGTCTATAGAAGCAGACCCTAGCAGTCTCCAGAATATGCTCCTCGAATCGCAGCCCATCATCCATGAAGATACCTAAGTTACGAGCTCCACCAACGCTTTTAATTCTTTCACCCAAAATGGTAACAACGGGCTCATAACTTTTTATAGAAGCTCTTTGTTGTCTAGTCCCGAGAATTAAGAATTTGGATTTACTAGGATTAATAAGCAAGGAATTAGCATCACACCATTGTGCGATACTGTCCAGGTCATGACATAGATGTCTAACAGCAGTCGAAGTATTTTCTGGCTTGAAGGAGATATACAGTTGGGTATCATCGGCGTACATATGGAACTCACTATTACTTATACAATTCACCATATCTGTGCTGTAAAGGATGTACAATATTGGGCCTAAAATCGATCCTTGGGGGACACCACGCGATACAGGCCTAGAGGAAGAACAAACCTTAGAGCCGTCAGAGCCACACATTTCCACCATTTGTGTGCGACCACATAAGTAGCTTTCGAACCATTTAACAGCATTGATATCAACCCCATAGAAGGATAACTTAGACAGAAGTAAATCAATATTAATAGAATCAAAGGCACGAGAAAAATCAAGCAGAGCAAGAATAGTACCCTTACCCATGTCCTGAGCTGAAAGTATATTATCTACAACATCTATTAAAGCAGTAACTGTGCTGCGACCCCGCCTAAACCCGGACTGCTTATCAGGAAGTACATGAAGGCTTTCTAAATATTTGGTGAGCTGATTACACACAATTTTTTCCAAAATTTTCGATAGACATGGAAGTATACTGATTGGTCTGAGGTCTTGCATTGCAGTAGCATTCGAGTTTTTAGGGATTGGTCTGACCACTGCATTTTTCCAGCTACTGGGAAATACGTGACTTTTTATAAATGCGTTTATAATAGCAGTTATAACACTAAGAGTGCGAGGAAGTATCAGCAGAATCATCTCCAGGGAAATACCATCCACACCCTGTGCATTGGACCTTAGACCACTAATAACTTTCGAGACCAAGCCTTCATTGACGGTTTCAAGGGTAAAAGTAGAGGGACTAAAGCGGTCAAATTCAAATGAAGTTAAATAGGAAATTGGAACGCAAGTATCACGGGGAATGTTAATAAAATGCGCATTGATAAGATCTGGATCATTAAGATTCTTAGGTAAATCTATGTCATTATTGTGATCAATAATTGCTCGCTTCAAATTTTTCCATAAGGTGCTGGAGTCCTTAATAAAAGCATTTACTTGAGACACAAAATAAGCACGTTTCTCATTATAGAGAGCAGCTGACACGATACCTTTAAGTTCTTTATAGTATTTTTTATGCGCCTCTTGCTTAGATTTGTAAAACTGAGAGTGTGCCAAATCACGGAGCTTTATCATTTCTTTGATATTATATGTTATCCACGGATAGGAACGTTCTTTAATACGCAACTTTTTAACAGGTGCATGCCGATCAAAAACCAAATTAATTAGATCATTAAAAGCTAAAACCATATCATCGACATTATTAAGTGATAAAATGTATTCCCAATCCATATTATCGATATCCCTATCAAATAAATTTAAATCGATATCTTTTAGCGGCCTGTATGTAATACACTTTGTAGCAGATTTAACCTTATGCACATCAAGCGAGCAAGTCACGAATGCATGACCACCAAGCTCAGGTACATGATCCACTGTAACATGACGTACTCTAATATCAGCACAAACTAGATCTATAGTGGTCTCCGTGTTTTGAGTGAAGTGGGTTGGCTCGTTTACAAATTGTTTTAAATTAAAGTAGCTTAAGAAGTTTAGTAGCTTTATAGTGTTCCTGTCATCTGAAATAGACCAATTGATATTGAGATCACCCAGCAAGACAATGTGATCAAATTTACCAAATGAGCTAATTGATTCTGTCATGGCATCGAAAAATGTGTCAACATTGAGCCAGGGAGGCCTGTAAGCCGTACCAATAATGAGTTTAATTCCCTTCAATGTCAGGCTTAACCACATCTGCTCGACAAGTGGAGACGCAGACGCAGGATGTTGATACGTACGAACACTAAGACCGTTTTTAACATAAAACCCCACGCCGCCACCTCGACCACTACGAACATCAGCAGGTCTCGGGCGATGTCGAAGCCGATAACCTGGGACGACAGGGGCGCGACCCTTTTCGCCCTTCCTAAGCCATGTTTCATTAATTGCCATGAGATCAACGGCATGTGTTCCCATTGCGATGATAAATTCTTCATGTTTTGTGCTCAGAGAACCAGCGTTAAAAATACCAACTTTCAAAAAATTTTTATGTGTCATTGATCCCAAAAAATATAAATAGAAATAAAATGGGACGAAAAACAAATAATTTTATTATAAAATACCAAAGTATATCCAACGTAGCACATAAATAGGAAAAGTTCACGGTTCATCCAAACATCAAAAAAATTATACAAGAAAGGCAGTTGATATAAAAACACACAATTATGCATAAACAACCAGTAACAGTTACATTTATATCGTAAAAAAGAAAAATAAACAACCAAAGCCACAACAACACTCAAATAATTTAAAAAACCATCAAAAATAATATTACATGTTAAATAGCCTAATTTTACGTGCAAGGCAAGTTTTAATGCTGTAGAAAATGTGAATGATACTAAGTACTCACAAATACAAAAATAAGAAAAATTTAACATGGTTAAATCATACAAAAAAAGATATCGCTCAGTAAGACAGTTATAAAGATCACAAAAAAAAACGAATATACATAAGAATAAAAAACAAGTAGCATAATATAGCATAAAGTAAGTTAACAAGCACCAATAAAATGCAGGCTTCTCAAACAGAACCAGACTCAAAAACACGGTCAAAGTCTGCTTCTGAACGCATCAGATATACCTGCTTTCCATCATTCTGACGCACGAAAACGCGACCTCTTTTGGTCCACGAGTAACGCCATTGGCGCTTGCGACATTCCTCACGAGCTCGATAGAATAGATGGCGATTATTTCGCGTTAGCCGCTCATTGATGTACACTCGATGCGGAGGTCCCGACACACCGATGTCAGCCGTAGTTAGGTTGCGGCGCACTCGCGCTGCTCGCAGAAACTCGTCCCGTAGGTGGCGGCGTGCCAGTCGCACCACAACTCGGCGAGCGCGCCCGTTCACCCCATCATCCCCATTGGCATTTGCTCCTAACGCTCCGACTCGCTCAGCGAAAACTATGTCTCGATCCTCTAGGGTGACACCTAGCTTCGCAGCCAGTACCATGGCAGTGTGCATGATATTTTCTCCCTTCTGTTCCGGAAGTTGTCCAATTTCAATATCAGATAGCAGCGCTTCTTGATCGCGATCGTGCAGCTCCAACTTGAGTTGAAACACCGTCTGTTGAAGTTCTGTAACCTCATTCATGCTGGGCATTACGTCTCTTTGTTCGAGTATTTCAATTCTCCGCTCGAACCCATTCATCCGCTCACCGATGCCTGCCATGGAGGCACGGAACTCCAAACGGAATTCACGAAGTTCAGTCATATATTCCGCTAATTCGCGACGCATGTCTCGAACATCCGAATCTCCGATCGAGGGTGTAGGAAGATTTAGTGCCTCTAAAGTAGGGGAAGGATTAGCGACGATGGCAGCTTTAGAAGTGGGCAGGGAAGCAGGAGCATCGCAGATATTCTTTACAGGAGTGTTACTGTTGTCACCCTTACGCTGTCTTTTCTTACACTCAGGGCAAATCCAATCTTTAGAAATTGTTGCATTATCAGGAATCGCCACACAACCTTTGTGGAAAATACATGGGCATGCCATACAAGTGACGGCGACTGCTGATGATAAAAACTTGCCGCAACCCGTACACTTCGCCATCTCAAGATAACTTGATAAAAATAAATAATGTACAAGTTATATGTCGGCACTAAATAATATATGGCGCTAGTAGACTGAAGTTGACGACCGAACCGAAACACTGTCGGACCGAAATTATCGAAAGTACCTTCTTAAAAAAAATATATACCTTTGATAGCACCAGACTAGATTGCATAAATTAAACACTATCCGAGCAACGTTGGCGTACACAAACACTCACACAGCCTATTCGGATGAAGTAGATAGAAAGTATAATACTATTAAAGTGAATTCGAGTGATTTAGTATTTTTATGGTCGTAAATACTCCCGGGTACAAACTGACGCAAGACTGTCCGTGACGTCACTCCTATATAGACGCTTGCAACACACGGGGCATCACTCGCGCGTTGCCGACCCTGAAGAAATCTCTTCACATCCTTTTTGAAGAACCCCATGCTGTTCTCCATTGGATAAACCACGGCAGGGAGCTCATTCCACATTCTGAGAGTCCGCGGAAGGAAGCTCCGTTGAGCCCACACAGTTCGAAACAATTCTGGTTTGAATGTGTGAGGATTGACTCCCTGCCGATATAATAACAATCTACTAGACTCAGATCATTGACAACCTTGGATTGAATAAGACAGCTTGGTAACTCCACTCCACGACAACTTTGGATTGAACAAGACGGCTTGGTAAGTCAACTTGTTAACTCCACGACAACCTTGGATTTAACAAGACAGCTTGGTAACTCAACTTGTTAACTCCACGAAAACCTTGGATTGACCAAGACGGCTTGGTAACTCAACTTGTTAACTCCACGACAACCTTGGATTGACCAAGACGGCTTGGTAACTCAACTTGTTAACTCCACCACAATCTTGGATTGAACAAAACGGGCTGTTAACTAATGTCTTACCAGGATAAAATTACTCTGTAAGTATCTTATTCTTGGTTAGGTATATCTATCAAAGCACCAAATTTTATCTAGATCCGTTCAGCCCTTACAGTGGCTTACTACTATTAAACGAGCAATATTTATTTACAATACAAAATTCTTTATTATTTACACAAAAAACACACAATACAAAATAAAATAAAAAGTGCAAACAATTAAGGCGGACTTATCGCTGAAGCGATTTCTTCCAGGCAACCTAGGGCAATAGGATAGATATAAGATAGGTGGAGCAGTAAATATACTATATATACATAAAAATACCTACTTAAATAAAGTTCAAAAACCTAATACTTAAATAAAATATTTAGATAAACTAATATATATTCTATACTAATATATATTCTATTTACGTAAGTATATACAGTAGACTCTCACTAATTCGGCACTATCAAGACTAGGGAGTGCCGGATTATTGGACGTACCCGACTACTGAAGTGCCGGATTAGTGAGACTACTTTATGTGTTTTAAGATAACGAAAACGGCTCCAACGATTTCGATGAAAAGTATTTGGGGGCGAAAATAAAAAACGATCTCTCATCTCTGGGAAAGCACGTTTTTTCGAGCAATAAAATGTAGGAATATACATCGAAACGAAATCTAATCTACATATTCAGTCATTGTCATTGAACTCAGCATACTTTTACAAGGGCTAAAGCCCGGTTTCTTTACAATAACGAATCGTTTTGCTTACCAATGGTAGGTTTTTTTATTGCCAAACTGGGCATATAGATCATTTCGTAAGCTAATTTTACCTGTGATAGCTACTTCCATATGGGAGGATCTGCTATGCAAAGCATTGAGGTATTTGCTTCATTATTAAAAAAGATGTAAAGTCTTAATTTTAACCGATAACGGTCCGTAATTTATAGGAATCGGCCATTAGACTCCTCGCTCTGTCACTGTACGGTCAACATTGGCGTACCTACATACTACTTTGCTGGTGTGCACGGCACTAAAAAAACATACGAAATCCGTAAAAGTAAGTATCTTTCTACATCATGGATAGTTTTTGGTAAGTTTTAGGAAATTTGTATCTATTAAGCTTTTTGTTACCCACAGATTCCAATAGGGTTGCAATCTTACCTCAAACATTCACCGTATACCTATTTGGTGAAGATCACTTATTCTTTTACCCTTGTTTTAGCCTACTGCTTGATGGTAAGCGCTTTGTACAGTAGGCTATAGCGAAGTTTGGAACACCAGAGGAACTGGAATTCAGTATTCAAGTGTAGCTGATTGACAGATTTTCAACAAGTCAACAATTCATCAGACGGTGTCCGTACTCAATTATCATGATGTTATTATTATTATGATTATTACGTTGTTTTTAGGGTTCCGTACCGAAAGGGTGCCAAATGGGACCCTATTCATAAAACTCCGCGTCCGTCCGTCCGTCTGTCTGTCAGTGGGCTGTCTCACGAACCGTAATAGGTAGACACTTGAAATTCTCACAGAATATGTATTTCTATTACCACTATAACAAAAAATGAAATAAAATTTTAAATTAAAGGAACGACTTCTTTCGGGTTTTTTTTATTATTCATTTCACAGTCAATTTGAGTAAGGTAACATTATTATTGTACAGAACCCACCGTGTGCGAGTCCGACTCGTACTTGGCCGTTTTTTTTATTTTATACGGCGAAATCAGTCCACAAGCATAGGTAAGGCCCGCTTGATGGTAAGCGCCTAAGCGGTTACCGTGGCGTTGCAACGTACGAAGCATCACTCACGCGAGTCACGCGTTTACCTGTATAAATGAGCTCAGGCCACCTTACTCATGCGCAGTACTTAACACAACAAAATTAATTGGCTGCGGTATTCTGAAAGGTGGAGGAACTTCCCCAGTCGAGTTTTGGGCGAATAAACGCTATGCCCTATCTCTCTTTGTCCTTCTAGAGAGAAAGCTATATCATTACACTCGTTCTTAAAATGATCCATGAATGTAGTAATGTAGGTTTCTGTACATTTTGATTTGTTCAGTTACTTATGTTGCTGACTTTACAAATGCTTTTAAGGCGATGATAGCTCAGTGGTAGTGACGTCGGATGTCGAGACGAAAGTCCCGGGTTCGAATTCTTTCGGTGAAGGAAAACATCGTGAGGAAACCATAGCACGGTGGTAGAGTACTTTATAGTACCCACCTAGCTGGCTACCACCCTCAAGTTGAAAACCTGTCGCCTTGTACCTATCGGTGTTCCGACAGCTGCACTTGAGAGCCAGTTCCTTCTAGGCTTTGTGTGTTTACCACCTTCGGCCACATCATCACTTACCATAGTGAGATTGTGGTCAAACACAGGCCTGAACAGCCTACACAGTAAAAATAAAAATACTACGATTTTTAAATAACTTTTTTCTCGCAGAAATAACATCATTATCTTTATTGTCAAGAAGAGGTATTTTAAGTTTAAAAAGTTAATTTATGCAGCTCTTAATTCGGGAATTACGGTGATTACCTTGGCAGTCGTTTATGGAATGGATTATGCGTCAACATAATTGTAAACTTTTTCTCGGCAAGCCGCCGCAGGCGGGATAACAGCATCGCGCGTTTCACAACCTCGAGTCATGGGAACTCACGGAAACCAGTTCCCGCGCTCGATACATTCATATCAAATATATTTTTAAGGTGTAAACCGGTCAATTAAAACAAGTTGTCTTAGTTATTGAGGTATTTGCCTTTATTTTTCAAAAGGAGGCGATTTACTATTACGGGTAGACTTATTTTAATAGTATTTATATTTTTACATGGAAATTTTCATCACATTAAACCATTATTTAATATCCTAGGCCATTTAATCAGTATTCAATTCAGTATCAACAATGAGTAATAAGTCATTTCGAAAAAATACAACCATTCTGTAATAATCTATTTTTAATTCTTCATTGACACATACCGACTTCGCATCGGGGAACGTTTTAAAAAAATCTTATAAATAATATACAAAATAATACAAACATTAGTTCGCTTCTCGACGAAATAAATTGAGATTTAATATTATCGTAAGATTAAATTCCGTTCGGGAAAAATTCGTGATTAATTTACATCGTACAAAGTGAGTCCGATTCGATTCTTTACAGAAAAATAAATATACAATTATTATGTGACTACACAACCGGTGATTGCTTAAATAGAGGTGCTCAGCACTTCTCGTCGGCCAGCAGCGGGTCGAGCGAGAAGCCGAGGTCGAGCACCGAGGGCCGCTTGTGCCGCGGGGCTCCGCCGCCGGCCCGCTTGCCCTGCAGCGGCGCCCCGCCCGCCGAGTGCCCGTTCAGCGTCCGCACCTCCCCACCGAACAGCTCGCTCAACGTCTGTTGCACCTCCTTGCTCGTCCCACTGGTGCCACTACACGTCACTATTAGTTTGCGCACTTCCGGCTTGTTCGTTTTACTAGCGTTCATATGTACAGTTTTAGATAGAGACAGGGCGTTCTGATTGAAGTAGTAATTGTTCGCGCCGCCTGTCGATTTGCACTGAGACCTCGTAAGCGACGATTTTATATTACTCCGCACGGTGGCGAATTTCTTTCCTAACGTGATAGCGCCGCCCGCGTGCGACGCATTGAAGGTGCAGAGCGCGAGCGGGCGCGGGCACGCCGCGTACCAGCACACGTCGGCCGGCACCAGCGGCGGCGGGCCCTCGTCCGGCCGCTCCTCCAGCCGCGTCGCCGCCCCCGCCCCGGCACCCGCACCCGCCCCCACGCCCGCCGGCGGGTCCGCGGGCGACGCTATGCTCAGGATGGGCACGTCCGTCGGGATGTCCGCATCGTCCGGCATCAGGAAGGGATCCGACGCGAGCGGCTGACTCAGGAGCGACGTTATACTCGACGTGTCCGGAAGCACCGAGTTGGGGTCCTCCACGCTGAGGAGACTCGCGTATATGTCGTTGACCTGCTGCTCGGCGCTGAGGCTGTTGAAGGCGCCGAGGTCTATCGACGTATTGACTAGTAGAGGTGGGAGGTTGAGCGGGGCGGCGGCGGGCGGCGCGGCGGCGGGTGCGTGGAGGGCGGGCACGGGCGCGGGCGCGGCAGGAGGCGCAGCCGCCGCCGCCGCTGCAGCTGCTGCCGCTGCGGCGGCGGCGGCTGCGGCAGCGGGATCTCGCGCGGCGCGGTGCTCCGCCAGCAGCGTGTCAAATGGCTTGGCCCGCCCCTCCACCATCCTTCTAAGCGACAACGCGTGCGCTTTACACGTGAGCGACCTCGTGCAGGGCTTAGGGTTCTCTGTCGTCACCACTCCGCAGTGTTTGTTCGGGTCGTATTCTCGTAAATTAAACTTAGTCTTACTCGTTTTCGATCTCGATTGTGATTTAGTGGTGGGAGTACTCGGTGTCGCCGGCGGCTTTGCGGCCGGAGGGTTGAGTAAGCTCGCGTCTAGCATGGATGGTAACATGGGTGATGTGGTCGGGGGGAACTGAATGTTAGATAAATCGGAGTCGGCCATGGAATATGCAGCTAACGTAGATGTGTGCATAGGTGCATATAGATCCTGTTGCACTGGGTCGGTGGTATTGGGAAAATTAATCTCATGCATATTTCCTATATCTCTAATAATATTCTTCCAATCGGCAGCATTTGTTATATCGTCTGCACTTTGGATGCCTTCGGAGTTCATTATTGCAAAAATATCATCCGTAATGTTTTCACCGAGGGGCAAGTCCTCTGTGTCCTGTATACTGACGACTGGTAACTCTCCCGTCTCCACGCAGACCTGCACTTCTGCTGTCACAGCAGAGGAGGTGCTGGCATCTTCTAAGTATTGCAATTCGGGCTGCGGTAGCACTATCCTCGACAATGGGGCTGTTGCAGTGTGAATGGGTGACGTCTCCATCTTTGTTGGGACATGGTCTATGGAGAGTGAGGACGGTGGTACTTCTTTTTTATGTCGACTACGAATTTTGACTGTGGGGGCAGGCGGCGGCGGCGGGAGGAGGGTTTCGGTTCCCGAATGGGACTCAAGTAAATGTCTGTATGCCGCACTACACTTCACTATAACACCACACATATGACACACTGCAGCATTCAAATTGTCCATCTGGGGGAAGAGGCCGTGCAGGCTCATGGCCTCGTGCTTGAGGCGGTTGAGGCCTGCGCGGCGGTAGCGCGCCTGCCGCTCGGCCGACTTGTACGGGTGGCCGTCGTGCCCGCGGCGGGAGGCGCCTACCTTCGCCTCCAAGGCCACCGGGGACGTGAAAGCGTTCTCATCGTCCCGCCGCGGTGACAGGTGCCCGATCTCGCTCACCCACAGGTCCCACGGCTTCTCGTTGCACTTTGCCGGGCTCACGATCTTCGAGAACGGATAATCGCCCGACATGTTTGAGCGTTTACCGACGAACTCTTGGTGAAACTGCTCCCGTCTCCTCACGGGTCTCCAGCCATAGCGTAAGCAGCCTCGCTCCTCTGATAGGTTATTACCCCATATTTGCCTCGAGATCGCGGTTCGTCGCGAGCGCTGTCAGGGTCACATTGTAGCTTGATTGTTTACTTCATTATTTACACATATCGAATTAAAACGTGTTGTGATTGTCTTAGCTTTTATATTTACAGGGACAGATGATCTATCTCACTGACAGCTGATTATGCAGATTGTAAGTTTTTCTAAACCTCGGAACACTTCCATCTGTCGACGATTGTTTTTAGAGCACTCTTTGAGTCTCGATTGATAGAAACATGTGTTTATTTAACTTGATTTAAGTGATATTATACTCGCTACACACAAATAAAATGTCCAAAATTTCTGTTTGGTTGGTTGTAATTTACTATAGAAAGCATCAACACTTTTTTGAGTATTTGTAAAGACCGAAACTCAACTCTATGGTCATTCCTTTGTGAATGAGTTGTCTGTGTGACGTGACAGCGAACTAATATAGGTATTTGATTTTGATATTGCCAGCCATGAGCCAACAGCGATTACACTTTCGACAATAGCACTGATGAACACTGAACCTACGTATAAAAAATATATTTGAACAATATCTTTCAGTTTTTCTGTCACGCGGTATTACCCGTGATTCCCTATGTTACATTAGAAATCGAATTTTGAAAAGCCCTTGCATGCACTAAAAAATGATTTTATGAAATTCCACCCGTGCCAGGCGGAAAGCTAGTACAATATACGTTTTTTTTATATCTGCTCTGCCCTCAAATTAGTTTTAGTCATAGACTTTCGCTACGATAAGTAGACATCCGAAACGTGAAAAAGAGATATCACAATCCTTATGAGCTTTGCAAGAGAGAAATAGAAGCAACGAAATTTTGACGTTAGTTTAAAAAAAAACTAGTAAGAGCCCAAAGCGTCAAAGGATCACTCACATACTTGATTAGACTACATCACTTGATTGCTTTGGAAAATGCACATAGCATTTCTGAGCATTGTGTTTCTTAAATAATTAAAATCCATCAAAAAATTACGAAGTTATTAAAATTTTAAAAACGACTAATTTGAAAAGCGCGCACTTTTACCTTTTTGTCCAAGCGTTTGTAGGAGTTTGGAGTTTGCGTGGCGGCAAACGACAAACGTGTGGACGAGGCATAAGCTTCGCCTCTGGTAGGTACACAACCCCTTTTTTTTTAAACAGGTGCGCTGCCACAGGAATTTCGCTTCACCTTGACACACTCTGTAAGTAATCTGTCTGTAGACTCTATGGCATTCGTAGGGGTGGGCTACTGAAAAAAGAAATCGATATAGTGGGGTCTACTTTAAAAATCCGCCAAAACATTTTTAACAAACGAAACTGTCTGGCAACTAAAAAAACGCCTGTACTCAAAATGTGAAGAACAATAATAAAATTCACCATTTAAAATTCCTTATTGGAGGTTTACTGTAAACATGATTTATACTTAAAACAAGATAATAAAGATAAAATAACAAACAGTATTTTTGTTTTAGCAGGTTTTGATGTGAAGTATTGATTGTGGTGAGATTTGCAATAAATATTATCTGTTTTAGAGTTTTGATTTGAACTTTCACCATTAGGAAAAATCTTTAAACAATTTGAGATGACACGTGATTTGAATACTCTGCTGTGATTGGTCTTCGCAATTTTTACGGATACTGAAGCGCATACCAAATTTCATGATGATCCGTTGAGTAGTTGTGGCGTGAAGGCGTAACAAATAAACTCGGAAATAATTAACGATATTTAAAATATCCACTATATATCGATATTTTTTAGCCAAGCCTAGTAGGTATTCATTCATTCATTCAATTTTCTTCTTCAAATTAAATGTCACTTTGGTTGAAATGAATAAAAATTTCATTTCCTCGGCAAAAGTCTCGAAAATGTTTTATAAATAAAAACAGTAAAATCAACTATGACGGGCTCATTTTTGGTAATAAATCACATAAAACTACATTCATGTTTCTCAAAAGTTTCGGTAAGTCCGTTATCTTCGGATTACCAATCGGTATAACCTTTCTCGATACCATCGGCTATGTGGCTAGAGTAGAGGGTGTTTCTATGCAGCCGGTGTTGAATCCAGAGTCAACGAACACTGACTATGTATTCTTATCGCGATGGGCAGTGAGAGACTACAGAGTGAGCAGAGGTGAGGTGATTTCGTTGGCATCACCCAAGGATCCAAACCAAAAAATCATCAAACGTGTTGTGGCGCTTCAGGGTGACATCGTGAGCACTATAGGTTACAAAAACCAGTATGTAAAGGTTCCAGAAGGACATTGTTGGGTAGAAGGCGATCACACTGGTCACACGCTTGATAGCAACACTTTCGGACCAGTTTCTCTAGGTTTAATTAATGCTAAAGCTCTCTGCATCGTCTGGCCACCAAACCGATGGCAGAGTCTCCATGCACAGTTGCCGGAACACAGAAAGCCACTTAGTTCACCCATATAGTTAAATAATCATACACTTTTAGTGTTAAAATATTTATGAATTTAGTATGTAAAAAAATAGGAATAGGCTCAAAACTTTGGTTGTTTTAGTAAATATGTTATTTCTTTAACAACTGTAATTTTTTTGCCATGTAGTTAAATTAATTTCTAGACAATTTAATTTACTTTCACCATGTTCAATAATGTAAATAGATCAATATTTATTCTTTCGCTATTCTAGAGATCTCTGTCAGCTAGTCTTCTGCAATGTTTGTAATAACTTATTTTTTACCAAACTGTACTTACAATAATACTTTTAAATGAGACATAGATAATAATATAACAAACCCAAAGCAATAAGATGTTACTGAAAATATACAAATTCACCAACATATAATAACAAAATTGTATATGTAAATCTGAAATGTCAGTTACTGTTGTTATTTTACATTTGAATAATAAACTTTGGTTAATTATATACATTGTTTTCTATAATACCAAAATTAAAATAAAAAAATATTTAAATAATATATTTATTCAATTATCAGCTATCACAGTGCACAAATACTTAAGAAACTTAGCTACATTTTAAGCCAAAGTTCTCAAGGACATTAACAATTGTTTCATATGAAATCCCTTTTCTTATAATATTATACTTGCCGATTTTTGATAAATCTAATACAGTGGAACCAGCCCTATTCTGATCTAAGCCTTGATTTAGTAGTCCTCCGTCAAAAACGGCACTTAGATGTCTAAATAAATGTTCAAACTCTTTCACAGACAATGTAGATTGTTCATTACTAAAATTGGCACTAGTCAGGGCAAGAGGCATGTCAAAAATCTTTGTAACTCTGTTAATGAAATTATGATTTGGTATTCTTATTCCAATTTTGCTAGTTTCTGGATTTAGGTATGGGTTATCTAGAAACTTTGTTTTTTCTAAAACAATTGTTACAGGGCCAGGCAGTAGACTATTCAGTAAATCATCTGTTAAATGGTCCGATTGTCCCCATTTACGTACATCACTTATATAAGTTACACAGATGGCAACTGGTTTAGCTGAATCTCTTCCTTTTATGTTATAAAGCTTCTTTATAGCCTCAGGGCAGTTTGCACTGCATGCAAGACCGTATATTGTATCTGTCGGTACCGCTATAACTTGTCCTTTTGCCAAATATTCAGCAGCTTTTGAGCTTGAGAGCTCATCTGCACATTGAATTATAGGAGCCATTTTATCAATCTTCATTTTTGGTGATGCACTTTTATTTCTCACTATGTAAGGACTGAAACTTAGTTTTTTAAATAACTTCATACTCTGGTATGTACTTATACTATCTCACTGGCTGAGATTAAATAAATTAAACACTATAGTTTTTAAATAGAACTAATCACGCCAATTGTGAGCACATTTGTGGTTACAGCAACGGTAGAATGTTGTCATTGGCTCATCAGCGGAGCGAGTTTGCAGCTGCATGAAGTAAGCCTTACCATGACCACATTTAGGGCACACAGCATCAGTTGAGTCTACGTTTTCCCAAGCAGCAGCTCCACCCATAATATAATCAAGTTCCTGGAAAAGAACGTACAAATACAGTATTTCAAGAACAAATGTCATGGACAGTTGAATAAAAGATAGACAGAAAATTTTACGTTTAGATGTCCTGCTGAACAGTAGGTTATTATGATGCAATATTCTAAAATAGTATGACTGACCTTTAATTTGGGGAAAGTGCGTGAGGACACTTTCCTTTTTATATTATAGACATAAGGGCACGTGTTGCATGCGTATCTTAATCCTGATACCGGGCCTTCTTCTACCATAAGTATGTTGGCACACGTCGGGCAAAACAACATTATCTTCACACCCACTGTTCTACTATACCTATTGGCTATGAAAAGCACATAATATGGTTAACAGGCTATCAAAGGCTTTACGTTGGCTATTCTTTTAGCCACAATAAACCTGGATTTAAAGTTTTAAAAGTTACAAACGACCATTCGTCAGCTCAGCTGTCACTTTTAGATTAAAGTTTAGGTTATTTTCTATCTCTTTCTTTGTTTTGTTCTTCTTTTTTTAATTAAGTTTGGCTACCAAATCCAATAAGGACTTATTTCTGCCAGGGTCAAGTTATATTAATATTATGTATTTTGTTTATTCTTTTTGTTATATTTTTATGTATTACGGTTATATTTATTTACATAAATGAGTCAAAGTCGTTAGGTTGGCAAAATTGAATTCACCCGCCCGTTTCTCTTCTTAGTCATATACAGAATTCTAAAATTTGTTTCGTTCGATGCGTTCGGCTCGGATAAGATATTACTCTTTGCGGATAAGTTTGTGGTTCACCTTTAGGTACCTCTCCTCTGACACCTTTTATTACGGTCAGCAATGTCTTGTCGTTCTGCATCTGTACTGTTATTTTGCGATATTGTATCGACGATATTTTCTTGAGCATTTTAGTTGTTTTTACCCGACTGACCTGGAAGGAGGGTTATTGAAGTGAAATCTTCTTTAGCGGCTAGAGGTGTGTAACTCAGCTCTGAACCAGCTCAATGAATCAGATCACTCGGGTTTGAGCCGCTGAGCTACAGCTCAACAACATAATGACTAGCTCACGGCTCAATCCAACTCCTATTGTATCTGCGACTCCCTCCATAGATTATATTCTTGTAATTCTAATCTACGAATTATTATTTCGTTCTAAAACATTTAAATAATAATTACATTAAATAATTAAATACCTATGTAACATAACTCTCAGATCAGATGATGTAAAAAAAAAAACAGCTCTAAAGTATGAAAAGAGTCGCTCGGCGGAGTCGAATGAATCGCGGCTCAGTCGGCTCAATTCGACGCGCGGTACGCAGTGAGCGTGCACGCGTATCGTGGACTATAGGTTCATTGAGCTGATCTGCGAGCTGAGTCATTGAACCGGCTCACACACCTGAGCCGTGAGCTGTTCTGCAGCTCGCGTATTTTTGATGAGTTACACACCTCTATTAGCGGCGTTGTGCACTTTTTTTGGGATGGGTAAAAAATATTAAACTCGTGACCTGATCGAAAATTCGTAAGACGGAGGGAGAATAGTTGTAAATTAGACTGTATTTATACTGGGGCTATGTTCAAATTCTTATAATATTCTCTAGCTAGCTAGAAGGTAGGTACCATTTTTGTTCCCATTTTTTTTTGTTAAAGTTTGTTTTACTTGTATTCTATATATCTCAATGGAAAAATAAATAGCCTACCTATTTAAATAAAATAAAAACCGGCCAAGTACGAGTTAGACTCGCATACGGAGGGTTCCGTACAATAATAATAATAATGGTAAGGTTAATATATATATAATAATGCTCGATCACTGTGCACCGGGTAAGGTGCACAGTGATCGAGTGCGGCAGCGTCGTTCATCCGTTGCTCTTTGAGTATTTAGTAACTTTTTTTTTGTACCTCTATGGCGTTGCTATATGGGTAGGTATTAGTACGCATGGCGTAATAATGCCGCTAGATATATAATTAGTAATCTAGCGCACTCGCATACTTTTACGCTGCGTACTTTAATAGTCTGACAAATACCTAAATAGAATTTGGATTGGAAACAGAAAATCGAGCGGTAGCAATTATAAAAACCAAAGATATTTTGTAAATGAAGAATGACACTAAACATAATAATGTTATCTTTTATCTATCTTGTTCGTCTGTGCGGCTGAGAAATTAACGGCTGAGTTAACGGCATACTATATGAGTACTCGCGTACGCGAGCAAGCACATTTCGTTTCACTAGAAAATCGATTGAATATTATTTTTTATAATAAAAGTCAACTTGCGTACTATTTTAGTGAACGTCTCGGAGCCTTCCTGTGATCGGAGCATATGAAATCATCTCGTCTGACAGAGGTCAGTCAGAGACAGACGACTATTGGCAACACTGAATAATCAAACACAAATTGTGTTTGTCGCGGAACGGTTGTGTCGCTAGTTGTTTGGGTGTGTTTATGCAGTAATAATAAAATCGGGAGCGGAAAACCCGTACCTAATTGAAAACTATTGAATTTTTGGTGAAAATCTGTGCTTATAATGATGCGGTATTTATTAAATAATTTTTGGAATGAGGGCGTTTGGCTGCCGCCTAATACAACTTGGGAAGACTTGGCTCCTGGGCCTGATAAAGCGGTGGTTTATTCGGATTATAGGCATCTGCTGTACCCTATACCCTTAGCGCTGGTGCTGATAGTCCTCCGCAATATACTAGAGAAGTAAGTTTAGCCATTACTACTAGGAATTCTTAGGAATGTGTGTCAGTAACACTCATGGTTGATTAATTAGTACAATGATTTACTAATTGATTCACAGTAACAGTAATAAAATCATATGGATGGAATTATATTTCTTTTTATAACTACTATTATTTTTAAATATTTCTATAATTATGAAGACCAATCTGTAAAGTTGAAAAGCCTATTTATTCAGGATTTGGGATTCCATGTCCCAAGTCATACTGAATATCATACAATATAGAAGTTTATGTTAGATATAAATTACTTATTAGCCTAATATTAAGGCTAGATTGTAGTATGAATAGGGAACACTAAAGAAGGTGTAACTTAGGATAAAAAAAAAATATATATATATCATATCATATCAATAAAAAATATTGTAGCCTCAAGAAAATCCTGAAACCATTAAAATCTAAAGACAAGATTATCATAAACAAAGAATCAAACCATCCTTATAATATCAATTAAAATAAATCATTATTGTCCTATATCAATATATTATATAATATACTAATCAAGCTTCAAAAGTACCTACATAACAATGCCAGAAACAACTTACCAGTCACAGCAACCTTGAAAGCTGCAGTCTTATGTCATCCACACTTACAATGAAACAATGTGCATTTGTTTGACTGAAATAAGCTCATGCCTGTTGAATTATTATGAGGAGTAATATCAAGGGCTTATAAGGGCCTGCCCATAAATAATGTTCATTGTTTGATGAAGTTTGTGAACTTTAGGTGTTACTGTGCCAATCTGTTTAATAATAAGGATTTTTATTCTAATTAGAAGCATTCTAGTAAAATCATATTCTTCTTTTTTCATATTTTTTTCATGTTTTTTGTTTTGTTTCAGATTCTGGTTTGCACCTTTTGGCAAGTCATTAGGAGTTAAGAACACCAGATTAAAGAAAGCCCCAAACAACACTAAGCTTGAGGTGGTATATCAGGCTTCACCAAAGATTAAACATAAACAGGTATGTTTTATTAGATGTAAAAGACAAGTTCATTTGTATTTTAATTAGTTCTCTTGTTTGATATAAAGAAATAGTTAAAGATATCAAGCATGATTTTAAGATTAAATAATGAATAAAATAAATCTTCAACTATTTTAAGAGTCCATATTTCTTATTTATAAATCCCCATGTAAATTCAGGAACAATATCTAGATAACATAATAAGAAATATTTGCTTCCAATGAATGGTATTGTTGGTGGTATTGTGCAAAAATGTGCATTTAGAAATTAGATATGTTATGAATGCATGTTGGTGTGTAGACTTGATTTAGTAACAAATAGAGAATAATAATATATTTATACTTATTTTGCAGCTAGATAAATAATTTCGCGAATCTGTAATGTTATGAAAAAATATTTTTTAAGTATCAAACCCAGCATTTAACTAGATAAGATAAGAATACTAGATAGGTGGATACTTTGAGAAAGCACCTTTCCGAAATCTTAAAACTTGTATGGTAGGAACATAATACAATATGATACAATAGAACATTATTTATTGTTTACACACAAAAGCACACAATACAAAAATAACAGAAAGTTAAAAGTGCAAACAATTCAAGTATTCATTCATAATGTATTGTAACAAATCTAAAATCGCGAAACAATAATTTATATTCTCGATTTTTATTACATAGTTTTAATTTTTAGCGCTTTCATAGTTTTTACCATAGTAAAGTTGTGCAACGGGTATTCACTCATCATAGTTTAGGCATACTGTTTATTACAATGGTCATTGCGGAAGGGATATTCCCACGCCGACTCCAAATATAATGGCGCGCGTCATCTAGAATTCATGCAAATATGTTTCCATGTACCCACATACACGCAGATCATGATTATTTACAACTAGTTGTCCCCCGTGGTTCCACACACGTACCCACGATAAAAGTACGTGGTCCTAGCTCCAAGCTACCCTTCCGAATTGTATCAAAATCGGCCTGGTAATAATAAAGGAGACAGAATGTCTTTCGCTTTTATATAATATTAGTATAGTTTTAATTTGATACGGTTAAGATTGGGTTAAATTTATTCCTAAAATATGTGCACAAATAAGCATGTTAATTTAAGCGCGTTTGAAGTCGTTTGTGGGTCATCCTTCATCGATATGAAATGGATCTATTTTTGGCATATAAAAACTGAGTAGGTACTTTAGCTTTGTATTGTTTCCAATATAATCTTTTAAATGTAGTAACTATCGGACCTAACAAAAAGTTCGCGAAAACAAGAATTTGTTGGAATTATAGACTCTTTTTTTACTTTATGAAGTTGAATGTGTTATTAATTTCATTTGGATCTTTTCCATATCGGTTTAGTTTCCTTACGATACAATTTTATTGCTCATAATTTTATTTCAAATTCTTTGTACCAAATCGCCGCAAGTTTTCAACCCTCCGTAAAGTCAAAGCATCGCATTTAAAAATAAACTGTAGGTATTCGCACTAGCGTCCAATGTTTATAATCTTTAATAACCCTTAAAAATCCCCATAATAAACCAATAATTTTAATGCCGCAGAAATTATACTAACCTAGTTTTAACATAATAAAAACTTAATAATATAAATAACGTTAATTAATAAGTAGGTAACGTTTTGTACTGATTCTCAGAGCCGGATTATTATCCATAAGGCAGTGTAGCAACTGCCTAGGGGCCCCGTGCACCGAGAAAAACAAAATTATAGTTAAAATGTATTTTTGGATGTTAAAAAAGGTAAAGGGGCCCTGAGAATTGCATTGCGTAGGGGCCCCGACCAGGTTAATTCGGCCCTGCTGATTCTGTAATATAAACTTTTTTGGCGATGATAGCTCGTCGCATGTAGAACTAATGTATCAAGAACAACGTAGTTGTAAAAGCTCAAGCTTTTAGTAAATAAAAAACATAGCGAGGAAACCATAACACGCGCGAACTATTAAAACAAAATTATACCCGGCTACTAAAAATTAACGCTTGGGCTATACCCCAAGCGTTATTAAGGAAATATTTGAACTAAACCTTGGAATTTCATAGTTAAACATCAGTTAGTAAATGTATAACAATTGGTAACTAATGTCGATAATCATTTGCTATACCGCCAAGTCGTTCCAAATATTCGATAGTTCGACCTTATTCCGCTAAAATAAGACTTATTTTACCCAACAGTCGCTCGATTGTATTCGTTATAGGGTTGCCATCCCTACATATAAGCTAAGAATGCACTGAAGGTGGTAGTGGAAGGGTACTTTGTAGTACCCGCCTGGCTAGCTACATTTATCTGTCTGTCCCGGCAGCTGCACTTGATAGCCAGTTTAATTCTACAGTGCGACCTCCGAAATAATGCATTTCTGACACCTAATGGCTAATCCTATTGCGATGGGACTCACAGAGAGGTTCATTATTTTCTTAGGGATATCTTAGTGAAAGTCCCGTCATAATCAGATTAGCCGTTTCCATGATTTGGCATAGCATTCCTCTTTCTACCACATCATCACATAAAATGGTGAATTTGTGGTAAAACAATAAAAAAATACATTTTTTTTGTATAAATGTCTTGGTTTTCTTGCCTTATATTCGGTATTATCAATTAAAGTACGTAGGTATTAGAACGTAAGCTTGTTAAACTTATGCTTTCTTTTCAGTTCTTTTTGGGCAAGGATGAGGTAAATTTCGTTCTATTTTTATCACCAATTTTGTAGTTAGTCCTTATGCTTAACACTATAAGGTCTAATTGTAAGCTTTTGTAAGCCACGATATGACGTGGTTTTATCTGTATCTCGATTTTTTTACAACATTTGTCGCTTACAATCAGACCATGTCTTTATGTCAACATGTGTAGTTGCACAATAAAAAAAAACATAACGATGTTGTAGTCGTAGCTTTTGAGTTATCTTCTGATAACTTTTAGGTATATTTTGCACTGACAAAGTTATATTATTATGTAGCTGATAAATACTAGTAAAATTATAGTTTAATAAATTGCCTTATCCTATAATACAAAAAAATATTCTGATCGTTAGAAACCCAAGCCCCCAATAAATAAGGTGTAAGTCCAAGCCTCATCCCTCTTTGTTTATATGACATTAGAAAACTATTAAACTTGACTTACACCTTATTTATTAATAATGAGGTAGATGTTTCCATACACACGTAATTAAATATAGCGTTCCTAGCTGTTTTTATGTAAACATAGTGGCCCAAGCAATGATATTAAACGTTACAAATTATTCCACCAGATATCCTTATTATCCATTGAAAAAATATCCGATGTTTGTTGAATTGGACACCAGGAAAAGCCAGGTTTGATAGTGCTTCAAGCTGGAAGCGATCCCTGAGTTACAAGCTACGCTATTTGCTACGTAAATTCTACTGTGGCGTACCTATAGTTTATTAGTTTGACGAGTATTTCGCGAGAGGCGCTGTGCCAATTCTTATAGGGATTTGTCGTAAACCTTGAATGCGTAACTAGATTTCGCGTTGCGAACAAAAAATCTGTCGAACTTTATGAAAGCGGGTGCGTGGCGGGGCCTGCGCGCAGTGGAATCAAGCTGTGTCGACTAAGCAAACTATAAAAAAATGCAGCGTAACGACAGCTCACTGTTACTAGTGTCAATTGTTACGTTCCTCCGTGACTATCTGTCAAATTATAGACAATCTTATAGTACCATTATAGTAGTTAAACTCGGGGTTCCTTTCTGTCCTCCGTGACTATCTGTTACATTATAGCCAATCTTATAGTACCATTATGGGAGGTATCATATAATTTAAGCGTTATTTAATTTGAAAAGTGTTTATGAGACGCCATTTACTTCTATAAATAGTCCAACCATCAGG
Source organism: Achlya flavicornis (assembly GCA_947623365.1). NCBI lineage: Eukaryota > Metazoa > Arthropoda > Insecta > Lepidoptera > Drepanidae > Achlya > Achlya flavicornis. The sequence goes on from OX392487.1 coordinate 2,528,934, forward strand.
CAGATATTGTTTTCCACTGAGTAATTACAGTTATCTTATCATATTGATTTTCTTATTCATTCCAGGGGGTATCATCACAGGATGAATCACCGATGAATCATTTCATTTTAATAATTCATATTTACCTTTTACTTTCTGGGCTAACTGGTATGACGTCGACGTGACGTGTTCCTAATATGAACTTGATCTCTCGGTGAAAGAAAACATCATCACCAAAGAACGGCTCAATGCTGCAAGTCAAGTTTTGAGTCGAGATTAAACAAATTAAATTTGGAACCTGCACCGATGATATTAAGTTTATTTTTGATTAACAGTAACCGTTCGTATCTTGATCTTTGTAGTATCCGCCAGCTTGGCTATCACCTTCAAGTTGGAAATCTGTCGCCATTGTCCTACTGGTGTATTCCTGTAGCTACACTTCAGTCGGGGACATTTACCCTTCAAGGCTTTATGTGCTTAAAACAATAGCGGGCCATCCACTAACGTTATTTCTTTACGACTTGTCCTGTCGTACAATCTGTAGGGAAACGCGAAAGGATAGAATAAACCCGTTGAGGCCACTAACTATACAATAATCTTACATTCTTTCCTGTCACTTTATCATGACACGCCAGTCCGAGGGAATAAACAATCCTTCGATCACCATCCACACAAAATGTTACATTCCTGTTGGATTATCAAACGCGATCAAACTTAAGGATTAAATGTCAGTGGATGGTCACAATCCTGTTATTTCTTGAAGATTGTTGACTTTTATGAGGAATGCCCGTCATTTTGTATGATCGTTAAGGAATATTTTCGCGACGCTCAATCCTGTCGGAAATATAAACGGGCAGTAACCTACTTAGTTCATCACTCATCACTTATCACATCACTTATCACGACGGTCATTACCACGGATTTTAATACATTCATTCTTTCTCGCGAATGCATATCCACTGGCGTTCAATCCGGCGGGAAAGAACGCTCGTGGATGGCCCGCTAATATGGCCGAAGTTACATATTCTGACAATGATGAGATTGTGCTCAAACAAATCTATACCAAAGAACCAGATACAAAACCTTAGTATGATTGTTGGATGATCTTTATGGTATATAACTTCAGCCTCATCGTTTGTCTCGTGTTCCCGAAGGATCTATCATAATCATATGTTTTATTCCTGGTCTATCTGCCGGCCATATTTGATTAAAATCCGTTCAGCCATTTACATACATACAAACTTTTGCATTTCTAATCGGTTTAGTAGATAATAACATATAAAAACGTACATTCATAAGCTATGCCATGCGACTAATTACTAGGGTGAATATCGAATCGATACTTTATGACAACAAACAGACAATTCGACTTGTGTACGTACTAAAAGTTTTATGTAGTTCATAACAGAATACTTTGAGAAACATTAAAAATAAATGGGCTAAAAAAATGTACCTTGCGTTCCTTGACGGTTCTTCTCAGCCAGTGGTTTTGACCTTCAGAATGGCCTAAAATTGTTCGACTTATAGAAATTCATGTCAAATGGGTTGCCAGTCTGAAGGTAGAAAGTAGATAAAACAGTTAAGGGAAGATTTATGCCTAGCAATGGAATAGTCGATGAATATTAGGAATAGTAGGATTTATAAGTCATAACTTCAATTCAACGGTAAATCTGCTACGTTATGAGTTTCATGAAATGTACCTATAGTTATTAATTTTTATTATTTCATGGTCTCTGTATTTGACTCGGATAAATAAAAGACCCACTGTTGTGCAAACCAATTTCCCTATCACGTTCTATCTTAAATTTTCCTCATTTTACCATACATTTTAAAATGTCCGTATTTATAAACGGAAATACTTCACTAGCGGCACTTTCCTTATTTTCAATAAGCCACTCGTTTCTACAAATATCAATACCATAAGTATTTCACGAAGACTTCATTAGTATTCTACTCGGCACGTACTCCACTACGAGTTAGGATTGCTAAAAGCCATTTACCGCTTGATTCATGTTTGAAAGTCACTATAATTCTTTAACATTTACTTAATGGAGCTGAAAAATATTTTCTAGTTTGAAAAATGTATCTTTAACTAGAAAATCTTAAGTGGCTTCAGCTCTGTAGGGATCTGCAGCATATGCTGAGCTGGGGCCATTTGGACCCACGATATCACACTCTAATTATACTGCATTGTTTTGACTTCTTTTAGTTTGTACCCATGTGTTTATGTTAAAAAAAAAAAAAGTTACTGTGTTATGTGTTAATCTGTGTGTCCATTAAACACCATTTTATCTTTATCTTTAAAATAACAAGAGAAAGAAGAAAGAAAGAGCAAAGCTACAATTCCTTTGGAAATCTCTTGTACTCTTAGGCTACATTATGATGAGAGTCTGTTTTGGAATGAGATGAATTATTAATTGTAATGGAAGCTCTGCAAACAGCTACATAATTTTTGTATTATTTTTCGACCATTTTGGGTCATTTATTTCCTGATAAAGAAAGGCTCTGCATAAGTAAGGAGTTCCCAGCGGCAGTAGGAACTAGGTCCCAAAAGCTATATTAAGTAAATTACTAGACTATGACGATTACAAAACAATGCGGATCCCAAAGATATTGTTAATCCACCGTGTTGTCTCTCGCATTCGGATCTGCGGTGTTGGACCTTGTGTTCGATTCTGCCTTAAATTTCTTAACTTTACAGTAATTTTACAGTGATTTTGGTTTCATCGTGGAGGTCGTTTCTTCGATATCAGTTTCCAGGAAGTTGCAAATATGTGATTCTCAAGGTAATCTTTCACGCAACTAGGCACTGCGTTTCATGACCTCTTCTCTCAAAGCTGTTAATATTTACATAGTTCCGTGACCCTTAAGTGGTAAACAATATGCGTAAATCACATTTTCTCGTAAAAAAGCGTGTTGCATGACGAACAACGTAGGATCATAATGATCGGTAGATGTTAGAGTTATTGGAGTCCTTGATGCATTATTCAATCAGTACACGGATTTTTCGATCAAATTCGTAGTAAATTTAATATAGATTAGTGGAAGGTTTTTCATGAATTTATTATAATTAGATCTGTTATTATGATATCTTATCTTTTATTAAGATCTTGTTTATTTTATTTCACTGTTGCCCGGTAATTTTTTGCGTTTGTTTATTAACCTTTTGCCAAATGTCAGAAATAAGTGAAACAGCGCATTCGTTGAAAACTGTAAGGAATTCTAAAAGTTTTGCCCAAATGGTCCACAAGAGAAGTAACTAAGCAAGGTCTTGTTCAGGCTTAGCCATAACCGCTGGAGTTACAAACTTGCACACAGGGGATCCTCATAACGTCGCATAGGCATCCAAGGGTTGTACAAATTCAACCTTTTAAGGGGATAAAAAGATAAAGTGAGCTGTCCGTCAAATTGAAGGCCGATAGATAGATGTCCGATGTTTCTAAAGGTCCCTTGACCTAGGAACCATGTGACTGACCCACCACTGTTTGGCTCCACAATATTAAACGAAAGTGAAAACAGTGGCGGTGGCCTTGTATCAAAGTTAGTTGGGGGCCCCTTCTAAGTACCTGACTGCGGAAAAGCCCAAATGTAGGGTAAATATTTTTATTACGTTAGTAATATTATAAGTCAATGATTTTTATGAATTTTTGCGGGGCTCCTGATGCCCGGGGGCCCCGTTTCTTTGATACGGCCGGCGGTAGCTACGCCCCTGGTGAAAACCTCAAGAGATGATTGTGGGTCGTTTTATCTTACTAGGATTCGATATTCAACCTTTGAATGACGCGCGATTGAGATATATGGCGTCCATACTATCATCGACATATTTGCTAATACGGGCCTTAATTTTGAATTAATTTATTGTTGAGTTTAAGCGTAGCGAAATCCTAATTCTATGGTTGAGTCTTAAATTTATCAGTGTCAAAAACCTTGAAAGTTTTCCATCCTATTTAAGGATTGCTTTCAGTCGTCTTTTATTTATAAATTTCACGTAATCTTATTAAATTTGGTGTTCTTACGCCACGCGATGTGGTATTTTGTTATAATTGTCACCATAATGATTCAGGAAACAGGATAAATATTGTAATTCCTTGAAACCAGCTCCATATCTTTAGTACTATTTTCCCTATCAACAACAATCACGTGTAAAGATTAAAAGCTATAAACCGCTTAACCCGAGTGTATTGACAGAGCTTAATGTAACTTTGGAGATAACGTCAAGTCAAGGTTTATTGAAATTTTGATACTGAAATTATCTTTATCATTTTATATCCTCCGTGCCACATTTGAGTCGTTGAAGTAGAACTTGCTCACTTATGAGTAATTCGTTATGATGACGATTGTTAATTATTTCTTTAGATGTATTCGAAGAAGCATGAGAATTGTTTTATTGATAATCTCACTAATATTATAAATGCGAAAGTTTGGATGTTTGTGAGTTTGGATGTTTGTGAGTTTGGATGTTTGTTCATATACAGATTGTCACGGAAAGTGTATACATTACAGTAATCCTTTTTTTTTGTACACACGGCTTCAAGCTATACATTTCTAGTATAAGCTGACCTCCCATTGTACCGAAATCCTATACAATGCGAGATCAGCTTATACAGGTATTGAATAGCTTGATCTGTAGCCGTGTGTACTAGGCGCACAGATCGCGGAATAGAAAATTGTATTAGCAAGTGACGCACAATGACAGTGACATTTTAAGAGAGGTAGAGCATAGCGTTTATTCGCTCAAAAAACAGCTCGACTGTACCTCTACCTTACAGAATACCGCAGCCAAATAACTTTATGTTGTGTAAAGTTGTGTTCCTGCGCGTGAGTAAGGTTGCCAGAGCTCATAGGGGAGGGGGGATAGGTCGGTAACGCGTGAGCGATGCTTCGTGTGTTGCAAGCGTCTATATGGCTACGGTAACCGCTTACCATCAGGCGGGCCGTATGCTTGTTTATAGACTAAGTTGTAAAAAAAAAAAAAAAAGAAACATTCATTGAGCGGTGACATGATCGTTATGATTTTAATTCAATAAACATGGAAGCTAAAATTTGGAATCAGCTGAAACTTTTTATATAGAGTCTGTACCTGATATAGTTTCCCCCCCCCCCCACCCCTCGGATGTATATAACCGTTTTTGTTACACCAGTATACAGTATACTGGAAGTAGCACTAATCGTCATCATCCGATAATGTCCCACTGCTGAGCACAGGCCTCCTTTCACAAATCAGGGAATGGGCAGATACTCCACCACGTGTGCCCACTGCCGATCGGTGGAGTTAGGCTAGTGGTCAACCTACTGTTGGAGTTTTCAAACCGCCTAGAAGGCCTCCAACTAGCTTAACGACTATCACAATCAAGTGATAACCGGGACCACGCGAAGCACGGAAACGCTCGATTTGAAATACCACTAGGCGTTCACCCATCCAGGTACCGACCACGACAGTAGTAGCTTAACTTGCCAATCGATTGAGAACGGCTTATCATGCTACACCACGAGCGCTTAAGTAATAAGTGTAATTTAAAAAATAGCGTATGTTTTGCTAAATATTCGTTTACGTGTTTTTGTTAAAGTTGTGTGCAAATTTAAAAATCATACAATGTTAGGATTAGCGTCTGTACCCATACAGGAGAACTACAGGTTTACTCAAGATATCTTCGAACTTCAAGCTACTAACAGCTTATATTACTTAGTCTCTCTCTGGGACAGACGAACAATTGTATAATAATAATATGTCTATACAATGTACATACATTAGGGTAACATTACCCTAATATCTTGATCAAAATTATGGTGTGCCCCAAACTAAGTAAAAGACGTGTCTTTTATGTTTTTTCCCGCCCCCATACTACTGACACATCACCCATTGATGTATGAAAAGAATTTAATATTAATATTGTTTAAGTAGGTCAAATCTGTTACTACGGTTCTTGGAGGTTGTCTCAATTTGAAGTGTCAAAACAATCGCGTCACGTGGTTTGTTTTAATAAGTGTACATTCCTCGCACTCCTTGATATTCTATCAATCGGTGCTGGTAGCCTAGGCATTACCAGCACCGATGCCTACACTGTGTTTTTTCTGTGGCCACCTGTTGGCGCCACTCGCGAGTAAGGTCCTATCGCTGTAGTTCAAAATGTATTATTAGCGCGGCAGGGCCAATAAAATTGGTAATAACCAAATAGATTAAATATTGTTATGACTCATTTCCGTTTCGGTCCAAAAAAATGTGGCAAATAAGAAGTTTCCGAAAGACAAAACTCGCGTACGAAACAGTGGTTGGTTGGTAGCCAGCGATTCGCAGTATGTCTGCCATAATTAATCAGGAATGGTAGAATCTTCATAACAATCATAAAAAATAGTGAAAATCCAAGATGAAAAGCTCTCAAACAGTAAACGTTCAGTATCATTTGACATTTCTTGAAACCTCACTCGACACTAGCGCCTCTCGCTGCGAATTCAACCGCATTAGCCCCTATGGTTTGACGTGTTCCTAGTTAGCGATTCCCGGTTCAGATAGACGTTTTTTCACACGAAAAATCTATGATACAGTTGTTACTTGTAAAACTGAAATTAAGTCTTTCAGTAAAATTTTCTATCTATAATATTAAAAGTACTTTCCCTCGAGACGCCTTGAATACCATATGTTTAGTATTGGATATTCCAGACAGGCTGAAGCTCTAGTTCTCTAGAGACATGCATTTAAAAAATGTGCACCAATTAAGATCTTGCAAAGTTAACGAATGAATGAACGTTCTTGAAAAGCACGCTTGGTTGCGAATCGTGACCCGTTTTCATTACTCCGGTTAAATAAAGATCGTTAGACGTATAGAGGGTTGGCGATTCTTAGTTTTGTAAGAACAATGACGTCATTCTTTCAGACTTGCCATTTAAAGGATCATGGCGAGATTTGTACAAAAAAATCAAGATTTTTAGAGACGTTATAATTGATCCTTGGTGCCTAAGGAACAACTTGAGACATTAAAAATATTTTTAGAACCCCGGGATAAAAATGCGAATTTCTATGGCATGCCGGCGAATCGTGACTATTCGCGACCAAAACCATTGTGTTGTTGTTATGTTTAGCGGGGTTTATAAAATATTTCATGTATATTTAACATGTTACTGGTAATGTAATCTCAAGATTGGAAGTGAATCAATACCCTCTAAAATGTTTTTTTTTTGTACAAAACAAATGTATGGAGCTCGCTATGATTCTTTCCCTGGACCTATATTTTCAGTTTGTTTCATCAATTTTACCATTCAAGGAATTTTGGTGTAAAATCCTTTTTTTTGTCATGCTCTACTGCTAAGTAAAGATCTCTCATTCGTAGGATCAAAAATTGTTTCAATCTCAACCTTAATACTCTAGGGCAACAAAGAAAACATGTGATTCATGGTTGCATTCCATCTTAGTTACATACATTAATTCTATAAAAGTAGAATGCACCCATGAATCGTGTAGCTTTTTCTGTTATCCTTTAGTGCCTGCATAAACAAAATAGAGATAATAAATACCTAATCTGAAACATCGTTCGCACTAAATCGAAGTGCCAACCCTAAGATACGTGTTACACAGTTACAGGTCGGTTAAGAGTGTAGTACTTGAAAACTGCCAAAACGACTGTTATGGTTTGCAAGGAAACACTTTAATATCCAGATGTTTAAAAACATTTTAAAAGCATTTGACATCTTAAAAGGTATACCTACGATTCTGCCAAGTCATATTTGTGAAATAATTCTTCATTTCCATCAAAAAAATACGATAGAATCTCTTAAAACCACAAAATATACCTTTGCCGTCTGCAACATTTATAGTATTTCGAATGAATTGACTTACATCTTAGTGGTTTAATTAAACACTAACCGTCTTACTAATAAAAATATGGAACACGGTAGTTTAACAGCTGTATAGTTATGCAGTGTGTAAGCCTTACACAGTTGCTATACACTACCTTTACTAATAATCAGTGTGTAAGCGTTGTATAGTTATCTATTTGTTAAAACAAAAACGACTGGCAACTTTTTAGGAACGTTTTGAAACTAAAACTATCTAACTTTAAAATACGGGAGAAAATATGGGGAAAAATGTGAAAACACCAAAAGATACTGAAAAATAATTATATAAAATATTAATCATATCATAAAAATCAGGTTTCTTTTTCTTAAGACTATTTTTATTTTAATAATTAAACAATAAAATTACTTTTAAAAAGCTTCAAATAGCTAATGGTGGTTTTGAACGAAACGTCTTGTGCTTATGGCTACAGTAGCCATTTAACCAAAGAAGAAGAAGAAAGAAGAACGTCATTGTCAAATTACAAATGTTACGTCAACAAACGAAGCAAATGGCTGTGCCAATGACTTCAAAACTAAGGATACACCTACCGGAACATTTTGCATAAAGTTATCAAAATCAAATAAATTGTAAATTTTTGTTTTATTTTATCCATAATTCCAGTATAAAACACAAGCCTTTCACTACGCAACTAGGCATTTTTATGGCAATTATAAGCAAACAATGAACGAATGAACTGTTCCGTGGACCGCAGTATGACCGCAGTCGACTGAGTCGCGTTGGCCCTAAAATGACTTTTTAGGGCCAGCGCGTTGGTGTCATTTTGTTGCGCGGTTGGCCTGGTCCGTAGTAAATGGACACAACACTTGATTGTCAGACACAGCTGATCTATTGAAATCCGCCATAATGTTCTTATACAAACACTAAACAAGGGTCCTGGCCCGTGTAAGCCCTGTGTAAATTTCCTAGGTAACTAAAACACGTGTATACAGGCTTTGTGTCAAAAATGTTTTTATTAGTAGCAATTATCCTATAACAGATGTGTACACCGCGTGTAACTTTTTATTAGTAAGGCTGTAAAGGATTAAACCCCATCTTTACCATTTCAGTTTTTTACCAGTTAAATCCATAAAATTATAAATATTCTTTGCTTTTGCATGAAAACCGTTCGCAATTCTCCATACAAATTACTATGGAGCGGATGACATTTTTTGAATTTGTATAAATTCGAATGCGCGGATAGAAATCATCCAGTGCCCTCCTCGATTCCAAAGTGGGAGCACGTCGCTTTGATGCTCGCTGAAGGTCGCCGCTGTCTTGTGTCATTGACATAAAGGTAGGTCGTGAGTGTCGTGACTGCCGAGGTAAAATATAAATGAAGAAAATACATTTATTGATTTATCAAGGTAGGTACGAGATTTTATTTATGTTAGGTATTTGTACTAACTCATTCAATGTTTTTATATTTCTCATTAATTATTATCATTATAGCCCGACCGGTAATATAATGATGATATATAATTCATATTTTTATTTATTTTAAAATTATTTTATGTCATAATGTTTTTTTTCAACAAAATTGCTTGAAAATTACTTATCAAGGACCAATGTGGTACCTTCGAGCTTATCTGATGATGGTTCCATAAGTTTGCCTACCTTCTGGAACCATCATCAGATAAGCTCCATAGTGGAATAACGTATGTAAGCCGTGTTTGGACTTGTTGGAATCGTTTTGAGATGCAGTTTTAAGGGTCTGATGATGGAGTAAGAGGGTTGGCAATGGAACTCCATAGCGGACTCTTTTCAACCCCCATAATATGGGTATCAAATCAATGGGCTTGAAGAGTAGATGTGATCTACTCATAAAACATAAAAATTTCGTAAAATTTAAAAAATTGTTTGCACTGTTAAAATTTTGAAAAAGTGTCCGCCATTTTGAACTTTTTAGATACTGGTCCGATTGCTCTCAAAATCGATATTTGAGAGACCTTGGGGTCACAAAACAAGAATCTTTACTCAAAATGTTGAAAAAGTGTCCGCCATGTTGAACTTTTTAGATACTGGTTCGATTGATCTCAAAATCGATATTTGAGAGACCTTGGGGTCACAAAACAAGAATCTTTTTTCAAAATTTTGAAAAAGTGTCCGCCATGTTGATCTTTTTTCATACTGGTCCGACTGCTCTCAAAATCGATATTTGAGAGACCTTGGGGTCACAAAACAAGAATCTTTATTCAAAATTTTGAAAAAGTGTCCGCCATGTTGAACTTTTTAGATACTGGTCCGACTGCTCTCAAAATCGATATTTGAGAGACCTTGGGGTTACAAAACAAGAATCTTTTCTCAAAATGTTGAAAATGTGTCCGCCATGTTGAACTTTTTAGATACTGGTCCGATTGCTCTCAAAATCGATATTTGAGAGACCTTGGGGTCACAAAACAAGAATCTTTTCTCAAAATGTTGAAAAACTGTCCGCCATGTTGAACTTTTTAGATACTGGTGCGATTGCTCTCAAAATCGATATTTGAGAGACCTTGGGGTCACAAAACAAGAATCTTTTTTCAAAATTTTGAAAAAGTGTCCGCCATGTTGAACTTTTTAGATACTGGTCCGATTGCTCTCAAAATCGATATTTGAGAGACCTTGGGGTCACAAAACAAGAATCTTTATTCAAAATTTTGAAAAAGTGTCCGCCATGTTGAACTTTTTAGATACTGGTCCGACTGCTCTCAAAATCGATATTTGAGAGACCTTGGGGTCACAAAACAAGAATCTTTTCTCAAAATGTTGAAAATGTGTCCGCCATGTTGAACTTTTTAGATACTGGTCCGATTGCTCTCAAAATCGATATTTGAGAGACCTTGGGGTCACAAAACAAGAATCTTTTTTCAAAATTTTGAAAAAGTGTCCGCCATGTTGAACTTTTTAGATACTGGTCCGACTGCTCTCAAAATCGATATTTGAGAGACCTTGGGGTCACAAAACAAGAATCTTTTTTCAAAATTTTGAAAGTGTCCACCATGCTGAACTTTTTAGATACTGGTCCGATTGCTCTCAAAATCGATATTTGAGAGACCTTGGGGTCACAAAACAAGAATCTTTTCTCAAAATGTTGAAAAAGTGTCCGCCATGTTGAACTTTTTAGATACTGGTCCGATTGCTCTCAAAATCGATATTTGAGAGACCTTGGGGACACAAAACAAGAATCTTTTCTCAAAATGTTGAAAATGTGTCCGCCATGTTGAACTTTTTAGATACTGGTCCGATTGCTCTCAAAATCGATATTTGAGAGACCTTGGGGTCACAAAACAAGAATCTTTTTTCAACATTTTGAAAATGTGTCCGCCATTTTGAACTTTTTAGATACTGGTCCGATTGCTCTCAAAATCGATATTTGAGAGACCTTGGGGTCACTTGGTGAATGGATGAAGCGTATATATTGAACAGACCCTAAATAATTGGGAACAGGCCGTCGCCAAAATTTATGGGCTGAAGAAAATTTTGATATACCAATAACAGAGGCTATGAAAGCAGACCACTCGCTACACAACTCCTACAACAGAAAAAATTATAATGATAATAATGAATATGTCACAAAAAATTTCACGCGTCTCATACATCGAGGAAAAACACGCGAAGCCCTAAATTGGTTATTGACAAAAGATACAAGCAAAATCCTTAAACCTGAAGACGAAATTGACGTAACGGGGAAAACGGTCATGGATATATTGCATGAGAAGCACCCTCCTGGATTCAATCCTGATTCAAGACTATTTACACTACCTGACGGCCTCACCGAATTGACTCCATTACTAGAAGTAGATATAACTAGCGAACATGTGGAATCAGTTGCGAGAAAATTGCATGGTGGTGGAGGCCCAACAGGCACCACATCAGAAAATTGGAAAGATTACTTGTTACGATTTGGAGAAGCAAGCCTGCATTTGACTATTGCAGTAGCACAATTAACTATGCATTTAAATAACAATATTGTACCATGGACCCAAATACAAGCCCTTATGTCAAGTCGACTCATAGCCTTAGACAAATGCCCAGGTGTGAGACCGATTGGCATTGGCGAATGCCTACGCAGGATCTTATCCAAATGTATGATTTTAGCCACCGGATCTTAGGTCACCGAAGCTTGTGCCCAATCGCAACTTTGTAGTGGACTAAGCTGCGGTATCGAAGGTGCTATACAAGCAATGAATGAACTTTTCCAAAAAGAATGCCAACCAGGCCTTAACTGGGGAATGCTACTCGTCGATGCAAATAATGCCTTTAATTCTATGAATAGACAGTTAGCTCTCTGGCAAGCAAGAATATATTGGCTACATTGCGCTCGTTTCTTATACAATGGTCACATACAATGGTCACGCAGAACTTGTAATACGTGATTCCGATATGAGATTATACAGCAAAGAGTACTGGAGGAGTAACCCAAGGAGATCCACTTGCCATGCCATTGTACGCCCTTGCAACACTACCCATAATAAATAAACTAAAAAAAGAACAAGCAACTACCCAATGCTGGTATGCTGATGACTCTTCCGCCCAAGACAAACTAAAAAACCTACGTCATTGGTGGGATACAATGAGTAAAATAGGCCCAGAATATGGTTACCTTCCTCAAGACAAAAAATCATATCTAATAATTTCCGAGAACGACAAGCAAACAGCTCAACAGATTTTCAAGGGGATTAACGTAAACATCATAACTGGATCACGCTTCCTTGGTAGTTATATTGGCGAAGGAAAAGAACACTTTGTAAACAAGAAAATTAAAAACTGGCAATCTACAATAGAAAAACTTTCACTTATCTGTAAAGACTCACCCCAAGCCGCTTACACTGCCCTCAACAAAGCAGTTCAATTTCAATGGTCATTCCTTTTAAGAGTTTTAGATGACGTAAACCAATTCTTCGAACCACTAACAAACACACTGCGTACCAATTTTTTACCGACTTTACTAGGAGGCGATATCTCACCCTTAGAAGCGGACTTATTCTCTCTACCCGTTCACAAAGGTGGTCTAGCAATCTCCGCTCTATCAAAAATTGCAAATATAAACTATGAATGTTCAAAAAAAGGTTGTGCAGTCCTCTCAAATGCTTTAATCGAAAATACACATATTGACCTCTATCAACATCATAAATCTCTCAAAGATTCACAGAAAGAAAGCCGCAAAGAGAAAGACTCTCTCAATGACGAACTCTTGGATACTGTCTTGGTCAAACTCTCTCCTATCAAGAGAAGAGCGATTGACCGATCAATTTCGACAAAAATGAAAACTAAATCCTCCAATTGGCTATCTATCATACCGACTAAGAAAGGCCATTCCGATCTGTCCCCATTTGAGTTCAGAGACGCACTTGCATTACGTTACCACAGATTACCAGTCTCTATGCCAAAATCATGTGATGGCTGCGGTTGCGATGAATTCAATGTTGATCATGCTCTATGTTGTAAAAAGGGTGGTCTAATAACACGTCGTCATAATGAAATTAGAGATTTGTTCTGTGACTTATGTCAACATGCATGGGGTAACGTAGTCAAAGAACCCATAATCTCTGAAGGAGAATGCGGACTACGTAGACCTTTCTTGCCGTGGCGTTTGGGGTGCACAGAGGGAGGCGTTATTTGATATCCGTGTCGTAGACACTGACGCTCCTTCTTACATTTCACGTCCTGTCGCCTCTGTATTAAAATCCGCTGAAGACGAAAAAATAAGAAAATATTCAAGCGCTTGCGAATTGCGACATGCAACATTCACCCCTCTTGTCACATCCGTTGACCGAGTTTTCGCTCCACAAATGTCTACCTTCGTTAAACATCTTGGAGCCGCAATCTCTGACCGCTGGAACAGGTCATTTAGCGTAGTGATGGGTTGGCTAAGATCAAAAATAATCATCTCTATAATCCGTGCCACTAGTATGTGCATTCGCGGCACGAGACATAAATTTAAGCCAATAGCAAAGTTATTTGGCTTCGACGATGGAGCAGCCCTACCTAAACAAGACTGATGTTGATGCGGTCGACGAACCGATGGATTTGAACTTATTTTATATTATATTTTTCTGTTACGGTAATCACAAAAGTAGTATAAATAGTTAGTTTTAATTTTTTGAATATATTTTTTATTATTATATGAAAAAAAAAAAAAAAAAATTGTAGGTGATTATATTGTTTGCTAATGAGACTTTTTTGTAATTTTCTTGTCTTGCGACGTTTATTTTTTTGAATCGTTGGTTATTAAAATGTTATAGTTTTTCATATTATTATAATAAATACTGATTAAAATTTATCATTATTTTATTTATACGCATTACTTTCTCTAGTTGAAACGAGTTTCATCATATTCCGTTTTCGTCAAGGTCGCTATAATGCCAGGATAACAGAATTTTGAAAGAATTATTTTATGTAATTTCAAGTTATGACAGACAAAATATTTATGGCGGTAGGTGTATTAAAAGTTTGGAAGTGTGTTTTTTTTAGAATTTAGAATCGTCAATATATTATTTATTAACAACAAATATGTACAAAATACAATCTATATTTACAAAATATAATCTATATATAGAAAATTTCCTCAAGCCTGCCGCTGCTTCCGATTAACGGCAAGGTTCCCAGAAGGCTGGCAGCGTTTCCTCTTTGGATAGCCAAGCTGACGCGTTGGCGGAAAAAGCTCCCCGCCCGCTGGTCTCCGGAGGTCTCCATCAATTTTGAAGACAAGGTGCGAGCAAAACGGCGAGCTTCTGACCCCCATGGTCCCAAGGTCTCGACCGCATAAGGCATAAAAATATAATTGGGTCCAATCGATGCATATTTTTTGAATTTTGAATTTTCCGCACTGGCCGCCGCTGCCCCTGCAGCTTTACAAGTCGCCGGTAAGTGAGATGGCGCGAGTGTATCGACACATGTGGCATCCCACACCAGCGACTTGCCGACACTCCAAGGGATCAAAGACATACCATCCGGTCTCCTGCCATCGCCCCGCGCAATACCGACTGGTTCCAGTACGGAAGGCACGTTAGAGACAACAAGAGCCCTGCGGATAATGTCATTAATAGCCGAGTACCGTGATATTCGACCAGCACTTAGGGAGCACGAAAGCCCATGGTGGCCGAGCTCATTGACGAGGTCTCCGCAGCGGCAGCGATGAGGCTGATTGGTCCTGCAACCAAGACGAGGACAAATACACAGACTTAATGTTATACGGTCTAACATTGTCCCGGTATTTGTGGATGGAATAGCTTGTAGCCAGTGACCTGAGTCACTCTGAGAGACGGCTAACAAGCGCGCGCGGTCTGTATCTATTGAAAAGTTTGAAAATAAATTTTGCCAAGTTTTTTCACAAAGATGCTTGTCCCACGCTCTCTGAGAGTGACTCAAGGTTGGAATATTTGTGCCTGGACAAGCTGCCTGCCAGGCGTCTCTAGCATCGGACAGGTAAGAAACCTCAACAGATCCAATAGAAGGGTCCAAAACAGATCTGACGAGGCTGCCCACACTGTATACCGAGGATAGAAACGCCGGTACTGATATGCTTGAAATTTTCCGCACTCCTAGGCCATCATAACACACGGGTAGGGTGGCCTGAGACCACACTTAGTTTTCACAAAAACTGCAATTTAGAATTTTGGAAAGAGACGTTTTGATCATATTATCCAAAGTATCTAATATGTGAACGAATTTAAATAAGTGCGTACTGCGGAGCAAATAGGTAAACTTAGGCACGAACAGGCAGAGTCGAACAATAAAAAATGCATAATGGGCATTAATTTCATAAAGTCTATTTGAAGAGTCATTAAAATTTTGAATCTATTTTTCTCAAAGAAACTAGGTATGGATTCATCTAAGACAGGGGCTCCGAGAAGATGAAGCGACTCCTTTGACAGTAACTTAATATTGGGAGCCAAAACATAAAAATTTTGAATTAATTCTGGTTTTTCAGATTCTGGGAAAGAATCTAAAATAAGGAGCTCACATTTGGAGCTATTGAATTCTAGGCCAATCTTTTTAAAATTTTCTGTCAATGTTTTAAAATCACTGAGAACGGAAGCCGCATCACCCCCTAGCGTACCGTCGTCTAGATACTGTTACGACATCAGGAATAAATTGCTACCAGTAACGCCATCTGTTATTGAATAGCGGTAATATCAGTAACGCCATCTGTTATTGTATAGGAGTAAACATCTATCAAGCAACGCCATCTATCGCCGAATAGATACCCGCTTCTGGAATATTCCCGATAGCACTGTAGGCATGTAGAATACGCGGGTAAAGTGTGGAATGTTCCAGATGCCGTTTATGAAGTATAAATACGAGACGGTGCGCAGGGGAGTTGGAGTTTGATTTAGTGAATCAGTGAGTAAACATAGAAGTGAAATACAGTTAAGTGCTAGTGAACTATTTAATTTCTGAGTGTTTTAATTAGAGTTTTAATAAAAGTGTGACCAGTGTTTTGGTAAATTCGTGTACCATTATTTATCCTGAACCCCAGCTCGTAACAATTGGTGTCAGAAGTAGTAGGATAAATAATGCCGGTTATGCCAAAGGAAGTCACTGAGGGTGTCCGTACAAGGGGCCAGCGGCAGCAGGAGATGGATGAAAGGAGGTTTGGAGGTTCTCCGTCGCAGACTTCGGGTGGCCAGCAGCCAACTGGCTCTTTGCCAGTTGCCGACCCACCTGAAGTCAGAGCAGTACCTGCAACCCCAGATCTTGGCGCTTTGATGGTAATGCTACAGGAGCAGGCTCGCCGACTGGAGGAACAGCTACAGCGGGATAAGGAGGAGCAGGCTCGCCGACAAGAGGAGCAGGCTCGCCGACAAGAGGAGCAGGCTCGCCGACTGGAGGAACAGCTACAGCGGGATAAGGAGGAGCAGGCTCGCCGACAAGAGGAGCAGTATCGCCGACTAGAAGAACAACTACAGCGGGATAAGGAGGAGCAAGCTCGCCGACAAGAGGAGCAGGTAGTTTTATTGGAAAAAATACAAGTAACTCTTGGCAAGGACCTCAAGGTGGTGAAGGAACAGCTTCAGCATCATGAGTACCGTATCTCTGAATCCGAAAATCGGATGTCCAAGGCTGAAGTACAGATAGAAGACGTGAAGAAGGCTCTGGTTGGACTCAAGGTTGGAACTGCTACTTCTTTACCTGTGGCTTCTTCACGTGGTTTCAAGGTACCGCCATTTGATGGCACCTCGTCATGGTCAGCCTATAGAATCCAGTTCGAAGCTGTCATGAGGGCGAATGGTTGGACTAGTGCACAGGCGATGACAGCACTCACTTTGGGTCTTCGCGACCAGGCCCTCACTATACTGGACGCCCTCGGGAAGGTCGTGACGTATGAGCAACTGTTGGAAGCTCTAGAATCTAGATATGGGGACGCACACCTGGAACACGTATTCCGTGCCCAACTCAAGGACCGTGTGCAACGGAGCGCCGAAACTCTACAACAGTGGGCTCTAGAGGTAGAAAAGCTGGTCCGTAAAGCATACCAGTCTGCACCAGTGATTATCAACGGTAATCTAGTGCAGGCGTTCGTGGATGGTATACGCGACTTGGAAGTCAGAGCTGCCGTGAGATTAGGGCACCACGAGTCGCTGAAAGACGCTTTAGCCCATGCCTTAGAAGTAGAGGCTGTGCGACGCGATGACCGACCTCACCGCATCAGGGAAGTTGTGGCCTCGCCCCGTTGCTACAACTGTGGAGAAAAGGGACACCTTCGGAGGAGTTGCCCGAAGTGGAGAAATGACAGAAAAGAAGAAATTCGACCCCGAGAAGTTGTGGCCTCGCCCCGTTGCTACAACTGTGGAGAAAAGGGCCACCTTCGGATGAGTTGCCCGAAGTGGAGAAAGTACAGAAAAGAAATTCAACCCCGAGAAGTTGTGGCCTCGCCCCGTTGCTACAACTGTGGAGAAAAGGGACACCTGCGGAGGAGTTGCCCGAAGTGGAGAAAGTACAGAAAAGAAGAAATTCGACCCCGAGAAGTTGTGGCCTCGCCCCGTTGCTACAACTGTGGAGAAAAGGGACACCTGCGGAGGAGTTGCCCGAAGTGGAGAAATTACGGAAAGGAAGAAAATCGACCCTGGGAAGGAAGAGCAGCGGTGACTGGTGACACTGCTCAGCAACAGCAACAGGAACACGAGTAAATGCCAGGACCGCGGGGCGGGTGCTGGCTGGTGTTCGAAGAGCCCCAAGGATCTTGATGGCGCTGTACCGTGGAATTCACATTGCTCGGGACGAGCATGTCTAAGAAGGGGGTAGTGTTACGACATCAGGAATAAATTGCTACCAGTAACGCCATCTGTTATTGAATAGCGGTAATATCAGTAACGCCATCTGTTATTGTATAGGAGTAAACATCTATCAAGCAACGCCATCTATCGCCGAATAGATACCCGCTTCTGGAATATTCCCGATAGCACTGTAGGCATGTAGAATACGCGGGTAAAGTGTGGAATGTTCCAGATGCCGTTTATGAAGTATAAATACGAGACGGTGCGCAGGGGAGTTGGAGTTTGATTTAGTGAATCAGTGAGTAAACATAGAAGTGAAATACAGTTAAGTGCTAGTGAACTATTTAATTTCTGAGTGTTTTAATTAGAGTTTTAATAAAAGTGTGACCAGTGTTTTGGTAAATTCGTGTACCATTATTTATCCTGAACCCCAGCTCGTAACAATACCATACATTAAATTTAGATTGTAACCCAGAAATAATTGAATGGATGGCCATACTGAAGATAGCTGGACCGAGAGGGTCGCCCTGTTGACAACCCATGGCGGAAATAAGTGGGTGTTCTCTGAAAAAAAGTTTTGATGGATGCCCATAGCATTGCCAAAGGTAAGGATATACGTCAGGGCAGATATCCCGAATTTGGGTCAATAAAGCGCCCCTATCGACAGAGTTAAATGCATTTTTTATGTCAACTTTAAGCAGCATTTCACCTCCGTTATTTAATAGAAAGGTCCGAGCCGCATGAACAGCTGCCTCACAACCTCCCTTTGAGCCAAAACCGAGTTGAATGGGCTGAAATATTTCCGAAAGTTTCGGGAGAATGTGACGACAACAAATTTTGGAGGCCATACGACGGATAGTATTACCCACCGCGATGGGTCTTACTCCACCATCTTTTTTGGATAGCGCGCAAAGGTTGGCCCCATAAATGATCTCAGTGAATGGGCTTGGCACCTTTCCTGCCAACATTAAATTTATAAGAGAGGTTAATTTCGATAATAATTTGGTACCAGCGTCTCCGGCGGCACCACAGACAAGATCTTTGTAATGCTGTGGTGTAACCGTCGAGACCGCCAGCAGAACCAGGTTTAAATCTATTTTAGAATCTCTAAGATATCATTTTAAGAGAAAAAAAGCATTTGGATCTACAAAAAAGTCCGTGATGGTATATATCTATATCCTATGGATAACCCACAATAACCATTTTTATATTTTTTTTGTGTCCTTATTTAATTAAATAAGTTGGGTACGTTGAGCACAATTTTAGAAGATATCACAGATTTAAAATTAGGTAGGTACCAAAAAACAGTATTCGCCATACTATGCTCGTGCGGCGGGCAGGGCGGCCCGCGTGCAATAACATAAGTAGTACCCACGTAGTACCTATGTACATTGTACCTGTGCGAAGCCGGGCGGGTCACTCGCTAGTAAGTTTTACGATGCCAGCCCAGCTGTGAGTGCATCAGCCATTAAGCCACAACTTTAAGCTATTTTCTCTTTTTATATACCTATATGGATTTAGGTAAGTAAAGGTAAAGTAGTTAAGATTGATATACAATTAACAAAGAAATATTCTCACTAAAGAAAAATATCAAGAATGATCCGGTACTGCTACGTAGTACCTATGTACATTGTACCTGTGCGAAGCCGGGGCGGGTCACTCGCTAGTAGTTTTACGATGCCAGCCCAGCTGTGCGTGCATCAGCCATTAAGCCACAACTTTAAGCCATTTTCTCTTTTTATATACCTATATGGATTTAGGTAAGTAAAGGTAAAGTAGTTAAGATTAATATACAATTAACAAAGAAATATTCTCACTAAAGCAAAATATCAAGAATGATCCGGTACTGCTTACCTAATTAGCATGAATTACGCGAACACTGTGGCTCTAACCTTATCTTTTGCCAATATTGCCATCTCTTTTACCACGGATACTCGCAAACTACGGGGCGGCGAGTGAACAGCTAATACATTGCGCTGTTTCTGCAACATGCTTTCTAGTCTCACAGGCGCGAACTAGCACTGTATAAATAATTATTCTATTGCGCCGTAAAACATAGTTGTCTGTCTCAAAGCAATGTGTAATATAACTGAGAGACGCATCTGTGTGGACAGAATTTGTCGATGTGTGAGCTCGATGAGAAGTTCCCACGCTCAGGGACTACCCCCTTAACGAAAGCTGGCACGTTCACAGTACTCATAAATTTGCAATCAGTCAAGTCTAATGGACGAATGCAAAAATAGACCACTCTATATTTATGAGCAGTAGCAAAAGCAAAACAATAACTGTCTCCTTCATACTCATAAGCTTGACTTTGCGCGAGAGAGACGGTGTAAATGTGTTGAAACGTGCCAGCTTTAGTTAACCGACCTGTACATACGGCTAGCAAGCAATCACAGAATGTTAGAGACAATAAACGTTCATTGAGTGCCCAATTAGCGGATGCTGCTTGCACTGAATAGACCAAAACCTATTGGCCTACATACGCCTAAATGATTTTTTAGGGTTCCCAACTAAAAAGATTATGGTGCCACTCCGTCCGTCTGTCCGTATGTCACAGCGGTATATTTCAGCAACGCAGATGCTATTGATTTGAAATTCGGAATAGTTATAATTATTACTTACCCGATGTTATTGCAAAAAAAATAAAAATTATATTTTATTTCTTTGCAAAAGGCATTTAAATTGGGTATCATATGATGCTTTATTTTAACATTCCAAAACAGATTTTTTGTTTTCTTTTATGTTGTGTAGTTTTTGACTTATAAAAAACATACCATTCCCCTTATCTCAGATGTTCGCAAAGCCAAATATCTGAAATAATGACAATAGATAAACATTGATGTAAAAATTACAGGAAAAATAGAACGATGTTGCTAACTACCAAATTTCTTTCGAAATCATCAAAATTCCTTACTAACAAATTTAGTATGCGGTCCGTTTTTTTCTATAGTTATGTCCCAAACCAAGAAATTATACGTCTATGGAAGGTCGGAACCCTCACCTCGGTGCGCGAGTCAGACTCGGACTCTTGCCGGCTAGCTACTTGTTTCTTTGGTTTCTTCGGTCAAAATTGTTTATGCGTCTTTTTCTCTCTCGCAGTGTCCATAAGGATTGTGTTTTGTGATAACTCTTTTCCTCGCTCCGTTGGTCTTTATAGCGTAGCGAATATATCCTATGGCGTCGTCCTAATTGGCGATGATCGTACGATCAAACGATGCGATTTCGTCGCACGATCGCGCTGATGTTCCTGTGCTCGCGTGATGACTTGCGAGCTTCAATTAGGACACTCTAAAGCGTTTTGAGTATTTAATCTCGTCGTGCGACGAAATCGCATCGTTTGCTCGTACGATCATCGCCAATTAAGACGACGCCTAAGTTTATCTATGGCTCTAGTAAAGAACTAGAATCAGATAAATAATTATCCTGGGTCATTCCACACACACGGATCAGATCCCAAACTAAGCAGGGCTTGTTCTATGGAAACCAAATACATAATACTACTTTTTTGTTAGTAAATACAGACATGACACACAGACATGCATTTGTCTGCATGAACATGCAGACAAATGCATGTCCTGTGTGGGAATCGAACCCACGACCTGCGTAAGGTGCACTTTTAAGGTGGAATCTTAAAAAACCGCGCCAACTGGCCCGCAATACATATAACTTGAATTGGTTTGAAATTAAAAATAACGCGTTGAACTTTATTAATTCTAACTTATTGATAAGAAATCGCCTTATCAGATGCGGCTAAGTTTCCCCGATAACGGTTCCTTATCCGCAAGTATTACCACGAGCACTATTGTTTCATAAAATCCAGATTATAATGATAAGATGTTGATTTGACTGACATTATGTCAAAAAAAACGTTACTTATTTCGTAGCGTCGTGATTTATCCAAATTTTTAAGTATTAAATTCTAGCAAAATTAGGTATTCATGTTTAGGTATCAATACTGGTCAGCCACTTTAGTATATGAAACCATATTGTCCCACTGCTGAGCACAGGACTCTCTCACAAATGAGGGTGGAAGCTAATAGGCAAATACACCACCACGCATGCCCAATGCGGATCAGTGGAAGTAAGCTAGTGATCAACCTACTGTTGGAGTTTTCAAGCCGCCAATGAGGCCTCCAACTAGCCTGACGACTATCACAATTAAGTGATAACTGGGAACAACAGCTTTAAGTGCCTTCCGGAGTACGGAAAACGCTAAGTTGGCAGTCACCGATCCGGATACCGTACCCCGAGTGTAAAGAATTGACGTTTGTAAACGCTTAGGTAGTTTGCATTTACAACACTTCTCTATAGGAATAGGCACAGCGCCTCCAGTGGAATACTCATGGTACTAATTTCTCGGGGTACCGTCCTCACCAGTGATAACTTTGCGACTAATCAAACTACAACACCTACAACACTTATGTGTTTATCGATTATTATCGGTGACTAGTATTGTGTAAGCCGTTACAAGTTATGTTATCTTATCGTGTGTGTTTGTTATCACATATAGAAAACAGAATTTTTACGTGTATCAAATTACTATACTTCCGTTTACCTATAGTATCTACTAGGTATACCCCGCGGTTTCACTCGCGTTCCCGAGTTAAAAAGTAGACTAGATTACTCTGAAAAGTCATATATCTGCCAACGAGTATCTCGGCAGAATGGGTACAGCCGTTTCGGTGATTAGCCCCCGGACTGTTTAAAAAACATTTTTGATTATTTATTTTTATTGAAAGGTACAGTTACCTATAAAATAATATCCTACTTAATATTATAAATGCGAAAGTTTGCGGGTATAGATGTATGTTTCTAATTCTTTCACGCAAAAACTGCTGTACGGATTTGGATGAAATTTGGCACAAAGACAGAATATATTCTGGATTAACACATAGGATACTTTTTATCCCGGGAAAACATACGATCCCTCGGGAATGCGGGTGAAACCGCTCGGGACAGCTAGTTAACATATAAAAAGCCTTTATTTCGAAACCAGAGACAGACCTACTTTTGTATGATAAGGAATGATCTACATAGTAAGGCACTTATGTAGTATAACTCAAATTACTAATCTATTTACGAAATAGGGAATGGCTTTATCTAGAATACTAGCTTTAGCCCGCGACTTCGTCCGCGTAGTTTTTGTTTTTTTCTGCATATGAATCATTGTAACAATATAGAGCTTTGTTCATGGCTATTGCCCGCCACTACGTGTGATATTTGACATGAGTTCAGGTAGATTGAGAGCTTACATGCGAGCATGCCAAATACAACAGGCGGCAGGACTGTTTCATCCTGCCGCAAATAAACTCTAGCAAATATCAGAGTTTTTTTCCTGTGATTTATTAATAGCCATCGCTAAACAAACCTTGATAAGGAACTGTAAACTTTTAAATTAAACGAAGGATTTGGGATCAATGGTATACGCGGCACGAAGACTGTTTCTCCTCTGGCAGAAACAGTTAATATTTTGGCCTCAATAACATTGCGGCGGAGAGCTGTTACTTGAAGTCTAGTTCCACAGCACAATTTTGGAGGCCGTATATTTCAAATCAATCACCTATATACATGTCACGGATTACCCGGCGCATTAAGAGAGTTTAAAAATTGAACAGGATAATTTACCGACTCATCCATATCGACCATGGTGGCAACAACCTTCAAATGAATATATCAACATTTCATTTATCGCAGCGGGTTGGTCATTTTTGGGAGTCATAATGGCTCTCTCGCGCATAACCACTGTATCGGTTTGTGTTCATAATAACATTTTATTTATACCTAAGTTGGTATTTGTATCAACCCATCTATTTGTGGAAAGTTTACGTTCCCGATTTGAAGAAGAAGATCTGAAAATCTACCGGCAGAAATATGCATTGTGTATGAATGGGAAAGTGAAATATGTATTTTTTGGGAGGTGTCGAGATAGGGATTATTTATCTAAAATTGCGCTATGTGACCTATCCACAAATTCCTCAACCATTTCATGACAGGTGATATAATTGCTCATGGCACACAGACAGACAGACAGACAGACGAATACACGGGTGGAGACCTATATCCACAAGTTTCTCAATAATTTACAGACAGCTGAGTTGTTTCTGTCTGTCTATCAGTCTGAGGAGAGACTGCCTCCTTATGTGTGTATCGCTTGTACAACGGCCAGTTCTCTGAAGAATTGTTTGATCTGATTCACACGGGCTACCTACTACCATCGAACTCTTGCCATCGACGGGGAGTCCATACTCATATATAGGAACCGAAATGGTTTCTACTGTGCGATTTCAAAGGAGTTTTCTACCGCGTACACTCAGGCTGTGGAATGTGGAATGTGGATGATAGAATCCCCGCCGTGGCTTTCCCAAAGGAGTATAGCCAGAGGGTCTTCAAAAAGGGTGTGAAGATATTTCTGTAGGGTCGGCAACGCACGAGTGATACCTACGGTTATCGCTTACCATCAGGCGGGCCGTATGCTTGTGTGACACCCTAGTATTAAATTTAAATATGGAATAATAATTTAAAAATTGCCAGTAGCAGACGGACAGATCGACGGGCGGAGATTTATCCAAAAGTTCCTCAAACAGACGGCCGAGATTTTTTCTTGTGGCAGACAGACTGATAGATGGGTGGCAGTAGGCTTCTTAATAACATGATACACGTGTACATTATTTTTACTTCAATACAAAATTATGTGAATGAACAACTTCAACACAAAATTTTATCCCCCTTTACACCCCTTGAATTTAGGATTGAAATTCGAAAAACGCGATATAAGTTCCGTAGTTTCCAACCATAAGCCGAAATAATAAATTTTGTGATTTTTACTCCGAAAGTAAAGAACTTCAAATTCAAAATTTAATCCCCCTTTTCACCCCTTAAGAGTTCAAATTCCAACAACACATCGACATTCGATATTCGTTGCGTTCGTTTCCAACTATAAGCTTAAATAATAAATTTAGTATACTTCCATACACAACTTCATCCCCTTTTTTACCCCTTCGGGGTCGGAATTATCAAAAACGCTGAGGCACATATAAATTAATTTTCAATCATCAGCCTAAACACAAAATTTGAAGGTCCTAACTTCGAAACTGATGGACTTTCGTACAAACTTGCATCCCCTATGTTACACCTATAGAGGTGTAATATTAAAAAATCCTTCTTTACTACACTGTATAATTATAAATTTAGTGATGTTTACTGTGGAAATGAAGTACTTTCATATACAACTTAATCCCCTTTTCCCTCTTCGGGGGTGGAATTATCAAAAACACTGTAACAACTTCACCTTAATTTTCAATCGACAGCCTATACACAAAATTTTAAGATCCTAAGTTCAAAACTGACGGACTTGCATACAAACTTTCATCCTCTATTTTACCCCCTTAGGAGTGGAATTTCCAAAAATCCTTCCTTACTGGATACCTACACTGTATAATAATACATTTAGTTAAGTTTATTGTGTAATTGAAGGCCTTGCTTACCCAACTTCATCCCCTTTTTTCCCCCTTTGGGGGTGGAATTATCACAAACGCTGAGACACCTATAAATTAATTTTCAATTGTCAGCCTAAACACAAAATTTGAAGATCCCAACATCAAAACTGACGGACTTTCATACAAACTTTCATCCCCTATTTTACCCCCTTAGGGGTGTAATTTTCAAAAATCCGTTCTTAGCGGATGCCTACGTTGTAACAACTATCTGTATGCCAAATTTCAGCCCAATCGGTTCAGTGGTTTGAGCTATGCGTTGATAGATCAGTCAGTCACGGTTTCCTTTTATATATACAGATTATCGTTGATACAGACATGTCGTCACTGCGCCTGCAGGTAAATAAAAACTGGGGCTCTACCGCGTAACTTTGGTGGTAATCGTAACGAACACCATGACGCGCACGCGGTATGACGCGACGATGATCATTCGTGGGCCCTGATTCATTCATTTCATTTCATATTCATTAAGGGTGTTCGTTACGATTACCACCAAAGTTACGCGGTAGAGCCCCTGGCCAGGTGCGAGATGGAGTTAGTGCAGTGTACCGTGCAAATTTAATATACCAACAATATTTTGTAGGTTCTTTATGTAACTCAACCAGGAAAAACAAAATATTGAAATATGTTGCTACAAAGTATTATTCAGCTGTCTCGCTCGGTTTCACCCGCGTTCCTGTGATAAAACGTGTCATGGGAATTTAGGTCATAGCCAATTGGTTATTAAATAATTCAATGATTCGGTAGTCAGCCTTTAACGGAGAAGAAACGGCAAGAAACTTGGCAAGGAAACATTTTTATGATCTGGCTATATTGGCAATCTATATTTTTTTCCGCACTTTGATTCATGCACGTCTTTTTTTTTTATACCACTAATGTGGCTAACAAGCATACGGTCCGCCTGATGGTAAGCAGTTACCGTAGCCTATGGACGCTTGCAACATCAGAGGGCTTAGTGTGAGTTTTTAACGCGCTCGTTAAGGTTAACGTTAACTCTAATTTGTATGGCATTGTACTAGCGCCGCCTGGCGGCAATTGGCGGCGCCTGGTCCTGCGCCATTCAAATTAGAGTTAACGTTAACCTTAACGAGCGGGTTAATAAACTCGCACTAAGCCCACAGGGGTATCTCTCGCGCGTTGCCGACCCTAAGTGCTAACAAGTGCTAACTTCAACTACTTCTGCCATGTTGAGGTTGTGGTCATCCAAGCATAAGACCATTTAGTTACATCTACTTCTACGTCTCTTTTCCAGATATGTGCTCTTGCCAAACAGCTGGATATGACAGAGCGGCAGGTGGAGCGCTGGTGGCGACTCCGCCGCAGCCAGGAGAAGCCTTCCACCCTGGTCAAATTCTGTGAGAACCTATGGAGATGTACCTTCTATTTGTACAACTTCTCGTTTGGAATTTTTATACTGTGGGATAAAGAGTGGCTGTGGAATATAGACCATTGTTATATTGGTTTCCCCCATCAGGTATGTTTATCTCATCGGCTACCAGATAAATATGGCTATGGCTGTTTTACATTTCATCGATAGTTTTCTAGGGGTTTTTTTTTATAAGACTAAGTCGGTAAACAAGCATACGGCCCGCCTGATGGTAAGCGGTTACCGTAGTCATATAGACGCTTGCAACACACGAAGCATCGATCACGCTTTACCGACCTTTCCCCCCTTCCCAATGAGCTCTGGCGACCTTACTCACGCGCAGGAACACAACTTTACACAACATAAAGTTATTTGGCTGCGGTATTCTGTAAGGTACTGTAAGGTAAGGTGTACTTCCCCAGTCGAGCTGCTCTTTGAGCGAATAAACACTATGCTCTACCTCTCTTAAAAGGTAAAAAGGTTTAAAGGTAAAAACGGTAAGCCTTATAGGATCACTTTGTTGTCCGACCGGCTCTCCAAGATCCCAAGATCCAAGTGAAGGTATCAAGTTGAAATTAATATCAAATACTGAAGACTACGGTCCCTTTGAGATGTAAAAAAAATACACTTATAAATCAACTCAATCAAAAGATGCGGCCATTTATATTATGATACTCAAATTCCTGTTGACCTCAAATCATGAAATGACAGGAAGCAACACTTGCTCCCTAACAGGGCCTAACAGACGATGTGTGGTGGTACTACATGATATCGGCGGCGTTCTACTGGTCGCTGACCATATCGCAGTTCTGGGACGTGCGGCGCAAGGACTTCTGGCAGATGTTCATCCACCACATCGCCACCATCGCGCTGCTCTCCTTCAGCTGGGTGTGCAACCTGCACAGGATCGGCACGCTGGTACTCCTACTACACGACTGTGCTGATATATTCCTTGATGCCGCTAAAGCTGCGAAGTACGCGAATTATCAAAGGTTGTGTGATGCAGTATTCGCCGTGTTTACAGTACTGTGGATTATTACTCGCCTGGGGATTTACCCGTTCTATATAATTTGGAGGTATGTTTTTGTTTACTTGATGCTTTTATTTATTAGCGTCGTTGATTTAGGGTCGCACACGCCTCGAGGCGCTGCGCGACGCCGCGGGATGTACTCTAATTCACTCATTGAAATTTCTACCTTTTTGTGTAGTAAATAAAGTTGTATTTGTATCGCTATCTTAAAGTTAGTTTATTCATAAATTCGAATCAATTTTTGTAATGATAACTAATTTGATTACTACAAGCATCAACTTTTGCGAATATATTTTTTCTACAGCCCATCTGCCAAAAATGTTTATTCCCAAATCATATTGTTCAAAACTTAATTTCTACATCGAGCGATACCTAGACTACTTCTATCCACAATACACGAGTCGAAAGAGCGAAACGAGCGAGCCGCGGGAGCGGCCAACGACCAGATCTAAATTGTTAAAAATTCCCTATATCTTCGCTCTACCAAACATCGACCAAAAAGTAATCGATCATAGAGTTAAATTTTGTCCCGACTGAGTTGCCAACCTTACCTTGCGTTCAGTACGTCGATCCGCGCGCCGACGCTGCTGCCGATGTTCCCCGCCTACTACATCTTCAACTCGCTGCTGTGCCTGCTGCAGGCGCTGCACATGGTGTGGACCTGGCTCATACTGCAGGTCGCTTACAAGTCCATCAGTGCTGGACAGGTAAAACTAATGCCCTTAAATTTTAGTCTTTAGCTGATTTTGACTTTAATAAGTCGTATTACAGTAGTACCCAACTGAAAAGGCGCGTCGTGAATCGTTGTTCGCACAAAAAAGAAAGTTAACCGCCCGAAGATTAACGAAATTACTATAAGGTTCATAATACAGTGCAGCTGTTAGTTCCGTCTCACTCGCAAGTCACTCGCCCCTCCGCACACAGTCATGCGGACCAATAGCATTTCCCGCGCTTTGAAAATGTATCTTTTTCGCAGGTACATCGGTAAGCCATATTAATTGGGTACTACTGTACTACTGTTATTACAAATCGAGCGTTTCCGTGCTTCGGAAGGCACGTAAAGCCGTTGGTCCCGGTTATCACTTAATTGTGATAGTCGTTAAGCTAGTTGGATGCCTCCTAGGCGGCTTGAAAAATTCCAACAATAGGTTGACCACTAGCCTACCTCCACCGATCCGCAGTGGGCACGCGTGGTGGAGTATCTGCCCATTCCCTTTCACCCTGATTTGTGAAAGGAGGCCTGTGCTCAGCAGTGGGACTAGGGATTGCAAAATCCGGATTTTTTTCAAATCCGGATTCAAATTTTTTCATCACCTATAAATCCGGATTATCCGGATTTTTCGAATTTTTGTATTTTTTTGCAATCTTTTGTAATTTTAAATTGTACGCGTAGTTTATGCTTAATTATTACTAGTTTGAAGAGAGGTGTTCTATTTTATTGTATTTGCATTGCTTGCTTTTGAAAAAAAATTGGATCTTGTTAAAACAACTGTATTTTTAGGTATTACATTAGACGATAAGTTACAATGGGGTCCACACATACATAATCTAGTGAATAGATTTAGTTCTGCAGCGTATGCAGTGAAGAAAATCCGTTCTCGCACTGACGAATTTACGGCAAGATTAGTTTATTTTAGTTATTTTCATAGTTTAATGTCTTACGGCATCCTCCTTTGGGGCAGCGGTGCAGACATCAATAGAATTTTTATCCTGCAGAAGAAGGCTATTCGCGCAATATATAACTTAAAGCCAAGAGATTCCCATAGGGATAAGTTTAAAACCATAAATGTAATGACAGTGTCGTCTCAGTACATATATGAAAACTTAATTTATGTTCAAAAAAATATACTTAACTTTCCTACAAATAGCGACACTCATAGTTTAAACACTAGAAATAAGGACAAACTTGCTGTACCTGTAACACGGCTCAGCAAAGTTAGGGATTCTTTTAAGGGGCAATGTATACGCTTCTACAACAAAGTACCCAAATCAATTCAAGAACTATCTGTGTATAGATTTAAAAAGTTAGTTAAACAAAAATTGTGTAATAAAGGGTACTATAAAGTTTCCGACTTTGTAGAAGACAAGAACGCATTTGAATGAAGTGTTCGCTTTACAGGCTATTTTAATTTAATTATCTAATATTGTCAAATTTATTATAAGATAATTAAAAAAAATATATACTTGCGGAGTTTCTTGCCGGGAGTCTTCTCAGTTTATGTGTATTACGAACCGGTGGTAAAATCAATTGTAACGTTCGTAAAAGGCACTTACGAACGGCTATATTGAATATACAATTTTTGAATTTGAATTAAACTGCAAGTAATATTTTTTTAAAAATGGGCTTGTATTTGGCTACTGAGCCGTCCATAAAGGATAATGACGAAGCCTAAGGTGGAGCACGCTAACCCAAATGGAACCTATTAATTCTGGCCGTGAAAGTCCCTAGATTCTAAGAGTCAGGAAATACAGTCACCGGAAGCAAGTTCCACTCACTTGCTGTCCGCATTATAATTGAGGATACAAAAGAAAAATTTCCCCGTGTCTTGTGGTTCGGAGTAAAAATAGGGATGGTGGTTGGAATAAGGTTGAGCAATTCCTGCACACAATCTCAAAACATATCCTGTACAAAACCGATAAGGCAAGCAACCTTTCTTCGATGGTCGAGCCTCGTGAGTTTCGTCATAATTACTCTCATATTGGATGAGTCTTCTGGCTCGGCGGTTTATTGAGTCGAGGGCGAGAGCCTGGTGGAAAGGGCTCCGTTTGGTGGTGAAAAGACACACCTGCGTCTTGGTAGCATTAAAAGTGACCAGATTGGCATTGCCAATCGGAGACTGCCTGTAAAGTTACGTTCAAACGCTCTACCATGGCCTCTCGCAACAATTGGATCTATGACAACGGTGCTATCGTCTACGTACCCAAAGATACCGGGCTTCACCAGATCGTTAATATGCAGCAGAAATAAGGTTGCAGAGAGAACTGAATCTGATCTCTGTGGAATTGATTGCGAAAAGGTCCGACGAACACCCGTCTATGACTACATGAATAGACCGTTCGCTCAGGAAATTGGAAATCCAAGCGCACAGACCACCAGACATTTCATATTAAGGAAGCTTGCTTAGAAGGCTGGTGTGTCAGACCCTTTCAAAAGTAAAAAAATTCTGAGATCAGCCGATGTACAAAATGCTTTCAGCGGTAACCCGACTATATAGAACTATCATTCTTGATATTACGTTGTGCAAAGAGTTGTTACTCGCGCCGCACGCGCATCGCCTCCATCTAAGACTCACTGGCCGACTTAACTATTAGCTAGATGGATGAGCGGTAGCAGCTAGCCGCGTGTGTGCCGAGCGGTGTATAGATTTCAGAGTAATACTGACCTAAATCTACTGGATATTTAATGAATTTTTTTAGTTAAACATCAAATATAATCAATTATGATTAAAATCCGAAAAAACCGGATTTTATTCTCAATATTCGGATTTATAATAGGCCCCTAAAATCCGGATTTTTCAGTCATTTTCGGATTTCGAAGTATCCGGATTGCAATCCCTAAGTGGGACATTATAGGCTGATGATGATGACTGTAAAGACTGTGTAATTGCTTGGAAATCAAAAGTACTAGAGAATTCAAGTACTTGGGAGTCATTGTTGATGATCGTTGTAAGTGGGATTCTCATATTGACCTAATCATTAGTAGAGTGCGAAAATTTCTGTTGGTTTTTATAAAGTTAAGACATGTTGCTAAGAATGAAATAATTGTGTTGGTCTATAAAGCGATATGTCATTCAATTATTCAGTACTGTATATCTGTTTGGGGAGGTACACATAAAACATATCTTTTACCTTTAGAAAGAGCCCAAAGGTGCATTTTGAAGGTTATGTCATTTAAGCCATTTAGATTCTCAACCACTCAGTTATATGCCGACTTTAAATTACTTACTATAAGACAGACTTACATACTACATACAGTTCTAAGGAAACACAAAGTTACACCCTATGATTTGACCTTACTTACTAGAAGACGTAAACATCAAATTTGCGTGAATTTCCTGCCACGTACTTCTTATGTACAATATCAGTCCACATATATTATGTCAAACTATTTATATAATAAAATCAACAAATATCTTAATATTTATGAGCTTATGTATTCTGAATGTAAATTTAAAATAACGAACTGGCTATTGACACTAGATTACGAGAACACGGAAAAAATCATTAATTTATTTGTTTAATGAAGACTACTCATAAAATGTTTACAATCTCACCTCACACACGCGAGTAAACTTACATATACACATACATATGTTACATATACCTATGTTAAACATACACGCATTCTAACACATATATATATATATATAGTATCATATACAATGTAGATAGATCATCACTCATCCCACACATACACACATCCACACTATAAACCTCAACACTACATACACACCTCCACATTACACACCCCCACACAATCAATAAATAAATGTAATTAATATTTAAATAAAATAAATAAATAATCTTATGAAAATAGTAAATAAATAAAAAATGTTTCTAAATTTGAAATTCTAACGTAATTATTGTAAATGAATGAACTGTATCAATAAGGAAGGTGGTTCCCAAGATACAGGTTTTGCCTAGTTTGGGAACCAACGATACATGCAATGTAATCTGTTGTTTTATCCAATAAACGTTATTATTATTATTCCATTTATTCATCTTTACACTTATTTTTACACATTTAAATATAGATATATATAAAAAAAAAAACAATACATATATTTAAAAGTATAAAAACAGCTCCCCACCGGCATCGGGAACAAGGTCCTAGGTACCGGTGGTCAAGGCTCCAGAGACAGGAACTTCCTCACTATGCGTGCCGTTTCCAGGAGCACTGCCTTCTGAATCTGGCCCTTGATCCAGCCACCCAACGCGAGCCTCTTAAGGTGTTTGTCGAGGCTCTTGGCAATTAGGCCATGGGCGGAAACGACTATCGGTACAATGGTTGCTGTATCAATGGCCCACATGTCGACAACCTCGTGTGCAAGATCAAGATACTTGCTTTCTTTATCCTTCTCTGCTTTCACGAGGTTCTCGTCATGGGGGACAGTAACATCAACAATCATTGCACGGCGCTCTTTTATTATTATTATTATTATTATTACTGTACCTCTATTAAGATTCTGTTGTAACGTTGCAGATGGAAGGTGACATTAGGAGTTCAAGTTCAGAGATCAGTGATAGTTCACATCAATCGAACCACAGCACGCCGAACCGCGTCAACAATAAAAAGTAACTATACTAAATATATACATATAACACTTAAGTCCACAGAAATCATGTATTTAAGGGTGAAGCCGGAGTGGTTAAATGATAATTGAACTGAAACGTCAATTTCATCCATTCACTGAAATAGCCCTTTCATTGAATAATTTTATTTTTAGAGAGCGGTAGAGCATAGCGTTTATTCGCTCAAAGAGCAGCTCGACTGGGGAAGTACCTCCACCTTACAGAATACCGCAGCCAAATAACTTTACGTTGTGTAAAGTTGTGTTCCTGCGCGTGAGTAAGGTCGCCAGAGCTCACAGGGGAGGGGGGAAAGGTCGGTAACGCGTGAGCGATGCTTCTTGTGTTGCAAGCGTCCATATGGCTACGGTAACCGCTCACCATCAGGCGGGCCGTATTGTGTTTCACGGGTGAAACTGCGCTGTACTGCTAGTTTATAGATCAGACTAGTTGCGCCCCGCGGTTTCACCGGCGTACCGATACCGATAAAAAGTACCCTATATGTTAAAAAAGAACATATTTTATCAGAGCGCGCCAAATTTCATCCAAATCAATTCAGAAAATTTTTCTTTCGTATTTATAATATTAGTGATAAGTGAGATGATAAAAAAGTTCATAATCGGACGATGATTATAATAACTTATTATGACATCACACTATCTATGATCTCTCCACATAATGGTGGTCAATCTATATCAAAACTAATAACAATTCAGGGTAGAGATTCGAGATGGCATATTTTCAAAACCTATGTTGAGTTGACATGCTGAACAACTTATACTATGGGCCCAACACAGAACATTCATACATTATGAATATTATGATCGAGCAAGATTGACCTAGTGTATGAAAAGTAAAATTAAAACCTCCCTCCACCCAGTATATGTCTTTTTCCAGAGACACATAGTGTCCGCTCTACCTCAGTGCGTACGGTGGGAGTGTACGCAACAGTCCGCTGCGCGTACGCACCAGTCCGCGGCGCGCACGCACACACTCGCGGGTACGCACGTGATCTACACACACAAACACATTGACAGAAGGTTGTAATACTTAGCTATAATACTTATACTAATAAATAAAAGCGGGGCCATGCAATATAATAATTACCTACCCGTTTGGTTACTTTAAAGTATCTCAAATGAAGAAAATACGATCTTGAAGTCCACACAATATGAAAAACTCTAATTTATGTCTGCCAATATTTGATCCGCTGTTTGTCTTTGTATACATATCATTAGTGGGTTACCAAATCCTGACTTTGATTGGAGGATTATAGTTCAATAAATTTAGCCTTTGATTGAAGTCAGTGATATGATACCTTACTGCTTTAAGATAGGGTTCATTTTCATATCAAGTGAATAGTGGTCTCGCAAATTACGTCCAAACAATTTTATTGCGTATCTATTTAAAAATAATACTACACTAGGTGTACCTTTATTCGAAAGTTATGGCTAACTTTAAGTATAATAGAGTATGTAAGGCCCTTCTAAATTAAGTACAGTAGTACCCAACTGATAAGGCGCGTCGTGAATCTTCGTTCGCACAGAAAAGAAAGTATGGCCCGAAGATTAACGAAAGAATGCTTAAAACTTACAATCAACCTTAGATCACTACTATAAGGTTAATAATACAGTGCAGTTGTTAGTTCCGTCTCACTCGCAAGTGACGCCCCTCCGCACACATGGCGGCAGCTGCCGACCAATAGCATTTCCCGCGCTTTGAAAATGTATCTTCTGCGCAGGTACATCGGTAAGCCATATCAGTTGGGTACTACTGTACTGTGGTTTGTGTGTTGTTCACACTGCAACGTACCTACGTAAAATATTTTTCAATCCCCAAAAGCACTGTAAAAAAGGGTAGATAGGTAGGTACAGACTCTCTTTAAAAGGTTTCAGCTCATACTCAAATATTCATACCACATGTTTGCACTCAAGTTTATTGAATTAAATTCATAACCAACATGTCACCAGTCAATGAGGGTAATTATCATTTTGCGTCCCTTACTAATATTAATATAAAATTTTCTCTTCGGTGATCTGTGTGCCTACCAAAAAAGTGGATTCCTGTAATATGCCCTTTCCGTTACACCCTGTATAATAATAAAAATTAAAATACTAGGAATGCTGAATTTTAGATTGGCATTGGTGCCGATTCTGTTGTAAATCGCCAGTGGCGTAACAATAGTGTGGCAGGGCTGGCAAAATGCCACGGGACCCAAGAGGGCGCGAGCTCAACAATATTTTTTCAAGAGTATTTTATTTTATTTGAAAAGTATATTTTTATAAGTTGACATATATCCAAAGTGAGACAACTAAAGACCATAATACAATTTAAAGATTCAACCAACCTAAACAAAAAGATGATTCATTTTTAGAGATGTACACGTTACCCGTGACGAGTAATTTTACGTACTTATGACCGTCAAAAAAATGTCAATAAAAATATCTGAATTGGCCACGGGCCCCAGATGGTATAGTTACGTCACTGTAAATCGCACTAAACTAATTTTAGTCACATCACATCTCTTACAAAAATTATTGAAAAAGGATTTAATATATTTAAAGCTGTCAAATCAGTCTTTGCCGTTTTAATGGCGACTAAATTTAAATTGAAAACACGCATTGGTCTAATTTGACAGGACTAATTTTCTTATATCCTTTTCTTATGTCGTTTGTTAGAAAGAGATATAGTGAGACTAAATTTAGTTTAGTTGTAAACAACAGAATCAGCACCATTGAGTATCAAAATATATTGCTACCGCGGCAGAGGTATTTGGACATTGAAATTAAAGTCATATCACCTGCACTTTAGGTGTAAAAGGCAATGACAAAACAAATGACTTTACTGTGTGTACTGAAGCTATTATTACCAAATTGGTATATGATGTATATACAATAAACGGAAATCGTTTACAGTTAAACTGCTTATTTACTCATAATTGACTGATAAGGCAATTGTAGACTCAATCGCCTTGTTATAAAATCTATAATAGTGTGATCGCAGTAAAAATGCTATATCGTCAAAATAGTCAACATCCAAAGATGTCCGAAGAAATTATATATTAATTATATACTTTTTGAGTTTAATGGATTGACTTGAAGAGTCTTTTATCCATATTTAGACACAAACGAATAAACCTTACTATTTCATTTTTAAACGACTTCAAAAAAAGGAGGTTCCCAATTCGGTTGTTTTTTTTTTAATGTTTATTACCTCATAACTCCGTCATTTATTAACCGATTTGGAAAATTCTTTTTTTGTCTGGAAGGGTATACTTCCCGTTTGGTCCCATTGTCATCAGATCAGGATTTGATTACTTCTTAGTGTACTTTGAAGTCGGTTTAAGTTTTTTGTAAAACAGTCCAATTATTATTATTTTTTATTTATCCGGTATTCACAATTTAAGTCACAAGGCATTGTTAAAAATATATTTAACAATTTTCATTTAAAATCTTATGTGGATTGAATAAGACTCAGTTTTAACGAATGTTGGCACGTTCACATTACACACACATATGCAATTTAACGATACAGTTTGTTTGATTACAATCTATATTTATGAGCACTACACTACACATCTATATTCACAGACACTACACAAGCGCAACGTGTAAATGTGATGAACGTGCCAGCTTATTTTATATTGGAAAATAATCGTGAATAAGATAAGTCTATGCGGTTTTTCCCAAAGTTCTGTTCCACTGAAATTTAACCCCATTTCTTTATTTCATGCTAATTTTAATGGCGCGTTGTTTTACATTGCTTGTTGCATTTATAAACAATCTCACATTACAATAGATCACGCAATGTAACTTTCATGTCAGTTTTTTGACGTTTTACACCCATAACGCATGAAATGGTTTGGGAAACTCTTATCCCTGGTTTGAAGATAGTACCGGCTCTTTTTGTTATATGACGTTAAAAAGTGACGAATATATACCAGTTTTACTAGACTTAAACAATAAGGGGGTGTATAGATACTAGCCAGTGGATTCATTATTAAATAAATATAATAAACCGGAGTTACATGTTAATTTGTTGTATTTAAAGCGTACTTTAGTATTTTAAATTTACATTAACACGTTAGAAATTATAGATATGTATTTATTTCAGTTACTTAATGTTTAATGAAAAATTATATCAAAATACAACTATTCAGGGACCACTCTTATGTTGGAATTGGTTTTCGATTCGTACCAATTATTTTATATGTTTGTTGTATTTTAAACTCGTCACAAATATAAGTATTGTTTACAATTGTAAAATTCCTCCTAGTCTTAATTAGATGACGTGATAGATTTGCTTTTTCTGTCGACTCTAACAAGACCTTTCTAACGATAAGTATTTGTCAAAAATCTCCACTTACTAGATTATAGGTATCTTTATTTTCGGTTCGTAGAAATAAAAGATTTAGAAATTATAATTCCTAATTAATTTATTATATTTTATATTTATATGATTAAAATGTTACTTAAATATCTTGCCATATGACAAACAAAGAAGCTTAAAATATTAGGTATAAGTTTTAGATTTGAGTAAGGTCAATAAATTTTATCTAATTTTACGTAAAAAATACTGTTACTAAAACATTCTTAAATACCAAAATTCCTAGTCAGAACCAAAATTATTCCGAGAACCTTTTATTTCTACAACCCGAAACACTTAATTAAATAAGTAATTTTAATAGAATAATAATATATCATTTAATAATATGTTAGTGCCTGAAAAACGTGCATTATACTTTAAAATTCCAAATTAATTAGGTGGTAGCTTCATTTTAGTAGGCTTGCAGTGGCGCGTACAATATTGTACTTTCGCTTGGTTATAATGCGGTTTGTTTTTGAGTAACCACTGTATGAGGGATTTTATTTTGAGTTATATTGATGTCAGAGATGAGAAAGAGTTTCAGACGTATTCACATGTCATAAGTAAGACCTAAATTAGAAACTGGGTATAAGGAGGTTTTCTTTAATAAAAAAAAATATATTAACCAATTTGTACTCTATTCTGTATGAATTATGATGCATTATAGAATAGAATAGAATAGAATAGATTTATTTCAGAAAATACGGTACATCTGTTCTTAAATAAAAAAGTGGCCGACGTATTCTACCATCACAGATGGTGTAGAAATATTTAAAATAAAATTAATTGAATTACAGGCAACATTACACAAATAATAATATGACAAATTGAATCGTAAAGCAAAATTACATAATGTCTATAAATAAAATCATAATAAAATTAAAAACATGGAATTCTCAGTAGGTATCTCAAATTATGTCCGATCATGTCAATTATTACTTAACCTTTAAAGTCGAGGAACTCTTGTAGCGAATAAAAACACATATTTAGTAACCAATTAGGTAATGCTGATTTAAATTTATACAATGTCAATTTTCTTAATTCAATAGTTAATTTATTATAAATTCTGATAGCTACACAATAAACATTCTTACTAAATAATTGAAGTCTTTGATGCGGTACATAAAGCTTAAATGGATCTCTACTACTG
Source organism: Achlya flavicornis (assembly GCA_947623365.1). Lineage (NCBI taxonomy): Eukaryota > Metazoa > Arthropoda > Insecta > Lepidoptera > Drepanidae > Achlya > Achlya flavicornis. The sequence continues at coordinate 2,567,639 of OX392487.1, forward strand.
TTTTGTTTGTCCAACACTACATCATGGAGCGGAAATAAACGGGGATATTTTTTAACAAACAAACATGTTTCCATAATGTAGAGGTACGGCAGAGGAAGGATTTTTAAACTTTTAAACAATGGCTTGCAGTGATCTATGTATCCTGCTCTACAAATAGCTCTTATGCATTTTTTTTTGTACCAGAAAAGCACGGTTAATATCAACTGAATTCCCCCATATTACTAATCCGTATCGCAAAACAGAAGATACATATCCGTGATACGCAGATAAAGCTGTTTCATTAGACGCCACCAGCGTAAGTCTTCTTAGGGCATATACGAATCTATCTAATTTAGTGCAAACCTTATCAATATGCTCTTTCCAATTTAAATATTTATCTATCGTTATACCTAAAAAAACAGTAGATTGGGTGTGCTGTAGAGGAACATTATTGAAATGAACTCTAGCATTTACATTATTGCTATTATATGTTTGAAATTGTATTAGCTTTGTCTTCTCAACATTTATATTTAAATTATTATCATTTAACCATATCCTAGTATTATTTAATTCATCATTAGTCAAATTTTCTATGTCAGATTGATTTTTAGATTTAATTATTAATGTTGTATCATCAGCAAATAGAATACAATCTTGTTGGAGTGCTCTAGGTAGGTCATTAATGTAGAGTAGAAAAAGCAAAGGGCCAAGATATACCAAGATATACCTTCTCTTTAAAACTCTAATCCTTCATAAGTGTGACTGGTTACTTTAAGACAACCCAAATTATATTATAATATAATAAATAAAAACAAAACCATATCATTTCATATAATATATCTTATAAATAAATATTGCACATAAATAAAAAAATATAGTAATATTTTTAAAATGATTACATCGAATACATCTAGAGATGCTTTTTGGAGCCTGTGAAACTATAGTATTAAGTTTTATACATAAAATTATTATTATTATATATATTAATGCTTTTTATTATGAGTGTTTGAAAACCGTTACCGGAGTCGAAAACCGTAGATACAATATTTTTTCTCTGTGGGAATAGTAAGAGAAATAAACAAGTGCGAGTCAGACTCGCGAACCGAGGGTTCCGTACAAACCTGTAGGTATATAAGTAAATGGCAGTATTTGATATGAATATAAATTTATTACGTATTAAAAAAAACTACCTACTTACTAGATCTCGTTCAAACCAATTTTCGGTGGAAGTTTGCATCGTAATGTATATCATATATCTCTTAATATATTTCTTTATAGATTTATCATTCTCTTATTTTAGAAGTTATAGGGGGGGGGGACACACATTTTACCACTTTGGAAGTGTCTCTCGCGCAAACTATTCAGTTTAGAAAAAAATGATATTATAAACCTCAATATCATTTTTGAAGACCTATCAATAGACACCTCACACTTATGGGTTTTATTAAAAAAACATGAATTGAGTTTCAGTTCTAATTATGGGGACGCCGGACGCCCAAAATTTATTCTTTTTTTTTTCTATTTTTGTGTGAAAATCTTAATGCGGTTCACAGAATACAACAGAATACTTACCAAATTTCAACATTATAGTTCTTATAGTTTCGGAAAAAAGTGGCTGTGACATACGGACGGACAGACAGACAGACATGACGAATCTATAAGGGTTCCGTTTTTTTGCCATTTGGCTACGGAACCCTAAAAAAGGATTCTTTTTCAAGTTTTCATGGTTTCATATGTACTCATAGCATCGAACAATTAACCCAAAGAAGCGTAATGACGTTGATTTCGCTTACAATCTATTCCGCCAATTTGTCACCATCGACAATGCGCTCTGATTGGCTAAGACGAGGACACATGCGCTCTGATTGGCCAAGTCAAGAACACACGTTGTAGTGATTGGTCTTTACTGTTCAAAATCAGTGACAAATCACTGACTAGTTTCGGAATCGGATTGCTCGGTATTACTACTCTAAGGGATTGTTCCTCGATGACTCATAGTTTTCGGTTTCGGTGAGGGTATTTAAACAATCTATATTATTATTTATATTAGATAATGTTATGTAAGATACTGAGAGTATTCAACGCCTTATTTCCTATGAATATATTACATTTATTTATTAAAACTAGTTTTAAAAAGTGTTGTGAAAGTCTGTGACAATCTTTGATTATAGTATGTTTAATTAAATATATATTAACACTATCCCCCTTATTCATAAAGCGTTATATAACTAATATACTGTTTAAAGGGTCACGTAAATAAAGTCACTCTATTGCAGTGTTTCCCATTAGCCGGGTCGCGACCCGTTACCAGGCCAACAAAATAAAATACCGGTCGTTTATATAAGGTCCTAATAAATTAGTTAACTTCCTCTTGAGGGATGAATGTATAGGTCATTAGTAATCAAAAAATAATATTAGAAAAACAATCCGAGGAAAAAAAAAAAAAAAAACCTTCGCTCGGCTTCTTTGATTTGCATAGAGACAGTATAGGATTTTTTATTTTTTTTCCCTCTGATTATTTTTCTAATATTATTTTTTGATTACTAATGACCTATACATTCATCCCTCAAGAGGAAGTTCACTAATTTATTAGGACCTTATATTAACAATGTTGTTTTCTATGTTTATATAATAACAATGCATGGGAAACACTGCTCTATTGTCATTGTCAAATAATGTGACATCTACGTGACCTTTTAAACAGTATATTAGTTAAATAGCGCTTTATGAGTAAGGGGGTATATCATTAACATATTGAACAATTCCATATCACCTTACAGCTTGGCAAAAAAGAGGTGGAGGTGGAAGTCAGTCACAGGTGAAGACAAAATCTAGTAGATTTAGTCATCCAAAAGCAGCGTTTATAATATTTTTATTATTTCTAACGATTTGTTCAAAATATCTAGCTAAAAGTGTGAAAGTTTTTTACGAACACTTTTTTGCCAAGTTGTAAGTTTTGCCTCTTCAAGTTTGGACAAAATTTACAGAGTTTATATTAAAAGTTAGTATATTTGATTATAAATAAAATGTTAGTGCGTACTTAGTTTACCATTGGGATTGTGCTATATATATATTTATTTATTAATATCGAGCTAAAAGTTCAAGGGTTTTGTTTTTTTTTTCATCCGAGTTTTATGGAATATTGGAAGAAATGAAACACAAGGGACTGGGTCCCCGATTTTCGCTTTCTCTGCATAAGTTATTTGGCGAAAAATATTGCGGAGTTCCGCCAAAATGTATGAGACTTAAGATATCCGACATTGATATCTGCTTCAAAGCTGCATGCAAGGTTGCAGCTTTGAGGCATAACATTTTGGAACGCATAACTTTATTATATATTAGTAATTTAAAAAAATGCTAATTGCTCGTTTATTTAAATCAAAAAAATAAAAGTAATATCTAGATAATTTGGTGCCTTTCTCGATAAGTTAAACGTTTGTTAATGTTTAGGTAACTTAAGGAACTTAACAATTAAGTATGTTGATACACACTGGTTCACACACACTGTACTGGTGCGCCTCGCATTGCGTGTTGTAACAGAGCTAAAATTCTACCTGTCTTAATTGCACGTTAAGGCCCGTTAATCATACCATCACCAGTCTAGTTTAGTCGCTTGTGTTTGTGAGATGTGTTCGGTGTAGTGTGTATGAACCCTTATAATGAACATTTGTTAACTGTTGGTGCATAATTATTTAAATATTTATATTTGTCTTGATCTCTATGTTATTTGCATTTCCTTCAAATATTTATTTATGAAAACAATTTATGTTTAATTATTAAAATGTAATTTAAGGTTGTTGTTATTATGTTAAGGGCATTTACTTATGTTTAAAGATTTAAGTTGCATTTGTAATTTGTATTTTATAATTTCTTTAACGCATTAGAAAAAAAGAAAAAAAACAGCATAATTTTATTGATATCTGAACGATGAACGAAAATCGCATCGTCTAAGCCCAGTTTTATTCCATGAGATGGTTTAACCAAGTCTTAGTATAACCATGGTTAATTGATCTATGATTATAACCCACGTTTCAAGATAGCCCCGGCTCTTTTTGATGTGTGACGTTAGAAAGAGACGGACATATTTTAAAACCTAGGTTTAACTTTGTAAGTAAACCATTTCATGTTCAAGGCAAACTAAGTTTATTTGTTATTAGAAAAATAAATATAAATGCAATTTTATATAAATAACTTCTCATTGAAGCAATTATTAATTGAAGTTGATTGTCAGGGACTGTTTAATAAGTAAGTGTGCGAGGCAATCTTGAGTGTTGATTTGCAACAGATTATCTTTTTTATGCGTTAAAAATGATGAAGGATAAATAAAATGTATGACAAATTAATTATGTAGTTTATTTTGGCAACTTTTCCTGATTTTTAATATTTAAACACGCCGTAAACAAAATTCGCAACCAGTCAATGGCATATTTAGCATTATGCAATTTGTAGGTTCAATATTTATTAATTTATTTCACGTAATACCTCAGAGTAGGTATATAAATACTACGTACGTACAAGTAATACGAATGTAGATGGTGCATACATGTGTGTTGTAAATAAATTCTGATTCGCGCGCATATTTTCTCAGATCGTTAATTTCTATGCGTTTTCACATTAGCCGATAACGAAACCGACACGATATAGACATTTTCTTTGTATTTGTCTATGACCCAATTTATTTTTAACTCAAAGTCAAAACCATAGAAATAACATAAACTATTTATCTACGCTATTTGTTTCTATGTTCAAAACCACGGAACAGAAAAAAACAACTTAACCAAAGATGAAGCCGAAGGTTGTATTATTTTAGAAAAAATATTTATAGAATACTAGCTGCCCGGTGCGACTTCGTTCGCGTGGTGCTACCCTAACCTATGGTGCTACCCTACCCTACCCTACACCACCCTACCCTACCCTACCCTACCCTACACCACCCTACCCTACCCAACCCTACCCTACCCTACTCTACCCTACCCTACCCTACGCTTTTGACTGCACAATCCCCTTCTGAAAAAAGTTTTAATTTGACAGCAAAATTCCCATTAACAAAATGATCCGCCATTCAATGAATTCATTTTTTACAAAAAATTTGATAAATGAAGAACCGCTCGACCGATTTTATGCAAACTTCACATAAACCAAACTACTAATACCAAAAACCAAATACTAAATAGTCCAAACCCTAAACCTAAACAATTGGTTTGGAAAAAAAAAAAAAACCCTAGACATTTGGTTTGGATAGGTGAGCCCGTTCTTGAGTTATAAAATTACATCGAAAACTGGCATTGATTTTTATATACATAGATTGAAAAGAACCTTGGACTTTTTGGCGGGAACTTGCAGAGTGACGTATTATTTTCATTTTTATTTTCATAAATTTTGTGTATTTTGAGTTTTATTGTGTATTTTTGGTGGTATTTTACCCAATAAAGATCATCCATGTGGACTTTTTGGAGGGAACTTGCAGAGTGACGTAGCATTTTCATTTTTATTTTCATAAATTTGTGTATTTTGAGTTTTATTGTGTATTTTTGGTGGTATTTTACCCAATAAAGATCATCCATGTGCACCAGTTAAGTGAAATGAAATGAATTATGTGTATCGTGACTTTTCAAGTTGTCTCAAAATGTCCGTGTAGAGTTTTAGTACAATGACCACCATTGTAGTAAAACATGACTTTTATGGACGGTGACTGACTGAGGACTATAATGTGAAGTGATTTATTGTGACTGAAAACTATAATATAACTCGACACTGGCAGAAATGAGCCCTAATTTGGGCTTGGTTGCCAAAATTAAAAATAAGAAGAAGAAGAAGATCATCCATGTGCACCAGTGAAGTGAAATGAAATGAATTATGTTTTTTTTGTTGTTATCGTGACTTTTCAAGTTGTCTCAAAATGTCCGTGAAGAGTTTTAGTACAATGACCACCATTGTAGTAAAACATGACTTTTATGGACGGTGACTGACTGAGGACGTGAAGTGATTTATTGTGACTGGAAACTATAATATAACTCGACACTGGCAGAAATGAGCCATAATTTGGGCTTGGATGCCAAAATTAAAAATAAGAAGAAGAAAAGAACCTTGTTCTTATATGCCTGTGGAAAGAACGCCTGTCTACGTTCTTTGAAAGATGATGAAAGATCCTCCGTCAATTTTTATTTTATAAACCCTATAGTATAGTACGTACAGTTAAGTGGTTCACTGTGGTTCCCAAAGTTGATTGGACTGCCGAGTGCCGACGTGCCGACACACCTAACACAAAGTTCCTACTTGGAGTGACACGCACCTCTTGGTTTTCATGACGGAAAAAGGGGCACAACGGACTTTTTGGCGAGAACTTGCATAGTGACGTTGTGTTTTCGTTTTTATTTTCATAAATTAGTGTATTTTGAGTTTTATTGCATGTTATCGGTGGTATTTTATCCAATAAAGATCAATCCATGTGCACCAATGAAATGAATTATATGTATTGTGACTTTTCAAGCTGTCTCAAAAAGTCCGTTAAGAGTTTTAGTGATTGGCAGGTACTGCCTGGCCATCTGTAATTTTTCCAAAGAATTTTTCATCAACTTGATATAACACACAGACCTATTCTTCGTATGTTTGTGATTTAACACTAGTTTGCTATGGCAATAAATAAATAAGTATATTATTCATTATTTCAATTGGCAGCACTATGACAAGCTGTCATTTTTACTGAATGAAGCCGTCCGTTCGGTCGAGTTTCGTGTACTTAGCGTACACATCGTATTTTTAATAACTTATAACTTTAAATACCAGGAAATAAGTGATAGACATTAATACAGTGCAAAAAAATGTTACGCGTATTCCTCGATAAGTTTTGGAATGAAGATGTATGGCTGCCACCGAATACTACGTGGGAAGACATCGAGCCAGGCCCTGATAAGGCGGTAGCATACACGGATTTCACGCACGTTTTCTATCCTATACCGTTAGGAATAGTTTTTATGTTTCTACGATACGTGCTGGAAAAGTAAGTACCAGTACCTATATATTAACATGAAGGTGAGAAACGATAAGGACTAGTGATAACCTCACATAAAATTTCGATCTAGATACGGGGAAAATTTATAACACTACAAAGCAATAAAGTGTTCCATTTTCGAATTGAACATTTTCAAACATAGTATTTTTATTTGTTTTTTTTTATTATATCCACGCCCTGAAACTAAGTAGGCGGCCAAAATCAGCGTCATATTTCTTGACTCATCTCTTCCGCTTCCTGTACTTGAAGTCATGCATGCAAAGAAAAAAGTGGGAAGTAGGTAATTGCTTTTATTATCTCCAATATGAAATATGATACTATACAAATAAACATGTTAATTTTGACTATACCTACTATCAATTTGGTTAATTAGGACCTCTCTCTCTCTCTACTTACATACATAATTAACTTATTCTCTTGCTTGAGCCAAAGATTTTGGTTGGTTGTATTGATATTAATCATGTAAAGACCAGGCCAACCGTGTGAGAAAATGGCACCGATGCGCTGGCCCTAAAAAGTCAGTTTAGGGCTAACAGGACTCAGTCATCTGCGGTCAGCGGAACAGTTTGTTCATTTATAGTTTATGTTTTCTTGTATATGTGTATTTTACGCACATAAGAGATTACATTGCACACATACAGGGTTGCATTGTATTCCTAAGCAAAGGGGCACTTCGTAGTTTGATTGATTTTAATCAAATGGCGGTACTGTTTACTTGTATGAAGAAGTTTTGGCATTATGTTCCAGTGGGTTTATCCTTAGTCTTAAATCATTGAGTAGAGTTTTCATAGAAATCAGCATTCCCAATATAAAATATATTTATATTCTAGGCTGTCTATATTACAGACATTAACCACATGATTAAAATAAATAAATATCCTGGGACATTCCTCACACACGGTCATCTGATCCCAAACTAAGCAGAGCTTGTACTATGGAAACCAGATAACTGATATAATACATATACTACTTTTTTGTTTGTAAATACATACTTAATATACATAATTACACCCAGACTCAGGACATACAGACATGTTCATGCACACAAATGTATGTCCTGTGTGGGAATCGAACCCACGACCTGCGGCGCTATAGGTTAAGACTCCACGTCTTAAACAACTGCGCCAACGGGCCCGTCGATTGAGGACTAAATGTCTGCAATCTAAAGTATTTAAATAACTAGGTAGGAATGTATAGAGGAAAATAGTTATGTTTGTGTGGATATAGGGAAAGAAGTATTATAATTTTATTATATCTATACAATTATTTTTATCAACTTACAAGGAAAAAAAAATCCTTGCATAGTCTGTAATATGTCCGAGTTCTGAACCGGTGGCAACTTCAGTAAATGTGACCTTAATTAGTGCCCTTTTGGGGCCTAAATTGTATAAATGGCATTGACTTTGTAATGTGAAACAAATAAACTATGTTTTGCCATGTTTTCCAAATTCCCAGGAAGAACTTGTCAATTCGCCATGATAAAATGTACTTTATCATAGTTGTCTAAAAACTCAAAATCTGTTGTAGTTAAGGCATGAAACATAACTACAAGATATATAAAGCCACTTTCGCGTTTATAATATTACTAGCTGTCCTGCGTTGTTACAAATTCTAGGTATAAAAAGTAGCCTATGTCCATCTCCAATCATCATTATCTTCTCAGGGGCTTAGGCGTGAAAAGGTAACATACACACTTCGGTGAGGATTGCCCAATGAAACCAATTTATTCAATTATTATCAGAAAATTAAATTAAACTTTCGCGCAACATCTAAATTAATTGCCTTGTGCCCATTACATTATCTGTATGATAAGAAACAAGTACCTACCTGACTTTGCCTGCTTTTAATTTACCTATGTAATTAACAAGCATTTTGCCTCCTTTTGTTCATAAATTATATCGAATATGAAAAATAAATCACTGAAATGTATAAAATTTTATTGTTTGTTGTGAAAATCTTTTTTATTTGTTTTTTGCTTAAGGTAGCCTGTATATTGTGAAATATTACGAGGCACAGTAATAATAAATAAAAAAATATCCTGGGACATTTCTCACACATGGTCATCTGATCCCAAACTAAGCAGAGCTTGTAATATGGACTAGACAACTGATACAATACATAATACTACTTTTGTTTGTAAATACATACTTAATATACATAATTACACCGAGACTCAGGACATATACAGACATGTTCATACACACAAATGCATGTCCTGTGTGGGAATCGAACCCATGACCTGCGGCATGATAGATGGAATCTTAGCCAGAGTCTTAACCAACCATGCCAGCTGGTCCGTCAAGTCAATATACTTACAAGTTTTTCTTTCAATGTTGTGATACCATATTTATGCCCATTTCACAAGCATATTAACACAGTATTGCTATGCTAACATCTTCTATTTTGTTTTTTTACTCTACTATAGACTTGAGAAGGCATTGTGGAAGTTCAAACATAAGATTCGAATCCACAACTTTTGCTGAAGCGTCTAGCGTCACTACTTAGTTTAGTAGTACAAGCGTGAGAACATAGTCACACTAATGTCTGTTACTTTAACATTTTTGATTAAAAAAGAAAAGAAGCGTTAATCTACTTAAATATGTGAGTGATTCATAGCTTATTAATACACCCTATTCAAAATTAATTCCCGAAAGTCATAGAAAAATGGTTCTAAAGTTATTATAATAAGATTCAATCTGTATGATCAATCAACAAACAAACAATTGATTAAATAGATAAACCTTATTGTGAAGCAATAAGACAAATTGTACTATGACAATCGGGTTTTCCCGCTTTCTCGAGGATGTAATGTTTTTTTCCTAATTTCTTATCTATGTGCCAAATATCATCAAAATTATATATAGGTACGTCGTGACAGTGTTACAAACATACATACAGAATTTTACGTGTATAATATTAACTAAGTGTGCCTATCACAAAGAGATTAGCGCATACGAACATACATCTTTTCAGCCTTATAATATTAGTATAGATAGTACACACGGCCACAGATCAAGCTATACATTTCTAGTATGAGCTGACCTCCCATTGTACGGGAATCCTACACAATGCGAGATCAACTTATACTGGAAATGTATAGCTTGATCTGTAGCCGTGTGTACTACAGATATATTGATTGACTTATGTTGATTAATTATTTATCAATCGATTGTAAATAGTTGAGTTGTTGCGTAGACATTAGTCACGCGTTAAAATTATGATGCGTCTAGGATAATGATTATCGAGATAAGGCGGCTAAACGAGTTTGGTGTTTTTATTTGATTGACAGGTGCTAAACGCAATAAGGAATCAAAAATCAAATTTTATTCAAATACAGACACTGAATAGTCTGACTCTAATACCGGTTCGGAAGGTAGTATTTGATGAGAAGAGCCGGCAATTATCATGAATTTTATTACCTACATTAAAAAGTTTATATACTAGCCGGCCCCCGCGGATTCACCCGTGATTTCGCGAAAAGTAAACCTATAACACTCGTGGATAATTTACGATACCTTAAGGGAAAAAAAAAGAAAAAAAACAATACAATCTGTCGCCAAAACAGCTGTTCCGACTTCCAACCGTATTCTCTTCTATTAGACAGCTACATTGGAGTATGTTCAGACAGAATCGGCAAAAGTGCTGGCGCGTCTTGATTTGTTTTATTCTGCGTTTTAGCTATCATCATATTTATCTTATTCAAATAGCGCTGACGGTCACCGTTTTAATCTTTTACAAATTATTTGCAACTCTTATTTGAATAAGATAATAGATTATTACGTAAACGTCAAAAAATGCGTTGGTTTTGAGCTGTATAGAACGTTAATCAAACTTGAGTTGATTCAAACAATTGAATTGCAATCTTGTACTTATGACGTAAAGAATCATGGCGAGATTTGTAAAAAAAATAAAGATACCTATTTAGAGACGTTAGAATGACGTTACAATTGATCCTTGGTGTCTATGGAATAACTTGAGCTATTAAAAATATTTTTAGAACCCCGGGATAATAATACGAATTTCTATAGGTAGTATTCCGAATTGACTATTCGCGACCAAAATCGTTATTGTTGTTATGTTTTGCGGGGTTTATAAAATATTTCATTTATATTAAAATGTTGCTGGTAATGTAATCTCAACATTGGAAGTGATTCAAAACCCTCTAAACTGTTTTTTTTTTACAAATCAGTGTATGGATCTCGCCATGATTCTTTTGTTTTCGATTAGCACAATCTATTCTTGAGACTTCTAGTTATAAAATACGATCCTGAGAGATTGTCTAAGAAATATGTTTGTTAGTGAAAAGAATCGATGACATTGGCATATGATGCGCATGAGTTCCCCCGCTGCGGTTTAGCGGTGAAGTATTGTTTTTTTTTCTGCGATAATGAAGGTTACTGCAACTGCATAAATCAGTTGACCTTAGATCAAGAGCTGTCATCCAACGTGAATGTGTGTCAGATAATTCGAGGTCTAGTCAAACTCAATTATCACAATGGTTGTTTATTATCGACTTTAGCTATGTATTATATACATGAATTTTAAATTCTTTAGGCGCCGATCCCACAGGGAGAGTTCTAGAAATTTCTGCGTTCTGCATTCAATATGGTGCACACAGCAAGCAGTCGTAGAGTTCTGCAATATACGCTGCGCCGAACACAAGTCATACACTTCTTTTACTTATAAAGGCGCCGCATAGATTATAATATAGATTACAGTGAACGCGAAACAGAACTCTGAACGCAAAACTCTCAGTGGGATCGGCGCCTTACTAGTTCAGTTTTGAGATACAGCAGAATTGACGCCCCATTTCTTTTAAGAAAAAAATATTTAACCATATTATAATAAGGGCTCTACTTAATAAGCATATACATACATTCCACATGCTAGGGTAAGAAAATCAGCAGACAATCGCAATTTTTTTACTGAAAAATAATTTAATTTCTTATTCAATACATTGAGCTATTATTACTACATACAGAGAAGGCGCCACATACCACAACTATGTTCCGTTGTAGAACGATGAACGAAACGCGTAAGAGCCGTGAAAATCACGGTGTTTGCGAGAAAAATACTCATAGAAGCGTTCTGATAGCGCTACGAGTTTCTACTGTCTGGTTAGACGACTAATTATTGTTTCAGCGCTAAAGAGAACTTTAGTCGACTATAAAAAAATGGGACATAAGCTTTGCTTATGATAGCTTCTCTATACGTCGTAATAATAGCTCAATGATTCAATACTGTATTTTGATTCAAATGTCAGGTCATAATTGTCAGGTCTATAAATCATTCCGTTTACGAGCTAGAGGCCCGAACGAACGAACAGATAGTAGAGAGACGGCAGCCCCCCTAGACAAGATGATTGTCGACAATCGTCATCGTTAATAAACGATCAACCTTTGTATGGGATTGACATTTCAAATCGAAATATCACGTGATTTTTAACAATCTCTTATGTCACTCCCATACAAAGATTGATCGTTTACTAACGATGACGATGATCGACAACCATCTTGTCTAGGGGCCCTGGTGAGAGAAATAGAGCTTCGTTTTATTCTTTTGAGTATTTAACCTTAAGGACACTTCCGAAATGCTTCTCAAAATTTATCAAATAGAAATAGGCGTAGATTTAGTTGAATGGGCGATTACCAATCGTCATAGTTGTACCCAGAACATATAATTATCTATCAAACTTTTAAAACTAATATAATAGGGATGATTCCAAGGTAAAAATAATAATTCTAATTAGTCCGTCGGTTAGGTTATCATTTTTTTTTACCAAATCATTAAGTATTTATAAAGAAAAAGCGAGTCAAAGTTCAGTAGTTGGGGCTTGTCACGTTAGACTAAAAAGTGTACTCTAACGTGACGTCACGCGGAACTTCAACACACAATATCTTCGTATTTTTTGACAAATGAAAAAATACGTGTCTAATATTTTTTGATAATTTAAAAGACTGTTTCAATAGTTTTTTTTTATCATAAAGCCCATTATCTTCTGTTTCAGATATTGGTTTGCACCGTTCGGAAAGTCACTCGGTATCAAGGATACGAGGCCGCGGAAAGCGCCCACAAATCCGAAGCTCGAGGAGGCATATAAGGTTTCACATCGGCTTAGACAGGTAGGACTTATTAACCAACTTCGCGTTGATCCAATAAGGTACTTTTGCTATGGCACTGTGTGTAGAGATGTCCACTACTACAAAGATTTACAAAAATGCTGTTTTCATAATAAAAAATCGGTTACAACATACAGCCTGCCTGATGGTTAGCGGTAACCGTAGCCATATGGACGCTTGCAACACACGAGGCATCTCTTACGCGTTACCGACCCTTCCCCCGCCTCCCCAATGAGCTCTGGCGACCTTACTCACGTGCAGGAACACAAGATAAAGTTATTTGGCTGCGGTATTCTGTAAGGTGGAGGTACTTCCCCAGTGCTTTTTGAGCGAAAAACCGCTATGCTCTTACCTCTCTTAGAAAAGTATTAATGAAATTTGCGCTATGCAGCAATATTAAGCGAAAAACTGCTAAAATTATCCAATGAAACCTGGTTAAGTGGTAAAATTCCGAGGGCCCTTGACATCTCATATTTATCCAGATATTACTGTACTAGACACTTCGCGGGGAGTTATGGTTTGGAATACTGTGAACTTGAGCTATCGAATGGAGATCTGGTACAATCGAAGACATAATTTTCTTTTAAACTATTGATTGAAACTATAAGATATTATGCAGGCAGAATCCTTTAACATATATTATAATTTGTGTAATATTTAGACATTTTTAATCTATACAGTGGGAGAAAATTGCTTTTGAATTTCACAAATTGGGTACATATTTATGTCCTCCACTGTACTTGGTAGACACTAATAGCACTTAAAAGTCCAAGCACTTACCGTATACTAACACAGATATAAACATTAAAATTTCTTCCAATTAAAACAGGCATAAAACACTCGAAATACCAAAGTGATGATAATTAACAAGCTTCAATTGAGTACATAACAGTCTAGTTATAATTCAGTTCATTAATATAAGCACTGTAAAGGATCAAAATGTCTGTAAGAGTTTAAACTATCGGTAGATTAATAAATAGTTTAAATGGGTGTGTTAGAATGGATAAATGGAGGTTACACAGTTTCACACAACGACAGAATTTTTGCTCATTAATTACAAGATTTTGAAGAATTTGAAGCGCTCGTGATGTAGCATGATTGGCCGTTCTTAATCGAGCGGAAAAGTTAAGCTACGTCTGTCATGGTCGGTACCTGGTGGTCTGCTGCTACATTTCTACCATATTCATATTAGATCTATCTTACGTAGATCCCCCTTGAGTCATGTAGTATTTAGGACATGTTTAACGAACTCGACTGTACTGTACCTATTACAACAATCAGCAATACGTCCGTCAAAATGTCTGTTAACACAATTACACCTTTCCACTTGCAGCTTATTAACACCGATACTCGTGTTTTTAGGGTTCCGTAGCCAAATGGCAAAAAACGGAACCCTTATAGATTCGTCATGTCTGTCTGTCTGTCTGTCCGTATGTCACAGCCATTTATTTCCGAAACTATAAGAACTATAATGTTGAAACTTGGTAAGTAGATGTATTCTGTGAACGCAATTAAGATTTTCACACAAAAATAGAAAAAAAACATTAAATTTTGGGGGTTCCCCATACTTAGAACTGAAACTCAAATTTTTTTTTTCATCAAACCCATAAGTGTGGGGTGTCTATGGATAGGTCTTCAAAAATGATATTGAGGTTTCTAATATCATTTTTTTCTAAACTGAATAGTTTGCGCGAGAGACACTTCCAAAGTGGTAAAATGTGTGTCCCCCCCCCTGTAACTTCTAAAATAAGAGAATGATAAATCTATAAAAAATATATGATGTACATTACGATGCAAACTACCAACGAAAATTGGTTTGAACGAGATCTAGTAAGTAGTTTTTTTTTAATACGTCATAAATTGAAATTCATATCAAATACTTACTCAGGTCTATACTACCATTTACTTATATACCTATAGGTTTGTACGGAACCCTCGGTGCGCGTTTCTGACTCGCAATTGGCCGGTTTTTTTTATTGATAATGCAACGCCCACTATTTTTTACAACCTTTATACCTATTGTTTTTAATAAAGTTTATTTACTTGTGTGGGACGTAGAAGATAGGAAAATAGTATATGGTATAATACTAAATCAATCTAGCTATACATTTTCTATCCCGTGATCTGTGCGCCTTGTACACACGGCTACAGATCAAGCTATACATTTCCAGTGTAAGCTGATCTCGCATTGTATAGGATTTCCGTACAATGGGAGGTCAGCTTATACTAGAAATATATTCAATGTGTGTACAATCGTTTCATAAGTAATTTTTCATGGTTATTGAATTTTTCGACATAGACAATATTTTAATTGTTTGTTCGTATGAGAGTCCCCAATCGATCTATCTATATAGGATTCATTGTGCGCCGCTATTTAAAAAAAAAACAATACTGCGCCCGAAAAGTATGCCATAATCATCAAACCCTTTAGCTATTTATTTAAATATAATTTATGGATCAAATTAAAAGTGCTAAATCCGTAGGTGTACCGCTAGCTTTCAATTATAAATAAAAACCGGCCAAGTGCGAGTCAGACTCACGCACCGAGGGTTCCGTACAAACCTGTAGGTATATAAGTAAATGTTAGTATAGACCTGAGTATTTGATATTAATTTCAATTTATGACGTATTAAAAAAACTACTTACTAGATCTCGTTCAAACCAATTTTCGGTGGAAGTTTGCACCGTAATGTACATCATATATTTTTTATAGATTTATCATTCTCTTATTTTAGAAGTTACAGGGGGGGGGACACACATTTTACCACTTTGGAAGTGTCTCTCGCGCAAACTATTCAGTTTAGAAAAAAAATGATATTAGAAACCTCAATATCATTTTTGAAGACCTATCCATAGACACCCCACACTTATGGGTTTGATGAAAAAAAAAAATATTGAGTTTCAGTTCTAAGTATGGGGAACCCCCAAAATTTATTGTTTTTTTTCTATTTTTGTGTGAAAATCTTAATGCGGTTCACAGAATACATCTAATTACCAAGTTTCAACATTATAGTTCTTATAGTTTCGGAAATAAATGGCTGTGACATACGGACAGACAGACAGACATGACGAATCTATAAGGGTTCCGTTTTTTGCCATTTGGCTACGGAACCCTAAAAACACGTATTGAAATTGGTTTATCCATTTGGGAGTTTCGACGTCACAGACAACACACACACATATATAAGTTTGATGTCAAACTTATACCTATCACTCGAATTAACACCACACCAATATCGACATTTCATTGGGGGCTAAAAAAAAGATCATGTTTAGACAAGGAAATCTGTGTTTCCATGAATTCTGTCTGCCTCTTCGATACTAATTGAATTATTTTTAGATTCTGTTTCTGCATCTTATGGTGCGTCCATGCTACGCGAACCGAGCAACGAACGAACAGCGCATTATTTCGCGTAGCGTGCAGGGACTCGCGAGACTCGAACGAGCCATCAACCCTGTCCAGACAGGACGAATTTGCCGAGAGTCTCTCAAGCGAATGCATTACGCGCGTACGGCGAGGTACTGGTCACCAATACATTGCGTCCAAATGCATCGCCTTGTATTGCATTGTTAGTTTGTTCACGAACAAAGGGATTCGCATCGCGCTCGTTGTAGGCTCGTTGTAACCACACTTGACATCGCGAGCAACGAACGAATTCTGTTCGTTCATGGCTCGGCTCGCGTAGCATGGTCGCACCATTATAAATCTTATAGAACGACATGTAATCGAAATGTTGTATTTTGATTACTTTAGTTGAATACTTAACTACAGAAACATATTTTATACGCGTGTAATAAATTTTGTACTATAGGTTTTTATTACTGTAACTTTGCGAAAGGCCTTGTTGTAACTGAATATGTGTATATTCGGATATACGTGGCCAAAATGTAATTCTAACATCTAGCATCATAGGCACTAATAAAAAAAAAACCGGCCAAGTGCGAGTCAGACTCGCGCACCGAGGGTGCCGTACAAACCTGTAGGTATATAAGTAAATGGTAGTATAGACCTGAGTATTTGATATTAATTTCAATTTATGACCTATTAAAAAAAAACTACTTACTAGATCTCGTTCAAACCAATTTTCAGTGGAAGTTTGCACCGTAATGTACATCATATATTTTTTATAGATTTATCATTCTCTTATTTTAGAAGTTACAGGGGGGGGACACACATTTTACCACTTTGGAAGTGTCTCTCGCGCAAACTATTCAGTTTAGAAAAAAATGATATTAGAAACCTCAATATCATTTTTGAAGACCTATCCATAGACACCCCACACTTATGGGTTTGATGAAAAAAAAAATTTGAGTTTCAGTTCTAAGTATGGGGAACCCCCAAAATTTATTGTTTTTTTTCTATTTTTGTGTAAAAATCTTAATGCGGTTCACAGAATACATCTACTTACCAAGTTTCAACATTATAGTTCTTATAGTTTCGGAAATAAATGGCTGTGACATACACGGACAGACAGACAGACAGACAGACATGACGAATCTATAAGGGTTCCGTTTTTTGCCATTTGGCTACGGAACCCTAAAAACGGTTTACATATAGCACAAACATTACTGGGGTCTCTGCACTAAGTGCAGCTTGTATCGCAGGTGACCAACCCTACTACACTCGCTAGAAACGAAACAGAAGTCCAAGCAGTGGTGGAAGCTGGTGGTTCAGCCAAAGAAAGTGAAGTCAATCGCATCTGCCGTTAAGGTCATGGCCAGCGTGTTTTGGGATGCGAAAGCAGGGTTACCAAATCCGAAACTATGATTTCCTCACAAAATCCCTGATTATTAAGCAAATTAAACACTCAATTTTTGTATAGTATGTATTGTACAGTTGAAATACGATACAAACTATCAAAAGACCTTGAGCTCTCACAAATAATGACTATTTTAATAGTTAATCTGTTTAGAAAAACATTTGAACCATTAAACTATTTTTGATAACTTGAAACGTAAATTAGTTAACCTTGTTTGACTTTTATTGATCAAGACTAATCTTATAACCTAGTAAGTCGATGAAACTCGTGTTCTTGACCTAATATGTCTGAAATGTAGGCTTGCAAAGGTAAGAAAGATTTTTTCTCTTCGGAGCAGGCTGCTGGAGCACATCGGCTGCCTAATGATAGATGGCCTAGAGCTTGATATACACTGTTTAAATAAATATGAATTCTTTCAATACACATTATATTTCGTTATTTTATACCAATAAAAACTAGTCCCTTTTTTTTTTATACCGCTAAGGTGGCTAACAAGACATACGGCCCGCCTGATGGTAAGCAGTTACCGTAGCCTATGGACGCTTGCAACACCAGGGGTATCACTCGCGCGTTGCCGACCCTGCAGAAATCTCTTCACTCCCTTTTTGATAAACCCCATGCTGTACTCCATTGGGAAAACCACGACGGGGAGCTCATTCCACAGAAGAAACCTCCTTTTAGCCCGCACAGTTCGAAACGATTCTGGTTTCAATGTGTGAGGATGGACTCTCCGTCGATGCGAGAGTTGCGATCATGGAAGGTAGCCGTAGGCATCAAGTCGAACCATTCCTTAGAACACTCCGTTGTACTTGCGTTGAACTCACATAAGGAGGTAATATTTTTTGATAATGTTAATGACGGACTTAATAATGGCTTTATAAAACAATAAAGAAATTTTTTTTTGAGAATACGGCTTACCACACGGCTGGCTACTTCCTCGGTCAACGGATAGGAATTGCTATCCAACGAGGAAATGTGGCCAGCCTTATGGGAACCTTTCCCAAAGTGACCTTGGGGATTGTTTATATTGTCTTTCGAACTAAATAGATTTTTTTAAGAAACTTCCTTAGTATAGAAGATCATTGTTGTTTCCCAGGCGTCCTCCCTCGCCAAACAGCTGGACATGACGGAGCGGCAGGTGGAGCGGTGGTGGCGACTCCGCCGCAGCCAGGATAAACCGCCCACCCTGGTCAAGTTCTGCGAGAACGCGTGGAAGTTCACTTTCTACCTGTGCAACTTCTCCTTCGGCATGTTCGTGCTGTGGGATAAGGAGTGGCTGTGGGATATCGATCAGTGTTATATTGGGTACCCGCATCAGGTTAGGGTCTTTATGGTATTTTTGATGTGATTTATGACCTAAGTAGTTCGTTGCTAAGCCTTGAAGGAGGTGAAGAGGATTTTAGGGGTACCATTACCAGGGTTACCATTGGCGTATCTAGAGTTACTTTCTAGAGGGGCCTGGGTGGAGGATTGGCCTCTAAATGCAATGGCCTATGGGTCGATAACATGGTGGAACCTTACATCCTGGGTTGGATACCAGGACCCTCCCCCCTCCTATATACGCCAATTACTTAACTATTTGTGTTCAGGTTCGGTAATTATATGGATTTTTTTGTCGATTCGGCTTTTTGGCTCCGCCATTTTCAAACATTTCCAGACAGATCGAACAGGGAATTCCATATAATTATTGAGACACGTGAGGTCTACAGCTTTCAGAGCCACTAGTTTATTAAATTGAGACATGCACTCTGATTGGCCAAGTCAAGAACTCATGATGCAGTGATTGTTCCTTACTGTTCTAAATCAGTGCAAAATCACTGACTAGTTGCGGAATCGGATTGCTCAGTATAACTACTCTAAAGGGATTATTTCTCGATGGCAATAACTTACAGTAGTACCCAACTGATATGGCTTACCGATGTACCTGCGCAGAAGACTCATTTTCAAAGCGCGGAAAATGCTATTGGTCGGCAGCTGCCGCCATGTGTGCGGAGGGGCGTCACTTGCGAGTGAGACGGAACTAACAGCTGCAGTGTATTATGAACCTTATAGTAGTGATCTAAGGTTGATTGTAAGTTTTAAGCATGCTTTCGTTAATCGTCGGGCCATACTGTCTTTTCTGTACGAACGAAGATTCACGACGCGCCTTATCAGTTGGGTACTACTGTACCAGTTAGACTCCGCACCTATCCGAAATTATTCGAAACTTTTAAACCGGATAGATTGATTTATTTATTTATTTATCTATTTAACATGATATTACACAGCATTTAACAAAAAATTATAAAAACATAGAACTTACATTACTAATACATTTGCCAATAATGAATATCTACTCTGTAAAATTATTTAACAAAACTACTGGTGGGTAGGAAACTATATTTCTTTAAAGAAACTACAAACTAAAACAAACGGTGGTCGTCGCATCATGTGGGTGTGTGTGTGTGAGTGTGTGTGAGAAGCGTTGAGTGAAGAGTAGCTGCCTGAGCACGACATAGTAGGTTCTTTGTTCACAATAAATAAATAAAGCACAGTTTACATGTCGATTTATTTTTATTTACTTTTTTATTAAAAAGTTTACCAATAAATGTATGTATAATAAATTAAAATGAAGAATAAAAAATATTAATAAATCAGGGGCTTATTTGCAATCACTTTGCAGTTTGATGTTAATTTTATTTTTAAAAACTTGTTTCGTGGTACAAAAGGGGTCTATGTCACAAAATAACTTATTGTAGGTACGTGGGATGCGAATTGATAGTCTGTTAGCGGAATAATTGGTACGCGATGTAGGGACATTAAAAAGTTTTTCGGTTATCCAATAATTTCGGTTACGGCTAGAGAGCTACATGACATCCCTGTTTTAAATGAATATATCAATGTATAACAACAATTTGCAGGGTATAACAGACGATGTGTGGTGGTACTACATGATATCGGCGGCGTTCTACTGGTCGCTGACCATATCGCAGTTCTGGGACGTGCGGCGCAAGGACTTCTGGCAGATGTTCATCCACCACATCGCCACCATCGCGCTGCTCTCCTTCAGCTGGGTGTGCAACCTGCACAGGATCGGCACGCTGGT
The DNA here is from genome assembly GCA_947623365.1 of Achlya flavicornis. NCBI lineage: Eukaryota > Metazoa > Arthropoda > Insecta > Lepidoptera > Drepanidae > Achlya > Achlya flavicornis. The sequence continues at coordinate 2,588,594 of OX392487.1, forward strand.
GCTCCTGCTGCACGACTGTGCTGATATATTTGTTGAGGTTTGCAATGGCTTTCATACAAAAACAGCTTTAAAATCTGCAGTTTATGTTAGACTGTCACCCGCGGTTTTACCCGCGTTCCCGGTATTAAAAGTAGCCTATGTCCTTCTCCATACCATAGACTATCCGCATTCAATATTTCATAATGATCTGTTGAGTAGTTGAGGCGTGAAGGCGTAACAATCAAACAAACAAACTCACTTTTGCAGTTAGGGTTAGGATAGTTAGGATAGCAGCTGGCATTATAGTACGTCGGTACGGTAGTTGATACATTTGTGCGGCTCACTCGCTTCGTTTGCTCGGCTCGCGTGGCTTTAAAAGTACAGTAGGTCTGTGAAAACCAAACGCAACATTTTTTACATGCGGAATTCGGGATTTTATATAGTTTTCGTATGCAACAGTCACAAAACAAATTCAGAAATTAGACATGCTAGCTGGATCAACCTCTTTGATTAATATTTTCTCTCCATTGGACTTCTCCTGTCCATAGTTAGAAATCTTTAGAAAGTCGGATTCGAATAATTCTTTCACTAATAGGAATCTACATTATCATAGAGTGTTATAGGCAACTTTTTTATCCCGGGAACGCGAGTGAAGCCGCGGGGGACGGCTAGTTTTAAATATTTCATTATACCAATTTAGATTGTAGAATACGTCGGCCACTATATTATTTATAGCGGCCCGCCCCGGCTTCGCACGGTAATATTTTAGGTATTTTTTACACCTTGGGTTACTTTATTGGAGTTTTTAGTTAGGATCCCAATTTTTTTTTTTAAATATAGCTTATGTCACCCGGGGATAATGTAGCTTCCCAACAGTGAAAAAAAATTAAAAAAGCATTTATTACTACATAAACAACTTAGTATTACATAATGAAGGTATTGTAGACAATTGAGTGTGCACGTAGAACCAGATATTAAAATACGCGAGAATATCTGGTGATCCCCACACTAGGCAACGCCTGTATCGTGGAGACCAGGATACGTTTAGTCTATAGGGATAGTATTTTCCTCAGCTGACATTATAATTATAAAAAGGGAATATAAAAAAAGAAAGTATTGAAAGAAGAAGTGAAAGAGTCGGTCCAGTAGTTTCGGAGCCTATTCAATGCAAACAAACAAACAATCAAATCTTTCCTCTTTATAATATTAGTATAGATGAACAGTGTACCGTGTTTTATGAAATTTATTGCATTGTATTTTTAGTCTGTGAAGGCGGCCAAGTACGCGAAGTTCCAACGCGTGTGCGACACCCTGTTCCTCCTGCTGACTGTGTCGTGGATCGGCACTAGGGTCGGCATCTTCCCATTCTATATTATTTGGAGGTAAGCTCGTTTATGAACCGCTCGTGCTGTAGCATGATAAGCTGCTCTTAATCGATCGGCAAGTTGAGCCACCGTCGTGGTCGGTACCTGGATGGGTGACCGCCTAGTGGTATTTCAAATCGAGCGTGTTCCGTGCTTCGGAAGGCACGTAAAGCCGTTGGTCCCGGTTATCACGTAATTGTGATAGTCGTTAAGCTAGTTGGAGGCCTCCTAGGCGGCTTGAAAACTCCAACAGTAGGTTGACCACTGGCCTACCTCCACCTCGCCGCAGTGGGCACGCGTGGTGCCCATTCCCGCCCACACACATTTGTGTGCAGGAGGTCTGTGTTCAGCAGTGGGACATTATAGGCTGATGATGATGATGAAGCTCGTTTATACACGTAAAAATGCCTATACTTTGTGTGTCTGGATTTCCGAGGAAAAATCCCTTAACTTGTAATCGTAATACGGGGTAATCGAACTCCGCAACTAATAAGTGTTTTTGCACTGATTAATAATAGTACCCGACCAATCATCATCTAAATGTTTTGTGTTTTTTTTATTGTGCAGTGGCGTAACAATAGGGTGGCAGGGCTGGCAAAATGCCACGGGCCCCGACCCAAGAGGGCGCGACCTCAACAATAGTTTTTTACATTGTAACTGAGTATTTTATTTTATTTGAAAAGTATATTTTTATAAGTTCTGCAGAGCTCGATTAAGTAAAAAAAATACATTTCCAAATAAATAAAATAAAATAACATAAAGTTTAAGTTGCGAAAAATAATACAAACGTACAATGAAAGTGTAATCCATAGTGAGACAACTAAAGACCATAATACAATTTCAAGTTAATCGTTAAGCATTTCAACCAACACAAACAAAATGATGTTGATTCATTTTTAGAGATGTACACGTTTCCCATGACGAGTAATTTTACGTACTTGACCGACGATTTTTACTGATAGGGCGCCATCAAAAGAATTTGCCACGGGCCCCAGATGGTATAGTTACGCCACTGTTATTGTTTTACTCACAATGGTAAGTGATGATGTGGCACAAAGCCTAGAAGGAACTGGCTCTCAAGTGCAGCTGTCGAAACACCGATAGGTGCTTGACGACAGATTATCAACTTGAGGGTGTGTCCTTGACTTAGCAAATATTTCAAAAGAAATTCTTTGGGTTCATTGTTCGATGGTCTGGATGCAAAAATATTGATTAAACAAGATTACGGTTATTTTATAAAGTTTTGTGATCGCCGATCAGTAGTGGGCATGCGTGGTGGAATATTTGCTCAGTGGGACGTTACGGGCTGATGATGATGATGACGACTTTTGTGTTATGAGTGATGAATTAAAAATAAAATAAAATAGCCTTTATTTCTGAGTAGGACAGGAATCTAAAAAATATTGCCGTCTATCGCGTGTGACTCTCCTCCAGTACGGACCAGCTGTCGTCGGTCTTCGGGTTTTAGTTCGTCTTTTTTTTGAGTGATGCATTATATATATAAAAATAATTTCAGTACGTCGATCCGCGCGCCGATGCTGCTGCCGATGTTCCCCGCCTACTACATATTTAATTCCCTGCTGTGTCTACTGCTCATCTTGCATATAGTGTGGACGTGGCTCATAATGCAGATCGCGTACATCACTATTAAAGCTGGACAGGTATGTATAACATCTTTGGTAGTTACTGGATCCTGAATTCTAATGGAAGAAGGTTCCCAGTTTATGTATACAAACTTGCTAACTAGTTTTTAGGTTTAACTATAGACAAAGCTTTATTTCATATCACAAAAAAGGTTATAAAAAAGGTAATGCTAATTGAAATATCAAACCAAAATAAAACTAAACTGATTTATCCTTTTGGTTCAAATTGAATTAAGTGTTATAACCTTTTTACCGTACCATATTTTAAAAGAAAAGAAGCCTGTATTTATGTTACGTGAAGCTGGCTCGTTCACAGTTGCATGTTCACGATACAGTATGTTTATTATTTACATTATTACTTCTAATCAGTCAGTTAATTGTAATGGACGAATGCAAAAAAGACCACTATATATTCATGAGCTGTAGCAAAAGTAAAACAATAACAGTCTCCTTCATACTCATAAGCTTGGTGGCGCGCGAGAGAGAGACGGAGAACGTGTAATTGAGTTGAATGTGCTAGCTTTAGTTAGCCGTCCTGTAAATAGATAACACTTTATTGTTTCACATGATTAAAAATATGCATAAACTTAGAATAATAAAGAAAGTCTTACACTGCATCCATTTCTATCAGGCAATTTTTGGATGGAGAGGAGTTAAAATAATAATAATATATATCCTGGGACATTCCTCACACACGGTCACCTGATCACAAACTAAGCAGAGCTTGTACTATGGAAACCAGATAACTGATATAATACATATACAATTTTTTTTTGGAAATATATACTTAATACACACACAAATGCATGTCCTGTGCGGGAATCGAAACCACGACCTGCGGCGCAATTGGTGGATTCTTTACCAGACTTTTAACCAACTGCGCCAACTGGCTCGTCGTTAAATAAACTAATTGTGTGTATTTTTTTTTTATTATAAAACATGGTAGCTTCGTTGGTATTTTACTACATTTTCATATAATTTCAGATGGAAGGCGACATCAGGAGCTCTAGTTCCGAGTTGAGTGACAGTCCACAGAACTCTAACCACAGCTCCCCGAATCGGGTTAGGAATAAAAAGTGAGTATATACATATTTTCAAGGGTATTTCAACCTGCTATTATTATTTTTTGGGTACTACAACAGTCCCTACCACCCAGTGAGTTTCTTGCCTGTTCTTCTCAGTTGAAGGCCGACTCCGGACTGGTGGTAACTTTAGTAGCTATGACTTCATAAGTGCCCTACTAGGGCCTAAATTGAATAAATGGCTTTGTCTTCGACCGTGGTTGCTTCGTATGGTTTCCTCATGTCACCGCGCCGCTCTCGCGTACCTACTGGCTAACCGCCTGGTTAAATTTTATGTTTGTGTCATCTATGGGCGGGGGCTCCTTTAGACTCGGTTCAACGACGTGCCATAAGAATTGTCGACGATCCCGAGCTCACAAGCTGTTTAGAGCCCCTCAGTCTGAGGAGAGACTTTGCCTCCTTATGTGTGTTCTACCGCTTGTACAACGGACGGTGTTCTGAAGAATTGTTTAAGATGATGCCCACGGCTACTTTCTACCATCGCAACTCTCGCCATCGACGGGGAGTCCATCCTCACATATTGAAAACCGTACTGTGCGGGCTCAAAGGAGCTTCCTTCCGCGGACGCTCAGACTGTGGAATGAGCTCCCCGCCGTGGTTTTCCCAATGGAGTACAGCATGGGGTTCTTCAAAAGGGGTGTGAAGAGATTTCTGCAGGGTCGGCAACGCGCGCGTGATACCCCTGGTGTTGCAAGCGTCCATAGGCTACGGTAACCGCTTACCATCAGGCGGGCCGTATGCTTGTTTGCCACCTAAGTGGTATAAAAAAAAAAAAAAAATGTTCTAAGTTTTCATTGTGCTTCGCTTGTTTTCTACTCCTTCTTTTCCTTGTAAACGTACTCTGTTCTATCCTACTTGTGCACGGACTGTGTTGTGCCAATAAACTGCTGTTGATAACATCTGTTTACATCATTGACTTAACCAATCCAACCACTAAACTGGAGAACAGGTACCTATACATCCTTCACCGAAAGCTTGATCCTACGTACTAGAAAAAATATTTAGGTTAACTAATTTTCATTTTATTTTGTTCCAGAGAAAAATAGGGATGGAAATCCTAACAACTAGCAGTCTTCACACGACAGAGCCACTCAGCAGACAGACCAGGATATTTATATTTTTATATAACTATTGCATATGACCGACCCCAGAGGAACACTGAAACTAGAGTCGATGAATTAGTGATTTTTACTCTATGCTATTTTTAAAGCAATGATAGCTCAGTGGTAGTGATATCGGATACCGAGACGACGGTCCCGGGTTCGAATCCTACAATGAGCTTGAGCTTTCGGTGAAGGAAAACATCGTGAGGAAACTATAGCACGGTGGTAGGGTACTTTGTAGTACCCATCTGGCTGGCTACCACCCTCAAGTTGAAAATCTTTCGACAAGTACCTATCAGTGTGTCCGACAGCTGCACTTAGAGCCAGTTCCTTCTAGGCTTTGTGTGCTTACCACCTTAGGCCAGATCATCACTGAACCTGGTTATATTGTGGTCAAACAGTCCTATACACAGAAAAAAAATGTGTCCAAAGTAAAGATACTCTTTTTGTTAATAAACCGCTTCCTTCCTATCGGTAAGATATACGCCTTGCGCTGAATGTGGCATGTCTATTGATTATACACCTTATACCTGTACCAATACGGGTTATATTTAGAGCACGTACTTTTAGTACTTTTCGAATTTAAAATGTCACGTGTTTGAGTATGAGTTGTTAACTGTCACTGCCGATAGATGGCGTTGTTAATGAAAATTTCATTGTAATGTACAATATAGATTAGTTTTCCGATAGCTTTATACAAACGAATGGAGCTTAACACAAAATGTATACCAAAAACGAAGCAACTAGATATTAGTTCTAAATAAGTACCGTTATGAAATGTAGTTGACAAATCAACCGCCAGGGGCGCTGTTAGACGTCACAGTGACAGTTAACGAACTCGCTTTGAAAGCCAGCGCTTAGAGACAAACGATGTCAAGATGTGTTGTCTCTCTCTGACTTGCTTTGGCGCTCATTTGCGACGACGGAGACAGCGACATCCATAGACTATAAAATGTTATTAAAGCCGATTTTTTGGTACTTATTGAATAGCATAGCTAATCGCTCGTGATAAACTTTATGCAACGTATACCTATAATTGGGTGTATTTAGTAAAAAAATGGTACTTTTTTTGAAGATAGTAAATTACTGGATTCCATAGAATAATATTACGGATATATCCTGTAATTTCTTTTATGCTGATATGTCATTAAAGTCAATACTAGTAGCACAGTCTATAAAACCATACAGTCGTTCGACGAAGTCGTCTAGACAGGGCAATCGTGCGGGGTGTGAGGGGCGAGACGTGGCCCGACCTGCGAACAAAACGATGTTAGTAGCTCGGGACACAGCATACTTTATATGGCCGTCGCGATACTGTCTAGACGTTGTCGGCATTTTCCACGAGATCAAAGGCGTCGGGCGACTGTATGGTTTTATAGACTGTGCTAGTATTATAAATGGTATATAATAAATCAATCTAGCTATTCTAGCATCAATAAGTAATATTCATGTTTATTGAATTTGTCAAACATCGATCTTATTTTGCAAATAACTCTGTAACGTGACGTTTTAGAACATATACCCTGGTATTATTTTGTTCGTATGATTGTCCCCAATCGATGTATACAGGTTACTTTGTGCGCCGCCATTTAAAAAAAAACTAAGTGGCGCCTGATCAGTATGCCGAGCTCTGAACAAAAATCTTCGAACTCCTTTAGTAAGGATAATTTGTTTGCCCAGTAAATGTTCGTTGTTGCAACTGCAGCGCCATATAACGCTCTTTTATAAAATGAAAACGATATGCGCTTTGTCCTTAGCGCTGGCCTTAGAGCGAGGACACACAAAACCTAGTTATTTTATAACTTAATTGTGTTTAAAACGAAAACTAGCTTATGAACATTATGTATGAAGAACTTATACGTATTAATAAAGGGAGCCCAGAGTGTAATAAATCAATGCACACGAGTGTCATACGACATTTTTCAACACATTAGCGAGGAAAAAAACAGACTTAAATTATGCAATAATTGTCACTTTACGAGCGAGTGTGTTGAAATACTATATTTCATTACGAGTGCGGAAAGCCTGTCATTGCAAAGGGTTCCGACAAATGTGTACCCGAGCCGAGACGCAGCCGAAGGTGAGGGTTGACAGTCTGAACAAGTTGCAATGACGGTTCCGCACGTGTACTGAACAACTATTTTTATAACAGTTGCGAAAAAATTAAGCAATTTAATAAAGTAATAAAAACACAATAAACTCAACTAACTAATAATTTATTTCTTATAAAAGTTATAATTGAAAAATGAAAAATAAAATAATAATAATATTTTTTTTAGTAAAAACTGTTGGGAAAGAGAACGCACGAGTTCGGAAAAGGTAAAGAAAAAGCTTGAGTATGTAATAGCCCACATCCCGAACGCTATACGTCCCTGCAATACGCCACTTTTTGAGCAACTGTATTACAAAATATATTATTTCAGAGATCATTAGGTCATAGTAAGATATAGTATAAGTCTTCCTAGTTTCGTTTATTTTTCAATTGTCTTATTTTGTAAGTAAAAACTATTCGAAAACAATATAAGCGTATTAAGATTTATAAGCAGATATATTGATAAACTTATACTGTCATATTATATGAGATTGTTTAAGCGAAGTTTAGTAAAACCAAGGTTTTGGGATAGTCCCGTCTCTTTTTGTTATATTACGTTAGAAAGTGACGGATATATTTAAACCTGGGTTTTGTTAGACATGCTTTAAACTATCTCACGTAATGTAATAAACGGGATATAGCCTATACATGGTGCAATTTGAAATGGGTCAGTAAGGGTATCGGCATTTTTGATTTAAAAAAAAACAGTGACTTAACGGCATATTTCGATTAAAAAAAAAACTTTATCGAACCTGTCTCCGCCTAGGATCAAAAAGCTTTATGGGCCAAGTTAGGTTAAGGTACTAAAATGTCACAAATCGAAATAACTTTTCCCATACATTTTGTTACAAAAATGAAAGTGAAAAGTATTTTTTTTTCACTCATAAAGCAAGGGTCTTTAAGACCATTTTTGCGTGGCTTCAAGCCTTAAGGTAGCTGGCCGTTACTGTCTCATCTCTGGCATAACGCGTTATTCCACTCAGGTGTTTTAATAGAATATTTTTTTACAGCTTTTTTTTAAATTTTTATGTCTCTTGGTTTTCTCTGACGGTGTACCTCCCTCGCGTTAGACTTATTGTAATCTTTACGCAATTTTTGTTACGAGAACTCAAAAAATATTCATATATAATGTTCATAAACTCTGTCTTTCATGTGTACCCGCTTTTTGCTAAGCGTTGGAATTAGTTTGTAAGCTCAATGTTAGATTTAAGGCAGACATGTGTGAAAAGATGTATTATAAACTTTACACCAGTGTAATATGGTATATATTTGAATACGTCTTTTAACATGTGACTATTATGTATTATAATTTGTTTCATAGTTCACAACGGACCAACATGAGTTCGTTATTATAGCCAAATTAGTAATTCTATATACAAATATTAATTATGTTTCGAAAAAGTATGTGTCTTAGGTCCGTATTCTAGAACGTCCTCAAGTCAAGTATTGAGTCGAGATTAAAACAATTTAATTTGGTACCTGCACCAATGATATTAGGTTTATTTTCGATTAACACTATATTTTTTTGAGAATGAGTTTTGATCTCGTACAATACAGGCCTTAGTGAAGGATTTCGTAGGTATACCCACAGATATAAATTTAAATAGATGACGCGAGTGTATGTACTTCGCGTGTCAGAAGCTATGCAAAAAGGGAGAGCAAAGCAAATGTACTGTCGAGTTTGCGTTTATACTCATGAAACTAATTCCTGACATCATGATTGCTAACGTCAATTCAGCACTTGGATTGCTATCTCTTTTCCGCACGCCCGAGCAGAGAGAGAGCGATGTACACAGACACATTTAATATGTAGTGCCACTTCTGCTGCTCGCATCTCTCACTCGCATTTACGTAATTACGTTACCAAATATCGCTGTAATTTGCCTAAAAATACGGTATTCGGTCTCTGTAATACCGGATCCTTCTCATTTGAATCTGTTCTTGAAAATACAAGTACTTTAAACTCTATTAATTCCGACACTCAATAGACAAATATATTTAGAACTGTATGTCAACGCGTTAAAGACGAATATAGTGTTGACTCTCAAGGGACCACTTTGTCACCTATCTAAATAATATTTTTTTTATATTATTAATCGCTATAATATTGAATGTTTTCTTTTTTTTATATTGTACCTTTGCTATGAAAACTATACTTACATACTTTTTTTTACTTAAATCAAAGTAACAGAAAATATTTTTCATCATGTTTTTTTACATTAAAATTTATATTTTGGATGACTGTTGGTAGAATGAAGGGTTTCCTAAGTAAAATTGAATAGTAGTCATGGTTAAAAAGCTCTTATTTTTTAGGTATTATGGTAGGTCACAATGGGAGGTATCATCTCTGTAGTTTCCTGCAAACAGGTATGCAGAGGATATTTGGGTTAAAATTGTCATAATCCATACATTTTAAGTAAAAGTTAGGTTATCTATGCTTCATAAAATTTACTTCTTCCATGTATTCCATATTACAGAATTTCAAAATGTCTCCAAATCTATGGTAATTAATGTCTTCGATAGTGTTTAACTTTGTACAAAACACAAAACTATTTCTTGTGGTGGTAATTTATATGGGGTAAGCGCTTGGGTAATCGTGCCTTTTTCATGCAGTGTAGCAAAAAGTTGAAAAAATATTAAATATATCGCCTTGCACTAAGGCGGGCCTTATGATTGTGTGCCCTGAGATTATATCACTTCTCCGTTACCGTTACAATTTCAGTCCCTTTCTGTCACTTGACGTTCCGTCTAAGGTAGAACGAGACGCTCATTAATGCCCGGTTTCCATAAACAAATACGAAACGTTTTGCTTACCAATGGTAGGTTATTTTATTGCCAAACTGGGCATATAGATCATTTCTTAAGCTAATTTTACCTGTGATAGCTATTTCCATATGGGAGGGTCTGCTATGTAAAGCTTTGAGGTCTGCTTCATTATTAGTAAAGATAAAAGTCTTAATTTTAACCGATGACGGTCCGTAAATTTTAGGAATCGGCCATTAGCTAATTGCGTTTACGAATACGAGCGTTAGTGTTGATTACTACTTATTGTTTTTAATTTTATGATTGTTTTAAGTTTCTTTTAAGAAATCACTGATTATTCAATTTATGATAGATAAACACAATTGCAACACTTGTTTTTTTTTAATTTTAGGCTAGGATGTGGTATGTTCCATTTTAGATTGGATAACATCACAAAACAAATACCTTATTCTTAGAAATTTTATGTAAACTGTGTTTGGATCTCTTTTGTCTTTTGATGCATTTTAAAACTTTCCAGTTTTTTAACGATTTCCATTAAAAATTAACATGTTTGTTGTTGTGTAAAGCCACTTTTTTTAGGTGGTGTCTGAGTTATCACCGAAAACTATTCAGCTTATAAATGATAGTACTGTTTTAACATGTAAAGCAGTTATTTTAATTTCTTCCATAAAATTATTAGTTTGCCTGTTTGGCAACAGAAAAAATCTTATTTCACGGGTTTTATATAAACGTATTGTAACAATCGATGTGGAACTTTGTATTGATTTTATAAGTGTACAGTGACTCGATTCTCGTAACCAAACGACATCAAATCAAATACTGTATTCATTAATTTTAGGTGTTATAATCAGATGATAATTCTATGAAGATTCCTAACATCAACTATTTAAATTGTGTTTCGTGAAATATTTTGTATAAAAAACATTCAAACGTGTATATGCCTTAATAATTTGTACATAGGATCGTTTTTCAATCGTTCATTTGACATTTTTAATAGTAGAAAACACAGTCGAAGTCGCTGCGACATCGTTGAAGTTTTGTTACGAGAATCGAGCCACTGGTAACTTAATGTATCGATGTTGTGATTGAATTACTCAGCATTAAATAAATGTTAGTACCAGGGCGCTGTGCTGGCCCTGAATAAAGATATTATTTTAAATATTTATTTTCTTTTTATATTTTCGCAAGTTACATCCCAAATTCGGTTCTCCCTAAAAAACTAGAATTAAATATGTATGTACACGATAAATACATATTTGTTTATATACCATGAAGTAATTTGTGTCTACGGTTATTATTATCGGCTCTTATTTTGGACTTTAATTTCATGTAAGAAGTTCTAGTCAAATCAGAAGTTTAGTTGCATGAAGGTTATTATTTTCTTTTGTATACAAATCGTAATTATATAATTGTGTTGGGTTTGTAAAATAAAACTACGAATTCTATTAAAGTATGTCCAGTTTTATTTATTTACTTTTAAAAATACATTAGGACCCTAACGTAATTCTATTTTATTACTCAATTTAATTAAGTCTGCAATACAATATTGCAATAAAACGTTCCGATTCACACTACCGCACTTATAATCCCATAACGGTGGGTAATTAATGTCTTCACACATCGTAAAAGCATATTTAAAAGAATACACACAGTAACCTACTATTTACACTTTTTTACAGTCTCGAATATCTCATTATATTTGTAGTTCGATTGAGAGTCGTGTTATAGAATACAGAGGCTGATTCTTCTGTCGTAGATCATGTCCATGTGCCGCGTTTTGACCGCTCGCTGCGCGTCAAACGGCGTCCGGAACGCGACCCGCGCGTCGCCCGTCGGCTGTCCGCGCTCGTTGTACCTTCTTATAACATCGTCCTGCGTCAAATCAAACTCGGAGAACATACTCAGAATGTCATCAATGGTAGCGCGGAACGGAACGTTCTCCATCGACACCACACAGCCCGGAGCGCCGAAGTCGTCGAGCGCCGGATCGTGTTCCTCCTCGTTACGACCCATACCGTTCTCGTACCCGCCCCCGCCCCCGCCCCGACCGCGGTTGAACCCGCGACCTCTGCCTCTGTCGAAGCTTCCCCGACCGCCTCTGTCGAAACCGCCGCGGCCTCTGTATGAACCGCGACTCTGTTCGAAGCCACCGCGACCCTGATCGAATCCCCCACGATTCTGATCGAACCCTCCACGGCTGTAGCCGCCTCGCTCAAAACCGCCCCTGTCGTATCCCCCGCGACCTCTGAATCCACCCCCGCTGCCGCCGCGGGGAGCGAACCCACCGCGCATCGGCTGATCGAAGAACTGTGAAGGAGGACCGTTGCCGAGGGGAGGGCCGTTGCCGAGCGGAGGGCCGTTTCCGAGCAGGCCGTCTTGCATATCGGGTTGTTTGGGGCCTTCCAGCGCTTCCTCGACGACGCCTCGCGGCACGAGATCTACGGTCACTCTACATCCGTCCAAGTTGTTGCCGTGTTTCTTTGCGGCCATTCTCGCCTCCTGAGAGGATCGGAATTCGCAGAAACAATCGCCGGAAGGTAAACCGTTTGGGTCTAGCATGAGATGTATTCTGGCAGGTACCGCGCCTGTGTCCGATAAAAATGTTACAATAGTCCGATCGGTCGCGTCCCGGGGAAGACCCTTCATTAGGACACAATCCAGAGCTTCATCGTCCAAGTCGGGCGAAATGGCATTTGAATTCATATTTCCCGGCATTGTTTCTATCTGATTGGGGAAGGGGTGACGGTTTGCCCAATTGCTCGCGGCAGTGCGAGGGTCCATCGCCCCTGGGCCGGGGAATCCTCCGAATTGTGGGCCTCCGAAAGGCGCTGGGAAACCTTGTTGTTGTACGAATGGTGTTGCGAAGAAAGGAGCACCTTGAGGTCCTCCTTGTGCCGGAGGGCCGGCCTGAGGGCCCGAGCCGGTGTCGAACTGCTGGCGACGCTGACGCGGGTCCCTCGGAGCCGTATTCTCTTGTGGAGTTTCAATAATCGGCGGTCTCGTAGCCTCCGACATCTTTTCAACTTGTGACAGTTTCTCTTTCTCGTACTCTTCATTGGTCACCGGTACGACGGTCGCTTGACGTCTTCCAAAAACGTACTTCTCCCTCTGATCAAAAGCGAGTCTAGCGTCTTCGAGTTTCACAAACTGGACGAATGCTACTTTTGTGCGCGTGATTCGACAATCTTGCAACATTATCGACAGTAGGGAGAAATCGCTGAAAGCTTTGATTATGTCGTGCTCCTTGATAAAATGAGGAAGTTCTGATAATTTGAGTACGCTGAATGGCGGCCGTTGGACTTCGTCTGCTATAACTAGGCTCTGTTCCTCTCCATCATTATCCTCACGGTAAGGTAAATAAGAGTCTACGGCACTTTCGTATACTTCATCATCGAGCGCTTCGACAATAACATTAGCACCTTTCAGCTCGTTATTCTTACGTTGCAGCGCTAGTTGTCTCGACCGCGCATCACAGAAACGTACGAATATGTTCCCGGTACGTCGACCCATAGGATCATTTATCATTTTGATGCCGTGTTTGTCAATAAGGAATGGGAAAAATCTGCGAACGTCTCCGTAACTAGTATGGTTGGGTGCGTTTCGGAGGGCCACGCAACAATCACGCTGCTGATCACTTTCGAAGCGTGAAACACGTCCCTCGCGCCGGTTGGTTGTCCCGCCGCGCCCCATACCTCCTCGGGCACCTTGGAACCTGCCGGGGCCGGGACCGGCGCCGTTCTGCTGATCACCTTGAAACGCGTTCGGGTTCCGTTTCTTGCCAAGCTCCTGTAGTTTGCTATAAGTATCTGCTAAAGCAGATTCGTTGAACCTAGTTACAGGCGAGTCGATCCGTGAGGTCGGAACATTGGGTGCAACATTGGCTTGTATCAACTGCTGCAGAGATGGTGTTGGAGCTATCGGGTTAATATTTCCGAGATTTGGCGGCGCCGGTGCAAGTGGCACGTCACCAGCTGAAATTTCAATAATTTTCTCTTGAGAGTTACCGGGCGACCTGCGTTCGTTGGGTCTCCGATCGCGGGACCGACGCGAGGGCGAGCGGTCTCTGGAGCGACTGCGCTCTTTTCTGTCGCGTTTGCGATCCCGCCGGTCTCTGCTGCGGCTACGATCGCGGCGGCGACGGTCTCGCGACCGCGACCTGTCCCTGCGGTCCCTCTTGCGATCCTTCCTGTCCCTATCGCGAGATCGGGACCTCGTTCGAGAGCGCCGTCTATCCTTTTCCCTGCTGCGTTTCCTCTCAGCTTTCTCTTCCTCTCCTTCTTCGGTATTGAGCGTGTTTGCATCGGGGCTAATAAGCGGCGCGGGGGGTTCGATAACCGCCGGCTGGGGTATTTCTTGTGGGTTACCCAATCCGGGGATACCGAAACTGGATAGTGGGTTGTTACCAAGGGCCGCTGAGAACGGGGTGATGGTTGGTGGGGTGGGAATCTGTTGCGCCGGTGTTATTACTGCTGGGGCGGGAGAGGGTTGGACGGCCGGCACTGGTGCCTGTATGGGGGCTAGACTGAGAATGGGCACGGTCTGCCTCGCCGCCTCGATCACTTTGTGCATCTCTGAACGGGAGCTAAGGAGCAGTTTGACTTGGATCTCCTTGATCTTGCCGCAGTTCAGCATCATCGCTTGGCGCGCATCTTCGTCCGTACTGTAACAATAGAGAAGTTTTTATGTAACGAGAAAAAATTGTGTCATTAATAAAAACTTTTTAACAAAAAAATAAACCACCGAAAAAACTGAAAAGCAAAAAATAATTTTGAATATAACTTGAATTTTATAAGGTTTTGCAGTCCGGGACAAACCAATAACCTACGTAGATATGTATTTTTATTGTAATATTTGTTAAATGTAATGTTTGTCTAAAAAGGAAGCTAAGCAATATTGCTAACGCAATTCATTTTTTCGAATTTAAAGCTAGGGCTCTACCGCGTAACTTTGGTGGTAATCGTAACGAACACCATTAATTATTTCATCCAATGATGAGCACGCGGTATGTCGCGACGATGACCATTCGTGGGCCCTGATTGGAAGTAATTCATTAATGGTGTTCGTTACGATTAACACCAAAGTTACGCGGTAGAGCCCCCGGTCCCATAGTAAAAGTAGATCGTATACATGAGTACTTTACGTGGTTTCATTTAATGTCGTATTGTCGTAATAGCTTATGTTATTGGTTTGTCCCCGACTGCAAAACCTTATAAAATTCAAGTTATATTCAAAATTATTTTTTGCTTTTCAGTTTTTTCGGTGGTTTATTTTTTTGTTAAAAAGTTTTTATTTTATAATTTTTTGTGGCTATACTCTACTTATGCATGCTTAATTTTTGATTTCTTTTGATGTAATACACAACTCAGCATTAAAATCTGTGAGTGAACAATAAATCATCCCTATTTTCCCACCCTTAGGGTAGGTATTTTTTATCCATATTTATATGGGACCACCTTCGAGGTTTACCCTATCCAATAAAAAAAGAATTATCAAAATCGGACCACTCTGTCAAAAGTTATGCGTGATCATACATAAAAAAAAAAAAAAAAAAAAAAAAAATATACGCGTCGACTTGTAAACCTCCTCCGTTTTTTCGTCGGTTAAAAACATAGATTACCTCATTTGATCTCACTATATATGTTACCCGACTGACCAGGTAGGAGGGCTATCTTTTTCGAGTGTATGTAGGTATGTATATTTCTTTCGCACGATCTGTAGACTAAACGGCTTCATGAATTTAAACCATAGAGGAACAATCCCTTTAGAGTAGATACCGAGCAATCCGATTCCGCAACTAGTCGGTGATTTTGAACAGTAAAGACCAATCACTGCATCGTGTGTTCTTGAATTCGCCAATCACAGCGCATGTCTCCTTGAGTTAGCCAATCAGAGCGCATTGTCGTTGGTGGGAAATTGGCGGAATAAGTAGATTGTAAGCAAAATCAACGTCATTGCGCTTATTTGGGTTAAGTAATTGTTCGATGATTTAAAATTTTAAACAAATGAGGTGGCGTTAGATTCGTCTTAACTGTGGAAGTGACATAGAGTAGGTATATTATTATACTTTTATAGCACTGTGTGACCCCGAAGTCCGCGCTACACGCTTCTCCATCTCCGTGACGTAGGTAAGTAGGTATGGTAGTCCATTAATTATTACACGGAGAAGTGTGTAATAAGTCGTAATAATAATAAGTCGACGGGCCACTTGGCGCAGTTGGTTAAGACGTGGAGTCTTAACCTATAGCGCCGCAGGTCGTGGGTTCGATTCCCACACAGGACATGCATTTGTGTGCATAAACATGTCTTTATGTCCTGAGTCTGGGTGTAATTATGTATATTATGTATTTACAAACAAAAAGTAGTATATGTATTATATCAGTTATCTGGTTTCCATAGTACAAGCTCTGCTTAGTTTGGGATCAGATGACCGTGTTTGGAATGTCCCGGGATATTTATTTATGTACCGGTTTATGACACAATTGACACAAAGCACCTTATTACAAAACATGGTTTAAAGGAAAACCAGGTTTTAAAATAGCCTCGTCCCTTTTTATTAACCGACGAAAAAACGGAGGAGTCAACGCGTATATTCTTTTTTTTTTTTTTTTTTTTTTTATGTATGATCACGCATAACTTTTGACAGAGTAGTCCGATTTTGATAATTCTTTTTTTATTGGATAGGGTATACCTCGAAGGTGGAAAAATACCTACCCTAAGGGTGGGAAAATAGGGATGATTTATTGTTCACTCACAGATTTTAATGCTGAGTTGTGTATTACATCAAAAGAAATCAAAAATTAAGCATGTAGTAATAAGTAGAGTATAGCCACAAAAAATTATAAAATAAAAACTTTTTAACAAAAAAATAAACCACCGAAAAAACTGAAAAGCAAAAAATAATTTTGAATATAACTTGAATTTTATAAGGTTTTGCAGTCGGGGACAAACCAATAACATAAGCTATTACGACAATAAATGAAACCACGTAAAGTACTCATGTGTGTATACGATCAACTTTTACTATGGGACCGGGGGCTCTACCGCGTGGTAATGGTGTTCGTTACGATTACCACCAAAGTTACGCGGTAGAGCCCTAGCTTTAAATTCGAAAAAATGAATTGCGTTAGCAAAGTCAAAGTCAAAGTCAAAGTCAAAGCCATTTATTCAATTTAGGCCCTAGAAGGGCACCTATGAAGGTCAAAGCTACTGAAGTTACCGCCAGTTCGTAAGTCGGCCTTCAACTGAGAAGAACAGGCAAGAAACTCAGCAAGGTTACATTTTTTAAATATTTTTTTTTTTTTTACAATCTGACTATATATTGGCTATTTTTCCAAAACATTTTGGTTTTGTAGGTATACATAGGTACATACTTTTTAATTTACAAAATAAAATACACAATCATCAAAACGAATAAAAATAAAAAAAAACAAAAATAAACCAACATACAAAATAAATAAAAAATAATAACCTGCACTGGTTCATAATAAAATCATGTAGGTAATCTACTGGATTTTGTACAATGTGCACTTGTGCAGAGTGAAGCTATTTCCAGACATCTTTATCTTCTATATAATGTGCTACCTTGTAATAAGCTCGTGCTTTCAAGACTTTTTTTACGTGAGATTTGAACTTAAAATCAGTCATTTTGGTTACCGAAGGTGGGATTTTGTTATAAAAACGTACACTATTTCCAAGAAATGACTTTTGAACTTTCGCTAATCTAAAATACGGAACAACTAATTTGTCTTTTTGTCTAGTATTGATATTGTGAACTTCACTATTTGTTTTAAACGTGTCTAAGCTTTTACGTACCAACATTATATTTTCATAAATGTAAAGTGAAGGTAAAGTCATGACATTTATTTCCTTAAACAATTCCTTCAATGATTCACGAGGTCCCATACTATAAATTGCACGAATGGCTCTTTTTAACCGACGAAAAAACGGAGGAGGTTTACAAGTCGACGCGTATTTTTTTTTTTTTTTTTTTTTTTTTTTTTATGTATGATCACGCATAACTTTTGACAGAGTGGTCCGATTTTGATAATTCTTTTTTTATTGGATAGGGTAAACCTCGAAGGTGGTCCCATATAAATATGGATAAAAAATACCTACCCTAAGGGTGGGAAAATAGGGATGATTTATTGTTCACTCACAGATTTTAATGCTGAGTTGTGTATTACATCAAAAGAAATCAAAAATTAAGCATGCATAAGTAGAGTATAGCCACAAAAAATTATAAAATAAAAACTTTTTAACAAAAAAATAAACCACCGAAAAAACTGAAAAGCAAAAAATAATTTTGAATATAACTTGAATTTTATAAGGTTTTGCAGTCGGGGACAAACCAATAACATAAGCTATTACGACAATACGACATTAAATGAAACCACGTAAAGTACTCATGTATACGATCTACTTTTACTATGGGACCGGGGGCTCTACCGCGTAACTTTGGTGTTAATCGTAACGAACACCATTAATGAATTACTTCCAATCAGGGCCCACGAATGGTCATCGTCGCGACATACCGCGTGCTCATCATTGGATGAAATAATTAATGGTGTTCGTTACGATTACCACCAAAGTTACGCGGTAGAGCCCTAGCTTTAAATTCGAAAAAATGAATTGCGTTAGCAATATTGCTTAGCTTCCTTTTTAGACAAACATTACATTTAACAAATATTACAATAAAAATACATATCTACGTAGGTTATTGGTTTGTCCCCGACTGCAAAACCTTATAAAATTCAAGTTATATTCAAAATTATTTTTTGCTTTTCAGTTTTTTCGGTGGTTTATTTTTTTGTTAAAAAGTTTTTATTTGTAATATAAAAATAGTCTCAATATCTGCTGCAGCTCCCCATAATAATATGCCATACGATAAAAGGCTATGAAAGTATGCAAAATAAACTAATTTGGCCGTCTCGACATTCGTCAATTGTTTGATTTTTCTAACAGCAAATGCAGCAGAACTTAATTTACCAGATAAAGATTCAACCTGAGGACCCCATTGTAATTTATTATCTAATGTTATACCTAAGAATACAGTTTTGTTCACTAGTTCCAAACTGCTACCATCTATTAATATCTGACTGTCTACATGCGCTACATTTGGGAGAGAGAATCTTAAACATTTAGTTTTCTTCGAGTTTAGTAAAAGATTGTTAACAGTGAACCATTTGGAAACTATTGACATGGTGTCATTTACTTTATTGAGTTCTTTGTCTTTTCTATCTACTTTGAAAATGAACGAAGTATCGTCAGCAAAAAAGACTATATCTGAGAGACCATTTACAACTGATGGTAAATCATTAATATATACTAGAACCAGAAAAGGCCCTAGTATTGAACCCTGGGGTACCCCCATTTTGACTAAAGAGCCCTTGGATGTTGTACCACTAATTCCTACCCTTTGTTGACGATTACTAAGATAAGATAAAACAAGATCATGAGCAGTTCCACGAATACCATAAAATCCAAGCTTAAGGAGCAGAGTACGGTGGTCAACGCAGTCAAAGGCCTTAGATAGATCACAGAAAATGCCAATTGCATCTTGTGAATTCTCCCAGGCTTCATAGATGTGCTTTAATAATTTTGCTGCTGCATCTGATGTAGATCTCCCCTTCGTGAAACCAAACTGATGACTATGCAGTATCTCATATTTATTAAAGTGACCTAACATTTGATTAAGCAACAGTTTTTCAAATATTTTACTAAGTGCTGGAAGTACGGAAATTGGTCTATAATCAGAAGGATTATCCTTACAACCAGACTTAAAAATTGGCACTATTTTACTATACTTCATTAAATCAGGAAAAGAACCCTGATCAATGCATTCATTAAATATATCTGACAAGATAGGTGCAATCACTGTTATAATTGATTTTAAAATAGTTACTGACAGTCCCCATAGGTCTTCAGTATTTTTCAAATTGAGTGCATTAAATGATTTTGTTACATCACTAGCAGTAACATAACTAAAATTAAAGTTTGGAAATGATTCATTAACATGTTGCTTAAGTAATGTTTCAGCCACGTCGGGACACGAATTAAGACTATCGGTAGTTTTCTCTGGTATACTCTTGAAAAAGTATTCAAAACCAGTGGCAACTTCTAGCTTGTATGACAAAATTTTATTATTAATTTTTAACGTGTGCTGTTCGTTTTTATTTTTAATTTTACCTGATTCCGTATTTATAACGTTCCAGACTGCCTTGATTTTATTAGATGCTTTATCTATTTTGTTACTTAAGTATATTGATTTAGCTCGATTACATACTATTTTAAATAATTTTGAAAACTTTCTAACATAATTATGAAAATCCTCGTCACGAGTGTATGATCTTAAATTATATAGTTCGTACAGCTTATCCCTACTTTTCCGAATTCCTTTTGTGGCCCAATCACAAAATTCCAGCTTACTGTTTACCTTAATTTTTTTGATGGGACAGGATTTATTAAAGTCATTGCAGATACTAGATAATAAACCATTATACAAGACATTGGGGTCATTAGTACTATATATCTTACTATTTAGTTTCAATTCCAAACTATTTTTAAAGTTATCTAATCTTGCCTTTGTCATAGGTCTAATTTCTTTAATTACCTTAGAAACTTTCAATTTGTAGGGCAATTTTACAATCTGAGCCATATGATCAGACCGAACACCACTTATAATTGATTTACCTAATATACTACTATTACTAATTATATTATCTATGCAAGACGAAGAAGTGGCCGTAGACCGTGTTGGCTCATTAAACAAGAAATCTAAGTTAAATGATTTAAACAAAGCTACAAAAATATTTTTATCAGTTGAGTTGGTAAGAAAGTCAATATTAAAATCACCGCATAAAACTAGTGACTTATTCGATTTAAATAATTTACGAAGAATATCTTCCATAGGAGAACAAAACAATGAAAAGTTTGATGCTGGTGGCCTATACACACAAGCAATTATATAGCATTCTAACTCTGCACAAGACACCTCACAAACGCGCTCAACCGAGAGGCTACAAATATCCCTACGTTCCTTAAATTTAATATTATTATTCAAAAGAATAATTGAGCCGCCCCCTACCGCGGACAATCTATGAAAAGCACTGGCAACAACAAAATTTTTAATATTAAAAAGCATGGTTTCTGGTTTAAGCCATGTTTCTGTAAAACATAAAATATCTAGTTTGACTTTATCTAACAATAAATCAATATCAAGAATCTTGCCAAAGAAGCGATTAATATTTTTAACCGACGAAAAAACGGAGGAGGTTTACAAGTCGACGCGTATATTTTTTTTTTTTTTTTTTTTTTTTTTATGTATGATCACGCATAACTTTTGACAGAGTGGTCCGATTTTGATAATTCTTTTTTTATTGGATAGGGTAAACCTCGAAGGTGGTCCCATATAAATATGGATAAAAAATACCTACCCTAAGGGTGGGAAAATAGGGATGATTTATTGTTCACTCACAGATTTTAATGCTGAGTTGTGTATTACATCAAAAGAAATCAAAAATTAAGCATGCATAAGTAGAGTATAGCCACAAAAAATTATAAAATAAAAACTTTTTAACAAAAAAATAAACCACCGAAAAAACTGAAAAGCAAAAAATAATTTTGAATATAACTTGAATTTTATAAGGTTTTGCAGTCGGGGACAAACCAATAACATAAGCTATTACGACAATACGACATTAAATGAAACCACGTAAAGTACTCATGTATACGATCTACTTTTACTATGGGACCGGGGGCTCTACCGCGTAACTTTGGTGTTAATCGTAACGAACACCATTAATGAATTACTTCCAATCAGGGCCCACGAATGGTCATCGTCGCGACATACCGCGTGCTCATCATTGGATGAAATAATTAATGGTGTTCGTTACGATTACCACCAAAGTTACGCGGTAGAGCCCTAGCTTTAAATTCGAAAAAATGAATTGCGTTAGCAATATTGCTTAGCTTCCTTTTTAGACAAACATTACATTTAACAAATATTACAATAAAAATACATATCTACGTAGGTTATTGGTTTGTCCCCGACTGCAAAACCTTATAAAATTCAAGTTATATTCAAAATTATTTTTTGCTTTTCAGTTTTTTCGGTGGTTTATTTTTTTGTTAAAAAGTTTTTATGATGTATTAATGTAATCGAATTGTGCTTCTCTGTTGTCGAATTTAAATGTTTAAATTACTATTAACACTAACGTTAATCCTCGTATTACTAATTAATACTGAATCATTCCTTAACCTATTAATATTATATGCTACAAGAGTAGCAATCAAATTCTTACATTTTTTAGGAATAATTAAAGTATCCCGGGTCAATTGTATATTACTAACAAACTTGTTAGAATCAAAAAAAGTAAAAACGTCACTATGACGAAATGTCACATTGTACATTAGATTATTCAAGGTCCCTATATAGTTATTATCTTTTTCCGAATATTGAGAACAGTATAGAAAAGCACATAAAATAATTTTCTTTACTCCTAAATTTAAATTTAAGCAATATTGCTTAGCTTCCTTTTTAGACAAACATTACATTTAACAAATATTACAAAAAAAAATACATATCTACGTAGGTTATTGGTTTGTCCCCGACTGCAAAACCTTATAAAATTCAAGTTATATTCAAAATTATTTTTTGCTTTTCAGTTTTTTCGGTGGTTTATTTTTTTGTTAAAAAGTTTTTATTATATGACGTTAGAAAGTGACCAAATGACAGTAAAACCTTTTGCTTTAAACCATGTTTTGTAATAAGGGGGTTTATAGTTTATACTCGCGACTAAAGTTCATTACTGCACGGGCGAAGGCGCTAACTTCGCTACACAAGCCACACGTATCGTAGCATACTATTAATATGGCGTCTACGGATAAAAAAGGGGAAATCAACTAGGTATAATAACCATACTAAAGCTGAAGAGATTTTATGTTTTAATTAAACGCGCTAAATTATAAAACTACCAGTCGGATTCGAAAAATTCTTTCACTAACAGGGAGCCCGACCACGAGCAGAGAGTATGGTGTTTATGGGCTACATTTTCTAGCTCGTGGGCATTTCAGTACCTTTTGAACTCTGAATGTATATGTCTATATTCTGCGAGAAAATAATCGCTCAGCCTCTCGCTCGTGGGTGGGCTCTCTTAGGCTGCTTTTCCACCAGAGATGTGCTATGCTACGCTGCTATGGATGCGTTTGACTGGTGGTACAGGATTCAACTAAGTTTATATAATAACTGTTTTTTTATATGGAAGGATGTGTGCTATGGATGGTCGCGAGTGGTGTAGCTATGTGCAGAGCAGAATACCTACAGTGAGCTGCGCATCTACCTCGCGCAGCTACTTTGCGGCGACGCATCTTCATAGCACATCTACTCGCTCCAATTCATAGCTTAGTGTCAGTGGAAACGGTCACATAGTTTCACAGCTTAGCTATTACATCATCACAGCATAGCTGCATAGCACATCACTGGTGGAAAAGCAGCCTTAGGAAGCTAAGCTACATTATCAGAGGCTACTTTTTCCCGAGAACGCGACTGAAACTGCGGAGGAAAGC
The DNA here is from genome assembly GCA_947623365.1 of Achlya flavicornis. Classification (NCBI taxonomy): domain Eukaryota; kingdom Metazoa; phylum Arthropoda; class Insecta; order Lepidoptera; family Drepanidae; genus Achlya; species Achlya flavicornis. Next base: position 2,612,183 of record OX392487.1, read on the forward strand.
CTATAGTTACAGTATGAAAACAGGTACTTACCTAGGTATTGAGGATCCTACTATACTACTAATCCTAACTAATATTATAAATGCGAAAGTAATTTTGTTTGTTACCTGTGTTTATAACCTATGGTATGGAAAAGGATGTGCTACTTTTTGTCCCGGGAACGCGTCTGAAACCGCGGGTGTCAGATAGTCCACTCCATACTAATATTACAACATGCGAAAGTAACTCTGTTTGTTTATTACGCTTTCACGACAAAACCACTGAACCGATAGCGATGAAATTTGGCATGCAGATAAACTATGGTATGGAGGCGAAATTTTGGGTATATTAGTTACCGTTCCGTAACTGAAGAAATTATCATGAAATTAGGTCATGGAATAGATTGTAGCGTTTTTGCCAGTTTTCCGTTTGGCAACTTGGTGGATTGTGGGTCGACTCGATTTTGTCGCCTCCTTGTTCTCCGGACCTAAACCCCCCAGATTACTGGGGCTGCTAGAAAAAAATGTTTAAATAAAATAAATACAAAATCAAATCGAACTGTGCCATATAATTATGGTTCTATCCCTAAGTAATATTTTGTATGGAATAAAGGTGTCAGTGTTTTACCCTATTAAAATCTTGAATAAATGAAACTTTACTTTGAATAAATAAAAATGATACTTTTTGAAATTACTTGCTTACGGTATTACCTAATAATGTTTTTTTTTAAACTATATAGTGTCAAAGTTAGCTGGTATACATTTTCTAAACCATGACTCAATGCAATCAAATAACATAATTCTTTGACAAATTAACAATGTATTTACTTGATTTGTGACTGCGATAGTACCTATGGTCATTTAGGATTACGTTGATAAATAAACAGCAAAACTGGAAAATATATGCCTAAAGATGCGCCCGTGGTGTAGCATGATTACCCGTTCTTAATCGATCGGCAAAGTTAAGTTACATCTGTCGTAGTCGGTACCTGGATGAGTGACCGCCTAGTGGTTAAGTCGAGCGTTTCCGTGCTTTGGAAGCCACGTAAAGCCGTTGGTCCAGGTTATCACTTAATTGTGATAGTCGTTAAGCTAGTTGGATGCCTCGTAGGCGGCTTGAAAAATTGCAACAGTAGGTTGACCACTAGCCTACCTCCACCGATCCGCAGTGGGCACGAGTGGTGGAGTATCTGCCCATTCCCTTTCACCCTCATTTGTGAAAGGAGGCCTGTGCTCAGCAGTGGGAAATTATAGGCTGATGATGATTATGCCTAAAGATATGATCAAGCTATTTCAGATTCGATTTTCAACATTTTCAATTTGCCTTTTATTGCTTAACGTGACTTGGATTTTTCCTTATGCTTACTAGAGCTGGTATAAACTAGCCTTTCGCCCGGCACCCACTTGAAGTTGAGTTTTGGGATACCCTACCCTGTATGTATCTGTGCTGGCAAAAATTACCTTTTCAACACACTTGCTCGTGGTGGCTCTTATTGCACCGATTTTAGTATTACGTGTTTTAGTATTAAGACAGCTTATTACAAACTGGTGCTTTTTACTTTACATTACCGCACTAGTGTTTTTTGATATTAACTCGATTATGTTAAATTTGTACACACGGCTACCGATCAAGCTATACATTTCTAGTATAAGCTGACCTCCCATAGTACGGAAATCCTATACAATCGAGTTCAGCTTACACTGGAAATGTATAGCTTGATCTGTAGCCGTGTGTACCTCACTGCAAGTGAAGTCGTGTGTAGACGAAGCATTCTTAATTAAAACGGGTAAAAAAGGTCGAAAAAAAAAACCTCCGCGCCATATTTGTTAATGTGCTAATTGTGTGGTTGATGATTAAAAAAAATTACTTGTCTTTTTTTTCCTCGCAAATGTGTTGAAAAACGCCGTATGAAATGCGTGTGCATTGATTATTACACTCTCGGCTATCTAATCGGCTTAATACCGCCTCGTCTGTAATTACCAACTTTGCACATATGTATCACAATGTACTATTACAGTACTGTGTGAAATAAACCGGCACTTGGGTGCCGGTGCACACGCTTTTCCATGACTTGTTAATATCACACGTGCTGTAAAATCGTACATATACGATACTCTTGTCTTAACATGGGCCCTCGTTTAGTGTGTGATCGTCATTATGCTTAGGTGCGATGAATATAGACTTCTCATTCATACCTTCGACCACCTTTACCTATTATCACCACCTAGGACCAGACTCCTGTCCAAGAATTAACGTTTAGGTAAACGCTAACAATCGCGTTTGCGTTTACAATTTGCAAAGCGCCTCTCGCGGAATACGCTTGGAACTAACACGTATGCAACATTTTTCTTAGACATAAACGTGTAGTAATCGTTTACTAACGTATTTTTGTTACACTTAGGCCACGGGGAGTCATCCTCACACATTGAAACCAGAATTGTTTCGAACTGTGCGGGCTAAAAGGAGTTTTCTTCCGCGGACGCTTAGATTGTGGAATGAGCTCCCGCCATGGGGTGTGAAGAGGTTTTTTCAGGGTAGGCAACGCGCGTGATACCCCTGGTGTTACCCCAAGCGTCCAAAGGCTACGGTAACTACTTACCATCAGGCGGGCCGTATGCTTGTTTGCCACCTTAGTGGTATAAAATGAAAAGAAAGGAGCTACACTAGATTACAAAGACTCCTACATCGTGAGATTGAATTATCGAGAGCTTCTTGAAGAAATCTACTATCAGGTGCTTGACGACATATTTGTAATATGCCTGGGGGCATTGAACAATTACGACATATTACACAAATTCAATGCCTGGGGGGCTAAAAAGAAAACAAAGCAATATTGATAACGGAATTCATCTTTTCGAATTCTCGGCAGTCTACGTAATTTCAATATTTTTTGGTATACTAGTCACTCACATACAATTCAATAAAAGATTCAGAATTAATGAATTGCATAAGATCTGCTGTAAATTCGAAAAAAGAATTCCATTAGGAATATTGCTTTAGCTTCCTTTTTAGAGGGGCAGGTGGGTCGTCATACTGCTCCCTATCACGAATTCTCCGGCAGTGTAATTGATACCTATTCGCTAGCGACTATGGTTAAACATTTTGAATGAAATATTGGGATGCTAAACCAGTCCACCAGAGGCCCTGCTCCAATCCTCTATCCCTTTTGTTCCGCCGTTTTTAGTACAGTAAGATGAAACATCTTTCAACAACTCTTCATGTTTTCTACACCTTTTCTATAAATCAATGAATTAACTCCGAGCCTTACGCTTCGATCTAATTAGAACTGTAAGTCCTTAGTATATCCCCTAAGTTTACATTATATTCATTCAATTTTTGAGTGAGGTAGAGCATAGCGTGTATGAGGGAGGTAGAGCATAGCGTGTATTCACTCAAAGGGCAGCTCGACTGGGGAAGTACCTCCGCCTTACAGAATACCGCAGCCAAATAACTTTATGTTGTGTAAAGTTGTGTTCCTGCGCGTGAGTAAGGTCGACAGAGCTCATAGGGGAGGGGGGAAAGGTCGGTAACACGTTAGCGATGCTTCTTGTGTTGCAAGCGTCCATATGGCTACGGTAACCGCTTACCATCAGGTGGGCCGTATGCTTGTTTACAGACTAAGTTGTATAAAAAAAAAAACGATAAGAGATTTCTGCAGGGTCGGCAACGCGCGAGTGGAGTGAATTGACGAAGTAGTCAGGGTTCTCAGAGGATAGATAACAAGCTACTGTTCATTGTACACACATACAGAGGCCGGCAAACAACTTGAGCAAAGTCGACGTAGTGGGGGTAAGTTCGCGCATGTACACTCATGCTCGGCCAATAGCGTGGACGCGTGCCGACAGAATGCCCCCGCGCACCTCTCTTTCCACCAACGACACCTTAAAATCGTCTACTGCGCACTCAAGGTCATGGCTCAAGTTGTTTGCCGGCCACTGTACACAATAGTCTATAAACTTTTGTACTAAAGGGACATTCATAATAATTACTTACATCTACTAGTTGATCTGACGAAAGTATTATTCAATCTTCGGAGTTGGTCTCAGCTAATGTTATAAAGTCAGGAATTTATTCAGTTTAGGCCCTAGTAGGAGGACAATTAGCTACTGAAGAGCCGACATGAAACTCAGCAAGGTTAACGTTTATAGTGTCGATTCTGATGTAAATCGCACTAAACAAATTTTAGTCACATCACATCTCTTCCTTACAAACATTATTGAAAAAGGATAGTCATACAACATATTTAAAGCTGTCAAATTAGTCTTTGCCGTCTTCATCTGCGGGTATTTAGACGTTACAGTAGTACCTACCCAACTAATATGGCTTACCGATATGTACCTGCGCAGAAGATACATCTTCAAAGCGCGGGAAATGCTATTGGTCGGCAGCTGCCGCCATGTGTGCGGAGGGGCGTCACTTGCGAGTGAGACGGAACTAACAGCTGCACTGTATTATGAACCTTATAGTAGTAATCTAAGGTTGATTGTAAGTTTTAAGCATTCTTTCGTTAATCTTCGGGGCATACTTTCTTTTCTGTGCGAACGAAGATTCACGACGCGCCTTATCAGTTGGGTAGGTACCTTCTACTGTACCGCGATAGATAGCGACTAAATTTATATTGAAAACAAGGACTCATTTGACAGTACTAAATTTCTTATGTTCTAAACTAAACAAAGCTCTAAACGAAACCAAATTAGTTTAGTTGTAATTGTAAACATCAGAATCAGCACAGACTTTAGTAAAACTATATTGACGACTATCTTTAAACTTTTTTTTGCAGTTGTCGTGCCCATAGCGGCTGGCAAATTTTTATTACAATTTTAAATATAAATACACAAGTCAAACAACATTAATGCTACTAATACTTCTTCTAATGTTCACTATTTGTGATATACTTCAGGTAACAAATGATTGAGGATTGAAAGCAGAAAGTTTGACTTCGGAACTTTGTTTGGACTAGAGTTAGGAGACAAACATACTGAAAGTCCCCACCCCTCGGATGTAAGTTCTAGGAGGGGGGCACAAAGAAGGTCCTGGGGCTCAACCGCGTAATTTTGGTGGTAATCGTAACGAACAACATTAATGAATTTCATCCAATCAGGGCCCACGAAGTCATCGTCGCGTAGTAACGCGTGCGCATCTTTGGTTGAAATAATTAATGGTGTTCGTTACGATTACCACCAAAGATACGCAATAGCCCGGCTGTTTTTTTTTTTGTTCACATCTCTAAAACGTTGCGTCATAGGAAATGTTGTTATAAGTACTAATACTACCTATATTATGAAAGCTGATAAAATTCTCTACAACTTGATCCGTACCTACACTTTTTACCTACCTATTCCCAATCGTAGTCTCATTATGAGCTCAGAAAAACAGCCCAACAAAATCTTATGCCAGCATGCGATAAGGAGAGAATACCACAGCGGCTCGACGGATGTACTACTAAGGTGGCAAACATGCACACGGTCCACCTGATGGTAAGCAGTTACCGTAGCCTATGGACGCTTGCAACACCAGGGGTATCACTCGCGCGTTGCCGACCCTGAAGAAATCTCTTCACGCCCTTTTTGAAGAACCCCATACTGTTCTCTATTGGGAATACCACGGCGGGGAGCTCATTCCACAGACCGAGCGTCCGCGGAAGAAAACTCCTTTTAGCCCGCACAGTTCAAAACAATTCTGGTTTCAATGTGTGAGGATGGACTCCCCGTCGATGGCGAGAGTTGCGATGGTGAAAAGTAGCCGAGGGCATCATGTCGAACAATTCTTTAGAACACTTTCCGTTGTACAAGCGGTAGAACACACATATAAGGAGGCAGTCTCTCCTCAGACTGAGGGGCTCTAAGCCGCTTGTGAGCTCGGGATCGTCAACAATTCTGATGGCACGTCGCTGAACCGAGTCTAAAGGCCCAAGCTGGTATCCAGGTGCTCCCGCCCATAGATGACAACAGACAACGACAATCAGCTGCACTGAGAGAACAGTATGGGGTTCTTCAAAAAGGGCGTGAAGAGATTTCTTCAGGGTCGGCAACGCGCGAGTGATACCCCTGGTGTTGCAAGCGTCCATAGGCTACGGTAACTGCTTACCATCAGGTGGACCGTGTGCATGTTTGCCACCTTAGTAGTACATCCGTCGAGCCGCTGTGGTATTCTCTCCTTATCGCATGCTGGCATAAGATTTTGTTGGGCTGTTTTTCTGAGCTCATAATGAGACTACGATTGGGAATAGGTAGGTAAAAAGTGTAGGTACGGATCAAGTTGTAGAGAATTTTATCAGCTTTCATAATATAGGTAGTATTAGTACTTATAACAACATTTCCTATGACGCAACGTTTTAGAGATGTGAACAAAAAAAAAAACAGCCGGGCTATTGCGTATCTTTGGTGGTAATCGTAACGAACAACATTAATGAATTTCATCCAATCAGGGCCGACGAAGTCATCGTCGCGTAGTAACGCGTGCGCATCTTTGGTTGAAATAATTAATGGTGTTCGTTACGATTACCACCAAAGATACGCAATAGCCTGGCTGTTTTTTTTTTTGTTCACATCTCTAAAACGTTGCGTCATAGGAAATGTTGTTATAAGTACTAATACTACCTATATTATGAAAGCTGATAAAATTCTCTACAACTTGATCCGTACCTACACTTTTTACCTACCTATTCCCAATCGTAGTCTCATTATGAGCTCAGAAAAACAGCCCAACAAAATCTTATGCCAGCATGCGATAAGGAGAGAATACCACAGCGGCTCGACGGATGTACTACTAAGGTGGCAAACATGCACACGGTCCACCTGATGGTAAGCAGTTACCGTAGCCTATGGACGCTTGCAACACCAGGGGTATCACTCGCGCGTTGCCGACCCTGAAGAAATCTCTTCACGCCCTTTTTGAAGAACCCCATACTGTTCTCTATTGGGAATACCACGGCGGGGAGCTCATTCCACAGACCGAGCGTCCGCGGAAGAAAACTCCTTTTAGCCCGCACAGTTCAAAACAATTCTGGTTTCAATGTGTGAGGATGGACTCCCCGTCGATGGCGAGAGTTGCGATGGTGAAAAGTAGCCGAGGGCATCATGTCGAACAATTCTTTAGAACACTTTCCGTTGTACAAGCGGTAGAACACACATATAAGGAGGCAGTCTCTCCTCAGACTGAGGGGCTCTAAGCCGCTTGTGAGCTCGGGATCGTCAACAATTCTGATGGCACGTCGCTGAACCGAGTCTAAAGGCCCAAGCTGGTATCCAGGTGCTCCCGCCCATAGATGACAACAGACAACGACAATCAGCTGCACTGTGTCAACCGTTAGATTTGTATGCTGAGCTGATACATAATTTAATAATTTTGATTACATTCTTTGGATTAAAGTATTGGGTTCATCAATAATCAAACTTTTCATCTAAGCGTGACATAGCCGCATGTGTGACCTGTCCTGGCAGGGTCACGGACCACGGATTTGTATTCTGGGTGTCACTATTTTTTCACCAAATATCAATATTTTGTCGATTCTTACGGTTTTAGGTTGCTCTAGCAGTACAGTCCCGTTCTGTCCTATACCTATACCTCGAGAACTAGAGTAAATAGCGAATATCTGTTTGGCGATTGACTCTCGATTTAAAATCCGTGCGTGTGGCCCTGCTAAGAAGTGCCACACGAAATACTTCCGCTAGTAGTGAGTCTCCAAAAATGTAATAGATAAGTCATGATCGGTCAAGTGAGTGTCGAAAATATAGTTTTGATAAAAACCTAAACGATAGTTGGTAGAGCACATCGCTTTTCGTTCATAGACCAGCTCGACTGGGGAATTACCTCCGGCTTACAGAAACCGCAAGTTCATCGGGAAGGGGGGAAAGGGCCTTAACAAGAGCGTGTTGCAATCGTCCATAGTGCCACGGTATCTGCTTAACACCAACTCTGCTCCACGCAATTGAAATGAAGTAAGAACAGAGAAGAAAAAACTAGATACCTACATATAAAACTTACGCTAATACTAAATACAGATCATGTACCGTAGTACTAAATAATAGTTGTTTGATAACAGGTAGGTCAGTAAATAAGTGACGTTTAAATATAATTAGGAAAGTAATTTCAATTTTGTTCTAAAGAGCTGGATTTTTTATTACATAACAGTTAGGACATGTATAAGAAGTAATTGGTTTTCCCCACAGACATGCATCTAAATAGATACAGCAAGTCCCTCCATCCGTATGAAAACCAAGCGTGTAACTTTCTTTTGTACCTACCATAATGTCGCAAGATTGATTTAGTTATGCTGGCATTAGATTTTTTAACGTGAAAATGAAGCTATCCTATTTTTCAGCTAAACATATCCCTCGCTATACATCTCTGGTGGACATGCACTCATGCAACCTTATGTGAGTTCCCAGTCCGCGCGAAACAGTTTCAAAAGGAGAACATTCGGCTCCATTTTTGCACAGATTTTGAAAAGTACATACACTTGCGGCATCTATTTAGATGTATATCTGTGGTTTTCCCAATTTCAGTAATGGTCCTATAGTTTATGATACCTGTTTAACATTAACTCTTTAGAAAATATAGATTGACGTATATACAGTAAGTAGGTACCTAGTTAGCGGGTATCTGTTTAGGTTTATTAGAAGGTGATAAATTTTATCACTTTTAGCCAAATCCATCAATCCTCTCATGGTGAGATTATCCTATCAAGTTGAATCAAACATCAGGAAAAGCGGTCCCAATTCGGAGCCTTGAGGTACTCCAAAGCCGACTCGTACAAAAGGATAAAAAAAACTGTCTTCATTGCGTAGAAAACCTACCTACGTAAAGAAAATAACCGTTTTATAACACTCGAAGCAAACAGACTACCTTACGATAAATCACAAATTTTGCAATGTCGTTGATTGATAGTGTTAACTTTGTCAAAAGCATTCGAAAAATCCGTTAAAAAAATACATTTGTTTTTCACACAACAGCCACAAAATTATGGAATTGGCTGTAAATATTTTACGGTTTAATATAGCTTTACCACAGCTTTACATTATGTTTAGGTAGGTAGGTATTAGCTTCAAATCTGGCGGCCGAGTTACTTCTTTATAGGTACCTATTCATTATAGGTATTATACCTATAATGTAGTACCTATAAATATATACTTATATAGATTATTCCACGAAGATACATTCATGGTCACAAATGGGAATAGACCTTCAGCCGTAAGCCGTATGGCCGTAAGATTTGAAAATCGTTAGTTTGAAATTGCTATTGTTAAGGTACCAACACAGTAGCATTTCACATTCACACATCAGATAAAAAAATACTAGGTACCTAGCTAAAGTTACTATAGTTAGATTAGATCAATATAGAAACAGAGAACGACGGACCTAAGTTAGAACCTTAAGGTACTCTGCCATAAAAGAATCGAACTTTAATCTTATATGCAGGTAAACGCTACACCTTTCGATCATACCTACCTACTACTAATGTGTAGCAAAGCAAGCTTCAGTCATTCCATCTGATTAATCATCAGATGGAATGACTGAAGCTTGCTTTGCTACAAAAGGATAAAAAAAACTGTCTTCATTGCGTAGAAAACCTACCTACGTAAAGAAAATAACCGTTTTATAACTCTCGAAGCAAACAGACTACCTTACGATAAATCACAAATTTTGCAATATCGTTGTTTGATAGTGTTAACTTTGTCAAAAGCATTCGAAAAATCCGTTAAAAAAATACATTTGTTTTTCACACAACAGCCACAAAATTATGGAATTGGCTGTAAATATTTTACGGTTTAATATAGCTTTACCTTTAGATTTACATTATGTTTAGGTAGGTAGGTATTAGCTTCAAATCTGGCGGCCGAGTTACTTCTTTATAGGTACCTATTCATTATAGGTATTATACCTATAATGTAGTACCTATAAATATATACTTATATAGATTATTCCACGAAGATACATTCATGGTCACAAATGGGAATAGACCTTCAGCCGTAAGCCGTATGGCCGTAAGATTTGAAAATCGTTAGTTTGAAATTGCTATTGTTAAGGTACCAACACAGTAGCATTTCACATTCACACATCAGATAAAAAAATACTAGGTACCTAGCTAAAGTTACTATAGTTAGATTAGATCAATATAGAAACAGAGAACGACGGACCTAAGTTAGAACCTTAAGGTACTCTGCCATAAAAGAATCGAACTTTAATCTTATATGCAGGTAAACGCTACACCTTTCGATCATACCTACCTACTACTAATGTGTAGCAAAGCAAGCTTCAGTCATTCCATCTGATTAATCATCAGATGGAATGACTGAAGCTTGCTTTGCTACAAAAGGATAAAAAAAACTGTCTTCATTGCGTAGAAAACCTACCTACGTAAAGAAAATAACCGTTTTATAACTCTCGAAGCAAACAGACTACCTTACGATAAATCACAAATTTTGCAATATCGTTGTTTGATAGTGTTAACTTTGTCAAAAGCATTCGAAAAATCCGTTAAAAAAATACATTTGTTTTTCACACAACAGCCACAAAATTATGGAATTGGCTGTAAATATTTTACGGTTTAATATAGCTTTACCTTTAGCTTTACATTATGTTTAGGTAGGTAGGTATTAGCTTCAAATCTGGCGGCCGAGTTACTTCTTTATAGGTATTATACCTATAATGTAGTACCTATAAATATATACTTATATAGATTATTCCACGAAGATACATTCATGGTCACAAATGGGAATAGACCTTCAGCCGTAAGCCGTATGGCCGTAAGATTTGAAAATCGTTAGTTTGAAATTGCTATTGTTAAGGTACCAACACAGTAGCATTTCACATTCACACATCAGATAAAAAAATACTAGGTACCTAGCTAAAGTTACTATAGTTAGATTAGATCAATATAGAAACAGAGAACGACGGACCTAAGTTAGAACCTTAAGGTACTCTGCCATAAAAGAATCGAACTTTAATCTTATATGCAGGTAAACGCTACACCTTTCGATCATACCTACCTACTACTAATGTGTAGCAAAGCAAGCTTCAGTCATTCCATCTGATTAATCATCAGACTGAAGCTTGCTTTGCTACAAAAGGATAAAAAAAACTGTCTTCATTGCGTAGAAAACCTACCTACGTAAAGAAAATAACCGTTTTATAACTCTCGAAGCAAACAGACTACCTTACGATAAATCACAAATTTTGCAATATCGTTGTTTGATAGTGTTAACTTTGTCAAAAGCATTCGAAAAATCCGTTTAAAAAATACATTTGTTTTTCACACAACAGCCACAAAATTATGGAATTGGCTGTAAATATTTTACGGTTTAATATAGCTTTACCTTTAGCTTTACATAGCTTTACATTATGTTTAGGTAGGTAGGTATTAGCTTCAAATCTGGCGGCCGAGTTACTTCTTTATAGGTACCTATTCATTATAGGTATTATACCTATAATGTAGTACCTATAAATATATACTTATATCGATTATTCCACGAAGATACATTCATGGTCACAAATGGGAATAGACCTTCAGCCGTAAGCCGTATGGCCGTAAGATTTGAAAATCGTTAGTTTGAAATTGCTATTGTTAAGGTACCAACACAGTAGCATTTCACATTCACACATCAGATAAAAAAATACTAGGTACCTAGCTAAAGTTACTATAGTTAGATTAGATCAATATAGAAACAGAGAACGACGGACCTAAGTTAGAACCTTAAGGTACTCTGCCATAAAAGAATCGAACTTTAATCTTATATGCAGGTAAACGCTACACCTTTCGATCATACCTACCTACTACTAATGTGTAGCAAAGCAAGCTTCAGTCATTCCATCTGATGATTAACGTTGTCAAAAGCCTTCGAGAAATCGGTGATAAAATATTATGTTTGACCATTTGATCGGTGATAAAATATTAAGTTTGACCATTTAATCAAGTTGAACGCTATCAGTAATTTTTTAATGTCAACAGATTGACAAGAATGCAGACGGTCCACCTGATGGTAAGTGGTCCCTTCCGCCTTTGAACATTTGCAATTCCAGAGGGATTGCCGTTGTGATGCCGATATTGACGAGCAATTTTTATTGCAGAAACCCCTTTGGTTGCCACTAGGGAAATTCCACATTCCAATAGTCCGCAATAGGAAATTCCGACAATATATGACCAATGTCGTAAATATTATCACACCGTACTAGCTCCGCATCGCTCTTTTCCGGTGGCCAGGCATAGGAAGATTTTTTCTAACGCCATTAACCTGTACTATTATATTGTTCTTGGTATGCAGATCCAGGAGAAGCTTTGTTTTTTTTAAATATAAATGGGATTGTTAATAAAGAGGATAAGATAGTTAATTGGATATAGGGGGCTAAGATGTTGGACTGCTGTGATGTTGGATTGGATGTTTCAACTAATGCTGGTGTAGATAATATTCGAAATATTTTAGAAGCCTGGGAGAATTCACGAGATACCTACTTCTTTGAGATTCTGTGTTTTTGTCCATCATGAGCCATGATCAGTATAAATAACATCACTACGGTATAAGACATTGCGCTCTGAGTCTACATACGACCCAGGGGTCAACAGTAACTATGGGCGTCCTGCAAGGTTCCACCATTGAACCTTTTCTTTTTCTCATTTACATTAACAACTTACAGTACCTTGTAGAAATTAAATCATGTTAGTTTTCTTTGTTTATGATACTTCACCTCTTTACAAATGAGTAGATATGATTGAAATCCGGACGATATGATGTGAAAATGCTCTTTCAGTAGGTAGCCTTAGTTGATGGATTTCTTTATTGTTCAATGCGAAAACAAAAACAAATCCTTAGATTCAGTGAACACAACATTCGGATAAGAACATTATTAAACGCGAAAAGTTGGATCTTGTTGGAACAACCGTATTATTAGCTTTCACTTTAAAATTAGACAATTGGGCTGATACATCTTTAACTTGGATCTGCAGCGTAAGCTGTGAGGAAAATTCGTTTTCTCACTGACGAATCAATCGCAAGTTTATTTATAGCGCTTTATGTCTCACAACATTCTCATCTAGGGTGGTTCCGATATCAACAGAATTGTTATACTTCAGAACATCAACCAGGAGTTTCCTAATGCAACTCGACACCTACTCTCTAGCGACTACGCCTACGGAGAAACATTTCGTATAAAATACTTCCATATCTGCCCGCTAGGGGCGGTGCTCGTCATACAAAATGTTCACCTTAGTCGCTGGCGAGAATCAAGTATTGTATATCCACCTTACAGAAGATTGCAGCCAAATAACAACTGTTTAGGTAGGTATGTTTGAATTCCCGAAAAGTCTCAACGATTTCGATGAAATTTGCTATATATGGAGATTTTCGGGACGAAGAATCGATCTAGTTTCATCTCTTGGAAAACGCGTTTTTCTGAGTTTTGTAGCAAAGCTCGGTCACCCAGGTGGTATCTATACTAAATTAGTAAAATAAATAAAAAAAACTTACTTAAACTACTTAAACCAAAAACCATTGTATTATTTTTTTGTTATATTTGTTTATCCCCGACTGCAATACCTAATAAAATGCAAGTTAAATTAAAAATTCTGTATGTAGTAAAAAGTCTGTTAAAGGTGAACGCACACTTATCCGAGCCGAACGCGTCGAACGAAACGAATTTTAGAATTCTGTATATGAAATCTTATGAAAGCTCGCACACTTGCCCGTGTCGAATCGTCCGAATCTGGATAAGATTACATATACAGAATTCTAAAATTCGTTTCGTTCGGCTCGGATAAGTGTGCGTTCACCTTAAAGAGCTTGTTTTTCTCTTTTCAGTCATTTTCTGTTTTACGCAGTCGGGTTTTTGTTTCTTTTAATAATTTATTTCAGACTTTAGGTCATGTATTAGGAAGTAAATGAGCGGTATGGTAAAGTAGGGCTAACAACCATCGCAACTGTGAGTTACGTACAGCAACCGCTCGACGCTCAGCACCTACTGTCCTTGCATTAAACGCGGTTTTTTGCAGTTTAAGTCAAAATTGTAGCATAAAAGTAATATAATATATACATAATATGGAATGGGCTATTGTTATAATAACGAAATTTTTGTGTTTAAATCCCCCTTCTTTTTTTTAATAATAGCCGCCATTTAAAAATAATATACCCTATGTCACTCCCACAGTTAAGACGAATCTAATGATACCTATGTTTAAATCCACCAAGCCGTTTAGGCTGCAGAGCGTGCCAAAGAAATCAAATACATACATACACTCGAAAAACATAACCCTCCTTCTGGGTCAGTCGGGTAAACAGCCGTTAAACAAGCATATAGCCCGCCTGATGGTAAGCTGTTCCGGTCATCAAAATGTTTATCAAACAAATTGCTATCGAACTGACGTAGTTTCTTATCTACTCCTTTGTAAGCATCGTTACCAACGAACCAATATGTAGGCGTTCCAGTACCAAAGTACGAGACGATTAACGTTATTTCAAACCGACTTCAAAAAAAGGAGGAGGTTCTCAATTAGTTTGTAAGTTTTTTTTTATGTTTGTTACCTCATTGATTTACTGCGTCATTTATTAAACCGATTTGGAAAATTCTTTTTCTGTCTGGAAGGTCCTTCCACTTCCCGTTTGGTCCCATTGTCATCAGATCAGGATTTGATTACGTCTTAGTGTACTTTGAAGTCGGTTTAAGTTTTTTGTAAAACAGTCCAATTATGTTGCAGTGAGATACTATTTGAACCATAAATTTTATTGGAAGTGTCAAAACGTCTGTTTGTACTGCAGTGCCACCAACTACGTGGGTGGGTTCTTTAATGACAGTACATACAGTCGAATATAGTTTTATAGAACATGAAGCGCCTGTAGTTCCTTTTATGCCACTTAAGTTGATGGCACTGTCAATTAACAACAGAAACAGAATGTAACAAAGTTAACGATATTACTACCTATAAGTACTCACAGGGACCCGCTTTGCAGGGTTGCTTATTTATTAATAGTATACCTAGGTATGGTACAGAAACAACAGAATCAAATTGTAGAGGGAAGATTCCAGAGAAATACCTATCGATTATTACAAATTTCCATAATAGAATAGCTTGATTGTTTAGGTACCCTCAACATTAGGCTGAGTCGGCCGCCTTTTTCTTCAGATACGCACAGATTGAATATTTATTTATATTTTAAATAGCTGCTCAGTTATTTTTTTGCTGTTATTTGTGTGTTACTGGAAAAAATAAATAAATGTTCTTTCTTTCTGATTGCTTCGATTGATGTCATAATATTAGTATTGGCCCTGATTCTGTTGTTTACAACTAAACTAATTTTAATCTCACTATGTCTCTTTCTAACAAAGAACATAAGAAAAGGATGTAAGAAGTTTAGTCCTGTCAAATTAGTCCAATGCTTGTTTTCAATATAAATTTTGTCGCCATCTATCGTGGTTACGCCTAAATACACGCAAAATAAGACGGCAAAGATTAATTTGACAACTAAAATATGTTCTATCCTTTTTCAATAATGTTCGTAAGAAAGAGATGAGATGTGACTAAAATTAGTTTAGTGCGATTTACAACAGAATCGGCACCATTATGTTACATAGTGACTGATTTGTGTTTTAGTTACTTTATCCGTTGTGACGGCATCCACAAAAGAAGTTCGAATTCAGAATATTCACGGGATGTAATACCTAAATAATTTTTAATATTTTTTAGAGGTAATGTCTCTTGTTCCGAAAATAGATGTGAAATGATTGTTAAATCGCTAAATACATAATTATCATTTTAACGTAAACAATAAACATATGTAAGATGTCCTGAGAAACAGCAAGAGTCAATATAAAAAATAAATGTGGCCTAAGAAGAGAGCCCTGAAGAACACTTAACTTTTTCACGATTACCTTGTTTGTAATCCGAAACCCATATTGTGGACTTGAATTGTTTTGTTATTGATCTGAACAGAAATCAGGAGAGGTTATTGCAGCCACATTTGATAGTCTTCGCTAGTATCAGTCGATACGGCTGCAAATTGTGGACGGGAATAATTCTATTTCAATCACTTTTCCCTACTGGAACTAGCATAGATCACAGGGAGATTGAGCTCTTCGCCACTAAATCCCAGACTAGATTGAATCGCGCTTATATTTCTCCAGTCTTGAAGGATGTACAATAAGTTATTCCTTGATTTATTGCAAGAAGGATCTTACCAATGTATCGGATTTTATGGCCATGTCAGTAGTTCCATGTAATTAATTATACTCAATGATAGAGTATTTCTCTGTAATAAGGTACATACCCTACCAAACGTGTGGTTACTTATTATGTATCCGTCTAAGCTACGAGAAGATCATCTAGTTACTTACCTTACTGAAGTATTTAATAGACTGTGCAAGAAGTTTTTACAATTCGTCATTTGAATTGTGAATTAGAAAGCGCAAAGAACTAGTGTAGATACCAGCGTCGTTTTTAGAGACGTGAAGTGCTAGCTAACTACCCATCTACCTAGCATGTAGATAATCTTTAGCAGGTTTCAGCAACTGCTTAAGATTTTTCTTCGCTTAAGAGATCAGAAGTAAGCCGAATCAGATATTGGCAGTTTTAGTTTTCCGGTGATGATGTACAGCACGCGTCAGATAAGTCTCCCACGCGACTGTGAGCGCTGCTTGCTAAGAAAAGTTAGAAGTATGTTGAAATATTCACCTTATGTAACGAACCACGATTAAATCCGATTTTGGCCACGCGCAGACATCTCTAGCGCGCACTGTACCTAATGATGCTAGAACGATATTGTAACTTTTTAACGAAATCAATTGGAACGAATAAAAATCCAACCCATTCTTCCTTTACAAACCGACAAATCTAGATTTTTCCGTCGTTGATAGGATCGACGGCGTATTTTAATTTATAGAACTTTCGACTAAAATTAATAGTATCGCCAGATGGCCCACCGCCGGCCGCCGAATATATATCCTTTGTTATAGCAGTCTCCTAACATTGCACAGAAACTAGTATCTCGAATATCGGCTTAATATTATTTCGTTTCAATATTAATTTACATTCGTTTTCTCATACTATCTCAGTTTGATGTTGCGGTATCTGCCACTGCGTAGACGTAGACAAACGCAGCACTCCTTTAGGTGGTTCCTGTGTGTCCGAAAAGGAATGGTGGTTTCCATGGACTGCCCAGAACTGCACTTATCAAATGCACCTTTAAGCTTCAGAACGCTTGAATAAGGAAGTCATCTTATATAAAAAATCACGTGTCACTATGTATGTTCGGGATAACCTCCGAAACTACTGAACCGATTTTTATCTAATTTCGTAACTATCTGCAGTTTATTGTAAATTAACTGTTTATTATACACCTCAAAAGGGTGTATTTACTGGTTAGTTCTATGAATTCCTAATAGATGGCGCTGTCACACCATTGATAGCAAAACGGCTGGACAGATTTTCATTATTTTTGATTTGTAGGGCAGGGTAAGCGAACACCACGCGAACGAAGTCGCGCCGGTCCAGCTATTAGTTTTACATAATTCACGTGATTATCCAAAGGCTTTTGACTTCGTGGAACACCGTATCTATTCTGACACAGGAATAACGAATAATATTACCGAACGGTTCAATTACGTGAAGAATTCTCGCAATTCAACAAGCAATATGAAGAATGCACTCAATGTATAAAAACATTTTAATATAATTTTTAGGAGTTCCACAAGGCTCTTGTTTAGGTCCGTTTGTATTTATTGTATACAATCACGAGTTTGTATAATAGAAGAGTATAATAAAGGAAATATATAACTTAAACGATATCATTACGACTACCAAATCCTCTTTGAACTCCATCTCCAGTCTCTGTCATTCAACTCAGCACAGATCTCATCAAATTCAGGAAGCCCTATTCCCAATTCAACGAAATATACAGTTCCTATTACGTGGCAGATTTTTTTATTATTAAAAGCGTATTAAATGGTTTGAAGATTATAGTATGGAACCTGGCATTCCTATCATTCCGCCATTTCGATTTTATTTCAAAATGGCTTGCACGGATAACTCATATAAAAATCGAAAGCTGACATAAATATAATCAAGAAGTGAAGTCTTAATATTTTAATAAAAAATCGTGGGCAGGTATATAATTTTTTGGGTATAGTTTTTGGGTTTAGTAATTAATATTGCATCAATATTTTAGTTTTCTTAACTGTTAAGCTTTAGTTGCTTATATCTTCGAAACGTGACACTTTTCGAGGTTTTTTTCACGGAAAAGGTGCTAAGTAAAACTTTAGGTACATACAACATGAAGCAATCAGTTTGACAATAGCTGAAATTCATTTCTGTCAGCAATTGAAGAAGAAAACAAATGTTAACATTGTTCAATTCTTCTTTATCAACGTACTTATACATAAATAACAGTTATAGCGTAAATAGTAATGTTTGCAATCATAATCAGGTTTGTTATTTTCTGTGTTAACTGCGTGGTCCACCATTTCCGAAGAATCCCTATGAATTGTCATAGAACTATTAGGACTAACAGGTTCTTGCTAGTTCTACTACTAATCGCTAACTTAAAAGTTTAAAGGACTTCTTACACGTGACCGATATGAAGTCGGAGAATTTCTCGATTTTAGTTCACTAGTTCAGTTAGTTTAATTTGTCGTCCGTCATGATGAATAGAAACTAGAGTTGGGAGTGCAGGCCAAGTTATCAGCGAAAATGTTAGTAGATCCCAAGAGCTTAATACTAATTCATAATTATTTAGATGATTTAGGGCGCGTTAAAAATTTCCAAGAGTCTTACTGTTGGAAATCTGATTATGTCGGATCGTAAATTTTTGCCTCTTATGGTTGAAGAAGGTAAGCGCATCTTTACGCATTCTTGATCATTTCTCCTATTTTAATTATCCTATTCAAATAGAATTGAAGCAAGGAGTAGGCCGCCCTTTTGGATACTGATATAGGTACACGTACGTAAATTTTGGTTATTGCACCCTTTCTAAACCTGTCCTCTCCTATCAAATCGACCTCGGTTTTCATTAAAAGAAAATTAATAAGAATATATTTTACTTGTCGAATATTTAGACCCAGCCAACCAAAGAAATCTGAGATTGAGTAAATCTCAGTTTGCCATTAAGTCAAATTAACGTCTACGCTGTATGCCGGTTGGCAAGCGACTAGCGAAGATTTAACATGCTAAATCTGTTTAGAATAGTTATCATCAAATTTAGATCATAACTATACGAACAGACTTTACATCATGCAAAATTTTGCCTCACACATTTAGTGCACTCAACAGCATAATCTCAAGTCAGCTTAACTAAAATGACCCTAATTAATACGTCATTGAACTTGTTCGGGAGCATAGGAAGTTGCATCTCCTCCAAATCGCCTTCCGTTGGTTGGGTGCCAAATTGGAACGCTAAGTGAAGCCAAAAAGTAGTTTCTAATATCATTTAGGTCAGTTGCAATAGGATATAAAAGAAAAAAGGTACGAATATCCATCAAGTATTGAATTGATTATCCCGATTTTCTTGAATTTTGTACAGTTGATAATAAAATACATGACACCACATTTGCTAGATTTTGTAATTCGACGTAAGCTGAAACCGGATAGGCTGAAATATTATAATATATTAACTAATTACGTACGATTACATCGCTATCATCAAAATGCGAGTCTGAAAATTCGTAACTATGTATTTCAATATCGAGAAAACGTGGTGAATTTCTAAGAAACTGTTAAAAACACGTACTGTAAACGAATAGGCCTTTTCTGGGCAAGCGTGCTACATCTTCAGCCTCATCATACTATTTATGGAAGAAGGCGACTGATAAACGATACAAGAAAACACAAAAAAAAAACGCTTCCAATGAACAGAATTTGTAATCTATCCTCTGACTGCGCCTAATATTAAAGCTTTATCATACTTACCATTTCAGGGTCTTCCAGGTCATTCGCCAAGTTCAGAGAAGTCTGTTATATCTAAAGAAACCCTAATAGTTAAAATATTTCATTCCTTATTCTACTAACCGTTTGCGCGAAGATTTCCGATGTCTCAGCAGTCAATCCATGGAATATTATAAGTCATATGAAGGGAATAACTTATAAAAGCGTCAGTTGATAAAGAGCTTTGAATATTTTTCTAATGAAAGATTTGAAAGTTGCATAATCGAAAACGTAATACCTACCTAAGGTGCGTTCGAATTGGGGTATGGTAGCAAAAATAACAGTCAAAAATGCCAAAAACGATCACAACTGGCGTTCGATTTGGAAAGTTGTGGGCGAAATTGGCGTTTTGAACTGTTTTCGTTCACCGTTCGTTTTGCTTGGAAACAGTTAAAAACGACATCGTGAACTGCAAATTTTGACCCACCTCCGAGGCAGGGTCGTTTGTGAACATATTTTGACATCTTTGAATCTGACAGATAAGTTTCGGAAAATTCATACGGGAAGCGAAAATTCTAATTTTTATTGTAAAATTTTATAGAAATACTAACAGGCAAGAGAATAATTTGTTAGATTAACTTTGTTTAATGATTAACTGAAGGAAAAGGTAGGTTAAGACAAGTGACAAGCAGGCGATCAGCATGGAAATGTCATTTTTGTATCTAATAATCGTTCGATTTGGGAAATATCGTTTGTGGCAAAAGTTGCAAAATTGTTGAAATTTTCCAATTCGAACGCATAAACAGAAATGCCCATT
The DNA here is from genome assembly GCA_947623365.1 of Achlya flavicornis. NCBI lineage: Eukaryota > Metazoa > Arthropoda > Insecta > Lepidoptera > Drepanidae > Achlya > Achlya flavicornis. Next base: position 2,632,817 of record OX392487.1, read on the forward strand.
TTGAAACTGTTAAAAACGACATCACTCCAATTCGAACGCACTACTAATGTCACATAAACGGCAAATTTTAACCTCTGACTAGTACCTAATAGTTTATTTTTGTTACATCATTGCTAGCTTCGGGTATTCTAAAAAATATTCGTTCTTTTATTTTGTTGAGTGATCAATAAACGATGAACCTTCAATTATTTAAAATTAACGTGACAATTAATATGGTCCCCAATCCATTTCGAATAAGATTTGCTGGCTTGGGGTATTCTATTATGCATAATTAATTATTCCTTTATTTATTATACAACGTGTAACAGATAAAGATGCTAACTGTTTGTTCAGAATAGTTTTCTGAATCGATTCAGTAGGCGATTTTGAATTGGCTACTGAATCGATTTTTTAACTTTACATATCAATATTAAAAGTTAATTAAAACTATTTGGAACAAACAGTTTAACGGTTTAGCATCTTAATCTGTTACACATTGTATATACCTTCACTTATTTCAGTAACGTGACAGACACTTGTCCCCAATTCATTTTGAATAAGATTTATACGCCGAATTTAATAAATAATCCATATGGCCACATAGGAATTATTTATTTGTTTATAAACCGTCAAAAACCCTTGTAGATAAGAACCTTGTAGATGAATTTTCAGATAGTAGTAAATACTGTTTATATTTTTAGGAAAAGCACAGAGTAACAACATGGTGAAGTATTAAGTTTAGTACTTACAACAACTTTTTGCATCTGTGCCTATGATTGAGATAGGTATTTCGATCCATTATAGTTTCTATTATTTGATATCCTGACACTAGTCCTGAGTTATCATAAATTAATAGTTGTCGGTTTTAAAAACGGCATTGTTGTGTTGCATTTATTTATAAAATAAAAAATACCTTCGCTTATATCTATATAAATAGTAGCCTTAAATTATAATAGTGAGATCAAATGCAATACTGAAATATTTTCAATTTTAATGAAAATAATACCAATTTGTTTCTTAACTTGTATGTTACGTTATAGCTACCTGAACGCAATGAACGCATCTCCAAGCTCGCCTCCTACGATGTGAACTCCCCCCTCGGGTATTGACAGGCCCCGAAAGTAATTCCTAATGTCCAGGGCATTCGCAGACCACGGTAGATTCTGCAATCTAATGATGACACTCATGGCTGCCGTTGATCTTGTCTTTAACCTATAAACAAATGAAATAGCCTGTCCATTTTTCGATTGGAATTTGTAAATGTTACAATATTGGTAACAACACCTCATTTACTCACTTCTAGTACTTGGAATAGACTAAATTGCAAGTCAATAAAATAGTAACATCAAGAACTATGTTACCGACTAGTGACAATAAGAATGGCACCTAATAATTTAGTTTACCTACTAATAACCTCATTAGTTAAATACTGCAACTTGATAAGTAAGCCTCAAAGATATGTAGATGTTTGAATTTTTATTGGTAATTAAATTTTACTAAAGATTTAATTAAGCAAGTAGCCCTGTTTTTATCACTAATATAGTGATTCGATGAATTCTAATAATCAGGATGAGGAAGGTTGACTGGAACTTAAGAACTCCCAATAGGCTGGTAGATTGTGGATTACCTGTCTTCATTAATCCAGTATTCTTATTCTAAAGAAATAAGGTGCAATTCCACAGAGCAGTACAGTTTATTTAATATGTATGAGCATCACAACACCAACTAAGTACACCCTACAAACTCGCCATGGTTTCCGAACTATGTTTTTCTTCACCAAAAGATTAAGCTTATTGGAGCATTTGAACACATAACTGCTATTTTTTGAATGTTACTAATTCCTGTAAAGTGATTTCTATTAAAGCACCGCTTAGTATGACCAAATTATTTTTAATTTGATGTTGGTTTAAGGCATTAGACCAATAGGCATGTTATTTAATAGATCTAATACAAAATACATAGCTGCAGATAACTTCCTTTGCAGAAAATTCCAGGTATTCTACAGATTTTGTTCTGAATGGTGCACCCACCTATGTTATCTACAGAGTTCTAATCTGATACAAGAACCCAGCTTAACAAAGGATAAGACATGTCATATTGTTCTAGAAAGTAGTTAGCTATTTAGATGTTGCAACTATAGCAAGATTGCCATTGTAATTGAGGAGCCAGCGAACATATGCGGACGTGTCGGATATGTCCACAATTGAAGTATTTTGTTTTTGCTCTTTACGGTCCTATCTTTGGGAGTCCTAAAATAAGTATTAGAAAATGCGATTTCATAGGAGCCGTCATGTATCATCCCGCTTCAGTTTTCTAGTTGTCCTGTAAACAAGTAATAATAGGAAAAGTCCGCTTATGTTCGGCCGGTCCTCAATTTAGAGTAAATGCCATGTCAGAATCTAAGATAGCAGTATGCCAGATGGTGAAAAGGATGGCTATGTGCAAGTAAGCAAGATGAATAGCAGCCCATCTCGCTTACATGCACACATCTATCTCTTTTTGCATCTATCATTAAACCATACAAGTTTCTAAAATAGTGTTTAGATAAAACAATAGTTCCTTACTCGTAGACCATTGGAAAAAGAAAGAAAATAAAAACGCTAACAATAATAACTACATGTATTAGTGCCACAATGCTTCATCAGTAATAGTGATCTAGTATTTTGGCTTGAGCAATTACCTATTCCACTGCATTACTAGGTACCTACAAGCTTGTTTGTGAGCCGATAAGGATTTGCGGTAAAATGTGATGTGAGTTCCAGAACGTGTTCCATTCTTGCCAATGATGATTTCGTCGAACGTACGAGAATTCATAATTGTATTGTTTATAAGTAAATACCTACTTATTTTACGATAACTTCCAACTAGTACAATATCGTGTATTTCGAGTCATACACAAGCATGACTTGAAACTTACCTTGATTGACGCGCCGTAGCATTTTTGCCTCAGAATAAAATATAGTGAGCAAGTCACGGATATACTACTTTAGAGATGGGTAGCTATTCATATAACTAGCCAAAAAACGGCTATACACAAAATAGCCACGGCTACGTTATCTGTCAACACGATAATTAGCTACTGGCTACTGGATGGCTACTGGCTATGGCTAGCTAAAATGAGGAGTTTTCTTAAGATACCTCTATGCTGAAAATACCTGTGTAACTATTGATAATTCGAACCAATTTGAACCTTAAGTGCACGATTTTCAGGTATTTTAACCTTTTGTAACATAAACAATCCTCCTCATTACGAGAAGTTAACGTCACACACAGCGGGTAGCCGCCTAGCCGCCAAAGGTTAATAGCCACTGTAGCCGCCACTAGCCGGTAGCTGGCCGGCTAGCCAAAGCCATTCTAGCCGAGTAGCCGCGTAACCGCGTAGCCGTGTAGCCGATAGCTGTGTGTGCGTGCGTTCACTGCGAAACTGAGTTGTGTAAGTTCCGAAAGAGTGAAATTCGAGTGCATTTCGTTATTATTGATTCGAATTTGAAAGGTACTAATTATACGAATTTAAACCTATTGTTTTTTAATTAAATTAAATTATTCTGTAATATTAATAGCCAAATATCCAAAATAGCTGACTAGCTAGCTGGCTTTTAGACCACATATAGCTGGCTAGCTAAGCTATTGAAATTTCGGCTAGTTACCCATCGCTATACTACTTGAGCTTTATAAAAAGACAATTTATAGCAGAACGACATAAATTACAGAAGAACTACACGATTACATGTTTTCATTATGAGTAAAAATACAATTCAATGCCTTTACAATGTAATAAAGAGGCCGCCATTGTGAAACATTTTCATCACGTACTTACCTCGTTAAATCCTAAAACTTCGCGTAATAACAGGTGCTTAGTAACTAAGAAACATTATACACACAAGTTTTTCACAATGGAAATAATATCACATACGTAATTTTCATTAAATCATCTAATACGTACGCAAGTCGCACGTCGCAACGCAAGACCAGCGAAAGTTGAAACAAAATGGCGGGCGGGCAGATAGTGCTGCCAGCATAAATTCCCAAAAGTACGTGAATATTACCGAAAATTTACGAAATCATAAAGGTATGGTTGTCATAAATACCCATTAAAGGTATTTTTTTAATACGAATAAAGTTATCACATATAAATAAATGCATATTATAAATCGGTAACTCTGGCTTTCAATTATTCACATTAAAAAAGCTTGTCCTTTGACAGAGGCCTCGGATCCTTTATAGATTATATATCTTATCCTTCCCCTTTCTACTCGACTCGAATCCATCTAAGTCGTTATTTTCATAATTTCTCCTAACGTTCAGCATACTTTAGACAAAACTATTAAAAAAACCAGTCACAGAAAGTAACAGTTTGTATGGGGAAAATATACGCTCAGAGCATAGCTAGGCTATAACTGCGAGGAGGGAAATTTGATATTTTTCAAGTTTTTATTGTTTTTTTTTTTATCTTTGTAGTACAATATGACTAAATATCTCAGTGATTAGTGACTCTTTATTTTTATAGTAGTTAATTTGGCACTAACAATTGATACTAACGATTAACCTTAAGGTACTTTAAAAGAGTTATACTTATTGAAAACGGTTCAATATTTCAATATTCTAGAATAGAATAGAATAGAATAGAATAGAATAGAATAGAATAGAATAGAATAGAATAGAATAGAATAGAATAGAATAGAATAGAATAGAATAGAATAGAATAGAATAGAATAGAATAGAATAGAATAGAATAGAATATTTATTTGTCGAACACAGGTTACTTTTTACGGTCTGGTATTTATTAGTTACTAGTAAATGTAAGCATTTTCGATATTGTAATATTATGTATATGGATGGATTAAGTGGTTTCCAGTTGAAACTGATTGCAACAAACTCGGTAGAATCCGAACCTTAAAAAACCGAATCGAAACCGAAAAATTAATGGCGGCTGTGAAGTACGCTGCGAGACAGTTTTGTGCAGGCTCAGTCCACTCGAATGTACCGCATACCTTCGTTTTCGCTACTGTGAAGCTTTCCGCACCTAATATAACAGCCGCCAATAAGTTTGACTCAGTCTGTACGATCATGTTACGGAAAACCGTATTAAATAGTTAACACTGCTGCGGACGAGCAGTGCGCCCCAGGGCTGCGTTCAGTAACTACGCCGTGTCATCGCCCGACGATCATCGTAGCGGTTTGTAGTAACTGAACGCACCCCAGAAACCAAACCAGACTTTTTGGCGGGAACTTGCAGAGTGACGTTGCGTTGCGTTGCACCAGTGAAGTGAAATGAAATGAATTATGTATATCGTCACTTTTCAAGTTGTCTCAAAATGTCCGTGAAGAGTTTTAGTACAATGACCACCATTGTAGTAAAACATGACTTTTTTGGACGGTGACTGACTGAGGACTATAATGTGAAGTGATTTATTGTGACTGGTTGTGGTGACTGGAAACTATAATATAACTTGACACTGGCAGAAATGAGCCCTAATTTGGGCTTGGTTGCCAAAATTAAAAATAAGAAGAAGAAGAAATACGCCTGCAATGTGGCCTGCAATAAGCAAGTTGGATAACTTCTATTGAGAAATTTTTGAGACACTTGAAATTCACGATACACATAATTCTTTTCATTTCAATGCACCAGTGCACATGGATGATCTTTATTTGATAAAATACCATCGATAATATGCAATAAAACTCAAAATACACGAATATATGGAAATAAAAAAGAAAACGCAACGTCACTCTACAAGTTCCCGCCAAAAAGTCTGCTGGCTGGCGTATTAATCAATTTAATTCCATGAATGAAGGATAAGGCAGTAGAAAATTATACTAAAGGAAATTACTAACGTAACTTAGTATATAATTTCCTTGTATATACTAGTTACGTAGTATAAAAATTCCTTGGATTCGTCCGATATGTATGTACATACAATAACCATACCAAAGGTATCTTCACTCTACGCGTACCATTGTGATCTTGGATTGTTTCGACCGCGCTGACGCAACGCAACCGTAAAATAGGGGCATAGCGTAGATTGAGGATACCTAGATTTGCCACTAAAATAATAATAATTACGAAAGCGAGATACGTATATGTCAAAACGTGTATGTGTGAGCAGGACTAAGCATATTTTGTCGTCCCTATCTCGCGTATTCTTGACATCAGTGTCAAAATCAGTGTCGTTGACCTCGTTGATGGCAAGCAATTTTCTAACCGACCAAAGTGTGAGGCTTATTATTGTGGGTGGTTAACTATGGTACTACCTGTCATTCATAAATAGTCGGATTATAAGTTGATGGGGATACCAGCATTTTATTATTTTTACCACTTTAAATAGCGTGTTTTATTTTTTGTAGTTTTAATCCACGTAAGTTACATTAGTAATTTGTTTTATATATTTATACGTAAGTTTGATACAAACATTAAAAATAATTACTTTGGAAATAATAACTTATAAATAACGACGATGATACATGGAAGCAATATACATATGTATGCATGTGCCTAATTTTTAAAGCACCAAACATAATAAAGAGGATAAAAATATGCATACATATTTTCTATTTCAGATAAAATAAATAGAAAACAGATATATAGGTAAATAAATATTTTTTCTCTTTCAGATCCGACAGGCTCAAACGAGTAACTCTAAATATGAAATTTCGGGAGTTTATATGGAAGCAAAGGATAGTTTGGTATAATTGTCTCACCTATCAGTTGTCTAATCAGTCTTCACCACATATTATAAAATGAAGTTGCTTTCCGTCTGTTTGTCAACTAACTCCTTCTAAACTACGATTTTCTATAATATGTAACAGGCCTTAGAGCGGTTCCGCCTAACGTCCGATACGAATCCGCGAAAATACAGATCTAGAAAACTCGGACCGAATTCGGATATTGCTTTTCGCACTACCTTCAACCCAAATCCGTAATTCAGACGTAATTTTACGCAAAACCACAGTAGAGCGTTAACATCGTTGATTATTGAGTCCTTTCAATAGGCGTCAACTTTCGGCAATGCTATTGTACGTAAAAAATAAAAGCTTTTTTACGTACGAAGACATTATTAACATTAACATATAAAGTATTAAATTAACTATTTATTAACCACGCCCCGGCCGAATATTTAATCTTATACAATCAATACCTGAGCAGGTTGCGGTCAAAACGTGATAAGTCACAACGTCACAACAACTCATAAAAAAAGTCTTCTAGTCCTTATGTCTCTTAAGGTCTTAATTAAAGTATACTTCATCAATCCCGTGTTTTATTTTGACTTCTATGAAGTTATAACAGTGTCATCTGCCCCCCTAGACAAGATGGTTGTCGACAATCGTCATCGTTAGTAAACGATCAACCTATAGTAAAACCAAAATACCCAGTTTACCCACATAATGGGGTAAAAGTGTAAATATGGCAGTATTAATTGTATGTAGCTTTCTTCTTCTTCTTCTTATTTTTAATTTTGGCAACCAAGCCCAAATTAGGGCTCATTTCTGCCAGTGTCGAGTTATATTATAGTTTCCAGTCACAATAAATCACTTCACATTATAGTCCTCAGTCAGTCACCGTCCATAAAAGTCATGTTTTACTACAATGGTGGTCATTGTAGTAAAACTCTACACGGAAATTTTGAGACAACTTGAAAAGTCACGATACACATAATTCATTTCATTTCACTTCACTGGTGCACATGGATGATCTTTATTGGGTAAAATACCACCAAAAATACACAATAAAACTCAAAATACACAAATTTATGAAAATAAAAATGAAAATGCTACGTCACACTGCAAGTTCCCGCCAAAAAAAACCGTATGTAGCTTTCTTCTTCGCCATTCGCTGACAGCAAATCTATAGGTATACTCTTCTTCTTATTTTTAATTTTGGCAACCAAGCCCAAATTAGGGCTCATTTCTGCCAGTGTCGAGTTATATTATAGTTTCCAGTCACAATAAATCACTTTACATTGGTGCCGATTCTGTTGTAAATCGCACTAAACTAATTTTAGTCACATCTCATCTCTTTCTTACGAACATTATTGAAAAAGGACAGAACATGTTTCAAGCTGTCAAATTAATCTTTGCCGTCTTATTTTGCGTGTATTTAGGCGTAACCGCGATAGATGGCGACTAAATTTAAATTGAAAACGAGCATTGGACTAATTTGACAGGACTAAATTTCTTACATCCTTTTCTTATGTTCTGTGTTAGAAAGAGACATAGTGAGATTAAAATTAGTTTAGTTGTAAACAACAGAATCAGGGCCATTATAGTCCTCAGTCAGTCACCGTCCATAAAAGTCATGTTTTGGTACAATGGTGGTCATTGTACTAAAACTCTTCACGGACATTTTGAGACAACTTGAAGAGTCACGATACACATAATTAATTTCATTTCACTTCACTGGTGCACATGGATGATCTTTATTGGGTAAAATACCACCAAAAATACACAATAAAACTCAAAATACACAAATTTATGAAAATAAAAATGAAAATGCTATGTCACTCCGCAAGTTCCCGCCAAAAAGTCCATAGGTATACCAATCTACGGGGCATAGCCTAATCCGGGCATAGGGGCCATAGATAGTCGCTATAGTCATAGATTTATAAAAATGTGGCAATACTAATAGAAAAAATAAATCATTTTGTTTATGGTTTTCGTGATAGCTGTCGTTTGCGTTTGTCACGGTTTCTTGAAATTATTTGCAATAAAATACAAATAATAGAGAAAGTGAAAATAATTCTAGTAATTACAACGAACAGACGTAAGTTAAAATATCTCGTTCATGCATATTTTTGATTTAAATGACGACAATAGTGTGCGACAGGTCTGTCAAAAACTCCAAAAGCTCGTCAGTATTTATTCAAATATCATCAAAAATTCAATTATTTTATTAGCTTCTCAATCTATTGATATGAACTAAACGTCAATAACATATTCGTAAACTTTGTGGTAAAATAGTTAGTCGATTTAGAAGATTTTGCAAACTCGACCCGCTGTAGGGCCCGCTTGTATGGATTCCAATTACCGTCAACTCAAATCAATGAAAATAATAACTCCCTATCATTCATTCGTATCGTTTGGACACTACACTCAATGGTGTCATGACAATATCAGCTTTATAACAACCATAGTTTGTTTCATATTTTTTTCAAGTGTTCTTGGTTACTGCCCAGCCTAGAGGTCATTACACAGTTCCATGGCTTTCCAGATTTGATCTCATCCTCTTTTTTTTCAGGTAAAGCAAAAGGAACAGAAAGTAAATAGTATAATATAATAAAATGAACTCTTTATAATAAATCTTTGCTCAACATTATACATAAGTTTAGATATTTCCTTGTGCATAGTGTATGAAAAGAGTGATAAATGTGTGATCGATATCCGGGCTACTTGTTCGGGGGGACTCCTGTCAGCAGTTGGGACAGGGGTTTCAATTCCTTGGAAAATGTAAGTATTCCCAATTTATACATTTATTCAGTCTGTTATGGACAATTTAACCATATATTATTGTTACACTAGTTACTACAAGACTAAAGCTGAGACTTGACAAACCACATGGTTGACATCTGATGTTGTTGATGATTGACTTCTCTTTAGCGGTATCTATTTTATTATAATGATGCCCAGTCCCTTCCTGCCTCAGACCTCATACTCCTAAAGTAAAGTCGTCATCAACAATTTCAGATGTCAACTACATAGTGGTTCTTCAAAATTCAGCTCATGGGTCCTTTCAGCGTTTTTCTCTCAGACCTGTAGTTCAGAATTTGCCCATACTGGTTAGAAAAAAAAAACACCTGTAGATTGGTGTCAAATTCATTCATGTGTATAAATTTATCTTTGACTGTTTCAATATCAATAAATCTATATTGCCAAATTTATCACTATAGTAGTTTTTAAATCTTAACTATCTGCAGGACGCAGAGCAGTCAATATCCTAATTACTGATAAAAGTATCCCCATATTTGTTTATTGCATAGCTGTAGAAAAGGACAGATCTCATTAAGGAATTATTAAACTTAACATCCTTTTAGTTGTGAGTCAATGACACCTTTGCCTTATTTTTAGGGGTCTATTCTACCTCAAGAGAAAAATACGAAATCCTTATGAGGATTATGTTGTTGTCCATCAAGAACCTTTTTCAAAATTGTTAGTTTACATTTGAAGGGCCAATAGAAGAAGTTTACATATTGCACTGACCCCTATTAATTGGGAACAGGGCAGGCAGATGATGATGAAACTTACAGGTGAAACATTAAGATTGTAGGGAACCATCAGGACAAGAGTCCTACTCACCCTTATGGTTTTTTTCTCACTTAGTACCTATTTGGTAATGTGAGAGTACAATGTAAGGTCATAGAAAAAAATACAGGTCATATTTAGAATCTTGGCCATGTAGATGCATATAATCTAGTGAGCCTAAATTAATAATTCACAGTTTTTGTTATTTGTTTCTGAGTGCTAGTTGAAATTTTTTCATTATTTTTTATTATTGAAGAGCTGCTGTCTAGGATATAACCATCTTCTGAGTTCAAAACTAGAATATTATTTTCTAGTAAGTCTGATTGCATTTATTATGTTCTATAAAGTATTATGTTTATGTATAGCATAGTTGGTTCATGGCAGGAATGTTGCATGTTTTAAAGATGCAGAATAACTTAGCCACTTATATGTATACATATATATCCTGGGACATTCCTCACACACGGTCTTCTGATCCCAAACTAAGCAGTGCTTGTACTGTGGAAACCAAATAACTGATACCCAGACTCAGGACATACAGACATGTTCATGCACACAAATGCATGTCCTGTGTGGGAATCGAACCCACGACCAGCGGCGCGATAGGTGGAATCTTGACCAGAGTCTTAAACAACCGCGCCAGCTGACCCGTCAACTTTGATGTGTTTCTGCGCGTGAGTTAGGTCGCCAGACCTATTTGGCGAGGGGGGTGGGCTCGGTCGTGTGTTACAAGCGTCCATATGGGTACGTAACCGCTTACCAGCAGCCAGGCCGTATGCTCGTTTACCGACTGTGTTGTATAAAAAAATACAGGGATCTTGAACCAAAACTTGGTGGACCTCACTGGTATGCTCTGGCTGCACACATGATGTTTACCCACAAGGTTTTGTGTGCTTAGCTCCTCAATCATCAGTTAATGTGGACAAACACTAGTCTATGTGTTCTAAAATGATCAATGTCCAACAGTTGAGTATGAGATATTGAGGTAGTTAGAGTCTAACTTATATTTATTTGTCCATCTCTGTATTAGGTGTTAAAATATATGGTTCTGATTTCATAATAGATGTCATAGCAGGACTAGGATTAAGCTTTTGACAACCAACAAATTAAAGGGTAAAATAAGCACCATCCAGCTTCTGCATAAAACTTTTTAAATCATCAGCATAACATTGTTAGGTGAATAATTCTCTTATATCTGAATTAAATAACTGGCCCTGTATACCTGGCACGAAGCCAGTATTCATATTTACTCTACATTTCAATTTTACGTACTTACTTTAAATTGCCGTTCCTCCTACATTTATAAACGGCAAACATACTTTATGGAGTAAGCACCACATGCTTTATATATTTTATGTTTTATGGTTTAATGACAGATATCTCAAAGGTCTATGATCAGGTACCTATCACCTCCACCATGGCAAATATTGTGTGTGAATAATTTTTCCTTTCTTGCACCAATCCTTCAAAGATTACATAGCAAACCACCATCTCTGCTATACTAAGCTGCTGCTATAGCCTCATTGTACAGTTTGAGAGTTCAAACAAATATATTTCTGGTACCATAATGTAGTGGAGATGGTGGTGTACTTTGAGGCTTGGTGCAGGACTCGCACACAATATTTGCCATGGTGAAGCTGGTACAGTTTTATTTGGTCTTGTCTGATGTAATGTACAGTAATTGTCCATGTTCGTGACTCACACGTCACAAGGTGCCGGCAGAATACCAGTGTTGTGGGTAGCTCCCACAACTTTATACTGAGTCGGGGCCTTTTTTTACTCCGCGACGCACAGATTATTATTATTATTGTTTGTTGCTACTGTTTTATTTTTCAATATTATTGTTAGTTTTTTTTTGTATGGACCTATTTTTTGTATTCTGTGCGTTAAAAAATAAAAGTGTTTCTTTCTTTCTTTCTTTCATTAAAACAAAATAGAACGAGAGGAGGTAGGCCTTTGCTCTTCAGTAGGACAGCATGGTCTAGAAATAAATAACAGCTCTCTTGTCTTACAAAAATCTTTTCTCTACTTGAAATGGGTTTACAGATATTTACGTTAAAACAAGGAATAGCTGAGAGGTTCAAAAGGTTTTCACAGAAAGATGAAACTGCAACTTTTTTATATTTAAAGAAGCTAATGACACCCTCGAGAATCCATTATTAATGAGCCCTGTAACTAACGCTTTGCTAAAGAGGCAAGTTCCATTTTACATTGGAACTATGCCAGGGACCCTTGTCGCCACCAACCGCCAATGCAAGACTAGGTTTACTGTATTTTGTTAGTTATCTGGGACATGTCATGTTTTGTCCTAATTTAACTATAGACCAGAAACAGAGGGTGTTATTCCCTCTGTTCTATCTCTCAATCTCTATCTACCTAAATAAAAAAAATGAGTAACGGACGCGGCCATGCAACGCATCTCATTTGATTGTGAAAAAAATTTGGTATTGCCGTACAATTTTATGTAGGTACGTTTCCCACGAGGGACGCCACATTTTTGTCGGCAAGTTGATGGTGTGGCTCAATCCTTGGAAGCGAACTCAGTGCAGCTAAGATAATTCCTAATCATGTTTTAGTTTACTAATGTCATGATACATTATGAACTAACAAACGTTTCTAGTGATAAAGTAGACATTAATCTCCGAATCATTGCAGCGCAGCTAATTAATGATTGAGGTAGCTTCTCTTGGGACCAGCAGCACAGACCGTAATAATGTCGAAAATGGCATTGGAATAACGGAATTTGATTATGCTTTTGGCAAAACTAATAGTGAAGCATGTCCGTCGGTGACGTCATTTCAAATTAATCTCCTTATTAAGTTACCATTCATAGGCCTCTGTTTTCAAACTAGAATCAGAACTTAAGTGTCAAGAAAAGATTTTGTTAATAGAAAATGCACATTATGTCAAAGGTTTAGGTTCCAAATTCAGTTGTTTTAATCTCTACTCAAAACTTGACCTTATATAGGACATATCTACTACAGCCATGTAGGTACCTACGTATTTTATCTGAATGCGAATACCAGGCAGAGATGATAATCGCCCAATCATATACATAACCTGATCACTTAAGGGTCAATTAGCTCTATTTTAATATTTACTAGCTCTCCCCTGCGGTTTCACCCGCATTCCTGGGGTAGAAAGTAGCCTTGGGGATAATGTAGCTTCCTTATATTTAAAGAATTATCAGAATCTGATCAGATTTCTGCGGTGCAGATGGCTACATCGTTTCGTTCCATGGTGAAATATATTCTGTAGATTTAATGTGTTCATCTGTGTTTTCGAAATCTCGATATATTGGCTACCGTAAATCTGAAATGTGACTTGCAGTTGAATATGATTGTTGACGATAGCGGGGTCTTTTCTCGAATTCGACAATCGTACTACAAGCAAATGCGTCGTCACAGGGGACTATAGCATTAAATACGCATATCTATTCCTTTGCATAAAGCAGATACAATTCCGTTTTATAGATTAGCAATAATGCAATGTCATTTTATCCCAATGGGAAATGACGCCGCATTTTTCCGACTATACAATTTTATAAATGAATATGGAGTGAGTTAGGAACTACAGTGCCGCCGTCAGGTTTGTGGGTCACGGTCGTATTTCGCCCCATTTTTTCGTCTGATTGTAAAGTTTACTGGCATTTGTTTGTTTTGTTTAAAATTGCCGTTTTCATTGGCCCACGATGCGGTGTTTGTGCGGTGGCGGTGTTATTATTTGTTTTACAGGGACGGTTTTGGGATGCCTCGATGAATATTAATTCATTCAGAGCTTTGGTTTTCATAAGCTTGTTATAAATACTAACTTGCTGAATATGATACAGTGCCAATTGTTGCTATTATATTATTAATTATCCGCTTTCATACCTAAGAGACCTCGGACTTCGCGATTTAAGGACAATAAGCAAATGTTGTTCCTTAAATAAATTTTATCCTTTTCTAATCGTTGACAATATTATGTTCAGAAAGCCCAGATAAAATATCATTGCTTGCCGTCACACGTCCACAGAGGAACGCCCATGCAATTGTCCTTTCGCCGGTCCTGCCGTTATTTTACTTTTTACAGCTTACGGCAGTTTTATTGGTCGCGTGCGCCGTGTACTTTAAATTGGCAATGCGTTAGTCCAAAGGTTTTTTCTTTAAATTCGCAATGATGATTAAGCTTTATTCGTTTTGTTAGGTATTCGCCAGCTGTGTCCAGGTCTACTGATTCGCGTGGATTTTTAAATGTCTTCGTCTACGTGAATATGATAATACCCACTTTATTCTATAGGCTTGGATTTAAGAAAAGCAAGCAAGTTTAGGTCATAGAACCATGAACAATTGAGGATATTTTCGGGAATTCACACCAAAAAGAGACTAGGATGGGGGAAATGCGAGGTGGAAAGGTAGTTATTTGAAAAGTTAAGGTGTTTGTCCTACTTTCATGCCTCGACAAATTATTCAATTTGCCTTACGTATAAACGATACCACAACAGTGTGTTTGACTGTCCGTCAGTGTGATAACTCGAGAACCACTGCATGGAACATGCTATGATTTTTAAAGTAAATTGAGGAGTTCTTTAAGAAAGTTATCATTAGGAACTAGAGGGTTATTTATAAATAAAAAGTAACTTTTATGCAAATTTTTCTAGTTTTATTCTATGCCTGCTCAAGAAGTTGTAGATTATATTGACTACAGGCATCTGGAAACTTAAAATTCCCTTCCCACTTCCAATGAATCCAACAGCAGCAGTACAGAGGTAGAGGCTGCATGCCTGCTCAAGAATTTCCAGATTCTATTGGCTACATGCACCTTGAAACTTAATTCCTTTCCCACTTCCAGCAAATCCAACAGCAGTACAGAGGTAGAGCGGGCCCCGGCGCACGTTGCTGGGGCAGCATGTCCGAAGGTGGGGGCATATCGTCCGCGGGCGTCGACAACTGTAAGACGAACCTCATAGTCAACTACCTGCCGCAGACCATGACGGAGAAGGACCTATATGCGATGTTCATGACCATTGGACCGATCGAGAGCTGTCGGGTGATGAAGGATTTCAAGGTTAGTTGGCTTTTGAAAGCGCCGAAATAAAGTCGCCGCTAAAAGTCTATTTCAGGATGAGTTAAATATATTCTCGGCTGGATCGGATCCCAAACTAAGCAGAGCTTATGCTATCGAAACGATTAACTACATATACTACTTTTTGTAAATAAATCTTCTATCTTCTTCTTCTATATATATAAAAATGAATTGCTGTTCGTTAGTCTCGCTAAAACTCGAGAATGGCTGGACCGATTTGGCTAATTTTGGGTTTGAACTATTCGTGGAAGTCCGGGGAAGGTTTAAATGAAGGGTAGGGTAGGGTATTACGCGAACGAAGTCGCGCCGGGCAGCTAGTACTTAATATAAATAGTAACACCCTGACTCGGGACATACAGACATATTCATCCACACAAATGCATGGCCTGTAGCGCGAATCATTTCACTTTCCAATCATCATCATCATCGTCAGCCTATAATGTCTTACTGCTGAGCACAGGCACAGGCGATTTTAAGGCGATGATAGCTCAGTGGTAGTGACGTCGGATACCGAGACGAAGGTCCCGGGTTCGAATCCTACAATGAGCTTGAGCTTTCGGTGAAGGAAAACATCGTGAGGAAACCATAGCACGGTGGTAGGGTACTTTGTAGTACCCGTCTGGCTGGCTACCACCCTCAAGTTGAAAATCTGTCGCCAAGCACCTATCCGTGTGTTCCGTCAGCTGCACTTGAGAGCCAGTTCCTTCTAGGCTTTGTGTGCTTACCACCTTCGACCACATCATCACTTACCATAGTGAGATTGTGGTCAAACACAGGCCTATACACAGTAAAAAAAAAAAAAAAAAACAGGCCTCCTTTCACAAATGAGGGTGAAATGGACTGGGCGATACTCCACAACGCGTGCCCACTGCGGATTGGTGGAGGTAGGCTAGTGGTCAACCTACTGTTGGAATTTTTCATGCCGCCTAGGAGGCATCCAACTAGCTTAACGACTATCACAATTAAGTGATAACTGGGACCAACGGCATTACGTGCCATCCGAAGAACGGAAACGCTCGATTTGAAATACCACTAGGCGGGCCACCCATCCAGGTACCGACCACGACAGACGTAGCTTAACTTTGCCGATCGATTAAGAACGGCTAAGATACACCAATCAGATACCAATGGTAAATGGGTATGTGGCGTGTAAATAGCCAACACCCGAAAGTACATTCGTACAGTTATTAAATATAATTATAACACGGTAATTTGGTCAATACCTCTTTATAAGTAATATGGCTGACCTAACTTTGCAACCTCGATTGATACACCCTTCAGCACCAAATATCCTCACAATGCAGAGAATGAAATAAGGCCCACGTACCTTTGAATCCTCCAAGAACACCTGCAACCCTTCAAGAGGTATAACAGTAGACGACATCTCGGGCAGGAATGTCTTCGCCGGCCGGCAATCAGAATCTCTCAGCATCGAAGTCCAGGTGGTTTCTTCCCGCAATATTACTGTTCCCGAACAACAATCTCCCTTATTGGAGCACTTGTGAGGGATTATTTATGCAGTTATGATTCGAATTGAGGTTTTTAGTATTAATTTTATAGGAGCGACATAAAAGTCGACCAAACCATTTAACGCGGTTTTGAACCATGAACGGCGCTTCCAATAATGGTCCGCAAATCCGCAATAGAAACTTCCGAATTAATAGTTCAGTGTAAGGTGGTAGCTCGGAGTGAGTGGAGATGATGAATAAATGTATCTATTTCAGACTGGCTATAGTTACGGTTTTGGTTTCGTGAACTTCACGCGCGAGGAGGACGCGACTAGAGCCATCGACACCTTCAACGGATACCAGCTCAGAAACAAACGGCTAAAGGTCAGTTTAAGTTACTACTCGAAGAACTTTCTTAGCTAGTAACCAGTTTTGGGTTACTAAGTGCATAGTTACTAACTACTTTTTAAGAGAGGTAGAGCATAGCGTTTATTCGCTCAAAGAGCAGCTCGACTGGGGAAGTACCTCCACCTTACAGAATACCGCAGCCAAATAACTTTATGTTGTGTAAAGTTGTGTTCCTGCGCGTGAGTAAGGTCGCCAGAGCTCACAGAGCTCATAGGGGAGGGGGAAAGGTCGGTAACGCGTGAGCGATGCTTCGTGTGTTGCAAGCGTCCATATGGCTACGGTAACCGCTTACCATCAGGTGGGCCGTATGCTTGTTTACCGACTAAGTTGTATAAAAAAAAAAAAAAACTACCCTTTGCACACGAAGATACACAGTACTTTAGTCACGCGTCTCTCTCTAGTGACTAGAGTCTAGTCAATCTAGCTATTCTAGCACCATGTGATGTACGAACATGTAATGAGTATTTTTTTCCATGGTTACTGAAGTTACCATACATTGATATTTTCTTGCTGATAACTCTGTAACGTCGTGTTTAAGGATATAGACACTTTGTATTGGTATAAGTGTCCCCAATTAATTTATGTAGGTTTAAAAGGGCGCCAACATAAAAAAAAAGTGGCCGAAAATTATACCAAAATCTTCAAAGGTCGTTTCCAAGAAAATCCAATAAATGATATTTTTCAGGTGTCCTACGCGCGTCCCTCAGGCGAAGACATAAAAGAGACCAACTTGTACGTGACGAATCTACCGCGGGCCATCACCGAGGAACAACTGGAGACGATATTCGGCAAATATGGCCGAATAGTGCAGAAGCACATCCTTAGAGACAAGAGCAACGGCTCGCCGCGTGGCGTCGCTTTCGTTAGGTAAATGTTTTTTTTATACTGGGTGGAGATTTCGAGATGGCATATTTTCGAAACTTGTGTTAGATTAGTCATGCTGAACAACTTTTGCGATGGGACCAATAGTGAATTCTCAATTATTTGTTTAACTTAACAAAATTTCAACTTTGCTCGATCATAATGTATGAAAAGTAAACATTTTTTTTTAGAATTCAATTGTTTTTTTAATTTCAACTTTGCTCGATCATAATGTATGAAAAGTAAACATTTTTTTTTTGAATTCAATTGTTTTCCCATAGTAAAAGTTGTTCAGCATCACTAATCCAACATAGGTTTTGAAAATATGCCATCTCGAAATCTCCACCTGTTATGTATCATGGGTTTGCGTTTTGCCTCCGATAAATCACTTTCAAATAGTCGTAAGTCAGTCACCGTGCTTAAAAGTCATGTATTACTACAATGGTGGTCATACAATGACTAAAACTGCATGGATTTTTTGAGATAACTTGAAAAGTCACGATACACATAATTCATTTCACTTCAATGGTGCACATGGATTGATCTTTATTGGATAGAATACCACCAGTAATATAAAATGAAACCCGAAATACACGAATTTATGAAAATAAAAACGAAAACGCAACGTCACTCTGCAAGTTCCCGCCACAAAGTCCAACTTCATATTTTATTGCACAGATTTGACAAACGCGAGGAAGCGCAGGAGGCGATAGCTGCACTAAACAATGTGATACCAGAGGGCGGCACTGAGCCGCTATGTGTTAAGGTGAGTGGCGCCATCTCTTATCTAGACCTAACAAACTGTTTCACTAAACTGTACTAATACTGTAATCTTTTGGTATTGGCGTTCTTGTAGGTTACTTCGCTTTGGCTTGCTTTGAGCTACTTATTGGCCCTGATTCTGTTGTAATGTATACAACCAAACTCATTTTAATCTCACTATATCTCTTTCTAACAAGGAACATAAGAAAAGGATGTAAGAAATTTAGGCCTGTCAAATTAGTCAAATGTTTGTTTTCAATATAAATTTAGTCGCCATCTATCGCGGTTACGCCTAAATAAACGCAAAATAAGACGGCAAAGATTAATTTGACAGCTTTAAATATATTCTATCCTTTTTCAATAATATTCGTAAGAAAGAGATGTGATGTGACTAAAATTAGTTTAGTGCGATTTACAACAGAATCGGCACCATTGTGTGCAAGTTCTTTGTGACTTCATTGAAAATATGTATCCCTAATATTATGTGAAAGTGTGTTTTTGGTGTTTTGTACTTCTTTCAAGCCGCAACGGATCGAAATGATTTTTCGCATTGAGATAATATAGGCCGTAGAGTTACATAGGGCACATCGGCTCCTAAAAACATGACAAGGTATTTTTAGGGTTCCGTAGCCAAATGGCAAAAAACGGAACCCTTATAGATTCGTCATGTCTGTCTGTCTGTCTGTCTGTCCGTCCGTATGTCACAGCCATTTATTTCCGAAACTATAAGAACTATAATGTTGAATTTTGGTAAGTAGATGTATTCTGTGAACCGCATTAAGATTTTCACACAAAAATAGAAAAAAAACAATAAATTTTGGGGGTCCCCATACTTAGAACTGAAACTCAAATTTTTTTTTTTCATCAAACCCGTAAGTGTGGGGTGTCTATGGGTAGGTCTTCAAAAATGATATTGAGGTTTCTAATATCATTTTTTTCTTAACTGAATAGTTTGCGCGAGAGACACTTCCAAAGTGGTAAAATGTGTCCCCCCCCCCCTGTAACTTCTAAAATAAGAGAATGATAAATCTATAAAAAATATATGATGTACATTACGGTGGAAACTTCCACCGAAAATTGGTTTGACCGAGATCTAGTAAGTAGTTTTTTTTTAATACGTCATAAATTGAAATTAATATCAAATACTCAGGTCTATACTACCATTTACTTATATACCTACAGGTTTGTACGGAACCCTCGGTGCGCGAGTCTGACTCGCACTTGGCCGGTTTTTTTATTTTACTCTGCTTCAAAATTCTAGCGGCGAAACCTAAGTTAGGGTGAATGCGAGTTTAATATCTAAATTTTAAAGTTTAGCTTTTTTTTAAATATTCTTATAGTCTATGTTTACATGAAATATTTTGCGTGATATCTCAGAATAATCAAGTTGAATTTCAAAAGGTACGGCTAAATCGATCTAGCTATTCTAGCTCCATATAATGCTTTCAAACATTTTATGAGATTTTTTTTCACGGTTATTGAAGTTAAAGTACCCTAGTAATTTTTTGTTTATAGGTGTTAGAGTGCCGCAATTTGCAAAACAAAAAATTATACCGATAAGTATGGCAAAATCTTCGAACTCGAAAGGAAGCTACATTTTCCCTGAGTGCCATAGGCTACTTTTGATCTCGGGTGAAATTGCGTGGTATTGTGATAGCTAGACCTAATTCCAACTTATTATAAATATTAATGGATTTGGATGAAAGAATCATGGCGAGATTTGTACAAAACAATAAAGATTTTTAGAGACGTTATAATTGATCTTTGGTGCCTAAGGAATAACTTGAGCCATTTAAAATATTATTTCTATGGCATGCCGGCGAATCGCGATTTTTCGCGACCAACACCGTTATGTTGGTTTTATATTTGCGGCGTTTATAAAATATTTCATGTATATTAACTCAACATTGGAAGTGATTCAAGACCCTCTAAATTGTTGTTTTTTTTTGTACAAATCAATGTATGGCACAATACAAATCTCGCCATGATTCTTTGGCTCACAGATAGGACATGCTCTAGATACTTTTGATCCCGGGATAACATTAGGTTCCTCCGGAAAGGGGGTAAAACCGCGGGGCCGAAGCTAGTACACACGGCTACACATCAAGCTATACATTTCCAGTATAAGCTGATCTCGCATTGTATATGTATAGGATTACCGTACAATGAGCTCATATTGGAAATGTATAGCTTGATCTGTAGACGTGCGCACTAAAACAAAAGTTATTGAGGATGGATGTATAGATGTATATTGTTCTTTCACGGAAAAACTTCGGAACGGATTTTTGACTTTCACGGGAAAACATGGGTGAAACCGCGGGCGGAGACTAGCGTCTTATATGCATGTATGAACATTGGCTGGGGTGTGGGGTCTAAATTAGTGTGTGGATGTGTGTGCAGCCGTGCGGGGGTGCAGTGACGCGGCGGGAGCGCGCGCGCGCCCCGCTACACGCCGACACGCACCCGCACCCGCACGTGCACCCGCGCGGACACACGGTGCGACACTAGCGCGCTGTAGCTGGGGGATGTGTGGCACTGTGCTTGCGTTCATGCTAGTTGGAAAACAGACTTAGCTAGGGAGCTGGTGCACTTAGACGGGGCGCCATGATACCAGTATGAGTGACGTAGTTTAAGGTCTTATTGAAATTAAATTCTGTCGAAATCCTATCCTATACTAATAAACAATGAGTATTTGTAATAATTGTCTCGAAACCGACTCTTATTGATAGAGATGAAAAATCTATCCAGCTAGGCTTTGTCTGTGGGAATCGCCCAGGAGTAATATGAAAACGGGTGGTGTGAGAAATAGATAACAATTAGACAACTATAAATCCTTTAAAAATATCGGCACGGCGATCGATCCTATACTTTGCATACCACTAGATTGTTGTTAAACACAAACCCTTTCTATTTAAAACAACTTTGGTCTAAATGTTTAAAAATGGTGGTAACTTCAGGCGTCGTCCTAATTGGCGACGATAGTACGATCAAACGATGCGATTTCGTCGCACGATCGCGCTGATATTCCTGTGCTCGCGCGATGACTTGCGGGCTACAATTAGGACACTAAAGCGTTTTGTGTATTTAATCTCGTCGTGCGACGAAATCGCATCGTTTGCTCGTACGATCATCGCCAGTTAGGGCGACGCCTCAGACCTAACTCAGAGTAACTTTGACCTTCATAAGTTCCCTACTAGGGTCTAAATTGAATAAATGACTGTGGCTAACCTAAAAAACTTAATAAAAGGGTATTATTGGACGTGTATTCTTTGAGCTTATTTTCTGCAGTGGATAGGTAGGTAGGTAATGAGATGAGACTACTTGTATGATTTCGCTTGCTCCCAATATAACACCTCGCTTCTTCAACATATAATGTAGTAATGGATACTTCTAGATCTTAAATTCTTCTAATAATTTAGATAATTTCCTTTTCATCTATTCTAAAATATTTTCTTGAGTGTCGTTTCGATACTCGTTCACCAAAAAGTTTTCCCTACAGTGTCTAGGTCGGGGAAAATACCTATTTCTTTATATCAACACAAACATATTATTTATTGGCATAACACTTAACCGAGATGGACGTACGGTCATGTACGCCCGTCGCAGGCGCAGCAACCATAACAATCGCTCCAGTTAAACGTTATGCCTATAAAATATTAATGTAAAAGACAATAAAATTCATGTAAATGTTGCTTAATATTAATATACGCAGTGCCACATGTATTCCTAGTTAGAACGCCATCGAAATTTTCTTTTTGTTTCGCCTTTTGAGGATATTTCATGATTTTTCTTTGCTTTTTTGACATATGTTGAATATGACAGTGACATAAGGTTGACAGGAACTTTTTCCGTTTTGAATTCTAGGTGGCGGAGGAACATGGAAAGCAGAAGGCAGCGTATTACGCAGGTTGGGCGGCTGGCTTCCATCATAATAGAGGTAAGTGACTGTTCACCGTAAAGTATTATTTCTGCACTAAGAAATACGACATAGTTTCGCTTAACGGTGATCGTTATTGGCCTATAATACCTCTCATAGGAAATGTAAAAATTGTCGCATTAAAATTGATGTAATTATAAACTTGTGCACGCTGCTTAACGGATAAACAGCGCCAATAGTGCCACAACGTCACCACAGCCTCGACCAACTGGACATGCTCCACAGCCGCCACGATTACACGACCAATTACGGAATGTACGGCGGCACGTCCAACAGGTTCCTAAGGCGCGACTTCTATAATCAATCGTCTTACATGAACCACCACCGCCCGTTTTGAAAAGGGCTTTACTGCAAAAAGTTCCGTCTTTCCGACACGCGGATTTAGACGGTCGTGGGACTTTTGATTTTCGTAGTGTAATATAAATATTTTGGTGAACTTTTGTGTTGCGGGCTGTTTCTCAGGAAATTTTATCGCTTCGAATCTTCCGTTGATTTAATATCATTCATATCCAATAATGTATCGAATAGTTGTTATTAGTTTGTAAGTACTTCCTCATAAAATTATGTCCCATTTCAGGATTTATGGAAATACTATGTCAATTTATTTCGAACAGTCTTTTTTAATTGGCATTATCGATTATTAGAAACTTATTCCAGATATAACCCGCAATATTAAAAGTAAACGTAATCTTAATTTGCGCTTAGTTCCCCCTCCACTGTTACGATCCTATGCTTCTTCTGTACTTTAAGAATATCGTAGAAAAGACTTGATCTGTACAATGAATGGTGTGTAAGGAACGGTGTTGCCAGTTTTGTGGACACTTTTTGTTTAAAATATATTTAAGTTGTTATAAATTGTTTGTATTAACGCAATTAAAAACAGCATAGAATACAAAATACACACTTTAAATGGATTTAAAAAGATTCATAATTTCAATAAATACAAATGCAAAAAAATATTTTTATTTTAGTAGAATTTTTCCGAATATTTCTATTGCTCTTTAGTTTTGTACAAAAACTGTTCACAAAAATAAAAATGAATACGTCTACGAATGAGACAAGATGTGAAAAAAATTAATTAAAAAAATAAAATGTTAAAATTTTGTCTATAAACGTTAATGATACTATAAAATTGTGTGTTGGGCTTGAATTGTGTTATATTTATTTATATTCACTTATTTCTTACTCACTTCATTTCCTTTAAATTCTTGGGTTCATCCGGCTCGAAGGACCATTTTTTGTTATAAATCCTCTTATGCATTTGCTCACTCAATTTTCAATTCTAAAAGCATTATACTATAGATCTTTTCAGCCCAACACAATAATAATACGTTGAATCTATCCTAAATTTAAACTACAACTAAGGGACCCTGTCTCAGCACAAAATCCTCTGTTCAAGAAGTTCTAGAACACACTAGAAACATAGATCTCTTGTAGTGAATTCAGATATGATTACTATATGGAACGAGTAGCTATATTGATAGCTATTTGATATTCTAATACTTGTTTATAAAATGTAAAGTTTCAATAAAACAGTTTGGTATTGGATGCTGGAATTTATTTGCTAAGTGTAGATGTGATTTTCAGTGCCGTTATTATATTATAGTTGGTTGTTTTGTAAAAGGGTTTAAGGACTTTGATTTCTTGATACTTTGAGAATGAAGACGTAAATAATTCTTTGAGGGGGTGACGTTAAAAAAAAGTACCTTTGAGTAATCTCTGCATGCTAACAAATAGAAAAGATAGCAAACAAGTTTTAACACAAACCTACTCATTGTAAAAAACCTAAAAAAAAACAAAATAAAATGAATATGACACATCATACACATGATTCTGGTCACTTCATCAAAAACAGTAAGTTACGATACGTGTGAGGTACTTAGGGTCAATTCGTACGGAGACGCGACTCGACGCGGCGCGCACTTATTAAGATAGCCATACAAATAGAACTTTATTTCCTACACTAAAAGGTACAAGTTTCAATGAGAGAATTAGAGTACATCCGCGGCGACGTGACTTGGCCTCTTCAAGCATCCTCGCTTCTCGTCTCCTCGCGTCTCGTCCCGTCGCTTTTTTTTGTGAACTGACTCGTAGTCACGAGTATCATATACTATTTTATAGTACGTGTGACATAAACCCGCACTTGGGTCAAGGTATTCCGAATAATAATGGACTGCGGGTTTAAGTCACACCGTGCTATAACTAAAATTGTATGTTTGAAAATCAAAGTTCTATTCAAAATACAAGTAAAAGAGGTAAATAGGTTATAAGAGCTCCTCGAGTGGCACGTTAAAACTGCTATTTAGCTCAATTTAGCTAAGAGTCGCGTCAGAGCGTTAACGACACGACATGTATGATAGTGTGCCATTCATGAAGTTCAAATCTTTTGCAGGTAACATATCTACCTCTTTACCTACATCATTGTGTCGTACGTAAAAATCGTACGTAACCCTTTCAAATAATATTTATCAATTATTTATACCTATAGACAGTGTTCACAAATGAATTATTGTGTGTATCAATATCTTATAATATTAGGCACCTTATTACAAAACATGGTTTAAAGGAAAACCAGGTTTTAAAATAGCCTCGTCCCTTTTTATTATATGACGTTAGAAAGTGACCAAATGACAGTAAAACCTGGCTTTGCTTTAAACCATGTTTTGTAATAAGGGGGTAAGTGTCTAAAATCAACATCATTTCACTAACATAAGTTGTGCAAACGTCAATTTATTAATAATTTTATAAATTCGTGCTGTCGGTTACACAAGGATTAATTTTACTTAGAAGACACACTTAGTGTACGATGTTTTTTTTTAAATATTTAGGTTAAATAATAGTAGCCAGTGATTTAGGTCAGTATCACGATCGAATTGATTGGATATATGGATACTAGGTACTGGGATACTGGGTACAGGGATACTGGATTTGCATGCCCTACTTTCTTCGCTTGATTATTTCAATTAATTTGATTTTTTTGTAAGTGTATATGCGAAGACTTATTCTTAATTTCTATTTTAAATATATTTAAGTTTATTTGTTTGTTATTACGAGTATTTAGTTCTTTTAAATGTACGTACTAAGTATCGGTTGAATAAGGCGTTCCCTGGCTTTGTATGTTATGCGATATGGGTGTTAGTTGGACTTACGTTAAATGACACACCTGTCTGGTGTGCACCCATGACCTGACCTATCCTTCTCGGAACATCGCTGCCATCTTAGTCCAATATGCTATTATGTTTATACCTACTAGTGAAGATAATTACCTGTAGACTAGTTTAAGTCAACGAAAGAAACATATATTTAGTTTATCGTTGTTTAACCGACAGTATGCACTTATCGGCTTATGAAAACACAAAAAGTGCTCAATAGAATAAAAAAAAAAAACTGTTAAACATCGTTATTATATCATGTTACTTATAAAATAACAAGCTTTTTATTAGTGCTATAACATGTTATTATATGAATAATATATACGAAAATGCAGTAAATATTCAATACGTACGCTTTTCCTTATTTTGTTTATTTATTGCCTAATACCGACTTATTTTTTTTAAATAGTTTTGAAATATAACATTCTAAGTTTATATTTATTACGTTTTATTTTGTATAATGCTTTATTTTTTTCTAACTCCCGATCATACGTCGAGGATGATCTTCTGAACGTATTGCATAAAGTGTTGTATAAAATATAATTCATTTGAATATATCGGTGTTAGTTTTGTGGTAACTTTGAAGAATCGAGTCGTTACGAACGCGTTCATATATTGTTTATAATGATAGAATAGATTCAGTCTGAATTACGCAATTTTATTTTGTAAATAACTCTACCGAGAATACTGCGCTTTTTTAAGCAGATGATCAATAACGTTATAACAGAAATATAGCGCGTTAATAACGGCTTTATTCGTTACATTGACAATATTATAACGGTGATTTGTATGTTCAGTAGTTGTTTCGGAGTCTATGAGTGTTGTAAACGTTCCCGTAACGATTGTCCGTTCCTATGCGTGTTTCTTTGTGATGGGTGTCCGAAATTTTTATGTATACATGAATTTAATTTCTATCTTGAATCGTATAATATAAAGTACATATTATTTATGTCTGTTTTGATCCATGAGTAGACTAGTAAATATATCTGCGGAAATACTTTCAAATCAGTGTCATTATATATTTTTATTGTTCGGTTTGTTGTGATATATTTTTCGTTTTTTTCTCGATACCCATTACGATCCATCGTCCCTTCTTAGGTTAGTTTTAATATTGGATATTAACTATTATGATTAAATTGTAGAAGTCAGTGGGGAATTCTTAATCGTGTGTTAGATTATACTAAGTTTTTCATGAATTGTACTTTTTTGGAATAGTGAAAATAAAATAATGTGTATGGCATTCTATTCGATAAAAAATAACTTAAGATTGGCGAAGGAATGGCTATTATTCCTAATTTATTGTGTTACCAAATCTTTAAATTAACCTTATGTAAATATTTTTATGGTACAGGTTTCCTCACTGAATCACAAACTAGTAGGTCTAGAATGCTAGAACTAGTTTTCCAAAATGTGAATTGTGCCTAAATAACGCGTAATATCTAAGTGACGTAACTACCTAAGATCACATGTCTTGTCGTTCGAGAAATAATAATGTTAGTGATGATTAACTGTTATATGGATTATAACATACTGTTATATATAACATACAGATATGAATAATTGGTAATTTATGAAATGTTATTATTTAATTCGTGAATGAAGAAAAATGCTTTTTGAGTTTCTAGTTATTTTAAAGGATTGATAACTGTTACGGTATTTAAACGATATTCGTATTCTTCATTAATTGTTTAAGGTAATGTAAATAATATGATTGTGTAACGAAGATTGATTCGAAGGGGCGTTATAAAGAGATCCAACGTCTTCTTTATTGGTTTAATTATTCCTAACACACTAATATAACTTATTGTCGATATCGCAATATTGAGGTCGATATACTTACTAGTAATTATGGCTCAATTGCCTTTTATATTATATGTATAGAAATTACAGTTTTCTGTGTGATTTTTCAGCCTTCATTTCTTTTTCGAAGTTATTAATAAAACTATTAGTTTTAAAAAATAACGTAATTTTCAATCTGTTGTAAAAAAGTAACGTTATAATTATAACACTCTGGCTTAATAGCTTATTCTACTCTGTTATATTAGAATACTGTTTATAGTAGAATTCTGTTATAGTAGAATAAAATATCTGTTTTTGTTCTTTACTTTGATAGATGCTATTTTTAAAGTGTTGGAAAGTAATTTTTAGCTCGCCTGAAACTATATAATGTTTGAATCTTCCTTTGAAAAGAGATAAAATTATATGTATATGTTTAATTTTTGTTGATAGGAGCAGCGTCAATTAGATGACGTTTTATTACTTTCACGTTTATGAGTTATTTAAAATACATAAATAAATGAATCGAATAATTAAGCATGCATGTTTTCAGTCGAGCTATATTTATATGTATATTATATCGAAGTTAAACTATAATTGGCCTTATGATGTATTTAAAAATATAAAATATAATTTAGTTAATGATACGTAACTTATGATATGAATTCAATTATTATAATTATGCTCGATTTATGAATATTTTCTAGCTGTTTTATAGCATTTAGTACAAAACTATTCTTTATTAAATAATACTTAAGTATAGTAATTTATGATGTTTGATTATATGAAATTATATAATTTATAGTAGATTCGCTTGGAAAAGAAGAATTGTCGTAAAAAAGATGAAATTGTAACTTATAGCCTTAAAATTGTTTTTATGATAATTTGAAAAACTAATAACTATGCAACAGAATTAAATAATGATCCGTTATAATAATAGTTTCTCATTATAATTAAATGCTATATAATAACATATAACATGTTATATTTTCAAATGATACAGCTATAAACTAAAAAATATAATTTAAATAATAAAAATAGTATTTTGTGACTGTATTAAAGTGTACGTAAAAAGTCTATGATAGGTCAAACGAAAGACGCAAAAGTATTCTTCCAAATTCTGGCCAAACGATATTATAGTGATGTATAAATAAATAAATTATTCATGAATATGTATTTTGCTTTATCATGCGTAGATGAAATCCTAAAAATATAACAGCTAAAGATAGGAGCAACTTTGTAGACTATTTATATTATTATGATGCATTGAATCATACATAATACAGGTTCTTTAACTTTTACAGATGATTACAATAATTGGTCTTGCGGCACTTGCATGGTCCCAGATCAATGGGAGAGTTTTCCAACCCCACCGTTAGGTGGAAGCCACCCCAACACACCCAGAAACGGCTGCAGACCTGGTGCATGTGCAAACAACAGAATCTACACCAACTACATTCAAGGCAAAGGTGCAACTCGTTCAAACCGAGGTAGGAACCTACCCTGGGCACCAGGCTTCCCCGAAGAACGTTTCAAGGGACAACGCTGCAGAACTGGCCCGTCGCCATATTGGTAATGGCGTTTAATTATAATATGAAAATGGAATTCGTTTTGACGTTTGTATTTCGAACGCCTATTTGTATATTCGTATGAGTTGTGGATGAGATGGTTCAATTTGATACTTGCTTTCTTTTTTACACGTTTTGGATTGTTTTAGGAACTTCAAATGTTGTAGTGGTTTTGTTCGTTAAATCAATGTAGCTAAGGTTGAAATTGCCTTGTACAAGGATGCTATAGCTCAAGTGAAGAGTATATTTGCCATCCCTGACCCTTCCAATTTGACTCTGGATAGTTTTGCCAAACAATTTCAATATGATAGGTGATGTGGCCGAAGGTTCAAAAGACCTAGGGATCTGGTACATGAGTTCTGTTGACGGAACACATCTAGAAATTGACGGTTGTGGTCAGGAATGCAGCCATTTTTGATGTGCTATTTAATCGTGTTATAGTAACAGTTAGGCGTTATAACATACAACAGCTAATATATTTCATTATATTTTACAATACATTATAACCAAGAATAACATAAATTTTTAACCGACTTCAAAAAAAGGAGGAGGTTCTCAATTCGGTTGTATTTTTTTTTTTTTTTATGTTTGTTACCTCATAACTCCGTCATTTATGAACCGATTTGAAAAGTTATTTTTTTGTCTGGAAGGGTACACTTCCCGTTTGGTCCCATTGTCATCAGATCAGGATTTGCTTACTTCTTAGTGTACTTTGAAGTTGGTTTAAGTTTTTTGTAAAACAGTCCAATTATCTTAATCTTGTATTCTTATAATAGTTGGCCAACCTAATCATCAGACCCTAAAACCAGAGACCACGTCAAGACTAGATAAGCCCAAACTCGATGGGGCTGCGTCGTTTTACTACAGAATTCCCATGGCCACCTTCCGGCTCCATCATCAGATCAGCGCCATATAATAATAATATTGCATTGTCACACGCACCCCACTGCGGATCGTTGGAGGTAGGCTAGTGGTCAACCTACTGTTGGAGTTTTCAAGGAGCCTAGGAGGCCTCCAACTAGTTCAACGGCTATCACAATTAAGTGATAACCTTGAAGATTTGAAGCGAAGCACGGAAATCGTTCGCTTTGAAATACCACTACGCGGTCACCCATCCAGGTACCAGTCTCATCGTTGGTAGCTTAACCTTTGTCGATCGATTAGGCACGGCTAATCATAATACACCACGCTTCAATACGCGCACAGCCTAATTTACCTAGACAAAAATGAACAAGTAACCAATTATTCAACATTCGCATTTAGAAGTGCAAGTAAAAGAAGGTAATTGAATGAACCATCTCAAAGTTGAGATTCTGATCTCAATGTGTTGTATATAGTATCATGAGTGTAAGAAAGGTTTTTTTTTAATTTGATAGATTGTACCACTTTTGGCGTGAAATGAGGAAGCTAGAGTTGATTGAGAAGACAGAGAAGCCAATAGACAAATACCGTATTCAGATATGAAAGAAAAGAGCTTATGCAAAAGTAGTGTAAAGAAGAGAGACAGACAGATGTGTTGTTTGTACTGTGCGAGCGAGATGGACGTATGCTGCAATCATAGCACATACTATTTGCCTATTACTTGTCTGTCTACTTTAAAAAGTTATCTTTGCATGTGGTAGATTTGGGCATTGACTTTTGTTCTACGAAAATTCTTATGGAAAAGAAAGTGACGTCATCGTATATGTTGCATGACTTAGGCAGCTAATAAAAAGTTAGAAAGCGAACCAAATTGTTTCTAAAGACTATACCAAGAAGGCCCAAAAGTGCAGAGTTTAGGGAAGAAAGATAAATTAGATATTTAGGGCTGAATATGATAATGTCTGAAGTTATTTTTTAACCGTCAGTTTTAGAAAAGTGAACCTTATTGCTTGTCAATTAAGTTAAACTGTTTAATAAGCAACTAGCCTATAACTTTATTAGCACAGTCTATTGAGAGTTAATGTATATGAAGACTGAGTCGTTCGTGTGGTGGAACATTTTCGTAGAACAAAAGAGATAATGCAATTTTCTTTGATAGTATACACCTGCGGTTGTTTATATCAAGATAATCAATTGCATTGGGTGGTAAATTATTATTATCTTTGATAAAAATATTTTCTCTTTCAAAAACGTTTAATTTTAAAATAAGTTTAGATTATAAATGTCAAGAGATTTCCTTTTTATTTTTAGTGTTAGTACCAAATTAACGTATTTCAGCGGAGTATTTTTTTTTTGTGTTTTATGTTTATTTTTTTTAACTATTATAAGTTATCACTGTACCTCTAATAGTACAAAGCTGGTCGCAACGAATGGTATTCCCCGTATGGTGCGACAGTCGTCCGTTCCATTTCATTCGGTGTGTTCAAATTGCGACTTTATTTCTTTGCGTGTTGTACGTAAATTGAATGGCATACGTGGCATTTCCGCGCTTGCATCAATTCCTATGTGCTTCGCGCTTTATACGGTCATTATACTGTATTATGGTTCTCGACTTTTATGCAAAAATCATCCTTTGCTCCGTAGCCGTGTGAAAGATGGACATAACGAACAACATACATACTTTCGCATATCTTAACTTCCAAACTAATATTATAAATGCGAAAGTGAGTTTATTTGTTTGCTTTTTACGCCTTCACGCCTCACTGCACGGATCATCATGAAATTAGGCATACAGATAGCCTATGGTATGGAGAAGGATATAGGCACTTTATATCACGGGAACGCGGGTGAAACCGCGGGGGACAGCTAGTTATTATATAAGTATATAGACTAGCTGTGCCCCGTGGTAACATACGATATTTATTTCAATAAACGGGCTATCTATGTAAAATAGTTTATAAAATCGGAACCCTAGCAGGTAGTACAGGTTCCGGTAGTTTATGAGAAGAGCGTATTCAAACATACAAACTCTTCAGCCTTATAATATTAGTATACATATTACACGTGCTCACTAGTTCATTCATTCAAAAGCGATTAAGTTTTGTTAACAATAGAGGTACTGATGATAATTTCTTGATACGCGAATAACGTATTTAGGTTAGTTAGCCGTTAGAAATATCTCTACGGACCTTTCAAATGACGGCATCATAAAATGTACAGTGATACGGCGTTCCCAGGTGTGCGTTCAGTAACAACGCCGGGTCCGACGATCATCGTGTCGTTCAGTAACTGTACTCACGTGTTCAGTAACAGTAACTGTGATCACACCGAACCGTTCAATAACATCGTTGGACGTCGTCCGACGATCGCACCGGTAGCACCGTGAAATAGGTGGGTGAAAATCACACCAATGTCACTTTGACAACTAAATAATAGAAAAATAGCGCCATACTTTTGGAATTGTATTTTTTTTTTTCTTGGATTGGATTATATTATTTAACAGCGACAAAACTATAATAAAAAATAATCGATTTATCAAATAATGTCAATCATTTGTCAATGTCACTTGTCAGTTGGGAATTTACGAAAATACATTGAAAGTACGAAAGTCGTTCAGTAACGTCGGACGATTGAGGAGCGAAAGTCACACGGCGATTTTTACACCCGGTGTGTAGTAACTGAACACACCCCAAGGGTGTGGGCGACCGGTGCGATCGTCGGACGTTGTCTGACGATCGCACCACATGATGAGACCACATGTTATTGAACTGTTACTGAACGCTACGATGATCGTCGGGCGATCACACGGCGTAGTTACTGAACGCAACCCTGGGTGATGTGTTAAAGGCTAGGTGCGTAGATATTTCTGACGTAAATGTCCCAATTTGTATTGCTTTTCAAAATGTGTTACGGACTAACTACTGCACATAGTACATATGTAGGGGGTAATTGTGTGTTATGTTTTGTCTTCACTAAATTTATTTAGTTCATGCATTTTTTAATAGCTGTCGAGAGGTATAACATTATGTTATAAGTTTTCTTTTATATTGTATAATGGGTAGTGATTATTTTGGTTTTTCATGTAACGAATGTCTCAATGATTTTTATTTTGTCCACGATTGATTTTATTTTGGTATTTTTGCCAATTTTACCTCCTTATTAATTTTAATGGATATAAAATTGTATTTATGCTTGTGTTTACGAGTCGTAAGTTCTTTTTTGGAATTGCATGTTTTTTTTTTCTATTTTTTTTTGTAACTATAGCAACTGATTTCTTTTATTGTTACCTAAGTTTCTTTTATTTGTAATTATAGAAGTTGAAAAAGATTATGGTTTTTTATTTATTAATTTACTATCTTTGAAACTGGCCCTAAGTGTATACAAATCATATAGAAGGATTGTTTCTTATTATTCCGGCATCGCTAAGGGTTTGTTTTACAAAATGATTTTTATAACCGAAGTTTAAGAGCCAAAATGTTGCTATAAAGATTTTAAAGAGTTAAAAAGGTTATACATAACTTTTAATTACTCATTTTCCATGAGAATAAAATGTGAGTGTTTGTAAGTATTCGTTCCTATGCCATCAATCTGATGTTGGTGGAACTTTGATAATCTGTGCTCAGTTTAGGAAGTTTTATGACATGGAAAAAAGCGTTTTAAGTACGCAGGGCTAAATAATAAATAAAATTGATAAATAAAACAACAGAGTTGATTTATATTGTTGAAATTTATTTTTCATTTGTATCATTTTGAATATTATTGTTCAGTCTATTTTCAAACATTGATTATAACACTTATTTATTATTAGGCAAGTCTATGTAAAATATAAGAAAATCGTTAAATTCAGATGGCGTGCGGTGCGTGAGACGATAGATAAGTGCACCCCACAGAGAAAAGAGTGTATTCTCTCTTCCGTGGTGCACCCCATCCGATTACAATAACTTTGAGTATAAGAGACTGCTAAGTTTGGGCACAGGTTTGGGTTTTGATGGCTGTTGGTTTAATTAGGGTTACCATATCTTTAAAATCTGGCAACCAGGACAAGAAGCGTGATAACCCCGGATTTTGGAGCTTAGAACCCGGACATGTCAACAGTATTTTTTTAAACTTACGGAAAGCCCAGAAGCTACCCGGACGCGCGGACGCCCTCTAAACTAGGACAAATCCGAGGAAAACCGGACCGATGGTAACCCTATATGAGAAGACAGGGGGTACATACCGCAGTGGCTGTATTATTAAACGGTTTGCCTATAATCACAGTAGGAGTCAGTATGTTGTCACGCCATTGAGATAATTACCTATGTACGCCTGCTCAATAGGCAAACTTGCAACGGCGCTGAATCGTCACGCGCCGTCTGTACGTAGCGTGTACCGAAGTCATCGAGGAACAATCCCTTAGAGTAGTAATACCGACCAGTCCGATTCCGAAACTAGTCAGTGATTTGTCACTGATTTCGAATAGTAAGGACCAATCACTGCATCGTGTGTTCTTGACTTGGCCAATCAGAGCGCATGAGTCCATGTCTTAGCCAATCAGCGCATTGTCGGTGGTGGCAAATTGGTGGAATATATTGCATGCAAAATCGACGTCATTACGCTTCTTTGGGTTAATTGTTCGATGACCGAAGTATACCGAGAATTCCAGGTGCGCTTCGAACGTTTACTGTTTGTACGAATAAACATACTGTTCTTAATTACTTGTGCTATTAATTATAAGTGAATATTTTCAGATAACCACAAGTTTTGCTTTTATGAGTCAAGGTTCTGTGTAGTAATTATTATTTTTATATTGATCCACTTCTAGCAAAACAATAAAGGGTAAAATACCGACCAAAGATGGCGTCGATTTTATAAATACCGGTTGACGGCCTTTGTCTTTAGTACGAATACAGTCGACCAGCGTTATTAATAATTATTAAAAATGGCTCTCAATATAAAACAAAATTAATAACTAACATGTTTTGTTTGTCAGTTTGAACAAGTAATTGCTTGTTATTTTCTAATAATAAATTATCTTAAAATTCGCTCTTCCAAAAGTGTACTTATAAGCTGCTTCTATTAATACATGATTATCAAATACCTACCTAAAGAATTTATACATTTAAATTTGGCCTAAAACATCACCTTCAATTTCGCTCTCAGCCACGACGCGAAACAAATCAACAAAAATAATTTCAAATCAAATCAAACTACAAATGTAACTACGCCGCAAATATCAGGATAACGTTTAAATGTTATTGTTTGACAATGACATGAAAGTGGTCGATAAATACATGACCATTTAAACAGTGTTTAATAACATTAATAGTCATAAATATTCTGCTTTATCCACGGCAAGAACTTCGCGAGGTCTGTAAATATGACGTAGTGCGTCGGGTCGCATCGGTACTCGTTCTGTCTGGCTACTGAGAGGGAGACCAGACCTCGGAGGAACCAGGTGCCATCCACGTTGAACACCATACCGCCTCCGCTGTCGCCGTTGCAGACTGACGTACCTACAATATTTGATTTATTAGCAATGGTGTGAGAAATTGTTAAGGTGTTCCCTCGCAGCTGGTAAGAATGGGGCCTATCCATGGGTTTAGTATCTAAGGGCTCTGAGGGTCTACTACGAATAGATACACGGAAGCCCGATTATCGCTGTCAAATATGAACTAATAGAATTGCAGCAAAACATACGAGGCGTAAATTTTATTGGCTGATTAATTGACAACGATGATCGACTATCGTGTTTTGTAGTAGACCCTCCAGCCAGTCTGGGTGTTATCATCAGCAGACATAGTTGGTAGGGTAGGTACCTTGTAGTACCCTCCTGGACTGGCGGCACTTGCATTTGAAAGCCAGAACCTGTATCATGAGTTTGCTCTGGTAATTAAATCGATACTCGCTAGTACGGGTAGATACGACAATACGACACTAAATGAAACCACATAAAGTGTTCATGTATACGATCATCTTTTATTATGGGACAAACTTCGAAATCGCAAAAAAATATTACAGATTTTCATACATTTTTGCCGAGGAGACATGTAACTTTTGTATGAAAAGCAGTTTTTTTTTTTGTGATTTCGTAGTTCGTTCCATGAGTACTTTATGTGGTTTCATTTAATGTCGTATTGTCGTATCCACCCCGTATATATATAGATCCGAGCAGCGCCTCTAGTGGATATTTTTGGTATCACAGTATTTCATATAAAATGTTTCTCTGTGGTCAAGTCAACCCGGATAAAATATCTGTGCACCTCGCGCCCATGATTACATCGACGCCAGATGCACCAAATATAGGATATACTTATTGTTAACGTCGCTGCAGCAAACTCATCGAAGGTACTCTTACCCTTCTAGGCTTTGTGGTAGTCCTTACTTGTCAGCCACATCATTACTTACCGTGGCGAGATTGTGGTCCTTATTAATATTTTTCTAGCCGACATGCGGAATTAGGTAAGTAGGGTGACAATTTTGTGTTACGAATTAGTCGATAGTTAGAGGAGTATCTGGCGGAATATTTTCAGATGGCATATTTTCGAAACCTAAGTATTGGTTCGTAATGCTGAACA
Organism: Achlya flavicornis; assembly: GCA_947623365.1. Classification (NCBI taxonomy): domain Eukaryota; kingdom Metazoa; phylum Arthropoda; class Insecta; order Lepidoptera; family Drepanidae; genus Achlya; species Achlya flavicornis. The sequence continues at coordinate 2,669,423 of OX392487.1, forward strand.
ACTTACTTTGGCAACAATTTTGAAATTGAGAAAAAAAATCCTTGCCTGATCAAAATTAATGAAAAAAAAAAGATTTATTTCTCCAATTTCAGGGTGATTTTCTAGTATTTGTTCAGGATGACAAACCTATATAAACGATTTCGGAAAGATGCAACTCAAAGTAACCGTACATTAAATATAGATAAGTATAGATAATATATGATACATATTTTAATTAAAGTCAGATAAATGTGAAAAAGCAGCTGTTAAATACAAAGGTATGTTTATATTAGATACGAAGAAATGAGTGGAAAGATGTTTAGTATATTGTCAGGCAAAGATGAAGAGAACGAAAGAAAGAGGCGAAATTCGCGCACCACAGAGCGGTCGCGTTCTTTTTCTTAAATAAATTATGTTAGCTGTGGCTGTGCTGTGGCTTAGTGCATTTCAGGCTGATTTCATTTTAGTTATAAATTGTTAGGATAAACTAATTTCTGAACATACTTTCTCTAAGTCCAGTTCGTTTATTGAAGGTTCCTGCAAGCAATTAACACCTATAATGTATAATTATATAAGATTTACATTAGCATGATATGCTTTGCTATGATGTATTTGAAAGCGCTATTTTGCGTGATATTATTTATTATAGTCGTCGGATAAACTCGGAATATAATATATTATTTTTCATTTTATCGTCCTAAATTCCCAATAAGTATTTTTGAGCGCGCAGTAAGGCATAATTTTCGAAAAGAGTATATATCCTGCTATTTATGATATAGCCATACATAAGGAAATACCACAGAACCAATAGATTTCAATATAGATAGATAGATCAGTCAAACCAAGAGCCGGTTTTTGGCTAAGAACTTACGAGGAGGTTTCCGTCTGGAACCGGCATGGTTACGAGCCGGAACAACCTTTCTATCTGCGGGAGAGAACCGGACCGTGAATTTACAATTTTGACACTGCTGCGAAAGATTCCGAATCAGATGCAGAAAGAATGGCACAACATATACGTCTCGCCAGTTTACTGCAATAATATTGGTGAATATTTGTCAACGATGATCGGATCTGTCGTTTTTTGGGGTAAATCCCCAGATTAGTAACTCGTTAGTTCTTAGCCTTGTAGCGACATCCATATAGCATATATAATGCCCAGACCAGAGACATCGCCGTATAAAAGATTCCTATGCATTCTGCATATATAATAATATGCCATCATCATCATCATCAGCCTATAATGTCCCACTGCTGAGCACAGGCCTCCTTTCACAAATCAGGGTGAAAGGGAATGGGCAGATACTCCACCATGGGTGCACACTGCAGATCGGTGGAGGTAAGCTAGTGGTCAACCTACTGTTGGAGTTTTCAAGTCGCCTAGAAGGCATCCAACTAGCTTAACGACTATCACAATTAAGTGATAACCGGGACCAGCGGCTTTACGTGCCTTCCGAAGCACGGAAACGCTCGATTTGAAATACCACTAGGCGGTCACCCATCCAGGTACCACCACGACGTTGGTAGCTTAACTTGCCGATCGATTAAGAACGGCTTATCATGCTACACCACGAGCGCTTTTTATATATGTACATGTATATGTACCTATAGGTAACTGTCCCAAATCTTCAGAAAGACCGCGGTCCCCTCTGCTACGATGCCCAAGCCGGGCGTAAGAACTTCCCATTTCAATGGGTTCTACATTTCTACTATAGTCTCATTCCCTAACCCTTACCCATTACCTAAACTTTAACCCCCTTATTAATAAATAAGGTGTAAGTCAGTCTTGTAACACCCAGGTATTAAAATAGCCTCATTCTTTTTTAGGGTTCCGTAGCCAAATGGCAAAAAACGGAACCCTTATAGATTCGTCATGTCTGTCTGTCTGTCTGTCTGTCTGTCCGTCCGTATGTCACAGCCACTTTTTTCCGAATCTATAAGAACTATAATGTTGAAACTTGGTAAGTAGATGTATTCTGTGAACCGCATTAAGATTTTCACACAAAAATAGAAAAAAAAACAATAAATTTTGGGGGTCCCCATACTTAGAACTGAAACTCATTTTTTTTTTTAATAAAACCCATAAGTGTGGGGTGTCTATGGATAGGTCTTCAAAAATGATATTGAGGTTTTTAATATCATTTTTTTCTAAACTGAATAGTTTGCGCGAGAGAATCTTCCAAAGTGGTAAAATGTGTGCCCCCCCCCCCTGTAACTTCTAAAATAAGAGAATGATAAATCTATAAAAAAAAACCAAAGATTTTCATAGGGCATCGTGCCGACATTTTAAATTCTTTGACTTAAACCTTATTTATTAATAAGGGGTTAAATGTATCTCAAGAGATAATTCATCAGTGATCATTTTCTTGACACCATATGACATCTTATCACATCAAAATTATGTCAATAAGACTTCTTTCCTTTCATTGTAGATTGTAGTTTTTTTTTAGAATAAGTACTCACATACCTAAATATGTTATGGTCTACATTCCCCAAAGTGATATGCAAATCCCACTACCTATCAATTGACGGGTTGTCTCATCCAACCTAACCAACGCATCTCTCGCCATCGACGGGGATCCATCTTCACACATTGGAACCAAAATGGTCTCGTACTATGCGGTTTCAAAGGATGTTATTATGGCGGTCGCTCAGGCTTTGGAATGAGTTACCCGCCGTGGATTTCCAAAGTGTGTATAGCATGGGGTTCTTCAAGAGTAGTTGTAAATCGATTTTTTGTAGGGTCATCAACGTGTGAGTGCAAGGTGTTGCAAGCATCAATAGGCTATGGTGACCGCTTACCATCAGGTGGGCCATATGCTAGTTTGCTACCTAGTGGTATAAAAAAACCAGCCAAGTGCGAGTCGGACTCGCGCACGAAGGGTTCCGTACGTATCTATAAAAATGGCAAAGAAAACATGTCTGTTGTATGGGTTTTTTATTTGTATTTGTTATAGCGCGGCAACAGAAATACATTATCTGTGAAAATGTCTTCTGTCTAACTATCACAGTTCATGAGATGCAGCCTGGTGACAGACGGACAGACAGACAGACGGACGGACAGCGGAGTCTGTCTTAATAATATGTTATGTTTCTAAGTAAAACCCTTTTGACGTTGGACGATCTGGGTTGCCAGAATACTTATTGATATCTATAAGTAGAAACATACTGACTGATAAATTCACGCACAGTTCAAACCATAGGATCTAAAAACATGAAATTTTACAAACTTAGGTGTACACTAAGAGATGCTATATTAAAATTCTTCCCCTAAAAGGGTAAAGTAGGGGATCGCAGGTGAATCCGTGGGGCGTAAATCTATTGAAAGCTGAACTGCCAATCTCTAAAGCTTACCATCTCTGTATCCAGCACAATAAGTGTAGTCAGAAGTGAATCGCACGAAGAACTCGCTGTAGGAGCGGATGCAGGTCTCCTGGTCTACGACGGGCATTTCCACCAGGCTTAGCTCTTCAGTAGCTACTCCTGTGTCGTCGAAACCCCAACCTACCACCTGGAAAATAAGTAGGTGACGTTAGTTAGGCTACCACCGTCATGGTCGGTACCTGGATGGGTGACCACCAAGTGGTATTTCAAATCGAGGGTTTCCGTGCTTCGGAAGGCACGTAAAGCCGTTGGTCCCGGTTATCACTTAATTGTGATCGTCGTTAAGCTAGTTGGAGGCCTCCTAGGCGGCTTGAAAACTCCAACAGTAGGTTGACCACTAGCCTACCTCCATCTCGCCGCAGGTTTACTGACCAAAATGGCACACCTAGAATCTACAATCCTTAGATTTGTAGCGACATCTATCAGCCATCTATCAGTTACACTAAGATACTTCACACGCAGAAGGATAGATGGCGCCACAACATCCTGCATCCCGCTTACGAAGTTTATTCAGCGATCAGGTATAATAATAAATAATAAAAATTCTTTATTTGCAGTTTTACAATTTACAAAAACTAAGCATTACAAAAAAAATTTTGGTTCATACAAATATTATACAATAGTGGTTTTGTACAATTGAAGTCACAGATAAGTTGAAACTCCTGGCACCCAAGCTAAGATTAAACTTGTGTTATGGGTGTCAGGGTTCTCTCTTACTTTAATTAAACCATACTTGATGTCTATTGTTTGGATTGATGTTATCTGTATCAAATAATTTCAAAAAAATAAAAATTAAGGTGAGGAAAAATACTGCAAAAGCCTCTTTGCGTTTTTACTGGATGTGTGTGTGAATGCGTTGTTTGTGCGAGTGGTGTGTGGTGAATGTGAAGGGGTGTTTTATGTATGTATTGGGGTGTCTGTTTGTGTGTGTGAAGTGAAAAAAATGAAAAGGTATACAACTGTCCAACATGTACAGTTGGACCGCGGTTCCCAAACCTTACCTAACCCACCCTGGCGGAAGATCAACCTTCTAAATACAGGTGACATCCAACCTTGCAGATCTAATGGTCTAACTAAAAATTTTTTTTTATTTGTGCTGGCATGTCTTTGACCACAACCTCACCATGGTAAGTGATGCCGAAGGTGGTAAAGCACACAAAGTCTAGAAGATGACTCTCTAAGTCTCCAGTGCAATGGCGTGCGTCACAGGTAGGGTGATCTTGGTAAGACCAAGCCAACCGATTATTATACTTATAGAACCACAGATTACAGAATAAAAGAACGCGCGCGGAACACGAACTGATTACAAATTCATAATCAGATACCCTGGTATTCGTTTTCTAATGACATGTGTAATAAACCGTGGTTAAACAAAGCAAATACAAACTGGAAAACGAATACCAAGTATCAGATTTTGAATTTGTATTTGCTTTTTTGGCGTCACTTTCGTGTTCCGCGCTCTCTGTATAGACCGTACAATATGTTCAACTGAGTTCCCAAAACTCCGCTACAATCTAGGTAATGTAAAAAAATACACACCAAACGGTGCCGCAGAGTTCTATCGGCTTTCAATCTGCTGATTGGGCGGTCTTATATTTCCGATAGCGTCTGATTGCTCTGTTAATTATCGAGTTACTATTGACAGACTGTTAGCATACGACTACCATTTATACGATGTGAAAACTGCTGAACAGTCAGTACATTTTTTTGATGAATCGGATATTTGCTGTATGTTAAATTTTTGTCTGCCACTGGCATTTTTTAATACAGATATTTTACAAGTTCGATTTGTGATTCCTTCTCTTAAAAATAATGGGTAAGTATGTCCGCGGGGCGATTACGTAACTTAATTTCAATCATTTTCTAATTGAAATCGGTTCAATATATCGGTTTTCTGATAACTTTTTTACGTTCTGATAATTGCAAATACAAACAGTTGTTCATTAGAAATGGAACCATTTCCGATTTTGTAATATTTCTCCCGATTCAGAGGTAATTTCAATCTGAATTTCATTGCAATAAAGTTACGTAATCCACAAACAAGCATGAAAGATTATGGGGTGTATGTGAGTGGGGTTGTATGTATGTGTAGGTGATGTGTGTGGGGTGGTATGTGTGTGTGTACAACCACACACCACACACACCCACAGTATGTGGATGTGGGGTTTGATTATGGGGGTATGTGTGTGGGCGAATGTGGGTATCGTGAAACAGGAATTTTGTCTTATGTGGCTTTTAGATATCAAAACTCACCGATCCCTTCTTCCCGATGACATTACTCAAGTTGACATCATTATCTGGCCACAGACACGCTGGCCTGATGTACTCTGAATACTTGACAGGCTCGCGCAGTTCCAAGATGGCCAGATCTCGACTGAACGAGGAGGCGTTGTACTCTGGATGGACTGTTATCTTTTCCACCTGGAAGTTATAATTGTCGATTGTTCACATGGGAATGTTTACGTTGGCAGAGGTTTTCAGAGTGATCACAGACTTCAAATATTATTTTCCTACTTATTGTAGACTTCAATGGTTTTGGTTGATTAAAGATGATAACATGGAAGGTCCCGGGTTCGGATCTTAAAATGAGCTTGAGAACCTTTGCTTTTAATTAGTAGCTAGGTAGGTGTTATGGTTTATTTCAACGTAAGCTCAAGATACCCACGACCTCTGCTAAAGCATTCAAACTAAAGTCCGGTCAATTTAGACCAAAAAATTAGAGTGAAGGTGCATACAATCACAACAAGCTGAAAATCAGTAAAATTGTTCAAAACATAATTATAAATAAAAAAAAAAACCCCTTCATTCCCGTGTATGGAAAAAAAATTACTCGAGGTCAAAGGTAAAAAAAATGAGTTGTTCGCGATTTTCATCAAAACTGTAAGTTTTATCATAAAAGTACCCTAGATAAAAATTTTAGACCATAAAATTATCTATAAAAAATATATCAATACTTTTTGTCCTACGAGCCACCGTTTCTGATATATAACGATTCAAAAAGTTGTAAAAGTTATCATAAATCTGTTTCTAAATGTAGATACAAGTGTCGTCCAAATGATGTCAATAAGACTAAATATGCCCGTGCTAGGAATCGTTGCAATACAGTGTTTAGGGATGCTCAACGTCAGCACATCCATCAATCTGTGGAAAACGGAGATCCAGCTAAAGTTTGGAAATTTCTTCGGTCAATAGGAGTTGGTAAATCTCGACAAGAGTCTATTCCTAAAGATTTAGATATTAACTCACTTAATAGTCATTTTTCCTCTTCGTCTAGCATCAATGATACGATAAAATCTGCGACATTGCAATATCTTTCTACCATACCAACTTCTGACAATGATCCTTTTGTGTTTAATCAATTTTCTGCTTGTGATGTTAAGAAGAGCGTATTGTCGATTTCATCCAACGCGGTGGGAGGCGACGGTATTAGTCGAAACATGCTAGTCCCTATCCTAGACCCTATCCTACCTATACTCTGTACCATCATGAACTCCTGCATTACAAACAAAATATTTCCTACTTTGTGGAAGGAAGCCCAAATTATTCCATTACCAAAAAAATCCAATCCAAAATACTTTTCCGATTACCGTCCTATTTCTATACTCCCATTCCTATCTAAAGTCCTTGAACGCCTTATCCACAATCAGCTTGGCAATTTCCTGACCAGACATAATCTGCTCAATCCACTCCAATCCGGTTTCCGTCCTGGCCACAGTACAGTAACCGCACTCCTTAAAATAACGGATGATATACGTTGGGGTATGGAAAACGGTCATCTCACTGTGCTGACACTATTAGATTTCAGCAATGCTTTCAATACCGTAAATTTTGAAATTCTTCTCGCTATATTACGCTCTATTAACATATCTCCAACAGTTGTTGATTGGTTTCATAGTTATTTGTATGGTCGCCGGCAGCGGATACGCCTCGAGGAATCTTTTTCTTCAGGGTGTGACACGTCAGCTGGGGTACCTCAGGGTGGCGTTTTATCTCCTCTTCTTTTTGCCATCTTCATAAATTCTGTTTCAGCTAACATCACTTCTCCCTATCACTTGTATGCTGACGATCTACAAATTTATTGCCAAGCTCCTCTTGACAATCTTTCTAGTGCCATAGAAACCACGAATTCCAACCTTTGCCGTATAGCAGAGTGGAGTAATGCTTATGGACTTAAAATTAATCCTTCGAAAACTCAAGTTATAATTCTTGGCAGTACCCGACGGATTTCTAAAGTAAATTGGTCAGATTTACCTAAAATAACGTTTTATGGTGCTACTGTTCCTTTTAGTTAAACTGTTAAAAACTTGGGTCTTATCATGGACCAATGTCTTACATGGGGTCCCCAGTTGGCAGCCGTCAGTCGCAAATTATTTGCATCAGCCGGCTTCCTGAGAAGACTTCGTAATTTTTTGCCTACTGCCACTAAAGTTGCGCTCGCGCAGTCTCTTCTGCTTCCTGTTTTAGACTACGCTGATGCTTGCTATCTGGATCTCACGGAGGACCAGCTAAATAAACTTGAGCGACTTCAAAATTTCTGCATAAGATTTATATTTGGCCTGCGCAAATATGATCATGTCTCCCAATATCGCGCTAAACTCAAGTGGCTTCCTATACGCCTTCGCCGGAATACTCATATACTTTCTCTTCTTTATACTATACTGTTTAATCCTTCCTCCCCGCGCTATCTTAAGGAACGTTTTGATTTCCTTCAGTCACTCAGGTCATCAGAAAATCTTATTTTGAAAACACCTTCACGTGACACCTCTTTTTATAATAAATCATTTACAGTCCAAGCAGTTCACCTCTGGAATGCGTTGCCAGTATCAATAAAGAGGGCACCGTCACTCGATATTTTTAAAGCTCACGTGAAAAAATTTTATCTTTCTTGCAGCTGCTAATATATCTTTCTTTACATATTGCCAAGTATGTTTAAATTTATTTTGAGTTGTTTAGTTTATATTATTGGTATTTATTTTATTTATACATTATTTATATAATTTTAATTATATTTTTATTGTAATTACATAATATATATTTTAATATGTAGGTATTTAATTATTATTCGTATTTATTTATTGATTTACTATCTATTTTTTATCATAAAATGACACCACCGTCTTATAATGTTTATAAATTCCTCTCCATCCTAAGGTTGTCTGGAAGAGATCGCTCTTTAGCGATAAGACCGCCCATTGTACAGTTATTAATATTATGTTCTTTTCTTCCTGTTTTGTTAACTATTTTTTCTGGTGTACAATAAAGAGTTATCTATCTATCTATCTATAATATGCACACGTTTCCACGTTTACCTATGAGGTAGGTGTACTTAGCGCGTTTTTTAACTTATTTTTTTTATTTATTATTTATTATGTTTTGAACAATTTTACTGATTTTCAGCTTGTTGTGATTTTATGCACCTTCGAATGTCTAGATTGACCGGACTACTAGAGCCATATTATTTGTGACAGCCCATATAACTTCTACGTGCCAAAAAGAGACAAACGTAGCGCGGCAAAGAGAGACCTCGCTGTTCTTAACTTGGCCATTGATTTGATCTATCTCATACTATACTTACAAATCTAACAGCAACACCATTGACAGAGGTCCTCAGATTGTGCTTGCCCAAGTAGACGGTGAGCGTGTTGTGGTTGACGACACGGTTGGAGTTCTTGCGGGTGACGCAGTGGCCGGCGGTGATGATGTGTCGGTGGGAGACCAGGGTGCCACCGCAGATGTACTTGTTGTCCACTGTCTGGAAATGATTATTCATCATCATCATCAGCCTATAATGTGCGCGTGAGTAAGGTCGCCAGAGCTCATAGGGGAGGGGGGAAAGGCCGGTAACGCGTGAGCGATGCTTCTTGTGTTGCAAGCGTCCATATGGCTACGGTAACCGCTTACCATCAGGTGGGTCGTATGCTTGTTTACCGACTAAGTTGTATAAAAAAAAAAATATGTCCCACTGCTGAGCACAGGCCTCCTTTCACAAATTAGGGTAAAAGGGAATGGGCAGATACTCTACCACGCGTGCCCGCTGCGGATCGGTGGAGGTAGGCTAGTGGTCAACCTACTGTTGAAATTTTTCAAGCCACCTAGGAGGCATCCAACTAGCTTAACGACTATCACAATTAAGTGATAACCGGGACCAACGGCTTTACGTGCCTTCCGAAGTACGGAAACGCTCGATTTGAAATACCACTAGGCGGTCACCCATCCAGGTACCGACCACGACAGTGGTAACTTAACTTGCCGATCGATTAAGAACGGCTTATCATGCTACACGAGCGCTTCCTACACCACAATGATTATTACTCATTTTAAAAGGTGTATGTAGATGTTGGGATATCACTGGAGAAAAATTGTATACAGGGGTAAGTTCGCATGTCGGGGAAGATCGTATATCGGGGTAATATCGTCTTCAAATTCGTAGAAAAAAAATAGCGATATTTTTATAACTGGCAACATAGAGAGTGATATTATTTAGATATGGTCTTCCCTTGGACCGTATCCGGTATTACCCGAGCATAAATATGGAAAGATAAAGTAAATTGGTGTTTTGTAAATGTGTGTCTACAAAGGTATAGATACTACAATTTTATTATTTACATCATGGATTGTTTGATGTTACTAAAACTATCTATTTTATATTCATTGTCCATTAAGATCAGTTCACCTATTTTATGTCGCTGACCGTACCAAATAATAATAATAATAAATAGCATAGCCGTAATAGCAAATAGCATAGCACAAGCAGTTATTTTATGCGGTTCAGAATTCATCCAAAAACATACGCGTACCTGGGTTTGGTAAAGAGCTATCTGCCATGGCCATTGTCCTTCCAATGTTGGAGTTCCATTTACCACCAGTGGAATGGGATTGTTCAGCACCACTTTACCGCACACCCCCTGTAGGAGAAGAATATAATTCAAGATGAATCATGAGAATTTTAAGAAAGTAAATCAGGAGTAAATTGATTAGTCTACATTCTACTAAGAATAATACAAATTATGTGTTGTGTTAGCATTAGCAATGACTATTTGAAGACCGAGAAAACAATATGGTTTTGCTTAGAAATGCTCGAGTTTAGTATCGTTTACTCGCTCGGTACTCAATACGACCATTTTTGTAAATTGATATTAAAATAAACATATAAAAAAGTTATAAGTAGGTACTAAGTCTTTTTGTATCCTCGGTCAACAATTAGTCAAAATAAATGTATAGCAAGCATTACTCAAGGAATAGTTGTTAATATGTATGAAAGACTAACTTCAGATATTTGTAAAATGGTTGAGATACGCACTACATGTTTGAGATTTACTTTTAAATCTAAGCTACTGACGACATTCATGATTAATCTAAGCCAAGGCTACTTTCCTACTGTAAAAACAGAAAAGTTATGAATGATAAGTAATAGAACTAAAAAGTTTGTTAAGGCACTAAAATACAACATGCTGCTTGAACTAAAATTATATTATTTATCTACTCAAGTGCGTTTAAAGATAAAAGTGCAGCCAAGTTATATGTAAGTTACTTAGCAGAGTTTTCAGTCCAAATCTCCAAAATAGTCCGAAACTTGTCAATCTGGTGGTCTTAACATGTTAGTGTAAAAATCTTGTTTAGGTGACCTTTAGATCAATTGAACTGTTGATTTGTTCCCTAATGTAGATATGGTATATTTTTTAATTAAAATAAAATAAAGTCTAATTTAGTGTAAAAAAGTTGTCGAAACATTATCTACTTATATCTATTAACATTATATTGTTTGCTAGTTTGGATTGGATGTAGGAATTAATCTCCGGAACTATTGGTCCAAATCTGAAAATTCTTTCAGTACCTAATAGGAAGGTACTTTTCAACTCAGTAACGCGAGTGAAACCGCGGTAGACACCTAGATAAGTAAAAAAATGTTTATAAAATATTACTATCGTAATGTAGTGATGCCTTCAACAAGTAATTGTAACATACTGTAGTAATAATACTATTACAAGTCACAGAGGTGTCTGATCCATGTAAAACCTGTATAACTGTTAACCAGACATGCAGCTCGGCTATTAAATACATATTATGTAGGTATGCAGACGTAAATAAGTCCATACCCATCAAATAAAAAAAAGTATCTCTTACTCAAACCGGATCAATAAAGTTATTATTGTTGTAGATCCAATTTTGCAAACAAGGGGATTTACTCGTCCCAGATTCTTATATCAAATAACCAGTTTTTGAATTACGTAAATAATGAAATTTGTTTCCCGAGTAGCAGTGCTATTGATTATGTCAATATAATAAATATGTTTTGGTTATAAATAATTGGACTATTTTGCAAAAAACTTAAACCGACTTCAAAGTCTGATCTGATGACAAAGGGACCAAACGGGAAGAGTACCCTTCCAGACAAAAAAGAATTTTCCAAATCGGTAAATAAATGACGGAGTTATGAGGTAACAAAATACAACCGAATAGAGAACCTCCTCCTTTTTTTGAAGTCGGTTAAAAACTATAATAAACAAGTGAGTCTACTTGTGTCTTTTGACACCTCAATGGACCAATCTTGCCGTTTCAATTGACGTCAAGTTGAGAAAAGGCATGATAAATTATGATGCATTCTTCTGATATAAGTATTAGTCTATTATCTAACTGATCATAAAAGAAAACCACATAAAGGAAGCAACATTTCAAAATAATACCATTTATTATTAATAGTACTAAAAATGCTGTAGGCACTACATACAATGGCTTGTACTCATTATTACGCATGAATTGTAACAATAATTTGTAACGACAGGAAGTAATATTTGTGATTTGTTTTTAACTGTACATTACAACTACCTGCTATGTTATTTACTCGGGTAAAATAAGATTAAATATCCTTACTCATATTATAATTCGATTCTAATATGAATGGGTAGGCATTAAAAGTATAAAATAATGATACAGGTAGGTACCTATACCTAATCTTATTTGTCTTTAGCAATAAGATACATTTAAATTTCAAGTTAATTAAAATCTCCGGTACTGTACTCATACATTATAAAATAATAAATAAATAAATCTTGAACTGTTTTTTTTGTATGAGTAATTTCCCTGAAAATTAACATAATTATATAAGTGCTCATTCACACTGTCCCGCATACTAGACTAAACTAGCTAATAATATGGCTGTTTTACCCCGGGCTTGAGGGCGAACTACCATCTCTTAGAACAGTAATATTTATAACCTTACTTGTGTTACGTCTTTCTTTGACATCCGACGTCAAAAAAGGACGGAAGACAAGTAATGTTTTAAAATACCGTTTTATGAGATGGTGGTTGGCCCCCTGAGCGAGTATCGCATTTGTACAAAAAAAAATATACCTACTAAGTATATGAAAAATTATATTATACTAGCTGCCCGGCGCGACTTCGTTCGCGTGGTGCTACCCTACCCCGTGGTGCTACCCTACCCTACCCTACCTAAACCGCCCGGCAGATGGCGCTGCAGTCGATAATATAACCTAGATACCGACTGCAGCGCCATCTGCCGGGCTGATTTGTGAATCTAAACCATCCAGGGCGCCACCCAAACGCATACAAAAAAAACATTCAAATCGGTCCAGCCGTTTAGGAGGAATTCAGTGAACGTACAGTAGAATTTTATATATAAAGATGTATAAGTAATAGTTTGATATATCTACTGTGGTAATAGTGCAGAAAGTTTGTAATATCTTACCTGTTGTCTCTCGTTGGTTTTTTTTTTATTTCCAGAACCCGAAGGCAATACAATTAAAGGTTGACCTCCCGTGAAATATTCATCGGTATCCTCAGAATCCCCAGTACTGAAATGGTAAAGTTACACCATTTAAAAATGACCGTCGATATTCACGAGCACAAATGCAGCCAGTGAGCACACATTAGTGCACATGGAGAAACAAAACTGAGAAGTAAATAAAATTGAAAGAAAATAAAATATGACGTTATGGCTTATTACGAACTAATAAACGTATTATTTTTATACCACTGAGGTGGCAACAAGCATACGGCCCGCCTGATGGTAGCAGTTACCGTAGCCTATGGACGCTGGCAACACCATCACTCGCGCGTTGCCGACCCTGAAGAAACCTCTTCACACCCTTTTTGAAGAACCCCATGCTGTACTCCATTGGGAAAACCACGGCGGGGAGCTCATTCCACAGTCCGAGCGTCCGCGGAAGAAAACTCCTTTTAGCCCGCACAGTTCGTAACAATTCCGCTTTCAATGTGTGTGGATGGATTCCCCGTCGATGGCGAGAGTTGCGATGGTGGAAGGTAGCCGTGATTGAATTTCAATATTTGTTATAAAAGACTATGAATTTGAAAGAATGTTTTATATTATATCAGATAATCAATTTGTATGTAGCTCATCTCGTGACGTCAGGTTACATGCCATAGTAATTTTAGTTTCACACACACATAAATTTATATGGATTCGATCATATCAAAACGTATAAAATACAGTGATATCACGTGATGGTATTTCGAAATAGAAAAAAAAACATGTCCAAAATTTTACGTGACCTACGGTGGGTATATCTTATACTTACACATTTTTTTTCAATGGAAAAACAAGTATTGCTCTCCTCCAGATTTACGTAAGTCATAATCCGGTATTACCCCGTTTTTTTAAATCCGTTTGAAAACTGTCAAGCGATTGTAGATTTTGTTGGCTGGTAATTGTGTCGAAATTTAATTGTGATACCATAGCGCAGTAGTGTGGCTGCTTCATCTTTTTAGTAATCTGTATTTTTTGTTATGTTTGTTTGAGTTTTCTTTGACTTTGTCAGCGATACATTTTTTATGGGGATATTTTTATGCATGCGTCCACTTTTTGTACAGTAAAATTGCGGCTTTTAATATAAATGCTTAAAAAGGTTTTACAGCCGCAAAATAAGCACAAAAGATTAATTACCATGTGAGGAGAATTTATTAATATAATAATTAATTAACTACCCTTATAGATTTTATAAATACTTATTTATTTAAAACTCATTCAATTCATATGTAATATATATTTTCTAATTTTTATGGTTTAAAATAATTATTTATTTATATGTAATATTGTGACTGTGGTTTCAATTTAATTTAATTTTTGGTTTTTAATTCTATTTTGAATTCACCGTCCAAATGTCCGTGATTCACACGTGGCTTCAGCCGAAAATCAGCGTAGTTATCTGCAGCACATGCTGAGCTGGGGCCAATTGGACCCACGATATCACACACTGTTATTGTTATTATCATTATCACACTTGTTATTATATTTGTATTTGTTACTAGCTGTCCCCCGCGGTTTCACCCGCGTTCAAGTACAAAAAGTAGCCTATGTCCTTTTCTATACCATAGGCTATCTGCATGCCAAACATGATGATCCGTTGAGTAGTTGAGGCGTGAAGGCGTAACAAACAAACAAACAAATAAACAAACAAACTCACTTTCGCATTTATAATATTAGTTAGGATTAGGATTAGTTAGGATTGGTTATTGTATTGTTTTTTTACGTCTTTTAGTTTGTATAATATGTTGTATGTTATTATGCTGTTTATTTTTTTATTTTTATTTTTATTGTGTTGTGTGTGTATCTGTGTTTTCAATAAATAAAATTTTATCTTTTTTTATCTTTATCTTTAAATATTTTGTTTTTTGATATTGAATTCTTAGTTGTTTACCTTCGAATGACAACAGCGGGGCGATTATTCAATCATTTTCGAATTGAAATCGGTTCAATATATCGGTTTTCTGATAACTTTTTTACGTTCTGATCATTGTTAATACAAACAGTGGTTCATTAGAAATGGAACCATTTCCGATTTTGTAATATTTCTACCGATTCAGAGGTAATTTCAATCTGAATTTCATTGCAATAAAGTTACGTAATCCACGTACAGATACACCTATAGGTACCTCCTTAAACTAGTAAATACTATTATCAACAAAAAACTAGCATGAATCTGGATCTAGGATTATTTCTAGTAACTGGAGCTCTTATTATACTGTATGCAATGTAAGTTTTTTATTTTATGCAATTAATTTACTTAATTACTAAGATGTAAGGCCTAAGCTGCGCATCCACCAGAGCTGTTCGAGGTAGTCGAGCGGTGTGAGGATGCCTCGCGAAATGGGTTTCCTGGAAAAATCTATTTACTCCGTCATATACATTATCAAAAAATATTAGATACGTATTTTTTCTTTTGTCAATTAAACAAACAATACGAGGATATGGTTTGTTTAAGTTCCGCGTGACGTCACGGTGTGGTACACTTTTTAGTAACAAGTGACGTCACGAGCCCCCACTCCCGAACTTAGTCGCACTTTATCTTCGACAATTGTTAATGATTTGGTAAAACAAAAATACGTCCAGTATTTTTTGATAATCTAACTGACGGACTAATTAGAATTATTATTTTGTTACCCAGGAACCGTCCCTATCACCACTATAGATGTGCGAGGAATGTGTAAAGAGATGTGGTGTAAAGTGTAATAATGTGTACATATGAGCGCGTTGCGAGGATAGGTAGCGGACTCTCTTCGGATATGACCTCTATTTTACCCACTATCTATTCTCATTTTTAACCGACTTCAAAAAAAGGAGGAGGTTCTCAATTCGGTTGTATGTTTTTTTTTTTTTTTTTTTTTTATGTTTGTTACCATCCTACCGTCATAACTCCGTCATTTATTAACCGTTTTGGAAAATTATTTTTTTGTTTGGAAGGGTACACTTCCCGTTTGGTCCCATTGTCATCAGATCAGGATTTGATTTCTTCTAAGTGTACTTTGAAGTCGGTTTAAGTTTTTTGTAAAACAGTCCAATTATTATTCGCACATTCCTCGCTTACATCCCTCGCACGCATTTCTCTCATGTTTTGTATGTAAACCTCGCTCCGTTAAGCCCATATCTACCAAACGTGTTCGGAGCGAGGCTAGGTAAATTAAGTGATTCTATTGGTGCTAAAAAACACATTCCTCGCACCGCAGCTTAGCACATCTCTGGTGGATGCTCAGCTTTATAGAACGAAATCAAAACTCAGTCAACAGTCTCAAGAAAAGATCGTGTTAATCGAAAGTATATAAACCCTACCATCGTGGTATGGTTTCTTTACGATGTTTTCCTTCAGCGAGAGCTCTAGCTCATTCGAGCCTCTTCTTCTTCTTCTTCTTATTTTTAATTTTGGCAACCAATCCCAAATTAGGGCTCATTTCTGCCAGTGTCGAGTTATATTATAATATCCAGTCACAAAATCACTTCACATTATAGTCCTCAGTCAGTCAGCGTCCATAAAAGTCATGTTTTACTGCAATGGTGGTAGTTGTACTAAAACTCTTCACGGACTTTTTGAGACTTGAAAAGTCACGATACACATAATTCATTTCATTTCACTTCACTGGTGCACATGGATGATCTTTATTGGGTAAAATACCACCAAAAAATACACAATAAAACTCAAAATACACAAAGAATCATGGCGAGATCCATAGATTGATTTGTACAAAAAAGTAAAACATTTTAGAGGGTATTGAATCACTTCCAATGTTGAGATTACATTACCAGCAACATGTTAATATACATGAAATATTGTATAAACCCCGCAAAACATAACAGCATAATGGTTTTGGTCGCGAATAGTCGCGATTCGCCGGCATCCGCAAATGCAACCTTCCGAACCGGTATTAGAGTATTAGAGTCAGACTTTTCATAAGTAGTGCCTGCGAAGGTCTATTTGAATAAATGATTTTGAATTTTGAATTTTGAATCCCATAGAAATTCTCATTTTTATCCCGGGGTTCTAAAAATATTTTAAATGGCTCAAGTTGTTACTTAGGCACCAAGGATCAATTATAACGTCATTCCAACGTCTCAAAATCTTTATTTTTTTGTACAAATCTCGCCATGATCCTTTATGAAAATAAAAATGAAAACGCAACGTCACCCTGCAAGTTCCCGTCAAAAAGTCCCCCCGGGACCTTCGTCTCGGCATCCGTCACTACCAAAGCTATCATCGCCGAGGATATAAAAATAATAAATATTTTATCTATCTATAGATAGCTGCCTTTACATACCTTACGTCAAAATCATTAGGGTCCTGCCGGCGAGTTGTCTGCCTGAATGGTGGAGCGGTGGTGAGTCGGTATCCATCGTTAGGTCTTGAGTTCGAGCTTTGAGTGACCGTTTGCTGCACGGGACGCTCGCCGCCGCCAGCTCTGCTCATGTAAAAGATAGTTGTTTGTAGTCCACCACAATGTCACCATGATTTTGTGGTCAAACGTGGTAAACATAAAGATTCGTGTCCATGCACACAAATTTCCTGGGTAGGAATCGAACCCAGGACCTGCGGCGTGATGAGGAATCTAAACCTTAATAAGACATCCATAACTAAATCTTAACCAGCCACCCCAACTGGCACCGTCTACGGGCACAGTCAAGTTAATATGACATAAAAAAAAAAATGTACGTCTGTACAAGAAAAAAAAAAAAAAAAAAAATTGGACCCAACCACAGAGGAAATTCTCTCTTCCGTGGACCCACCACCGAGGCAGGGTCGTTTGTGATCATTTTTTTAACATATTTGAATCTCACAGATCATAAGTTTTGGGTGAAAATTCAAACGGGAAGCGATAACTTTCTTTATAAAATATTTATTTTCTTGTTTTCTTATTTAGGAACCGAACTAACATGCGATGGATAACATTCGAACTAGAGTTTTTGGCAAAAGCATATTTTAGAACTAACGTACGTCGCGATGAAAAACATTCGAACCAGTGTTTCTAAATAGCATACTTTCGAACTCACGTACTTCGCGATGAAAAACATTCGAACAAGAGTGTTTCTAAATAGCACACATTCGAACTCACGTACTTCGCGATGAAAAACATTCGAGCCAGAGTTTTTCGAAATAGCATACTTTCGTACTCACGTACTTCGCGCTAAAATACATTCGAATCAGAGTTTTTCGCAATAGCATATACATCGAACCAACGTTTTTCGAACTCACGAACATTCGCAGTACAGTCAATCGATGTTTCAAATTTCGAAGTTCTGTCGTCATTTTTGTACCTAATCGTTCGATTTCGGAAAAATCGTTTGTAGCAAACGCATAAACAAAAATGCTCATTTTGAAACTGTTTAAAACGACATCACTCCAATTCGAACGCACGTTGTTGCTAACAACAATATTTTGACTAGAGGAGTTGGTCCCATGGAAAACGTTAATACGTTGACTACTCGTGTACAAGAAATTATTCGTATATCTCACAGAACAATAAAAACAGTAGAAATGCGAAGTAGGCGTGACTCGTGTCGCCACTATTAAGCGTTGTTACGCTTAATCAACGCATATTTGATCCTATTCGTATCTTAACACTACGTCTAGTCGGAAGTCTCGTCACTTTCCTTGTTTTCCGTAAATATGCCGTATTGCTCCATTTTGGAGTGCAAGAATGATAGTAGAAGGAAAAATCTTAATAATGGAGGTGTTTCATACCATCTGTAAGTACAATTTAAGACTTATTCAATTAAAATCTAATTATTTCAATTCACTATTAATTTAATAGAAATTCAAGCTAAAATCAACCTTATCACTTTGAAATAAACTTTATTTTGGTTTAATGGCATCATCTATTTTATTCTCGAAAGTTCTTCGCTACTCAATTAGTGATGTAGTCAGGTTGGTTGGATGCTGGTTGTATCGACATGCATATTTGCAACAAAATATGAGTGAACATTAATAGGCTGCATATTGTGATATTTGTGACTAGTTTTTTTATTCGGCATTTAAAATATGCATAGCGCTGTGTTTTACCATGGTCAGTAATGATGTAGCCGAAGGTGGTAAGCAAAGTCTAGAAAGGTACTGGCTCTCAAGTGCAGCTGTCAGAATCGGAACACAACGATTTTTACCTTGAGGGTACCAGCCAGGTGTGTAGGTACTACAAAGTATCCTACAATCATGCTATGGTTTCCTCACGATGTTTTCCTTCACCGAAAGCTCAAGCTCAGTGTAGGATTCGAACCCGGGGCCTTCATCTCGGCATTCGTCGTCACTACCACTGAGCTATCATCGCCTCGAAAACAACCAATATCAGCAAAAATTAAAATAACTTTTTATTTTTTCTCCTGTTCCTAGTTGTTAACCAACAGTTTTATTTTGGTTTCAGCTACAAAATTGTAATGATGCCAGAGCGGCAGGTTCTTCAAAAAGAATAGGTGATTCCGAAACGCAACCAACTCTTCTCAGCAAATTCAACCTTCCGAACCGGTATTAGAGTATTAGTATTAGAGAGTTAGAGTATTAGAGTCTGACTCTTCATAAGTGCCTGCGAAGGTGCACCTTGCGTGCCTGGAATTTGAATTGTATAAGTATCTCGAACAAAAGCTGTAACATTAAAAGATCTTCCACATTAAAAAAGCCCTTGCTGAGTTTATTGATGGAGTCTTCTCATTTTAAATTTGTTCCTATATGATTATACTATATCTAACGTGAGTTTTATTAAATTAATAAATTTCTATTCTTTAAACTTATTCGTTTATTTTGCCTTTTTTCCCCACTTCATAATATTACCTCCTCTTACCAAAAAAATTTACCAAGCAATAAGCGTGATGAGGCGCCCAACAGGCTAGATGACAAAAAAAATCTATTTAGTCCGTCTTTTACATCATCAAAAAATATAAGACACGTATTTTTCGGTTATTAATTAAACAAAAAATTACGAAGATATCGTGTGTTGAAGTTTCGCGTGGCATCACGTTACAATACTCTTTTTAGTCTAAAGTGACCCCCCCCCCACTCCCGAACTTGGCTCGCTTTATCTTTGTAATTTTTTTAAGATTTGGTAAAGCAAAAAATACGTGTCCAATATTTTTTAATAATCTAACTGAAGGACAAATTAGAATTATTATTTTTTGACCTAGGAGCATCCCTATTCAATTTTTTTTTATACCACTATGTGGCAACCAAGCATACGGCCCGACTGATGGTAAGCGGTTACCGTAGCCTATGGACGCTTGCAACACCAGGGGTATCACTCGCGCGTTGCGAAAAAAAACATAAAAAATTTGGGTTTGTAAGTTGACTGGACTGAAATCATACATGGGTTAGATTGCAATTTATTATGAGTGTAGCAATTTGTTTTTGTCAATTTACATTTCAACAAGTTTCATTTTTGGTAAAATATTTAAGTGAATTGGGCCCAAGGTATCGATCAGTATCGATAATGTTATTCAATGTGTCACTGCACTGGCTGAGTAGCAGTATATATGGAAGTATGACGCAATTATCAACCTTATTTTAATTACTATTAAGGTGATAATGGCGTCCACTGAGAATAGCGCCATCTAGTGTCGAGTGGCAGAACTTGATCGTTCAATTGAATATAGTTGCATCGGGATCCTTGGCGTCGACATTTCCAGCGACGTGCTGTTCCGAAGTCACTTGGAAGACAAGGTGAAGCTGGCATCCAAAAAGCTTGGAGTGCTCAACAGAGCCAGGCAGTACTTCACATCGGGGCAAAGACTACAACTTTATAAGTCGCAGGTCCGGCCTCATATGGAGTACTGTTGTCATCTGTGGGCGGGAGCACCTGGATACCAGCTTGGGCCTTTAGACTCGGTTCAGCGACGTGCCATCAGAATTGTTGACGATCCCGAGCTCACAAACGGTTTAGAGCCCCTTAGTCTGAGGAGAGACTTTGCCTCCTTATGTGTGTTCTACCGCTTGTACAACGGAGAGTGTTCTAAGGAATTGTTCGACTTGTTGCCCACGGCTACCTTCCACCATCGCAACTCGCGCCATCGACGGGGAATCCATCCTCACACATTGAAACCAGAATTGTTTCGAACTGTGCGGGCTCAAAGGAGCTTTCTTCCGCGGACGCTCAGGTTGTGGAATGAGCTCCCCGCCGTGGTTTTCCCAATGGAGTACAGCATGGGGTTCTTCAAAAAGGGCGTGAAGAGATTTCTTCAGGGTCGGCAACGCGCGAGTGATACCCCTGGTGTTGCAAGCGTCCATAGGCTACGGTAACTGCTTACCATCAGGCGGGCCGTATGCTTGTTTGCCAACTTAGTGGTATAAAAAAAAAAAAAAAAAAAAAGTTTGTTTGTAGATTACAAAACGTTCTATATTCTTGCTACACTATTGCAAAATAAATGTTATATTTAGAGGGTGAAGATATATTTTTGAATGGACGATATGTGTGTCTTGAGCTAATATTGTCTAAACTAGAAACGACTAATCAAATGACTTGTTTATTGGTGTGCAATATATGAATATCTATTTATTTGTGTGAATTATGGCGACAGCGGTTCTGATACATATTTTGGCATTTCGCAGTTCCATTGTTTTTAATGTTCCGTGGTATATCTACACATCAAGGTGATAGAACATTATAATATATCATGATTAATCAAAGTAGGTACCTATAACTTTAACAGATATCGAAAGCGGTTTGTCCATTACCGTGTATTTTGTCCATTATAGTGGGCATAATATAGTTAAGTACCTACCTATTTTTAACCGACTTCAAAAAAAGGAGGAGGTTCTCAATTCGGTTGTGTTTTTTTTTTTTTTTTTTTTATGTTTGTTACCTCTTAACTCCGTCATTTATGAACCGATTTGGAAAATTCTTTTTTTGTCTGGAAGGGTACACTTCCCGTTTGGTCCCATTGTCATCAGATCAGGATTTGATTACTTCTTAGTGTACTTTGAAGTCGGTTTAAGTATTTTGTAAAACAGTTCAATTATCTGTCAGCTGTCTTTTTCATCAGACATTAAATTTATCTTGTTCTTAATAGGTATCTCCTACACACACAAACACATCCCTTTGCACAACTCCCTTCAAACACCATTCACGCAAACACTCTTAATTTAAGAAACTTATTCAACATATATGTATATAGGTATAGGGCAAAATACGTACCTAAGACTGGGCTAATACAAGTTTTCTAAACATCAACCTTGTATGTTTTTTTTTAAATAGCCCAACATAGTTTGTATTATATATTTATGTGTGTATAATATTTTTGAAGTTGTGAAATTCTAATACTTAGGTAAAGTACAAAAAGCTTGCTGGTTCACCTCAGGAAAAATATGGTGACCTTTTAGAACTTGCAGTCATTACATAATCGTTTTTTGATAATATTAATTAACAGCGCCATCAGACAAGTTTGCATAATGATTAGATGAGTTAACATTTTAGATACGCAGGTACGTATTTTCTGTGAAAATAAATTAAGCCGCGTTGTAGCGGAATTTATCTGTAAGAATTACTCATGGTAACTTGGACCCGAGGACCCAAGTAGGTATATTATATCTATATAGCCGATACTAAGAAATATCACTATCGTAATCGTACTCGAGGCCCAACTACTCTTCCGTCAGGCTTTGATTTTATTAAGGAAGTATTGTTTAGTGTTTAGTAATATATTGCATACTTACATATCTGAAGGAATAGCATTAGGTGTCTGAGGCCTGACGTAAAATGGTCTCGTATTGTCTTCAGAAGGCCGAGTACCGGTATTGACCGGTCTTGTTTGAGGCCGATCCTCCGGTCTTATATCGGGCCTCGCATCAGGCCTCACGTCGGGCCTCACTTCAGGCCTCGAGCCAGGCCTCCCATCAGTGGTCTGTGGCCTGGATGTACTGCTACTCGGCCTTTGAGGCCTATTGTTTGTATCCGGCTGGTCTACAACGGGATGGGGTGTTTTAGCGTTGCAGATCTCTCTGCCATTAAGTCTTATAGCTAAGAGTTTAGGAGTTTTGTTCAATGGATTATATTGTACGAAGAAGCGGACGGCTACTGCTGGGCCAGGCTGTATCTTCATCTTAGTGTTTTCGATCTTGAAATCTATGTTGTCCACGGTTGATACGTCGCCAATCCAATTCTGGGAAAATAGGTAAGGTACAAACAAACTTACTTTTTTCTTTATAAAACTATAAACTTTATAATCATACTTATATTTTTTAATCTTTATTTGTCAGAATTGTCAGCTTTATTTTATTACATTACATCACATGAGAATTTTGTTGTTATTTTTTTGCATTCATGCTTAGGTAACGTTTGTTGTAAAAGATTAAAAAAATAGCCAGTGCAGTCATATTGTCCAAAAATATTTTAAAAAAAAATTTGCCTATTCATCTCAGTTGAAACCTGACTTCCAAACCGGTAGAAACTTATAAGCAGCGCAGACAGACTTTTTTTTTGCGAAGGAGTCTGCGGCAGCCAAAAAGACCGTCACGGTTTTTTCACAGATCAAAGCACACAACACAACGTACCTACATTACATCTTCGATCATTCTGTCTTCGAGATTGTACACACGGCTACAGATCAAGCTATACATTTCTAGTATAAGCTGAACGCCCATTGTACGGAAATCCTATACAATGCAAGATCAGCTTATACTGGAAATGTATAGCTTGATCTGTAGCCGTGTGACGTCTTACACAATTTTTTATTTTGTTCCTACTTTAAATACACGAAAAGAAGAAGAAATAGAGATTTCGATACATCCTATTCTTTCGCAGACTTTTTGAGCTCGTGTGCTTTGTATAGGTTCTATTTTCACAGACTAAAAAGCGCGGCACAGGTAGTCTGTCTGCACTGCACCATAAACCTTCTTAAATGCGCTCCTAGATCCTAAACTGGCTTTGATTTAACTCAGTACCTAACAGACGAATCAAAACTATCATGACGTAATTCCAAATGTTAATCTGCTTCGTAAAATATCAATTTGAGGACTGAGGTGGCATTCTGACGTGATAGTCCTTGACATATACATAGTTGAAAGAAAAATATAGCTGCGTTTTAAATATCGTATGGTTATTTTTTAGTTACATATTAGAATTCTAATAACCAGATGGACCCGTTTATTATGTCACGTAACATTTTACCGACAAATCATCATAACTTACCCCAAGTATATCAGCCTTAGAATCCAACACAATATTCAGCCACAAGGAATGCAGAGTGCTATCTGTGGACAGGTTGACGACCCCGTACCACCTGCCTGGCTCCGTCCCTGGGGGCTCGTAACTGAACACGTTGGGGCATGGCGACACTGGGGTGTCCTGTTCGTGTGATGGCACTGCTAGAGCTATGATCAGCAGGCTGAGGGCTTTTATCTGAAATAGAAAAAAAATGTGATTAAAAGGTAGAATTTATTATCTAAATCCGTTCAGCATTATGTCGTGATGAACAAAAACATCCACAATTATTACTAGGAATAATTAATTGATAGGTAATTGCACAAAAAATCGTAGACATGTTGTTTGGGCAGCTTTTAGTAAAATACATTATTAATAACGATAAAATAATAAGATACATACAACATTTTATTTTATTTATTTCCTATAGTCGTAACAAATCAAAATAAAATATTTAAATCGTGAAATTTTCGCACATTCATTCTCATAGATTCAAATTAATTGTTGCCGATTATAAAACTGAAGCAGTTTAGGATTCAAGCTCGATTACCATTATTGAACTTTAAATCTTAATTTTAGTCCAGTACAGTTTATTATCTCAAATAAGTGCTAACATTAATACCTAAGTTCGATGCCCTCAAGTAAGTAGGTAACTGGCCGATCCCCAGCTCGGCGTTACTTCCCAACTTAAACTTTGTTTGACGTATGATTTGACCTTGTTTGTTTGTGTGTAAATTGGACTGTTTTACAAAAAACTTAAACCGACTTCAAAGTACACTAAGAAGTAATCAAATCCTGATCTGATGGCAATGGGACCAAAGACGTGTACCCTTCCAGACAAAAAAAGAATTTTCCAAATCGGTTGATAAATGAAGGAGTTATGAGGTAACAAACATAAAAAAAAAAAAAATTACAACCGACTTGAGAACCTCCTCCTTTTTTTGAAGTCGGTTAAAAATGCGGATTTATAATCTGTTATTATATACCTACTATTATCTGTGCTATGATAAAGACGTCTCGTTTAGTGCATTATTTCTTAGAAATATGCTCCCCGCGTAATCGCGCTTACATAAATTGTTTATTAGTTACTTCGTTCTAATCTGTCTATAGGTATCAGATGTTAAACTTATGCTAGTTTTATAGTAATGTGGTTCGTTTTTTCTGATTGGCCGTGTGTAACGGGGTATTTATATATACCTACCTAGGAAATGATTGAAAAATCTTCCTTGAGGATTTAAAAACAGTTTCCACGGCGATTCAATGGTCAAATACTAAAGTGCGGCCGGTCGTCGATGTAATCATTTCACCACAGAAACAGTCCTCATACATATGGCCATGGCTGGATAAATAGTTATCGTAGTCTGCCATAAAAAAAAAGGTTATAATAGCTAAATGCAGGCTACTTATGTGTCTAATTATAAGTAGACCTTAGCAAACGAGTTTCAGCTGCATGCAAGCCGCATAATGTTTTTTTTTTCTTTCTTTACTGGCAATCGTCCATTTTTAAATACCTATCCGGTATCTATCTGATAATTTGAATTAAGAAATTTTTTTTTACTTATCAGAGGAATAGTAGGTACCATTATTTTATTTATTTAGCGACTAATAAATCGGCCCTTAAGCGTTTAAAAATTGTCCTTGCTTTCATATAGTAAACGGTCACCGTGCGTCCGCTCATATGCAATTTTCCGGATAACCGGTTAACGATAACGACGGTATGGTATGCTTATACCATACCACATACCATACCAAGCACGGTATTGATGAAAATAATCGTGCTATCCTTTTAAAGAAATCAACAAGTTATGCAGTATTTATAATTTCAATATCCGAATATCAATCTGACACGTGAATTTCCTAAAATAAAAAAAATTACACATAGCCATCTGATCTATAACTAATCAGAGCTTGTAGTATGGAATCTATATAACTTAAATCCTGCATATACATACTGCTAGTAATATATAAATCCATAGATATATAAAGTACACCCAGACTCGGAACAAACCAACATGTTCGTGAACACAAAGTCTGTTATATATTGAATAATGAGTTGAACCTGCGAACTGTGGCGTGGCAACTGGCAATATAAATATTTTACCTCCAAGCAAACAGAAAACTAATGAATAGCATTTTTTTAACATCCTTGTGAATAGCGTAAAATAATACACAATAAAGTCTTATTTTTTGCTATATTTTACGCATTTCATATTGTGAGTTAAAGCCAGTGTATTCCCAAATCTAGTTATATGATTTAAACGTTGATTTAATAGCTTAATTACACAATTTCCAAGGTAACTGTTTGTTAATGAGACAACTAATTAATCTTAATACGCATCACTACGTTTACCATTAGAGGGATGTACCATTATTTATGTATGTACATTATTGTATATGTACATGTACGAAGATAGTCTTTGACTTATAATCTCGTGATAGATATGATTGTATATCTGATATACAGGATGGATACGAGAATACGACAATAAATGAAACCACGTAAAGTACTCATAAATACCTTTGAAAACGCAAAAATTACAACTGTTTCATACATTTTAGCCGAGGAGATACAGATACAGATAGCAGAGGAGATAGAGGTTGACCTTTTTTATATATAGTTAGTCCCATCATAAAAGTTGATTTTTATTTTTATTAGATAGGCTTGCTTGGATGTTGCTTGATGTTCGTATTTATGAGTAATTTACGTGGTTTCATTTATAATCGTATTGTCGTATCCAGCCTGTATATCAGATATAGAATCATATCTATATGTGATACATATTACATGATCACGAGATTATAAGTCAAAGACTATCTTATAAGATGCTAGTTATACCGCCGCGGTTCAAGTTCAGTAAGAATAAGAGAGTATATAAGTAAAGAAGTCCTTCTCCATAGGCGAGGTCCTGGTTGTCTTGAGAGTTTCCTTCTAAGCTGTGTCCTTACCACCTACAGCCACATCATCACCAAGGAAAATTATGGTAAAACAAAAATCGAACAATAGGTAAAAAAAGTCCTCTAAGGCTGTCTGTCCACTGGAGCCGAGAGGAGAGGAGCGGAGCTGTGCCAAAATTAACCAATGGAATTGAATAGAATATCCACTCGCGAGATTTATTGACACAGCTTCACTCCGCTCCTTTCCTCTTCACTTCCGTGGGTCAGCCTAATCATCTTTTGATGAAAGGAAGTCAGGCTAAATGGTTAGGTTAGGATCCTTCAAGTGAGGAATAATTAGTATTTTTTTTATCATTCATCATTAAGAAAATATTACGGGCTAAGGTGGTCAAACATTGCTAAAGTCATGCTAAAGTAAACTGAAATTACATGAAAACTATCATGACTCTTAGCTGTTATCAACCAAATTCCTTACCACTAACAAACTCTGCTCTCCAGCAGCACTTACTTTATCTTTTAACCCCCTTACTCATAAAGCGCTTTTTAACTAATATACTGTTTAAAGGGTCACGTAAATAATGTCACATTATTTGACAATGACAATAGAGTATATTAGTTAAATAACGTTTTATGAGTAAGGGGGCAATTCTTTAACTTATCTTTATTGTTTAAACTAACCCTTAATAAGTTCATCGATCTACAGGAAAAAGTTATTCAAAGAATTGTGATACAATAACAAGTTATAACATGTTATAAACAACTTTTAGTTAACAGTGTAAGGACGAATGCCTTCCGTAGTTTATGGTCTCTTTCTTTTCCATGTAAAACGAAAAGGATGTGCATATTACATTGAGGTGGCTTGAGGTCAACCGGACGCGGTTTTATGTTTTAATGTTGCTTTGAAGATATTTTAGAAACCGGGATTTCACTTTGAAATATTTCGCGAGTTTGCAAATCAGAGAATAAATGAAAGTTGTAGTTAATTTCTTTTCAAGACGCTCACCATGGCAAGAGATTTTCTCTTTTGAGATTTAGCTGAAAATTATGCAATTTTTTCCAAATGGAAGTGTAAAAAAAAGTTTTTCCGAAGCTAGTTTTACAAAAAAAAAAATAACGTTGATTTAATAAATTCAATATTAAGCAACCATTGTTTATAAAGACATGTTAACTTTTTTACTGATTTCCACAGATACAGATGTCGTGGTGACCATGATAGTACTATCGACGTAATACGTATAAAATTACTTTTTTAAATTTTAGCATGTTCTAATTTACATGTACATTTTAATTTTAGTAGAAATAGTTCTGGTGCCCAAGTCTGCTCAAATGAGACGATGTGCACAGTTGGAACACAGTAGCAGACTTGGGCCCCTGGCCTAATATGTTCGTGAATCAACTAAGCATAAACATTGTGTTTCTAACTATGTTTATGTGACCTTATCGGACGAACTCCGAATGCTGATGTCAAAATAGATCAACATATTCATAATATACCTATCTATATAGTTCTGTTGTGACCTATTATCATTATCTACACAGTAGCGACTTAGAAACTATCGCGAAAAGGTTGAAGGTTTGTTGATGTACCTCATAATCGAACACGCTGTCTGCCGTAACGAATCAATTTAGAATTCGTAATATTTAGGAAAATTTGGGGCCCAAGAATGCAATTACCATATTGTGTTTCAATGAAACATCACTGGTGTCAAAATTGACAGATTTGACAATTACGATAGTCTACGGATGCCCGGTTTCAATAAACAAAAACGAATCGTTTTGCTTACCAATGGTAGGTTTTTTAATGCCAAACTGGGCATATAGATCATTTCGCAAGCTAATTTTACCTGTGATAGCTACCTCCATAAGGGAGGGTCTGCTATGCAAAGCCTTGAGGTCTTTGCTTCACTATTAGTAAAGATATAAGTCTTAATTTTAATTTAATTCAATAGCGTCGACAACCATCATGAATTTATTAGACAACGCACGCGCAGCAGACTTGCCCCACTGTTAGGTTATACTTTTGTCTTGAATAGCAAAATCCTTTCTTAGAAAATGTAGTAGTCCTAGAAAATACTACTGATTAATAAAATAATAGGAAAAACTGTCTGATTGTCAGAAGCACGTTCAGCTGCGGTTTGAGCAGATGTAGAAACTTAAATTTTGTATGAATAAACCAAAGAATTTAAAACGTCCAGAAGGATAATCGCCTCTATGGGAACATGAAATAAACAAGCCAGAATTGACAGTATTTGACAGCCGTGCGCAGTACGAACTGAGAGCGATTTGCTCAGGGAGCCCCTCAAGCGGAGTGAAATTAAATGTCATGCTTTAGTAAGGCGGATTATCCATCTGGGTAGAGGCACGATGCCCTATGAAAATCTTTGGAATAAACATATGTACGTTTAGAACAAAAACTGTAATATTAAAAGATGCACAAAAAATGCCTTGCTGAGTTTCTTGCCAAAGTGTATTTCGAATCGGTGGTAGATTCAAAGTTTATAAGTGCCTTAGGCCTGTAAGCATTTTTGAGAATAATGTCAGCAGTTGAAGAGGTTGTATGGGTTGAGCCTTTGCCTGTCTTGGGAATAAAGAAGAGATTGATTTGGCGCGTCAGAAGAATAATATAGAAAGGAGAAGCTGATTGAAAATAATTACACGAATTAAGTTATGAGTTAGAGGAACTCCGTAATGTCAATACCTAGTTAAAAGACAATTATACAAGTGCATACAAAGTATGAGATTTAGGCGAAGCCAAAAGAGGCTATACAAGTATCTGGATCATAGAATTCAACCTGTAGGAGCTGGTGAGTGTGGAAAGGGACGGCTAGAAGGGGAAGTGGAGGCCGTAGGGGGGAAACCCCAAAATAACCAACATGGATACAAGCACTAGATGTTTATAGGCCTAAACCACAGAACCTGAACTGAATAAGTAAATTGCTTTTTGATTTTGAGTCAATCAAGCAGGCTGTTGACAGGTTTTTAAGGCTAAACCCGCAGTGGTATTATCACAAATATTTCAGTTCTACAGCACGCAGATAAAATCATGCAAATAATATGACATCTGAATATCGGCCGGTGTCATGGTCCAAATGTGGTGGGGAATTCTTTGCGATGGCATGCGTTCGACCGCAGACCTATTGCTCATCATCAAGTATTGATTGAACTACTTTTTGTCCCAGTTGAGATTTCCTTGTATTGTTACTGTGGGTCCCACGGTGCGTGATTTCACTGACTACAGTGCGGCCGCCGAGAGAATGCGTTTCTGGCACCTCGCTCGGCGGCCGCATCGAGCGAATTCATACTGTTGCAAAGAATATTATTAGGTAGTTACCTACTGCATAAAAAACTACGCGTTAAGTAGCAATATTGCCGTGCTGGGGCACAATTCTCGTATCTTTGACCTAAATGTCACTTGCGACTTTTTCCAAACAACATTCGCTATTTTGATTTCATACACTGTTTTCCTGTGACTAAACTGGTAACTATAAAGCACAGAGCAGAAACTGTATGTACCTTATTTAGTGCTCAAACCTCTTCTCCTTTTCCCGTTACGCGGGGTCGGCTTTCCCAATCATGCGACGCCATTTATTTACATCTGGTGCGTCATCTTCTGTAAGTCCCATTTCCCTCAAGTCCTTTTGGACCCTTGTCATCCATGTGGTTTGAGGTCTTCCTCTTCCCCTCGTCTTTGTAGCTATGGAAAGGCACTTTTTCACGACATGATCGTCTGTTCGTCTAAGAACATGACCGTACATCATCAGAGACATCTCAGCTCAGTCTCAGTCTGTCTCAATTTCGTGCTCAAACCTATAAGGCACAATTTGTGTGTTCTATACTTCCACCTCAAGATTTATAAATACATACGATGATCGAATAAATCCTCATATAGGTTTCTCTTTGAAATACGGAGCCACAGGGCAGTTAACTTACAAAATGAAGTCTAATCGAGAAACAAAATAGTTATTAAGCAATTAGCCCTGATTGTCTGTCTTAATAACCCGTTAATTTGTTACTGGGTTGACGGAAATTACCTACTTTGGAATAATAGGCCTAATAGAGGTTTCTTTGTGGTTTATCATATTTAATTTTGTAAAAAACTAATGTATACAGGAAAATCTAAGGAGCAAGTTGTTAATGTATTTTTTTTTACTATTATACATATTATTATTTATTAAGTAATTTTAACTAAAATTACATTCTGACTCAACTCCATTACAACTCCACTCCGATTGAGTCGATGTGCTTGTCTAATAAATTCATAATGGTTTTTAACGATATTGAATTAGTAGACTACGTACCAAAACTGACAAATCTGTCAATTTTGACACCACTAGATTGTTCATTGAAACATCATTCTAATAGCAGACTTGGGCCCCAAACTGCGATGAATACATTTTTCGTTTTCATAGAAAAAACTGACTTTATTTAAGAATGGATGGGTTAAAAAATTAGATAACAATTTTAAGCATAATCTAATCTTAGATATTTTAATAAATTTTTATTTCGTTTCAACTGTCCGGTGTCAGTAATCGAATCTTGTAAGCTTAATTTGCCAATTCCCAGTGTCCGATGGAGCTGAAATTTGGCACACGTTTGGTTCTCGTGACAATGCACGATTAACTCTTTGCTGCCATTTTTAATCCAATATGGCGGCCACCGCAAAGTGGCCGTCTATAAACTTCCAAATTAACCCCTATGATATGGGTATCAAATGAAAGGGTTTGATGAGCGAAACCACAAGTACCTAAATTTACGTCATTGTAAATCCAATATGGCGGCTGCCACAATTTTTTTTTAAACTTTTTAGTTCTTTTTTTTATTAACAACTGAAAACGGTTGCTTTTCTATTTTATTTTACTTCCAAGATAGGTACCATCCAGCCCACATGATGATAAGAGGTTACCGTAGCCAAGAAACAATTGGTACGCCATCGCGCCACCCTTCTTACATTTGACTGCCTATAATTTAATTTGGAGGTTACTCATCAAGAAGATATTGTATTGTAGGTTCATCTTGGCAGCATAGACATACCTATCCGTGATGCATATTAAACTAATGAAAATGTATTAGAGTCAGATCATTCATCAGTGCTTGCGTTTATTTGAATAAAAACTTGTTACCGCATGGCTTGATATTTTCCGACATCTTCAACAATCATCGTCATATTTCAGTCAATTTACAAGAAACCCTAAAAGAAATCCACCTAAAGCTTCCTCACGAATAACTCTATCCATTGTTGAAAACCGTATGAAAAACTGTTCAGTAGTTTTTGAGTTTATCGCGTTCAGAACATTTTTTTTTTGCATTTCATGATACTATATTTAGTATGGGCATAGTCCATTTAAAGTGCTCTGGTGAAGTTTGATTAGCCGTTTTAATTGATCGACAAAGTTAAGCCAATCACCGGTGGTCCGGTGTGGACGGTATTCGGTTGGGTGACCGCCTGATTGGTAGGTAGGTATTTCACTCGAGCGTTTTCCGTGCTTCGGAAACCACGTAAAGCCGTTTTGGTCCCGGTTAATTGTAATACTCGTTAAGCTAGTTGGAGGCCTACTAGGCGGCTTGAAAACTCCAACAGTAGGTTGACCACTAGCCTACATCCACCTTCATTTCTTACAACCTTTTCTTATGTTCTTTGGGACATAGTGAGACTAAATTAGTTTAGTTGTAAACAACATTCCTCACACACGGTCATCTGATCCCAAACTGAGCAGAGCTTGTACTATGAAAACCAGATAACGGATATAATACTTATTTTATACTACAATTTGTTTGTAAATTACACCCAGACTCAGGACATACAGACAGGTTCATGCACACAAATGCATGTCCTGTGCGGGAATCGAACCCACGACCTGCGGCGCAATAGGTGGAATCTTTACCAGACTCTTAACCAACTGCGCCAACTGGCCAGTCAATGTCCATTTACACTTTTAAAGATTTGTATGAGTTTAAAAAACTTACGTTACCGATGGTTGGGTATGAAATGACAAAAAATTGTTTATCGTTATGAATGGAATATTCCTTAATTATGTACTTGAGAGTTGCTTCTGATTGTCTGTCTGTTTGTCATTAATCCAGGGGGCCAAGTCTGCTAAAATGTCATCCTGACTCGATACTATTGCAATTCCATTATCATTGAGCCGATGTGCGCAGGCAGTTTACCAATTCATAATGGTCTCATAATGAATGAAAAGAATTTCAGTACAAAAACTGTCAAAACTAACAACTAAAAGATCATTGTGGCACGATTATAGTTTGTGTGGAAAATCATCGGAAAGTTATTATGGCGCCATTATGACTATTATTATGTATTAGTAGACTACCTAAACTTTAAAATGTGTCAATTTTGACACCACTGGTAGTTCATTGGAACACAATTTTAATAGCAGACTTGGGCCCCAGAATGATTGAACTAGGTATATTCAAACCGCCGTGTTTTTTGTCAAAATTGGCATAATGACGGAAACGGCTAATCTGATTATAATGGGTCTTTCCAAAGCTATGCCTAAGAAAATACTGAACCTACATGTGAAAGTCCCAATGCAATAGGATCAGCCGTTTCCGAGAATAACACAATTTTAACAGGTGTTAGAAACGCATTGTCTCGGCGGCCGCACTACAGTAATTTATTCGATGCGCTTTTGCGTAAGTAATCTAAGGATGAACAGATTTTGCTGATGTTTTTTACACGGATCATAAAAGGGCCATGCGTGGGCCATGCTAATATTTGACAAGAGGTTGTATCTCCTTGCCGCACTATGCTTGTCTCTTTTTGACACATGGATGTATATGAGCTGTCAAAAGTGATCCATTAGGAAGGCCCTAGTTTAGATGTAGTTTAATAAAACTTGTTTAATTAGATACCTCAGGTATCTTATTAGGTTTATGTAAACAGTTGTAGGTATTGCTAGTCCAACAATTTCAACTTGCCACAACAAAACCAAGTGTTGAGTAGACAGACCACAATTATGCCATTCAAAAACGAAAAATAATATTATAAGCAAATTTTTCCTCGTTATTTTACATAGTTTAGCAAAAAGATCGAAAAATTATCAATCTCCAATATCGATAAACCGGTTCACCACCATTTTGCTTACCACACATTTTAATAACATGCAGCACTAAATGATCCCGACACAAAAACGCACACTAACTTCCTCATGTCACTATAATTACTCCGCAGAAACCAATTAAAATTAAATACACACACACACTATATAAAAACATTTTATAAAACACAATTCTTACCATTTTATTTATCTGTTGACACAAACACCACACAACTATTTTAGATATATATCTATCTCAGATTCGCGACGCGTTACTCCTGCGCCCGACTCTTTAAGAATGACAAAAGAAAATTATAGAATTAATCAACATAAGGTCAAGTTCACGATAGCCGGTAAAAAGAGACAAGATATATCACATTTGATGAGATAGAAAGAGATGTACTATAAGAAGTTTAAGAGGGGGTGATCTTACAAGCAAACTGGTTAGCAATGGTTGGTGATCAAAACAATAATTGCATACGTAATTAAGGTGCAATGTGTATAACTTGTTTACATATTGTATGAGAATATGTTGAAGAATTGCTTAAAAATAACTATAGATTGATGTGGTGGGGTGGATTGGAGTACTCGCTTTGCTTACTAGCATGAAGAAAATCTTTAAATTCAAGAAAATCAAGAAACTACCGGTTTGTTTCCGCAGCTGTAGTTCTTAGTCCCTTTAGAGCACATATTACAGAATAAGGCAGATGGAGCGCACGGAACACGAAAGTGCAGCCAAAAAAAGCAAATACAAGGTATCTGATTTTGAATTTGTATTTGCTTTTGTGGCTGTAATCTGTGTTTTAGGGTATTTTTACCAACTTTAGCCACATCATTATATATGAATTTCAGAGGAGCCTTATGTATTTACTTTTTTCGTGGATAAAAAGTGTTTTTATGTTTTCTGTTTACTAGATTTTTTCTATAGTTGTAATTTTTACAATTACTATAATTAACAACGATATCTAGTATCGTTGATAATTAATTTTTGCATTAGTCAGCAGTGTTTTCCAAATAAACGATTATTATTTCATAAATACCTATTAAAGTGTGACGTCCGTTTGGAATTCCCCGCATTTTACCTCTGACCACCGATCTTAGATGTCTATCTAAAGGGGCTGCTCGGTAGTCGACCAGAAACTGACGTGTCGGCGACCGACCGTGTACATCGAAGTTGTCAACCAATTTTCTTTAAGTGCTAAAATGTCACGGACTCAATGTCCTCTATCTAGCAGCCCCTTTGGGCTACGGTGGACCCGTGGCCCAAAGGGGCAGTGAACGTGCTTTTTGGAACTAACCCTTGTTTTTTGTAACCCGTATTTTTTGTGACAACATCTCAACACCGAGGATCAAATGAAACTTTCTGAACTTCCCTACGACAGCAGCGGGTCGACGAATATTTGAAGTAATAGCATTTTTTTTATTCTACAAGGTAGCAAACAAGCATACGGCCCACCTGATAGTAAGCGGTTACCGTAGACTATGGACGCTTGCAACACCAGGGGTTTTAATCGCGCGTTTACCCTGCAGCAATCTCAATCTCCACAATTCTGGTTTCAATGTGTGAGGATGGACTCCCCATCGATGGCGAGAGTTGCGATGGTAGAAGGTAGCCGTCGGCATCAACTTAAACAATTCTACAGAACACTGTCCGTTGTACAAGCGGTAGAACACACGACATAACAGGGCCTACCACAAGCACATAAAACACTCTTTTGTCCTTCTTTGTCATCCGGCGTCAAAACAAGACAAAAGATAAATAAGGTTATAATAATATTGTTTGGAGAGCTTGTGTTTGGCCGCAAGGAGGCAAAGTATCTCAGACTGAGGGGCTCTAAACCGTTTGTGAGCTCGGGATCTAGCGGCACGTCGCTGAACCCAGTCTAAAGGCCCAAGCTGGCAAGCATAGTTAAACATTTTCCTTCCCACGCCTCCTTTTCTTCAAATTAATCTTAGGAATACCTATATTCAATAGGCAATGCATAAGATCTTTATTTCTTTCTTCAAAGTGTTCAAATATGCGATGTGGTAAAGTCCCCGTTACCACACAAACATTAAAACCAAGCTATTACATATCAATTTAATATAAACATTCACCTTACGCGTAATCGTTACACCACTTGAGTCATGAGATATGGTAATGTAATTCATTACCATTCACCTTACGATATAAATAAACTACAGACGTCGTGAAACTATACATCTATACTATAGTATAGAAGCGGAAGAGATTTTTTGTTTGTTTAAACTTGCTAATCACTGGAACTTGCAGTCGGATTCGAAGAATTCTTTCAATAATAGCATCTTTATCCACTTATTATCACGGGAACGCGGGTGAAACCGCGCGAGACAGATAGTAGTGGATATGACGAAAATCCGAATAATTTTCTTACTAATCGAATTATTCACCATTTTTTTGGACATGTTTTTTATTATTTATTATGTAGCCTCGAACGAACAGGATTCGTTCGTTGCTCGCGATTACAAGCGTGGTCGTACTTAACGAACCTACAACGAGCGCGATGCGAACCCCTGTGTTCGTGAAAAAACTGACAATCGGGCGGAGCGCAGTCGAGCACGCTACGAATGCAAGCCCGTCCAAGCCACACGAATCGTGCTCGCAGTGCGCTCGTTCGTGGCTCGGCTCGTGCTCGGTTCGCCAAGCATGGACGCACCATTACGTCCACACTTGACATCGCGAGCAAGCATATCCAAATTCTTTGCGAGCGACGAATGAATTCTGTTCGTTCGTGGCTCGGCTCGTGCTCGCTTCGCGTAGCATGGACGTACCATAATGAGCCACGCTGTAGTAGGCTCTATAAATAAATAAATAAATATCCTGGGACATTGCTCACACACGGTCATCTGATCCCAAACTAAGCAGAGCTTGTACTATGGAAACCAGATAACTGATATAATACATATACTACTTTTTGTTTGTAAATACATACTTAATATACATAATTACATCCAGACTCAGGACATGCAGACATGTTCATACACACAAATGCATGTCCTGTGTGGGAATCGAACCCACAACCTGTGGCGCTATAGGTTAAGACTCCACGTCTTAACCAACTGCGCCAACGGGCCCTTCAAATCATCTATCATTCAGCCTCTGGTTTACAAAATCTTTGAATTGATTATAAAGCTATATTCACTTTTACAGGTATTATATA
The DNA here is from genome assembly GCA_947623365.1 of Achlya flavicornis. NCBI lineage: Eukaryota > Metazoa > Arthropoda > Insecta > Lepidoptera > Drepanidae > Achlya > Achlya flavicornis. The sequence goes on from OX392487.1 coordinate 2,706,828, forward strand.
ATCGAACTATAAGCCTTTAATCAAATTATTAATCTTTAGACAACAAGTGCGAGTCAGACTCGCGCACCGAGGGTTCCGTACAAACCTTTAGGTATATAAGTAAATGGTAGTACAGACCTGAGTATTTGATATGAATTTCAATTTATGACGTATTAAAAAAGAACTACTGACTAGATCTCGTCCAAAACAATTTTCGGTGGAAGTTTGCATCGTATATGTACATCATAATTTTTTTTTACTTTTATCATTCTCTTATTTTAGAAGTCACAGGGGGGAGGGGGGGACACATTTTACCACTTCGGAAGTGTCTCTCGCGCAAACTATTCAGTTTAGAAAAAAATGATATTAGAAACCTCAATATCATTTTTGAAGACCCCATTTAAGACACTTATGGGTTTGATTAAAAGAAAAAAAAAAGAGTTTCAGTTCTAAGTATGGGGAACCCCCAAGATTTATTGTTTTTTTCTATTTTTGTGTAAAAATCTTAATGCGGTTCTCAGAATACATCTACCAAGTTTCATCATTATAGTTCTTATAGTTTCGGAAAAAAGTGGCTGTGACATACGGACGGATAGACAGACAGACATGACGAATCTATAAGGGTTCCGTTTTTTGCCATTTGGCTACGGAACCCTAAAAACACCGAATAATGGCAGCTATCTGTGACATCTCTAAAGATGAATATCTATAGTAAGCAGGTAAAGTAATCATTCCATGATTTGAATTCAGCGAGTGCCGCTGAAAACAATAGGAGCGGGAAATGAGCTAATGAGCTCGTTGCCATGGCAACGGGAACAGGTGCCGAGGTATGGCCCATACAATACGTTTCAATATATTTTGTATTTGGAAATATATTATTTGAATTGGATAGGAACCTTTGCTTTATAAGGCTCCGTAACCAAAGGGTGCCAAAGTGCCAACGCGACCCTATTACCACACTATTACTAAGCCTCCGCTGTCCGTCCGTTCGTCCATCTGTCTGTTAGTGGGCTGTATCTCATGAACCGTAACAGGTAGACATACCCTTCTTGTCTACTGAGATTTTCTTTAGTGGCCACCTTTAGGTAACAAAAGACGGCACACTCTGGCAACCCCTTACGAGGCGTCAGGGACCATATGGGATACGCTAGATCGTAGCGTAACTACATGCCTTGTTTTAGACCGACAAGGATCAAAAGGCTCTGTGGGGCCAAATTAGGTTAGGGTACTAGAAACGGCAAAAAAAAAATAGCATTTTTTCCCTCCACTCGTATTTTGTTAGGAAAATGAATTAAATGAGAAATGTTTATTTTTCAAATCTGTAAATGCCGATTATAAACTCAAAAAATTTGCAGAAATGCAATATATGGAGCAGGATCGAAGAAGCGTAGATAGGTTATCAATATACCTATTGCGCCCACGGAAAAGAGAATTATTTCTTTTCTCTGTGATTGCGCCGACCCCAAATCCAACATGATCCTTTTTTCTTTTTTTTATACGATTTAGTCCGTAACGGTTTGAGAGAGGTAGAGCGTAGCGTTAGCGATGCTTCGAAACATCGCTCACGCTGTACCGACCTTCCCCCCCCTATGAGCTCTGGCGAATCAGGGAACAGTGTAGGTAGAGGATGATGAACGAGGTCTACATATGAATTGGTTGATACCTTATGCTAAGGGTACGCAGGCCTAACAAGAGGCCTAGCTCGTGATTAGGCCGACAGATGACGTAATCACGTTGCACGGTGACGTGGCGGGGTGGTGACGCAGTACGGGGAGCGGGGAGTTGAAGAGATAGGGGGTGAATGCAATGTGATAAAATGTAAAGGCTATATAACTGATCTATGTTAAGTCAAAGTATTATCATATGGACCAGTGATTCCCAAAGTAGTCTAGGTGGACCTCCACGGGTCCACGGGAGACTCGGTGGAAGTCTACGTTTGCGTGAAACAAAAATGGGGGTTCACAAGTCGTAAGTGTAGGGTCCACGAAATTTTTTCTGGTTTCGATAGTACAGAATAAAAATAGTCTACATGGTTGATAATGGTCTACAAGAAAAAAATGTTTGGGAACCTCTGATGGATCATAGGTATAGCGGAGCTACGCCTTAATGAACTTAATTAAATGGGCTTCCTTTTTACAAGCTTTTAATTCTAGTTTCAAAGACCTAGTTCCTGCAATGGTTTCCGATTGAGCTGATTATGACATGGAGCTTATCAGACGCAACCCCATTTGAGTTTGGGCTCGTTTGATTCGTCTTGACTATTGATCTAGGGTCTGATGATATTATATAAAAAAGCTTGTTTAAATAAAAAGTAAGAATTTTGTTTTGAAATCCATCCGGTGACCCGCTTGAGGCCTAAATGTTATAAAACTCCAGAGAATGGGGTTTCAATGAAGACCGTTTAATAAAGTCCATTAATATTGACTTATGCGGTAGCCCCGCTGATGTTACGTAATTTTATTCAAGCTCAACTATGAATTTTAGTCATAGTTTATGTTATTTTATCTACCTATATTATACAAGATGTTTTTTTGGTCGACGACGAGCGACCCAGTGCGGTTTTACAAAAAATACATTTTACAAAAATGGCCTTAATTTCATTAAATACTGTAAATAAATACATTGAGAAATACCTTATTTAACACAGCACAGACTAGAGCTAGGAGGCGCAAGCCGCCGTCGCCGTGGGACGAAAGGGGTGGCCCTTTAATACCTCGCCCTCTCGTTGAGTAAATTACGACTACACTACATATAACTTATTTGGATGATTTAACAATTAATATTATTATTATTAAAAAAAAAAGTTTTTTTTTAGCACCAGTATTATTTGTATTATCAACCCTGTGTCGCTCGTCGCTGACCAAAACAACGATCTGTATATAAATGGAAAAGCGGACTGACAGACATATTGACGCACAGCTCAAACCACAAGGTCTAGCAACTAGAATTACTACTACTCAGGATCCATAACAAAGGCTTCCTACCTTCCTTAGTATTCAATAAGGAAGGATTTTTTTTTTCAAAATCCCTAAAATAGGGGTGAAACCGCGAGATGGATGGATGGTAGTCAGATATAAATGACTTTCCACCAAGCGGAAAGACGATTATTATGAAATCTAATCCGCCAATTATCCGCCAACGACAATGCGCTCTGATTGGCTAAGTTAAGAACACACTAAACATTGAGATGCAGTGATTGGTAGGTATTCAGTGCAGAAGCACTTATTAGTTGCCTTATTAAATAGCTGTAATATTTTGGATTAATAGACATCTTTGTAAGCAAATTAGATTGCCTTTTACAAATAAGCTCAAAGTGAGTCTAGCATCTCTCATCACTTGAACGTTTGGGTCTCGATTTTATTGCTAATTTGTCGAAGCGCTTCGAGCTGAGGCATAGTATTTAAGGCTCTTTGCAGACGTAGCAAACGACAAGCTGTCGTTTGCCAGGAACCATTTAGGTGCCCAGTTACATGCCCATGGAATCCAATATTTAGATAAATGACTGTTAATTAACAAACTAATGTCAGAAAATTCCGACTATCTATATATTTACTCTACGTCTTAACCTATAGCGCCGCAGGTCGTGGGATTCTCACACAGGACATGCATTTGTGTGCATGAGCATGTCTGTATGTCCTGAGTCTGGGTGTAATTATGTATGTTAAGTATGTATTTACAAACAAAAAGTTGTATATGTATTATATCAGTTATCTGGTTTACATAGTACGAGCTCTGCTTAGTTTGGGATCAGATGACCGTGTGTGAGGAATGTCCCAGGATATTTATTTATTTATTTATTTATACTACTATAATAAAACTAAAGATAGCTTTTTCGTTTATTCAAGTCGTTAATCTCTGGAACAAAATTATTTCACTAATAGGCTAATAGGAAGCAACATTATCCCCGAGTGTTATAGGCTATTTATTCGAAGAATGCGAGTGAAGCCGCGTGGGACAGCTAGCTTACAAAATAATTGTAACATTTGATATGATTGATTTACATAAGTTTGCTTTGCTGTAGCTCCTACTGAAAATGTTAATACTGTAGGAACCAAGGAACCTCTTTATTTATTATGTTGACTAGGCTTTCGACGCCCCGTGATCTCTTTTATTTTCCCCCTAACCTTTTTCTTAGGCACCATAGGTACAATTCTTTCGTAGGGTAGGTACTTAAGGTTTTTTTTTCAAAAGTCCGCTTAGACTGTGTTGTCCGTCATTCAGTCAGTGACCATAGTATTATAGTTTAGTAAAGGTTGTTTTGTTCACTGTGTAGTCTGGTTGCACAAAATATATTCTCGAGATTAATTTTCTTTTTAACTATTATGGTGCTTCAATGCTTGGCGAACCGAGCACGAGCCGAGCCACGAACGAGCACACTGCGAGCACCATTCGCGTAGCTTGGACGGGCTCGCGAGCCTCGAACGAGCGCGATTATTAGATTTTTCATTAACAAAGGGATTCGCATAGTGCTCGTTGTAGGTTCGTTCGTGGCTCGGCTCGTGCTCGATTCGCGTAGCATGGACGTAACCAAAATACACTTTGCTCAGTGACGTTTCACAAACAAATAATACACCTACGAAATGATGCACAACTGAACCACAATTTCAGTTGCTCCGTATATAAACAACCTTATTCAGTTCTAGCATTGTAAGAGTACGCCTCGCTGATCCAAATCAGTGCTAAATGCTCAAAGCCTGGGACCATAGTTCAAGGAGAATAGTGGGTTAACTCAAGCTAAAGCGAGGTATGTATTAGAACAGCGCCTCTATAGGAATATTCTTGGAACTAATTTCTTTGGTATAATCGCGGCATTGCGGTATTATCGACAAATAATAAGGTATAGCTAGCTTCAAAATTGATACCTCAGTGATCGTGACGTAGAATGTGATAGTCGTAGGTTCGAATCCTAGTGAGGTTAAGATTATTATGGGAAATATCGTGAGAAAACCATAGATAGAACTCGTTCTTATTCGTATTTACCGGGCCGGCTTTGAACATTAAGCAGAAAATCTGTATGTGTATAGCAAACCTTAACAGACCAGCTCCCACAAGCAACACCTGTTCACAAGAAAGGCAGCCATCGCCTCCTCGCCATATTGGAGGGAAGTGGGTGAACATCACACAAAGCCGCCTTAAAGACGGCGGTAACCAACTTCCACCCTGACCACCTGGACAACCTGCTTTTCAGCTTTGAAGAGGTTACTCTGTGCCGCAAATGTCTACGCTGCAACCTTAACTCGCCTAATTAGTCATTCTAACAATCCAGGTTTTCGTTCGATGTCGCAGTCTTTGATAGTTCCTGCACCATTTTGAGAATGAAATTGATTTACTATTCGTTGTTAAACTGTGTAACGCACAATTACAAGCTCTGAATATAGTCAATATGTCAAAGGTTTTCATTGAATGTCGTTTTAGAATGGTCTTGCTCTATTTCAGTTTTAACTTGATGATAATATTCATTTCTAACTAGACTTCCCCACGGTTTCACTCGCGTTACCGGTTAAAAAGCCTATAGCACTTGGGGATAATGTATTCGTCGTGCATATGGTAGCGTTCATACAAAAATCCCACGGAAAGAATTAAAAACAATTAAAAAACACATTGGTCCAGCCGTTCTCCAGTACACTTCATATACATATTTTGGGTACTTTGTCATATGGTTATCTTTGTAGGGTTAAATGTGTTGGTATTCAAAAGAAAACAAACTGATTCATATCATTAAAAAACTCTTAAGATGGGACGGTGTCTTTCTAGCTATAATTTATATTAAACTGTAGAAACATAATATATTCTATGCAAATAACACAATATGCTATATTCCTGAAAAAATCTATGTAGTCGTCATTTACATTATCTAGAAATATTTTTCTTTAAAAAAAAACAAAGATGTGGTGTGATGAAGTTTCGCGTGACATGACGTTGAGGTCTTGTGGTACACTTTTTTACTCAAAAGTGACGACACGAGCCCCACTCCCGAACGTTGTCGCGCTTTATTTTTGTCAATATTAAATTATTTGGTAAAAAAAAAAAAACTTGTCCAATATTTTTTGATAATCTAACTCTGACGGACTAATTAGAATTATTATTTCTTACCCGAAACCATCCCTATGGTATGTATTTACCACGGAGACAACTTTGAGACAACAGCCCTAATAATAGCTCTAAAAACAGCGTTTCACTAAAAAGAGTTTTATAACTAAGGCCATAGGTATTTAATTTGAATAGCGTTCATAAGCCAGTTCGGTGATGGAAAGAATATCAATTTTAATTTAAATCATTAATTAATGACGTAGCAAGATTCAGATTATGATTCCTTAATCCTTATTGAAGACACCAGTCGCCAAATAACTTAGGTCCTTCATTAAACTCATCTCGTAAAACTCTATCTTAAAAATAAACGACTGAAAAGGGCTCCATTTTCACTGGTTCCTTTAAAGAAAATAATATCCGCAATTAAGCGGGTATTAGTCGCAAAAACATTAAAATATCAACTTTAAATTCTACGTCTTAAGGTTTAAAATAAAAATCACTGAAATTACAGCCTTCTTCGGACTGGATGAGTAGAAAATAAGTCCTAATGGCCGTGTGTTAGAGTGTATTATCGTGTGTTTGGTTGCGTGTGTGTGGTTGCTAATCGGTCTGATCAGGCGTTTTCCGTTCGTCTCGGAACGTCGATGGGAGATTAGAGCGACGTTAAGTGTTGTACCGAAGTGTGTCATAAAATATCGATTTTTTTTATAAAAATAGTAATATACATCCTACTACCTAACTACCTACCACTATATACCTACTATTTATTTTTCCTATAATTTATATGTTAACTACAAAATTACCCTTAAGGCGCAGACTCCTCTCGAGCAGATTTCAGTTTTCACCCTTGCGCCACATTTTCACGTAATATTTGCGGAAATTACCGGAACTAAGCATACAAAAAATACTAGCTCCCTCTATTTAGAAGTGCGTCATTGCAAGCAAACAATTGAACGTGACAAACCGCCATCTATACATTTCCGCGAGAACGAAGCTGTTTGAATTGGACACAGTAAAAATGTTAACAGTAGACAAACTGTAGACAAACATTTAAAAATATAAATTTTTATATACCTCAAAAAAAATGTTTTGACGGGCCAGTTGGTGTAGTTTGTTAAGATTCCACGACGCCGCCGATTGTATGTTCGATTCCCACCAAGGATATGCATCTGTGTGCATGAACATGTTTGCATGTCCCGAGTCAGGGTGTAATTATGTATATTAAGTACTAGCGACCCGCCCCGGCTTCGCACGGGTACAATGTCATAATGTGGTGACAGTGAAGCGATTTGCGCGGCAGCCCACGCCACCCGGTCACGGTATCGCGTATAAAAAGAGGATATCCACTGCTGAACATAGGCCTCCTCCATTAACTTCCACTTCAAGCGGTTTCGGGCTGCTTGAATCCAGCAGCGCCCAGTAACTCTGACCAGGTCGACGGTCCACCTGGTGGACGTACGGTGTCCCCTTCCAGTACGTGGCCGCCACTCGAGAACCTTCCATCCCCATCGGTTATCGGTTCTTCGAGCGATGTGGCCTGCCCATTGCCACATCAACATACGAACTCTACGAGCTATATTAGCGATGGGCGATTGTTCAAAAAAAAGGAATCGAAAGAATCGACAATTGTAAAACTGTACATTCGATTGTCGATTCATTCGTTCTAACGAATAAACAATCGAATAACAATCGACCTTTCGAATGAAAAGTGACGCACGCCACGCAGGTTGCAATAGTATGCACAATCGACGGGTGAGCGCGTGGGCGAATAGATTCATTCATTCGGCGGGCGGATAGCCAGCGCACGGCACAGGCCACGCAAGGTGCCGCACGAAGCGTATTATGAACAATCGAAAGAAGTCAATTGTTATTCGAATGATTCGAATAAATTGGACAATCGAATAATTCGATTGTTTTTAGTAACAATCGCCCATCGCTAAGCTTTATCGAGAATTTTTGTTCTCCTACATATGTCCTCGTTTCGGATCCTGTTTCGTAGTGAAATTCCGAGCATAGCTCATTCCATAGCTTGCTGAGTGACTCTGAGCGTATTTATTAGACCAGCAGTGAAAGACCACGTCCGTGTTCCGTATTACATCACTGGTAACACGCACTGATTGTAAACCTTTTTCTTAAGACTCTGACTCTGAGGTATTCTGGACTTGAAGATATGGCGAAGCTTGCCGAACGCTGTTTTTTTTTTATACAACTTAGTCGGTAAAAAAGCATATGTGCCTCGAAGAGGGGGCCTAGCAGCGAGCTCTGCGCCGAAGTGGGGACTGATCTCCCGCTGCCGAGCGTCGTTCGCGCTGTGGTTGAAAACGAGAGATCGTGGGATGCACTCCACTCCTTTTGCGAGCGAGTTATGCCCGCTAAGGAGGCGGCGGAACGTGACAGGGAGGACAGAAAGGGTCTGACACACCAGGCTTCTAAGCAAGCTTCCTTGATATGAAATCTCTGGTGGTCTGTGCGCTTGAATTTATTTATTTATTTATTAGTTTGCAGCTTAACAGTTTACCATTTCCTGAGCGAAGTGAATAGATAGAGTGATAGGTAGTGAGTGAATTGGTAGATAAAGTGAATAGATCATTCATGTAGTCATAGACGGGTGTTCGTCGGACCTTTCCGCAATCAATTCCACAGAGTTCGATTCTCTCTGCAACCTTATTTCTGCTGCATATTAACGATCTGGTGAAGCCCGGTATCTTTGGGTACGTAGACGATAGCACCGTTGTCATAGATCCAATTGTTGCGAGAGGCCATGGTAGAGCGTTTGAACGTAATTTTACAGGCAGTCTCCGATTGGGGCAATGCCATTCTGTTCACTTTTAATGCCACCAAGACGCAGGTGTGTCTTTTCACCAAACGGAGTCCTTTCCACCAGGCTCTTGCCCTCGACTCAATAAACCGCCAAGCCAGAAGACTCATCGAATATGAGACTAATTATGACGAAACTCACGAGCCTCGACCATCGAAGAAAGGTTGCTTGCTTTTTACTCCGAACCACAAGCCACGGGGTTTTTTTTTCTTTTGTATCTTCAATTATAATGCGGGCAGCAAGGGAGTGGAACTTGCTTCCGGCGACTGTATTTCCTGACTCTTAGAATCTAGGGACTTTCACGGCCTGAATGATTAGGTTCCATTTGGGTTAGCGTGCTCCACCTTAGGCTTCGTCATTATCCTTTATGGACGGCTTAGTGGCCAAATACAAGCCATTTTTTTTTTAAATATTACTTGCAGTTTAATTGAATTTTTATTCAAATGCAAGCAATGGAAATACAATAAAATAGAACACCTCTCTTCAAACTACTAATAATTAAGCATAAAATACGTGTACAATTTAAAATTACAAAAGATTGCAAAAAAAAATAAAAAAAAAACAAAAATCGGGATAATCCGGATTTATATGTGATGATAAACTTTCTATCCGGATTTGAAAAAAAACCGGATTTTGCAATCCATAATCGGCACAATGATAGCCGAGCTCACTAATAGTAATTGTAAATTTACGATGGGTTCACATTCCAACTAACCGATTCAGTAAGTAGTAGAACATCGAACAATTAACCCAAAGAAGCGTAATGACGTTGATTTTGCTTGCAATATATTCCGCCAATTTGCCATCATTGACAATGCGCTCTGATTGGCCAAGTCAAGAACACACGATAAAGTGATTGGTCCTTACAGTTCAAAATCAGTGACTAGTTTCGGAATCAGATTGCTCGGTATAAATTCTCTAAGGGTTGTTCCTCGATGTAGTAGAAACTTAGTCAACGTAAGATGTGTAATATTTTCTTTACTGGTACTAATTTTACTGTGCCATTGACACTTCACGACTACGCGACTGGACCACAATAATACCACAGTCTAATAACCATACAGTCGGTCGACGAAGCCGTCTAGACAGGGCAATCGTGCGGGGTGTGAGGGACGAGACGCGGGAAAGCCGTTACCGACCTGCGAACAAAATTATGTTAGTAGCTCGGTAAACAGCATTCAGGGCTAACGCGTGTTTGTGTCTGTAATTATTTTATTTAAAATGGTGCAAACGACGTGTGCTGTGAGAGACTGCAAGTCTTCATCCTATTTAAATAAAGATCTGCGGTTTCATCAGCTTCCACACACAGACGAAAGGTAAATAAATCATGATTTGTTATCGTAGAGTGCATACAATAATAATTTTATATTTGTCATGTCGTGTCACGTTAATAACGCCAACAAAATGGCCGAATGGCGGACGGTAAAAAATATCTAATAGGTACACAGGTATAGGTAACAGGCACAGGGCATGAGTGTTTGTTTTTTTTTTTTTTTTCAATAGGTCTGATGATGGAGTATGAGGGTAAGCACTGGAACTCCATAGTGGAACATCGTATCCTAGCCGTGTTTGGGTTTGTTGGAATTGTCGTGAGATGAACTTTGACCATGTATGGTTTTCAGGGTCTGATGATGGAGTAGGAGGGTAAGCACTGGAACTCCATAGCGGAACTTCGTATCCTAGCCGTGTTTGGGGTTGTTGGAATGGTCGTGAGATGAACTTTGACCATGTATGGTTTCCAGGGTCTGATGATGGAGTAGGAGGGTAAGCACTGGAACTCCATAGCGGAACTTCGTATCCTAACCGTGTTTGGGGTTGTTGGAATGGTCGTGAGATGAACTTTGACCATGTATGGTTTCCAGGGTCTGATGATGGAGTAGGAGGGTAAGCACTGGAACTCCATAGCAGAACTTCGTATCCTAGCCGTGTTTGGGGTTGTTGGAATGGTCGTGAGATGAACTTTGACCATGTATGATTTCAGGGTCTGATGATGGAGTAGGAGGGTAAGCACTGGAACTCCATAGTGGAACATCGTATCCTAGCCGTGTTTGGGGTTGTTGGAATGGTCGTGAGATGAACTTTGACCATGTATGGTTTCCAGGGTCTGATGATGGAGTAGGAGGGTAAGCACTGGAACTCCATAGCAGAACTTCGTATCCTAGCCGTGTTTGGGGTTGTTGGAATGGTCGTGAGATGAACTTTGACCATGTATGATTTCAGGGTCTGATGATGGAGTAGGAGGGTAAGCACTGGAACTCCATAGTGGAACTTCGCATCCTAGCCGTGTTTGGGGTTGTTGGAATTGTCGTGAGATGAACTTTGACCATGTATGGTTTTCAGGGTCTGATGATGGAGTAGGAGGGTAAGCACTAGAACTCCATAGTCGAACATCGTATTCTAGCCATGTTTGGGGTTGTTGGAATTGTCGAGAGATGAACTTTGACCATGTATGGTTTTCAGGGTCTGATGATGGAGTAGGAGGGTAAGCACTAGAACTTCATAGTCGAACATCGTATTTTAGCCATGTTTGGGGTTGTTGGAATTGTCGTGAGATGAACTTTGACCATGTATGGTTTTCAGGGTCTGATGATGGAGTAGTTATTAAAATATTGTTTAAAATATAATAATGCTAACAATGTTTTATTGTTATCTGCAATAAATAAATAATTTTGTAAATATTGTTTACTTGTGAAAACCCTGGCCGTCGCGATACTGTCTAGACGTTGTCGGCATTTTTCACAAGATCAAAGGCGTCGGACGACTGTATGGTTATTAGACTGTGATAATACAATGAATATAAAGGTATATCGGCTCGACTCGATGACTACAGATGACTCGATGACCGCAGTAGTGACTGGCACGCCCGCCCCGACTTCGGGGCACCTACTGTTACCAGTATCAGTCAACCTACCTTCAATACCTTTTCTTTGATCTCAAAATAAACAACATTGAATGAGGTGTTATTTAATAAGGTAAGTAACTAAATAGATAATTGCTCATTAAAAATAATATATATTGCTGATTTTTCATTTTGTATGATTTGAAATAAAAAAAAAACACTTTCCGGGATTTGAATCATCACCTCCTTCAGTCGGCGCCTACATTAATAACCCGCACTTTAGCCCCCTAGACTACCCAAGCCATACCCTTCATAGACGAAAATAAGTATTAGTCTCTGTCAGTACCACGACATGGCTCGATGACAATTTTCAAAAGTATCAATCATAACAGATTTTATTTTATATAATTTTATTCATAACAAGCAAATAAAAGGCTCAATTGCCTTAATTTGACTAGCATGCATTTCCAGTGCCTTCTGAAGATAATTTGATATGATTTTTTACTCATTTGAGAGGGTTTTATTTTTGTGAAAATTCTGAAAGAAAATGACACAGGTCCATCTAGCAACGCGGATCGCCGCGGAATGCGAGTGAGCGCGAAGTAAAATACGCGAGTTGCAGGACAATAGAGTGCGGTATGATGTTGATGGTGCTCGGATTGAATTTGACGTAAGCGACTTTTTTTAAAATCATTATTATGAAAAACTGAATAGCTAATTCAAAAAACTAAATCGGGCGTTTATTTTCTTATGATATGTACTATATCGATGAAAAAAATCGTATCAAAATACCTTCAGGCTTTGGATATATTTGGGAATTTCTTGATTTTTAGAGGTATGTTTGAAATTTTTTTTTATCGAGGCTTTTAATTGAAATCGTGTTTTCGGCTCGGGCGATGTGTTTGTTATATCCATAAGTATCATATATTTCAATTTCAACACCGTAGAGTTAGCAGGTTTCATATAATTTGGGCAGCAATGTAGTGTATTTTGCCCAAGACTGCCCCGAGGTTTAACAGTTTTGATATGCCTCGGAAAATTGCAATTAGTTTGAAAAAATGGTCAAGAAATTTAGAAAGAATTCCGAATGAAATAATCGATTAGAATAAGATAATAATTATGTTACGATTACGATCTAACGTTTCTTACTTATATTAAACTTATGTTAGCTCATATCAAAGACCTAACTGTTCAAAATTCAAATCAATCTTATTTGCATCCTATATCCTAAATCTTATTCAATAAAAAAAAACCTATAAAAAAATCTTATTTCATCTAATGTATATTGGTGGATAGACAGAAACTCATCAGAAACGAAAATTGGTAGTCCATTTCTATAGTTAGGTTTTCCCATGGAACTTTGAAAAATATTTTTACTTGTGTGTGTGTAACATTTCACAGATACCCTGGAGAAAAAGAGTAAAAAGCAGGTCTGTGAACACCTAGTGGTGTTCGTTGATTGAAGAATGTGAGGATATGACATTCCTATTTAAGTTATTATTTTATGTTATGGTTTACTTTTGTTTGTAGTTATTAATGAAAAAAGAAACATGATAAATTCGAGAGAATGGAATACCATTTTTATCATGAAGCTTGGAACGCTTGTCACAACTGCGAGTCAAGGGTTAGTCAAATAAATTCGGGTCACTATTGACACTATAAGAAACAACTTCGAGAAAGAAGCCGACCGCAGGATTCGTTTGGGTTGGGCAGCATTTGGAAAACTTCGTCATATCTTTAAGTCGCCTATACCGCAGAGTCTCAAGACAAAGGTAAACAACCAGTGCGTCCTGTCTGTCATGACCTACGGAGCCGAGACGTGACACTGACGCATAGACTGTTCCAAAAATTTAAAGTACTCAGCGAGCTATGGAAAGCGCTATGCGCTCGGAGTTTCTTTGAAGGATAGAATCCGCAACGAAGTCATCCGACAAAGAAGCAAAGTAACTGACATAGCTCAACGAATTAGCAAGCTGAAGTGGCAATGGGCCGGTCACATCTGCCGCAGAACCGATGGTCGATGGAGGATAAGGTGGGTTTCCATGCTTGCCAAGGCTTGGCAAGCATCCACAAATCTCGCTTGGAATTTGGAAGTCGTTTACACGCTTGTGAATGTGTCAGTGTGCTACGTACATCCAAGCATGGCAGACATCGAACTTGTATCGGCTATTACGTTTGGTTTAACCTACTTTTATTTCAAATACAAGCAAAGTAAAACAAAGGCAAGGAAAGCCCGACGACCACGAAGATGGTGGATGATAAGACAGAACTAGACGTGCGTTCGTCTCGAGATCACAGCGGCTACTAACAAAGAGTATAGTAATATATCGGCAATAGAGAGCCCTCTCGCGCCTTCAACGTGTCATACGACAGAACTGTCAATTGAATGTCAATTAGCGCCATCTGGTATTTGTGCCCCTAACCTGATAAATATATGTATAGCTACGATTATATAAACTATTGTATATATAGGTGACTGGTAATTAGTGAACGATACTTAGACACATGATTGTACTCATGATAACAATCATGTGTCTAAGTATCGTTTACTAATTACCAGTCACCCTATATATACAATAGTTTATAATATAGTATAGTAGGATATTGGATTGACAACATACTACAACAAGGAGTAAAAATGGGCAAATATAACTGAAACATTATTGGTATCTTTGATAATTTTCAGTTTTGTTGGTCATTTACACTTTGTTGAAAAGTTTGCTGTCAATTTACCAAAGCAATCAGAAAATGTTATTTACAGATGTACTTGGGTAAATTAAACAACAAATTAAATGGAAATTATATTTTTTTTATTGTGTCTGTCTTTATTATAATATTGTTGCGCAGCAACTTTAAAATTCCTGGAGTCAATGACAATTAATTAAATATCAGTAAGCACAATTTGTCATCAGGGTTCATTGCTAATGCGGTATCTTTAATTTTGTCAAAAAATGGTTTGTTTATACCTGGACCAATCTTGATTTTCCCCAAAGTTCTTGCGGACGGCAATGTAAAACATTTCTGCAATAATGTATAGCATTTTGGGCTCCTCTTAAATAACGCAAGTGACAAACATTTTTCTTGCTAAGAAAAGCGCCGTCCTTTAGGTTTTTTGTGGTATTCTTGAACTTCATACTCGTAAATAATTTCGCAGGCGGTGTCGTACAATCTATAACTCTTTGAAATTTTATATTGTTTGAAATTTTTTCAGCGTTATCTAAACGAGTTTTAAATTCAGTACCAAGTAATCTCAGTCTATAAATTTATCTGCGTAGATTTCGCACTTGTCGTCGAGATTGTTTATAAAACTGCATTTGCAATATTGGCGATTTTTCCTGTTACCTGTAAAAATAAATTGATAATTTGATCAAAGTGAAATATGTCATAGGGTCATGGTAACATTACCTACTTAGTAGACGAGTCTCAATTTACAGTTTGTAAATGTATTGTGATAGACTGATGGTTAAAGAACCCAATAAGGATTTTTATAAGTAAATCCCTTAAACTTGCTAAGTAATTGTAATCCTGGAATCAATCAATGAATACTAATAACCCTTCAAAAATGTGTTCTCCGTATCATACATAAACTGAGCATATTTATGCGGTTGTAACTTGGAACAAATTCAAGTACATACTCTGGATCAACAGTATTTTAAACTCTAATATCCGAAAATAAAAGATCCTTCTAGGATACAGGGAAAATCATGTGTTGAAAGTTATTCGGCCATAAATTTAATTTCATGACTATACCTGAGTTCTGTGCAGAAATTGATGTTGAAGGTTGGTCGAGAGAGGGCAAATTTCTTATATTTCATCCGACGGTATAATTGTGTTCTGCTGCCACTGCTACTATTGGGTTTATTCCTGTTTAATAAAGGAAATATAAGTGACTGTATTGTTTTTTTATTATTCTGTATTATTATTATAGCTTAAAACCTTCCCCAAAGAACACTAGATATACATGAATTACTACTACCACTGTGGTTCTCGACTTATAAACAAACAGAGAGAAGACTTTACCAGAAAAAGAGATTTTAACCAAAGTCAGTCTTTAGTTTTGTATACACTTTGTGAAATTCAGAAGCAATATTCTAGCACAGATTTAATTTATATTTAGAATGAAATGTCCAAATATTACACAAAACATTAAGATATATACTAGAAGGTTCTGCCTCCATAATATCTCATAATTTCAATCAATAGTTTAAGAGGAAATCGATGTTGAATTTCATAAAGTGTATACATATTTATGTCCTCGACTGTATGTTAAATAATATTAATATGTATACTGGACTGTACCTGAACTCGGAGCAGATCTAGATGTAGAAGGCTGACTGGTTACTAAACTCAAATCACTTTGAACATCTTTGTCCATTGTTTCCATCTCAACATTTTGTCCAACACAACTATACGTAGTTGTGTTCAATTAAAACATTTGTGCGTTATCCTGTAAATAGAAAAAACAAATGTTTGGTCAACATTAAAGCGTATGACTACACAATAAAATCGGCCAAGTCCTTATAGCTCCATACAAACCATAGGGTTCCTAGCACTTTTAATTTGAAAATGAGTTTTCGATTGTTAAGTTAATTGATTTAGCTAGTTAACTTGAAGAGTCTTTATTAAAATAAATATCCTGAGACATTCCTCACACACGGTCATCTGATCCCAAACTAAGCAGAGCTTGTACTATGGATACAGATAACTGATATAATACATATACTACTTTTTGTTTTACATACTTAATTTACATAATTACACCCAGACTCAGGACATACAGACATGTTCATGTACACAAATGCATGTCCCCTGTGTGGGAATCGAACCCACGACCTGTGGCGTGATAGGTGGAATCTTAACCAGAGTCTTAACCTACCACGCCAGCTGGTCCGTCAATTATTAATAGGCCTGATTCTTTTTCTTGTAATTTAAATCTTTGATGTAGT
Source organism: Achlya flavicornis (assembly GCA_947623365.1). Taxonomy (NCBI): domain Eukaryota; kingdom Metazoa; phylum Arthropoda; class Insecta; order Lepidoptera; family Drepanidae; genus Achlya; species Achlya flavicornis. Next base: position 2,723,440 of record OX392487.1, read on the forward strand.
GTTATAATTTTTATAACTTCATAAGCTATACCTGAACTTTGTGTAGATATTGATGTCTGTCAGGTCTGATTCATATCCAGTGAAGATAACATATTTTCTTAGTTTGCCCAACAGATGTTCCTGTAAATAAAATATCATATGTATATTGTATGTAGACAACCTTTTAAGTTAGCTGATCTAATATTTTTACTGAAGCAAATATAACACTATAATGAAAACAAAGAAATAAGATTGATATTCTTTATGATTTCATTGCCTAAAATAGCAATGTCCATAGGTAGCAATAACCATTTACTATCATGTGGCATGTCTTCCTACTTTTCAACCTGTTGACTTAAAAAAATAAACAAAAACCTATTAAATCTAAATAATAAAGAAGTTACTATTTAACTATACCTGAACTTGTGTAGATTTTGATGTAGTCTGATTAATATCCAGTAAAGGTGAGGTATTTTCTATATTCTCCCATGTTCCTGTAATATGTATAATACATAATGTTACAAAATGTTTGATAAAAGTAATGTGACAGGTGGACAACCTTTTAAATTGCCGGAACTAATATTGATAACTTCATTAATTATTTAAGGCTCCTTAGAGCCTTGTTCTTATATGTCCAATACCAATTTAAAGATGGGCTGGGTGGCATGTAGGTAAGATGCACTGACTGCCACGCCACCGGTCGTGGGTTCGATTCCCACCCATTAGAAACATTTGTGTGCATTAACATGTATTTTTTTTTATAAGTTTCTATTGTACAAACTATGCTTAGTTTGGAATCAGATGACCATGTGTTCTTTTGATAAAAAATATTCTAAATCTTACCAGGTAAATGCAGTGTTGGTAATTTGGTATCGCCAATTCATTTAAGCGATTGTTTCGATTCATATCATTTACAGTGAAATGTATAACTTTTTTACTTTTTTTCTGCAAATTTCATCATCCCTAAACTTTGCTAGTGATGCATCAGCCAAGGTGACCCATGCCTTGAACTGCTTGGGGAATTTGCTGAGTTGTGGAAAATCATGGACTGCCACACCTGAAAAGAAAAATGTTTCAAGTAACAGGCTAGGCATATATTATATTAAAAAAATGTGCCGCAGGTTGTAAATTCAATTCCCATTCAGTGCAAACATTTGTATGGATGAACACGTCTATTTGTTCTGAGTCTGGGTGTAATATCTATAAAAGTATATATTTACAAGTAGCATAATTATGTAGTAAATCATTTATCTGGATTCCATAATACAAGCTCTGCTTAGATAGGGATCAGATAGCCATGTACGAAGAATGTCCAAGGATATTTATTTAATACACTTAAGCTGAGAAGACCTCGGTAGTACTATAAACTGATTATTAAATAATTACCATTTATGTTGTTATTAATTACACTGCTATACAAAAACTTACAGAATTAACATCTTAATATTGTATTTTTGAAGAAAATAATCTGTGTAATATTATGTTTGTTAACCTATATATTCACTCTAGTTAGCGTCCAAGATATCGCTAAAAAATCACAAACAATTATTGAAGAGTCCAAAATATCGGTTCTCTTTAGTAAGGTACACAACACAAACATTAAGTACTACGTTGGATTTACCAAAAGATCTCAAATATGTTATCTATTAGTAAGCCGGAGGAGCTCGATGCTTAACTCAACGTATTTAAAAATAAAGAAAAACAATTATAGAAAATATGGAAACCGATAAGCTATAAAAACTTTTTAACAAAAAAATAAACCACCGAAAAAACTGAAAAGCAAAAAATAATTTTGAATATAACTTGAATTTTATAAGGTTTTGCAGTCGGGGACAAACCAATAACCTACGTAGATATGTATTTTTTTGTAATATTTGTTAAATGTAATGTTGGCCTAAAAAGGAAGCTAAGCAATATTGCTAACGCAATTCATTTTTTCGAATTTAAAGCTAGGGCTCTACCGCGTAACTTTGGTGGTAATCGTAACGAACACCATTAATTATTTCATCCAATGATGCGCACGCGGTATGTCGCGACGATGACCATTCGTGGGCCCTGCCCCCCTAGACAAGATGGATATCGACAATCGTCATCGTTAGTAAACGATCAACCTTTGTATGGGATTCGCTAACCATCTTGTCTACTGGCCCTGATTGGAAGTAATTCATTAATGGTGTTCGTTACGATTATTACCAAAGTTACGCGGTAGAGCCCCCGGTCCCATAGTAAAAGTAGATCGTATACATGAGTACTTTACGTGGTTTCATATAATGTCGTATTGTCGTAATAGCTTATGTTACTGGTTTGTCCCCGACTGCAAAACCTTATAAAATTCAAGTTATATTCAAAATTATTTTTTTCCTTTTCAGTTTTTTCGGTGGTTTATTTTTTTGTTAAAAAGTTTTTATTTTATAATTTTTTGTGGCTATACTCTACTAAATGCTTAATTTTTGAAGTAATACACAACTAAGCATTAAAATCTTTGAGTGAACAATAAATCATCCCTATTTTCCCACCCTTAGGGTAGGTATTTTTTATCCATATTTATATGGGACCACCTTCGAGGTATGCCCTATCCAATAAAAAAAGAATTATCAGAATCGGACTACTCTGTCAAAAGTTATGCGTGATCATACATAAAAAAAAAAAAAAAAAAAAAAAATATATACGCGTCGACTTGTAAACCTCCTCCGTTTTTTCGTCGGTTAAAAATAGCACGTGCGTACTCAAATAAGCAAACAGCCATATTGAAAAAAATTGATAACAGGGCTGCCAACTCCCAAAAATTCTTACCACCATTACTTGGAAAACCCCCCAAATAAATTAGTACAATATTATGCTTTGTAATTATGTATTAAAAGCTATTTCTTTACTAAAAAGTCGGAACGTAACATATTGTTGAATAAATTATAAGTTAATTAACATTTCACACATAATTTTGTTTTCTTCTAATGGTTCCTACTCTTTGAAATCATACATTGTATTTGAACATTAAACAAAACGTTGATGTGTTAAATATTATGCGGATTCCAATACTCAATAATTTATTGCAATATACGGGGTGGATACTACAATACGACATTAAATGAAACCACGTAAAGTACTCATTAATACGATATATTTTTACTATAGGACCAACTTCGAAATCGCAATTTTTATTTACATCTTTTATACATTTTTGCCGACGAGACATGTACTTTTTGTATGTAATTTTTTTATATATTTCGAATTTTGTCCCAGAGTAATATTTGATCGTATTTATGAGTACTTTACGTGGTTTCATTTAATGTCGTATTGTCGTGTCGACCCCGTATATAGGTATATTGGAATTCAAATGTCATATAGTTTATCTCATAATATATTATATTTTACTTTATCATAAGTGTAGTCTTTGTATCTATATAGTAGATATAATACGTTGTCTCATGCATGTACACCACTAGAGGGGGTAGCCATCAACTGGCCAGTCTTTTTTTTTTTTTTTACTGTGTATAGGCCTGTGTTTGACCACAATCTCACTATGGTAAGTGATGATGTGGTCGAAGGTGGTAAGCACACAAAGCTAAGAAGGAACTGGCTCTCAAGTGCAGCTGACGGAACACACCGATAGGTGCTTGGCGACAGATTTTCAACTTGAGGGTGGTAGCCAGCCAGACGGGTACTATAAAGTACCCTACCACCGTGCTATGGTTTCCTCACGATGTTTTCCTTCACCGAAAGCTCAAGCTCATTGTAGGATTCGAACCCGGGACCTTCGTCTCGGTATCCGACGTCACTACCACTGAGCTATCATCGCCTTAACTTATCACGTCATTTCGCCTTATCAGTCTGGCATTGCCGATATATTACTATACTCTTTGCATTGGACGTGGTGCAGGTCGCACATGCGCTTGTGCTCGGACCTGGGGCTCTACCGCGTAGCTTTGGTAGTAGTCGTAACGAACACCATTAATTATTTCATCCAATGACGCGGACGCGGTACGACGCGACGATGACCATTCATGGGCCCTGATTGGATGAAATTCATTAATCGTTTTCGTTACCAAAGTTAAGCGGTAGAGCCCCAGGTGTATTGGTGAGCCCGTGAATAGTGTCGGTCGGTCATTACTACAATAAGCTTTTGTCATGTCAAATAAAATTCTAATCTCAATATCAATCAATTTCACTATGTCGCTGCAAAGAAAATAGGACCATCATCACATTTTGTAGCATTTTATTAGATACTCTATTGCGCAACTTACATTTGACATTATTATGGATAGAAGAAGGAGTCGATACTTGCTTTTGAAATTGGAACCGTAACAAATGCTGCCCGAATTTTGAGACCAAATATACTACAATATGGTTTTACACTAGACCTCATAGTTCAACTACACACTAAATACGAAGGATTAAAAATTAATTCCTTCTTATTCATAATTTTAGACAGAACACCGGCGCCACGGCGCTGCATATACTGAAAACTAACGCATTATTACTAAACTTTAACAGCTAACGTTTAATTCACAACATTTAATTTAATGAATTTAATTTAATTAACATTTAATGAAACAAACGAATTTAAAAATATAAACCCCCTAAAAAAATCCCATCCCACTTATTGACTCCCTAAATTTGGGGGAAAATACCTACGTTGGTACCTCTGATACATAACAGTGTTGCCAATACTATTATCGCCATTACAATACCACTCATTAAATGGTACCTTATTATAGCAATAGCTAACAAAATAAATACATGTAATTAAATGAATAATCTCTTAAATTGAAATTTAGAATTTAATAGTGTTTTTAAGTGTTTATCACAACAGTGAAACGTAATTTAGTTGTTCTCTTCAAAATAGTGACATCTCTTGAGTAAATGTAGAACTGTTTATAACCCTTCCTGTAATAGTGTCATCTTTTGAATAAAAATTAAACTATTATACCGATTTTTGCGGGGTATATGTACGAGGTAGCGTTGTTGTTGAACTTTATCAGTCTTAAAGTACTATAGTTGCCAGCCCCTGGCTACTAAGCACGCGCCAACGTGTCAGTGTTGCCAACTCTCAAAATTTATCGGATGGTAGAACTCTTCGAAAACTACGGTAGATTTTCTAAAATTATGTTGTAATTTATATTTGAAATACGGTAGAATTACCTAAGCGTTTTATAACACTTATTTCGGCAGTAAAAGATACATTGCACAAATTGCAGGTTGCCTTTGATAAGTCCCTGTTATCTTTTGTTAGCCAGTCACAATATTCTTTATTCAGCAACCATTCGTCCCGAAACTTTTGCTTATAACGCTTTCTTTTAGCCGGTATTTGTGTTAGGCTATCTTCTCTTTCAGAAGCGCAGTCGCTATCAGTATCACTATTCATATTAAAAAAAACTCGGATCACCACAACACAATAAATTATAACGTAATAAGACGCGTGCGCTTTATGAATGATGTATTGTCAGTTAAAACAATTTCAATTCAGATTCTAATAAACTAGGTAAATTAAAAAGGTCTAAGTTCAAATACAGAGCAATGCAATCGGCATACCTACCATATTCGTGTGCATTATACGTATCACGCTATTGGGGGAATTCCCGAACATAGTAAAAGTGTGCGCGAAGCGTAAACAGTGTTGCCGTAAAATAAATTGAATAAACCGAAACCGATAAAGAAAAATAATAATTCAATCTCTAGAAATTATTTTAGTTAATATACACTTATCAAAATTATCTACTAGATTTAAAAAATAAGATTCATTCAAATCTTTCAATGGGTATTACGGTGTTTTTTGCTACCGTAATTAGTTTGCTACGGTAGGTGGTAGATCGAGGCTGATTACGGTGTTTTTACCGTAATTACGGTGCAGTTGGCAACACTGCAACGTGTGAACGCGTCGCAAGCGCTTGCCGCAAGCGCCCTTTGATCTGTGTTCAAAAACCGACACTAGACCGGATCGGATACAAGCTCACGCAAGCCAAGCCAAACACCCTCTTTACACGCTTGTGCTTGTGGCCGCTGGTCAAGCCTTGGCAAGCATGGAAACCCACCATTAGAGTTGAGACCGCGTCTTGGCAAACGTAGTGTGGGGCGCCCCCCAGCCCGATGGACTGATGACCTCAAAAAAGTGGCCGGAATGGCTGGATGGGGGTGGCAAGAAACCGGAAGGAGTGGCGCGCTCTGGGAGAGGCCTATGTCCAGCAGTGGACGTAAAAGAAGGCCGATGATAATTGACACTATGAGTGCCTAAAGCATGCGGTGACGTTATATTGCACGTGTAGCGGGATTATTGCTTCATGCTATAAGTACAATACATTCAAATTCAAATTCATACAAAATCATTTATTCAAATACACCTTCGCAGGCACTTATGAAAAGTCTGACTCTAATACTCTAATACCGGTTCGGAAGGTTGCATTTGATGAGCCGGCAATAAACTCAGCAATTACTCTTTTCACTTCTCTTCTTAAAGACGCCATCAGGGAAGTGCAGGGGAAGCAGACGAGGAAGCCGCATTCCACTCGGGTCTCAGCTTATCGCGCATGAGTACTATGAGTAGTATCTGTCTTCCTTCCATGTAGTTTTTATTCATTTCGATATTTAACTGTGTTATGTTAGAATATAATGTTACGGAAGAATTAGTATCGATGAAGATACATACCTATTTTCGATATAGGCACAAACCAAATGCGAAATATAAACTCGTTTGTCTGCGTGTGATGTTTCTAGCATCCATGTCAAATTGTGTGACGGACGGGTCTGAATATCCAACGTTTCAGGCACAGGTTTCATGAACTTTGCCGCGTTGAATCCAAATTAACTTTTGTTCAATTTGCGGTGTACGTTTGCTGCTTCCAAATTTGAAATCGGTGTTTTCACGTCGAACCTATTTGAATTTGGATTGTTTATATTCAAACTTTTTAATTCTATACTCATTAGGCGGAAAAGAGACTTGTGAATCGCGCTTTTTGTGTGCATATGTTATACGCTATCTGTTTTTAGGGTTCCGTAGCCAAATGGCAAAAAACGGAACCCTTATGGATTCGTCATGTCTGTCTGTCTGTCCGTCCATATGTCACACACTGCCACTTTTTTCCGAAACTATAAGAACTAGACTAATGAAACTTGGTAAGTAGATGTATTCTGTGAACCGCATTAAGATATTCACACAAAAATAAAAAATAAAACTATAAATTTTGGGGGTTCCCCATACTGAGAACTGAAACTCAATTTTTTTTTTTTATAAAACCCCTACGTTTTTTTTTTTTTTTTTTTTATACCACTTAGGTGGCAAACAAGCATACGGCCCGCCTGATGGTAAGCGGTTACCGTAGCCTATGGACGCTTGCAACACCAGGGGTATCACGCGCGCGTTGCCGACCCTGCAGAAATCTCTTCACACCCCTTTTGAAGAACCCCATGCTGTACTCCATTGGGAAAACCACGGCGGGGAGCTCATTCCACAGTCTGAGCGTCCGCGGAAGGAAGCTCCTTTGAGCCCGCACAGTACGAAACAATTCAGGTTTCAATATGTGAGGATGGACTCCCCGTCGATGGCGAGAGTTGCGATGGTAGAAAGTAGCCGTGGGCATCATCTTAAACAATTCTTCAGAACACCGTCCGTTGTACAAGCGGTAGAACACACATAAGGAGGCAAAGTCTCTCCTCAGACTGAGGGGCTCTAAACCGCTTGTGAGCTCGGGATCGTCGACAATTCTGATGGCACGTCGTTGAACCGTTGACGTTTGTGTTGTATATGGATATGTCTTCAAAAATGACATTGAGGTTGCTAATATATTTTTTTTCTAAACTGAATAGTTTGCGCGAGAGGCACTTCCAAAGTGGTAAAATGTGTGTCCCCCCCCTGTAACTTCTAAAATAAGAAAATGATGAAACTAAAAAAAATATATGATGTACATTACGATGCAAACTTCCACCGAAAATTTTAATACGTTATAAATTGAAATTCATATCAAATACTCAGGTCTACACTACCATTTACTTATATACCTACAGGTTTGTACGGAACCCTCGGTGCGCGAGTCTGACTCGCACTTGGCCGGTTTTTTTATTTGTATGCCAGTAACTTTCGCCCAAATGCCAGCAACAATTGTATTAAGGAACGAAGAGCCGCTTTATTGCCAACTCTTTTCAGAAAACTCAACCTGCAGCCGGTATTAGAGACAGACTAATCATGAGTACGTGCGAAGGTTCTATTTGAATAAATAATTAACCGACTTCAAAAAAAGGAGGAGGTTCTCAATTCGGACTGGGCGACGGTGGGAATTTATATAAGTAGGCGAAAATTGTATGAATTATATAGGGAAAAACAGTATAATCATGATTTTGTTTTTTTAAATTATGTAAGGAATTACTCAAAAACATTTAAACGCGTTTGTGCTGCGGCTAAATCGATACATATAAGAAATAAAATTAAAAATAGTCATGATAAGATCAAGATGACTTGGAAAATTATAAATAGTGAAACTGGAAAGTTCTAAGTACGTAATCATGAGTTTCGACTTATTATAAATGATAAATCAATAAAATCTGATCAAGATGTTGCTGCCGCTTTTGAGACTTTCTTCACCAATATTCCAGTTTCGACTACCAAGTCTCTTAATTCTTCTCCCACCCTCGCTGTATCTTTACTTAGGAAAAATGTTACAGAGTGTACTGTTGACTTTAAATTCTCAACTGTTACTTCTAGCGATATAATTAAAGCGTTCAAATCTCTAAATTTGAAAAACACTGTTGATCTATGGGGGCTTTCAGTTAAACTTATTAATTCTATAATTGATTGTATTGCACCTCATTTAGCTGTTATTTTTAATAAATGTATTGATTGTGGTGAGTTTCCTGATCTTATGAAACATAGTAAAGTAGTGCCTTTATTTAAAACCGGTAGTACATCTGACCCCACAAATTTTAGACCGATTTCCATATTACCGACATTCAGTAAAGTATTCGAGAAAATTATACTTAATCAATTGATGGTACATTTCAATAGTAATAGACTGCTTCACAGTAAACAATTTGGTTTCACTAGGGGTCGCTCAACAACCGATGCTGGTGTTGAGCTTATTCAACATATTTTTGACGCCTGGGAAAATTCACGAGACACCATTGGTGTTTTTTGTGACTTATCCAAGGCTTTTGATTGTGTCCATCATAAAATACTGATCAGCAAATTACATCACTACGGCGTTAGAGACACTGCACTAGATCTTTTGATTTCTTACTTATGTGACAGAATTCAAAAGGTTGATGTTAATGGTAAAGTATCCCCTGGGTCATCAGTAACTATGGGTGTACCACAAGGTTCTATCCTTGGACCTTTTCTTTTTCTCATTTACATCAACGACTTACCATATCTTGTTGAAAAAAAACATGAGATAGTATTGTTTGCTGATGACACTTCACTTCTTTACAAAGTGAATAGACATGATTTTAATTCTGACGATGTGAACAATGCTCTTTCTGTAGTCTTTGATTGGTTTACTATAAATAATTTATTGCTAAATGAGAAAAAAACAAAATGTATCAGATTCAGTCTACCCAATGTGAGACATTCGGACACAAATATTGTAATTAAAGGCGAAAAACTGGATCTTGTTGAAACAACTGTATTTTTAGGTATCACTTTAGATAATAAGTTACAATGGAGCCCTCACATTTGTAAATTGGTGGATAGACTTAGTTCTGCAGCTTATGCAGTGAGAAAAATTCGCGCTCTCACTGACAATTCTACGGCAAAATTAGTTTATTTCAGTTACTTTCACAGTTTGATGTCTTACGGTATCCTCCTCTGGGGTAGTGGTGCCGAAATCAATAGAATTTTTATACTGCAGAAAAAGGCAATCCGCGCAATATATAAAATAAGGCCTAGAGATTCTTTGAGAGACAAGTTTAAATCTATTAATATAATGACAGTGTCGTCACAGTACATATATGAAAATCTTATTCATGTGAGGAAAAACATAAATAACTTACCTAAGAATAGTGACACTCATAGTTTGAACACTAGAAATAAGCACAAACTTGCTGTACCTTTAACTCGGCTCAGCAAAGTCCTTAAATCTTTCAAGGGGCAATGTATACGTTTCTATAATAAAGTACCCAAAGAAATCCAAGAGCTACCTATACATAGATTCAAAAAGATAGTAAAACAGAAGTTATGCAAGAAGGGGTACTATAAAGTTTCTGATTTTGTAGATGACAAGAATGCATTTGAACGAATTGTTCGCTTCGCACGCTATTGTTATATATATTTTGTAAATTGTAATATTTATAAGTACACATTAAAAAAAAAAAGAACACTTGCTGAGTTTCTTGCCGGAGTCTTCTCAGTTCAAGTTGTATTTGGAACCGGTGTAGAGTCATTTGTTAACTTTCACAAGTGCCCTATAAGGGCCAAATTTGAATAAATGAATTTTGATTTTGATTTTGATTTGATTTTGGATGTATGTTTTTTTTTTTTTTTTTTTTTTTTTATGTTTGTTACCTCATAACTCCGTCATTTATTAACCGATTTGGAAAATTCTTTTTTTGTCTGGAAGGGTACACTTCCCGTTTGGTCCCATTGTCAGGATTTGAATACTTTTTAGTGTACTTTGAAGTCGGTTTAAGTTTTTTGTAAAACAGTCTAATTATGTTGAATTATATTATCAACAACGAACATAATTATAAACATTATTTTTTTTAAATAAAATTTTGCAGTTGTGCAGAATAAGGAGAAAATGAAGTAGAATTCCAGGCACTGATATTCAAGTGATTAATATAGCTAATAATTAAAAATAAAAACTATCGATAAGTATCGATATTTGTAATAATAATAATCCATCACTATGTTATATAGTTAGGAGCTTCCCAGTTCAGTGAGATAACTTTGTCGAGAAACGGCGCCTTGTTGAGAAAAACTAATCAGTTAACATGTCTTTCATAGGATTGATTCTTAAAGTCCCCACTGTTGTAGACTTATTATGAGATAATTACTGGCAACATTATTAGAAGGTAGTCAAAAAAATTAAACAATTAAAATATAATTAAACGCGGACGCTCGGACTGTGGAATGAGCTCCCCGCCGAGGTTTTCCCAATGGAGTACAGCATGGGGTTCTTCAAGAAGAGTGTGAAGAGATTTCTTCAGGGTCGGCAACGCGCACGTGATAAACCTGGTGTCCATAGGCTACGGTAACTGCTTACCATCAGGCGGGCGGTATGCTTTGTGCTATTAAAAAAAAAACTATTTTATCTTAGATAAAATTCGCCTAATAACAGTTAATTTCAAAACGCCTATAGCAACGGTTAATTTTACTCACTCGTCACATTGTGCCTGCGAGCGCTTTCTTGCTAGAAAACGATAAGCTTTATATAAGCTGTCAAAACGCAAATTGGCTGCGATATCGTCACAGTATCACGCCACCCTCGTCTAAACTTGCCACTAGTGGTGTCATCCCCGGGATTAACGTGCGAATAACGGGATTTTTTGATATTGCTCATAAAACATGGAATATAAAGTCAAATGCATTGGAATTTTGATATTAAGTAGTTTGATATTAGAGTCGGCAACGCGCGAAAGGTAGTCAAAAAAGTGAAACAATTAAAATAGAATTAAACGCGGACGTTCGGACTGTGGAATGAGCTCTGCGGGGGTTTTTCCGATGGAGTACAGCATGAGGTTCTTCAAAAAGGGTGTGAAGTGATTTCTTCAGGGACGGCAACGCGCGAGTGATGACTGCTTACCATCAGGCGGGCCGTATGCTTGTTTGCCACCTTAGTTGTATAAAAAAAAAAGTAAAGAGTGTATGTATAAAATAGACACTCTCAAAATGTGGTGCTCGGAATTACATGGATAGAATTCGAAACAAATAAGTCAATACGTTACGTTTTGTGGCAAATTTCATTTTTCTTTACTTTCATGTTTATTAGTATTATTATTCTTGTTTTCTCCTTCGTCTATAATGTTTGTACCTATTTCTTTGTGTAATGCCATGAATAAAGTTATTTTCTTTCTTTTCTTTCTTTCTCATACTTCAGGAACTTGTCTATCCACTGTAGTGCATTGCATACATACTTTCTTTGGTGTATTTAGTACGTGTGTGTCGCGGAGAGTCTCGGCGGCGCGCAGATCCTCAATAGAGTGATTGGAAGTGCAGTTTGAGTTTTTATTTCTTTTTATCTTCGTCGAAAAAAAAAACTCGAAAAAAAACAAATTTCCCGCCTCGAAACTGATGTTTACCCTTAATATAAAATTATAAAGAGGGCATAAAATTACCGGGACATAATATACCGGGATCAACGAAATCCCGTTTATTTGACACCACTATTCACTACTAGTGATAAATCACTCCCGAATGACGTCACTAAAGTTATATGAGATAGATAATGTATTTCACTTAAATTACTTATAATATTATACATATTATTGTACTTATGACGGGTATTGCAAGCGTCTGTAGGCTACGGTAACCGCTTACCACCAGGCGAGTTGTATGCTTGTGTGGCGAATTAGGAAAAAAACGGATAAGTGACATTCTTTAAATACATAAGTTCGTGTGAAAGAATTTCTTACAATAAAAACTGTTTTACTAAAAACTTAAACCGACTTCAAAGTACATTAAAAAGTAATCAAATCCTGACCTGATGACAATGGGACCAAACGGGAAGTGTAAACGTCCAAACAAAAAAGAATTTTCCAAATCGGTTAATAAATGACGTAGTTATAAGGTAACAAATATAGAAAAGTAGTCCATCCTCACACCAGAATTGTTTCGAACTGTGCGGGCTAAAAGGAGTTTTCTTCCGCAGACGCTCGGACTGTGGAATGAACTCGGGACGCCGTGGTTTTCCCAATGGAGTACAGCATGGGGTTTTTCAAAAAGGGTGTGAAGAGATTACTGCAGCGTCGGCAACGCGCGAGTGAAATCCCTGGTGTTGTAAGCGTCCATAGGCTACGCTAACCGCTTAACATCAGGCGGGTCGTATGCTTGTTGCCATTTAGTGGTATAAAACTTACAACCGAATTGAGAACCTTCTCCTTTTATGAAGTTGGTTAAAAAGAATGTAATCACATTTATATTTTATACGACCAAGTCGGTAAACAAGCATACGGCCCGCCTGCTGGTAAGCGGTTACCGTAGCCATATGGACGCTTGCAACACAAGAGGTTCCCCTCTCCCCAATGAGCTTTGGCGACCTTACTCACGCCTGAGCTCACGCGTAGGAATACAACATAAAGTTATTAGGCTGCAGAAAATATTATTTCTACTTTTCGTAGCATTTTCGTAGACCTTTCGTAGAGGTTAGTAATTAGTATTCTGAAAAATTAATAACAATATAACATAGAAGATGTTAAATTAATAACAATATAACATACAAGATGTTATATTCTTATTATTTTTTCCAGGAAGTTTCCTAGATGAGGGATAAAAAGAATGAATCACATCCACAAGTTCTGAGCCGCGATTTCACCTGCGTTCCCAGAATAAAAGTAAATAAATAAATAAATATCCTGGGACATTCCTCACACACGGTCATCTGATCCCAAACTAAGCAGAGCTTGTACTATGGAAACCAGATAACTGATATAATACATATACATACTTTTTGTTTGTAAACACATACTTAATATACATAATTACACCCAGACTCAGGACATACAGACATGTTCATGCACACAAATGCATGTCCTGTGTGGGAATCGAACCCACGACCTGCGGCGCTATAGGTTAAGACTCAACGTCTTAACCAACTGCGCCAACTGGCCCTGTTATATGTTACTATCCAAATATCTTGACTTTTTTTATTTTCCTCTAAAATCCTTATCCATCATCACCATCATCATCATCAGCCTATAATAATGTCCCACTGCTGAGCACAGGCCTCCTTGAGGGAGTAAAGGAATGAGGAGATACTCCTCCACGCATGCCCACTGCGGATTGATGGAGGCAGACTAGTGGTCAACATACTGTTGGTGTTTTCAAGCATCCGACTAGCTTTCGGAATATCACAATTAAGTGATAGCCGGGACCAACAGCTTTACATGCCGACGCACGGCAAACACTCGAGTTGAAATACCACGAGGCGGACACCCATCCAGATATAGTCCACATCAGTGATTGCTTAACTTACGATCGATTAAGAACGACTAATCAACCTACAGAGTTTATATATTACGTAATAACTATTACTTTATCTGTTTCCAATCTGGACACACTTATCTGACTTAGTTGAACTCACATGATGAATAGCCTTTGACGTCTGCCTATTGCCTTCAAATGTCAAATTAAGCTGATTACGATATCGATGGCCACTGCGAATAGCCAAATGGTCATTAATATTGCTATTGACTATCGAACACGCTTTTGCACGCTGATTGCTAATTGATTCAATTAGTCTCCAAAGTAATGAATATTTATATTTTAGATTTGAAGCATTTTTTTATACCATATAGTTGGCAAACTAGCATACGGCCCGCCTGATGGTAAGCGGTTACCGTAGCCTATGTACGCTTGTATTTTTTGATTTATTTTGTTTAAAATGGATACAGAAATATTTTCGGAAAGTGTACAGAAAAAAGTTGATCCAGCATCTTTAATATAGAATAGATTAGAGAAGGGACAGAGATGTCAAACTTTTTGACCGACTTCAAAACAGAAGGTTATGTTTTATGACCTTGTAGTTTCTTTTCAAGTCTCGAGTCGGGGTTGCAGTAACTGAATTCCAATCCTTGAGTTTTATAGTGTAGGGTTTATTTTCTATAAACGCAATTAATTGTTGGGTCTCGACTCTCGATACAGGCTGTATATCTTCAGCAGAGCATGGTAATTTATTAGTTTACAAGACGGGAACTGCAATCTAGGCTTTGATTGCCTGGAGGTCTAAAAACGCAACGCAAACGAATGGAATTCAGCAATTCTACAAATATGATTTTAATTTTAAAATTTATGATTTTACAAAAATGTGGGACTTCCATTGGTTCTGTTCTGTGAATGCGAGAAAATATTTTAATTCAACAAAATTGTCCCTCAGATCCTTTGAGAACTATGACTCTCTATTCGAGGTAGGTATGTTTTTTTATTATTAATTATTTCGAAGAAAAAAAAGCCAAACATAGTCACAATGTCCAAAAAAAATTGAAAAAATGCAACCTTGCTGAGTTTCTTGCCGGATTCTTCTCGGTTGAAGGCCGAGTTCCGAACCGGTGGTAACTTCAGTAAATGTGACCTTCATAAGTGCCCTTCTGGGGCCTAAATTGAATACATGGCTTTGACTTTGACTTTGAGGTGCTGTAGAACTTTTTTTGCGGCAGCCGCACCATTCCCGCAGTTTTAACATCAGTGAAGACGTCAAGACGTTTCCGTATCGTGTGTAAGGGTTAGTGTTGTTCTTAACTATAAGTCCTAAATTTTTCTTCGATTCCCACGAGATGTTCGCAATTCAACGGATAGGCTGAATCTTGTGCCCGTAGTGATCAGATGTTTTTTTTTTAACAGGCACATGAGTTATTATTTCGGGTTAGGTACAATGGTATTCAGTGCGTTGTTAATCGGTATTTTTTTGGGTAATTTCTGGATTTGTCAGTTCTTGTATCTCTTTTCTTCTTCTTTCGAATCTCTTTTCTTCTTCTAGTGAAACATCACATTGTGATTAACAATCGTTAAATAACGTAACGTGAAGCGCTCGTGGTGTAGCATGATTAGCCGTTCTCACAAACACACTTATACGACTGTACACACTTTTACAGTAGAATTTTAGAATACTTACATATTTATATAATGTCTTGTTTTGTTATTTTTGATTTATTAGTTCTCTTTATGTTTGTAAAATTGTAAGTGTAAACAATTTAAGTAAACCTTAATAATGTATGATACACAATGTCTACTACTAGATATACCTACTACAGGAAGGCGCTGGTGTCTGTGATACAGTAATTTGTTACTAGTACAGTCGAGGACATAAATATGTATACACTTAGTAAAATTCAACAACGGTTTCCTCTAAAACTACTGATTGAAATTATGAAATATTATGCAGGCAGAATCTTCTAACATATACTATTATGATTTTTGTAATATTTTAACAATTGAATGTTAAAAATGCGAGAAAATCGCTTTTGAATTTCAAAAAGTGTATACATATTTATGTCCTCGACTGTACAGATACTGACGTGACCCTTAAAGATGCATTATGAGTACCATTGTATGTCAATTAATTGTGTCTATTTAATGGTGAAATAAATTATTATTATTATTATTATTATTATTATTATTATTATTAATCGATCGGCAAAGTTAAGCTACGTCTGTCTTGGTCGGCACCTGGATGGGTGACCGTATAGTGGTATTTCATATCGAGCGTTTCCGTGCTTCGGAAGGCACATGAAGCCGTTGGTCCCGGTTATCACTTAACTGTGATATTCGTTAAGCTAGTTAGATGCCTCCTAGGCGGCTTGAAAAGTTAGGCAACAGTAGGTTGACCACTAGCCTACCTCCACCAATCCACAGTGGGCACGCGTGGTGGAGTATCTGCCCATTTCCTTTCACCCTCATTTGTGAAAGGAGGCCTGTGCTCGCTCAGTAGTGAGACATTATAGGCTGATGATGATGATGAAATAACGTACCTATATCAGTGTCAAAATCCATTAAAGCAACATGCCCTAAGTCAGTCAGAAAAGGGAACTCTCTTCAAAAGGTCTTAATATTAAAGTTTGGTCCTCCAGTTGAAACACCTATGTCCTGTTTATGACCTCATAAAACCCGACCTGAAGAACGTGTTCCGCCATTTTGCTATTGAAAAATTCCTCGCTAGTTTATGGCGGGCGCCCTCTATAACGTTGAAAATTATTTATCGCTTACCTCATGGTTGTTTTAGTGATAACATATATTTTTTACTTTCCAGGTTTACCTATATTTGACTTTTGTGTAATATAAATTTAAAAAAAAACGGCTTAAGTTTGGCCTTAGCGAGTGAGAACAGTGGAGGAAATCAAAGCGTTCCTTGAGGTAGCGCGGGGACGAGGGATTGAACAATATATTGTAAAGTAAGGAGAGTATATGAGTATTCCGGCGAAGTCTAATAGGAAGCCACATGAGTTGAGAACGAAAATGGGAAACGTGATCATATTTGCGCAAGCCAAATATGAATCTTATGCAGAAGTTTTATTGTAATGGACTAGACGACAATTTCTTTATTAATTTAATTTATTTGCGTAAATTACTATAGAAACTTATGAACAGTAGGTACTTTGTGAAATGCGAGTGATAGCGGCACAAAAGCTTAATAGCTCACGAAGTTTTGTTTGTTTGAGTGAGATAATTTCTGAAACTTACCTCTTTGTTTCAAAGTAGACAAAGCACTAATGTTAACTTTAATAATATTAAAGGCGATGATGGATCAAGGGTGCACGTCGTACGCCAAGACGAAGGTCCCACGTTCGAATCCTACCATGGGCTTGAGCTTTCGGTGAAGTAAAACGTCGTGAGGAAACCATAGCACCGTCGTAGGGTACTTTGTAGTACTCACGTACTTTGTAGTAGGGTGTTCCGACAGTTGCACTCGGAGCCAGTTCCTTCTAGGCTTACCACCTTCGGCCACATTATCAATTACCATGGTGAGATTGTGGTCAAAAACAGGCTTATTAATTACCTAGTAAGATAATTGGACTGTTTTACAAAAAACTTAAACCGACTTCAAAGTACACGAAGAAGTAATCAAATCCTGATCTGATGACAATGGGACCAAACGGGAAGTGTACCCTTCCAGACAAAAAAAGAATTTTCCAAATCGGTTCATAAATGACGGAGATATGAGGTAACAAACATGAAAAAAAAAAAAAAAAAACGAATTGAGAACCTCCTCCTTTTTTTGAAGTCGGTTAAAAAAGGAGTTATCGCCCCGCGGTTTCACCTGCTTTTTCGAGGTACCCAATGATTTCCCGGAGTAAAAACTATCCAATATGTTATTTCAGGTTATGATCTACCCATGTGCCAAATTTCATCACGATGTCTTGTGCCGTTGAGCCGTGAAGAGGTAACAAACAATCAAACTCACTTACGCAAAACTATTTATTAAATCAAACTATATATGAATTATTAATTCAAAGCTATTTATTAAACGTAGGCCCCAGAACTACGTCGGACATATATATTCTCGCTCACAAAAAACGGTGTCTATGAGAGTCGGCCACCTCTCACGCACACATTAGTTGGCTATTCCGCGGGAAACGAGACTTTGTAACCATTTACACAGAGCCGTTTACCCGCGCTCGACTAATGTGTGAATGTGTGCGTGCCGGCTTGTAGGTACAGCGTGGTGGCCGACTTGAGTGACTCAGTTTTTTGTTAGCGAGAATATATCCGATTTATTTTAACATCCTTGCCCCAGAAGGGCACTTATGAAGGTCAAAACTGAAGCTACCACTGGTCCGGTACTCGGCCTTTAACTGAGAAGAATCCGGCAAGAAACTCAGCAAGATAACAATCTGACTATATTTGGCTTTTTAACCGACTTCAAAAAAGGAGGTTCTCAATTCGGTATAGTGTTTTTTTTTTGTTTGTTAACTCAGAGCTCCGTCATTTATAACCGATTCGGAAAATTCTTTTTTTGTTTGGTAGAGTCCCCATTTGGTCCCATTGTCATCAGGTCAGGATCTGATTATTATTACTTTGAAGTGTGTTAAAGTTTATTGTACCAAATATAATTGACAATAAAAAAAACCTATATTTAAGCATAGATACAGACATTATGTAGGGCATGTGAAGCGAATGATATAATTAATGTTGCAAAGCGAAACAGAGCGCGGGTAAATGCTTATTTATTGCCAATATTTAGGGCCCTTTTAGATGTCACTGTAATTAATCCTGTCGAATTGATTTATGATACCACACGTACACGTTTCGTATAAATCCCGTGTAAGCTACTTAAAATGTTATAATCCAAGTTATTGTACGCACCGACGTATGTAAATAAAAGCTTTGATTTATTCGCTTAAATTCCGGGATATATTAAAATAACAGTTGGTAACACTGGCCCGAGAGTGGGTTGGCTATTGCCCGGTTTCAATAAACAATAACGAATCGTTTTGCTTACCAATGGTAGGTTTTTTTATTGCCAAACTGGGCATATATATAGATCATTTCGTAAGCTAATTTTACCTGTGATAGCTACTTCCATATGGGAGGGTCTGCTATGCAAAGCTTTGAGGTATTTGCTTCATTATTAGTAAAGATAAGAGTCTTAATTTTAATAAATCTTAACCGATAACGGTCCGTAAATTATTAAAACCGGGCATATATGGTTGTACTTTTAGGGCATCGAACAATAAACCCCTTTGGAGTTCATTTTGTTTGAAATCTATTCCGCTAATTCCCCATCACCGAAAATGCGCTCTGATTGGCTAGGTCCTGGACACATGCGCTCTGATTGGGTAAGGCAAGCTCACACTAAACTGAGATACAGTGATTGGTCGGCACTGTTATAAATTAGTGCAAAATCACTTACTAGTTGCGGAATTGAATTTCTAGGTATTCGAAATGGATTTTTCCTCTTCCTCAATGTTTTTTGGTCAGTTAGAACGGCTAGCTTCGAAGGAAGACGTGGCGCGGATGAAACCGCGGGCGGAAAGGTAGTATATATACAATATTTATGTTTGGCTCATATAAGATGAGCTAACAACGTTTCGAGCAATGAAAAACAGAATTGTTTCGTACTGTGCGCGCTCAAAGCTTCCTTCCGCGAACGCTCAGACTGTGGAATGAGCTCCCCGCCGTGATTTTCCCAATGGAGTATACAGCATGAGGTTCTTCAAAAAGGGTGTGAAGAGGTTTCTGCAGGGTCGCCAACGCGAGTGATACCCCTGGTGTTGCAAGCGTCCATAGGCTACGGTAACCGCTTTCCACCAGGCGGGCCGTATGCGTGTTTGCCACCTTAGTGGTATAAAAAAACAAACAAAATAAGCAGATTGAAAATTGAGAAACAAACCAATACAAAAAACCATCAAAATAGTCTTTTAAATTAGCAATTTCATCTTACGGAACCATAAAACATAAACCCTATATCGGCGTGTCGCACACTGGGCCACCGACCCATAAATCACAATAGGGGACCGCCGATAAAGATTTGTGACTCGGCCATTGTACAAGCGCCCTTATAATCCCTATTTTCTTTTATTGATAAAGGCGGTCATTACTTTCCTTCGAGATTTTCCGCTGAGAAGGGTATTATAAGAGCGTATAAAGCAAAATAACATATCTTAGAATTGAAATTTACCCGAGTAAATAATTTTTAAACGAAAAAATATTTTTGTATGGGTATTTTCATTATATGCGCAAGGGTCAGAGCAAAACCATAATGGAATGAAAATTCCTCGATGGAAAAAAATCACAAAGTTACCTCTAATATTAATTATTTTTTGTTTTTATTCGTTCATGGTGTATCTAATTAAGACATAATTGGACTGTTTAAAAAAAAAACTTAAACCTACTTCAAAGTACACTAAGAAGTAATCAAATCCTGTTCTGATGACAATGGGACCAAACGGGAAGTGTACCCTTCCAGAAAAAAAAAAGAATTTTCCAAATCGGTTGATAAATGACGGAGCTAGGAGGTAACAAACATAAAAAAAAATAAAAAAAAAAAACCGGCCAAGTGCGAGTCAGACTCGCGCACCGAGGGTTCCGTACAAACCTGTAGGTATATAATAATAATAATAATAATAATAATCATTTATTTTCAGGCTCTAGACCCATAGTGTGTTAGTAGTTACAAAGAATGTCTTAAAAATATTGTTAGTGTCAATGTCACAGATTTGCGTTTTCACTTGTCACTATTCGCGTCCATTTCTTGTCAATTACATTAAAAACATTTTCACATAAAGCCATTATAATAACATTATTACTTCGACATAGTCTCGTCCTAAAAGAATAAATCCTCTTCCTCATTATTGCATGAAAACCGTCAATTCTAGCAGCTGCAAACATTCCGGAGGCACTACAACATTTAGGTAATCTCATGATGGTTCTGAAAGCGTTATTATACTGTACTCTAATAGTGTTGAGTGTACGCTTGGTATGCTGCAGCCACAGACTACATGTATAGAACGATTGACAAAAGGTTTGGAACAAAGTTTTCTTGACCTCAGCCGTACAGCGACTAAATCTACGACTAATCATATTTGCTCTTACTGTCAGAGACCTACGTTCTCGTTCTATATCACCATCATCCTTTAAACTACTAGTGATACGGTGACCTAGGTAAGTAAACTTATCTACAACATTAATAGGAACACCATCCAAAAATACTGGAGGTACATAGTCGGGGCCTTTTCCTGCTCTGAAAACTAGTAGTTCACTTTTCTTTGCGTTATATAACAATCCATGATCTTTAGCATATGACTCGCAAATCCCAATCAGAGTTTCTAAACCTTTGATCGTGGGGCACAGCAAGACCATGTCATCAGCATAGCTTATATTGTTTATACAAACATCTGCAATATGTGCTCCAATGCCAGACCTAGTGAGCTCCACGATCAAATCATTTATGTAAAAGTTAAATAAGAAAGCAGAGGTAATTCCACCTTGCCTCACACCACATTTAAGCTTGTAGGTGTCCGAGATGGCGTCTCCCCATTTCACTACGTTGGTCTGATGTTCGTACCAAAATTTCAGAGTCCTAGTTATCGTGCTTGGAATATCAGAACTAGCCATTTTATCCCATAACTTATTATAATCAACACGATCAAATGCTTTGCTGAGATCAAGAAAACATGCATATAAAGAGGTTTGGCGTCCAACGTATCTATGTACACAACGCTTCAATGTGTATATTGCCATGTCCGTCGAATGACCCTCCCGAAAACCAAACTGCCTGTCATCAAGTTTAACATTTTTAGTTAAATAAGGTAGCAACAAAATTTCAAATAATTTAGACAATACAGTAGCCAATGATATAGGTCTATAGTTTGCTGAGTCAGTACAATCACCAGTTTTATTTTTAATAATGGGTACAACTACGGTTTTTAACATATTAATGGGTAAGTAATTAAACTGTAAGTTAGTTTTTAGTTTTAAGTTTGTTTAGTTAAGTGTGTATAAGTAAATACCTGAGTATATAGATATAGAGTGTATAGACCTGAGTATTTGATATTAATTTCAATTTATGACCTATTAAAAAAAAACTACTTACTAGATCTCGTTCAAACCAATTTTCAGTGGAAGTTTGCACCGTAATGTACATCATATATTTTTTATAGATTTATCATTCTCTTATTTTAGAAGTTACAGGGGGGGGACACAAATTTTACCACTTTGGAAGTGTCTCTCGCGCAAACTATTCAGTTTAGAAAAAAATGATATTAGAAACCTCAATATCATTTTTGAAGACCTATACATAGACACCACACACTTATGGGTTTGATGAAAAAAAAAAATTTGAGTTTCAGTTCTAAGTATGGGGAACCCCCAAAATTTATTGTTTTTTTTCTATTTTTGTGTAAAAATCTTAATGCGGTTCACAGAATACATCTACTTACCAAGTTTCAACATTATAGTTCTTATAGTTTCGGAAATAAATGGCTGTGACATACACGGACAGACAGACAGACAGACAGACAGACAGACAGACAGACAGACAGACATGACGAATCTATAAGGGTTCCGTTTTTTGCCATTTGGCTACGGAACCCTAAAAACAAACAACCGAATTGAGAACATCCTCCTTTTTTGAAGTCGGTTAAAAAATTCGATAAATAATATCACTAACGAATAACCTAGGGCTGATACCAAGGCTGATACTAACGATTTTTCGAGTTATTTAGATGAGAAGCGCTTAGTTAATTTTTGTTCCGCGAAACACGTTATCGCCGTCTCATGCCACGCGAGTATTAGACATAAGTTTGTTTCATCCGCCATTCGCTATCTTTTCTGGCTTTATGCGGGCTCTCTAAATGATGCTATGAGGTTTGGTTGTTATTTTGTTATTTTTTATACGACTTTGTCGGTAAACAAGCATACGGCCCGCCTGATGGTAAGCGGTTACCGTAGCCATATGGACGCTTGCAACACACGAAGCATCGCTCACGCGTTACCTTTCCCCCCTCCCGTATGAGCTCCGGCGACCTTACTCACGCGCAGGAACACAACTTTACACAACATAAAGTTATTTGGCTGCGGTATTTTGTAAGGTGGAGGTACGTCCCCAGTCGAGCTGCTCTTTGAGCGAATACACGCTATGCTCTACCTCTCTTTTGTTGTTTATTTAGAACACAGACGGGAACCAACTTACTCCCAGGGTCGTCGCACACAATAATTTGGTACCCCGTTGAAAAGTAAAAAAGTTAATGTAAGAATGAAAGAACTGGCGCGTTTGGTTAAACCTCTGTTTAAGATTCGACCTATCGCGCCGCATGTCTTGGGTTCGATTACCACACAGGACATGCATTTGTGTGCAGGAACATGTCTGTATGTCCTGATTCTGGGTGTAATTATGTATTTACAAACAAATACCATCAGGAGACTAGTTTCAAAAATATGCTGTCGAGAATTCCAGTCCAGACTAACTGCTTTACTTCAACCGAATCAGTTAGGTTTCGGAGTTAAGGGCGGGTGCGAAGCAGCAGTTCATGCAGCGCGCACATTCCTCCATACACCTGATTATGATGTTTTAGTCAAAATTGACGTTAAAAATGCTTTTAATTCCATAAGTAGATCAAGTTTCCTTGCAGAAATGGAAAAACATGTCCCAGAAATTCAAAATTACCTTGTCCAGTCTTACGGGACCCCATCAAAACTATTTTTTGGCGATAGTGAAATTGACTCATGCGTTGGTTGTCAACAAGGAGACCCCCTTGGTCCATTAATCTTCAGTTTGGCTATCCACCCTATCAAATTAAAAAATTTAACGTCCAAATTCAACCTTTGGTATCTCGATGATGGTTCACTGGCAGGAGACGCGTCCTCAGTTTTACAGGATATTCAATCTATTATTAGCAGTTTTAATAACATCGGACTTAAGCTGAATTTCGACAAGTGTGAAATTTTTTTTTCGGAAAGTATAAGCAATAGCACAAAATTACAGTTATTTAAAGAATTCAGTTGCTTAATGCCAAATATATTAGTATGTGACAAACTCAACCTCACCCTCCTTGGGGCACCAATTTACAACGACGCGTTTCCTGAACATATAAATTCGAAATTAGAAAAATTTAATAAATCATCAGATCTACTATTCAAAATCAAACCTCACATGGCACTCTTCATCCTGAGACTCTGCCTATTCACACCTAAATTTATGTACCTGTTACGTTGTTGTAATCTCTGGCACTTCCCCGTTTTGACCACTCCAATTGACACAGTTCTGAGAAATTCAGTTACTAAAATTCTCGATGAACCATCATGGAGACAAGCAATACTACCCATTAACTTTGGTGGCCTGGGTATCCGAACCGCATCTAGTGTCGCTCTTCCGGCCTTTCTGTCCTCCACTCACTCCACCCTGACACTCATCAGCAATATTCTAAATACTCCAGTAGCTGATGTTCGTGTCAGTGGTCAGGCGGAAGCAGCGGTTCTCTGGATGTCAACGTTCCCTGGGCACACATCTCCATCAAATCCGGAGTCACAAAAAGAGTGGGATTGTCCACTATTAACATCCTCGTTTGCTTGTCTCCTTGACCAATCTAATGATTCTGGGAAAGCTAGGTTACTGGCGGTATCACAAAAGGAATCCGGTCAGTGGTTGCACGCGCTCCCTTCTTACAACATTGGTACCCTACTAGACGCGGCGACGCTTCGCATTGCTGTATGTCTGCGTCTTGGCAATAAAATCTGCGAACCTCATTCCTGTCGCAACTGTGGGAATCACGTCGATGGCCTAGGGCACCACGGTCTGTCCTGTATAAAAAGCGCAGGCCGTATTTTCCGTCATGCCGCTCTGAATGATGCAGTCCGTCGGGCCCTTGCCTCAGCCACTATTCCAGCTTCACTGGAACCGAGTGGTCTCTCAAGGGATGATGGGAAGAGACCAGACGGCGTGACGCTGGTGCCTTGGAGCATGGGCCGTGCCCTGGTGTGGGACGTTACCTGTGTGGACACATTGGCAGCGTCCCACATCTCTGGTACGCGCGTCAGGGCAGGAGCGGCAGCGGAAAGTGCGCAGACCCTCAAGCGCCGCAAATACTCTCGTCTAACTGACGAATATGTATTTGCGGCGCTTGCGGTGGAAACACTGGGCCCTTGGTCATCTGACACGAAATTATTTGTGCAAGACGTGGGCAAACGGTTGGTCTTGGCCTCTGGGGAACTGAGAGCTAGTGACTTTTTTGCCCAGAGGTTAAGCCTAACCATTCAGTGTGGAAACGCCGCCAGTGTCATGGGGACCATGGAGTATTTGGATGACCTTTTATTTTAGGAAATAGTATTGCATTTGATATAAAAAAAAATATATAGTTTAATTAGATCGCCTGTAAATATGTGTTCAGTTTCAATATAGTGTAATTTTTAATGGCAATAAATACCTAGTTTTTAAGACGGATAACAAAAAAGTAGTATACCTATGTACAAAGAATTTAAAAAGTCCACGATGCCCTATGAAAATCTTTGTATATGTATTATATCAGTTATCTGGTTTCTATAGTACAAGCTTAGTTTGGGATCAGATGACCGTGTGTGAGGAATGTCCCAGGATATTTATTTATTATTTTATTAATCACAAGAAATCATTTTGCTATAATTTTATATTTATAATGCTTAAAATTAAAAACTGGATCTAGTGTCCGATTATCAATTTTAATTTAGAATGCTGAAGGTAATTCTAACTATTTACCTAAAATAGAGAGCATTGTGTGGTGTAAGTGAATATATCAGCCGTTCGGGGCCCCCATCAGTGCGGCCCTGGCCTGGCAATGAAACAGCAAAAAAGAAGTAATTGTTTATTTAAAAATAGAACAGGAACAATAAACACGGATACATGAGCATCATAATTCACTTTATTCAAAAACTAGGCACAAGCTCACTCGCATTCAGCCTCATGCAGCAGTATCGCTCGTCGCACGTACCGAAAATGGTAGAAACTGAATACCACCAGAAACGAGAAGAAGTATACCACTGGAACGAAGTATTTTGTAGTTAAGCATAACTATATACTACTTTGTTGTTGGAACTAGGCACTATGGAAGGGCAGAAACAAAAGTATAGATAATGTACAGAATAATTAATGTCACAGTAAAATATACTTAATTGCATCATAATAAGGTTTATCTGTTTGTAGGATTTCAAGCTATTTCTTTTGTCTTAGCATTTAACTTTAATGAAGGAGTATTTATCATACTTTTCTGTCTCTAATAAATAAATACATCCATTAAATCTATAGCTAATATCATACAGATGAACTTAATTATTATATAGCTACAAAGACTATTTTACTATAATATTAATAAACGCCAAAAGGTATGTTCTAGTAATCAACGTTCAAAATTACATTTGAATAAAACTCCGAACTTAACTCTGTAATAACAACATAATAATATTCCCTCAAAATCAAAAAACAAAATCAAAAAGTCATTCATTCAGTTTAGGCCCTGGTAAGGCACTTATGATCGTTAAATTGGTACATACAGTTGCATTTACCACCGGTTCGGAATACAATTAAACTGAGAAGACTCCGGCAAGAAACTCAGCAAGGCTTTTTTTTTTGTGGAAGATCTTTTCATATTACAGCTTTTTTCCAAATATATACTTATACAATATTATTATTATGCTTATTCATACAATTGTCATTAGCCCTTGTAAACCAATGCCTGTGGATTAATTGGATTAAAAACAACGAGCAAATTACAGTACATTAGCAACTCTCACATGCAGCCCGGTCGGCCGTGAGTGCGGTGTAATTAATGTAATGCACTCACATTTCCATGATTGAAAATACAGTACTGTAGCCTCTAGTCTAGTTACTACGTTTGGGATTCATTTTTAACAGCATATCGAGCTCAACGCATTTTGTCTAAGTACAGGCCTGTGTTTGACCGTAATCTCTCAATGGTAGTGGTGATGTGGCCGAAGGTGGTAAGGAAAGCCTAGAAGGAACTGGCTCTAAACTGCAGCTGTGGGATCACATATAGGTGCTTGGCGACAGAGTTTCAACTTGAGGGTGGTATACAGCTAGTTGGGTACTATAAAGTACCCTACCACCGTGCTATGGTTTCCTCACGATGTTTTCCTTCATCGAAAGCTAAAACTTATTATAGTATTCGAACCCGGGACCTTGGTCTCGGCTTCCGACGTCAATCACTGAGCTATCATACTACCTAAGTGGTAAAAAACTATACAGTCATCATCTGCTTGCCCTGTTCCCAATTATTTGAGGTGTCTTTATGTACACTTCTTCAATCTTCTATCCCTCATACCGCATTCACTCCTTTCTTACTCATATCCATCTCTTTTTTTGTCTCTTCTCGTATATCCAGCCACTTTTACATTCATAACTCTTTCGTCACATGGCTCTTATTTTGGGATGGTTATGAGGTGGGCTCAAAACCATCTCAACATTTTAGTTACTTTTCAAAAGCGAAACTGAGTATTTGAATGGCAAGAATGGTTTGATGAAAGCTAATTTGAACCAGAGATTCTATAACCTTAGGCATAAAGGTGATATTACAATACCTGCCCCGAGGAAGGTAAATAGTCCACTGACACACGCCAGGTTGGTCAGTCTGTGTTGCTCATCCTTTATTTTGGGAGCTGTAAAAAACAACAATGGTATAAGGAGAGAAACTGATGATTTCATTGATTAGAGATTTGGGCTGATTGTCTGTTACTATAATCAGTTGAGGCAGATAGAAATAGAAATAGAAAAATATTTATTTCGGTAATTTATCATCTACACTAAAAATATAGTTCATTGGGGCAATTGGGGTCTCCTTTTAAGTATAATAAATACCTGTGCTAGGAGGCCCCGCTCTTCCATATCTAGTACATAACAATACAGTAGTAAAAGGTGTGATATAGTGTGTATTGGTGTAAGTGTGTACGATACCCCAGTTGCAAGTGAATATGGGCTACTGCAACCGGACCAACGGTTTTACGTGCCTTCCGGTATTAAAACGATTTCCAGATCACTGGAAATTAATTCCTCAAAACACTTTTTATGGGTATAATGCCACGAGCGCTTATTAAATAAATAAATATATAAATATCCAGGGACATTCCTCATCTGATCCCAAACTAAGCAGAGCTTGTACTATGGAAGCCAGATAACTGATATTATACATATACTACTTTTTGTATGTAAATAAATACTTAATATACATAATTACACCTAGACTCAGTCTCAGTCAGACATTATGATAGTCTTGATATCCCAAAATATTATGCAGAGATCCCAGTACAATGAAATCATCCGTTTAGTATACCTGTGTGCTTAGTGTGAGTTTTCTTAACGAGTCGATAGTCACTATCGTTAACTCAAATTTGTATGGCGTCGGAACAGCGCCGCCTAGCGGCTAAATTGTGAAACATAATTTGCGAGTGCGAGATTGTTTATGTTAGCCTTTTCGATAGCAAGCATCGAATAACAAGTAAAGTAAACAAAGAAACGAGCGTGAACGTTGTTTTGCGAGTGCGAGTGGTAATTTGGTCACCTTTGACAGATGTTATCGACAACGTCTCACTAGGGAGCATGTTAATGTTGTCACGGAGATTTTGGCAGTGAGAGCATATTTTAAAAACTTATTTTTATCCAAATGGTATTGTAATGAGTGGAGAAAATAATGGTTTTACGATTTTTTTTCGCTTGGAGGATGTTTTCGACGTGTAGGGTGACGAAAACATCCAAAATAAAAATAAAATAACCCGGTCCCACAACCAATAATAATAGATACCTAATACTGTAGTACTAGTACGTATAAAATTATGTATTTGCAAACCTTTTCCTCTTTGTGAATTTTGTATCACTATCACCACTCTCATCACTGTCCAACACAGACTGATCACCAGCTCCTCCCAAAGCTTAATTTGCACCATCCTACGCCTTGCATTGATGGTTGATTCACTAAGATCTCCATGTCTAGCGATAAGTACACAGTCATACAAAATGTACCACAACTTTACTTCAACAACTCAAACCAAGAATCTTATTTAAATACCTATTATCTAACTCAAACATAACATTTTGTAAATATCTTTATTACTTAGCTTCCATAAACGTTACTAACGCTGGCTTGTTATAATTTTTCGTTTTAGGTTTAAGTTTGTTTCACGGATGACTACTATATTAGATGAGATAACCATATGATACGATACGATATACTAACTAATATTTCTTTGGCAATACGAGTACCTACCATTCGGTTTGTATAAACAAAGTGACGCGATGACGCTACGCGTTACCCGAGTAGTTTTGATATACAACGTCTACATTCAAATAGCATAAGCAAAATATTGTATTTAATTCAGCCGGCTTATTGCGAAGACGAAACGTGCTGCCAATATAAGAAAAAAAACAAACGCAGTTCACAGTGAGGAAACACCACTTGAATCAAATACCTAGCTTGTCACTCGCACTCGCACTTATGCACTAAACGACGTGACGAAGGAATTCTCGAAAACGCTGTTGTGAAGTCATTCGGTTTGTTTTATGTAACTCACACTAAGCCTACTGTATTTACCCGCTTTATTTACGTCATGTAAGAATATGTTGTTCCAAACAGGATTCGAAACCAATCAGAAGAAAACAATACATGAAATAGGTACTTTCCTACAAATGTATGTAAATACCTACAATAATTGGACTGTTTTACAAAAAACTTAAACCGACTTCAAAGTACACTGAGAAGTAATCAAATCCTGATCTGATGACAATGGGACCAAACGGGAAGTGTATCCTACCAGTCAAAAAAAGAATTTTCCAAATCGGTTAATAAATGACTGAGTTATGAGGTAACAAACATAAAAAAAAAAAAAAAAAAAAAAAAAAAAACACAACCGAATTGAGAACCTCCTCCTTTTTTTGAAGTCGGTTAAAAATATGTAAAGCCTTTTTGTTCGTAACATAGAAATAAAAACTCGGCTCGCGTTTAGTTTACTCTAATAGGAGTATTACTTAAAATACGTCTGTTCCATGAAAAATATGTAGTAGGTATGTCAGTTATCTGGTTTCCATAGTAGGTACACAAGCTCTGTTTAGTTTGGGATTAGATGACCGTGTGTGAGGAATGTCCCAGGATATTTATTTATTTATTAATGTAAAAAACAATACTCAATAAAAATTTATGGAATGAATCTGACGACGAGCAAAGCGCCAAGTTTCTCGAAGCGCTTCGTCGTTTTTTTGAATCCAAATAACTTGGGTTAGGATAATACCAGATAAATAAAATTGTGAACTTATTAAACGTATTAAGTTTCAATAACATAGCTCCTATACTTTAGATTTTATTGTAACCTAAAAAACCCCGATTTCGTCACTGACTCACTGATGATCATCAAAACTCTTAGGGTACTTCCTGAATTCCTAGAAATTCGACAGTCCAAACTATATCGCATATAAAGAAATAAACCGGGAGCGCCCGTCGTCATCTCCACAAAAACGTAAGTAAAAACACAGTTTGTATCAAGTTTTTTGCGCGTTTTATAATTTTTATTCAAAAATATACCCCGTCGAATTGTTGATTGATAGCTAATTAGGTACGTTATTATGATGGCAATAAGATCTGTTAGAATGAAATTAGTTTACGTAAGAAAGAGATGAGATATGACCAAAATTAGTTTAGTGCGATTTACAACAGAATCGGCACCAATGACACAAACCAAGGACGCACTTAACATTTTTAGATCCAGTGATTGATTGGTATTCTCCGTCCAGTTGGACAAAAATGCATTCGTATGTCCAGATATCCGAAGGATGTCCAGATGTCCGAATGATGCCCGGCTATTCTCATCTACAGGTCTCATTTCTTTACCGATTCTGTTCGAGTGAAATGTTATGAGCAGGTTCGCGTAATAATATGGATTTTTTTGTCGATTCATTTCCTTAGTGATTAGTTTTATGAACTCAACAATTTTGCTTAATTATTGGACTACAATGTTGGCTTTAGTAATAGTTTTAGTTTAATCCCAACAAGCATGTTCTTGTTAAATCAGAGATGAAACTTTAACGAGCGAGCAAGATGCTCTGAGCAAGAACACGGGCCAAGAACAACATTACAGTGCCCGGATTAATCCTACAGTTTCTTGATAGTTGATCAGGAAGCTAAAAACGGCATTCGAGCAATATTAACAAAAATACAAAACAATTCACAGCAGATCCAGATTCCGCGTAAAAAATAACTGGGTTTGGTCCAGTTTAGACCCCCGTATAATTTTGGCTCTTTAAATTCTCAAGTTATTCATTAATTCCAAGGAGATTAAGAAGGAACAATAATTCCTCTCTCTTGTTCAAGAGCGAGCCAACAATGGTGCTATTATGAGTCTTCTATTAAATCATATATCAGTCAATGTTTTCCTACTGCTAAGTATTGGAGCCCAATACTCGCGTCTTCCGAAATAATATGGCGTATCTTAAAAACTTAAATTTTTAAAGAAGTTCGCCATATTGTTTTTCGCCAAATATCTATGGGTACTATAGAACTTTATTTACTACACAGTAAGGTATACATTTCAGTGAAAGAATTCGTGACAAGTGACTCACGAAGCCGCGAGGCGTATTTGAATTCTCTCACTGAAATGTGTACCTCTTTTTACTAATGGCCTTTTCCTATAATTTACAGGCCCATTGATTAAAAAACTCGTCACGTCTCGTCTCAGTGTGAACTGACCCTAATGCGACATTGATGTCGACGACGCAAGAATGGGGCTCCTCGCTTCCTTCATCACAATACATTTATGATCTCTTTATCTTCAGGAACCTTACCATCCTTGAATCTGACACAGGCTCTTCCAATCTTCGTCATAGCCAGTGACATTATGGCCACCCACACCAATGTAGCCACAAGTAAGTAAATCTGCAATCAAAAATTTATTTGTTGAAGATTAATGTCCGTATTAAAGAACTTCAAGCTATGTTCTAGACAAGTATTGAATTAAAGGATTTGAATTTGGAACCTATACCAATGATATTACGTTTATTATCGATTAACAGGAGTTCCTGAGGCTTCTGGTCTGAGTTTTGATCCCGTACAGTAATACGGGCCCAAAAGATAGCAAGATGAACTCAGGCTGTAGCGCGAATGAAATAGCAACATTAAATTGCTATATACACTTAATTTTGGTGAAAATGTTCTTACAAGCATAGCTCGGCAGTTTTCAGTAAGAGCTACGATGATGAGGAGGATCCCAGCACCTGTGACTCCGCTGAGGATGGCACCTGATGCTATACTCATGACTGAAACAAAGAAGAATGCCAATAAATATTATTCATCATCAGCCTATTATGTCCCACAGCTGAGCACAGGCCTCCTTTCACAAATTTGGGTGAAAGGGATCGAATGGGCAGATACTATTATATTGATTGACTTTTTGTATTAATACTTCATTAGAAAATGTTTTCAATAATTGCACGCCTAATATAGGTATATTACAGTGGAACTCCTACATGTTAACATCGATTATATATTGTACCTGTAGTAACGCAATAAATATTTTGATTTGATTTGATTTGATTTACTCCACCACGCGTGCCCTTTGCGGATCGGTGGAGGTAGGCTAGTGGTCAACTTACTGTTGGAATTTTTCAAGCCGCCTAGAAGGCATCCAACTAGCGTAACGAATATCACAATTAAGTGATAACCACGACCAACGGCTTTACGTGGGGGGAAGGGCCGGTAACGCGTGAAACATGCCCCATCTGTTGCAAGCGTCCATAGGGCTACTGTACCGCTTACCATCAGGGGGCCCGTATGCTTGTTTGCCGATTTAGCTGAATAAAAAAATAAACCGATGAGTTCCAGCAACTGCACTTGAGAGCCAGTTCCCTTAATCCACCAACGACTTCAATGATTAGAGACTTATATTGAAAGGAGAAACTTTAGGTAAACAAAACTATTCACCAGACGTCAGTTCACACTTGACCCCAGACCAGACGTCAGTTCATACAAAAATCCCATGGAAAAAAGGCACTTTGTTTTTCCTGAAATTTTCAATTTTCCGGGCAGGTTTTCAGTAAAACGGTATTTGGATTTTTACGAACATTAAAAATAGATAAATCGGTCCAGCCTAGTGAATGCAGTCCAAACGTCCTCAAGTTATGCGTTACCATCGCACAATTAATACAAAGAAGCCCAATAACGCACGCAGTACAGTAGTAGGTACTCAACTGATAAGGCGCGTCGTGAATCTTCGTTCGCACAGAAAAGAAAGTATGGTCCGAAGATAATGCTGAAAACTTAGAATCAACCTTAGATCACTACTATAAGGTTCATAATACAGTGCAGCTGTTAGTTCCGTCTCACTCGCAAGTCACGCCCCTCCACACACATGGCGGCAGCTGCCGATTTGCTGCCGATCAATAGCATTTCCCGCGCTTTGAAAATGTATCTTCTGCGCAGGTACATCGGTAAGCCATATCAGTTGGGTACTACTGCCACTACTGCACTGTATGTACATGTGTGTACGCAGATGATGTACATAGAATATGTAACTCTCACTATTATATAGTTAAATAGCGCTTTATGAGTAAGTGGGATAATCTTTGGCCCAAGAAGCCTATATAATAACTTACATTGCGTGGCAGGAGTCTGATGCATCTCATCATACTGCTTCCCATGCGTTAGTATGAGCGTCAGCAACACTGACCCGACCAGCACCTGACAGAAAGCTATCAGCAGCACGCCGGGGAATAGATTGCAGATCCCACAGCAGCTCTCGAAATGGCATCCTGGCTTGTGGACAGCAAAGTGTAAGGGTACGCGGACGGAGCTGCTCTCGCTTCTTGGACGTTTGTCACTGGATTTCGTGTAGTCTTCAGTTGTGCTTTTTGGCATGGTTGAGGTTTTGGTTTGACGGAATTTGGAGGTTGATGATTGACACGACACGACGTTGACAGTTCTAGGAGGAACTTGTTTTTGTAAGAGTTAAATGAGGTTTGGTCATTGTATGGAATCCGAGGTGTGAAAGGAGGTATTTTCTGAAAAAGATTTTCACACATTTTAAGATCTCATACCAAGAAAAATTTTAAGACGGAGTGGTCTGTGTTCTTAAGTGACGCAAGTAATAGGAAGCCATCTTTCTTGTAAATACATGGCCTTCACACACACATATACACCATAGTAAGCCGATCGGTTGTCATTCCGTATTGAGACGTTGACAGTGACAATAAGGCTCAGTACCATTTGTGCCTGCTTGGGCCAGTACTGATTTTACTCACGCACACGTAGGAAATTTTTTGATTCACTTTCTTATAAGTTGACACTCCGTCTTGAATTTTTTATATGTCCATGTTTGAGATAATACTTTTATTGATATTGATTAAAACAGTCTTGCTTGCGCATTATGACTTAGTTTTAAGCAATAGGTAAGTAAATTCCCCTATAACAATGAAATGATTGCACAGCTCTGGTGGAAAGTTCGGAAGTTCAATTGCTGAGAACAACCTGGAATCTACTCGAGTTTTCTTTCAACACAAGCGAGAAGCAAGCTTGTGTGAAAGCATGAATTTTCTTGAACCAAAAGGGACTTTCAGAATTAATACCAAATACCAAGTCGAGATCTTGCTACGTCTGACGTGAAATGTTATTATGTATTGACCGAGGCATGATCCAATGTACCATGGACCGAGAGCATCTCCGTTTCATATTCTGCATAAATGCTTTCTTATGTCTCCCTGGTGTCCGGTGGATATCCGGCTGTTCTCCTTACAGGTCGCATTTCTCAGGATTTTGTGAGCAGGTTCGATGAATATATGCATTTTTATATGGCGATGATAGCTCAGTGGTAGTGACGTCGGATACCGAGACGAAGGTCCCGGGTTCGAATCCTACAATGAGCTTGAGCTTTCGGTGAAGGAATACATCGTGAGGAAACCATAGCACGGTGGTAGGGTACTTTGTAGTACCCGTCTGGCTGGCTACCACCCTCAAGTTGAAAATCTGTCGCCAAGCACCTATCGGTGTGTTCCGTCAGCTGCACTTGAGAGCCAGTTCCTTCTAGGCTTTGTGTGTGCACCACCTTCGGTCACATCATCACTTACCATGGTGAGATTGTGGTCAAACACAGGCCTATACACAGCAAAAAAAAAAAAGTAAAAGTTTTTGGAATGGAAGAAATTTCCAAAGAGTTTTAAGAAGCTATGCAAAGACCGACTCATTATTAATGAGAAAATAGAAAAGAAATAAATATTTATTTAGGTAACTTATCATCTACACTAAAAATATAGTTCATTGGGTTCTCCTTTTAAAGTATAATAAATACCTGTGCTAGGAGGCCCGCTCTTCCATATCTAGTACATAACAATACAGTAGTAAAAGGTGTTACAATTTTAATTTTAAATTTATTTGTATTGATAAAAATGTTGGCATTTGTATGAACTAAGGGAAATAGCTTGGAATATAAAACGGTCACCGAATATATAGGTAATATATTATGTACGCGAATACGAGAGCGCTCCAAATCACTCCAAAGAGTTGTTCAGCATGCGGAATCATAAGTACAGAAATGGCTGAAATGTATATTTCCAATACAGTAAACTCATAACAGTTCTTTCAAAGAATTGTAGAGTCAATAAAAGCGTTCAGTAACTGATGAAAACAAACAAACTCATTTTTAGTAGTGATGGGTCCACAACGATTGCTTATAGCGGATATCCGAAAGTTAAGGTCGACTAAATTGTCAATAAATTATGTTGGTTTTTTTAAGCTATTATATTTAAAACAAATACTCACCGATTTTTTTATAATTTTACGAAAAGCAAAGTTATTTAGTAACTAGCTGCCTCGCGCGGTTATACCCGCGTTTCCGTGATTAAAACATAACCCATAATACTCGGGGATAATGTAAATTCCTATTAGTGAAAGAATTTATCGAATCCGACTGGTAGTTCTAGTTACTAGCCTGTTTAAACAAACAAAAAAACTGTTCCGCTTTATTATATAAGTATATAGATAAATAGCTGCGTGGGCGATGGCTGCCACACGCGTTATACCTGCTTTTGAGCTTGTTCTGGCTGTCTGTTAATTCCTTGTTCAATTTTAATGATTCTACCTTGAAATTTTGCCGCTAGGGCACGTAAATCGTCAGTGTGACTACAATGTAAATGAAAATAGTAAATTTCCGCATGCATATTAGAGTCAGCCTATTTATAAGTCTCAAATTCAAAATCATTTATTCAAATAGACCTTCGCAGGCACTTATGAAAAGACTTGCTATACTCTAATACCGGTTTGGAAGGTTGCATTTGCTGAGAAGAGCCGGTAATAAACTCAGCAATTATTATTACTCTTTTCAAAACAAGCTTAGATTTATTGCATAATATTTACATTCTAATCGGATTGACATCTATTATGGTACACGCATTGTAGTAGGAATACTCTAATCTCAATAAAGTATCTAGTATTTAAACATATTCTTCAGTATCAACGATCGAGTCTCTCTTAATTTTCGTCACATTTCGATTTCCATTTTCTGCGGATATGTCACAACCGTGGATACTAATCACATCACTACGGCCTGTACAAAGTTAAATTCGACTACCAACAGAGTCGTCTGAATTTCCAGGTAAATTGCAAGGTACACTGTCTAAATCCCTTTGTCGTAGTCGCTGAGGGTAGTTTCAATTTGCAGCGGACATTTCTGATTGTAGAATCGAGCTAAGAGCTTGCCAAAAAATTCCCTTTCTGCTGGGTGTTTGTTCTTTTTTAGCTTGATCATTTATTTAGTTAGGGAACTGATAAGGCACTTATGAATGCGTCTATGCTACGCGAACCGAGCACGAGCCGTGCACACGCGGAGCACGAATTCGCGTAGCGTAGACGGACTCACGAGCCTCGAACGAGCGTCGATCTCACGCTCGACTGCGCTCCGCCAATGTCAGTTTTAGACGAACACAGGTTCGCATTACGCTCGTTGTACGTCCACACTTGATATTGCGAGCAAC
The DNA here is from genome assembly GCA_947623365.1 of Achlya flavicornis. NCBI lineage: Eukaryota > Metazoa > Arthropoda > Insecta > Lepidoptera > Drepanidae > Achlya > Achlya flavicornis. The sequence goes on from OX392487.1 coordinate 2,760,471, forward strand.
GAACGGCTCTGTTCGCGTGCTCGGTTCATGTTGCTTACTCGCATTACAGACAACCACCGGGTTCATCTTTTCTCTGTGTCCAGAATACACTCTCCGGTAAGAAACTAAAGCAAGACATTTTTGATTGAATTGTCCGTTCCGTGTAATATACTGTTACTGTTACTTATTGTGTATGTGTATTTAGTATGTAAATACAAACAAAATAATGTATAATTGTAGTAGGTATATCAGTTATCTGGTTTCCATAGTACCTAGTTTGGGATCAGATGACACTGTGTGGAAAAAGTCCCGGGATATTTTTATAACTGACATGTCCAAAATTTCCATCCCTATTCCATAAAAAGTTCTTTTTAAATAACTTTCCATAACAAACTTCTTTTAAACATTAATATTATGTGCAACGTGTGTAAAGCATTGTTGTCGATTCATTGTCTACATCTACATCTACGCTAATAATAAAGAGAGAAGATTTGGATTTTTGTATTTTTGTTTGTAATGAATAAACTCAATAACTAAGGGCCCAATTTTAAACATTCTTTCACCAGGAGAAACCTAAATTATCACTGAAAAACATAGGATATATATTTTTTTTTATAGGGATCCCTATGAGAACTCCAAAAATGTAACCGTTTCACCCGGGCGACGCCGGACAGGAACAGCTAGTCTATAATAAAAAGATATAGATCAGTCTCACAGTCCTATTAGTTTAATTATAATAATTCAAATCAAATCTAGATGTCAGATAACTACAAAATATCAATGAAATCGGCTTTTAATTTTAGAAGGATAATAGTGATGTATAATTCAGTGAGTTTTTAATAATGAATATGAGAACCTGCGCAGGTGTTGTGGTTGTGTATATTTTATTAAAATGTTCTGTTACTTTAGTAATAGGAAATACAATGGCGAAATCTGTAAGTTTTATTTTAGTAATGTGGGAAAAGTTAAAGAAAATCTGTATCTTTTACCATGCTTCTATCTATCTATATTCTACGTAGGTTGGAAGCGCTCGTGGTGTAGCATGATTAGTCGATCGAGTAAAGTTAAGCTACGTCTTTTGTGGTCGGTACCTGGATGGGTGACCGTCTAGTGGTAGTTGAAATCGAGCGTTTCCGTGCTTCGGAAGGCACGTAAAGCCGTTGGTCCCGGTTATCACTTAATTGTGATAGTCGTTAGGCTAGTTGGATGCCTCCTAGGCGGCTTGAAAAATTCCAACAATAGGTTGACTACTAGCCTACCTCTACCAATCCCCAGTGGGCACGCGTGGTGGAGTATCTGCCCATTGCCTTTCACCCTCATTTGTGAAAGGAGGTCTGGCGCGCTGGCTGCTAGTGGTTCACTTGTTTTGAGGCGGTGCCGGGCCGTTGCTGTGTCGAAGCTGTACTACGATAATGAGTGACGACCTTTAACTTACTTGGCTGCGGCTATAGCAAACCTGTAGGATTCAGAGAGAGATTACATACATCATACACACAGGTACTAAAGGGATTTTTACTCGATGTGCATTAACAACGAACAGTATTTCATTTTATGTAGATATACTTTGGCTCAAGAAGATAATAATAACTTACATTGCGAAGCCGGAGTCTGATGCATCTCATCATACTGCTTCCCATGCGTCAGTATGAGCGTCAGCAACACTGACCCGACCAGCACCTGACAGAAAGCTATCAGCAGCACGCCGGGGAATAGATTGCAGATCCCACAGCAGCTCTCGAAATGGCATCCTGGCTTGTGGACAGCAAAGTGTAAGGGTACGCGGACGGAGCTGCTCTCGCTTCTTGGACGTTTGTCACTGGACTTCGTGTAGTCTTCAGTTGTGCTCATTGAATTATTACGCTTAGAAGTGAAGTATCGAACAAAAATCCTCGCGACACGTAAGCCACTTGACAACCAATGTATGCGTGAGTACCATATAATTACACTCGCTGACACGCACACAAGCGCACGAGTAATGTTGCAAGCTAAACGAAATTTTTCGGTAAAATTAACCTTCCGATTTCGCCTACTAGTGAAATTGGAAGTAAGTATTCATAAAAATAATTAAATAGTTTCAAAAGTTCTGCGTCTTAGATAATTTATCATAGATACAGGCCTGTTATTTATTTATTACTAGTTGTTTCATAGTACTAATTTCGGGTATTTTAACATAATAAACCAAGACAATGTGCAGTGCTATGAACGATCGTACAATTTGTAGCTTTCCTTGGTAATGATAGGTTGTATAGAAAAAGAAGATTAAGTAGTAATTAGGTATTTAATTTTCATTAACAAAATTGAAATTTTAAAAGCCTGTAAGTTGAATTTGTTTCCGGAACAACTGCCGCTTTGACAATATTTTCCAAGCTATATTCTCTTTTTTCTACCAGTCTGATTCGAAATTATTTCACTAATATGAAGCTACATTATCCCAAGAACGCGGGTGAAACTGCGGGGGACAGCTAGTCGGTTATAATAGCTATAAGTAAAAGAAACAACTTATCAGACTCAACTACTTTATTAATATCAAAATCTGTATCAATTACGTAAAACAACGCAAATTCGCACAAAAAACAGCTGGCAATACTTTGCTCGAAATCTGAGTGAAGTATTTTTATTTTTGAATTTTGTTATTTTAGATGAATTACACAATAAAATTAGTGGCTTGCCTGTGGAATGTTTCATAAGAATTCTTATCTTTCTTCCCTGGTGAATTATGACACAATTTTACTGCACAAACCGTCATATTTATTATTTTTCTCAGAGCTGCACTCACTAAAACGTCACTCAGTACACTGACAGCGCGGCGGTCATTTGGAGCCATTATGGCTCCAATTGATTGGAATTATTTTTCGCGCGTGTACTTTGTTTCTATGTGTAATAATTCAATGGTTGTGCTTTTTGGCATGGTTGAGGTTTTGGTTTGACGGAATTTGGAGGTTGATGATTGAAACGACACGACGTTGACAGTTCTAGGAGAAACTTGTTTTTTTTTAGAGTTAAGACTCTATCGAGCGAAATCAGCGCGCGGCAAATAGGTATTTACTGCGGGTTAGTGTTGTGTGCGTCGACACGCACACAACAGTCAGTACTCTCGGCTCGGTCGGCCGTTTGCACCCGCATGACAAAAGTCAGTAAGTACATAATTTAAAAAAAAGCCTTGGGATTAAAACATGATATTTTCGCAAAATTTTCAAAAAGTGTCCGCGCCTTGTAAAACATTTTTGATACTGGCCCGATTTCTCTCGAAATCGATATTTGAGAGACCTCGGGATCACACAACATGAAACTTTTGGCAAAATTTTAAAATGTGTCCGCCACGTTGGACTTCGACAAAATCGATATTTGTTAGTCCTTGGGGTCACAAAACAAGAATCTTTTCTCAAAATGTCGAAAAAGTGTCCGCCATGTTGAACTTTTTAGATACTGGTCCGATTGCTCTCAAATTCGATATTTGAGAGACCTTGGGGTCACAAAACAAGTATCTTTTCTCAAAATGTTGAAAAAGTGTCCGCCATGTTGAACTTTTTAGATACTGGTCCGATTGCTCTCAAAATCGATATTTGAAAGACCTTGGGGTCACAAAACAAGAATCTTTTCTCAAAATGTCGAAAAAGTGTCCGCCATGTTGAACTTTTTAGATACTGGTCCGATTGCTCTCAAATTCGATATTTGAGAGACCTTGGGGTCACAAAACAAGAATCTTTTCTCAAAATGTCGAAAAAGTGTCCGCCATGTTGAACTTTTTAGATACTGGTCCGATTGCTCTCAAATTCGATATTTGAGAGATCTTGGGGTCACAAAACAAGAATCTTTTCTCAAAATGTCGAAAAGGTGTCCGCCATGTTGAACTTTTTAGCTTCTGGTACGATTGCTCTCAAATTCGATATTTGAGAGACCTTGGGGTCACAAAACAAGAATCTTTTCTCAAAATGTTGAAAAAGTGTCCGCCATGTTGAACTTTTTTGTTACTGGTCCGATGGCTCTCAAAATCGATATTTGAGAGACCTTGGGGTCACAAAACAAGAATCTTTTCTCGAAATGTCGAAAAAGTGTCCGCCATGTTGAACTTTTTAGATACTGGTCCGATCGCTCTCAAAATCGATAATTGTGAGTCCTTCGGGTCACAAAACAAGAATCTTTTCTCAGAATTATCAAAAGGTGTCCGCCATGTTGAATTTTTTTGTTACTGGTCCGATGGCTCTCAAAATCGATATTTGAGAGACCTTGGGGTCACAAAACAAGAATCTTTTCTCAAAATGTCGAAAAAGTGTCCGCCATGTTGAACTTTTTAGATACTGGTCCGATCGCTCTCAAAATCGATAATTGTGAGTCCTTGGGGTCACAAAACAAGAATCTTTTCTCAAAATGTTGAAAAAGTGTCCGCCATGTTGAACTTTTTAGATACTGGTCCGATTGCTCTCAAATTCGATATTTGAGAGACCTTGGGGTCACAAAACAAGAATCTTTTCTCAAAATGTTGAAAAAGTGTCCGCCATGTTGAACTTTTTAGATACTGGTCCGATTGCTCTCAAAATCGATATTTGAAAGACCTTGGGGTCACAAAACAAGAATCTTTTCTTAAAATGTCGAAAAAGTGTCCGCCATGTTGAACTTTTTAGATACTGGTCCGATTGCTCTCAAATTCGATATTTGAGAGACCTTGGGGTCACAAAACAAGAATCTTTTCTCAAAATGTCGAAAAAGTGTCCGCCATGTTGAACTTTTTAGATACTGGTCCGATTGCTCTCAAATTCGATATTTGAGAGATCTTGGGGTCACAAAACAAGAATCTTTTCTCAAAATGTCGAAAAGGTGTCCGCCATGTTGAACTTTTTAGCTTCTGGTACGATTGCTCTCAAATTCGATATTTGAGAGACCTTGGGGTCACAAAACAAGAATCTTTTCTCAAAATGTTGAAAAAGTGTCCGCCATGTTGAACTTTTTTGTTACTGGTCCGATGGCTCTCAAAATCGATATTTGAGAGACCTTGGGGTCACAAAACAAGAATCTTTTCTCGAAATGTCGAAAAAGTGTCCGCCATGTTGAACTTTTTAGATACTGGTCCGATCGCTCTCAAAATCGATAATTGTGAGTCCTTCGGGTCACAAAACAAGAATCTTTTCTCAGAATTATCAAAAGGTGTCCGCCATGTTGAATTTTTTTGTTACTGGTCCGATGGCTCTCAAAATCGATATTTGTGAGTCCTTCGGGTCACAAAACAAGAATCTTTTCTCAGAATGTCGAAAAAGTGTCCGCCATGTTGAACTTTTTTGTTACTGGTCCGATGGCTCTCAAAATCGATATTTGAGAGACCTTGGGGTCACAAAACAAGAATCTTTTCTCGAAATGTCGAAAAAGTGTCCGCCATGTTGAACTTTTTAGATACTGGTCCGATCGCTCTCAAAATCGATAATTGTGAGTCCTTCGGGTCACAAAACAAGAATCTTTTCTCAAAATGTCGAAAAGGTGTCCGCCATGTTGAACTTTTTAGCTTCTGGTACGATTGCTCTCAAATTCGATATTTGAGAGACCTTGGGGTCACAAAACAAGAATCTTTTCTCAAAATGTTGAAAAAGTGTCCGCCATGTTGAACTTTTTTGTTACTGGTCCGATGGCTCTCAAAATCGATATTTGAGAGACCTTGGGGTCACAAAACAAGAATCTTTTCTCGAAATGTCGAAAAAGTGTCCGCCATGTTGAACTTTTTAGATACTGGTCCGATCGCTCTCAAAATCGATAATTGTGAGTCCTTCGGGTCACAAAACAAGAATCTTTTCTCAGAATTATCAAAAGGTGTCCGCCATGTTGAATTTTTTTGTTACTGGTCCGATGGCTCTCAAAATCGATATTTGTGAGTCCTTCGGGTCACAAAACAAGAATCTTTTCTCAGAATGTCGAAAAAGTGTCCGCCATGTTGAACTTTTTAGATGCTGGTCCGATCGCTCTCAAAATCGATAATTGTGAGTCCTTGGGGTCACAAAACAAGAATCTTTTCTCAAAATGTTGAAAAAGTGTCCGCCATGTTGAACTTTTTAGATACTGGTCCGATTGCTCTCAAAATCGATATTTGAGAGCCATCGGACCAGTAACAAAAAAATTCATCATGGCGGACACCTTTTGATAATTCTGAGAAAAGATTCTTGTTTTGTGACCCCAAGGTCTCTCAAATATCGATTTTGAGAGCCATCGGACCAGTAACAAAAAAATTCAACATGGCGGACACCTTTTGATAATTCTGAGAAAAGATTCTTGTTTTGTGACCCGAAGGACTCACAATTATCGATTTTGAGAGCGATCGGACCAGTATCTAAAAAGTTCAACATGGCGGACACTTTTTTGACATTTTGAGAAAAGATTCTTGTTTTGTGACCCCAAGGTCCCTCAAATATCGATTTTGAGAGCAATCGGACCAGTTACTAAAAAGTTCAACATGGCGGACACTTTTTCAACATTTTGAGAAAAGATTCTTGTTTTGTGACCCCAAGGTCTCTCAAATATCGAATTTGAGAGCAATCGGACCAGTATCTAAAAAGTTCAACATGGCGGACACTTTTTCGACATTTTGAGAAAAGATTCTTGTTTTGTGACCCCAAGGTCTCTCAAATATCGAATTTGATAGCAATCGGACCAGTATCTAAAAAGTTCAAAATGGCGGACACCTTTTCAAAATTCTGAGGAAAGATTCTTGTTTTGTGACCCGAAGGACTCACAAATATCGATTTTGAGAGCGATCGGACCAGTATCTAAAAAGTTCAACATGGCGGACACTTTTTCGACATTTTGAGAAAAGATTCTTGTTTTGTGACCCCAAGGTCTCTCAAATATCGAATTTGATAGCAATCGGACCAGTATCTAAAAAGTTCAAAATGGCGGACACCTTTTCAAAATTCTGAGAAAAGATTCTTGTTTTGTGATCCGAAGGACTCACAAATATCGATTTTGAGAGCAATCGGACCAGTATCTAAAAAGTTCAACATGGCGGACACCTTTTCAACATTTTGAGAAAAGATTCTTGTTTTGTGACCCCAAGGTCCCTCAAATATCGATTTTGAGAGCAATCGGACCAGTTACTAAAAAGTTCAACATGGCGGACACTTTTTCAACATTTTGAGAAAAGATTCTTGTTTTGTGACCCCAAGGTCTCTCAAATATCGAATTTGAGAGCAATCGGACCAGTATCTAAAAAGTTCAACATGGCGGACACTTTTTCGACATTTTGAGAAAAGATTCTTGTTTTGTGACCCCAAGGTCTCTCAAATATCGAATTTGATAGCAATCGGACCAGTACCTAAAAAGTTCAAAATGGCGGACACCTTTTCAAAATTCTGAGGAAAGATTCTTGTTTTGTGACCCGAAGGACTCACAAATATCGATTTTGAGAGCGATCGGACCAGTATCTAAAAAGTTCAACATGGCGGACACTTTTTCGACATTTTGAGAAAAGATTCTTGTTTTGTGACCCCAAGGTCTCTCAAATATCGAATTTGATAGCAATCGGACCAGTATCTAAAAAGTTCAAAATGGCGGACACCTTTTCAAAATTCTGAGGAAAGATTCTTGTTTTGTGACCCGAAGGACTCACAAATATCGATTTTGAGAGCGATCGGACCAGTATCTAAAAAGTTCAACATGGCGGACACTTTTTAGACATTTTGAGAAAAGATTCTTGTTTTGTGACCCCAAGGTCTCTCAAATATCGAATTTGAGAGCAATCGGACCAGTACCTAAAAAGTTCAACATGGCGGACACCTTTTCAAAATTCTGAGAATAGATTCTTGTTTTGTGACCCGAAGGACTCACAAATATCGATTTTGAGAGCAATCGGACCAGTATCTAAAAAGTTCAACATGGCGGACACTTTTTCGACATTTTGAGAAAAATACTTCATCCGCCATCTTGTGGCGACGGCCATTTTAAAAGTATTACATTATTGAGTATTGCAAATTGTTTTGTCATTGGAACTAAAGGTGTATGCAAAATTTCAGCTCACTCGGCGTCCATATCGCTACGGTAACCGCTTACCACCAAGCGAGTCGTATGCCGTATACTAGTTTACCCAAGTATGAAAAAATGTTTGAAAAAAAAAGATGTGCTTGCAAGATTTGACCTAAGCAAACTAACTAACATTGCAAATGAAACAAAAGTAATATATATTATTTGACTGACTCAAAAAACGAAAAACAAAACTTATGTCGTTATGCTCTTTGAATTAGTGTCCGTACACGTTAGATCGCGATCGTGTGTTTCTTGGTAGTCGTTCCGCAAAGAGACGTGATCTCTCTCTGAGCTCCCGTGGTCGACTAAATTTTCGAGCGCGTATCTCACTTATATATTTAACGTCGCGCTGCCATAGTAAAAATGTATGGCGAATTCGGAGCTCATTTTAAAAAAATCATAATAAATCATCTAGACAAAATAATTAAAATATCAGACGCAAAACTTCAAGATTATTTATTAGAGAATTAACTGACTGTAACGTTGTATGCTAGGATACAACTTACGAACTAATAATAAGATAGAATACTGGAGAAGTGAACTTAACTACATTGATAGGTACATACTAAAATTATTATTACTATCACACATAGTACCTAACTTACAACTAAATATATAAAAGAAATAAAATAAATCATAACTAAGAAATATAATACGGAACCCTAAATTATTATATTTATTGTTACGGGTTTTGAATTACTTATCTCCGCTAGGGTTGGGTTTCTTCCCGGGAATAAACCCAACTTCGAGTAAATTTCCAATTTAGTGGGAAAGAACCCGGGAATTTTCCCATTGGGTGGGAAAATACTCAAATGGTCATATTTAGTAGATTTTGCGTATCTAGCGAGAAATACCTTTACCAAATCGTTTGAATAACATTTAACATGATATCTATTAGGGTCATACTCATATCATACAATAAAAAATCAATAATTTTTTTTTTTTGCGTTGTTTTAAAAAAAACGACGTTTTGGGGTGTAAGGGTTGTGGTGTACAGTCGGTGGACAGTCGGACAGACGGTCTCGTGCAGATAGAGCACGTGTGCACATGTACGACGCTTATATAGCCCGTCCCGGGTCCCGAGGGAGGTGTTGCAAGCGTCCATAGGATACGGTAACCGCTTACCAACAGGCGGGCCGTATGCTTGTTTGCTACCTAGGTAGTATAAAAAAAATGTGTGATAACTTCCTCCAAGGTCCGCGTAGGTCCGCGCGTAGGTGATGTAGGTACATACAACAGCGAGTATGATTAAAATAACAATCAAAAGCATCAACAAATATTTTTTTTGAGGAACATAAAGTCATTTGAGTATTTTCCCGCCATTTGGGAATTTTCCCGTATTTTTCCATTCTTTTCCGTATTTTCCCGTATTTTTCTTTTCTTCCCAATATTTTTCTTTCCCTGCCCATCCCTAATCTCCGCGTCTGCGCATCCCTAAAACGTATCGCTGAGTGCGACCGAACGTAAACGAGCGGTGGCGACTGACGGTGCGTCGATTTTGCAACGTCACTTTACGTCGCAACCCTCTCTGCGTTCGCAAGCAAAAACTGTGTCCTGTGATTCACACTCAATATTTAAAAATTATTGTAACGGCTAGTTGAAGTCGAACTTAAAATACTTAAGTGTTCTTGATTCCGCTGGGGTGAGTTCTTATTATTATTAAAATTAGTGCTGTGCTTGTGTAACTGTTCTCCGCATTCCGAGCTGCTTCTAGTGTTCGTTGTTAGAGGATACTGGACTTGACTTCCTAACGTCAGGTAGTCTTAAGCTGTGCTAAGACGCTGTATCATGGGTTTCAGGATCACCTTTCACCTACTTTTCTACCTATCTTCGTGTCTGAAGAAGAGAAGGAGTGTCGGCTGCCAGAGGTCAGCCAGCTGAGAATATTCTCGAAACCGCTGCAGTAGAAGGCTGCAGACCTTACATCTCGAAGTCTACCGAGCATCTCGTCAGGCCAGTTTCCCCTATTCTCTTTCCAACCAAACTTGTAGGCGGAAATAGGATTAAATTATTTAATTATAATAGTGGTTTCATTGACTCACATCTAATACTTAACTTCTGTGGCTAACTAAGCCTACTGCCACAGTGGCGCCCATTTAACGTGGATAGTCTTGTTTCCAAATCAAGTTTGGTGTTTAGTCTAGTAGCACTTGGTCTAGCGGTACATTTTGTGAACGAGGAGGTGCCTACGAGTCAGCGAACTGGTACGTTTTCATTTTAATACATTTTGTTAATTGATTAATTTGTTAACCGTTACGTATATTTTTGTTACTACCTAAGTAGTCACTCACTAGATCTAAATATTGGTAAATTTAAATTGTAAGTAGGATACGTAACAGTTCGCAATTGAATTGCATTTTGTTGATTTTGCACGTTATCTATCAATCATTTTTACGCATTCATATATTGCTTCGTACTTATCACCAAATCGTAGATTTATATATTTAATTTATGTAAAGAACAGAATTTAAAGCACTATAATCACTCATTTTTCATCATATTGTATCATCTGCATCGTTAGTTTAGATTATTTGTTTGTTAAAACTTGTACCTACCTTCACTAGTATTTTATAAATTTATATTCGTTATTCTTGTATTGGATGCGCTATTTTTTTCTCGTAGTAATATTTATACATCTTACTTAAATTCATAATGGGAACTCACCCAATTAAATATTTTATGCTTAACAAACATGAATTGACTTATGAGGTCCTTATTAGGGGCGAGGAACCGGCCATGACTGTTTTAGGGTTGCGCAAACAAATTAATAAACTTACTCCGTTAATACCTAATGAAGAGATTATTGAATCTGGCATTGATGCTTCCGTAGATTGCGAAGGTGTTCTTATCTCAGTGACTGAATTCACTTCTCGAGTAAATATATTGGTCGAAAAATATGATGCCAATCAATACGAACGTTTCAGAGCTTTGCACAATCATATTTACCATCGTCTGAAAAGAGTAGATAATTCAGATACTTTACTTTTAAAGAAATTAAATTCTATAACTAAAGAATTTAATGCAGTGTCCAAAAAATTTTTAGAGTTACAAACTTCTAATCCTACTACGAATACCGCATCTGAGCACACTAACTGTGCACAGTCATCTTCTTTACTCGATGGCACGCCTATTGTATCGGTTTGCTGCGACCGTACGCAGCTAAGCGAGTTAATTAAATTAAAATACGACGGTGGGAGTTGTGTTCACGCGTTCGTACAGAGAATGAAGGAGTATCAAACGGTTAGGAACATACCCTCTAAAAAATTATTAATGTATGCTTCGGAAATTTTTGTAGGAAATGCATTGCATTGGTACCGTAGTGTGCGTGAATCAGTTCATGATTGGGATGAGTTGATAAAACAGTTAATTGAGGATTTTTGTCAGAAAGATTACGATTACCGTTTAGTATCTGAAATACGTAGTAGAACACAGGGTGATTCTGAAAATATTGTAATTTATTTAGCGATAATGTCGCAACTTTTTTCACGACTTTCGAAGCCTATGTCGGAACAAGAAAAGTTAGATGTCTTATTACATAATATAAGGCCCTGTTATGCTACTGTTTTATCATCTTGTGTTACTGGCGTCACTTCTATTGCTACACTTCGCCAACTTTGTCTTAATTACGAGAAAATTCAATGTTTTTCTTCTCAATTTCATGAACCACCTAAAGTATCTATTGGAACTTTGGCTCCGGATTTAGCGTATCTTAAGCCAGCTGAACCAAAGTCTCATAACTACAAAAATAATTACTATTCTGGTAAAAACTCATATTATGCGTATAATAATAAACCTAGATACAATAATTATTCTAACTTACATAATGAAAAGCCTGGCGGAAGTGTGCCCGTCGCGATCGCTGCTATGGAACCTGAAGCGGGGGTATCTGGTGTTAGTAACACTAAGTCGCTATTTTGCCCGCGCTGCCGTAGCAATAATCATTCGTTGCGACAATGTCAACAAGATCGCTATCCCATTTGTTTTAAATGCGGTATGAAGGAGTATACACGCCTAAACTGTCCTAATTGTAATTCTTCTTCCAATAAAAAAAACTAATTAGCGAAGATTGTTGTAATAAAACTGTAAATAATAACTTTGACAAAAAAGATTGGCAAGATTGGTTATCTACTATTAAAATGTATTTTTCGAGTTATTATATTGCAACAATCTTCAATAAACAACCCGACGGCGACATACGTCCTTATGTGACTATTGGTGTAGGAGATAAGACACTATGCGGGCTATTGGACTCCGGTTCCGCTGTCACAATACTTGGAAAAAATTCTCACTTGAATGTTATTACTTCATTTGGCTTAGAACTTTGTGACTGCGACAATTCTACATCCTTTATTACTGCTGGTGGTCAGAAATTAGCCACTATTGGTTATATTAATTTACCAGTAAACTTTGAAAATCAATCTCATACCTTAAAAGCTTATGTGATACCTACTGTAACATCATCTCTAATTTTAGGCATAGATTTTTGGAAAAAATTTCAATTGCTTCCTAAATTTTCCAATTCAATTTTATTATCATCTAATATTGAACATCAGGTTTCAACTATTTCAACTATTTGCGAAAACCCAGTCATGCTACATTCATATGAAGCTCTTACAGTCTATGAGCGAGCTACTGCCGATAAAGTCATTGGACAATTTGAGTCTATATCTGCGGAAAAAATAGGGCTTGGTCAAACGCATCTAGTTAAACATCATATAGATACTGGCGATACCCCGCCTATCCGCCAACGTTACTATAGACTTTCGCCTGAAAAACTTCGTATAGTCTGCGAAGAATTAGATGAAATGTTACAGCTTAAAGTCGTTGAACCTTGCGAAAGTCCGTGGTCTTCACCTATTTTGCTTATACCTAAAAAAGATGGCAAATTAAGATTTTGTTTGGATAGTCGGAAGCTAAATTCAGTCACGCGTAAAGATGCGTATAAATTACCATACGTCTCCGAAATACTGGATAATCTTAAGAATGCTAAATACCTATCTAGTATAGACCTGTCAAAGGCCTACTGGCAAGTGCCAATTGTAGAAAGTGACCGCGATAAAACTGCGTTTTATGTACCTACCCGCGGCACATTTAGATTTGTTACCATGCCCTTTGGCTTAACAAATGCGCCTGCTACGCAACAGCGACTAGTAGATCACTTATTCTATGGCCCTGAATTCGAGAATTCTGTGTTTGTCTTCTTAGACGATATCGTCGTAATCTCGTCGGAATTTAAATCTCATCTATCTCTGCTTGAGAAGGTATATAATAAGCTTAAATCTGCAAATTTAACTATTAACTTAAAAAAATCGGTATTTTTTCGTGATGAGCTTAAATACTTGGGCTATGTAGTTAACTCTAATGGATTACACGTTGATCCTGGAAAAATTGAAGCGATCGTAAACTTTCCTATACCAAAAAATAAAAAGGAAGTTAAGAGATTCCTGGGTGTAGTGTATGAACTAATGTGTAATACAAACATAATATATATAGAGATACGAATACTGGTTAGGTGTGCGGTGGTGGGGGCGCGGGGAGCGCCAGCTCGCCGCGCACTCTCTGTCCGGCCGCCGAGCGAGTACCGTCTCTGTGGAAGTACCTATCTTGTGTTTTATTGGTACCTACATATGTACAACATAACAGTACAATTGGCGACCCTGCCAGGATTAGAAATACCGAGGTACGTAGGTAACAATAAATAAATCATGAAAACTTAGAGGTAGATCAATGAACAAGACCGGTTTTAGTTTCTGTATGCTGTAAAATGCTATGGCATTTGTCTAATTTATTTAAGGACGCTCAAATGTCGTCTAATAGCTAGTAGTATTATGTTTGTATTGCAGAATATTTATTTCAATATGAACCATCGAGCTATTACTTATTACTTTACTACGTATAAAGCCGGTCCTGTAATTATGATCGGTACCTAAAATCTAGTAACGTTAATTAAACGTTATAATCAGTAGCAGTAGTGCCTCATTTTGTTGTAAAAAAATAAATAAAATAAAAAGTCGGAAACGCGTAAGTTATGCCCTATGTATTGCAAGCATTCATATGGCTACGGAAACCGCTTACCGTCAGGCGAACACGGTCCACGTGTTTATGTGTTTAGACTTAGTCAAAACAAACTTAGTAAAAAAAGGGTTATTTATTGATCATCACTTGTTTATCAACGCAATGTAACAGTCATTATTTGTTGATTGATACTATCATGTTATACATAAATAGTTCCATAAAAACCCTTGGAATTAATAGTTTGAATCGCGGTTAAAAAAATAACAGTGACATCAGCTTTTATTATAAGACGGTCTCTTGCGAGAACCAACGGGTTAAGTTTCTTATTTTGGAATAAGATTTGATAATGTCTCACTTTATAATTAGGTACTTGTTATTATTATTTACAACAATTGAGGTTAATACTGAATGTTAAGAGGTAGTTTGGGTGGCCAAACGGTACCTGATTGATCTTTGTGTATAATGCTAGTGTTTTACAAATATGTAAAACAGATAAAGATAAAGAGGTAGTTCGATGAAAATCGGACGGTACCTATAAATAAAAGAGGTAGTTCGATGAAAATCGGACGGTACCTATAAATAAAAGAGGTAGTTCGATGAAAATCGGAACGGTACCTATAAATAAAGAGGTAGTTCGATGAAAATCGGACGGTACCTATAAATAAAGGAGGTAGTTCGATGAAAATCGGACGGTACCTATAAATAAAAGAGGTAGTTCGATGAAAATCGGAACGGTACGTATAAATAAAGAGGTAGTTCGATGAAAATCGGAACGGTACCTATAAATAAAGATAAAGAGGTAGTTCGATGAAAATCGGACGGTACCTATAAATAAAGATAAGGAGGTAGTTCGATGAAATTCGGAACGGTACCTATAGAATTTCAACAGGTAGTTCTAATAAAATTAGAACGGTACCTAAAAAGGCAAACAATTTGCTTGTTTACGAGTAGTACCAAAGTCGTGTCACAAATACCGCAATTGGAGTCTTTAGACTAAACGGAAAAAGATTTTAACTCTTATACAAATACAAATGCTTTCCTTTCAAAAACTGAATCATAGTCATAAACGTAGTGGAGATATCCTTTATACAAATACATGTGATGGAAGATCTCGCTCGTCCATAACAGAGTATAGGTACTTACCTACTTATGATTAAAAATTAAAAATTCAAAAATCATTTATTCAAATAGACCTTCGCAGGCACTTATGAAAAGTCTGACTCTAATATCGGTTCGGAAGGTTACATTTGCTGTTAAGATGTAACAAATAGAAAAAAAAAACTGCAATATATACAATTTATGTGCCAAATACCTAGGCTAATTAGATGATACAACATTATGATTAAGAAAAATCTAAAGTAAAAATGCCTAACTAGATGACATGTCGGTAGTAAGATTTGAAGCAAATCAAAGGCAATAAAGAAATATGGTGAACGGACTCGTACCTTACTCGTACATAACGCCGGTATACAAAAATAACAGAAACTTTATTGAAGCAGAAGTAGATATGAGATACTCAATAGTTAATATATTTTTTGCAATATGTACATTGGATATTAAAAATGTTATACATAATGACCCTATAATAGGGTATAGCAATTTAATATAAGGCATTATTATTATCCTAGAAAAGAAGGAAGGACGGCGGACCGATAATTTATGAATACATATCGACATTATTTGTTCATAAGTTTAACATAATAATTCATTATATGCGTATGCCACCTACCCTAATATTCACACTCCATCGTTACTTGTGAAACGATATCTATATCTTTGGATTTAATACTTATGTAATCTATTTCAGTGAATCAATGTCATGCCTGAGAGCATTACAGAATCCGAAAAAAAAACAAATTCCCTTATTATAGGTATTAAACAAAAAAAATGATAAATCTTCTCATTATTAATAACAAATGAGAAATTGTATGGATTCTAAGTCATCAAGGAATAGTTGGCAACGAAAGCTGATAGATGATAGATAGACGATATCTGAAATGCAATAAAATCAACTACAGACGAATTAAAAAAAAAAAAAAAAAAAAAATACTTCAATCGTAAAATAAATATTATTTGTGATAATTACTAGACGACGGAAAATAAGCACAAGTAAACTATTTGGTATAAGAAATGCAATTTTTGATAAACCACCTATTTTGTTAAGCTAGAGAATAGATCAAAAATTTGATCAAGTGTGGACTGGTCTTGACAGTCTTACATCTTCTAATTGAATGACATTTAATAGATTGATTTAGTAAAGATGGATGTAATCGAACTATTCATTTTTGAAAGTCATAAATGTTTACTAGCTAGTGTAGTAATATGTAATTGTA
Source organism: Achlya flavicornis (assembly GCA_947623365.1). Taxonomy (NCBI): domain Eukaryota; kingdom Metazoa; phylum Arthropoda; class Insecta; order Lepidoptera; family Drepanidae; genus Achlya; species Achlya flavicornis. The sequence continues at coordinate 2,776,796 of OX392487.1, forward strand.
ATACATATATTACTGAGCGGTTCATTGTGGTCGTTAATGATCTTAAAATGTAAAAAAGCGAATTAAAATAAATAAAAAAAAAAACATCACATTCTAACAGTAGTAAGCGATCATGGGCGTTAGGGCAAAATGGCATATGACCACGGCTATTCTCTGAACATCGCTATGAATATGAAACGTGTAAGTTGTTTATTTAATAGACGATGAATATTGAATAGTTTGTACAAAACAATTTCTTAATAGATAGATAGATAGATAGATAGATAACTCTTTATTGTACACCAACAGGTATAAAACAAAAAATAACAATAAATTGTTAGACAGCGGATCCCGATAGATGGTTGGTGATGGATTTGAAACAAGGATAAAGATATTGAAATTAAAACGAAAGGCAAAGACTATGCGCACAGGAAGTGCAGCAGGTTGTAGAATGGGTTACAAAAAGATTACAAATCACTTTACATGAGAAATGAGATTTCTCATTAAAAACTAAGTTAATAGACTGTTGAGCGTATATTGGTAAATGTCAAAAAAGTAAAAAAAAAAAATTGACAATAAATACTTAATCAATTAATCAATAGCTAAAACGCAAAGTAAATAAAAAGTAATGTGTGCATAGTTTAAGAATAAAATTTTTATTATAAAATTTATATTCTACCCATACAATAAAAATGAAAAATGAAATTAACTGATGAATGTCACCGTAGAAAATGGGATTAAAATTAGTAATATATTTTCTCCACTGTTTGTTCTGCACCCAATATATACACAGTGTAGCTGTGTGTATGGTGGGTGTATAATAGAATAAAATAAAACAAAATAAATAAGATTTATATAGAATATGTAATTTTTAAATAATATAACAAATATGTTGTAGCAATTAATTAGATATTAAAATATCTACCAGGGACCTGGTGTTCTAAGATACAAACTGCGGCTTAGTTTAGGCTCCAGATCTCCCAAAAATTACACTAAGATACCTCTAACTGTATAACCATTTGTATGTACAAGAACTTGTATTTTGTGGAACTTGTAATAAATAAATATTTTTATTATTATTATTATTAAAAATAATATTTAAAATTAATCAATTCACCATATATTACAATATTACATCATTAGGATGTGGATGTGGCGTTTCAATGTTTTTTATAAATGCATACAATGGCTAAGATTCCACGGTAATCAATAAGGAAGGGAATGATCTAGATCTGGATAATAACGGGCAACACCTTCGAAGAAGACAGTGGAAGGTTTATGCAGATGCTCGGAAGATTTAGTAGTACTGCCGATAATAACGAAACGGATGAGTAGCTTATGTAGGTTATGTTGGTAAATGTGAGCTCAATTTCTGTAACGTGTAATATTATATTACTTGTTGTTGATTGTACGGAACATTAAGAGATAATTATATTATGATTGAATTTGTATAAATAAATATCTTTTTGTATTTGATTTTGTAAAAGGTAGATGTAGTGTATGAACTAATGTGTAATACAAACATAATATATATAGAGATACGAATACTGGTTAGGTGTGCGGTGGTGGGGGCGCGGGGAGCGCCAGCTCGCCGCGCACTCTCTGTCCGGCCGCCGAGCGAGTACCGTCTCTGTGGAAGTACCTATCTTGTGTTTTATTGGTACCTACATATGTACAACATAACAGTACACTGGGAACCGCTTCGTGGTATCGTCGATTTGTACCCAACTTCAGTTCTATAGCTGGCCCACTAAATAAATTGACTTCTACAAGTAAAAAGGCAAGTCCATTTACGTGGTCGACGGAAGCTGACGAAGCATTTAAAAAGCTTAAGGAGTGTCTTACATCTACACCAATTCTATCCTGCCCAGACTTCGATAAGCCTTTTGAAGTGCATACAGATGCAAGTGACTACGGGGTCGGAGCGTTGCTTACTCAAACTGTTGATGGTGTTGAACGTCCTATTGCTTACATGAGCAAGTCGCTGTCTGCGCAGGAAAGGAACTATGGCATTACAGAGCGAGAAGCCTTGGCTGTTCTTGTAGCTATAGAGCATTGGCGGTGCTATTTAGACAATGGCAAGAAATTTATAGTTTACACGGACCATTCGTCCTTAAAATGGTTTTTAAATCTTAATAATCAAACCGGTCGACTAGCGCGATGGGGTGTTAGATTTTCAGCTTTTAACTTCGAAATAAAACACCGTCGCGGTGCTGATAATGTAATACCTGATGCCTTATCTCGTGCGTTGCCTATTTCTGCTATTGACAGTAGCCCTAATTCTACTAAAACTACTGATCAATGGTATATGAATATCTATAATGGTTGTCAGAACTCTCCTACGTCTTTCGTTAATTACATGATTAAAAATGATAAGCTCTATAGAATTATGAAAGGCAAATGTTCCTTGCAAAAGGAGTTCGAATGGAAGGAAATTATTCCTAAAGAAATAAGAGCTTCAGTTATTGAGGAAAACCATTCTGAACCTATAGCTGGTCACTTAGGAATTTTTAAAACTTACAGACGATTGGCTCTTTGTTATTATTGGCCAGGAATGCACGCAGACGTAGTCAATTTTATTTCATCTTGTGATACGTGTATTGCTCACAAACATCAGAATCATACTCCATTGGGTGAAATGGGTCGACCTAAAGTATGTTCTAGACCTTTCCAAACTATAAGTATTGACCTGGTTGGACCCCTACCACCAACTAGGAAACAAAATTGTTACATATTTGTGGTTACGTGCTGCTTTAGTAAGTACTGTTTGGTATTTCCTATAAGACGTGCTACCGCCGACGTCGTTACTAGGATACTCGAGGAACGTGTATTGTTAGTACATGGTATTCCTTCAACTGTTATTCTAGACAATGGCAAACAGTTTATTAGTGCCACCTTGAAAACCATGCTTAATAAATATAAAATCCCTAATCTGCACTATACACCCAAATATTCACCGCACGTCAATACAGTTGAACGCTATAATAAAACTATAATGACGGCCGTATCGACATATATTGAAAATGATCATCGTGCTTGGGATCAACTATTACCTCAAATCCAATTTGCAATTAATAGTTCAGTAAACGAAGTAACTGGATATACTCCTTCATTTCTCGTACATGGTCGTGAGCTAGTTGCTTGCGGTTCGCATTACATCGATGCAGAGTGTGATGATGTTATTTATCAACCTCGAGATTCGTATGCGGAAAATTTAGGCTATCTATCAAGCATCTTTGACAAAGTGCAAGCTTTGCTTCTACAGGCACATTCTAGAAATTGTCATAGCTATAATTTGCGTCGTAGGCCTGCGGAATTTAATATTGGGGACTTAGTGTGGAAACGAACTTTTTATCAGAGTGATAAAGATAAATATTTCAACAAGAAGTTAGCTCCTAAATTCGTTAAGTGCAAGGTGATTGGTAAAAAATCACCTCTTGTATACGAGCTGTCTGATATGACCGGTAAGACTATTGGCTGTTGGCATATAAAAGACTTAAAATTAAAATACTACAAAGATTAAAAGTTCTTGTTAAGAAGCTCTGCCAGTTATTCAGATTAAACAAGTAGTTTAGTAAGAAGTGTAGTCGGATTTTATCTGTTGAGCACGCAAAATCCTTCTGTAAGCGGCGCGGTATTGTAACGTTGTATGCTAGGATACAACTTACGAACTAATAATAAGATAGAATACTGGAGAAGTGAACTTAACTACATTGATAGGTACATACTAAAATTATTATTACTATCACACATAGTACCTAACTTACAACTAAATATATAAAAGAAATAAAATAAATCATAACTAAGAAATATAATACGGAACCCTAAATTATTATATTTATTGTTACGGGTTTTGAATTACTTATCTCCGCGTCTGCGCATCCCTAAAACGTATCGCTGAGTGCGACCGAACGTAAACGAGCGGTGGCGACTGACGGTGCGTCGATTTTGCAACGTCACTTTACGTCGCAACCCTCTCTGCGTTCGCAAGCAAAAACTGTGTCCTGTGATTCACACTCAATATTTAAAAATTATTGTAACGGCTAGTTGAAGTCGAACTTAAAATACTTAAGTGTTCTTGATTCCGCTGGGGTGAGTTCTTATTATTATTAAAATTAGTGCTGTGCTTGTGTAACTGTTCTCCGCATTCCGAGCTGCTTCTAGTGTTCGTTGTTAGAGGATACTGGACTTGACTTCCTAACGTCAGGTAGTCTTAAGCTGTGCTAAGACGCTGTATCATGGGTTTCAGGATCACCTTTCACCTACTTTTCTACCTATCTTCGTGTCTGAAGAAGAGAAGGAGTGTTGGCTGCCAGAGGTCAGCCAGCTGAGAATATTCTCGAAACCGCTGCAGTAGAAGGCTGCAGACCTTACATCTCGAAGTCTACCGAGCATCTCGTCAGGCCAGTTTCCCCTATTCTCTTTCCAACCAAACTTGTAGGCGGAAATAGGATTAAATTATTTAATTATAATAGTGGTTTCATTGACTCACATCTAATACTTAACTTCTGTGGCTAACTAAGCCTACTGCCACAATTTCTACAGAATATTTCTAAGGAAAAATACACGAAATCTTCTGAATCACAGCACGCATTTTTGAAGATTTTTGCTCAACTTCATATGAGTCCATTAAAAAACCTATACCATATTTCATATTTTTGTTTCGCAAACATTGTAAATACATTATCTGTGGTAATAATTATGTAGATGTTCACGGTGTAAATAAACTATTTTCGTTAATATCAACTTAACCGTAGCTGTCCTTTTGTCACTTTTTGGGTCGACTCCCTCGATGAGGTAGGTATTTTACAAGTATTTTCAGAAAATGTTTTTTTTTACACATTTTGAGATTTTATACTTGTATTGATATTGATTAAAACAGTCTTGCTTACACATTATAACTTAGTTTTAAGCAATAGGTAAGTAAATTCCCCTATAACAATGAAATGATTGCACTGCTCTGGTGGAAAGCTCGGAAGGTTGAATTGCTGAGAACAATCGGGAACATACTCGAGTTTTCTTTCAACACAAGCGAGAAGCAAGCTTGTGTGAAAGCATGAATTTTCTTGAACCAAAACAGACTTTCAGAATGAATACCAAATACCAAGTCGAGATCTTGCTACGTCTGACGTGAAATTTTATTATGTATTGACCGAGGCATGATCCAATGTACCATGGACCGAGAGCATCTCCGTTTCATATTCTGCATAAATGCTTTCTTATGTCTGTCTGGTGTCCGGTGGATGTCCGGCTGTTCTCCTTAGGTACAGGTCGCATTTCTCAACCGATACTCAGGATTTTGTGAGCAGGTTCGATGATTATATGGATTTTTTTGTCAATTCAGTTTTTGGAATGGTAGAAATTTCCAAAGAGTTTTAGGAAGCTATGCAAAGACCGACTCATTATTAATTAGAAAATAGAAAAAAATAGAACAATATTTATTTCGGTAATTTATCATCTACACTAAAAATATAGTTCATTGGGGTCTCCTTTTAAAGTATAATAAATACCTGTGCTAGGAGGCCCCGCTCTTCCATATCTAGTAGATAACAATACAGTAGTAAAAGGTGTTACAATTTTAATTTTAAATTTATTTGTATTAATAAAAATTTTGGTATTTGTATGAAAGAAGGGAAATAGCTTGGGATATAAAACGGTCACCCAATATATAGGTAACATATTATGTACGCGAATACGAGAGCGCTCCAAATCACTCCAAAGAGTTGTTCAGCATGCGGAATCATAAGTACAGAAATGGCTGAAATGTATATTTCCAATACAGTAAACTCATAACGGTTCTTTCAAAGAAAATTGTAGAGTCAATAAAAGCGTTCAGTAACTGATGCAAACAAACAAACTCATTTTTAGTAGTGATGGGTCCACAACGATTGCTTATAGCGGATATCCGAAAGTTAAGGTCGACTAAATTGTCAATAAATTATGTTGGTTTTTTTAAGCTATTATATTTAAAACAATACTCACCGTTTTTTATAATTTTACGAAAAGCAAAGTTATTTAGTAACTAGCTGCCTCGCGCGGTTTCACCCAAGTTACCGTGATTAAAAAATAACCCATAATACTCGGGGATAATGTAAATTCCTATTAGTGAAAGAATTTATCGAATCCGACTGGTAGTTCTAGTGATTAGCCTGTTTAAACAAACAAAAAAACTGTTCCGCTTTATTATATTAGTATAGATAAATAGCTGCGTGGGCGCTGGCTGCCACACGCGTCATACCTGCTTTTGAGCTTGTTCTGGCTGTCTGTTAATTCCTTGTTCAACTTTAATAATTCTACCTTGTAATTTTGCCGCTAGGGCACGTAAATCGTCAGTGTGACTAAAATGTTAATGAAAATAGTCATTTTCCGCATGCATATTAGAGTCAGCCTATTTATAAGTCTCAAATTCAAAAACATTTATTCAAATAGACCTTCGCAGGCACTTATGAAAAGTCTTGCTAATACTCTAATACCAGTTTGGAAGGTTGCATTTGCTGAGAAGAGCCAGTAATAAACTCAGCAATTATTATTACTCTTTTCAAAACAAGCTTAGATTGATTGCATAATATTTACATTATAATCGCACTGACATCAATTATGGTACACGCATTGTAGTAGGAATACTCTAGTATCAATAAAGTATCTAGTATTTAAACATATTCTTTAGTATCAACGATCGAGTCTCTCTTAATTTTCATCACATTTCTACCGGATACTGATATTCTGTGGATACTACTAACCACATCACTACTGCCTGTACAAAGTTAAATTCGACTACCAACAGAGCCGTCTGAATTTCCAGGTAAATTGCAAGGTATACACTGTCTAAATCCCTTTGTCGTAGTCGCTGAGGGTAGTTTCAATTTGCAGCGGACATTTCTGATTGTAGAATCGAGCTAAGAGCTTGCCAAAAAATTCCCTTTCTGCTGGGTGTTTGTTCTTTTTTAGCTTGATCATTTATTTTGTTAGGGAACTGATAAGGCACTTATGAATGCGTCTATGCTACGCGAACCGAGCACGAGCCGTGCACACGCGGAGCACGAATTCGCGTAGCGTAGACGGACTCACGAGCCTCGAACGAGCGTCGATCTCACGCTCGACTGCGCTCCGCCAATGTCAGTTTTAAACGAACACAGGTTCGCATTACGCTCGTTGTACGTCCACACTTGATATTGCGAGCAACGAACGGCTCTGTTCGCGTGCTCGGTTCATGTAGCTTACTCGCATTACAGACAACCACCGGTTCATCTTTTCTCTGTGTCCAGAATACACACTCCGGTAAGAAACTAAAGCAAGACATTTTTGATTGAATTGTCCGTTCCGTGTAATATACTGTTACTGTTACTGTTACTTATTGTGTATGTGTATTTAGTATGTAATTACAAACAATATACTGTATAATTGTAGTAGGTATATCGGTTATCTGGTTTCCATAGTACAAGCTCTGCTTAGTTTGGGATCAGATGACACTGTGTGGAAAAAGTCCCAGTATATTTTTTATAACTGATATGTCCAAAATGTCCATCCCTATTTCATAAAAAAGATGTTTTTTTTAAATAACTTCCCATAACAAACTTCTTTGTGTGTAAATCATTGTTGTCGATTCATTGCTTGTTACTGTCTACTTACATCTAAACTAATAATAAAGAGAGAAGATTTAATTTTTGTATTTTTGTTTGTAATGAATAAACTCAATAACTAAGGGCCCAATTTTAAACATTCTTTCACCAGGAGAAACCTAAATGATCACTGAGTAACATAGGTTTTTTTTTTTAATAGGGATCCCTATGAGAACTCCAAAAATGAAATAAAAAGATATAGATCAGTCTCACAGTCCTATTAGTTTAATTATAATAATCTAAATCAAATCTAGATGTCAGATAACTACAAAATATCAATGAAATCGGCTTTTAATTTTAGAAGGATAATAGTGATGTATAATTCAGTGAGTTTTTAATAATGAATATGAGAGCCTGCGCAGGTGTTGTGGTTGTGTATATTTTATTAAAATGTTCTGTTACTTTTGTAAAAGGAAATACAATGGCGAAATCTGTAAGTTTTATTTTGGTAATGTGGGATAAGGTTAAAAGTTAAAGAAAATCTTTTACCATGCTTCTTTCTATCTATATTCTACGTAGGTTGGAAGCGCTCGTGGTGTAGCATGATTAGTCGATCGAGCAAAGTTAAGCTACGTCTGTCGTGGTCGGTACCTGGATGGGTTACCGTCTAGTGGTATTTGAAATTGAGCGTTTCCGTGCTTCAGAAGGCACGTAAAGCCGTTGGTCCCGGTTATCACTTAATTGTGATAGTCGTTAAAATTCCAACAGTAGGTTGACCACTAGCCTACCTCCACCAATCCACAGTGGGCACGCGTGGTGGAGTATCTGCCCATTCCCTTTCACCCTCATTTGTGAAAGGTGGTCTGGCGCGCTGGCTGCTAGTGGTTCACTTGTTTTGAGGCGGTGCCGGGCCGTTGCTGTGTCGAAGCTGTACTACGATAATGAGTGACGACCTTTAACTTACTTGGCTGCGGTATTTTGTAAGGTGGACTTCTGGAACTATTTGAGCGATTAACGCTATGCGCTTCCACTCTTAAAACCGTATTGCAAATTTTTCCAGGGACCTTTCGTAACAAGAGTAGTATCGGCATATCCATGTAGGAATCCCACGAAGCCCATAAACAAGGATACGTTCATATTTTTTACTGTAGAAATCTATAATAATACTCCAACCAATGAATTGATAAGGGGAAACATCACTATCCTAAAAGAGAATAGGAATATTAAGGTACGATATTAAATTATTTTTTTAAATATTTCATTGAAGTATTTTTCTATTTCAATCTCAGCATGGCAAAGTAATGATGTAACCAAAGGTGGTAAGCACACAAAGCCTAGAAGGAACTGGCTCTCAAGTGCAGCGGAACACACTTGGAGAAAATTTGCAACCCATTTTAAACTCACTTCCCGTCCCACTATACTATTTACTGCAGTGGGCACAATACTATACCAATTAAGTTAATTTTATTGTCATAGTCGATAAGCTAGTTGGAGGCCTCCTAGGCGACTTGAAATCTCCAACAGAAGGTTAACCACTAGCCTACCTACACCGACCCGCAGTGGGCACGCGTGGTGGAGTATCTGCCATTCTCTTTATTAGTGAAAGCCTGTGGAGGCCTGTGCTCGGCAGTGAGACATTATAGGCTGATTTATCGGGGCGCACCGGAGTGCCCCCCGCCAAGTGCAGGCGAAGCGCACATCCTATATATATTTATTTCCTTAGATGACATCCAAGAGGTCTATATGGGAGAACGGCAAATGGAACATTGTCTTCGTAATGAGAAACATCGGCTGCCAGGGTCTTCTCATGGAGGTCCTGTTCGCTGGCGTGGGCGTCAAGATTGATAAGGAGAAATGTGGAATAATCCAGGTATTACTGATATTTTTATATCTTCATTTTTCATTCACCAAGCGTACGGCCCGCCTGATGGTAAGCGGTCACGCGTACCGACCCTTCCCCCTCCCCAATGAGCTCTGGCAACCTTACTCACGCGCAGGAACACAACATTAAGTTATTTGGCTGCGGTATTCTGAAAGGTGGAGGTACTTCCCCAGTTGGCTGCTCTTAGAGCGAGCTTTACGCTCTATCTCTCTTAAAACTTCTTCATGCACCTTTCTTAATATTGTTGTTGATATATAAGTAAAATACACTGACTGCTACGACACTTTACGTGGTCATCTCATAGAGATCGATAGAGAGGTTGTCTAACGCGGCACACGAGACAGTTATATGCAGCGTTCACGGCATACACCGCAAAAATCGCGTCAGTCACAACATGAAGCGCATATTTTCTTTATTTTCATTGCTGTTCAGTTCTGAAGGAGCGTAAGGCTAACTTCGTTTCGAACATGCAATGAAAATGGTGTCATGCGATTCGTCAATTTATCTCTATACACGCATGTGTGTAGATCCGCGGTAGTGCGTATTTACAAAGAACACAGTGAGAGTGCACTGTAGTGTAAGCGCTTACGAACAAGTGAGTTCTTAGGCTGTGTGAGTAAAAATTGTCTAACTATAGGCGTTTACGTGTAGTTGTTTTCGTGGGGCATCAGGTCTAAGCTAAATCCAAGCGTCATGACCCATCTCTCGAGATCAATGGGTCATCTACATGACCTGAGTTCACCTGAGTAAAGGCACCGCAGTTGGAACCACAGGTCTTATCAAACAATAGGGTGTCTATATTTATTAACAACAAATATGTACAAAATACAATCTATATTTACAAAATACAATCTTAGAAGCCTGCCGCTGCTTCCAATTCGTTAATCGGACAAGCAAGGTACGGCAAGGTTCCCAGAAGGCTGGCAGCGTTTCCTCTTTGGATAGCCAAGCTGACGCGGTGTGGGTGTCTTAAAATATTTGAACATAGAACGTGTTTGTGTGCAAGAAGTTATAATCACGAATCTTGGACCATGCAAGTTTAATTATACAAGATGGTCACTGGGCACGCCAACTTCTATGTATCTACGCAAGTATCGAGTTGCCGTGGCCAACTTGTTTTTTTTTTTTTTTTATATACATCTAAGGTGGCAAACAAGCCGGCCCGCCTGATGGTAAGCAGTTACCGTAGCCTATGGACGCTAGCAACACCAGCGGTATCACTCGCGCGTTGCCAACCCTAAATTAATTAAACCAATAATCTTACTTGGAAGACATTCCAAATACTTACTGTTTATTGATTTGTAAAAATCAATTATTGAATCGCCATGTTTTCTTTTTTATAATAGATGAGAGAAACTATGCCTATGTCATCATCAACAGCACCAGCAAAAATCAAAGCGAGTGTATTATGATTAGAAATACGCATTCCCAATATCTCTGCGTCAGTATGTAGCTGTGTGTTTTATTTAGAACAATTCAAGTATTTAGGGCTACCACAAGTTGTGCGGTCTGGAAACTAGAGGTCGTTGTCGGAATGTTGGCAAACATTCGTGACAGATGGACGAACGGACGTGACCAAAAACCAAACTACATATAAGTGTGCGGTTCCATTGCTGCCTGGGGGCCAACCACAGGCTCTTAAAACAATATTATTATAACCTTATTTGTCTTTTGTCCTGTTTTGACGCCGGGTGTCAAAGAGGGACAAAAGACAAATTAGGTTATTTTAACCTTGTTTTAAGAGCTTGTGGTAGGCCCCCTGAAAGGTTTACAGAAAAACGGCGTTTTGTTTTGTGATTTATCTGTAAATAACATGGCTTATTTTTATTTTAAGATGTCTAAATTGTGATATAAATATAATTTTATTAGAGTTATATTAGGTTTTGGATAATTAAATCAATTACACGATTATTGTCATGGAAAATGTCAGGTCTTCCAAAATTATGTTTTTCTGACCTTACGATGCGCCTGCAGCGTCTTCAGTTCGTCTCAAGTAGAACGCGTCGGAATTCGGACGTGTGCCAGTTTTTTGTATACCCTGCATCAAAAAAATCCGTCCCCACCGAAGTCATCCTTACTTGCGTTACGTCCTTCTTTGATATCCGACGTCAAAACGGGACAAAAGACAAGTAAGGTGATAATAATATCGTTTTATGAGATGGTAGTTAGCCCCCTGTAACTAGTGCCACAGTGTAGATCTGTGACGGTATGACCATCCCTCGTACGCCGACAAAACCCAAACCAAACCCAGAAAAAATGGATGCAGTAGAAAAGGCACACACAAAGTCTTATGGTGCGTCCATGCTACGCGAAGCGAGCACGAGCCGAGCCTCGAACGAACAGGATTCGTTCGTTGCTCGCGATTTCAAGCGTGGACGGACTTAACGAGCCTTCAACGAGCGCGATGCAAATCCCTGTGTTCGTAAAAAAACTGTCAATCGGGCGGCGCGCAGTCGAGCCCGATACGAATGCTCGTTCGAGGCTCGCGAGCCCGTCCACGCTACGCGAATCGTGCTCGTAGTGTGCTCGCACCAGAAGTGGTTTTGATTTATAGAGCTAATTAGGTATACTATATTTCCTTTGCAATAGGTTTGTCTAAGAATATTTGAAGCTATTCCTTAAGGCGCGTAGTGTCGTGAAATGGTCATCTTTGAAGGCCTAAGGCTCTGAAATTAGTAAACTGAGAGATTCTAAAAAAATATATCTTAAACACTGGTATATAATCTTCAATCTGTTCGCTTAAAAAGTTTCTAGGACATCAAATACTATGTGATAAAAATTGTTGAAATGATGCTGTTTTCAACTTTTAATTTACTACTGCTCCAAAACTACTAGAGATATTTTCATGGTTCTTACGAGAAAAAATCGGTAGCTTATTTGTCTTAAAACTGTTCTTTTGAATTGTTGAAATAACACGTAGTTTTGACATAAGGTATTATATACTAAATGCACTACAAACGGCTGAGAGAGGGACCGTGCGCGGGCGACGGGACGCAGTGTGCCGCTGACTCTCACACGAGGAGGCTGTGCGCTACGCTGTCGCTATCCGTTCGCTTACGAAATTACGTCTGCTACTATTATTATAGACAAAAATATATTTGAGTTATAAGTACGCCTGATTTTGCTGTGTTGCGGCAAAAATGCCACATAGTACTAAAACAATTTTTCTCTTAGGAGATGGTTCCCCTTTTCTATACTTAGTTGCCTGTTTACTATAACTTACTATGAATAATTAAAAGGCGAAATAGGTATAGGTTTAAAATCTACATCTTCTAATAGATCGTGGAACTAGGGTCATTGCGCCGGTTTCGCGACCAGTTCTGGTTGGCGACCACTTGCCTGCCTAGGTTTCTTTAAGAAGATAATAACTTTTCTTTAGGAGATAAACATGAAAAGAATGCCTTTAATATTATTATAATAGTTATGTAATTAAAAAAAACTTAATTTGATATCAACCGCTGAACTCAAAACAAAAAAAAGACGTTAAATTCACGTGTTGATTCAGTGTGTCTGGAGTGAAAGAGCAAAAAACTTTTTAACAAAAAAATTAAACCACCGAAAATACTGAAAAGCAAAAAATTATTTTGAATTTTGGTTATTGGTTTGTCCCCTTGTTGTTTGTTTAAAAATGTTATATTTAAAGTGTTTACTACCCGAATTGGTGGACCCGAGGCATTCAAGGAATATGAAAATAAGAGATCCGGAATATATAGAAAATGCTATGAAAAAAAACGAAGCAAAGCAAAGTAAAGTTGAATCTTTTTTTTTATACAACTTAGTCGGTAAACAAGCTTACGGCCCACCTGATGGTAAGCGGTTACCGTAGTCATATGGATGCTTGAAACACAAGAAGCATCGCTCACGAGTTACCGACCTTTCCCCCCTCCCCTATGAGCTCTGGCGACCTTACTCACGCGCAGGCAACTTTACACAACATTAAGTTATTTGGCTGCGATATTCTGTACGGTGGAGGTACCACCCCAGTCGAGCTGTTCTTTTAGCGAATAAACGCTTTGCTCTACCTCTCTCAAAAAAAGAGAGAATCTAAGAGAAAGATCAATGAAGACAAAACACAACTTGAAGGATATGAAGACATTATTAAAAATACTGAAAAAAAACAAAGGACAGATGACAAAGAAAATAAAAACATCAAAAACAGCCCGGAAATAAATATATTAAGTAAAATTAAAAAAATTGATAATAACGAAAAACTTAATCAAACAGAAGAACGAGGGGACGAAATTATGTTAGCTGATAAAAGAAGGGACATAAGTAACACTGACAAGTACCTAAGTGACAGATGAATGTGATGTAGATGAAGAATATGTTTACCCTAATTATGAATTTGTCAAGAGATCACTAGATTTTAGTGAATTATAACTATTGACTTTTTATACATAAAGCAATTTTATAACAACATTTCAGAATTTTTATTTCAGTTAATTTTGCCCGTGCAATTTATTTAGAGTAGTTTTCAGTTCAGTAAAAAAAAACCTTATCTATCGTGCGCACAATAACTTACTAAAGTTATGCTATATACCAAACCCAATCCCATCAAACTCAACCCTACACAATGAAACAAGCTATATAGCTTGTTATATAGTCCTGTATATATATATACAGGACTATATATACAAGCTATAGATACACCACAATATACGACAATAAATGAAACCATGTAAAGTACTAATAAATACGGTCACCTTTTACAATGGGACTAACATCGAAATCGCATAAAAAAGCTACTGTTTCATAATTTTTTGTCGAGGAGACGGCAACTTTTTTATGAAGCATTTTGTGTTTTTCATTTATTGTCGTATCTAGCCTTTATGATAGTACTAGCTGTCCCCCGCGGTTTCACCCGCATTCCTGTGATAGAAAGTAGCCTATGACCTTCTCCATACCATAGGCCAATACCATGCATGCCCAATTTCATAATGATCCGTTGAGTAGTTGATGCGTGAAGGCGTAACAAACAAACTCACTTTCGCATTTATAATATTACTAGCTGTCCCCCGCGGTTTCACCCGCGTTCCCGGGGTAAAAAGTAGCCTATGTCCTTCTCCATACCATAGGCTATCTGCATGCCAAATTTCATGATGCTCCGTTGAGTAGTTAAGGTGTGAAGGCGTAACAAACAAACAAACAAATAAACAAACAAACTCACTTTCGCATTTATAATATTAGTTAGGATTAGGATATAGTTAGGATAGAAGAGGTATACATTTTTTTGTTATACTAGTCGCTTCAAGTGCGAAGTAATATTTGAATTGATATTAGTAAATTTAAAACTAAATAACTAAGTAATTACTAGTTTTAGATATTAGATTTTTTTATTCCATTCTTATAATATCATAAAATATTATGATAATAGGTATGAGAATGGAAGTGCCGATAACTATCTAGTTTACCCTACTTACATAATCGCGCCGTAACAACCACAGCAACGCAAACGCGTGCGATGTTTTGGTGAGGGGCTAGCTTGGGTGGCGGAGCGGGAAGTATAGATAGGCCGCGCCTGGAAGCATAGGCCACACCTCAATGCTCAAGGTCGTTGGCGACTCCACGCGCCTTAAATCAATAGCATCAGTGGTTGCTGAAATAAGCCGCTGTGATACACGGACAGACAGACGGTGTAGGGTTCCGTTTTGTCCGTGAAAAGTGTCGTACTCGTAAAAATGACGTCATAAAGATGATATTTTTTTTCAGGGATCATACTCGTTTAAAGATCTAGACCCAAACAAACATATGCGCAACTGGATATCCGAAATGGAGTACGGAAGGACGCTTTGGAAGTTCGAAATCTTCACTCAAGCCGGCTCAGCATTCTGCTGGGAATTCGAATCAACCGTTTCACCGAAGATCAAATAATGATACGTTTTAAATGTTTTTTCAACACACGCTCGTAAAGCGACATTTATTGCACCGTTTTTTAATATCTTAATGCAGCTTATTACGCACTAGTGCTTTCTACTTTACATTACCGAACAGTTTTATGATAGGCATAATCCCGATTATGATAAGTTTGTAGAGTAGTAAGAGATGTGTGTAGACCAAGCATTCTTAATTTAAACGGGTAAAATAGTTAGTCACCTAGAGGCTGTAAAAAATAATAATTGCGCGCCATATTTGTTAACGTTCTCATTGTGTGGTTGATTATTATCAAAAAAACTACAAGTGTTTTTTTCCTCGCAAGTGTGTTGAAAAACGTCATATGACACGCGTGTGCATTGATCATTACACTCTCGGCTTCCTTATCGCTTAATACCACCTCGTCTGTAATGACCAACTTTTCACACATGTATCAGAATGTACTATTGTGTATTATATTACAATAAAATTATTTTGGTTATTATGGGTTTAAATTAGAATAAAATTATTTGGTATCAGAAGCATTTCTAAGTAGTGTATAATATAAGTGTGCGCACCGGGTCGCGACTCAGTCTGAAACAAAGTGGCGATTCAGTCTGTCTGTTTGTCCGCTAAATCCTAAACTATGCAATGGGTTTTGATGCTTTTACTGTCCAATGACAGATAACTAACCATTGGGTTCATACGGAAGTTTTCTTATTTGTTAGTTTTACCCACAGATTACAGAATAAGACAGATGGAGCGCGCGGAACATGAAAGTGAAGCCAAAAAAGCAAATACAAATCTGATACCTGGTACTCGTATTCCAGTTTGTATTTGCATTGTTTAACCACATTTTATTAATAAAGAAGTGTTTTTTGTTACATAAAGTTTGTTAAACAAAGCAAATACACATTCAAAAGCGAATACCAGGTACGTGTTTTTCAATTTGTATTAGCTTTTTTGGCCTCACTCCCGTGTTCTGCGCGCTCCATCTGCCTTATTCTGTAATCTGTGGTTTTACCCTTGTTATAATCTATATATATAAAATGCTTTGTCCTGAATGACTGACTGACAATCAACGCACAGCCTAAACCGCTGATCGTAGAGACCTGAAACTTGGAGGGTGTGTTCTTTGTATGACGTAGGCATCAGATAAGAAAGGATTTTCCGAAATTCTACCCCTAAGGGGGTGAAAAACGGGGGCAAAGTTTGTATGGGACAACGTGATTCCTTGGTCCGATCTACTTCAAATTTTGCATAAACATTCTTTAACATAATTGATGGAAGTGGTGTTTCATATTTTATTCAAACTCATCGCCAAACGGGGTTAAAAAGGGGTAGAAAGTTATTTTAGGGGTGATTTGCATCGAAGTTGATATCAATACTCCTTAGTACTTTTGATTTAAATAACATTTTTTTATTTTGACTGATTTTGACACATGTTTGAAATCTAAATCCAATTTTCACAGATTACAGAATAAGGCAGATGGAGCGAACGGAACACGGGAGTGAGGCCAAAAAAGCAATTAGGTACAAATTCAAAAACACATACCTGGTATTCGCATTTGAATTTAAATTTGCTTTGTTTAAAAAACTTTATTTAACTAAAAACACTTTCTTTTTAATAAATTAGCACACATCAGCTTTTAAACCAGATATGTGTTTTTCAATTTGTACCTAATTGCTTTTTTTGGCCTCACTCCCGGGTTTCGCGCGCTCTATCTGCCTTTTGTTCTGGAAACTGAAATGCTCTTTAAAATTGGAATGTCAAATATAAAAGAATATTTAAACCGGATCAGAATTCGAAATTTGTTTGGAAGTTCATTTTCACGGACTTTTTGGCGGGAACTTGCAGAGTGACGTTGCGTTTTGAATTTTATTTTCATAAATTTGTGTATTTTGAGTTTTATTCACAGACATATAAGAACAAGGTTTTATTGCATATTACCGGTGGTATTTCATCCAATAAGGATCAATCCATGTGCACCAGTGAAGTGAAATGAAATGAATTATGTGTATCGTGTCTTTTCAAAAGTCCGTGAAGAGTTTTAGTACATGACCACCACTGTGTATAACATGACTTTTATGGACGGTGACTGACTGCATGAGGACTATGTGAAAGTGATTTATTGTGACTAGAACTTATATAATATAACTGGAAATTGGCAAAATACACACCCGTGTGACGCCAAAGAAAAAAAAAGTTAATTTTCTCTATTTCATTAGAATATTTTGATTGTAGTTAATTTAATTTCTTTCTCATTTGTTGTTATAATAATTAAATAAGATTCTTTGACTTAGATTTTTTAGTGTAGGTATAATATAGGTTTTTAGTTTTAATTGCAAAAATATCTGTGTTTGATTTGTTGTGTCTAATAATCAGTGTCGTGCGTTGGTTTTCGAAGGAGAAAATTCAAACCGTACGCGGGTGAAACCGCGGGGGTCTACTAGTAATATTATAAAATAGTGCGTGTCACACACAAGGTTCCGTACAATGACAATAAAATCAACCTAATTTTTGGGCTCTATAACACGAAAATGATCCTTCACTTTAGCTGCCGACCAATTTTTAGTACCTCCTTAATTTTTGTATAAATCCCAAATTCAGATTAATTTGTCGCCGCGTTAAATACATGCCTAATTTAAATAGGTATAATCGGTCCAAGCTGTAATTGTCTCTATCGCCCTCGGGCGGGATAGCTCGGTCACAGCAATATGTTAAAAACCTATTTTTAACCGACTTCAAAAAAAGAAGGAGGTTCTCAATTTTTTTTTTTTTTTTTTTATGTTTGTTACCTCATAACTCCGTCATTTATCAACCGATTTGGAAAATTATTTTTTTGTCTGGAAGGGTACACTTCCCGTTTGGTCCCATTGTCATCAGATCAGGATTTGACTACTTCTTAGTGTACTTTGAAGTCGGTTTAAGTTTTTTGTAAAACAGTCCAATTATTTAAATTTCTTGCAGCCATCCTTTCCTCTTAAAAACCATCACAATTATTAATTTTGGATAATACCATCCAACGCTCCAGTTATTTATTATAAGTGATTAATAAGCTTGCATCCTGCACCAATTTTTCACTGATTCGAGATCAAAACATTTTGAACATTTAAAAATCATTTAGGTAACAAGTAACTTAATGTATATTTAATTGTTTCGTATGAAATAAATCACATACAGCGAACGTTTTTCGAATATTGTGTGTAAATATGAAGGTTTTCATATTGTTTTTGGTTATCCAGTTGTTGTATGTTTTTAATTGTCATTCGAAAGAAGCAAAGGGTCCTACATCGGTGAGTAACGTTCTTTTGTTTTTGTTGAGTATTTATGATTTAATTCTGAGACAATTTGGTGAGGATGTTGAGATAGATGTGTGGAGTGACAAGAATGGAAAAGATAAGGTACATAAGGGGAAGCTCGAAAGTAGCTGAAAAGTTGAGAGGGAAAAGTTTATCGTGATATGGACAGGTGACGTAAAGAGTTGAATACAAGAGAAGAGGAAGACCGAAAAGAGATGGATTATGTGAAAGATGGATTATGTGAACGACACGCGGGGCCCCCACCCACGGGGGCCCCGACACGCTGATATATTCGCTTACACTATACAATTTTTCATTTTGTATTTTTTATATACATATTAAGAATGACTAATTAATTAGTTCCCTAAAAAAACCTTGGCGCGTTGTTACAGAGGATTTTTTAACGCTTCAAAGTTGTTTTTTTGACAATGACGTATGGTTTTCCTTTATAGGGCCCGTACAAGCTGAGCGTGTATTCCGCAAAACCATGTGAGAAGCCACCAAAACCCATAGACAAGAATCCGCCTATACTGTACTTCTTTGAGCTCCACGCCAATGGTCTCTTGACGACTAACTTCACGGTTTTAAGAGAAAGCAGGAATTTGAAGGTTTGTATCTTTTCACACAAATAGCTTGCAAATAGCTACGCTATTCTCTAGAACAGCAATAGGTACTCAAAATGTAATCCGCGGAGTTCTAGAACTTCGCATATCCTCTGTATGGGCTCCGCGATATTACTGGCCAAAAAACATTCTTCACGAAGATAAGTTCAGAAAATAAATTCAATATAATAAATAATTCGAAATGATTAATTTGATTACGACAGTCTAATTTTAATTTAGAAGCGATCGTGGTGTAGCATGTTTAGCCGTGCTTAATCGATCGCCAAAGTTAAGCAACGTCTGTTGTGGTCGGTAGGTCCCTGGATGGATGAGGTGGTATTTCAAATCGAGCGTTTCCGTGCTTTTTGTGGTTATCACTTAATTGTGATAGTCGTTGCTAATCGGATGCCTCCGAGGCGGCTTGAAAAATTCCAACAGTAGGTTGACCACTAACCAACCTCCACCAACCCGCAGTGGTGGAGTATCGCCCAGTCCCTTTGCTTCGCCTGTGCTCAGCAGTGGGACATTCTAGGCTGATGATGATGATGATGATGATGATCTCTTATTTAAAATATTAGCTTTATTTATGTATCCGGCAAACATGAACCAGCGCCATTTGTTTTTCAGATCAAAAACAAATGTTATATGTGGGAAAATGGGAAATGGAAAATCATTTTCGTCATGAACATTGGCTGCAATGGTATGTTCCTGCCCATCATGAGTCAAGCAATTGGACTCAAATATGACAACAAGAAGTGCAGTTTCATACCGGTAAACGAAATATTAGTATAGTTCAATTTTTGTGCGGTGGAGCTTAGAGTTCTTTAGATAAGAATAAAGTAAAAATGCAAAATCAAGTTATTTTCTAAATTCTATAGATTACAGAGCTTGTTTCGCAGTCAGGTTTTTTTGTTTCCTTTATTAATTTAATTTTGTTCAGACTTTTTGGTTTTATTAATGAACGAGTTATTCAGGTAATTACATGGACGTATAAAAAATCAGGACGTAGTATCGCCCTATAAACGAGTGAAGCACAAAAAGGAAGCCGGCGTTCTTGAAATATAATATCTTGAAAATATAGGAAGCCGATCGGTTGTCATTCCACATTGAGACGTTGACAGTGACAATAAGGCTCAGTATCATTTGTGCCAGTACTTATTTTAGTCACGCATACGCACTTCATTTTCGTTTGACACTGCGTCTTGATTTTTTTATACTTCTATGGGTAGTTATAAGTAAATGAGCGGTACGGTAAAGACTAACAACCATCGTCACTCTGTGAGTTACAGAGCTTGCATTAAATGTGCTTTTTGTAGTTTATGTCAAAATGCTGGCATACAAGTATAATAATTTACGGGGTAAAATCTTCTAAATTAATCAATTATTCTGCTTATTCTTAATTTCAGGGCAAATACTTCTACGAAAACATAGATCCAAATCAAATCCAGCATCAATGGGTGAGCTCCCTGGAATATGGTAAAGCTAAATGGAGAGTTGAGAATTTTTCTCAGGCTGGCAACACTATGTGTTGGGAATTTGTCGTTGTCATTGTGCCGGAGTCAAAGTAAACAGCCTATATCGTTATCAAATAAATCTTATAGTTCATACCATTGGGTTCATGCATTTTTAGCTTTAGCACATACTAACTCACACTTCCCCGAAAATCGAAAAAAAAATTACAGCATACCCCATACATACACACAAAGTCACAAAATTCGCAGTATGTCGTTGATGCGGCTGAAAGCCGTAGGCCTAGTAGGCCCTAGGTTTGGCCGGCTAGAACTAGGTGCGGCCGTTTTCAGTTATTCTTTATCAGTTTGTATTTTAGCAATTTCGCACTTGGTCTTGTTACAAAATGCAGCGCTGAACCTGTGAAGAAAATTTGGTACCATTTTTTTGGAACTAATGATGATGAACTAATGAAAAATATGTATAAACTCTTTGAAATAGGTAATTCAATACAATTGATAATATATCATTGAGCTGTTACGATCTGTTATCTAATGGTGCGTCCATGCTACGCGAATCGAGCACGAGCCGAGCCACGAACGAACCTAAAACGAGCACGATGCGAATCCCTTTGTACGTGAAAAAACTGACAATTGCGCTCGTTCGAGGCTCGCAAGCCCGTCCACGCTACGCGAATCGTGCTCGCAGTGTGCTCGTTCGTGGCTCGGCTCGTGCTCGGTTCGCCAAGCATGGACGCACCATAACAGTTGTACGTAGTATTTATATACTCTGAGCTAATAGTAATATAATATGAGACCTTACTATTAAAGTATCATTTGGAAAATTGTGTAATTAACGTTTGGAATTACAAATTTATTCATTACGTCCCGCGGTTTCACCCGCGTTTCCGATGGATATTGTTTATCCAGGATAAAAAGTATCTAGGTGGCGATCCCAGTGCCTCCAGACCTTCCATATTTTCTGATTGACAAAATGTATTGAATTGAGTTTACGCACGTAAAGCCGTTCACATCAAAAAGTATTCATTCAATTTTGGCCCTGATAAGGCACTGGATAACTTGGTCCGGTTATCACTTAATTGTGATAGTCGTTAAGCTAGTTGGAGGCCTACTAGGCGGCTTGAAACCTCTAACAGTAGTTTGACCACTAACATACCTCCACCCACTGCGGATATTTTTCACGCTCAATTGTGAAAGGAGACCTGTGCTCATATAGGCTGATGATGATGATGATGATGATGAATAGTGTTAGTACGTACCTACTTCAAACGTATAAGAATACCTGCTAACTTGTACCATGGATCGGCTAATTTAAAGGAACCAGGAATGTAATTTATTTTATGTATATACGTACTTTTCTTAAATTCTGAGAGCTTATTTTTATATATGGTACTCAGGGAACTATATCAATACTTTTTGCAAGGAGCCAGACCAATCGTAGCAGCCAAACATCCCCTAAACACAATTAAAATGTCGCTGGAGTACGAACACGAGGGATTATTACAATAAGAAGATAATTGGCATTTTTGAATCAGTAAATAATGGATGGACGTTAGATGATAACATAAAATGCCTTTTATACTTGGTTCTCGTAAATTGGCCGACGGGACAAATTAGTAGGTATTCATACATCTGAAGTACCAACACTACTCAATTAATTCTATACATATTATCCTGCAGCAAATAAGGAAGGTCTGGTGGCTCTGGGATCTCGGACTAATACTGTGTTAATCGAGAACATATTCTATCTGTGTGCCAAATTTCATCCAAATCTGCTCAACCCTTGAAGCGTGATTGAGGCACAAACATATAAACATACAAGCATCCAAACATTCACATTATACAAATAAATATAATTTAGGTGTCTGTTTGTAGTGTCAAAATAACAGCTTTTTACTAAATCTCTAAAACTGCTGGACCGATTTTGACGGGATTTTCAGTTCCGCTTACTGTATGAAAAAATGACACCATACACGGGTGAAACAGCGGGGGTCAGCTAGTTCGTGATATGATTAGTGGCAGCTATAATAACTTACTTAACAATCAAATAACGATTGAGATTTGTATAACGTTTTTATTTAACCAGATAATAAATATACATTCAGAAATAGGTGTAAATATAATATTATGTTCAGTTCCCAGAGTGTAAAGAATTGACGTTAGTAAACGCGTAAACGCTTACTTATGCGTTTGCGTTTACGACACTTGTCTATAGGAATTGGCACAGCGCCTCTAGCGGAATACTCATGGTACTAATTTCTCCCATACAAAATAGTTAGAACGCATGATTAAGCGTTTATTACCGGCTGTTATTGTATTGTACCGTCTGGTGTACAATGTCGTCTCAGTTTTGGTGTTGGGTTCACGATCACCACTCCAGTACCCCGGGGATGTACTTCTCGATGAGACCCTCGTAGTAAGGCCAGAGCGCGTCGATGTCCGGCATCTTCTCGCTCTTTGTGTAAAGATCGTATTTACTGTGACAAAAAATTATTACAGGCGAATTAATTATGGAACTCTTTCTTGCCTGTTCTTCTCAGCCGAACGCCGACTTACGAACTGGTAACTTTAGTAGCTTTGACATTCATAAGTGCTCTACTAGGACCAGGGGGCCAACCACAAGCCACTAAAACAATATAATTATAACCTTATTTGTCTTTTGTCCTTCTTTGTCATCCGGCGTCAAAACAAGACAAAAGACAAATAAGGTTATTTTAACCTTGTTTTAAGAGCTTGTGGTAGGCCCCCTGAATTGAATTAATGTCTTTGTCTTTGTTATTATTAGCTAAGAAGATCTAAGAACTATCTGATATATCGGTGGATTCCATGTGAATATCTTTTTTGGAAGAAAAAAGTTTTTTTTTGTCTATTTGTAGAGATACGTGTAATGGTGCATCCACACCGCAGTTATCGTTACATAGTTATATAGGTAACTTACCTAATATTAATATCACGATGATGGTGATATATATGGTGATGAATATTTAATCGGACTGACTTATTTAAGAAAACGTGTGATAAGTTGGAAATCTCCGAAATTTTGAAAAAGGATGCGATTTCAAAAAAAAAAAAGTTTATTATGTGTTTGACTCACTTGAACTCAAGCACCCATTGTAAGATCTGTTCATCTTTCTCATTGGTGAGGTGTCGGTAGTCGCCGCCCGCGTGCCACGGGTAGAACGAATGGTATCTGTCATCAAATGACATTACACATTAGGAATTATTTTATGGAGAAAGGACACATTATTTAAGATCGAATAAGTCAGCGCCAGTCAATAAAAACGTGTGTTGTACTTACTCACCTGATCATATAAAGCGCTTTCTCCGGCAGCTTCGCCTTGTTGTGCTTGAGGAACTGGTACAGGTACTCGTCGTGACTCCACGAGATCAGCAGGTTGTCCAGTCCGCAGTGGGGCTCGTACATGCCGTACTTGGTGCTGGGGGTCAATTATATCCGTTATATATGACTTGTAATTAGTAAACGATACTTAGACACATGATTGTACTCACGATAACAAACAACTTTCACAAAGAAACAAATAGGGATAAATAACTAAATTAAGTAAAAGCTGGTGGTGTATTCTTATTGTTGTTAGGTAATAACTAGTATGGGCTCAAGTGCTAATTAAATCTAAAAAATAATGTTTCTTTGGGAAAGGATTTTGTTACCATGAGTACAATCATTGTGTCTAAGTATCGTTTACTAATTTATCAGTCACCTATATAATGTTTAAAAGTAAAGTAGGTGAATTTTTCATCAGTGACTCGTGACTTGGTTGTCTCTTAGTTTATCTGTCGCACTAGAGTTCTGTTGATCGCCAATAAACTCAAGAACCAATCTTACTTTTTGGTATTGGCCTGCCTAAATCTAAAAACGCCGTGGTAGCACGCACCGACCTACGCTCTTGAGTGTAGGTCGGCTAAGTTTTAAGCCCACGTACGGATCTACCACTTCAGTAAAGTAAAATCGTGGGGAACGTACATGGCAGGCGTGTGAAGTCCACACATCCACACCGGGCCCACGTGGTGGACTCAATCGTCGGTGTTACATGAGCCCTGTGGTCCTGCTGTTGGGACGTGCATGAGCTCTCAATGATGGTGATGACTTCTTGCTGCTATCGTGTTGATGTTAAGATACAAAATATTATATGATATTGTCATGAAATCAACAACTAACTTGTATTTAGGGTTGTAGGTGTCAGGGTTGTCCTTGAAGCTCTCAGGTCCGTACACGATGGAGTCAGCCCATTTACAGCCCACCACGAAGGTGTCGCCCACGACGCACCACTGCGGCTCGTCGTAAAATGCCATGACCTGGTTATGAGGAGTTTATTTATAATGCTGCTCATTGAGATAGAAATATGAAGATGCTATTAAAAATATTGTAATTAACATTTCCCATTTATTACCCTTTTATTGAAAAGTGTCGCCCAAATAAGCCATTCCTTGAAATCAAGAAAATTCTTGAAAATACTGTCCAGAACTAAATAGTTCTCAAAACCGTGTGGTCTCGTATTACATTACTACCGTTGTGTTACCTTGCCCAAATCGTGAATCAATCCAGTCAGATGGAACCAGTCATCGTCAGGGTGGTCCTGGCGGATCCTCTCCGCGGTCTGGAAGGCATGCACGATGTTCGGCAGGTCGGTGTCAGGGTCTGACTCGTCGATTAGGTCATTCAGCTTGATGAGAGTATCCTTGATCGTAGACTTGAAATGATTGAACTTGAGCCAATTGTCACGTTTTTCTGTGAGATTTTAGAAATTATTACACGATCTTTCTAGGGGAGTGAAATAATTATATATAGGTAAGTAAGTGTAACTGACTAATTGGCACAATACTGAGGGAATTGTATCAATTATTCAGCATTGACAATCAGCACGGGTTTTAAAGACTTACGTTTAACAAGGTCCACAGTAGTATTGGTATGCATTGTGTAGTAAGTCATGCGCACGCGGTTCTTTATAGGATCCGAATCATCAATCGTGTAATCACGGAATGCATCGATCGGCTTGTCGTTAAAGGTCGGCTCTGGTCGGAGCAGTTGCGATGGGTCAATCATGGACACTGGCCCTTTCTAGCAATGTAAAAATACCATGGATGAAAAAGATTTTCTGGTTTTCATAGAAGTTTGCACACAATGCCCCATCCTTATGCCGATACTGGCAGTTGATTGCACAAATTGATTTTAATTTAGTATAATATATATACTTACTACTTCGGCAGCCATTTTTTCTTACAACATGTGGTCTTCCAAAGTGAAATTAAATAAAAATTTACAAGATGTTCTCTGAACAATTATATTTATAGTGACAATTCGCATCTCAAATTCTCAAGTAGTGCTATCATTGATAAAAAATGGGTTAGATTTAGATAAAGTTAATACTCTAATACAGCGGTCGGCAACACGCGGCCCGCGGGCCGTGTGCGGCCCGCGGACGTCTTACTTGCGGCCCGTGAATGTTTTGTAAATAAGTTATAAATATCAAAATAAATGCTAAATTTTAACAAATTACTAACAAGTTATGCAAGTTAGCAGATCTTGGCAAGGTGTTCTAGTTATTGTGATATAACGAATTTGCCAGGACTAGCCTGTTCTAAAAGGGCCATCTAAGAACCGTTATATATTTTGAACCTACGAACATCTAAATTTGTTATTTTATTGCTATGATCTAATATTCGTCGACAAAATTTGACAAATAATAGTGACATTCAGGGAATAACCACCTGCACTAGGTGTTCTAGTTCTAGACATTCAAAAAGAACTCTGACAAGAAGAGTCTTTATGACAATATAGAGACAGATATTGAATTCGAATCCGAGATAAGGGGGGGAGAGGCTGCCAGGTGTTTTGCCAGGACGGCCTATGCCCAGGGGGAGTCATGACCCCACGAATCCCATGAATCTAGGATTAATATCACAAGTGCGGCCCGCCTTTAGTTTATTCTGCCACCTTGTGGCCCTTGCCTGCCAAAAGGTTGCCGACCCCTGCTCTAATAGATCGGTTAAATATACAGTTCCGCAACCCGACTTTGCTCACATTTAGAATCGTCCTATGTAGAAGAAGGTACATTTTATCTTTTTCTGGCACCGATCCCTTCCTTTAATATATTTTTTTTTATTGAGAAATGTAAGGCAACCAATACAGTTGTAGAAATAAGTGCGGTAAAACTGAACATATGCTAGTCGTGCTATTTTATTGTAGCTATAAATCATTTGTTCAATTAGTAACTCAGTAAACGTTATTAATAAAAAAAAAAAAACTAAAAATTTAGGCCCTGATAAGGCACTTATTTTTATATTATTATTCACATTCTTATTATTATATGATTATCCTCTTTATTCATTAAGATTCTTAATTTTTTTTTTTTTTTTTTTTTTTTATGTTTGTTACCTCATAACTCCGTCATTTATTAACCGATTTGGAAAATTCTTTTTTTGTCTGGAAGGGTATACTTCCCGTTTGGTCCCATTGTCATGAAATCAGGATTTGATTACTTCTTAGTGTGCTTTGAAGTCGGTTTAAGTTTTTTTTGTAAAACAGTCCAATTATTTACGTAATCCTATATAATTTACAATATTTTTATAAAATTAGTAAAAAAATGTTATAAAAAAACCTAATTCTAGTGTGCCGAATGGGGGGAGGGCCTAAAGCTATCGGTGGGTAGGGACTTAGGGCTGCAGAGAGAGGAACCTCCTGGTGATGCACGCCATGTCCAGGAGTACCGCCTTCCGTATGTGACATTTGACACAGCCATCTAGCATGAGCTTCTCAAGATGTTGGTCGAGACTCTTCGCTATGCGACCGTTCACCGAAACAACTACAGGAACGATGATCGTCGAATCAATATCCCACATGTTGGTTACGTCGTGAGACAAGTCAAGGTACTTGCAGAGCTTGTCCTTCTCGGCCTGATCTGTCAGCACGATATCAGGCTACAATAGTCCTGTCGGTGAATCCCAATACAGCGTGGCACGTAAATTTTCGAGAACTGGCACATTTGGTACTTATAAGTACGGTATTTCTATCTTTAGTATATGTCGGGAAATCGGATTATTATTAAGACTTAGTTGGACCATACATTATTGTGAAATACTGGCAACACAGTTTTATACGATTTTATAAAAAGTTAATGAGGGTATACATATTGAATTTTGGATCAGTAAGTTAGAAACGTGTTAGAGCTGCATTATCTCGGTGGCCGCACTTTGGTAATTGTATTCTTTTTGTAGTAAGCCTATCATAAGCTCTCGAGCTTTACGCACTACTGAGGTGCGCCTCAGTGCAGTGGCTATTTCACTCATATTTGAAGTGTCATTGAAGTTATAATTTAATTGTTAAATTATAATAATAAACCTATGGAGCCCATGAGGAGTTTGTTGCGTCGCTTCTTCTCCTCATACGGGACTTTAACGAAGCGATGGTATAACGTTGTTTTATTGCCTGCACTACGCCTATCGGATCCTGATACTACTGAACCCTAATCCTGGTTTTTGTATCGCTTGGCTGTCGCTGACGCCGACATATAATATTATTAAATAGACCGACAGACGTTTAGTACACTATTAAATTGATTGAGCGAGCGAAACGTCTCCGTTTCAGCTTCAAAAATGCTTTCATATGTCCAGATGTCCGGCTGTTTTTCTCTACAGGTCGCATTTCTCAACTGATTCTCGTGAAATTTTGTGAGCAAGTATTTTTTGTCTAGTATTTTTTTTTTAAATGGCAACTATGTGATGACATAAATTTATCGAGACTCACGAAGTCTGCTCAAAGAGCTACTAGTATTATAAATATGAAGTACTAGCTGTCTCGCCCGGTTTCACCCGCATTCCAGAGGCATAGTATACCCGGGATAAAAAGTATCCTATGTCATCTGTGTGCCAAATTTCATCCAAATCCGTTCAGTAGTTTTTGCGCGAAAGAGTTTTTTTTTTTTTTTTAATTTTCTAAATTCACACGTTTTACATAAAATTTCTGCCAAATTGTAACAGTTTGTCGGCAGTTTTTCCCTCTTCACAATTTGAAGTGTGTGTATACTGTGCTATACTATCTCAATCTCCTTGACTTGCGGTTAAGAAATAACAATTGATTTCTGTTTTCCTCGCCCGCGGGGATCACCAAACAGTCAAAGGATTAAAAGGCTAACCATAAATTCTTAATCTAAAAGTGGCTTGCACAACGATCTCAAACGAATTCAAGCTAATAATTTCGTTTTAGAAGCCAGAAGTAACAAACAGGTACTCTGTTCTGTAATTTCTGTATAGATGTATAAGGCAGATAACATTCTTGGTGATTTTTAAGGGATTAAAGAATGTCAATTGATATCTTCGAGATCTTCAAAGAAAACCGCGCCTTTGTTCTTATTGCGTTGTAATATAAACTCTAAAACCATTGTCATAAGGTTCTTTTAAATAAAAACTTCAAAACAGCCCTCAAAGTAATGATTGACAAGGTAATTTTCCTCAAATTATGTGATGGTTTCAAGAGGTACTTTATCACTTTGAAATAAGGTTGAAACTTGAATGATAATGTGTATTGGGGGTATTGAATGAGAAAAAGACCGCGAAGGTCAGTAATCATAAGCGAATACCTGCTACGTTTATCTCCAGTAGGTATTTTGTATAGATAAGATTATGTCATGTGGGATAACAGCATTTATGAGTGGGAAGTAAGATTATGTAGTAAAAGTTCATAAAAATATTTCGATAGTGTAATGGTGCGTCCATGCTTGGCGAACTGAGCACGAGCCGAGCTACGAACGAGCACACTGCGAGCACGATTCGCGTAGCGTGGACGGGCTTGCGAGCCTCGAACGAGCATTCGTAGCGTGCTCGACTGCGCCCCGCCCGATTGTCAGTTTTTTTCACGAACACAGGGATTCGTTGTAGGCTCGTTAAGTGCGTCCACGCTTGAAATCGCAAGCAACGAACGAATCCTGATCGTTCGAGGCTCGGCTTGTGCTCGCTTCGCGTAGCATGGACGCACCATTAGAAATTCAAATTCAAACATTATTACAACACATTTTATATACAAACACACACCGCTATATTAAAAAGAAATGTGTCTGTAAAATGTTTGTCTGTCTTTGTTTTTAATGAAATTAGTTCGGGATATGATTTAGGTACTATATTAAATATTTAGGTACTATAATATTTGGGCCGTAGGAATAATAATTAAACAAACAATTTACCTACATACGGGGTGTATACGAAAATACGACATTAAATGAAACCACGTAAAGTACTCATGTACCTATACGATCAATTTTTACTATGGGACCAACTTAGAAATCGCAAAAACAAACTGCTTTTCATACAAAAGGTACATGTCTCCTCGGCAAAAATGTATGAAAAA
This sequence comes from Achlya flavicornis, assembly GCA_947623365.1. Lineage (NCBI taxonomy): Eukaryota > Metazoa > Arthropoda > Insecta > Lepidoptera > Drepanidae > Achlya > Achlya flavicornis. Next base: position 2,806,798 of record OX392487.1, read on the forward strand.
ATTTAATTTTCGAAGATTTCGAAGCTGGGTCAGCTTCGAAATCTTCGAAAATTAAATTTTTAATAAAAGTTGATCGTATACATGAGTACTTTACGTGGTTTCATTTAATGTCGTATTGTCGTATCCACCCCTTATACTTATTTATTTTATATTTATTTTGATGTAAGTCATAATTTCCGAAATATAAATAAATATATTATAAATTGTTGCTTCAAAACTGACTTAAAATTTACGCGCAGCTTAAAAGTAAATAATATATCCTGGGAAGTCCTTCACACATGGACTGACACGTAAGCATTTTCTCTCAAGTAAGCATGTACATGTACATGAAGCGCTCGTGGTGTAGCCTGATAAGCCGTTCTTAATCGATTGGCAAGTTAAGCTACCATCGACGTGGTCGGTACCTGGATGGGTGACCGCCAAGTGGTATTTCAGATAGAGCGTTTCCGTGCTTCGGAAGGCACGTAAAGCCGTGTGTCCCGGTTATCACTTAATTGTGATAGTCGTTAAGCTAGTTGGAGGCCTTCGAAGCGGCTTGAAAACTTCAACAGTAGGTTGACAACTAGCCTACCTCCACCGATCCTCAGTGGGCACGCGTGGTGGAGTATCTGCCCATTCCCTTTCCCCTCACTTGTGCAAGGAGGCTTGTGCTCAGCAGTGGGACATTATAGGCTGATGATGATGATGAAGCATGTGCAAACTAGACCGTGCAAACCTCATAGTATTTTGAGAGCTAGCATTCACATCACACATTTTGATACGTGTGTCGTCGATAACAAATTGTGCCGGACTGAAGCGCGGCTTGAATAAAGCCCATCACAGACGTAGCTATAATATATATTAATATGAATCATAGCGAAGCATATTACGATACTTATATTTTCAATACCATAATAATATCTTTGGGTGACCGCACACGCAGCTATAATATACATTTCTGTTACTTCACCAAATTGTACTGGCATTTATATTATAGCTCGGTATATTAATATATATTATAGCTACGTGTGTGATGGACTTGACCGACCACGTAAACCAAAACTGCGCATGCAACTTGCGCAAACTGGTTTGTGCGGTGATGATTGCATTGCCGGAGTCTTCTCAGTTTAAGTGTATTGAACTGGTGGTAAATTCAATTTTGGTACATACACAATTTAACGTTCATAAGTGCCTTACAGTGGCCGGCAAACAACTTGAGCCATGACCTTGAGTGCGCAGTAGACGATTTTAAGGTGTCGTTGGTGGAAAGAGAGGTGCGCGGGGGCATTCTGTCGGCACGCGTCCACGCTATTGGCCGAGCATGAGTGTACATGCGCGAACTTACCCCCACTACGTCGACTTTGGCTCAAGTTGTTTGCCGGCCTCTGTACCAGGGCCTAAACTGAATAAATGACTTTTTGATTTTGATTTTGAGAGACGTATCGTGTATGCTGGGTATAACATACAGTACTACATGTTTTGTTTAGTGTTGCTTAAGTGTATTTCGAACCGGTGGTAAATTCAACTGTATGTAACAATTTAACGTTCATAAGTGCCTTACCAGGGTCTAAACTGAATAGATGACTTTTTGATTTGATTTGATTTTGTTTTATCACAAAATATTCATTAGTATTCTACATATCTTTTTTACCGGCTAACGTGAACTTGACCTTAAGTTGATTCTGCTTTTTTTATAGTTACTCTGTGGCTCTGTGCAAGTCGTGCGCGCGAGTCGCGCGACGCGAGCTCAAAATCGGATCTACCTAAGTACAGTGTGTAATTAAAGTGATATATAACTTTCTAAAATGGTAAGTATTGACGAAATTATTCAAATTCAAAAAGCATTTATTCAATTTAGGCCCTGATAAGGTACTTATGAACGTTAACAAATGACTCTACAACCGGTTCCAAATACAACTTGAACTGAGACGACTCCGGCAAGAAACCCAGCAAGTCTTTTTTTTTTTATGTGTTCTTATAAGTATTACAATTTACAAAATATATATAACAATAGCCTTCGAAGCGAACAATTCATTCAAATCCATTCTTGTCATCTTGTATAATGGTGCGTCTAGGGTTGGGTTTCTTCCCGGGAATAAACCCAACTTCGAGTAAATTTCCAATTTAGTGGGAAAGAACCCGGGAATTTTCCCATTGGGTGGGAAAATACTCAAATGGTCATATTTAGTAGATTTTGCGTATATAGCGAGAAATACCTTTACCAAATCGTTTGAATAACATTTAACATGATTTCTATTAGGGTCATATCATACAATAAAAAAACAATAAAAAAAAAATTGCGTTGTTTGTAAAAAAAGCGACGTTTTGGGGTGTAAGGGTTGTGGTGGACAGTCGGTGGACAGTCGGACAGACGGTCTCGTGCAGAAAGAGCACGTGCACATGTACGACGCTTATATAGCCCGTCCCGGGTCCCGAGGGAGGTGTTGCAAGCGTCCATAGGATACGGTAACCGCTTACCAACAGGCGGGCCGTATGCTTGTTTGCTACCTAGGTAGTATAAAAAAAATGTGTGATAACTTCCTCCAAGGTCCGCGTAGGTCCGCGCGTAGGTGATGTAGGTACATACAACAGCGAGTATGATTAAAATAACAATCAAAAGCATCAACAAATATGTTTTTTGAGGAACATAAAGCCATTTGAGTATTTTCCTGCCGTTTGGGAATTTTCCCGTATTTTTCCATTCTTTTCCGTATTTTCCCGTATTTTTCTTTTCTTCCCAATATTTTTCTTTCCCTGCCCATCCCTAGGTGCGTCCATGCTTGGCGAACCGAGCACGAGCCGAGCCACGAACGAGCACACTGCGAGCCTCGAACGAGCATTCGTAGCGTGCTCGTCTGCGCTCCGCTCGATTGTCAGTTTTTTCACGAACACAGGGATTCGCATCGCGCTCGTTGTAGGCTCGTTGAACGCTCGTCGAAATCGCGAGCAACGAATGAATCCTGTTCGTTCGAGGCTCCTGCTCGCTTCGCGTAGCATGGACGCACCATAATATTACTAAAGTATATCTATACATATCTATCTATATCTATACATATAATAAAACTGTAGAAAAGTCGTGTCTGTACATTGAATATATTTACCAAAAACTGATTGGGGGTGATGTAGAATGAGTAACACAATACATAAATACCATTTTAAAAAAAATTGTCTGTCTGTCTGTCTGTCTGTCTGTTTGTCTGTTTGAACAGGATAATCTTCGAATCCACTGAACGGATTTGCATGGGGTTTCCACAGGGTGATTGAGCGTTGCTTGGCGCTTCAACTAGGCTTTGTTTCATCAAAATCGGCTCACGGGAAAAAATGATATCTCAATTTATTTATTTACAGGCCGTCTCACGGCTATGAGATAGAGGGAGAGAGCTACTAGATGGCGTTGTCTTTTTCCTGAATCGCACTATGGTTTCGTTCTCACAATTTTATGACAGGATCAATGGTTTTGATACAATTTTTTTGGTTGATGAGAGCTATCAGCGCTCTCCCGTTAGTTTTGTTCACTACAAAAAAAGCTTGAATGAACAAATAAAATAAGTACAGCTGCATTGACGAACTTATGAAAAAGGCTTACCTAAGTAAGAATCGAACCTGCAAAACTTCACGATGTGTTCTCATTTAAAGTTCTTTGCCTACATATGGCATAGCTCTGGGTCGAGTAACTATTCCCACTGTACCACCCTCGCGGGAACTCTCACGTGATAAAAGGTATCCTATTTTTAACCGACTCAAAAAAGAAGGAGGAAACTCTTAAGTTGGACGCGTATGTTCTTTTTTCATGTATGTTCATCGATTTCTCAAAAACGACCATGAACAATTCAGATATGATGAAATTGCTTGACAGACTAAGTGGGAAATAGAAAACAAACAGAACACAAATAAAAATAAAAAAATAGACCAGCAGTTCACAAAGAGAATATAGCTGATCTAATTTGCTGCCAGTTGGTAGTGTGCCCAAACTTTGCAGGCGGCGGGCGATGCCCTTTTGTATGGTGATGCTAATCTTCTAGCTGGAGTATTCGTCAGCCCTTTCGCTATAGGAACCGTCAATCAGACGCCTCGATATGTGGCGAAAAATACAATGAGCTCCAGGACATTAGTGTCAGATGGACCTCTTATCATCGTTACGCTTCAAGGCACTCGATACACGAATAGTTGACACGAGAGCTCTGGCAAGAGCCCTATGTATGAATGATGTCATTAAAGTCGGAGTAGAGCGGAACCCTGCCTGTGCTTTTTACGCGCGATAGTATGTGGTGGCCAGCCTGATCGACAAAAGTACCATACTGGTAGCCATATAGGCATATATAGGGCATATAAATAGTTACACTTACGACGAAGACAGGACAAATAAAAAACTTGCTGTTCGTCTACACCCTTCTTGAAAAAGTGTTTGAAGGTTGAGAGGAGTCGCTGTGCCGGCAGCGGTAGGTATTATTTGGTGCCTACTACATACTGGTCCCCTACACCCAGCACTGGCGACCTTACTCACCGCAGGAACACAACTGCGATGTAAGGGGGAGGAACCTCCCTGCTCGGGCTGCTCCAAATTGATAACGAGAGAACCTGCTTGCAGCCAGAGTCCAATTTCTCTTTCAAGTGGTTACGTTTCGGGAAATCCTTTCTTAACGCGTAGCCTATACCTACTCTATGAGGCATCTACTTTGCCACAAATTTTTAGTATAGTGCTTGGGATATCGTTATTAGTGACTGGTATTTCGTTTTTATTTGGGTTCCGAACTAAAAAGCTAATAAAGGAACCCTTATGGTGCCAGTTAGTCTGTCTGTTCGACTGTTACAGCGGTAGGTATATTTCAACAACCAGTAATGCTGTTGATTAAAAATTTGGAATAGTTTTAAATATTGCTTACCCAACCTTATTGGAAATATATATTTTTTTACTTTTACGGTTGTAAAGATGAACAGAGTGGGCCCTGCAATTTCAAAGCAGGGCTACAAATTTAAGTGAGGTATCATGTGAAAGGGCTTTATTTGTACATTAAAAACATGTTTCTATTATTTGTTAAGACTTTTTGACTGTTGATGAATAATTCCAATCTCCGAGGTTCGCAATGCGAAAAATCTGGATAAAGTATAGGAAAAATAGAACCATGTTTCTAACTAGCACAGTTTTTTCAATATCATCCAAATTCCTTCACAAACAAACTTAATTATGCGGTCCGGTTTTAAACAACAGTGTTGGCCCAATCCAATAATTATACGTCCAAGGAAGGTCCAAGCCCTCGGTGCGCGAGTGAGACTAAGTCTTGAGCTTGGCCGGCTTTATATAAAAGATTAAAATTACTCATTTAAATAGCAAAGTCCTGGCTGATTGATGATTGATGGATGGAAGCACGTGGTCCTCCACCAGCTGTCGCCGCGCCGCGCTCCCATCATCGCATTGGCCACCGAGTTCACAAGAACAATTAGGAATCTTCACGAAATTAATATCTTAGCGTTTATTACGCGAACAAATCTTATAGTCTACGCGAGCGAAGCCGCGGGGCAAAAAGCTAGTTTTAAATAACTGTTGTGTTCGCAACTTGTAACCTATAATGTAGAGCGAAATTAGTCATCACTTAAAGTAGGTTTTATATTATTGTATTCATAGACTTAGGATTGCGCTAGACCAGATCGTTGGTTGTATTATAGTTTACATTAATTATGTGATATGGAACGGTGGTAAACCTGTTTTCTGACGAGGTAAATAATGATGTTAGCATGTTTTGGAAAACTGCTAAAATGTGATGAAAAATAATAAAAAAAAAATTGTGATGATGCTATTAAAAATGGCATTTAACCTTTTGTTTTTTGTCTGTCTTATTATGCATCTATATCGTCTATGTTTCTATGTCTCTACCTACTATTGTATAACCATTTCAAACTAAAACAAACTTCAATCTTTCCTGTTTCTATGTTTTGCCTATTTCGTGGGACGCGCCTATCCCAGAAGGTTTGGTGCCCAGCCGAGGATATTGGGTTACCAACCCAAAAAAATCAAAAATCGATTGCCGAAATATGTACATTGCATCACATTGCATTGGCTTTTAGGTGCCAGGCCCTCCTTGGGAAATAATCCTAGATACGCCAATTATGACATAACGAAAATAGCTAAAAATTGTTGAGTTCTCACATACTTGCAAACTCAAGTAACCACTTTACATACCGCCAGTTATCTTGGAAGTAACGATCGAAATCCGAGGATTTATTTTTAGGCTTCCGTAGTCTTTACCCAAAGGCTGCCAACGGAACCCTATTACGAAGCGTTCGCTGTCTGTCTACCCGTCGGTCTGTCTCTCAGTGGGCTATATCTCATGAACCGTAACCGTTAGACAGTTGACATTTTCACAGAATGTGTATCTATATAAAGAAATAAAATAAAATATTGATGGGGGCCCCATAACGACCCCATATGATATCTCTATAAGCAATTGTCATTTTTCAGATCCCAGTCCTCAGTCTGCTAGTCGCTCTAGCAGCTCCATCATACGAACAGAACCAGGGACCACCTTCACCATGCCCTGACGTGTTCTCATACGAGCTACCTGTCTCAGAGCCAGGTATATGGTACGGGGTTATCAACCTGAAGACAGATATAGCCCTGGCATCCATGCAGCTAAATATAGTACTGGATGGCAAAGCGGATATACTTGGGGTAAGGAATTTTCTGTTTTTATCTAAGCAAGGCCTGTTTTATTGAACTAGAATAAGGATGGGTTGTGTTAATCGAAATTAAACCTTATAGCTAGGTTCTAAAATCTGCCCTATTAAGACCTTATGGTGAAAGTGAGTAGATTCCATATTGAATAGCAAGCAATATTTTATGCAGATTGATTTATATATGTGAACTTCTTCCACTTTTTTTGGGGTTACTTAGTTGTGTACTGATGACTTGATTAGAGTATCTGGGAGCCATTGGATGGATGCTTATGTATCCTTGAGCTCATTTAGGAGGGGGGAAGACTCGTTAACGGATTGCCCTGGGTGTTGCAAGCGCCTATATGGCTCCGGTAACTGCTTACCAACAGGCGTGCCCTACGCTTGTTTACCGACTTCGTAGTATAAAAAAACTAGCTGTCCCCTTCGGTTACACTCGCGTTCCCGGGATAAAAAGTAGCCTATGTCCTACTCCATACCATAGGCTATCTGCATGCCAAATTTCATGTTGATCCATTGAGTAGTTTATGCGTGAAGGCGTAACAAACAAACAAATTTAACTCACTTTGGATTTTTTTGTAGGAGGTCAACTACGGTAGTAGTTCAATTTTTAAAAACAGAACTGATTTTACAGAGCTGGACAGGAGAAGTCACAACAAGAGACAACATGGACTTCATAATTGAGAACAAGATACTCATCAAGCCGGGACAAGTGGAATCCATCCGTTTCTTCGTAAGATATAACATACTGCGAGGAGCACCTAAGGTCTTATCCATAAAACTTAATGCTAGGGAGCTATGTGACTCCAAGTCTCGGACTACTACGATAGCTCCTGCTGTGGTCGAGTGAGTTTTTTTTAATACTAAGGGAGGAGGTAGAGCATAGCGTTTATTCGCTCAAAGAGCAGCTTGACTGGGGAAGTACCTCCACCTTTCAGAATACCGCAGCCAAATAACTTTATGTTGTGTTCCTGCGCGTGAGTATCGCCAATGCTCATTGGGCAGCCGTTAACCATCAGGCGGCCTGTTTGATTATTTCCCACCATAGTGGAATAAAAAACACATACACGAAGCGAAAAAATCTATAGCCCCCTTATTAATAAATAAGGTTTGAGTCAGTCTTGTAAAACCCAGGTATTAAGATAGCCCCAGCCATTTTTAGGGTTCCGTAGCCGAATGGCAAAAAACGGAACCCTTATAGATTCGTCATGTCTGTCTGTCTGTCTGTCTGTCTGTCTGTCTGTCTGTCCGTCCGTATGTCACAGCCACTTTTTTCCGAATCTATAAGAACTATAATGTTGAAACTTGGTAAGTAGATGTATTCTGTGAACCGCATTAAGATTTTCACACAAAAATAGAAAAAAAAAAAAAATGGGGGTCCCCATACTTAGAACTGAAACTCATATTTTTTTTTTAATAAAACCCATAAGTGTGGGGTGTCTATGGATAGGTCTTCAAAATTGATATTGAGGTTTCTAATATCATTTTTTTCTAAACTGAATAGTTTGCGCGAGAGAATCTTCCAAAGTGGTAAAATGTGTGTCCCCCCCCTGTAACTTCTAAAATAAGAAAATGATAAATCTATAAAAAATATATGATGTACATTACGATGCAAACTACCAACGAAAATTATTTTGAACGAGATCTAGTAAGTAGTTTTTTTTTAATACGTCATAAATTAAAATCCATATCAAATACTCAGGTCTATACTACCATAATTTACTTATATACCTACAGGTTTGTACGGAACCCTCGGTGCGCGTGTCTGACTCGCACTTGGCCGGTTTTTTGTTTATATGAGATTAGAGAGTGACGGATATATTTAAAACCTAGACATTACTAGGCTTGACGAAATCTGTACATCCCTTACTTATTTTTTGAAAAAGCAAGTTATATTTATTATGAGTATAATACTGATCACTTGAGAGCCAATTCCCATGTAGACTTTGTGATTTTACCAACGACCTTTGTTTAGGTACCATATTACCTTGTGACTACATCATAATTTACTATGGTGAGATTGTAGTTAAAATATCACGTGTCCAAAGATAAAAAAAAAGCTGAGAGCTTTGGCAAATATAGGATGACATACAAATCATAATTCAACAAGTAATAGTACATAATGATACATGTGTGCAAAGTTGGTAATTACAGACGAGGCGGTATTATTATTATTATTATAAGTGTAGCCATAGGCAAACGCGATTAGAGAGCCGAGAGTGTAACGATTAATGCACACGCGTGTCATACGACGTTTTTCAACACACTTGTCGGGAAAAAACATACTTGTTTATCTTGGACTTTTTTTTTTACAGCGATGCGCTGTCAAAATGTTTTACCCGTTTAAATTAAGAATACTTCGTCTACACACATATCAATTGCATTGAAGGGATTATACTTATCATAAAACTGTGCGGTAACGTAAAGTAAAAAAACATTTATTGCACAGTTTAGCACTGGTGCGTGCTAAACTGTGCAATAAATGTTACTTTACGAGCCAGTGTGTTGAAAAAAAAGTTACTTTATTACAGTGAGGAAGACGACGCTGGTGATCAGGAACCTGATGATGACTTTAGTGGAGGCCCTTTCATACCACATACATTTGGAGAGGTACGATATTCTGTGGGATAATTAGTTTTTATTCTAAATTTACGTCAGACGTGAAGACACAATTTATAATCCGCCTTACTCATAAAGCGCTATTTAACCAATATACCAACTGTTTAAAGGGTCACGTAAATAATGTCACATTATTATGGTGCGTCCATGCTTAGCGAACCGAGCACGAGCCGAGCCTCGAACGAGCACACTGCGAGCAAGATTCGCGTAGCGTGGACGGGCTCGCAAGCCTCGAACGAACGCGATTGTCAGTTTTTTCACGTACAAATTTATTCGCATCGTGCTCGTTGAAGGCTTGTTGTAGGCTCGTTCGTGGCTCGGCTCGTGCTCGGTTCGCCAAGTATGGACGCACCATTAGACAATGACAATAGAGTGACCTTATTTACGTGATCCTTTATATTTGTTAAAATAACGTTATATGAGTAAGGGGGTTAGGGCTTAAAGGATTTATGGTAAAAACAAGAAGTCACACAACAGTACTTTATAGTTTCTTGAAGTCCGTCCATCCGTCTGTATACCACAAGGCCTATATCGCTTTGCCACATTTATTTCCTATTCTATATTTGTATGTTTTAAGATCTCGGAAAAGGCTCTAACGTGATATTTGCAAATTTTTTCTATATGGGAGATTTTGGGGGCGAGAAATTGATCTAGCTAGGGATCTCATCTCTGGGAAAAAGGCGTAGCGCGCTAGTTTTCGAGTAAAGCTTTTTCTAGATTTATTTTTAACAGACTAACAAACGGAGGACGTTCTCAATTCGATTGTATGTTTTTAGGGTTCCGTTTTTTGCCATTTGGCTACGGAACCCTAAAAACATACAATCGAATTGAGATTATAGATTCGTCATGTCTGTCTGTCTGTCTGTCCGTCCGTATGTCACAGACACTTTTTTCCGAAACTATAAGAACTTAATGTTGAAACTTGGTAAGTGGATGTATTCTGTGAACCGGATTAAGATTTACAAACAAAAACCTAAAAATAAAAAAAATGGGGGTGCCGCATAGGTACTTAGAACTGAAACTAAATTTTTTTTTTTAATAAAACCCACTGTAACTTCTAAAATAAGAGAATGATAAAACTGAAAAAAATATATGATGTACATTACGATGCAAACTTCCACCGAAAATTGGTTTGAACGAGATCTAGTAAGTAGTTTTTTTTTAATACGTCATAAATTGAAATTCATATCAAATACTTAGTTCTCTACTAACATTTACTTATATACCTACAGGTTTGTACGGAACTCTCGGTGTGCGAGTCTGACTCGCAATTGGCCGGTTTTTTTTTTATGTTTGCTACCTCGTAACTAACCGATTTAGAAAATTATTTTTTTGTTTGGAAGAGTACACTTCCTGTTTGGTCCCATTGTCATCAGATAGGATTTGATTAGTTTTTAGTGCACTTTTTGGTTAAGTTTTTTTTAAACAGTCATCATTTATTGTCGCTATTTACAGGTGTGCGGTAAAGTGGACAATCCCGTTGCACTGGCAGTGGGTGGCAGGACCACGTTGGAAGGGCAATGGCCATGGCAAATAGCACTCTACAAATATAGTAAAAGCGTATGTTTTTGCTTTATTTCTGGATCTTGTTACTCACTGAGAAAAATAATAACATTTAAAGCATTACAATAATATAAATTCTTTCTGTATTTCACCTACGGGCTGGAGTTAAAGTCATTTTGGACGAATAATTACGTAAGAAGAGTAAGACTTGACACCAATTTGAATCAATTGCGAGTAAGCATCGATATATTATGTCTGTCTCATTGTTATATTTTCTATTTTGTGATATTTAGTGTAAACTTGTCAATAGTCACAGTGATAACAAATAGTGTGTTTAGTGTTTCCCTTTAGTTATTTTTTATTTCTAAGGCAGACTTAAGTAAGTCATGCTCACTGCTTGCGGCGGCGTCGTGACGGGTCGCTCACTTCCCTCCAATATGGCGAGGAGGGCGATGGCTGCCACACGCGTCATACTTGTGAACAGGTGCTGCATGTGGGGGCTGGTCTGCGCCGAGTTTGCTATTTATTTACTTATTAAATATTTATTCAGTCTACTTTGTAAATTTGCCGCCGCGCCGGGGCACGCAATTATTTTCAGTGCGATTAGAATGTAAATATTAAAGATATTATGTAATGAATCTAAGCTTGTTTTGAAAAGAGTAATTGCTGAGTTTATTGCCGGCTCTTCTCAGCAAATGCAACCTTCCGAACCGGTATTAGAGTATTAGAGTTAGACTTTTCATAAATGCCTGCGAAGGTCTATTTGAATAAATGATTTTGAATTGAATTGAATTTGAAGCGAATTGAAAATAATACTCATATTGTCATATTCCAGTCGGGTAACTCTGGGTACATCTGTGGCGGCACGCTGGTCTCCCACCAGCACGTGATCACGGCAGCCCACTGCGTCACCTCCCAAAGCTCCCACGAGGTGGTGAGGCCTTACATGCGCGTCGTCCACCTCGGCAAGCACAACCTGAAAACATCTCTACATGGTACCGCTGAAATATTTGTAAGTTTTATTCTTGAAGACTCACTGTTCCACGCGATCTTCTTCTTTACCCCCTTAGGGGATAAACCCTGAGATTTTCTGAGGTACTTATTCACGTTGTCGAATGCAGCGACAAAGGTACGATAATTCCACGTGGTTCGAATCCTACATTTAGTTTTCGTGAAGGAAAACATCGCGAGGAAACCAAAAGGAGGAGGTTCTATATACAACGCTTATGTTTTTTTTATTCATGTGTTTTATATTCATTGATTACTCGGAAACGGCTTCTGCGATTTGTACTGTTAAACTGTATTATATCTCGGTAGATCCCGAGGAAATTAAAGATAAAGATGGAATTCCTCAACGGAAAAGAGCATGAATATCGCGAGCTCGAATAGAACGGTATGGAAAACGCATATGAAACTCAAAAATGAAAAATAAATTAACTTTAACAGAAAACCGCCTTCTGACACTGTTTTGAAGTCAAAGAAAGTACGAAAGTACGTTGTCCACAGAAAATATTTCGTTATTTTGTACTTTTTAATGGAATTTGAGGGCGGTTTTTTTGTAAATAGTTAATATGTCATCCGTCTGTCTAGCTACGGGTTGCCAGACGGTTGTCATAAAATTTAGTCGCCAAAGACCCTAAACCAGAATGTTCCAGCTGCTGCATTTGAGAACCATTTCTAGGATCAGTTTCTTCTATTGTATGTGAAACCAGGTGAAGAAAATAACACGTCATCCAGACTACGACATGTCAACAACTCACAGTAATGATTTGGCCATATTAGAGCTGCAAGAACTTGTGCAGTACTCCAGCCGAATCAGACCAGCTTGCCTGTGGCCCGAGGACAAGACAGAACTCAAATACGTCATTGGGAATGATATCGTGGGATCGGTAAGAAATGCTTTTTATACTAGTCTACCCCCCTAGACAAGATGGTTATCGACAATCGTCATCGACAGTTTTTTTTTTTTTTATACCACTAAGGTGGCAAACAAGCATACGGCCCGCCTGATGGTAAGCAGTTACCGTAGCCTATGGACGCTTGCAACACCAGGGGTATCACTCGCGCGCTGCCGACCCTGAAGAAATCTCTTCACGCCCTTTTTGAAGAACCCCATGCTGTACTCCATTGGGAAAACCACGGCGGGGAGCGTCCGCGGAAATTTCAAATCGAAATGTCACGTGATTTTTGTCAATCTCTTATGACAATCCCATACAAAGGTTGATCGTTTACTAACGATGACGATTGTCGATAACCATCTTGTCTACTGGCCCTGGTGGCAAACAATTGCACGCTATTATTGATATAAGGTTATTAAATAAAGGGCATTTTAAATTCCTACTACTTATCGAGTTTCTTTACTTCTGCCCCACCCCTAAAAATGCTGGGTACGCCCATGGCAGTAGTCATGAACCTGAATGCTTGGTAGTGGTATGTACCTACCTAAACATCTATACCAACCAACTGCTTGATTTGTGAAGTAATTAAACAATCGTACTATCCAGGTCGTAGGCTGGGGATCAGATGAAAATGGAGTTCTTGCTGAGGATCTCATGCTGGTGGAGATGCCGGTGGTAGATCAACTGACTTGCGCCAGATCCGATGTTAATACGGGGTTCTACGTGAGGTACACATCTGAGTACACGTATTGCGCTGGATATAAAAATGGTGTGCTTCCTTTTTATTACACGAGTCTTTCATCATCATCATCACCATCATCACTACCATAAAGGTGAACGCACACTTATCCGAGCCGAACGCGTCGAACGCATGGAACGAAACGAATTTTAGAATTATGTATATGAAATCTTATGAAAGCTCGCACACTTGCCCGCGTCGAATCGTCCGAATCTCGATGAGATTTCATATACAGAATTCTAAAATTCGTTACGTTCGATGAGTTCGGCTCGGATAAGTGTGCGTTTACCTTACTCATCACCATCATCACTACCATAATCATCACCATCATCTGTTCCTAAATCTCACCACTCAGGCGCAAGGTTTACATTTTGCGTTCATATTATTTGGCTGCCATCTTCTGTCAAAAAAAATATACTCTACCTTTCCTAAACTGGCTCACCATCATCACTGGTTCATCATAGACAAAGCAATAAACAAAGTGGTCCTATAAGGCCCAAAAACCAATAGCTGTTCTGTTTTTCAGGTACATCAGTCTGCAATGGAGACAGTGGAGGCGGCATGGTCTTCAGAATGGGGGAGAACCAGGACACTTGGTACCTCCGCGGTCTTGTATCCCTTTCCCCCGCCATAGCACCTGGTGATAAGCGATGCGATCCGTACCAATACATAATTTTTACGGACTTAGCACAGTACTTGCCCTGGATAAAGGCTTATATTCGATTATAGGGATCAATTACAAAAGACATCAGTATTTGGTTCATATTTTTTTTAGAAGAGATTACTAATCTATTTGATTTCGGTAGAGACAAATTTCAATTAGCGATGGGCGATTGTTCCAAACAAAGTAATCGAAAGAATCGACAATTGTAAAAGTGAACATTCGATTGTCGATTCATTCGTTTTAACGAAAAAACAATCGAATAACTATCGACCTTTCGATTGAAGATTTACGCACGTAACGCAGGTTGCAATGAGCAGTTTACTTATGATACCTCTATTCTCAAAATACCTCTCAAACTGTTGATGATTTGAACCAATTTGAACCATAATTACACGATTTGATATAGTATTTTGAACATAGAGGTATCATAAGTATTAGATTTGAATTATTATTCTTATATAAAAAATTAGATTATAATTAAGATACAGAATTAAATTAAATATAAAATAGCATAATATTTACACACCGTATAGGTAGAATATGAGGCAAAACTTACTACTCCAAGACATGTACAATACTACCATATTCTTGTAAATAAATTTATTTCATTTCATTTAAGAAAACTTCTCATAGTACCTCTGCACAATCGACAAATTGCGAAAATCGGTGAGTGCGGCGGCGCGGGCGCGCGCATCTCCACATATGAACGATTCTTTAGATGATCCCGCTCAATAGTATATTATGCGTGCGTACCTACCTGCGTCTTTTAACACTAATTATTTTTCTGAAAAAAAAGTAGCCTAAGTTACTCCTTATAACATCAGCTCTCTGCCATCTCTGATGTCCAGTCGTTTCGGAGATAATCCGGAAAAAACGCGACAAACTAAAAATTTTGAATTGTTTTATCGGTATTTTCCGTATACAGGGTGGATACGACAATACACGTAAAGTACTCATGTATACGATCAACTTTTACTATGGGACCAACTTCGAAATCGCAAAGAAAAAAACTGCTTTTCATACAAAAGGTCTCCTCGACAAAAATTAATGACAAGCTGTATTTTTTTTTGCGATTTCGAAGTTGGTCCCATAGTAAAAGTTGATCGTATACATGAGTAAGTAAGTACTTTACGTGGTTTCATTTAAACTCGTAAATGTCGTATCCAACCCGTATACTTTCATATGCATTTAGTATAAGAGTTTTTTTTTTTTATTTTTTATACAACTAAGTCGGTAAACAAGCATACGGACCGCCTGATGGTAAGCGGTTACCGTAGCCATATGGACGCTTGCAACACAAGAAGCATTGCTCACGCGTTACTGACCTTTCCCCCCTCCCCTATGAGCTCTGGCGACCTTACTCACGCGCAGGAACACAACTTTACACAACATAAAGTTATTTGGCTGCGGTATTCTGTAATGTGGAGGTACTTCCCCAGTCGAGCTGCTCTTTGAGCGAATACACGCTATGCTCTACCTCTCTCAAAACTGTCTCAGAGCTGTTGTTTTAACATTAAAAACACACAGTTTTTTATTAATTGTATCGTATAGATACTCCTATATCTAATATAATAACCATGGTATAATAATAAACAAAGACCACCTCAAATAAAGGATCAACGCAACTTATTAAATTTGGAAAAATAATACAACCGGAACCCGCGCGACGCTAGGCGTCAGTACTATCGTCTAAATTATCCTAAAATCTTAGAACTATATATGTATTTAATAACTCATGAAAGAAAGAAATGAAGTGCTTAGCCGCAGACATAAGTATCAGATAGGTATTAGTGTTGTATACCGTTACGGACTGCTGACTGCGGATAAGTTGTACGTGCGTGACACTTTGATAAGCTATGAAACGACGAGAGTAAATTCAATAACCTACCCTCGCTTACACTGCAAAATATTCCTTCAGGTTTTTGGCCAGAGACAATGGTATTTGGTAGATAGGAATTTAAAAGTACATTACAGAATACCGCAGCTAAATAACTTTATGTTGTGTAAAGTTGTGTTCCTGCGCGTGAGTAAGGTTGCCGGAGCTCATAGGGGAGGGGGGATAGGTCGATAACGCGTGAGCGATGCTTCGTGTGTTGCAAGCGTCTATATGGCTACGGTAACCGCTTACCATCAGGCGGGCCGTATGCTTGTTTATCGACTAAGTTGTATATAAAAAAAAACATTTGATTACATTGCGATTTTTTATTTGCTAACCTTATGATCATTTACCATCAATTTAAACATGTATTTTTAAATATATATTTTTTTATAACGCAAGAGTCAAAGCTCTAATGGGTAGAAGGCAAAATGCAATCTATATTTTCTAACTTCTTTATTTTTCCCCATAATTGCGAAAAAAACCACACCAGATCAAAAATTCCGTCTTTATAAAGAGTTTGTGCCCCTGCAGTGTATTACTTCGAACTCCTTCAAGAAGAAATATCCAGTACTTACTTTATCAATTAGGAAAGCCTTCAATTGGCTCGTTACATTTCTAAGAGTTAATAAGTCTATTTATTTAAGTACTAGAGTATACAGCATGTCAATTCTTGTTTCTTAATGATGGTGTACACAGCCTACGTGTGCGAACCGCTTTTCAAACCACCCCCTATTCATTGAACTTACCTTTCAGAATGTGATTAATACTACAGGTTCTCGGTTTGTTGTCGATATCGAGTTGAATAAATGAAGTTACATTCATATTGTAGGGATCAAAGGAAACTCAGAAAGAGGGAGAATCAACCTTTGACAATACAGAGGTTGATTCTCCCTCTTTCTGAGTTTTCTGACAATTCAAATGAGACAAAAATCGCGCTACGACAAATCTTAATCCTAGTATCCTAATATTATAAATGCGAAAGTGAGTTTGTTTTTTTGTTTGTTAAGCCTTCACGCCTCAAGTACTCAACGGATCATCATGAAATTTGGCATGCAGATAGCCTATGGTATGGAGGAGGATATAGGCTAATTTTTTACCCGGGGACGCGGTGATCCCGCGGGGGAGAGCTAGTTCAAAATAAATGTCCGAATCATCTGTCCGAATAAGGTTTTTCGACCAGAAAAACTGGAAAGTTGCCCGGAAAATTAGTGGAAAGCTGAAAGTGCACTTTTCCGTAGGATTTTTTTCAGGAAAACAACTGTCGGGTCAGTTTGTAAGTTTTTTAAATTTCAAAATCATTTATTTAAATAGACCTACGCAGGCACTAATGAAAAGTCTGTCTCTAATTCTCATACCGGTTCGGAAGGTTGCATTAGCTGAGAAGAGCCGGCAATAAACTCAGCAACTACTCTTTTCAAACAAGCTTAGACTCATTACATAACATTTACATTCTAATCGCACTGACAACAATTATTTCCTATATTTTTTTGTAGTTGAAAAATACGCGGTAAGGGCAAGAGCCTCGAATAGTAGTTGGTTAAATTACTCCAATGTATTTATGTTGGCGCCCGCCGCAGAATCAAGCCAGCCAAGACGTGGTATTCTTAGCTTAAGCTGCAACTTAACGAGAAGCCTTCTTGTAACCTTCCACATATTACAGACTACATGTTTTATTTTCCTTTTCCTTTAAAATACAAGGAATGCGTATCCCTCGGATACAAGGGTGAAACCGCGGGGCGGTAGTACCTCATAAATGCGAAAGTGAGTTAGTCTATTTGTTACCTCTTGACACATTAGCGGCACAACCGATCATGTGGTGAAATTTGGCACACGAGTAGATTATAAACTGGATATAGGATATAGAATACTATAAATATACTTTATTATCGAGGGAAGACACAAGATCCTTCGGCAACGCGGGTCTTCACTAAACTTCGCGGTTTCCGGCCAAACTAGTAATATTCTAATGTAGGGTAGGATTTAATTTCACAGCTATAACACTTAGTTTGCATCGATGCCAGGGTTGAACCTAGCTATGGTACGGCCGGGTTTCTTCATGTTGCCTGGATAATAAGTAACTATTCGGGTTATAACTCTGCAATTTTCATCATAATCGGTTGCTCAGCCAATAAAACGAAATAGACAGACGAATAAATAAATAAATATCCTGGGACATTCCTCACGCATGGTCATCTGATCCCAAACTAAGCAGAGCTTGTACTATAGAAACCAGATAAGTGATATAATACATATACCTACTACTTTTTTTTGTAAATACATACTTAATATACATAATTTTTATTTCTTTTCTCTGTGCATAATTACACCCAGACTCGGGACTTACAGACATGTCCGTCCATGCACACAAATGCATGTCCTGTGAGGGAACCGAACCCACGACCTGCGGCGCGATAGGTAGAATCTTTACCAGAGTCTTAACCAACCGCGCCAGCTGAGCCGTCGAATTATTTTCACTTTTCAGATTAATTGTGATGGAATTAAGTACAACAAAAAAAAACGCCTACCCTGCGTACCCTGGTATTGCAAATGTCTTTAGGTGACAGTGACCACTTTCCGTCAGGACGCCCGTCTGCCTGCTAGTAAACATAAAAAAAATATACAAATATGTAAAGTTTTTTTTACCTATTTTATTATTTGGGATTTTTGTCCCAACTCCACACGGTATTGACATGTCCTTGTTGACAAAAATCTAATATACAAAGATAGTGAGTATAATGTTGGTATAAATTAATTTAAACAAACATCCCCTTAATTTGAAATAGTGACGCGGTTTGAAGACAAATACATAGGTACAGTTAGCAATATAAACAGCTCGCAGTTACGCACTGGCGCATGAAATACAATTTAATCTACAAATGGAGTGCTTACCAAATAATACTACATGCCTGTAGTTCACTATTATTTATAATGTTACTTATACTTAGTTCCAATACTTTCGTTTGAAATCATTAATGGAGATGTTTTAACCGACTTCAAAAAATGGACTGTTTTACAAAAAAACTTAAACCGACTTCAAAGTACACGAAGAAGTAATCAAATCCTGATCTGATGACAATGAGACCAAACGGGAAGTGTACTCTTCCAGACAAAAAAATAATTTTCCAAATCGGTTCATAAATGACGGAGTTATGAGGTAACAAACATAAAAAAAAAAAAAAAATATACAACCGAATTGAGAACCTCCTCCTTTTTTTGAAGTCGGTTAAAAAAGGAGGAGGTTCTCAATTCAGTTGTATTTTTTAACCGTCTTCAAAAAAAGGAGGAGGTTCTCAATTCGGTTGTATGTTTTTTTTCAACATAAAGTTATTTGGCTGCGGTATTCTGTAAGGTGGAGGTACTTCCCCAGTCGAGTTGCTCTTTGAGCGAATAAACACTATGCTCTACCTCTCTTAAATAAATAAATTAAAATAATTAATTAAATTAAAACTGCGAAATTTCTTCTATTTTGGTGGTCATTCACATTCAATTCAACTATATGCGGTAATCTGGTATCAAATAATCCGTTAAAGTGAGACAATATAATCAATCTGACTGAGACGTCAACACAGGCTTTCATCATCAGCCTAGAATGTCCCACTGCTGAGCACAGGCCTCCTTTCACAAAGGAAGGTGAAAGGGACTGGACGATACTCCACAACGCGTGCCCACTGCGCATTGGTGGAGGTAAGCTAGTGGTCAACCTACTGTTCGAATTTTTCAAGCCGCCTAGGAGGCATCCAAGTAGCTTAACGACTATCACAATTAAGTGATAACCGGGACCAACGGCTTTACGTGCCTTCCTAAGCACGGAAACGCTCGATTTGAAATACCACTAGGCGGTCACCCATCCAGGTACCAACCACGACAGACGTAGCTTAACTTTGCTGATCGATGTTACACCACGAACACAGGCTTTGTAAAGTAAAAATAAATCCCTAAAGGCAGACTAAGATATCTTGTCCCTGACAAATTATAATCAAAGCTCCAACAAATAATCTAAAAAGGGTAGATATCGAAATAGTTGTCATTTCAGCAGACCGTTTCAGACGTAATAACGTACTGAATTTCAGGAATAACTGACGACCCGGCCTGTCCAGGCAATGCCTGTAACCGGCTGAATTCTCAAATTGCTAGAATTGTTAGTAGGTATTCTGTTTGTTACGAGGGGAACGCTTAGGATTTTATGTCCAGTATGGGATTGCGTTTTTTAGGGTTCCGTAGCCAAATGGCAAAAACCGGAACCCTTATGGATTCGTCATGTCTGTCTGTCTGTCTGTCTGTCTGTCCGTCCGTATGTCACAGCCACTTTTTTCCGAAACTATAATAACTAAGTATAATGTTGAAATTTGGTAAGTAGATGTATTCCGTGGACCGGATTAAGATTTTCACACAAATATAGAAAAAAAAACTTTTTTATTTTTTATAAAACACTTATAGGTCTTCAAAAATGATATTGATGTTTCTTATATTCTTTTTTTCTAAACTGAATAGTTTGCGCGAGAGACATCCAAAAAGTGGTAAAATGTAACTAATTTTGTACGGAACCCTCGGTGCGCGAGTCTGACTCGCACTTGGCCGGTTTTTTGTTTTGCGATTTGAGTTTGTGATTGTGGCACGAAGAAACCTATTTACTCTGGCCTTGAAAGTCCCTAGATTGTCAGAGTCAGGAATACACAGACTCCGGAAGCAAGTTCCTCTCCCTTGCTGTCCGCATTATAAATGAAGATGTAAAACGCTGCGTCCGTATTTTCGGTACCGCAACAACGTACATGTCAACTTTTAGTTGCGCAACAGTTTAGTCGATGGTTTAAAAGTACCTCTTTTATGAAAAAATATCTGCAGCTACTTTTTACCATCGACTCACACGGTTAATGCATCGAACATTGAACGTTAAATAAACGTAAGTAAGGAGGATTGCCGCCTGATGTAGACAGACATTGGACACAGAGGACCAAAACATTGATTTTATTTATGAAAGTTTTTGAAGTTTTCCCTTTCACCCTCATTTGTGAAAGGAGGCCTGTTCTCAGCAGTGGGACATTATAGGCTGATGATGATGATGATGATTGATTAATAATGTTTCTCTCAATAATACTCTAACCCTGAAAAAATAAGGACAACTGTGTTATAATAAAAATATACCCATATTTTATTTGAAATGGGTGTAAATATAATATCTAGAAATATGTTATTATGTTGACATAGCTTGAATTAATTTCGAGAAAATGTTCAATAAAATGATATTATCCTGGCGAATATTACTTCTAAATAGAAAATTAAACAAAATTAAAGTTACATCGAAAAGTGTTAGGTTAGTATTTTAAGTTTCATTTAGTTTTATTGACCTCAGAATCAGTGTATAGAAAGTTATAGGATAATATCAGTAAATCAGTATTAAATCGATAATTCGATACCTAATCAAGATAATAGTTGAACAACTGTTTTTTCTGAGTGCATATTGTTTTTTAATTATTTTTTTTTTATCCTAAGTTACACCTTCTTTAGTGTTCCCTATTCATACTACAATCTAGCCTTAATATTAGGCTAATAAGTAATTTATATTTAACATAAACTTCTATATTTACTATATCTAAGAATGTGTCTATTAACACTTTTCTTATTGTCTCCATTAAGGGGAAGACACTTTGTTCTTGTGTTCTTTATATGTAGCACTTGGACTATGTTACACTATTTTAACTATCACTACACTAACTCAAACGGTTTAGTTCTTTTGAGTCGTCTCACTATATCTGTGTGATCGAAGAGCTGGATTGCCTCAACGTTCACATGATGATGAAGCCGGTTATGGTGAGCTTCTGCATATTTTTTAATCACTGTCTGTACGAACTCTACTTTTAGGTCCCGATGGAGGTCGTCATTTCTGAGTGCACATATCCAAATTCTCAGATTACAGAACAAGGCTTTTTTAAGCGACGAAAAAACGGAGGAGGTTTACAAGTCGACGCGTATATTTTTTTTTTTTTTTTTTTTTTTATGTATGATCACGCATAACTTTTGACAGAGTGGTCCGATTTTGATAATTCTTTTTTTATTGGATAGGGTAAACCTCGAAGGTGGTCCCATATAAATATGGATAAAAAATACCTACCCTAAGGGTAGGAAAATAGGGATGATTTATTGTTCACTCACAGATTTTAATGCTGAGTTGTGTATTACATCAAAAGAAATCAAAAATTAAGCATGTAGTAATTAGTAGAGTATAGCCACAAAAAATTATAAAATAAAAACTTTTTAACAAAAATATAAACCACCGAAAAAACTGAAAAGCAAAAAATAATTTTGAATATAACTTGAATTTTATAAGGTTTTGCAGTCGGGGACAAACCAATAACATAAGCTATTACGACAATACGACATTAAATGAAACCACGTAAAGTACTCATGTATACGATCTACTTTTACTATGGGACCGGGGGCTCTACCGCGTAACTTTGGTGTTAATCGTAACGAACACCATTAATGAATTACTTCCAATCAGGGCCCACGAATGGTCATCGTCGCGACATACCGCGTGCTCATCATTGGATGAAATAATTAATGGTGTTCGTTACGATTACCACCAATGTTACGCGGTAGAGACCTAGCTTTAAAATCGAAAAAATGAATTGCGTTAGCAATATTGCTTAGCTTCCTTTTTAGACAAACATTACATTTAACAAATATTACAATAAAAATACATATCTACGTAGGTTATTGGTTTGTCCCCGACTGCAAAACCTTATAAAATTCAAGTTATATTCAAAATTATTTTTTGCTTTTCAGTTTTTTCGGTGGTTTATATTTTTGTTAAAAAGTTTTTATGTTCCATAATCTGTGCCCAAATTCACATTATAATATTAGTGAGATGAGATAAGTTTTTCATCTATAAATAAGTACCTAGCTTTGTCTCGCTCTCTCCCGCTATAACTATAACACAAACTGTAAATTCTCTAGAAATATTCGTGGCACTAAAATTATGCGGGTCCCGGTGTTACAGTGCTGTGGCCTCGGCTTGCATAATTGAAATCGAGACTACCGGCTACATTTATACACGGAGTGCATAATTAGTTATTAAATGTAGTAGGTATATACCGGGGTACGCTGTGGCTTTCTCTACCCATAGGTTAACAAATTATTTAATTAGTCTTTATTGTGGTTTCAGCTTCGTTGTCGACATAAAATACTGTCTGTCTCAGATACTTTTTAAAGAATCATGGCGAGATCCATACATTGATTTTACAAATAATTGGTCTGTTTTACAAAAAACTTAAACCGACTTTAAAGTACACGAAGAAGTAATCAAATCCTGATCTGATGTCAATGGGACCAAACGGGAAGTGTACCCTTACAGACAAAAGAAGAATTTTCAAAATCGGTGCTTAAATGACGGAGTTACGAGGTAACAAACATAAAAAAAAAAAACATACAACCGAATTGAGAACCTCCTCCTTTTTTTGAAGTCGGTTAAAAAATAAAACATTTTAGAGGGTTTTGAATCACTTCCAATGTTGAGATTACATTACCGGCATATACATGAAATATTGCAAAACAGAACAATAACATAACGATTTTGGTCGCGAATAGTCGCGATTCGCCGGCATGCCATAGAAATTCGCAATTATCCCGGGGTTCTAAAAATATTTTAAATTACTCAAGTTATTCCTTAGGCACCAAGGATCAATTATAACTTCGTTGTAAAGTCTCCAAAAATCTTTATTTTTTTGTACAAATCTCGCCATAATCCTTTTCATATCAATCGGCTTCTATATTTAAGTTCTCTTGTCGGCGTAGCTTCCTCAACACTGGTCTATCGTTTGCAACTTCTTGCACCTATTTATACGACACGACATCTACTTTTGCTTTACTTGGTCTATATAGCTTATCCGTCCTCTCTCTATCTTATCTCTATCTTTAGTAAATTCGTCGTGTCTTGTATGGTTCCTTTTTTCGATAGTCTTTATAACAGGGGTGGCTGACTTGATTAGATCCAAGATCTACTGTTTACTGACGAAACCCTGTGCGATCTAACAATTACATACTTCTTGAAATCTTTAATGTAACAGCAAAGGTCAGTACACAATTATGTAGTATTTTGCGAAGTCTATTCTACGTATTTGTATTGTTTGCCTTGCCACGATCGACTGGACTAATAGTCGTGATCGACCGGTTGGCCACCTCTGCTCTATAATGTTCTCTTCTCCTCGACTCGACTCAGCTGATCTACTCCATCCACTTCTAACATCACCGTTTCAAATGCCTCCAGTATTTCCCTATCCATCTTTATAACTCATATAACCTAATAATCCCTGGTATTGTTTTAATTGAATCATTTTACTTTTGAACTTGAGAACACCCCTTACAGACATCACATTAGCTTTGATAATATTACTTAGGGTTTGAAGGCAAATAAATAAATATATATATCGAGGAAATAAATATTATTTCTCATTTAATAGGAAAACATTGATACAATTTCAAGGTCCACAGTTGAACAGAATAGGATGTACAAATCTCAAATTATAATAAGTAAACACCATAATGTTTCCTATGAAGTGGATCACTGGAAACAGAACAAAAATGGGTTAGGTTAGATAATAGATATCCGACTATAACAAACAGCTTCCTTAATTTAATTCTGCATAATCTCACCTGATGCCAGCAAAGTTAATATGCCGACGACACACGCTGTGCTCAGCAAAAAGTGTTTGCTCCCCGCCTGTTGCTTAAAGGTATCTGTGTAATAACATTTGCATACCCTTACTAGTTAACAGATTAAGAGTCGCCTAGATACCGTATGTTCATTAAATTATTATGCGGAATGGAGGCAAAGTCTCTCCTCAGACTGAGGGACTCTAAACCGCTTGTGAGCTCGGTATCGTTGACAATTCCGATGGCACATCGTTGAACCGAATCTAAGGAATCAAGCTGGTATCCAGATGCCCCCGCCCATAGATGACAGCAGTACTTCATATGAGGCCGGACTTGCGACTTGTAAAGTTGCAGCCTTTGCCCCGATGTGAAGTACTGCCTCACTCTGTTGAGCACTTCGAGCTTAACCTTGTCTTCTACGTGACTTCGGAACAAGACCAACCAATTGTGAAATGAATAAATAAATATCCTGGGACCTATTCAGTATTGGTCTTCACGATACAGACATGCTTAGTGTGGATGACATAAGCAACCCTTTCATTGTAAAAGTTACAGCAGTGCAACCATAGATATATAATATTATTAGAGTGATAACGTAAACAACATTACCTAGCGCAAAGCGTGAGTAGTTTGCATATAGATGCATTGATGGATATATTGCACACTAGTGACTACTAGTCCGCTGCCTCAGTTTCGTACATCTATATATATAAAAATCAATGCCACTTTTCGTTGTAATTTTATAAATCAAGAACGGGCTTACCTATCCAAACCAAATGTTTAGGCTTTGTTCGGACTATTTAGTAGATGGTTTATGTGAAGTTTGCACAAAATCGGTCGAGCGGTTCTTCATTTATCACATTTTTTGTAACAAATGAATTCAATAAATGGCGGATCATTTTGTTAATGGGGATTTTGCTGTCAGGGTAGGGTAGGGTAGGGTAGGGTAGGGTAGGGTAGGTTACCACGCGAACGAAGTCGCGCCAGGCAGCTAGTTTGTTATAGTCGAATGAGTTCGTGCTGCGACTTCGTTGACCGCACTTGTTGCACATACACCATCACTCTACGATTGTTCTATCTCTATGAGTGCAACTAAGTTCTAGACTTTGTGCAGATCGACATTACATTAGTATCTCCCTGATATTAATTACTAAATACTATAGGCGCCGGTATAAAAGAAAAAATACCTCTCTGCATAATTATCAGCGCAAAATGTATCTTCACCAACGACAGCATGAATATGAAGATACACAGGGAAATCGATGTCAGGATGTAAAACTGAAAAAAGGTAAAAGGTAAAAAAAAGGTAAAAGGTAAAAAAAAGTAAAATGTATTAAAAATAATGTGGAAATTCATCATCATCATGGCTCATACCGGATCATTGATAAACAAAGACTTACGTATGTGTTGTTGCGAATGTAGTAGTGGCACACAATAATGAATAATCGTATCGACACTAACACTGCTAGCACAGTGACTCGTCATGGAGATCTGATGACCTTACTCACTGCAAGTACTGCAACCCTTTGTTAAATGGGCAAATATTGCGATGCGCAAGTAATAACCCTGCTGGTATTGCAAGCGTCTATAGACTTCTATATAAACCGCTTACCCTCAGGTGGACCGTACCTTGATTGCTATCTAAGTAGTCAAAAAATCGAAGTACGATCCTCCGCTCACAATAAGTCCAGGCCCAGTGAGGCACACGGTTTTGTATCAGGAACTATGCTTTTAAATGAGACCCATAAATTCCTTAATCAAGTTTCCTTACCCACATGACTCGTCTGTTGTCTAGAGCTAGAGACACAAGTAGTGCTACACCACTGACAGCCAAAGCTGCTAGTCCACCAAAAGCCATTACACTTTTCACTGGAAAAGAAGCGGTCAAATAAAAAATATAAATAATCTGTCTTCTAAATAAAAAATAATAGGGTTTTTTTTTTTTATATCCTGGGACATTCCTCACACACGGTTATCTGATCCCAAACTAAGCAGAGCTTGTACTATGGAAACCAGATAACTGATATAATACATATTAGTACTTTTTTTTTGTAAATACATACTTAATATACATAATTACACCCAGACTCAGGACATACAGACATGTTCATGCACACAAATGCATGTCCTGTGCGGGAATCGAACCCACGACCTGCGGCGCAATAAGTGGAATCTTTACCAGAGTCTTAACCAACTGCGCCAACTGGCCCGTCTGGTCGTGTGGCCTGAGTAAAATAATATAATTCTAATTAGCCCGTCTCATCGAGTTCGTTATATTATCAAAAAATATTGGACACGTATTTTTTGCTTTATCAAATCAATCAAAATTGACAAACCTAAAGCATTCACACGGAAGTTCAACACACCATACCTTCGTATTTGATGTTTGATCAACATACTACTAATTTAAGGCAATATATTTGTTATTGTGTATCTAGGATAGTATTTTGAAAATAAATAATTTTGAAAGTTTTGAATATTTTTTGTCAAATTTTTTTTGAAAATTTTGATGACGGACTAAATATTTTTTTCAGTACAGGCTATTGGCTCATGTGACGCAGCATCACTTGAGGACGGCTCAACTGATTTGGTGTTTTTTGTTTTAGTAATCCGTCAGGATAAATTTTTTATAATATTTTTATATTTAAAATTTCACCCGTGCGACGCCAGATACGAACAGGCAGTAATAATACTATAAAGTGGTAACGTTTGTAAGTTTGGGTCTAGGAGGTTATCTCTGGAACTAATGATCAGATTCAAAACATTCTTACACTTCATCATCATCAATTACGAATTACAGGCCTATCGCCATCACCTCCCTTCTCTCTAAAGTCAACGTGTGATCAACACGCAGCTTTTGAGATACCTGGAGGATCACGAGTTGTTGAGCGACAGACAATATGACTTCCACCACAGTCGCTCAGCTGGTGACCTCCTTGTGTATCTCAAGCACCATTCCACTCTCCATTCTCTCCACTCTGGTCACTCGCCATTGAGAGTCAAGGTGAGGCATTGGCAGTGAGCCTAGATGTGGCGAAGGCGTTCGATCGGGTCTGGCACAGGGGTCTTCTCATGAAGTTACCAGCATACGGGCTTCCCGAGGGATTATGCAAATGGATCGCCAGCTTTCTGTCCAGTAGAT
This sequence comes from Achlya flavicornis, assembly GCA_947623365.1. NCBI lineage: Eukaryota > Metazoa > Arthropoda > Insecta > Lepidoptera > Drepanidae > Achlya > Achlya flavicornis. Next base: position 2,834,539 of record OX392487.1, read on the forward strand.
GCATAAGAGCCGTCGTCGACGGTAGTTGCTCCGATAGCATGGACATAAATGCCGGCGTCCCGCAAGGCTCTGTGCTGTACCCAACACTGTTCCTTCTATATGCTGTCTATTGATGGCATTCATTGCAATGCGGATGACAGTACAGGGAACGCTTATTACACGGGCCGTGCAAATATCCCTCGTTCCGAGGTTGAAGAAAGCCGCGAATGGCTGGTGTCTGAAATTGAGAGTACACTAACTTGTGTCTCCGATTGGGGTCGACTAAACTTAGTCCAGTTCAACCCCACCAAGACCCAAGCCTGCGCGTTCACCGCTAAGAAAACCCCATGGTCTGTGGCTCCACAATTCCAGAACACCTCCTTGAACATCAGCTAAAGCATCGGGATCCTTGGCGTCGACATTTCTAGCGACGTTTTGTTCCGAAGTCACTTAGAAGACAAGGTTAAGCTGGCATCCAAAAAGCTTGGAGTGCTCAACAGAGCGAGGCAGTACTTCACATGGGGGCAAAGGCTGCAACTTTATAAGTCGCAGGTCCAGCCTCATATGGAGTACTGCTGTCCTCTATGGGCGGGAGCACCTGGATGCCAGCTTGGGCCTTTAGACTCGGTCCAGCGACGTGCCACCAGAATTGTTGACGATCCCGAGCTCACAAGCGGTTTAGAGCCCCTCAGTCTGAGGAGAGACTTTGCCTCCTTATGTGTATTCTACCGCTTGTACAACGGAGAGTGTTCTAAGGAATTGTTCGACTTGATGCCCACGGCTACCTTCCACCATCGCAACTCTCGCCATCGACGGGGAATCCATCCACACACATTGACACCAGAATTTTTTCCGAACTGTGCGGGCTAAAAGGAGTTTTCTTCCGCGGACGCTCGGACTGTGGAATGAGCTCCCCGCCGTGGTTTTCCCAATGGGGTACAGCTTGGGTTTCTTCAAAAAGGGCGTGAAGAGATTTCTTCAGGGTCCGGCAACGCGCGAGTGATAGCCCTGGTATTGCAAGCGTCCATAGGCTACGGTAACTGCTTACCCTCAGGCGGGCTGTATGCTTGTTTGCTACCTGTGGTATAAAAAAAAAAGTGATAACTGGAACCAACGCCTGTACGTGCCTTCCGAAGCACGGAAACGCTCGATTTGATATTTCAAATCGAGCGATTTGGTATTCCACTAGGCGCTCCATCCACCCATCTAAGTACCGACAACGACGGTGGTAGCTTAACTTTGCAGTTATAGGAACATTATCCCTCAGTTATAGGCTACTTTGGAAACGTGGGTGACACCGCGGGGGCAGCTATAGTAAATAAAACAGCAAATAGATAGTACCTGATAGTACATACCTTTAGACTCATACATTTTATCATATTGATGACTGTACGCCAAGACTAAAGTAAGCAGAACGACTCCAAGTAATACTTCAATGGTACCAATGGTGGCCATCATTGGCCACATTCTTGCCTCCAAGTCATTTTTAGGAGCACAAGATTTATCAGCATCAACAGAACATTTTGATTCGGTTTGGTTATTTTGTAAACCATCTTCAATTTTTCCATATGTGTTTGGATTTTGCATCTTATTTGATCATATTTTTTATCTATATTGTTATTACTGTAAGTAATGATGAATTTATATAATTTTTAATCAAATGAGAAATTTATTGATTTTCATTCGTGTCTACTCAAATTATGTTTGTTTAATAATGACAGTAATTATGATAACTTTATGAAGACGTGAAGGAGTTCTTACAGGCTATAAAATACCATAGATATAATGCAAATTATCTTCTTCTTATATGCCTGTGGCAAATTATATTATTTTGAAAGCCTATTCAGTTAATATTCACTTCAAATTGTAAATATGTGCAAACAATCAAAAATCTTTGGCCTCCAAATGTAAAAATAATATTTTTGAAAAGTACCCTTGCTTCTTGGCGGTTCTTGTCAGTTGAAGGCTGACCTCCGAACCGGTGGTACCTTTAGTAGCTTTGATCTTTCAGGGCCCAAGCTAAATAATTGACTTAGATTTCGAATAATTAAAGGACAAAAAAATCCTTGTATAGTCGCCTTTTTTCACACCTTTTTTAACAGACTTCAAAAAAGGAGGAGGTTCCCAATTCGGTTGTATTATTTTTTATTTACCCCATAACTCCGTCATTTATTAACCGATTTGGAAAATTCTTTTTTTTTTGATCAGGATTTGATTACTTAGTGTACTTTTTAGTAGGTTGAAGATTTTTGTAAAACAGTCCAATTATTTGTTTGCTTGTTGCTTCTGTATACCTACCATTTAATAAAAAATATTTTAACATTTCTTACAAAATGTCATCCTTATGTATGAAAAGAAAAAAACAATTGAGAATTCAATATTGGTCCCATAGTAAAAGTTGTTCAGCATGACTAACCCAACATAGGTTTTGGAAATATGCCATCTGGAAATCTCCACCCAGTATATAAACACTATGGCATAAAAAAATACACCGAGAAAATATAGGAGCCCGTGGGAACGCAGGTAAAACATAAACGTATCATAGGCACGTGATTAATTAATAAATAAATGGAACCGGAACGAGTTTGCAGTGATGTGCTATAAATATTTAATGTTACCTCGCGAGAGTTACCGTTAATTTAATAAACACATTTACCTACACGAAAATGCACCTCATATTCTGCTAGTAATGTTCGCAGAGTATGTTTCAGATAATATAAGGATCTGACGAAGCATCTTACGTAGGAAAACCGGCTAAGTATGAGTCCGATTTGTACACGGAGGGTCTCGTACAATAATAATATTAATACAACATAATATTGATAAGTATTTACAAATAAATCAGTCACTGGTTTCCATAGTACAAGTTAATGTCACAGAATATAGGTATCCCACCAAAAACATTTTCATGTAAAATGTTCAAATTCAAATTCAAAATCATTTATTCAAATAGACCTTCGCAGGCACTTATGAAAAGTCTGACTCTAATACTCTAATACCGGTTGGGAAGGTTGCATTTGCCGAGAAGAGCCGATGTTCCCAAGACGAGACCATATGGTTCGCACTATGAAATAGTTAGCATATCTCATGTAGAGCCAAGCTCATAACTCTACAAGCCCTAACTTCACAATCTCTACACCTTACACACATCTTACACTTTACACCTTAGTCAAAATATGTGGCTTGGCCGTTAGCAAAAAAACAAAAATGGCTGTAATTTGTGGGGGAAGGGGAATTACCCCTCATAGGAGGTTTTTTAACGATAAACTTACCCCCTTATTCATAATAAAGTTACAGTATGAGGCACGAATGGTGAGCACAGATAGGCAGTATTGGGGGCAAGCTCGCGCATGTACACTTCTGGCCAAATCACAGTAGCCAAATGACACGCAAGAATCCAATAGACGACGAGCATTGACTGACGAAGTGACGAACCAATCGTGTGCAGCTCGGCGCTCCCCCGTCTTCATTCCACCAAACAGACCAAAAATTAACTACTGCGCAGGGGTCAGTCTGTGCTCACGACTCGTGCCCCTTACTGCCCTTAATATACCAAACGTTGATTAGCTAAAATTCCGAAGTCTTTATCTGACAGGTGACATTTGGTGATCGAAAGAGTGAGACGGGGCCACGGGGCACACTATTACACTGATTTAGTTAAAAAGCGATTATGAATAAGGGGGTTAATTTATTATTTGGCATTAAAGTCTAGAAGTTGCACCCCAATCACATCCTTAAAAAGTGCGCACCCTGTTTGTCGCGTCACGTTTCGGTGTTAACTGACCGTAACGCGTCGTCCTCATTGGCGACGATCGTACGATCGGACTGTATTTCAGCACTTCGAAATTTGAAACATCGATCGACTGTACTGCGAATGTTCGTGAGTTCGAAAAACGTTGGTTCGAATGTATGCTATTGCGAAAAACTCTGATTCGAATATATTTTAGTGCGAAGTACGTGAGTACGAAAGTATGCCATTTCGAAAAACTCTGATTCGAATATATTTTAGTGCGAAGTACGTGAGTACGAAAGTATGCCATTTCGAAAAACTCGCAAGTCATCGCGCGAGCACAGGAACATCAGCGCGATCGTGCGACGAAATCGCATCGTTTGATCGTACGATCGTCGCCAATTAGGACGACGCCTAAGGCTAAACATTTCTATATTTACTTGAAGAGAGTAGGTACTGTATGACTAATTTCAGTTTCCAAACCAACGGCAGCTTCGGCAAAGTTAGTAAATAGCCAGTAACGCCTGATCATTAGTTAGTTGCAGGTACGATTTACGGTGGACTAACTTCGCCCAGAGTTTCACACTTCATAGTTATAGTTCTGACTATTCTAGTAGATCTATTAGTTTTAGTTAGTTCTAAATACGCGTACCTAATAAACTTTATTGTTTCCATGTTAGGGCTCAAAATTGTTTGATTTACTTGTATTATCAGAAACTTGTCTTATAACTAATATTATATGGCGAATGTTTGTTTTTTGTTTGTTTGTTATGCTTTTACGTCTATCATCATAAAATGTGCATTACCCGTTGTCAATGGTACAGAAAAGAACATAGGGTACCTTTCATCTATAAAAAATTACCCGAAAATTTCCCAAGGGATAGAAAAACAAGAGACGGGTCTTCCGGTATCCGATCATCATGAAATTGCATCCATGTTTTTTTTATTACTTTGCAAATATAGGATCTACCATAGGGATCTACCTATACTGAGCGAAAACCTGAATAGGGATGATTCCTAGGTAAAAACTAAAACTAATTAGTCCTTCAGTTAGATTACCTAAATAAAAAATATTTGACACGTATTTTTTGCTTTACCGCTTTACCAAAACATTTAAAAAGATATAGCGAGTCAAAGTTCGGGATTGGGGCTCGTGACTTTAAAGAAGTGTACTCTAGTACACTTCTTTAAAGTAACGTCACGCGGAACTTGATCACACGATATCTTCGTATTATTTGTATGATTGACAAAAGAATAAATACGTGTCTATTATTTTTTGATAATGAAAAAGACTTTACATTTTTTGTCATCTAGCTAGACCTAGACCATTAAATAAGTTAAAAAGCTAGTATAATTATTATAAATGCGTAATTTACTCTGTCCATGTATTACCTCTTTAAGATTATACCTCTGATTTGATAGCCTTGCAATTGGGGGTGGGGATAGCCTACTACTTTCCTAGGTGGTTTCCGTGCTTCGGAAGGCACGTAAAGCCGTTGGTCCCGGTTATCACTTAATTGTGATAGTCGTTAAGCTAGTTGGATGCCTCCTAGGCGGCTTGAAAAATTCCAACAGTAGGTTGACCACTAGCCTACCTCCACCGATCCGCAGTGGGCACGCGTGGTGGAGTATCTGCCCAGTCCCTTTCTCCCTCATTTGTGAAAGGAGGCCTGTGCTCATCATTACATGCTGTTGGACATTATAGGCTGTTGATGATGATGATGATAGCCTACTACTTTTCATGTCAAGAATGCGTGTGAAACCACGGGAGACAGCTAGTAGTTTCAGTCAGACCGTATTAGGTTTTTTTTCATTTCTTCTCACTGTTTCCAAAGACTGTTAAAAAACTACAATTTAACCAACGATTATGAACTGAAAAAAAAAAATTTATACAATAACATAATGTGCTAACCAACGATATAAGTATTAATAAACGTGCTAACGAGTTTTTCTACGGTAAAAATGTATCAAAGACCATTCTAAGAACACAAAGAACACATTTCATTTTCTTCATGTTATGAAATCAAAATGAAAGCAGAAACACTTTACAACAAATTGTTGGCAAGTGGATACACTCAAAGGACCTGCACGAAACTGAATTAGTTCAATAAACAGCGAGCAGTCAATGGTTGCCAATATTTTATGTTGCAGAGGTACGTGTTTTTTTTTTTGGTAGAGTCAGCAAATATTATTTCCTAATGGCCGATTCCTATAATTTACGGACCGTTATCGGTTAAAATTAAGACTCTTATATCTTAACTAATAACGAAGCAAATACCTCAAAGCTTTGCATAGCAGACCCTCCCATATAGAAGTAGCTATCACACGTAAAAGTAGCTTACGAAATGATCTATATGCCCAGTTTGGCAATAAAAAAACCGTCCATTGGTAAGGAAAATGATTCGTTCTTGTTTATAGAAACCAGGCATAACTCACCTTTATTATTTCACTCTCCCTAGTAATCTTTTTAAATTGTTTTTCTAATTTAATTCCAGGACCTATCTTATCTTATCCTTCCTTATCTTAATAAGCCAAATTTAATCCAAATCCTTCTATCTTTTTGCGTGATTAGTAGAATTCATTCATCATTCGTTTTATGTACAAGTACTCTTTCAAATTCTACTGTATTAAAATATTTCGTAGCTCCAACCCCTAATACTCCTACTTGCTCATTACCAGTTCATCGGCAGTTTTCTGTGCGGCTGCGCTCCACTAGCTCCCATCGCTCCACTAGCTAATTCCACTAGCTTCTAGCTTCCCTATGTAGCTTCAATCGCACACTCCGCTTTTCCCGATAATTCAATTTCACTATTGACAAGCTGAAGGAGTGCTAATTAATCCACAGAGTAAAGGTTTATATTTATTATCTGACTTTGTTCAGACTACCGATTTGGTATTGTTGAATTTATGAATTTATGTGTTAGTAGTAAATTGTAGCAATAAAAGCATTTCTATTTCTATTTTAGCGTTGGAATGTGCGATGGTGCGACGGATATGTTTTTCTCATAGACATACAAAAAACCGGCCAAGTGCGAGTCAGACTCGCGCACCGAGGGTTCCGTACAAACCTGTAGGTATATAAGTAAATGGTAGTATAGACCTGAGTATTTGATATTAATTTCAATTTATGACGTATTAAAAAAAAACTACTTACTAGATCTCGTTCAAACCAATTTTCGGTGGAAGTTTCCACCGTAATGTACATCATATATTTTTTATAGATTTATCATTCTCTTATTTTAGAAGTTACAGGGGGGGGGACACATTTTACCACTTTGGAAGTGTCTCTCGTGCAAACTATTCAGTTTAGAAAAAAATGATATTAGAAACCTCAATATCATTTTTGAAGACGTATCCATAGACACCCACACTTATGGGTTTGATGAAAAAAAAAATTTGAGTTTCAGTTCTAAGTATGGGGAACCCCCAAAATTTATTGTTTTTTTTCTATTTTTGTGTGAAAATCTTAATGCGGTTCACAGAATACATCTACTTACCAAGTTTCAACATTATAGTTCTTATAGTTTCGGAAATAAATGGCTGTGACATACGGACGGACAGACAGACAGACAGACATGACGAATCTATAAGGGTTCCGTTTTTTGCCATTTGGCTACGGAACCCTAAAAAAACAAGACGGAGTATCACCTTATTAGAAAGTGAAGCAAAAAATTTCCTACGCGTGCGTGAGTAAATTCAGTACTGGCCCAAGCAGGCACAAATGGTACTGAGCCTTATTGTCACTGTCAACGCTCAATACGGAATGACAACCGATCGGCTTCCTATGGTCTTTATGTGTGTGTGTGAGGCCAACAACAAGAAGGCCGGCTTCCTATTACTTGCGTCACTTAAGAACACAGACCGTTCCATCTTTCATTTTTTCTTGGTCTGAGGTTTTTCTGTGAAGTAGCTTTTGCGCCGCCGTTTAACCCAAGTACCTCCTACCTACCTGTGGGATCTTATGTTTTCACGCCTTAATTCCACCATCATCTGCATTAAGCCGCCCTGGAAACATTTTCATCCGTACATTATTGACATATCGAACATACAGACACAATTTCTTGAATCATCATGTATAAAGCGGATAGCAAGGAACTGGAACTTGCTTCCAGCATCTGCATTTCCTGTATCTGGGGATTTACACGACCAGAGTGAATGCTTCTTCTGGGCAAACGTGCTTTGAATGGAATCTAACTACTGATATTTATTTATTTAATGGTCATCTTTACCGACCTTTCGGTTATGAATACCGGTTTTTTTTTTATACCACTAAGGTGGCAATCAAGCATACGGCCCGCCTGATGGTAAGCAGTTACCGTAGCCTATGGACGCTTGCAACACCAGGGGTATCACTCGCGCGTTGCCGACCCTGAAGAAATCTCTTCACGCCCTTTTTGAAGAACTCCATGTTGTACCCCATTGGGAAAACCACGGCGCTCATTCCACAACCTGAGAGTCCGCGGAAGAAAGCTTCTTTGAGCCCGCAAAGTTCGAAACAATTCTGGTTTCAATGTGCCGGTGCACCATTCATAGCACTTTTTACAAAGCATCAGGAAACATCTGCGGTAAGTCCTAAAGCCAAAAATACTATGTAAGAAGCACGTATAATGCTTTGATAAATGTCACTTTAAAAGAGGTAGAGGATTATGTTATTTGGCTCAAAAAATAGATATACATACATACTTACATATTTATTAATGTATGTACTTGATACACTCGCAAAACATAACCCTCCTTGCGGGTCAGTCGGGTAAAAACGGCTCAACTCGTTCGTAGTACCTTATGGTGCGTCCATGTTTGCCGAGCCACGAACAAGCACACTGGGAGCACGATTCGCGTAGCGTGGACGGGCTTGCGAGCCTCGACGAGCATTCGTAGCGTGCTCGACTGCGCTCCGCCCGATTGTCAGTTTTTTCACGAACACCGGGATTCGCATCGCGCTCGTTGTAGGCTCGTTGAGTACGTCCACGCTTGAAATAGCGAGCAACGAACGAATCTGTTCATTCGAGGCTCGGCTCGTGCTCGCTTCGCGTAGCATGGACGCACCATTTGAATACCGCAGTCAAAATAACTAAATGCTGTTCTTGCGAAGATATTGCTCATTGGGTAGGGGTAAAGAGTCGGTAGCACGTGAGTGATTCTCCGTTTTTTGCAAGCATCCATAGGGCTAAGGTAACCGCATACCACCAGGCGAGCCGTATCCACATTTGTCGACTTAGTTGTATTCAAAAACTTTTATTTATGTTCTCTCCAATATTCACCTGTCATTTCCAAGTCAATGATTATGAGACACAGACATAAATAGATACCGCAAGGCCCTCCATCTGTATGAAAACCAAGCGTGTCACTTTTTGTATAGCTACCATAATGTTACAAGATTGATTATGCTAGGCTGGAATTAGAGCTTTAACGTGAAAAAGAAGCGATCCTATTTGTCAGCCTAACACATCCCTCGATACATTCTGGTGGACATGCGGCCTCATGCGAGTTCCCTGCTCGCGCGAAACAGTTTCAAAAGAAGAGCATTGCTCTCCCTTTTGCACAGCTTTTGACGCGCGCTGTACAAACACTCGCGACATCTATTTAGATTCATATCTGTGTAATGAGACCATGGTAAATATGCCATCAGCCATCACGAGCCATATCACATCGACCTCTAAGTAAGTGGTTACCTCGCCTCGTTTGTGCAGTTTAAAGGCCCAAACAAACATTCGAGGCAATATCGTAATGCCATTATTGTGTAATACATACAAAATGAGGGTGAAAATGTTGTCGTTTAGGTTTTATGAAGAATCGTAAATTGATGTAACGGTACGAAATGAGCGTCGCGACGGTTCAAGAGAAAATACCTTTCAAAATACGCCGCGATAGACAGAAAGAAACCATATTTATTGACCCACAATGATTAGGTTCACATATTTATATATTATGGGGCAGCGGCGGCCAGTGAGGAAAATTCAAAATTCAAAAAATATGCATCGATTGGACCCAATTATATTTTTATGCCTTTTGCGGTCGAGACCTTGGGACCGTGGGGGTCAGAAGCTCGCCGTTTTGCTCGCACCTTGTCTTCAAAATTGATCGAGACCTCCGGAGACCAGCGGGCGGGGAGCTTTTTCCGCTAACGCATCAGCTTGTCTATCCAAAGAGGAAACGCTGCCAGCCTTCTGGGAACCTTGCCGTTAATCGGAAGCAGCGGCAGGCTTGAGGAAATTTTCTATATATAGATTGTATTTTATGAATATAGATTTTATCTTGTACATATTTGTTGTTAATAAATACAGCGCATATCAGTTTATGTTAAATTTAAATTAGTTATTAGCCTAATATTAAGGCTAGATTGTAATATGAATAGGGAACACTAAAGAACATATTTATATAGTGACAGTGACATATTCTACGTAGGTACATGATCTACGTACACACACACACACACATGAAGGAAATACATTACATTAATTTGTTTAAAAATCCCTTATCATCGTGATATACAATACAGGCACAGATTACTAGTGATACATGCTTGTGTCTACTCGGATTACTAGTGATACACGCTTGTGTCTACTCGGATTACTAGTGATACACGCTTGTGTCTACTCGGATTACTAGTGATACACGCTTGTGTCTACTCAGATTACTAGTGATACATGCTTGTGTCTACTCAGATTACTAGTGATACACGCTTGTGTCTACTCAGATTACTAGTGATACACGCTTGTGTCTACTCAGATTACTAGTGATACACGCTTGTGTCTACTCAGATTACTAGTGATACATGCTTGTGTCTACTCAGATTACTAGTGATACACGCTTGTGTCTACTCAGATTACTAGTGATACACGCTTGTGTCTACTCAGATTACTAGTGATACATGCTTGTGTCTACTCAGATTACTAGTGATACACGCTTGTGTCTACTCAGATTACTAGTGATACACGCTTGTGTCTACTCAGATTACTAGTGATACACGCTTGTGTCTACTCAGATTACTAGTGATACACGCTTGTGTCTACTCAGATTACTAGTGATACACGCTTGTGTTTACTCAGATTACTAGTGATACACGCTTGTGTCTACTCGGATTACTAGTGATACACGCTTGTGTCTACTCGGATTACTAGTGATACACGCTTGTGTCTACTCAGATTACTAGTGATACACGCTTGTGTCTACTCGGATTACTAGTGATACACGCTTGTGTCTACTCAGATTACTAGTGATACACGCTCGTGTCTACTCAGATTACTAGTGATACACGCTTGTGTCTACTCAGATTACTAGTGATACACGCTTGTGTTTACTCAGATTACTAGTGATACACGCTTGTGTCTACTCAGATTACTAGTGATACATGCTTGTGTCTACTCAGATTACTAGTGATACACGCTTGTGTCTACTCAGATTACTAGTGATACACGCTTGTGTCTACTCAGATTACTAGTGATACATGCTTGTGTCTACTCAGATTACTAGTGATACACGCTTGTGTCTACTCAGATTACTAGTGATACACGCTTGTGTCTACTCAGATTACTAGTGATACACGCTTGTGTCTACTCAGATTACTAGTGATACACGCTTGTGTCTACTCAGATTACTAGTGATACACGCTTGTGTTTACTCAGATTACTAGTGATACACGCTTGTGTTTACTCAGATTACTAGTGATACACGCTTGTGTCTACTCAGATTACTAGTGATACACGCTTGTGTTTACTCAGATTACTAGTGATACATGCTTGTGTCTACTCAGATTACTAGTGATACACGCTTGTGTCTACTCAGATTACTAGTGATACACGCTTGTGTCTACTCAGATTACTAGTGATACACGCTTGTGTCTACTCAGATTACTAGTGATACACGCTTGTGTCTACTCGGATTACTAGTGATACACGCTTGTGTCTACTCAGATTACTAGTGATACACGCTTGTGTCTACTCAGATTACTAGTGATACATGCTTGTGTCTACTCAGATTACTAGTGATACACGCTTGTGTCTACTCAGATTACTAGTGATACACGCTTGTGTCTACTCAGATTACTAGTGATACACGCTTGTGTCTACTCAGATTACTAGTGATACACGCTTGTGTCTACTCAGATTACTAGTGATACACGCTTGTGTCTACTCAGATTACTAGTGATACACGCTTGTGTCTACTCGGATTACTAGTGATACACGCTTGTGTCTACTCAGATTACTAGTGATACATGCTTGTGTCTACTCAGATTACTAGTGATACACGCTTGTGTCTACTCAGATTACTAGTGATACACGCTTGTGTCTACTCAGATTACTAGTGATACACGCTTGTGTCTACTCAGATTACTAGTGATACACGCTTGTGTCTACTCGGATTACTAGTGATTCACGCTTGTGTCTACTCAGATTACTAGTGATACACGCTTGTGTCTACTCAGATTACTAGTGATACATGCTTGTGTCTACTCAGATTACTAGTGATACACGCTTGTGTCTACTCAGATTACTAGTGATACACGCTTGTGTCTACTCAGATTACTAGTGATACACGCTTGTGTCTACTCAGATTACTAGTGATACACGCTTGTGTCTACTCGGATTACTAGTGATACACGCTTGTGTCTACTCAGATTACTAGTGATACACGCTTGTGTCTACTCAGATTACTAGTGATACATGCTTGTGTCTACTCAGATTACTAGTGATACACGCTTGTGTCTACTCAGATTACTAGTGATACACGCTTGTGTCTACTCAGATTACTAGTGATACACGCTTGTGTCTACTCAGATTACTAGTGATACACGCTTGTGTCTACTCAGATTACTAGTGATACACGCTTGTGTCTACTCAGATTACTAGTGATACACGCTTGTGTCTACTCAGATTACTAGTGATACACGCTTGTGTCTACTCAGATTACTAGTGATACACGCTTGTGTCTACTCAGATTACTAGTGATACACGCTTGTGTCTACTCAGATTACTAGTGATACACGCTTGTGTCTACTCGGATTACTAGTGATACACGCTTGTGTCTACACAGATTACTGGTGGCAAAAAAAAAAAAAAAAAGCATGAACGGTTGCGGCACGCGGAACTTCAACACACGATATCTACGTTTTGTTTAATTGACAAAAGTTTTTTTTTTTTTTAATAATGTAATAGAGGGACTAAATAGTTTTTTTTTGTCGTCTACTATCACATAAAGGCCGCCAGTGCTGCCGACCAAAACTCCCTATGTATATCAATTATGTTGTGTTGCGAACATACTGCTATGTCCATGCTATGTCAGACAGGGTCATTGCCACTGGACACAATAGGTAATAATAAATTTGAATAATAATTACAGACATTGATATTAATGCTTTTGGCCATTGTCATGCATTCTTAATACCTCTTAGTGGTCACCAAAGCCGTGGGTGCAAAAGCTGTCTGGATACTTCTTCGCTCAGAAAGTATTGGGAGCCTTTATTTCTCAGATTCCAATTCCTTACGATATTTCCTACATTTATTTTAATAAAACACTGATTAAAACAAAGCGCAAAATAAACGCCACGTTTCCCCCCACTGTGCGTAAACAAGGCTCTACGCACCAATATTCTTTCATTAAACATTTTAATTAAAGTCGGTTAAGAGCTACTGTCAAACATATTCGACAAAGACTCGAATATTGTCAAAGTTAAATTCTTCCCGAACCATATTGAGGGGAGACGGAATTCCTTACAAAATGTCTGGCTTGCAATTTTTCTTTTGGTATATTACACGTGTTTTTGGTAATAAAAATGTTTATTATTTTGCTTCTGCCTTACCTGTCTGTAGCTATTGTTACATTGTTTTTTTTTTAATCTATGCTAATATTATAAAGCTGAAGAGTTTGTTTGTTTGACAGCGCTAATCTCAGGAACTACTGGTTCGAATTGAAAAATAATGTTTGTGTTGGATAGTCCATTTATCGAGAAATGCTTTAGGCTATATAACATCACGCTGCGACTAATAGGAGCGAAGCATCAGTGAAAAATGTTGCAAAAACGGGGAAAATTATTCATATATATTATGTATGAATATGTATGTTATTCAAAAAATTCAAAATTCAAAATCATTTATTCAAATAGACCTTCGCAGGCACTTATGAAAAGTCTGACTCTAATACCGGTTCGGAAGGTTGCATTGTTAGGGTAGGGTAAGGTAGGGTAGGGTAAGGTAGGGTAGCGTAAGGTAGGGTAGGGTGCAACCCCCACATAACCCGGCGGTTCCCCCCGGAATTGCTAATCATGCTACACCAAGAGCGCTTCGCGAGTGAGAGGAGGCCTGTGCTCAGCAGTGGGACATTATAGGCTGACGATTATGATGATGATGATGATGACATCAGCTACGAGTTCTACGACGTAGCACATCTACAAAAGCGCTACAATATCTGAACACCTTGATCTTTGACTTCCGTAGCAAGTCGTTACGATAAGTTTTTGGCACAAACTTCCTGTCATATCTTTTTTATAGATAGTAAATAATGCTCTTATGTAAGTAAGGTTTCGAGAGGTATTGGAAGTATGTTTTTTTTCCTGATATTTATAAAATAAAATAGTCTACCTACCGTTGTGTTCCAATAGATGCACTTGAGAGCCAGTTTCCTTCTAGGCTTTGTGTGTTTACCACCTTTGACCACATTATCACTGACGATGGTGAGATTGTGGTCAAACGTTGGTCAAACAGAGATCCACCAAAAACAAACACCAAAGAGGATTATTTTTAACGATAGTAAAAATAATCATGCTTTGTATAAAACTGTTGATATTTATCCTATAGTCCTAACTAATATTGTAAATGCGAAAGTGAGTTTGTTTGTTTGTTACCCCTCAACTACTCAACGGATCATCATGAAATTTGGCATGCAGATAGCCCATTGTATGGAGAAGGACATAGGCTACTTTTTATCCCGGGAACGCGGGTGAAACCGCGGGGGACAGCTAGTAATATTATAATGCGAAAGTTTGTGAGTATGGACTACTACTGAACGGATTAGGATGAAATTTGGCACACAGATAGAATATGTTCTGGATTAACACATAGGATACTTTTTATCTTGGTAAATCATACGATCCCTCGGGAATGTGGGTGAACCGCGCGGGACAGCTAGTTTATAAATATTTGGGAGACGACAACACTTCTGCTCTTACCACCTTCGGCCATATGGTTCATAACTGTGGGTGTTGTCATAATCACATGTTTAAAAAGGGGTTCATAAATATCCTGGGAAATAAATAAATACCCTGGGACATTCCTCACACACGGTCATCTGATCCCAAACTAAGCAGAGCTTGTACTATGGAAACCAGATACTGATATAATACATATACTACTTTTTGTTTGTAAATACATATAATTAGACCCAGACTCAGAACATACAGACATGTATGCACACAAATGCTTTTCCTGTGCGGGAATCGAACCCACGACCTGCGGAGCAATAGGTGGAATCTTTACCAGAATCAAAATATATTGATAATATCTCAGAGTATATAAATACTACGTACAAATAATATCAACATTTTTGTTTACGTTAATACTGAATTGTTAATAATGAAAAAAACATGCCGTCGACACGAATTAGACTACCAAATACATGCTGCATACATTTTCATACGTTGTTGAATTAGTTTTACGAAGGTATTTCACTATTCTATAGATTATAGATGTTTGATATGGAGTGATGGCAAATGTCATGTCAATCAATTGTTTTTATGGTCCATCGCGAGAACCAAAGGGTTTTACACACACTACCTAATTATCTAATATATTAAAATCTCGTGTCAAGGTGTTTATGGTCGCATTCCTCCGAAACGGCTCGACCTATTTCTATGTTCTTTTAAATGTATATTTGGTAGGTATGAGAATTTGTCGTAAACTACTTTTTATTCTTTATTTTTTGGAATAACACATAGGATACTTATTGACCCGAAAAAACAATACATTGCTCGGGAGCACATGGGTGTGGAAAACAGCTATTCATATATTTCTTTTCTAATTGACAAAATAGTAAACTTTATTAACGATAAATACCTACTGCCAAACGATGTCTCACAATTCCACAAAAGATGGAATTTTGTTCAATGATTTATTAACAAGTTGAATCAACATAATCCGGATTTAATCCGTTATTTGTAATTCCGGATCTCAGCCGAGAGCTTCCGGAATTTTGTCGTACCGGAATATTATAGGGGTTCCAGAGTTATGCCAATCTAAAATGTAATGTATGTGTATAGAAGGATACGATAAAATTATAATAGTTATGTGCAGGGTCGGCAATGCGCGAGTGATAAGTACCCTTGCTGTTGAAAGCGTCCATCCATACGCTACGGTAACCGCTTACCATCCAGGCGGGCCGTATGTTTGTTTGCTACCTTAGTGGTATAAAATAAATGATTACTGTTTAAAAAAAAAAAAACCGTCTTCATGCCAAATTTCATGATGATCCGTTGAGTAGTTGAGGCGTGAAGGCGCAACAAACAAACAAACTCACTTTCGTACATATAATATTGGGTAGGATTAGGATAATTAGGACTAGTTAGGATAGCTGTCCACCGAGGTTCCAACGGCATTTCCGGGCCAAAGAGTATCGAGGAACCTAGGTATCTATTTGTGTGCCAGAACGAGGTTTATCTTCAAAATACTTCAACCAATTTTTATGAAGATACGGCATATTATGTAGTCTATTAATACGACGTGCGTGAGGAACCTTCTCACTGAAAATAGAATGGTACGGAACCTTCTCCACGTGAGTTCTGCTCGCAATCGACCTTAATTGTTTTGAGCGATGGTCATTACTAAAAGCTGTTTGTATTTATGAGTACTTACCTAGTTATAATAATGTAGACATAATTTTGGACGCAAGTACGTTGGCCTGTATTCGCCAAGAAACGAAGGCCGCCCTATCATTAGCCTTTATGATTCTAACGACCACTTTCTAATAATGGTTAATAGGATTAGGAAAGTGTTTCAGATCGTTGTTACTTAATTATGATATTAAAATTAATATCTTTTACTACATTTTGAGTCAAGGCTACTACTGAATCGCCACTATTAGTTAAGTTGATTGAGTCATCATTTTGACCTTTCTATTGTATGGTATAATCTAGATCTAGATAGCTCCTCCAGTAATTACGACGCTCTTATCTTTGGTCACTTGACGGCCTTTTATTATGAATCCTCAATGAGCTATTATTCTGCGTATAGAGAAGACGCCACACATCACGATGTTCCGTTCAAGTGAGGCCATCCGGCCACACTTGTTGTTGTATAAGATGAACGAAACGCGTAAGCGCCGTGAAAACCACGGTGTTTGCAAGAAAAATACTCCTAATAGCGTTCTGTGGGCTTAGTGCGAGTTTTTTAACGCGCTCGATAAGGTTAACGTTAACTCTAATTTGTATGGCGCAGGATCAGGCGCCGCCAATTGCCGCTAGGCGGCGCGTGTTCAAACTAGAGTTAACGTTAACCTTATCGAGCGCGTTAAATACTCGCACTGAGCCCTCTGATAGCGCTACGTGTTTCTACTATCTGCTTAGACGACTAATAATGGTTTCAGCGCTAAAGACAACTTTAGTTGACTCTAAAAAATGTGACATAACCTTTGCTTATGGTAGCTTCTCTATACGTAGTAATAATAGCTCAATGCGAATCCTATTATATTTTTTCTCCGAAGTTTGCAAACCGAAAAATCTGAAATAATTACAGTTGATATAAATATTACAGGTAAAATAGAACCAATTTAACTATCACAGTTTTTTTTTGAAATCATCAAATTTCGTTTATCAACAAACTTAGCTATTTGTTCCGGTTTATAACTACAGTTTGAACTACTTTGAACCCAAACCAAAAAATATGCATATACCTACGTCGCGTCTAAAATGCAGTAGTAAAACACCCGTAGTTGCTTAGCGACAGATTTTCAACTTGAGGGTGGTAGCCAGCCAGTCGGGTACTACGAAGTACCCTGCCACTGTGCTCTAGTACCCTCACGATGCCTTTCTCAGAAAAATTGGTTTCCTCTTAACGCGAGTAAAACCGACACAAAAATCTAGTACCTTTTTAATTTCTTTAACAAAACGCCAACAACTTGAAAGTCAAGAAGCCAGCAAATTAGCAATTCCATGTTAAACATTACACCATAAATCAATCAATCTGTCTGTATATAGTCAAAGAACTGGAAAGCAATAAATCAATTGAGGCAATTCACCTGTAAATTGCTGGAAATTCGCATTTTCAACGTTCAAATACGACTTTATAAACAAACGATATTTTTAATTAAATACCTTCTCTTAACTGAATCCATGCGATAAATTTATCGGACAAATTAAGTTTATTTCTCGTGGTGATAAAACGATACGATATTTAGGTAGATACAAGGAGTTGACAGAAGATATATTGGTGCGTCCATGCTTGGCGAACCGAGCACGATTCGCGTAGCGTGGACGGGCTTGCGAGCCTCGACGAGCATTCGTAGCGTTCTCAACTGCGCTCCGCCCGATTGTTAGTTTTTTCACGAACACAGGGATTCGCATCGCGCTCGTTGTCGGCTCGTTGAAGTACGTCCACGCTTGAAATCGCGAGCAACGAACGAATCCTGTTTGTTCGAGGCTCGGCTCGTGCTCGCTTCGCGTAGCATGGACGCACCATTAGAAAGACTTTCTTTATTCTTGTGTTTTGTCCGCAATTTCACAATTGTCAGTGATGATGAAGCCGAAGGTGGTAAGCACACAAATCCTAGAAGGAACTGGCTCTCAAGTGCAGCTGTCGGAACACACTGATAGGTGCTTGGCGACAGATTTTCAACTTGAGGGTGGTAGCCAGCCAGGTTGGTACTACAAAGTACCCTACCACCACAGTCTATTAAACCATACACCGTGCTATGGTTTCTTCACGATGTTTTCCTTCACCGGAAGCTCGAGCTGAGGATAGGATTCGAATCTTCGTCTAAAATATGTACTAAAAAACTTTTTAACAAAAAATTAAACCACCGAAAAAACTGAAAAGCAAAAAATAATTTTGAATATAACTTGAATTTTATAATGTTTTGTGAGTCGGGGACAAAGCAGTAACCTACGTAGGTATGTATTTTTTTTGTAATATTTGTTTATCCCCGACTGCAAACCTTATAAAATTCAAGCAAACTGGCCCTTCGAATGATATGAAAAACAAAGTTCCAGAAACTGAAATTCAAATGAAAATTTTTGGATTTAACGAAAGTTGAAAATAAACTTGAGCTCAATAATAATATGAATAATTGAACAAAGCCGAATACAAATCGATACAATTTTCATGTTTAGTATTTTGTAAGGTCAATGACGTCAGTATACGTAGTAAGTTGAACTTAGTTGGCTATATGCAAATGCGTAATATGATGCTCGATAAGGAAACATTTCTTTGAGCGGTATGCTTTATATCCATATTTCGTAATATTTGTCTATAAGGCTGCTTTTCCACAAGAGATGTGCTATGCAGCTATGCTGCGAGGATGTAATAGCTAAGCTGTGATATTATGTGACCGTTTCCACTGATACTCACTCAGCTATTTAGCTGTGCGAGTAAGATGTGCTATCAAGGTGCGCCGCCGCAAAGAAGCTGGGCGAGGAAGATGCACAGCTCGAGCTATGCGATGTATCGATAGTAGGGAAGCGGCGAGGGCGGCATAGCACGCATCCATAGCACACATCCATAGCACGCATCCATAGCACGCATCCTTCCATATAAAAAACATCTTTGTTGAATCAGTGCTAAGCCAAATAACTTTATTATGTGTAAAGTTGTGTTCCTGCGCGTGAGTAAGGTCGCCAGAGCTCATAGGAGAGGGGGTAAGGTCGGTAACGCGTGAGCGATGCTTCGTGTGTTGCAAGCGTCCATATGGCTACGGTAACCGCTTACCATCAGCCGGGCCGTATGCTTGCATGCCGACTTGGTCGTATAGAAAAAAAAACTACATAGTTTGGGATTAAATTGCCGTGTGTCAAGATCATCCTAGGATACTATTATATAATTTATTTATTTTTAAAATTTAAATTTTAGTATAAAAACATTTCCCCACCGACATCGGGAACAGGTTCCTAGGTACCGGCGCGGTCAAGGCTCTAGAGGAGCACTGCCTTCTGATTCTGGCCCTGGAATATGCGAGCCTCTTAAGGTGTTTGTTTAGGCTCATGGCATTAGTATCGATAAGTATTATGGTTGCGGTGTCAATGGCCCACATGTCGAACGTCGTGCAAGAACAAGATACTTGCTTTATTTTTTTTTGTCTTTCTCCTTCTTCACGAGGTTCTCGTCATGGGAGACAGTAACAATCATTGCACGGTGCTCTTGGCGATTTATCAATACTATGTCAGGCTTATTGGCGACAATAGTCCTGTCAGTAACGATATATCGATCCCAGTATAGTGTTATATGCACATTTTCGAGGACCGGTTCTGGCATATCTGTACGGCACCTCAGGCGGTATTTCAAGGCAAGTTGCTGGTAGATTATTCTGGCCACTTGGTTCTGTCTGTGCAAGTATTCACCGTTTGCGAGACGCGAACAAATGGTGATAATTATGCGTGAGGGTTCACCAGGGCGATGACATTATGTTTTTTTTTTTTTTAAATATCCTGGGACATTCCTCACACATGGTCATCTGATCCCAAACTAAGCAGAGCTTGTACTATGGAAACCAGATAACTGTTTTTTTTTTTTTTTTTTTTATACCACTAAGGTGGCAAACAAGCATACGGCCCGCCTGATGGTAAGCGGTTACCGTAGCCTATGGATGCTTGCAACACCAGGGGTATCACTTGCGCGTTGCCGACCCTGAAGAAATCTCTTCACGCCCTTTTTGAAGAACCCCATGCTGTACTCCATTGGGAAAACCACGGCGGAGAGCTCATTCCACAGTCCGAGCGTGATATAATACATATACTACTTTTTGTTTGTATATACATAATTACACCCAGACTCAGGACATACAGACATGTTCATGCACACAAATGCATGTCCTGTGTGGGAATCGAATCCACGAGTGCGGCGTGATAGGTGGAATCTTAACCAGAGTCTTAACCAACCACGCCAGCTGGCCCGTCGGATTATTTTTATTCCTTAAGAGTATCTCATAAACTTAAGAATCTACGAAAATACACACGTTTTATTCCTAATAAATGATTTTTCAGTAATTGTAATTGTTGTACAAAGGGCTTATTGCGATGGAGCGGATTCAATTCAACTGCTGGTATAGGGAATAGAAGATATATCAGGGATTTCATAGAACCCCTATGAAATTGCGGTAGATATAAAATATTTGAGCAATTTATCACTTTTTACTTACGCTTGGCGACAACACATAGTTTACCTAAAAATTAAGTCTTGACCGGTAGAGGGCGGTAGTGTTATGATAATTGAAGTCACACGGCGGGTCAGGGGACCCTATCAACTTGAGCATGCTGAAAACGCCTCATTTACAAACAAAGCGCTTATGTGCTGTAATTGTTGCTGAAAATGTTAATATAGGATTTGTTGAAACTGACTAGGTATTAAGAAGACAAGTAGAGCGTTTTCGCTCAAAAAACAGCTCGATTGGGGCAAGTAACTCCACAGGCCGGAGCCAAATACTTAATCTTGTGTTTCTGCGCGTAAGGTCGCCAATGTTCATCGGGGTCGGAAAGGTCTGTAACGCGTGTAGCCTCGTGTGTTGCAAGCAGCCGTAGGGTAACGGTAACCGCTTACCATCAGGCGGGCCGTGTGCTTATTTGCTCTGTGGTTTTACCCGTGTTTTCGAGGAATATAATGTTGTCCCGGGATAAAATGTATTACCTATGCCTACTAACTGTTCGAGGTTGACATCGACTTTGATCTTAACAAATTATGATCAACCATGAGACCGTGAGAGTTACAAACATTGACATACATTTCCGTAATCTTTTCTATTTATATATGTATCTGAACCGCTGTCTGACCCACGTTCCGGGTAAAAAGAAGCCTATGCCACTCTCCATGCCTTAGAAGGTCCAGAAAGGGCTAAATCACCGCGATTCTCTCGCGCGAATGCATTACGCGCGTAAGGCGAGGTACTGGTCACCAATACATTGCGTCCAAAAGGATCGCGCGAATATAAAATACCCTTCTGGACAGGGTCTTCCTGCGCGCCATTCTATCATTGAGGCGTCAACAGGTATAAATAAACACACACTTTTGCATTATGATATTAGTTAGGGTTAATAGGGTAGTAGGATTTCGATCCGTGTCACCTCTTAGCTCACTCGCTAGTTGTTCAAGAATTAAACGAAATAAAGATACAATTTATTAGGCAATAGTAATATGAGTCATAATAACATAATTGGACTGTTTTACAAAAAACTTAAACCGACTTCATAGTACACTAAGAAGTAATCAAATCCTGATCTGATGGACGGGAAGTGTGCCCTTCCTGACAAAAAAAGAATTTTCCAAATCGGTTGATAAATGACGGAGTTATGAGGTAACAAACATAAAAAAAATACAACCAAATTGAGAACCTCCTCCTTTTTTTGATGTCGGTTAAAAATATTAATCCACAATAATAGAAGACATTTAATAAAATAATACACGAGCTGTAGCTGGGTGGAACCCACTAAGATTGTGTATTTTCATTTGGTTTTTCGGAAATATCCAGACACCTTCCGAAATTCCTATTTATAATTGCAGCGGTAACATACGTCACATTTCAACATACGGAGTGTTATATTTTTATTGAAACAAAAAATGTGCCGTAAAATCAAACAGCTCTCTCGCGAATTTCCGAGTTTTCGAGCAGAGTTTGGACACCCAGGTATCTAGTCTGGGTAAGATTTTCACTGCAGAATATAGTGGCATCTCGTAGGTCGTGAGGTTCGATTCCCGATCCGGTCGAATTGTTGTATTTTTTTTTTTAATTTTTAGGATAACAAAAACAACGGTAATACATAGCTCGTAGAGTTAGTAAGCTGAAGTGGCAATGGGCAGGCCACATCACTAGAAGAGCCGATAACCGATGGGGAAGGAAGGTTCTCGAGTGGCGACTACGTACTGGAAAGCGCCGAGCGGGACGACCTCCCACCAGGTGGACCGACGACCTGGTCAGAGTCGCTGGGCGCCGCTGGATGCAAGCGGCCCAGAACCGTTCGAAGTGGAAATCAATGGGGGAGGCCTATGTTCAGCAGTGGACATCCATGGGCTGATATGATGATGATGATGATGAGCAAAGCTCGGTCAACCAACTGTAAATAATACTGATCTAGCCATGATTATTTTGAGACTATATTTTGAAATAGTACGAAATTTTAGGTACAGGATTATGTTACGATAATCTGTTTATATTTAGCCCTTCGGTACGTGAGTGTTGTGTCTTCGATGGGCTTAACCAACTTTGTTATTCTCAACTTGTAAACTTGTCACAGTTTGATATTCTACTCTTTACGGTAACTGGAGGATCACGATTGGATAAATATTGACGACAAACTCCTGCGGGACTATGCCGTTCCTTGCCTGTTCTCCTCAGTTGAAGGCCGACTTACGAACTGGTGGTAACTTCAGCGTTGACATTCATAAGTGCCCTGCGAGGGCCTAAATTGAATAAATGGCTTTAAATAATAATAATAAATAAATAATAAATATCCTAGGACATTCCTCACACACGGTCATCTGATCCCAAACTAAGCAGAGCTTGTACTATGGAAATAAGAAAACTGATATAATACATATACTACTTTTTTTTGTAAATACCAAAGATTTTCATAGGGCATCGTGCCTTACTAAAGCATGACATTTAATTTCACTCCGCTTGAGGGGCTCCCTGAGCAAATCGCTCTCAGTTCGTACTGCGCACGGCTGTCAAATACTGTCAATTCTGGCTTGTTTATTTCATGTTGCCATAGAGGCGACTATCCTTCTGGACGTTTTAAATTCTTTGGTAAATACATACTTAATATACATAATTACACCCAGACTCAGGACATACATACATGTTCATGCACACAAATGCATGTCCTGTGTGGGAATCGAACCCACGACCAGCGCCAACCGCGCCAGCTGGCCCGTCTTGTCCGCTTTGACTTTGACTTAGCTCAATTTCGTGGCTTCCTCATTTTCCGTACCTAAACCCCCTAGATTTCTTTTCTTTCAAAATCTAAGGAACTGCGCTATACAATTATGGTTCTCTCGCTATAAAATAAGCAATAATATTTTATGGAATGAAAAGTTTCAAGTGTTGTACGTATTGAAATAGGGCAGCGGTTCTCATACTATTTTTTATGACAGAGCGCTTTTATAAAGCGAAATAATTGATGGAGTCATAAAATAATCAAAGAATAAGTATTTTATGTTTAGATATTCTTTAGGTAGTAAGGTTTGAAGCGCTCGTGGTGTAGCATGATTAGCCGTTATTAATCGATCGGCAAAGTTAAGCTACGTCTGTCGTGGTCGGTACCTGGATGGGTGACCGTCTAGTGGTATTTCATATCGAGCGTTTCCGTGCTTCGGAAGGCACGTAAAGCCGTTGGTCCCGGTTATCACTTAATTGTGATAGTCGTTAAGCTAGTTGGATGCCTTCTAGGCGGCTTGAAAAATTCCAACAGTAGGTTGACCACTAGCCTACCTCCACCAATTCGCAGTGGGCACGCGTGGTGGAGTATCTGCTCATTCCCTTTCACTCTCATTTGTGAAAGGAGGCCTGTGCTCAGCAGTGGGACATTACAGGCTGATGATGATGATGATGAGTAAGGTACGATAGTCCGATAGGTATATTAATAAAATTATTGAAGATCGTAATCTAATTAACTATTTCGAATTATTTATTTAATTGAATTTACTTTCTTATTGTGTTTCTCAAGAATGCATTTTGGCCAGTAATAAAGCGGGGCCCCCACAAATACTGCAGAGCCCTAAGGTTTCCGCAAAGCATACTTTAAGTATGGCTGAAATATTCAATAATTGCGCCATCTATTCGTCCCAATTGCCGGGGTTAGTGTAGTCCTTTTTTTTTAAACTATGTCGTGTCAAAGTTCGATGGTATAATTTTTCTAAAACATGATTCAATCAAATATTGTATTGACAGCGATTTGATAGCATGGTTATTTAGGATTACGTAAATAAAAAAAAAACCTGCAAAATTGGGAAATTTGTATTCATAGTGCCCAAAGTCTACTAGGGTATCGAATTTCAACTTTTTCAAAATATGGCTTTTATCACTACCAGAGCTGGTATAGTGTAGTATTTCTATCATTACCCAATAAATTATGAAAAAAATAATCCAGGCCTCCAGAGACCAGCGGGCGGGGAACTTTTTCCGCCAACGCATCAGCTTGGCTATCCAAAGAGGAAACGCTGCCAGCCTTCTGGGAACCTTGCCGGTAATCGGAAGCAGCGGCAGACTTGAGGAAATTTTCTAAATATAGATTGAAATTTGCACCTATTTGTTGTAAATAACCGTTTATCACTGGAAAAGAAATCAATTAAAATTATCTATACTAATATTATAAAGAAGAAAGATTTGATTGTTTGTTTGTTTGCATTGAATAGGCTCCGAAACTAAAGAACCGATTTGAAAAAATCTTTCACTGTTGGGAAGCTACACTATCCCCGGGTGACATAGGCTACTTTTTATTACGGGAACGCGGGTGAAACCGCGCGAGACAGCTAGTAACTTATATAAGGTTGTTTATCGCAATTAGTAAAAACTAAAATTACACCACCAAAAAAGAACCACATACATTTCATCGTTCAGAAAAAAAAGAACACTCTGTACATTATATATTTTTAAATTATCCGTTTTATAAACACGATACGTAGGGTCAAATAGTCCAGACGAGTAGTGGTTGCCCGCCGGTGTCCACGTCCCAGGTTTGATTCCCGCTTTCAACGATTTACATATAACATAGATCTTCTTGGGAATATATTAACCATTGAACGGTAAGTGTTAATTAATATATTAATATTTATATTATAATTTTTTTTTTCGATTACGCCTTTTTACGCGAGTATACTGTAATTAGAATGTGAGATAGCGACATTTATGGCAGCCTTTTTACAAGACTTTTATTTAAAAGAAGTTTAAGGCACCTTATATGTTTGAAATTAAAGTTTATTTCAAATCTTTGAAACCATGTATTATTATCAATGTTAAACAATTATCTTTAACAGTAAACTATCAACATTTTAATTAGGTTTAACCTCAGATACGCGAACGAGTGCTTCGACACCCCCTGAATACTTAGCCAGTAGCGCCCAAAGAAGCGCATGACTTTAATTTTGGTTGAAATATATTCCGCCAATTTCCCACCGCCGACAATGCACTCTGATTGGTTAAGTCAAGGACACATGCGCTCTGATTGGCCAAGTCACAAACACACGATGCAGCGAGTGGTCCTTACTGTTCAAAATCTGTGACAAATCACTGACTAGTTTCGGAATTTGATTGTTCAGTATTACTACTCGAAAGGGATTCGATTCGGGATCGATGGCCAGTAGCAACATATAGGAACTCTATGGATTTTAGTTAGTAGGAGTCTGATAAACCCTGGCCTCTCCCCACGGGGCGAAGGGGTATCCATGCAATATATCCCCAGATAAAGTTGTGTATGATGCCTGCATATATGCGAAGGCAAGTGGAGTTTGTGACACGGGGTGTATCCATAGCTTGCCATCGGCACCTGGCCTGGCATAACGCCCGCTGTCTGTCATGGATTTATTTGCTTATTCTATTTCACTAGAGCCCTACTTTACCTGACCTTAGTCAGTCTTGAAGGAACACATTACTAAAACAGATCGTAAGAGTGGAAACTAGGAAGAGAAAGGAAGAAACTATAAGAGTAGTAAAATCTTCATCGCTAGACTACTATTAGTCAATATAAATGGCATATATTAATTATATACCTTTTTTTTACCGACTTCAAAACAAGGAGGTTCTCAATTCGGTTGTATAATTTTTTTTTATGTTTCCTCATATCTCCGTCATTTATTAACCGATTTGGAAAATTCTTTTTTGTTTGGAAGGGTAAACTTCCCGTTTGGTCCCATTGTCATCAGATAAGAATTTGATTACTTCTTAGGGTACTTTGAAGTCGGTTTAAGTTTTTTGTAAAACAGTCCAATTATTAAATGGGCTTGCGTTTGGCCAGTAACCCGCCCATAAGCGACGAAGACGAAGCCTAAGATGGAACACGCTTACCCAAAAGGAACCTATTCACTCTGGCCTTGAAAGTCCCTAGATTCTACGAGTCAGGAAACAGACGCCGGAAGCAAGTTCGACTGCCTTGCTGTCCGCATTATAAAATGAATAAGAAAATAATGTAGTACTGAATTATCATCACTACCACTATCTGCCATGTTACCCATTATTTGAGGTCGGCGCAGTATGCAAGTTTCTTCCATTCGGAAGCTTTTTCGTTACATCACGTGAAGAGTGTCCCTAGATATTACTATTATAGAGTTGTGAACTCCTAAAATATGGAAGGTGATGACAGTACACTAATATCTGTTGCTTCAGGTGGTTGGTTTTAGGCATCGAGGAAAGATCCCTTTAGAGTAGTAATAATTAACAATCAAATTCCGAAACTAGTCAGTGATTTGTCACAGAATTTGAACAGTAAGCACCAATCACATGCATGCGTGCATGCGTGCTTGACTTAGCCAATCAGAGCGCATTGTCGGCGGTGGGAAATTGGCGGAATATATTTCAACCAAAATGAACGTCATTGCGCTTCTTTGGGTTAATTGTTCGATGGTTTTAGGACATGTAATGGTGCGTCCATGCTTGGCGAATCGAGCACGAGCCGAGCCACGAACGAGCACACTGCGAGCACGATTCGCGTACCGTGGACGGGCTTGCGAGCCTCGAACGAGCATTTGTAGCGTGCTCGACTGCGCTCCGCCCGATAACAGTTTTTTCACGAACACAGGGATTCG
This sequence comes from Achlya flavicornis, assembly GCA_947623365.1. NCBI lineage: Eukaryota > Metazoa > Arthropoda > Insecta > Lepidoptera > Drepanidae > Achlya > Achlya flavicornis. The sequence goes on from OX392487.1 coordinate 2,862,172, forward strand.
CATCGCGCTCGTTGTAGGCTCGTTGAAGGCTCGTTAAGTACGTCCACGCTTGAAATCGCGAGAAACGAAAGAATCCTGTTCGTTCGACGCTCGGCTCGTGCTCGCTTCGCGTAGCATGGACGCACCATAACGTAGATATGGGCTCTTCAAGCGATCTCGTCATATCCGTTTCAATAAACGTCATTTAAACATAGCATCGAATCGAAATGGAATAAATAATTAACTCTATGGTCACCCGACCTCAGAGGTCAATGGTAATTTACATCAACTTTGAATGACAATGAAGTAATAATCCCAATACCAATAATTTCAAAAACCAATTTACAGATTTTTTTAATTCTGACGTAGATAAATGATTGCATAAATCATACAGATTTAAAACTCTATCGAGTAGAAGCGACACTTCCGCTCTAAGTAAGTGCCTACGCATTGCAGTCTTCGTAGACGACCCTTTAACTATCTAAGTGCATATGGGAGTAGCAAGTACAGCCATCACAAGCTCATCTAATATACCCGTTTTGATAGTGCTAAAACGAGACAAACAGTGCTACAAGAGACACCTTATTGTCAAAACGACCTATTAGATTATGACGGGTTTAAGAAATGTACCGTCTAGAGTGTCCTTCTACTGAGTAGCCCACGACGTTCTTACAAGCAAATTAATACTACTACTACTGGAGCAACGCCGTTGTGTGTGTGACTGAGTTACCAGCACGGCAATATATGCTAAGGCCTACTGTTAAAATTCCGAGCGACCACGAAATATTTGCGGGGTAGGAAGTGTCGCTTCTTTACGTAGTAATATTTTATTATTCTTTGGCGATAGGTTTACATTTAATTATATGTGCATTTTTCCGAGAATTAACTGCAAAGCAATTGAAAGCAAATTCAACCTTTTTGCAATATTGTATTACAAAATAACGTTGTGTGTTTAAAACGATTAAAAAAAGGATAAATAAGTACGTTTGTGTTTTTAATTTAATACAATTTAATTATTCAATGTATTGTTAAGTAGTCACATTACAATTTATTAATACAGTTTCCTGGCATTGTATACGGGTAATGTGACTGGCAGGTCAAACTTTTATGTACAAAGTAGGTAGGTATTTAGTGTTTTTGGGGTTCTAAATGATCAAAATAAGGTCTGTGAATTTTGAAAATCTATAACAAAAATCGATAATCGTGTATTAAATTTAGGACCTAATAAGGCAACTTTACAAGTAACAATTGATTCTACCACCGGTTCGTAATACCTACACTTGAACTGAGATGAATATTAATCTAGCTTACCTATTTAGTTTTTAGTTGTTATAATAATAAATACAGATTGAATTTTATTTTAGCCAGTGAGAGCAACTTCTGAACTACGGGTCTTAGAGAAAAACGACCCCGAGCTAAATTTAGTCACTAAATTAAAAAAAGTGTATTTTCGTCACAAACAATTTTCGTAGATATTAATTTTTTTATTTTTTTTTTTCATTTTCTGGTTCTACGTCACAATACGAACAAAATTATGTACTACAATCTTGATCACAAGTTCCATATAACCGAAAATACATTTTTTTTAAATAAATGTTTATGCCGATTTAAAATTCAGCTCGGAGTTCCTTTCAGCGTTTTTCTCTAAGACCTGTAGTTCAGAATTTGCCCATATACTTGCTAGAAAAAAAAACTGCCTGAATAATTGTATTTGTACGTAGTATTTATATACTCTGAGATTGTATACTCCATTTAATTTTAATTTCCATGTAGGTATAGTCTTATATATTATTATTATCTTCTGTCTAGTAATCTAGTAATCTTGTACGTAACCCTTAATAGGTTTGTTAGGTACTACGTACAAGACAACATCGTGAAAGTGGCCGCTTGGATACTCAATAAAACCAAATTATGTCACTCATGAATGAATGTTCTACGTTCAAACGGACCTACTGAAACTGAAATAGTGATACCGTTGCCGCGTTGTCTTGTTTCTTCGGCCGTTGTTACAGCTGTCACCCTTCTATTCTAATAATAACATAATAATAATAATAAAAAAAAAACTGTCACGCGTCAAACACCTAAAAACATTTTTTATCAGTATATATTAAGTTTTTTGTGGTTTTTCTTCTAAATAATAATTCTGAGACATTTACAACACATCTAGGCGGCTAAAATTTATAAAATACCTTGTACAGATTTCATAATTTCTTTAAACAAAAATTTCAATACCTAGTCTATGAAGTGACAGTTGTCAAACATGCAATGGAATTACCATTGAATTATTACGCTTAGAACCGAAGTATCGAACAAAAATCGTCGCGTAACGTAAGCCACTTGACAACCAATGTGTGCGGGAGTACCATATAATTACACTCGCTGACACGCACACAAGCGCACGAGTAATGTTGCAAGCTAAACGAAATTTTTCTGTAAAATTAACCTTCCGATTTCGTCTACTAGTGAAATTGGAAGGAAGTACCTATTCATACAATTGACTAAATAGTTTAAAAAGTTCATCTTAGTTAATTTATCATAGACACAGGCCTGTTATTTATTTATTACTAGTTTATTGGTTATGTTTCATAGTACTTATGTCGGGTATTTTAACATAATAAACCAAGACAATGTGCAGAGCTACGAACGATCGTACAATTTGTAGCTTTCCTTGGTAATTATAGGTTTCATATATGATAGGTTGTATAGAAAAAGAAGATTAAGTAGTATGTAGGTATTTAGATAATTACCATTAACACAATACAATACATACAATTGAAATATTAAAAGCCTATAAAATTATGCTAGTTAATTAATTAAGTAAATTTAAGCAAATAGAAAAAGATAGTAACAATAATTGAATCTAAGAAACTATTACTATTAATAGTTTCGGAGATATGCGTGGACAAACATACATACACACACCTATGAAATTCAGTATATTTGTTTGGAAGCCCTGATAGATATTCATACATATGTAAATATATTATAGTTCCAATAATATTACATACATACGTGTCAAATTGATCATCACCTTTTTTGAAGTCGATTAAAATGACAGCTGGATGAGTAAAGCTAAAGACGGGGATTAAAAGCAGACGGCTTAGCATATTTTGTTATCATACAATAAAGCGGAAAAGTTTTTTGTTTGTTTGTTTAAACGGGTTAATCTCTGTAAAAAAAACTACCTGTAAAACTACAACTGTGTAAAACTACCAGCAGTGTAGCTTCATATAAGTGAAATAATTTCGCTGATTCGAAATTATTGAAGCTACATTATTCCGAGTATTATAGGCTACTTATCCCAAGAATCGGGTGAAACCGCGGGGGACAGTTAGTCGCCTAGGTATCGGACTCACTATAATAACAACAAATTCAGTATCAATTACGTAAAACAACGCAAATTCGCATACAAACAGCTGGCAACACTTCGCTCGAAATCTGAGTGAAGTATATTTATTTTTGAATTTTGTTATTTTAGATGAATTACGCAATAAAATTAGTGGCTTTCCTGTGGAATGTTACATCAGGATTCTTATCTTTCTTCCCTGATGAATTATGACACAATTTAACTGCACAAACCGTCATATTTATTATTTTTCTGAGAGCTGCACTCACTATAACGTCACTCAGTACACTGACAGCGCGGCGGTCAAATGAAGCCATATATGGCTTCAATTGAATGGATGATTTTTCGCGCGTGTACTTTGTTTCTATGTATAATAATTCAATGGGAATTACAATATATTACAATTTGGAATCAAAAAACGCCACAAGATTTATACTATATTGACAAAATGTTAATCTGACATGCTGACAAGAAGCAGAAGAGCACACCTAAGACCTCCGGATTCGCCACCTCGCTCCGCCTCGCAACAGTCGATTGCAGATGTGACATCGACAAATGCAGCAGCGTCAAACGAGAGTGACGAGTATTTTTCGCCGCCGACGTCGCCACCACCTGTACGTCGGCGGCGAGGCCGGCCACCTCGCAACTTGGGACCATCGGACCAACCGGTTCCGAACAGGGTCCCCGTTCCCGGTGGTGTAGTGCGGCGCATGAGATGGACGTCATCAATGAATGAGAACGTCATGCGCGCCTACTACGAGGCTACAGAGGGGGGAACTAACCTCACTGCGTATCGTAGCCGAATGCTGTCTCTGTTTCAGGTCCATGAGCCAGCTGCCAACGTATCGGCGCAACGACTGTCAGATCAGGTACGGGTCATTCAACGTGGACACATGTTGGCTGATACCGTGCTTGATCGGCTACGCTCGGAGGCACTGAGTAGTCGTGTCGTCCCTACTACGTTATCGCATCCTGTGGCCCAGCCTGTGGCAAATGCCACGGCCGCTTCTCGGCCTGCCACCGATGTTGATGATGGTATGGATGACACGGCTACTGAGGTAAGTACCCAGTATATTGGTATTTTGAGGAGTACTTTGGAGGATGTGGTTCGGGAGTATCGATCCATACCGCATCACCTTAAACCCCGTATACCTCGTTTGCCCATGAATAGATGTAATAGAGCGCTGATGTGTACTTTAGATTCACTACTGGCAAGTTACTTTGACAGTAGTGAAGACCTTGCTGATACGCACTCTCTTCTGTATTGCGCGGCGATAACGGCATGTCGTGTAGCACGCGTCAAGTTCCCCAACACTGATGCGGCTACGCGACCGAAACCCGCCGTACCCGCCTGGCAGTGCAGAATAGAGGATCGTATTAGCGAGGCTAGGGTACTCATCGGCAAGCTCAGCTGCTTCAGGGAGGGCAATATACGCCCTAGAGTGATGCGCTTTGTGAGACGGGCATTCAACGGGACTGATGTCAACTCCCGCGAATATATGTCCCGTGTCACAGAGCGCATTGACTTCCTGAAGCAGAAGATTTATGCATGGTCAAACCGTATACGCAGGTATAAGGCGCGCGTGGATAGATACTCTCAGAACTCCATATTCCAAAGGGATCAAAGGTGGGTTTACAGGTCATGGGAGTGACCTAGCCAACCAGATAGTGATGTGCAGCGGCCGGATATTAACGCCATGACCTCATTCTGGCGCAATATCTGGTCGGTGCCCGTCACTCATTCTGAGGGCAACTGGACTAGGGACGTCGAGCAAGTGTGCGAGCCTATTCAAGAAATGGGGGCTATTAACATCGAGCCCCAAGACGTAGCCAGTGCAGTCCGTTCGGTGCCTAATTGGAAGGCACCGGGACCGGATGGACTGCAAAACTTTTGGCTTAAATGGCTACGCAGTTCGCATGCTTGCTTGGCGTCCCAGTTCCAATTAGCCTTAGAATCTGGGTCACTCCCAGAATTTTTAACGACTGGTGACACCCACCTTCTCCATAAATCCGGTAGTACCACGGACCCAAAAAACTATAGGCCGATTACATGTTTGCCTACAGTTTACAAAACTCTTACATCCATTCTGAGAGCGAAAATCGCCAGGCATGTTGAAGAACATTCAATAATGTCTGCCTCTCAGAATGGATGTAGGAGTGGGGCCCGTGGTACTAAGGAGCTACTCCTCATAGATATGACTATCTGTCAGCAGGTTCGCCGTAATCGAAGGGATCTGTCGACATGCTGGATAGATTACAAGAAGGCCTACGACTCGGTGCCGCATTCATGGCTCATGAGGGTGCTGGAGTTGTATAAAGTCAATGCAACTCTACGCACTCTCCTGATGTCATGTATGAGGCAATGGAGAACGGTCCTTCTCTATCCAGGATCTCGACAGATCCTTGGTGATGGCGATCCAATAAAGATAGAGCGGGGCATTTTCCAGGGTGACAGTCTGAGCCCGCTGTGGTTTTGCCTGGCCTTGAACCCTCTAAGTACACTCTTGGAGGGCTCTGGGTTAGGCTATCGGTTGCGAAGAGGTGATCAGGTTATATCCCACCTGTTCTTGACCTTAAGTTGTTTGCTCACACTGAATTCCAATTGACAGGATTACTGAAGGTCACTGAAACCTTCAGTAACTCTATCAGGATGGAGTTTGGTGTGGAAAAATGTGCGGTCATGCATGTAAAGCGGGGGAGGATGGTGGAATCTGGGGGCATCCAGCTTTCAGATTCCACCCAACTGAGATCACTCTCCGAAACCGAAACCTACAAATACTTGGGTATGTCACAGGCCCTTGGCATCAATGAGACTGACATGAAACAATCGTTGCGGGACCGCTTCTTGGGGCGCCTGAAAAAAGTACTCAATAGTCTTTTGTCAGGCGGAAACAAGGTGCGGGCCTACAACGGTTGGGTCATGCCGGTCTTGATGTACTCCTTTGGCATACTCAAGTGGACTCAGACCGAATTGGACACCCTGGATAGAAAAGTCCGTACATTGCTGACTGCACACCGTAAGCATCACCCTCGATCATCAGTGATGAGGTTATATATCCCGCGGAAATGTGGTGGTCGAGGTTTTTTAAATGCCAAAACCCTACATAATCGCGAGGTATATAATCTCAGAGAATATTTTCTCCACACTGACAGGGGGATGCATACGGATGTTGTCGCAGTGGACAATGGATTGACCCCTCTATCTTTAGCTAGAGAGAACTGGCGCAAGCCTGTGGTGCTCACAGTAGACGATCGCAGGAAGGTATGGCAGGGCAAGGAGCTACACGGAAGGTACTATCGGGCCCTTCATGGACCCGATGTGGACCTTGCAGCCTCCGTGGCCTGGCTACAATTCGGTGACCTCTTTGCGGAAACCGAAGGTTTTGTCTGTGCAATTATGGACGAGGTTGTGATGACGAACAACTACCGGAGATTTATCCTGAGGGATGGAACCATCGACATATGTCGGGCATGTCATCGCCCAGGTGAATCCCTCAGGCATATAATCTCCGGATGTTCGCGTCTCGCAAACGGTGAATACTTGCACAGGCACAACCAAGTAGCCAGGATAATCCACCAGCAACTTGCCCTGAAATACCACCTGGTGTCGTCTGAAGTGCCTTACTACAGGTATGTGCCAGAATCGGTTCTCGAAGATGGTCATATCACAGTATACTGGGATCGATCTATCATTACTGACAGGACTATTGTCGCCAATAAGCCTGATATAGTATTGATAGATCGCCAAGAGCGCCGTGCAATGATTGTTGATGTTACTGTCCCCCATGACGAGAACCTCGTGAAAGCAGAGAAGGATAAAGAAAGCAAGTATCTTGATCTTGCACACGAGGTTGTCGACATGTGGGCCATTGATACAGCAACCATTGTACCGATAGTCGTTTCCGCCCATGGCCTAATTGCCAAGAGCCTCGACAAACACCTTAAGAGGCTCGCGTTGGGTGGCTGGATCAAGGGCCAGATTCAGAAGGCAGTGCTCCTGGAAACGGCACGCATAGTGAGGAAGTTCCTGTCTCTGGAGCCTTGACCACCGGTACCTAGGACCTTGTTCCCGATGCCGGTGGGGAGCTGTTTTTATACTTTTAAATATATGTATTATTATTTTTTTATATTTATCTATATTTAAATGTGTAAAAATAAGTGTAAAGATGAATAAATGGAATAATAATATCATTTATTTCCCAATATAAATTTACAAAAAGACACAAAAATTACAGCGGTCCCTGCACTAAGCGCAGCTTGTATCGCAGGAGACCAACAAACAGTTACCAAGCTTCGTTATTTCTCGATAGATGATAACGAACAGATAGGAATTCTAGGGTAATACTATTTCGATGTTGTGTACACCTGTTGGTAATGATGTCACAATAAATGAATTGAATTCAATCAGTCTAGCACTCAATCGTTTTGAACTTCATTAGAACGCAACGCGTGAGTGATGTAAGTATGGCAAGCGTCTACGCTTACCATCAGGAGTATGCTTAAGCACCTTAGTGGTATTAAAAAATCCATGATTATGATATACTAAACTTGTGACGTTTTTCTCCCCTAGATGGCGCCCACAACAATAGCTGAGGACAGGTTGACGTCAGGGCACCGGCTATCCCACCCCCCGCCTGGTGATGAAGTCCTCATCAGCGGAGTATCAGGGTACTTCCCGGACTCAGATTCTGTCATACATCTGCAGGAGAATCTCTTTAATAAGGTCAATATTTTAAAGATACGTCCTCCTCTTACTGCCAAGTTCCTGCCCTCCATCATCCTTACTCATAAGCGAAACTTGCGAAAGTGAGTTTGTTTGTTTGTTTGTTACGCCTTCACGCCTCAACTACTCAATGGCCTATGGTACGGAGAAGGACATAGGCTACTTTTTATCCCGGGAACGCGGGTGAAACCGCGGGGGACAGCTAGTACATTATATCAGCATTAAAAATCAAAATCGAAAAGTAATTTATTCAGTTTAGGCCTTGGTGAGACACTTATGAACGTTAAAATGGTACATACAGTTGAATTTACCACCGGTTCGGAATACACTTAAACTGAGAAGAATCTGGCAAGAAACTCGGTGGGGCGTTTTTCTTGTGGAAGATTTTTTCATGAAAGGGGGGTGCAAGTGCAGAGAGAAGCTACTACAACCATATACCTATTATTGTCTTCCACGAATGAGCCACCTTCTAATAGTCTTTGTCAATATTTAGGTACTTTCTTACTCATCTCTTTTAACTTCTTGTACCTACTTCACGGATACCCATTAACTTTCATATCCAGAACTCTCGTGACTAACACGTGACTTTCATGCCTTTTCATAACATGCAAAACCACAAACGGTTCCCTCTACTTAACACCATGACGTCACTTTGTATTGACCTAAAACCAATAACACATTGCTTGTCCCATGCCAACAGATTGACCTGATCTCAGGAGACGGCCGTCGCTGGAAACTGGCCCACCCTGAGATCCCGCAGCGAACAGGAAAGATCAACAATGTGAACAAATTCGACGCATCTTTCTTCGGTGTCCATTATAAGCAGGCCCATACCATGGACCCTATGTGCAGGATTCTGTTGGAGAAGGCATACGAAGCTGTTATTGATGCTGGTATGTTCTAAATATTATTAAATAGTTTCAAAATCAAAATCAAAAAGTCATTTATTCAGTTTAGGTCCTGGTAAGGTAAGGTTTACCACCAGTTTGGAATACACTTAAACTGAGAAGACTCCGGCAAGAAACTCAGCAAGGCTTTTTTTTTGTGGAAGATCTTTTCACTGATTCACCCGCGAGTCCGGGATAAAAAGGAGTCCTCAACTCTTTTCTTTGAAGAACAAAATTGACTAAATATGAGCTAAATAGCCATTATAAGTTACAGTCCAACAATTGGTTGGGGTTTTTTTTAATCTTTTTTTTTTTTTTTAATACAACTTAGTCGGTAAACAAGCATACGGCCCACCTGATGGTAAGCAGTTACCGTAGCCATATGGACGCTTGCAACACACGAAGCATCGCTCACGACCTTTCCCCCTTCCCCAATGAGCTCTGGCGACCTTACTCACGCGCAGGAACACAACTTTACACAACATAAAGTTATTTGGCTGCGGTATTCTGTAAGGTGGAGGTACTTCCCCAGTCGAGCTGCTCTTTGAGCGATTTATTTGGGTTTTTTGTCCACACGGACATGTAATTCCCATCGTATCATGCACATAGTTTCTCAACAGTATCTACACAGTGTAAAGAAATGAAATAATATATTAAAAGAGCAAAGGGAGCGTCACTGGTGAAGGAGAGTTACCAGCGTATAAAGTTTTTTTGAGAGTTCTGTTTTTGGGCTTGACAAAAGAGCCTGAATTATACCTACATCTAATGCGTATAATTTTAAATTTTAAAATTCAGTTTCAATATTCGACCTAACAAGTCGAGTTTAAATAAAAGATTGTTATAATTAAATACCTCGTGAATATGACTACTGCCGATTAGCAAGTCCCTCAGCATAAATCTCTAATGCAAATAAAATAATTTCAGTTATAAAATGAATCGTTTTCTCAGACAGTATTGTTGGCGGTGTTATTAAAAAATCCAATATACATTAAATTAAGATTAAACGAGCGTTGCTGGGATGGATGATTCACCTTATAAATGCTACGATTTTCCTTTTTTGCGCTCTGTTTATTAAGTATTATTGATATTACATTTACAGATTGTAACGTTTTTCTTCTTTATTATTTTTTGAATTGCATTTTGTCTGTTTAAGAAAAAATATTAAACCACAGAATGAGAAATAGGTACTAACGTAAACTGCATAGGTAAGGTACGAAACCATGCCTACATAAACTTTATCTTTATCGGATGTGGTCGTGCTTTCAGAGAGGTAGAGCGTAGCGTTGGGGAAGTACCTCCACCTTACAGAATACCGCAGCCAAATAACTTTATGTTGTGTGAAGTTGTGTTCCTACACGTGAGTAAGGTCGCCAGAGCGCATCGGGAAGCGGGGAAGGTTCGGTAACTCGTGAGCGATGCTTCTTGTGTTGCAAGCGTCCATATGGCTACGGTAACCGCTTACCATCAGGCGGTGCGTATGCTTGTTTACCGACCATGTGGTATAAAAAAAATACAAAAATAGAAATATATATAAAATTGTCTATCAAGAATCAGGCATGTATATACTTAGGTATTTAAGATAAAGCCTTATAAATTAACAAATACATTTCCAACTCAAGTCTTAATGTAAGGAATCCTCTAAGGATGTCACTAATCCCTCAGTTCGTTAGAAGATGATAGCATCGGTACATTTGACAGTATTCATTTGGAATCCGGAGGGAAACGAGGATTTATGAATTGGCTAACTAATAAATAACTTATACTCGTTGTTCTGTCTGTACCTACACACATTTTACAGGGTGATTGCGACGAAACACCAAGCAATCCAATGAAATAAATAAGTAAAATAAATTATTAAAAGAAACAAAAAACCCGACTGCGTAAAACAAAAATTAACTGAAAAGAGTAAAACAAGCTCTTTAATCTATAGATTTTTGAATATAACTTGAATGCTATAAGGTATTGCAGTCGGGACAAACCAATAACCTAAGTATGTATCTTTTTTTGTAGTACTATTTGTTTATCCCCGACTGCAATACCTTATAGCATTCAAGTTATATTCAAAAATCTATAGATTAAAGAGCTTGTTTTACTCTTTTCAGTTAATTTTTGTTTTACGCAGTCGGGTTTTTTGTTTCTTTTAATAATTTAATTTATTTCAGACTTTTTAGTTTTATACAGAATGAGTTGTAAGTATTAAGTAAATGAGCGGTACGGTAAAGTAACGCTAACAACCATCGCAACTCTGTGAATTACGTACGGTAACCGCTCATAGTTGGTACTATACCTACTGTCCTTGCATTAAACATGTTTTTTGCAGTTTACGTCAAAATGGTAGCACAAAAGTATTACAATATATACATATATGAAATGGCCTCTTCACAAGCTTTCATTTGATACCCATATTGTTATAATAACGAAATTTTTGTTTTTAATACCCCCCCTATTTTCTTATCCGTAGACGCCATATAAAAATAATATACCCTATGACACTCCCACAGTTCAGACGAATCTAACGACCCCTCATATGCTTAAATCCGTCAAGCCGTTTAGGCTGCAGAGCGTGCCAAAGAAATAGACATACATACATACATACATACATACATACATACATACACTCGAAAAACATAACCCTCCTTTCGGGTCAGTCGGGTAATAAAACGAGTAACTAAATTCCATAATAATTACGATAAATATTTACCCCGTATTCATAATCGTTTTTTAACTAAATCAGTGTAATAGTGTCCTCCGTCTCACTCTTTCGTTCACCAAATGTCACGTGTCAGATAATACTTCACAATTTTAGCTAATCAACGTTTGATAACTATAACATGAATACGGGGGTTAGTATGATCTGGTGATAAATACTCTTTTTATTTATTTATAACTAGCTGTCCCCCGTGGTTTCACCCGCGTTCCCGGGATAAAAAGTAGCCTATGTCTTTCTCCATACCATACGCTAGCTGCATGCCAAATTTCATGATGATCCGTTGTGTAGTTGAGCCATGAAGGCGTAACAAACAAACACACTTTTGTTAGCATTAACATTATATTATTTGAATATTATTTAATTTCATACCATTGAATATTGATTAATTATAATTAATTGTCAGCATTATTTATTATGAAAGTGTAAAACGGTTTATTTTGATACTGTGGATTTGAATATCGAGGAATGGCAACACCAGAAAAGTATAATCGTAACAATGGCGGCCATTGGAGAAAGTGTTTTAATTCATTTTGTGGTAATTACCAAGTTTACCAACGGTGTAAATACAGATTTAGCTTGTTTAAGCCAACTTCTTTTCAGTAAATAAGGTATGGTTAATAAATCAGAAGAGGGATGGAGAAATCAGCTCACCAGTATGTATTTTTTTTATTTTCTATTTTGTGTGTCTTGCTCGTGACGGATAATCAACTATGGCTAGTACGATGCCACTAACAAAGATTCTTTGATATATCTTAAGTAAACAGTTGTTTATGTAAATAAAAGGTTGATAATAGAATCATTGTACATTAAAGTTTGAGTTTCTTGCCGGGAGTCTTCTCAGTTTAAGTGTATTACGAACCGGTGGTAAAATCAATTGTAACGTTCGTAAGTTCCTTATTGAGGCCTATATTGAATAAACAATTTTAGAATTTTGAATTTTAAGAAAATAAAGTTATATCAACATTAAATGTAATAACAAAATGTTATATAGATTATTCAAGTAACAATGAAAATTAATTATTGAAATACCTAGAGATACCTATCTTTTATCACTAAAACCTCCTAAGTGAAACATGCTGCTATATGCGGTGATCACTAACAACTCGTAAGTGAAACATGCTGCTATATGCGGTGATCACTAACAACTCGTAAGTGAAACATGCTGCTATATGCGGTGATCACTAACAACTCGTAAGTGGAACATGCTGCTATATGGGGTGATCACTAACAAACAACTCGTAAGTGAAACATGCTGCTATATGCGGTGATCACTCAAACCTCGTAAGTGAAACATGCTGCTATATGCGGTGATCACCAAAAACTCCTAAGTGAAACATGCCGCTGTATGCGGTGATCACTAAAAACTCAATATAGTCGAATCGACTCATGGCGAGTATGGCGACCTCTAAAATAGTATAAAATGATAAAACATGGTGATATCACATGGTGATATGAAATTTATTGGACATACAGTATACGAATGGCCGAAACGGAACAGGGACATTCCGTTAAACAGGACGGCCGTCTGTTAGCATTAACATTATATTATTTGAATATTATTTAATTTCATACCATTGAATATTGATTAATTATAATTAATTGTCAGCATTATTTATTATGAAAGTGTAAAACGGTTTATTTTGATATTGTGGATTTGAATATCGAGGAATGGCAACACCAGAAAAGTATAATCGTAACAATGGCGGCCATTGGAGAAAGTGTTTTAATTCATTTTGTGGTAATTACCAAGTTTACCAACGGTGTAAATACAGATTTAGCTTGTTTAAGCCAACTTCTTTTCAGTAAATAAGGTATGGTTAATACTTTCGCATTTATAATATTAAGTTAGGATAGTATGGATTAGTGTGGATGACTAATATTAAATAAACAGCACCTTAGTATATCGAACGTGTAAACGAACTGAGTTAGTTTAGATATATCTCAATAAAATATCTGATTTCAAACAATCGAAATTAACCTACTAACAATCAAAAATGTCAATTTCGCTGATTCAATCCACCGACGTCCTGCTATCTAGGAATCCATTAAAAACTTTTACAGGGAGTAATTATAACTCAATATTGCCATTACGAGCATTCAGAAGCTCCTGGAATTTAGATTTTGTTCATTTAACATTCAAAGTTTCCACGTCCGCCCTTGGTCCGGGCGATCTGTCCTGATTAGGGCGAGACGAAACGAATAAAAGATTTGATAACCAGAAACTTAATTCTTCGCTTAAGGAGGCACTGAAATGGCAGTAGATAATTCAAAATCGTTCGCAGAATTTAAGCACGTTTTAGGAACAAAATTGCCTCTATACAAAAAGACTTACATCCAACTCCAACTCATGGATCCATAGAAAAACCCTTTGAATGTTTATCTTTTTAACACCACTATCAAAGCTTTTATTTATCTATTTATTTATTTGATCACCAACAAGACACACACTAATACATTAAAAAATAAAGGTACAGAATATAAATCGTAAATGGTGTCCCAATTAGAAGTGACGACTGCATGCAATAAAAAGGACAAACAACAGAACCAAAAATATCTTTAAGAAAAGACAACAACTAAATAAAAGTTAAAGGAAACAAAAAATACACAAATAATACATATAAAAAAAAATAACGATAACGTAAATATTTAAAAGTAACATAGAAGATTTTACACATTGTTTATATTTAGCAACTTATTTTTAAAAGGAATCTTTTAAGGAGCTTTTTAGGAAGCTTTTAATATTATATCAAATTATAGTTAAACACTGCCATAAGCACAAAATTACCAGAATAATGGTTAGACGTGTTAATACATTATCGTACGTTTCTGCTATTGAATAATTCAAAAGGGAAAAACATGCCGAAATCTCGAGCACTTATGTTTTAATGGAATATTGAGAGGGAATCGCGATAGGAGAAAGGGCACTAGGGTTGGGCAGGTGATGTCATAATTGTCGACATATCTGTTTAGCTGGCTTAGAGAGCAAAAATAAAGGTACGACAAAAAGCTATTGATACAATTTTATTGATATTACTAGCGCCCGCGCTTCCAAGGGATCGTATGTTTTTCGGATTAAAGAGTATCCTATGTGTTAATCCAGAATATATTCTATCTGTGTGCCAAATTTCATCCAAATCCGTACAGTAGATTTTGCATGAAAGAGTAACAAACAGCTTCACAAATCACACCCATACATTCACATTTACTAGGACGTTCAAACTTACAGTAAGATAGAAGAAGAATATACATCATAGACTTGTATTCTCACGCGGTTTCTCCCGCGATGTTGGAATAAAAAGCTCTACTTATCCATGTCTTCCAAGCTACATCATCGTTCTACTAATTCTCATCAAAATCGGCTCGCTAGTTTAGCCGTGAAAACATAATGGTGCGTCCATGCTTGGCGAACCGAGCCACGAACGAGCACACTGCGAGCACGAGTCGCGTAGCGTGGACGAGCGAGCCTCGAACGAGCATTCGTAGCGTGCTCGACTGCGCTCCGCCCGATTGTCAGTTTTTTCACGCATCGCGCTCGTTGTAGGCTCGATGAAGGCTCGTTAAGTACGTCCACGCTTGAAATTGCGAGCAACGAACGAATCCTGTTCGTTCGAGGCTCGGGTCGTGCTCGCTTCGCGTAGCATGGACTTACCATTACAAACAAAAAGTATGATAGTCTTACTTCTGCTTGTCAATGTGTATTTATTTTATAATAATTTTAAACCTAACAGGTATGTGCCGATTTTAAGAAAGGTAGGTAGGTAGTCGCATAGCGTTTATTCGTTCAAAGAGTAGCTCGACTAGGGAAGAACAGAACTTTACAGAATACCGCAGCCAAATAACTTTGTTGTGTCACTGCGCGTAAGTAAGGTCGCCAGTCGCCAGAGCTCATTGGGGATGGGTGTAAGGGTCAGTAACGCGTTTGTGATGCCGTGTGTGTTGCAAGCGGCTTCTGTAACAGATTACCATCAGGCGGAGCGTATGCTTGTTTACTGACCTATGTAGTATAAAAATAAAAAAAAACTGAAAAGCATACCTACATTTATTATTTTAGTAAGGTACCCTTGATAAGCCGGATAATTCCCAAAAAAACTATCGACACAATACTAATCTATATATATATAAAATGGTTGGTATGGTATGGTTTATGTGAAGTTTGCACAAAATCGGTCGAGCGGTTCTTCATTTATCACATTTTTTGTAACAAATTAATTCAATAAATGGCGGATCATTTTGTTAATGGGGATTTTGCTGTCAGGGTAGGGTAGGGTAGGGTAGGGTAGGGTGGCACCACAGGGTAGGGTAGAACCACGCGAACGAAGTCGCGCCGGGCAGCTAGTAGTATCTATATATCAGTTTATATCGATAGTTCATTATTAAGTAATGACAACGCTATTATATAGAACAATAGAAATAATTAGAATTTTCAAGGATTTATTTCATAATTTTAAATTAACTTATATATTTCAAGTGCGTTTGTATTTTGATTATTTTAGGATATGTATTTTAATATGAATGGGAAAATAAATTTAAATATGAATTGAAATTGATTGGTCATACTGAAGTACTTAGTAATACTGAACAATCAAATTCCGAAACTAGTCTTTCCGAAACTAGATTTTGACAGTAAGGACCACTCGCTGCATCGTGTTTTTGTGACTTGGCCAATCAGGGGGCCTACCACAAGCTCTTAAAACAAGGTTAAAATAACCTTATTTTGCGTTTTCGTACCATGACATCCTTAAAAATAAGCTTATTATAGGCATAAAACAATATTGTTTTGTTAGCAGGTTTGATGACGTCACCTCTAATCGTTCATTCAAATCGTACCATGATGTGTCTTTTGACAACTAGCATTATGGTTTTTATGTCAATTGCATATATCAATCAAAATATAACACAATATACGCGACGAATTATCCAAATTTATGATAAAAATATCTATTATTATAGTGATATAAAGTCAGTAGATCGTATTTATTTAACTTATCGAATGAATTGTGTATCTCTAGCCTTCTAGCTTTTGCCATCTAGCATTTCAAGATGGCAAATGAATATGAACTATTTGTGTTTTTGGAAGCAAATACCAAAGAAGCCAATAATAGATACACGAAAGCGACGTGGTATGCATCTATGCTACGTGAGGAATCAACACTTTCGCATGCAATGGACCAAAATGCCATTTGCTATCGAAACCATACGACCGTATGGGTTTGAAGCTCACCGAGTGGCTCGCATATTGTCACCAAAATAAGTGAGGCCTCGGGCGGGGAGCTTTTTCCGCCAACGCATTAGCTTGGCTAGCCTGTTCTGTTGGGAACCTTGCCGATAATCTACGGCGGCCTAGAGGAAAATTTATATACGAGTGCTAGATTGTATTTCATTTATTTGTTGTAAATATTTAATATCGTATAGATTAAGCTTTACTGTGATTGTACTGTATTCATAAACGTTTATATACCTAAATACACATAATGTTTCATTGTATGACCTGCAACTA
Organism: Achlya flavicornis; assembly: GCA_947623365.1. Classification (NCBI taxonomy): domain Eukaryota; kingdom Metazoa; phylum Arthropoda; class Insecta; order Lepidoptera; family Drepanidae; genus Achlya; species Achlya flavicornis. The sequence goes on from OX392487.1 coordinate 2,879,314, forward strand.
CAGTAGCATTCCTGACAAAAGGTAATAAATAAAAATATGTGTTGATTCCTGTGGTAAATTCTTTATTCATATAATTTAAAGACAATAGGTACCTGCCTAGACTATAGGTATTAAGACTGAAGTGCCATACATAAATATAAACCTACCTAGGTATATATTTATGTATGAACTTTGTCTCAGTTTTTGTAATGACCAAGAAGTGCTCCATTGCTTTGCTAGTTGAGGATTAGGTACATATTTCTCTCCAGCATATTTCTTAGAGTAGTTACTTTGAATTCCGGCGAATTCTTCACTGCAAAATGAATAAAATAATACTTGAATTACTTCTGTTTGTAACCATGCCATATTAAATTTCATTCACTGAATATCACTATTGAACGGCGGCCCCTTGCCTTGTTTTCATATTGACCTAAGTAATATTAATTCAAGTAATATAAAAGTCGATATACATAAAATAAATATTTGTATTATTTCAAAATATGTAGTGCAACAGGGCACATTGAGTTTCAAAATTCGTGCGTCACAATTGACAAGTATTTTTTTTTGTCCCGTTCCATCCTATAGGGCCATCATCTTCTCTCACAAAATAACCTTATTGCCAGACTGTTTTGTTTTCACCTTATAATAATATTACTTTGATTCGTACCATGAGCTCAATCGTTCAACATTGATATAACATTGCTAAGTGCCGAGAAAGAATGAATGATTTCTAAGAATTTGTCTATGGCTTGCTACAACCTGATAAAAGATAAAAAGAAATAACGATATATTAACTGTATAGTGCCATTTCTTTCACACGTTGGACCGAAATGATTTGAGGTTCTTCATCTTTTAGCAAAGTATTAAATTAAACTAATTGTAAAGTATAAGTAACTAAAAGAATAAAATATTTTCGAGTAATTTCTATAAAATGCATACAAATATTTTAAAATGTTATTATGAAGAGTAAGGAAATTAATTGAAAAAATATATAGACTGCCGACTCTAGATTATCAAATGAAATGAATCGGAACAAAATATTTACCTGTCATTCTTGTCATACTCAAATGTCTAATAAAGATATCCAAGATATTTAGTTATTAAATACATTTGTTTATGTAATTTAATAACAAACAAAGTGCAATCAATATGGAAACATCTTAATAGTATATTCGACAGTAATATTCAGTACATGAAATTTAAGATGTCATGGTTATAAACATTTGTAAGTTGCACAAATGTTGCAATTCATTTTGTAGAGTTGTAGCCGAAGAGTTCGCCAGAGATCCAGTCAGCAGGTAGAAATGGTTAAATACAAACAGACCAAAAATACCGCCTTCAATCGATATCTACAAGCGAAGGAGTACTCTCAAAAAAGTGTACGTAGATATGGAGAGGCTGGTCTAAAGTGAAGTCTAAGAACCTATAAACGCTGAAATAAAGTTTGAATCTGTATCTGCAAGATTGTTTAATGCCATACTTATACTGTGTATAATTATCTTACTCTCATTAAACTTATGTGAATAAAGAATGTAGGTACATAATACTTTCGTGTTTTTATTCATTGTGTTATTGACGGGAATCCTACTGTAGTTGCAGGTCTTGGAATTAAACATATTATGTGTATGTAGGTATATAAATATTTGCCGCTGTTGTCGATCATCGACAAGGTTCCAGGTTCAAGCTCGTTATTGGCAGTGTTTCCTCTTTGGATAGCCAAGCTAATGCGTTGTCACAAAAAGCTCCCCACCAACCGGTTTGCCGAGGTTTTGATGATAATGTGTGAGCAAATCAGCGAGCTTCAGACCCCCTATCCACAGCTACAAAGGCTACAGAAAGTTAGGTCCAATGGATGTGTATTTTAGAATTTCCCGCACGGTTACATCTGCTCTGCAACAGTATAGCAGATTGTTGTGAGTTGAGTTTTCAATACAAATATATAATACTTAATTAATATTTTACTACATTAGATGGTTAAAATGATTATCTTTATAGATTATTATAAGTCTGTCGTCTGTCCGTCTGTTGACAATAATATATTCCATCCAGGCTAATGTAGGTTACGACCAATTTTAGAAAATTTGCCAGAGTATCTAGGTAGTTTGGATTCCAGGAACACAGGGACTACTCTGTGTACTAACACTGCAGGAAAGTTAACTTTATGGATTAATCTGGGGTTATTCGATGTACGTTGGTTATAATGAAAACAGGATATTAATAGTGGGTAGGTACCTAAATGAAAAGCCACTAAATATATAAACACGCTATTTAAAGCTCCGCTTCATCTAAATAAATCTAAGGCTAAGGGTCGAGGGATCGATATTACTAACGTAGATAACGCATAGTTGTGTAGTGAACGACAAGTGCAATTAAAAACTTTATAAACAATCGGTTATATTATTTTGGGATGATACCTAATCTCGCAATCCCGATATATTCATTCTATAAGTAAATAAATTCGATATAATTACTTTATATGACACTATAATAGATTTTTATAACATAAATTTGGAAAACAATGTTATTTTCAGCTTGTAAATACAACGTATATAAGATTGCTAAATTTGACATTAAAACAATAATGTTAATTGTCAAAAGCTTATAAAAAATAGCTCATGGTACGAATTGAATGAACCATTATGGTAAATAAACAAGGTTGTTTTCATGCATAAAATAAGCTTGTTTTAGGGACATCATGGTACGAAAAGAAGAATAAGGTTGTTTGAAAGAGCGAGAGAGTATGGATGAGTGACAGAGATGAGAATTGTTAAGAGAGAGAAAGTTGCTTAGGCCCATAGCGTTATTTCTTTTCATCTTTAATGAGCCCATAGACAAATTCTCAAAAATCATTCGTTCTTAGCAGGAATATAACAATCATATAACAATAGTGTTTGGTAGAGGTCATGGTACGAATATAAATAAGGTTATTATATGCTGGAAACAAAACAGTATTGCAATAAGGTTGTTTTGTAAAAGATGGGGGTAGGCCCCCAGCGCATTGTCGATGGTGGTAAATTGACGGAATATATTTCAAATTGCGCTTCTTGTTCGGGTTAATTGTTCGATGGTCAATAACGATTCAAATGGTGCGTCTAAGTTACGCGAACCGAGCACGAGCCGAGCACACGTGGAGCACGAATTCACGTAGCGAAGACGGACTCACGAGACTCGAACGAGCGTTCGGCTCGCACTCTACTGCGCTCCGCCAATCATCAGTTTTTTGACGATAACAGGGATTCGCATCACGCTCGTGTTGTAGGTTCGTTGTACGTCCACACTTGACATCGCGAGCGACGAACGAAGAGCGGCTCGGCTCGTACTCGGCTCGTGTAGCATAGACGCACCAAAATAATATGGTATAACACGATATAGATGTTTTATGTAGCCATGAAGAAAACCGGTGATTGGACAGCAGTAGTCAAGAAAATCCTACAAATATTATAAAGTTAAAGTCGCTCACCACGCGCACGCGCACCCCACTAGCTGCGCTAGTACTTACGCAAGCGCAAATACCAGCGCTAGCGCACCCTAGGGTGCTTGCGGATTCAATCCCCGCTGGGGACACCAGAGAAGCTGGCTCCCATTTCTCCAGAATGGTACCGGAGCTGTCATGCACGCTCACTTCCCAATACGTATCCCGCATCTACCCAATGCCTGTAGCTGGGTTGCCGGAAAACTAATCTAACGGGTAGTCCTCTACTTTCTATCCAGGAAAGTTCCGGAGATGCAGTTCACTCACAGGAGCTCACTTGCTTTTGGATTACTCACCAACCCCGCGTCTGACCACCAGGTGGCAGGTGGCGTGGTAATGACGCTCGGCCACACACATCCAAATCCGTTCCATAGTGGAAGAGTAACAAACATCCATCCTCACAAACTTAACAGCTCCGGTACCATTCTGGACAGTAGGTATTCTGGTAGTGAGTGATCACGGTGCCACTCACATTATTTTTTAATAAGTACCAGGGGCGAGTACTCTGGCGGCAGGACCTACCGCAGATGGGTCTCTGACGCCTCGTAAGGGGTTGTTAGGAATAGTTTGCCGTTTTTTATACCTAACGGTGGGCAAGGTGGCCGCTCTTTAAAATCTCAGTAGTTCGACAAGAAGGGGCTGTCTCTAGCTTTTACGGTTCTTGAGATACAACAGCCCACTGACAGACAGACGGACGGGCGGACAGTGGAAGCTTAGTAATAGGGTCCCGTTGGCACCCGTTGGGTTCCTATGGATCCTTAAAAAATGGTTACGTCAGTAACTATTAGTGTGCAGACCAGCAATCCCATCACTTGAAACTAGTTAGTAATATTTGTTAACTTTTTCAACAGGTGTGAACCCAAAAGAACTTCGTGATACGAAGACGGGTGTGTTCATTGGTGCCTGCTTCTCCGAGTCAGAGAAGACATGGTTCTACGAGAAGATGCAGGTCAACGGCTTCGGTATCACTGGGTAAATTTCCATAGCAGTTTATTGAAAGCATTCATAACTATGTTAGAAAGCTAAAACATTTAAAAGTGACCCGTTTATTCCGCAGACTGCGAGGTAAAAATCTGTAACAAAAGATACAAAACTCGTCGTGGTAACTGAAGGAATAAAATCTTTCTGTACATATAAAAAAAAAAGTCAATGAAACCTCTAAAACTGGTTCAAAACTTAAATCAATTAAACCCATTTTACGAACCTTTGTTTTATAAAACCGGGTTAATTGGGATTAAAATAGAATGTAACCGAAAAGTTGGTAGTATGTACTCGCGAGATAACGGGTTTTAAATTCATCCAGTTTCCAAGCCCTGAAACGAACTTCGTGAAGTAGAACAAGCATATACTGCTAAACAAAAACTATTCAAAATCATTTATTAAATATTATTCTCTCCCCCACTCTAACCATTAGTAATCCTTCTAGGACCATTTCTCTTCCGTTTTCTATTGTTTCTTCAGTAAAAATGCAACTTTCCGACGAACAAAGTAATTTATTGCTTGAAGTGCCCTTTATCAAGTTATAAAACTGTTTTAATTTTAACTTGTAGTTTAGTTAGTTGAGGAGCTAGTTGAAGTAGCTTTGTGCTCAAATTGTACGAGTAACATTAATTCTGTTTCCATAACTGAAACAATAATAGTGTTTAGTAGTTTCCCTTTAGTTATTTTTTTAATTTTTAAGCAGACTTAAGTCATGCTCACTTTAAGGCCTTTGCTTGCGGCGGCGTCGTGTGACGGGTCGCTTCCCTCCAATATGGCGAGGAGGGCGATGGCTGCCACACGCGTCATACTTGTGAATAGGTGCTGCTTGTGGGGGCTGGTCTGCTTACGTTTGCTATTTATTTACTTATTAAGTATTTATTCAGTGTACTTTGTAATTTTGCCGCCGCGTCGGGGCATGCAATTGTTGTCAGTGCGATTAGAATGTAAATATTATGTAATGAATCTAAGCTTGTTTTGAAAAGAGTAATTGCAGAGTTTATGGCCAGCTCTTCTCAGCAAATGCAACCTTCCGAACCGGTATTAGAGTCAGACTTTTCATAAGTGCCTGCGAAGGTCTATTTGAATAAATTATTTTGAATTTAGAATTTTAAAAAAAACCAAGACTTTTCCCCGAAGAGGTTGGTATTAGACACAGTACCAAGCACAGGTACCAAGTAAATAACCAATTTTTTCTGAACGTTACTTTATTAAATAACTTATTTTACTGAAAGAATTCTTGATGTAAAACTCGTAATTTTAATCCAACTTTTTAATTATAAAAGGGAAAACTATTTCAATAATCTGTGTGTATTTAGGACTATAATATTTCCTAGAACTAAATTGAATTGACGTTTGAGTTTATTTTTGGATAAAATCGATGTTGAAAATTACCGTTTTTTCATCAACCAATTTTATTTGAGTGCTTGCGTTTTCAGCACCCTCCTAAGTTCATTGGACCATGTAATTGATTACATTCCAATCAGGAAGAATTGACCTTTCTCCGTTCTGCCCCTGACCGGAAAATGCCAGTATTAGATATTACCCTGAAACAAAAAGGGAAGTTTGAAGACCTCGTTTAAGATAAAAATATGTATGGTCTTTCGAGCGTCAACGAGTCTGATGTCCCTAAAATGTATGATCATTGTGGTAAAAGCTTAGTTACTGACTTAAGAAGCGGCGATGGTCTTTCTAACAATACAATATGTAAACATTTGGTTAAATTCAGAAATTGACACAATTTTACAGTAGCCAGTATTAGATATCAGGTGCCAGCTGAAAATCAGCGCTTTTGATATACAGCAGCACATGCTGAGCTGGTACCCTTTTGACGGCACACCCATCGTTAGACGATGCGAGAAACAAATTGTTTTATTATTATTATTTTTATATTTTGTCTGTTTTGTGTTTGTAATTTTACCAACTTCTAAATCTTCCTGTATGTTTCTTGCTCTTTTGTTTTACTCTTATTTGTGTTGTTAATGAATCTTTCTTACTTATTTACTTAATATATTACCCTGAAACAAAAAGGGAATTTTGAAGACCTCGAATATTTATGGTCTTTCGAGCGTCAACGAGTCTGATTTCCGTAAAATGTATGATCATAGTGGTAAAAGCTTAGTGAAGCGGCGATGGTCTTTCTAACAATACAATATGTAAACATTTGGTTAATTTCAGAAATTGACACAATTTCACAGCCTGGCAAGGTTCGAAGTAATGAACTAGCCCGCCATGAATTGACCAGTTTCTTTAAAGTAATTCCTTATCCACAGATGCTCCCGAGCCATGTTAGCGAACAGGATCTCCTACTGGCTTGGGGTGACCGGTCCATCTTACACCGTGGACTCCGCCTGCTCCAGTTCGCTATATGCCTTGGAGCACGCCTTCAGGGCTATTCGTGATGGGCATTGCGATGCAGCTATAGTTGGAGGATCCAACTTGTGTCTACATCCTTATGTGTCGCTGCAGTTTTCACGGTGAGTAATCTGATTGGTAAATTTATCCTACAGCTCGTTATTAACTGGGACATCCTGGGATATCCTGGGAAATTTCTCACACACGGTCATCTGATCCCAAACTAAGCAGAGCTTGTACTATGGAAACCAGATAACTGATATAATACATATACTACTTATTGTTTGTAAATACATACTTAATATACATAATTACACCCAGACTCAGGACGTATAGACATGTCCATGCACACAAATGCATGTCCTGGTGGGAATCGAACCCACGACCTGCGGCGCTATAGGTTAAGACTCCACGTCGCCAACGGGCCCGTCGACATTGTATTATTTCATCCCATTTCCAAGGATGGAGCTATGTATCCAACATTGCATTTGCTGGTGTTAGAAGTAATTAGATACTACAAAAAACTACTACTTATCTCAAAAGAATATACACACAAAAGTTGTACAGTAAAAGAAACCTTTGTACGAAACACAGATAAATTAAATTTGCTTGTAACGTCTAGAAACGTCTTCCTAACGTTTTAAAATACGGACGCTGCATTCTAGAATGCAAGGCAATTTAACTACGTATTGTTGAGAACGAATACTTGGAATAGAATAGAATACAATCCACAAATTTGTTCCCTGTTACCTAATTGAAAATTTCTGGAAACTCCTGAATCGTGTTATTGACTTCACGTATTCAGAGCAATTTGAAGCGCTCGTGGTTGTAGCACGAATAGCCGTTCTTAATCGATCGGCAAAGTTAAGCTACGTCTGTCGTGGTCGGTACCTGGATGGGTGACCGTCTAGTGGTATTTCATATCGAGCGTTTCCGTGCTTCGGAAGGCACGTAAAGCCGTTGGTCCCAGTTATCACTTAATTGTGATAGTTGTTAAGCTAGTTGGATGCCTCTTAGGCGGCTTGAAAAATTCCAACAGTAGGTTGACCACTAGCCTACCTCCACCAATCCGCAGTGGGCACGCGTGGTGGAGTATCTGCCCATTCCCTTTCAACCTGATTTGTGAAAGGAGGCCTGTGCTCAGCAGTGGGACATTATGGGCTGATGATGATGATGATGATGATTTACCTGGTTATTTTTCATTATTCTTGTTATTGGTTTCTATTAACGCCAGAAGTATACTGTAGAAAGATTTATCTATCTACTTCTCTTTATTACTTTATCTTGCGCTGGATTTCTCCGCTGGATCCGCTAGATTTGAGTATATGAGTCGTGCGTATCCTAATAAAAATTTCTTTTCCAGTTTGGGTGTGCTATCACCTGATGGTAGGTGCAAGAGTTTTGATAACAGCGCCAACGGCTACGCGCGTTCAGAAGCCATCGTCGTCGTATTCTTGCAGAAGGCCAAAGATTCTAGAAGGTGGGGCTGTAGTGATATCATTAGGACCAATGTCCAAATTCTCTCGTGTATTATTAAACATAGAAACAATTCGTGAGGATAAGGTGAGGAAGATAATGATGAAGATCTAAGCATTATAATAATGATTGAAGTAACACCAATTATGATAGAAGCTTATCTATTTTCAAACGTTAATTATGCTAAAATCACATGGCACCAAATTCTTGCACGAGAACCGTAACAATAAAGCTGTTATATTATGCAAGCTCATGTACTCCTGGTAATAAGGTAACAAACTCACTCCAAAGGTAAACTTAATCTGTACCGCACTTCAAAGAATTCATCTGAAATAACGAAGTTATTAATTTATTTTCCTCTCAGGGTCTACGCTCAACTTCTCCACGCGAAAACCAACTGTGATGGCTACAAAGAGCAGGGCATCACGTACCCGGCTGGTCACATCCAGAAGCTGCTCCTCAGTGAGTTCTACGAAGAGTGCTCCATCCCGCCATCCAGTCTGGAGTTCGTTGAAGCTCACGGAACAGGTTTGTTCACATTTTGTGTGATAGTAATCCCCTTTGACAGATCTGGCGGGAACTGCAGGATAATTTTAAAAATTTTTTTTTATTTGACCTTTTATCTTAATGAAAATAAGTTTGGTTTTTACTTTTAAAAGTATTTAAACCTAATTAGACTTCGATCAATGTAATATTGCTATTTCTGAATGAAAATTATAACAGTGGAAGGCGTTGAATAATAAATTGAAAAACAGAAAGGTCTGACATAAAATTAAAGCGTACAGCTTTCAACGTCGAGTTAGCACCATTGTTTATAACACAAAGAACTTTGATAAAGGCGTTGTTATAACAACAGCTGCAGCGCTTTAATGCCGAAAAATACAATTTTCAGTTAGACACTTTTTGAATTCAAGCGCGATTAGTAAATTCTGTGTCATTTGACATGAAAAAAATGGGTTAAATTTCTCTTGGGCTTGACATATTGTTGATTCTCTGAGATTTTAGTTCAAGGTTTTGTAAATGTGTAATGCTACGAACGAACTACGATGTACTATGAGCTACGAACGAACAGGATTCGTTCGTTGTTCGCGTAGCGTGAACGGACTTATAAGCCTCGAACGAGCATTCGGCTAGTACTCGACTGCGCTCCGCCAACATACAAAAAACACAACACAAAAAATTGCCAAACGATTTGTTTGACACAGTTAAAAACACATAAAGAAAGAGTTAAGAAGATGGTATGGTGATATGCAAGGTGCCGATTTGATTATTAAACAAGTATTACCCAACTAATATGGCTTACCGATTTACCTGCTCAGAAGATAAATTTTTAAAGCGCGGGTAATGCTATTGTTCGGCAGCTGCCTCTCCAGTATTATATATTAGTTTATGCTGCCGCCATGTGTGCGGAGGGGCGTGACTTGCGAGTGAGACGGAACTAACAGCTGCAGTGTATTATGAACCTTACAGTAGTGATCTAAGGTTGATTGTAAGTTTTAAGCATTCTTTCGTTAATCTTCGGGCTATACTTTCTTTTTTGTACGAACGAAGATTCACGACGCGCCTTATCAGTTGGGTACTACTGTTTCCGTGTATAGCGGTCCTTCATTCCAAGATCCAATGTCACAACCAATTTTTTCACATAAATTATATTTATCTGGTCTCAGGAAACATCAAATTTTATAGAATTCTCATTTCAGTTTATTGTTGTAAAGTTGTATGAGAGTTTTTTTTTTATTCTGACAAATTATAGCGCTATAGCGACCGTCTTTATTTGTATTTCAGGCTTTATGAAACTGTATACAGCTCAGTCATCATGGTTGCATAACCTCCGACAATTAGTTTTGTTTGCTTGCTTCACTCCAGTTTTCACCCCTTCTACAATACTATTCGACGTTGGATAGCACTGCAGAATTTTAGCTCCATTTCTAATACATTTTGGCTCGCGGTTAAAAATATAATGGTGCGTCCATGTTTGGCGAACCGAGCACGTGCCGAGCCACGAACGAGCACACTGCGAGCACGATTCGCGTAGCGTGGACGGGCGTGCGAGCGTCGAACGACCGCGATTGTCAGTTTTTTTACGAACAAAGGGATTCGCATCGTGCTCGTTGTAGGCTCGTTGAAGGCTCGTTAAGTACGTCTACGCTTGAAATCGCGAGCAGGGAACGAATCCTGTTCGTTCGAGGCTCGGCTCGTGCTCGCTTCGCGTAGCATGGACGCACCATTATAGTCAATGACTTCTTGTTTATTTGGAATATTTGCGGACTTATTTAGTTTGTATTAGTACTAGTAATTATAATTTAAATATTTTGATACCAACCTCCCAATGAGCGATTATTGATATTATTTCAAAGTATTATTAAGGTACATATAAATAAAAGATTCAGTAATTATTAAAATTACAATTTAACCGTCGTCCATCCATCTTTGTTTATTTTATATAGAAGGGGACGGATCTGGAGATCATCAATCACTATATTTAATTGATGCCTCCGAGTGCCGCCTTTTAGTGTCTATTATATTTTGTCCATAGTATTAAAACACAGAGTTAATAATATACTAAGTACATTACATTATGATCAATGCACACGCGTGTCATACGACTTTTTTCAACACACTAGCGAGGTTAAAACAGACTTTTTTTAACCACATGGCGCGAAAGGTTTTCTTTTTGACAGCGATTTGTGCCAATCTTATTTACTCGTTTAAAGAATGCTTCATCTACACACATATCAATTGCATTGAGGTAGAAAATTAATATAATCGGGATTATACCTATCATAAAACTGTGTGGTAGTGTAAAGTAAAAAGCACTAGTGAAAGAAAGTAGAAACGGTGCAATAAATCTCACTTTACGAGCGTGTTGAAAAAGTATCAACAATATTCTGTCTGTCCCTAGGTACAAGAGTAGGAGACCCCGAAGAACTGCTGGCCATCGACGAGATCTTTTGTACTGGTCGTTCGGATCCCCTTCTAATCGGCTCCATTAAGTCTAACTTGGGTCATAGTGAGCCTGCTTCTGGACTTTGCTCCATTGCCAAGGTAAGACAGCCTTCCCAATCTTTTAAAAATCTGCTCAGAAAATACCAATGTTAAATAAACAGACCAGAGCAGCTTCCATCCAGTGGTTATTAGTGATTCCAACCAGATGGTCTGTTTATCGAGAGGGACTGGGTTGTACTAAATGCTCTGGTATATGGTAGCCATTCCACAGCATTTCTTCTGCTTCAATTATCGTCTCCTCTAGAACTTTTGCCATTTCGACTCACTGAAAGAAGCTAATATATTCAAAATATTATTAAATTATTGAAACAAATGAAGATCTGTAATTAGCTATAATAGCTATGATGCAAAAAAGTTACACTGATGGCGTAGATTCGATGATTTCTCGCTCAATTCGAATAAACTTATTAAAAAATTTGAAAGCCACTTTTAATTGATTTATTTTTTATTTATTTACTTTATACTGAGTCGGGGCTTTATTTCTACTCCGCGACACATGGATTATTTTTTGTTGCTATAGTTTGTATTTCCTTTTTATTAAAGTATAATTTTTTTTGTACTTTTTCTGATTAGTATTTTGAGCGTTGTGTTTGTCATTACGTCTAATAAAACATCGATTTCTAGATGTGCATAGCCTATAGCACTGGGTACATCCCACCTAACCTCAACTTCAACGTGGCTCGAGAGGGAGTAGCCGCCTTCGCCGAGAATCGTCTCCAGGTCATCACTGATAAGCATCCCTGGAATCGCGGCATGTCTGGCATCAACAGTTTTGGCTTTGGAGGAGCCAATGCTCACGTTCTGCTGAAGGATGTTGCTAGGGAGAAGGTTAGTCCGAATCCTAAGCCCTATTTTATTTCTTATTGACTTTGTTGTTCAATTTCTTTAACTCTTACTGGATCATTTTTTATCTCAACGTAGTAAGTAATTATACGATGGAAGGTTCAGCACCTCCCACATCCTAGAAAAGAAATGGTTCCCAATTCCATTTTCGAATGACTTATTAAACGTTTTTACAAAATCAATCACTCTAAACTAACGCCTATATTCCTTCTCTCATTTAGATAAACAACGGTATACCATCAGATGACTTGCCCCGTCTAGTCTGCGTCTCAGGCCGTACTGAATCAGCTGTGGCTAAGATCCTCGATGACTTGGAATCCAGGACAGTGGACATTGAACTGGTCCGACTTCTTCACTCTATCCATGATGATGATATCACTGGTCATGTTGTTAGAGGATATTCTCTACTTGGTAAGCATAGATCCGGCCGGATGTTTGCTTCTTCTGTTACCTTAATTTTCGATAAAGGAGTCTAAAATGCCCTGATTTGTCGAAGGGAAAAATGCTCAGAGAATAATTAAATTACAGCTTAATCTGTTTGTGCATATATTGTTTCAATAATAACAGCTATTCTGGTGGCTAAACAATTAGCTATTACTAAGACTTATAATATAGATCAAGGGTACAAATCTGTTCTTTCGCGCATTAAAACAAATGATTTTACCTGAAACGTTCTTCCCAGGTTCAACACCAACAAAGAGTGTCTCCATTGCTCGTGATATCCAGTACTTCTCGGGCGTCCGTCGCCCAGTGTGGTTCGTGTACTCCGGCATGGGCTCCCAATGGGCTGGTATGGCTACCGACCTCATGAGGATCCCGGTATTTGCTGCTGCTATTGAGAAGTATGTATGAGTATCCTGTACAGTTAACCATCTTATAGGATATTTGACTTTTTAGGGTATCTAAGTTTAAATTTCCTTATTACAATTAGTGGATTAAGAATTAAATATTATCTAGCGAAGATTCCTTTATAGACTCATAGTCATCAATCTATGTAGCCTCTTTTGACTTTCTTGTCTTCTTCTTGTTATTTTCTCTTTTGTCTAAAGCAAGATCTAAATAATCATCTTATATTAACATATTTCCTTATTTAATAGGTGCCACAAAGCTCTAGCGCCTAAAGGAATCAACTTGACAAAGATCATCACCCAACCAGACCGCCAGATCTACGACAACATTGTAAACTCCTTCATCGGAATCGCTGCTGTACAGATTGGTCTCACGGACATCTTGAAGACTATTGGCATTGAACCTGATTATATTATTGGTAAGGCTAAGACATTTTAACCGACTTAAAAAAAAAAAGGATGTTCTTAATTTGGTTTGTTACCTCATAACTCCGTCATTTATTAACCGATTTGGAAAATTATTTTTTCGTGCGGAAGGGTACACCTCCTGTTTGGTCCCATTGTCATCAGGTCAGGATTTGATTGCTTCTTAGTGTACTTTGAAGTCGGTTTAAGTTTTTTGTAAAACTATGTCAGCCATCTACTCAAATACCATGGTTATTATTATGAGGTTGTGACTCGCTGGTATCATCAATTCAACTTTTTTGGTACCTAATTTAAATCCACTTTTTTCGTTTTCAATGTTCTTTTATTGTCCTATGCAAAAAGTTTTAGTCATTATCATCTTTCTATCCTCCTTCATACTTAGACTTGACTTTCATCGAAATAAAATGTTTAATTACGACATTATTTTATTCATTACCAGGGCACAGTGTAGGTGAGCTGGGCTGCGCGTACGCCGACGGCTGTTTCACAGCAGAACAGATGATCTTGTCTGCGTACAGCAGAGGTCTGGCTTCAATTGAAACTCCCTTCATTAAGGGATCCATGGCTGCTGTTGGTCTTGGATACAATCAGGTACGTTAATTCGTCACCTTTTCACCTTGTTTGAAACCTATCCTAACTATAATAATATAATATTATAAATGCGAAAGTGAGTTTGTGTGTTTGTTACGCCATTACACCTCAAATAATCAACGGATCATCTTGAAATTTGGCATGCAGAAAGCCCATGGTATGGAAAAGGACATAGGCTACTATCCCGGAAACGCGGGTGAAACCCCGCGGACAGCTATGGATTATATAAAACATGTAAACCCTTACTCATAAAACGATATATAACTAATATACAGGATGATTTTTTTTTCTAGCCAGTGTGGGCAACTTCTGAACTACAGGTCTTAGAGAAAATAAAAATGCCATTAAAAGTTATTTTAAGAAAATAGTATTTTCGGAGATATGGATTTTTTTTTTCCATATTCTTCTTCTACGTCACAATATGAACAAAATTAGAGGTCAATTTTGATAACTTCTAGCAACTTGTGACCAAGATTTTCGTACATAATTTTGTTCGTATTGTGAAGTAGAAGCAGAAAAAGAAAAAAAAAATATTGAAAAAAAAAACCAAAAAACGCATTTTTATTTTCTTCAAAATTCAGCACGGAGTTCCTTTCAGCGTTTTTCTCTAAGAAGTAGTTCAGAAGTTGCCCTCACTGGCTGGAAAAAAAATTCACCTGTTATACTGTTTAAAGGGTAACGTGACTTTTTGGCGGGAACTTGCAGAGTGACGTAGCATTTTCATTTTTATTTTCATAAATTTGTGTATTTTGAGTTTTATTGTGTATTTTTGGTGGTATTTTACCCAATAAAGATCATCCATGTGCACCAGTGAAGTGAAATGAAATGAATTATGTGTATCGTGACTTTTCAAGTTGTCTCAAAATTTCCGTGTAGAGTTTTACTACAATGACCACCATTGTAGTAAAACATGACTTTTATGGACGTTGACTGACTGAGGACTATAATGTGAAGTGATTTATTGTGACTGGAAACTATAATATAACTCGACACTGGCAGAAATGAGCCCTAATTTGGGCTTGGTTGCCAAAATTAAAAATAAGAAGAAGAAAGGGTAACGTAAATAACGTCACTCTATTTTCGTTGTCAAATAATGTAACAGGAGGGGGCCCATATTATTTATACGGCTGATACGGTTGTAGCTCCTGTGAGTAACCATCTTCTTTATTTATCTAGGATAATGTTATGTAGTTTTGTACAAATTGTATTATGTTTATGTACGATCTAGCTTACATAGGTACACATGCCTATTTGGAGATAAGGGGCCTTATAGCAGTCCTTAGGTGACGAATAATGTTGACCAACCTATATGTAGTACTTGGAGAAGTAAAAAGGAAAATTTTCGTACAAATTCCATTGAACATTACTTAAAGTTGTTAAGTTATGTAAAACAAGTAGTTCATAGCCCCCTTCTTAGTCCTGTATACTGTTTAAAGGGTAACGTAATTAACGTCACTCTATTGTCATTGTCAAATAATGTGACTTTATTTACGTGACCATTTAAACAGTATACTTATTAGTTAAATAGCGCTTTATGAGTAAGGGGGGTACTCTGCAGTTATGGCGATCTTCATCAGCAGAGTATATTATTAGATCCTCATTTTTATAAGTCTACATAATGAATATCACATAATCTGTAAATAACAATCAATGTTAGTCTACAACAGAGGCACGATGCCCTATGAAAATCTTTGTCTACAGCATATGCTACATCACTTACATTTCATCCAATAGCCATAATAACATTGACGTGTGTTAGCCAAGGAAATTTTCTGCCCTCATTACCATCATTCATATAAATTAACATTCACCAAATTGACCAAGCATATCATAGTTTACTGATATCCCATTCCCTCCACCAGATCAAAGTGATGTGCCCACCGGAGATCGAAGTGGCCTGCCACAACGGTCCCGACTCGAGTACCATCTCTGGCCCGGCTGACGTCATGAAGAACTTCGTCGCGAAGCTGACTGCACAGAACATCTTCGCTAAGGAGGTTCCTTGCTCCAACATCGCTTACCACTCCAAATATATTGCTGAAGCTGGTAAGAGACTTTTCCTCAATTTACCTATTTAAACAGCATATTTGGACTAGGAAGGACTTCGTGAAAGTTGTTAGTTATCATGAGTACAATCTACGGCAAAGTTAAGCTACGTCTGTCGTGGTCGGTACCTGGATGGGTGACCGCCTAGTGGTATTTCAAATCGAGCGTTTCCGTGCTTCGAAAGGCACATACAGCCGTTGGTTCCGGTTATCACTTAATTGTGATAGTCGTTAAGCTAGTTGCATGCCTCTGGTGGAGTATCGCCCAGTCCCTTTCACCCTCATTTGTGAAAGGAGGCCTGTGTTCAGCAGTGGGACATTAAAGGCTGATGATGATGATGATGATGGATCATGTGTCTAAGTATCGTTTACTGATTACCAGTCACCCCATATAAAAGCTAGAACCTATAAAGACTTCAACAAAATTATTTCACGATTCAAATTTAATAAAATTGGAGAGCGAACTTAAATAACGCCTTTTGTGACATAAATCTGGAAATAATTCAGCACTTACCTGGATCTTTTACTAAATTGTACCAAAATGACCATTGGCGAGCGGGAACTTAGCCAAATGTCTTTCCGCAGTGCCGTTTTGGCACCAGGCCATCTGCGTGAGATTAATCTTTAAACGATCTGAGATGTTTTTGTCAATTTCATGAGGAACCATCCGTTACTTTGCACTCAGCTTTATTACCATTGACATTCGGCAGAATACCTGGATAGTAGTTTAGTAATACTAGTAATTTTTGTTACAAAAATAATTATAGTTCTAGACTTTTGGAAATAGTCCCTTGGAATATAAGTTTGTTTGTTTTTTATAGCTATGAATTTATCATCACTAATAGTTTTTTTAATAGGTTGAAAGATGAGTCTAACAGTAATTCTGCATAAATAAAATATATCCAGGGACTCTGACGATATTGGTTTACATAAAATAATAGATGACCGATTGACTTTATTTCATAACAGGCCGATTTTTATGAAAATGATTAATTGATGCCATTTGCTATTTTTAAAAGTAAAGTACCTATATTGTTTTAATTTATTTAATGGCTTGTTTGTTTTTTATAACTGCTGCCAATGTTTTAAAAACTTAATTTATATTAAAATCCTTTTTGATGAAAATTATTTTGTGAATGCCATTTGCTGTTTAAAAAAGTAAAAAGAATATCATTTTTATTTACTTTATGGCACAATAACTAACTTTTTTGTAATAGAATGATGGCCACTAATTAAAAAAAAAAAAAAAAAAAGCTATAAAATTTATATAAGTAACTGAGTTTTTGGCGAGAAATTGCAAAGTGACATTGCTAAATTATAACATTTTCTCAGTTGTATATTTTGACATTACGTATGCAATAAAGATCAGTCCAAGTGCACAAGTGAAAAGAAATGAAATACGTGCATCGTGACTTTTCAAGTTGTCCTAAAAGGCTGGTTTTATTGTAACTCGACAAAAAATAAGTCCAAATAAAAAGGTTTTAGTTGCGAAACAGAAAATAAAAAAAGTTGGGGATAAAGTTTTTTTTTAATCTGATATACCTACTTAACTCGTAATTTCCCTATATAATGTTTGATTTTTGTTTACCAGGTCCAAAACTACTCAAATACTTGACTGAAGTGATCCCAGAACCTAAAGCTCGTTCCGAGAAATGGGTGTGCACTTCGTTACCCCAGGCTCAATGGAAGGATGCTAAAGCCGAGTTTTGTTCAGCTGAGTACCACACCAATAATCTTTTGGTAAGTAACCAGTGGCGTAGCTTGCCCTAGATGGGTCCTTTATCAAAATTTATTGAGGGCCCTTCTACCTGACTACGGCGAAACAAAATAGAGGGTATTTTTTTGTGATTTTGGCTTCCACACCTTCGGGGCCCCTGAAATCCGGGAGGGGGCCCATATTATTTATACGGCTGATACGGTTGTAGCTCCTGTGCGTAACCATCTTCTTTATTTATCTAGGATAATAAATAAATATCCTGGGACATTCCTCACACACGGTCATCTGATCCCAAACTAAGCAGAGCTTGTACTATGGAAACCAGATAACTGATATAATACATATACTACTTTTTGTTTGTAAATACATACTTAATATACATAATTACACCCAGACTCAGGACATACAGACATGTTCATGCACACAAATGCATGTCCTGTGCGGGAATCGAAACCACGACCTGCGGCGCAATAGGTGGAATCTTTATCAGACTCTTAACCAACTGCGCCAACTGGCCCGTCGATAATGTTATGTAGTTTTGTACAAATTGTATTCTGTTTATGTACGATCTAGCTTACAAAGGCACATATGCCTATTTGGAGATAAGGGGCCTTATAGCAGTCCTTTTAAGTGACGAGAAATGTTGACCAACATATATGTACTTGGAGAAGTAAAAAGGAAAATTTCGTACAAATTCCATTGAAAATTACTTAAAGTTGTTACGTTATGTAAAACAGGTAGTTCATAGCACCCTTCTTAGTCGGCCTATAGTGACGGGAAACTACGGAGCTCTACGCTGTGGCCCGACACTCACTTAGCCGTTTTTTAATATTAACAATAGCTTCTTTGGAAGAGTGTCCTACTTTTTTTTAATTGATTTTTCCACAAACAGAGCCCAGTCCTATTCGAAGAATCGTCCCGGCTTATCCACCACAATGCGATCACCATAGAGATCGCCCCCCACGGGCTCCTACAGGCGATCCTGCGCCGTTCACTGAAGAAGGACGTAATCAATATTCCACTGACCCAGAAAAACCATAAGGACAATGTGCAAGTGCTGTTCAACGCGTTGGGCAAGTGAGTACACCATGAAGTTATGGTAAAATCAGATCAGATTGAATTATAATCTGCAATGGTCGGTTTTGTAACCAAATTATTTGTGTTTTAGTCTAAATAACTGATTTTAATATTATTATACAAATAGCTTACAAAATCCTAACTAATATTATGAATGAAAAAGTTAGTTTGTTTGTTTTTACGCCTTCACGTCTCAACTACTCAACGGATCCTCATGAAATTTGGCATGTAGATAGCCTATGGTATGGAGATGGACACTTTTTATCCCGGGAACGCGGATGAAACCGCGGCTGACAGCTAGTCATCTATATTAATGTGGAATTTCAGATCAATTTGTACGAGATAAGAATATGAAATTCCTATTTGGAATTGTTAATTCGGATGTAATAGGTGTAATAAATAAATTATTGGATACAGATTCCTTTGAATTAGACGATCTACTTATAGATTAATTCCAACTTGAGTAAATTTTAATAGCTGCTAAACAAATTACTTTGGTACTATATTATACTTATACCTATAACTCTTTTATGCAGGGCTCATGTACTCATTCCGTCTTGCATACGCAGTTCAAATCTGTAGATATGACTGTACAATAAAAACTTTTTAACAAAAAAATAAACCACCGAAAAAACTGAAAAGCAAAAAATAATTTTGAATATAACTTGAATTTTATAAGGTTTTGCAGTCGGGGACAAACCAATAACCTACGTAGATATGTATTTTTTTGTAATATTTGTTAAATGTAATGTTTGTCTAAAAAGGAAGCTAAGCAATATTGCTAACGCAATTCATTTTTCGAATTTAAAGCTAGGGCTCTACCGCGTAACTTTGGTGGTAATCGTAACGAACACCATTAATTATTTCATCCAATGATCCGCACGCGGTATGTCGCGACGATGACCATTCGTGGGCCCTGATTGGAAGTAATTTATTAATGGTGTTCGTTACGATTAACACCAAAGTTACGCGGTAGAGCCCCCGGTCCCATAGTAAAAGTATACACACAATAATAGCTTATGTTATTGGTTTGTCCCCGACTGCAAAACCTTATAAAATTCAAGTTATATTCAAAATTATTTTTTGCTTTTCAGTTTTTTCGATGGTTTATTTTTTTGTTAAAAAGTTTTTATTTTATAATTTTTTGTGGCTATACTCTACTTATTATTACTACATGCTTAATTTTTGATTTCTTTTGATGTAATACACAACTCAGCATTAAAATCTGTGAGTGAACAATAAATCATCCCTATTTTCCCACCCTTAGAGGAATACCCTATCCAATAAAAAAAGAATTATCAAAATCAGACTACTCAGTCAAAAGTTATGCGTGATCATACATAAAAAAAAAAAAAAAAATATACGCGTCGACTTGTAAACCTCCTCCGTTTTTTCGTCGGTTAAAAAGACGGAATAATGTACAGTGGCCACACGTGAAAGTAAGCACGTGCATATTGAACTGTGCAAACCTCATAGAAATTGAGAGCCGCACATTCACATCACACATTTTGATACGTGTGTCGTCGAAAACAATTTTACCAGTGTAGGCAGTGTAGGCGCATCGAGAAAAATAAAATTGGTAGAAAAAAGATTTTTAGCAAGGTAGAAAAGGCTAACGGGGCCCTGAGAATTGCATTGCTTGGAGGTTAATCCGGCCCTGCTTTTATGCTTCGTATAGGTCGGCAATACATTTTCAAATTTCCATCAGGTCGACCACTTGTTTGCTTGACAGCTTAGAAACAAAAAAATATTCGATTTCAACCCCCCTTCTTCCACAGATTGTACGAATCTGGTCTGAACCCGCACTTAGCCAACATCTACCCTCACGTGCCGTTCCCGGTGTCTCTGGGTACTCCGATGCTGGCGCATTTGGTCGAATGGGAGCACAGCGAGGATTGGTAAGTAACTGATATTTGATTTAATTTGATATCTTAGGTATAAGAAAGCCTTGGGAGTTTAAGCTGTGACGTCATTATAAAAATCTTAAATCTGGGATGGTCATTCAAAGTATTTTAGTTTTAGCGTTCACCGCATTTTAAATCGTGTATGTCTAGAGTTCTGCATTCTGTAAATCCATGGGGCACTTTTGATCATTGCACGCACGCAGCGACCGCAGAACTCTAGACCACTCGCTTTCGGATCGGCGCCTGTGCTTTTGAACTTGACATTTTGAGAGAGGTAGAGCATAGCGTTTATTCGTTCAAAGAGCAGCTCGACTGGGGAAGTACTGCACCTTAAAGAATACCGCAGCCAAATAACTTTATGTTGTGTAAAGTTGTGTTCCTGCGCGTGAGTAAGGTCGCCAAAGCTCATAGGGGAGGGGGGAAAGGTCGGTAACGCGTGAGCGATGCTTCTTGTGTTGCAAGCGTCCATATGGCTACGGTAACCGCTTACCATCAGGTGGGCCGTATGCTTGTTCACCGACTAAGGTGTATAAAAAAAAAATCATTTTCTTATATTTTAACATTTTCAACGCTCTTTTTAGTCCTGGGGCAAACCAGTATAATATGAAAGTACCTATAGAGGAAACTATATTTGGTGTGAGTTCTTTCCATGGCTAAGTGCCAAATTGCAGCAATGGCCAGAAGCAGCATAGCTATTAATGTAATATTAGAGCAGTTTTTGGATTGACTGATGAAACGAAATATCGTTCTTATAGCGATTGAAAAATCAGCCCTCAATGTCATAAAAACAAACGAGTGAAATACAATTCAAACCACCTACTTTTTTCACCAATTAATTTGCGAATCCCAACAAAATTGCGTATTTACCCACCCCCACACACTCCACACCCCAAAATGGTAAAACTTCGAATGCAATAAAGACCCGTCCCTTATTAATTGTGGGCCATCAGTCAGCCGGCCACAAACAAATGGCCTAAGGCTGATCTATAGCAGCCACTTTGTTCATTGACTGCAATATAGAGGGACGGTTGCGGAGGCATTTTTCAAAATGGGGGATGAGGTATTTACATAGGAATTTGGATTATTAACAAGGTTTCTGTTTTTTTTTTTGGATATTCTAGGAACATTAACAGTCTTACCTAACTACCTTACCTTCAAGCCTCAAGAGCTTGGCAATAGTAATTGTTTGGTTTTAAATTTATGTGACTGATCAAATCATATCAATCGTAAAATAAATACATAATAAATACATATAATCAAGTATAACATATACCTATAACCAGCGGGCGGGGAGCTTTTTCCGCCAACGCGTCAGCTTGGCTATCCAAAGAGGAAACGCTGCCAGCCTTCTGGGAACCTTGCCGTTAATCGGAAGCAGCGGCAGGCTTGAGGAAATTTTCTATATATAGATTATATTTTGTAAATATAGATTGTATTTTGTACATATTTGCTGTTAATAAAACGTGTAAACTATAATCAAGTCAATCGTAAATATGCATACAGAACCTAATGGTCAGTTCACACCGAGACGAGACGTGACGCGACGATGCTTTTGTTTCACAAAGATAAAGTCGAGCTGGCCGCGGCGTACTCCAATTCTCACATTTAAAGTACCTTTTTGTGTAGTAGATTAAGTTCTATTTGAATCGCTATTTTAAAAACTGCGCGCCGCCTCGCTACCGCTGACCCTAAGGCGACAAAAACTATCATGTACCAGTGTTTTACAAAAACCACTTTTTTTTTAAATCGCCATAATACTTTCGGATTCATTTGGAGTGGGCGCATTATATATGTTTTTTTTATTTCAACTCTAATCCATCTTCATGTCTTTTCTTTCGTCACATAATCTATCCATCTCTTCTCCGATCTTCCTCCCACCACATATCCATCTGTTTAACAATAAAAATTTTAGATATTGGTGACTCACGCACAGATTGAATATTATCTGAATACCTATATAATACTTATATCTCGGAAAACAATAGACTCCTCTGAAAGTAAAAATTAATATAATATTATTTATTCAGGTATGTGACATCATACAAAGCTCAAGAGAAGATGAAGTCTGGTGAGAGAACAGTGAGGATGTCAATTGTTGATGAAGACAGCGAATACATGGCAGGACACGTTGTTGACGGTGAGTTTGCACACATATTAGCACTAGCGGATTCAGCAAGATCAAAAAGTATCTGGGTCAACCCCTACATCTTGATAAACCCTCTCAGCTACCCTCAGTTGGTAGTAAACTTAAGTTTGATGTAAGATAGATAATAAAAATTGTGTCACTTAATACTAAAAGACTAGAGCAATACGGAAGGACATAAGCCTAAATCAGGCAATGTAGGTATTTACGGACGTGTTAATACATCAATTCAATTCATCAATTGTTCGACTTGATGCCCACTGCTACCTTCCACCATCGCAACTCTCGCCATCGACGGGGAGTCCATCCTCACATATTGAAACCAGAATTGTGTCGAACCGTGCGGGCCCAAAGGACTTTTCTTCCGCGGACGCTCGGACTGTGGAATGAGCTCCCCGCCGTAGTTTTCCCAATGGAGTACAGCATGGGGTTCTTCAAGAAGGGTGTGAAGAGTTTTCTTCAGGGTCGGCAACGCGCGAGTGATACCCCTGGTGTTGCAAGCGTCCATAGGCTACGGTTACCGCTTACCATCAGGCGGGCCCTATGCTTGTTTGCCACCTTATTGGTATTTTAAAATAAATACTATTTACTACTACTACTACTACTGGGATGAGAAAATTGTGTATCCCTTCTAAATCATATTGCATACACCGCTATAGGAGTGTGAGATTTAGTATAGTTAAATTTTATATGGAGAAGGTGAAAGTGAAATCCTCACTAAATTAAAAACATCCTCTCAGGTCGTAACTTGTACCCGGCTACCGGCTACCTAGTCCTTGTCTGGGAGACCCTCGGTATGATGATGGGAGAGCTCTACACTGAAGTGTCTGTTGTCTTCGAGAATGTTCGATTCCAGAGAGCCACGAACATTCCTAAGGATGGAAATTTGGAGTTCATTGTCATGATCCAGAAAGGCAGTGGGAACTTTGAGGTTTTTGTCTTGTTCTTTTACATAAAATACTTTGAGTGTGTGTTAGAGTGCTTCTTTTATTATAATACTACAAATGTTAAAATGCGAAAGTTTTGTTGATATTTGTTAATCAATTAAATTGGGCCTAAATTGAATAAATGGCTTTGACTTTGACTCTGAATTACGCCATAATAGCAGAGGTCATTTAAAAAAGTCTATTCGTAGATAGAGCATATCCAAAAAAAAAATTAAAAGACCAAATCTGGCAAATCTTAAAAATTCTCTGAAATAATTTATTTTGTTTTGTGAGTTTCCTTTAATCTCACAAAGTTAATTTTAATCTGGATATTAGAAGGTTTATTTTTTTCTAATACACCTTAACTTGGGCGGACAAATCTAAATTCTTAGAAAGTTTCTTGGCAACATTAAATATTTCGGAACCAGAGATAGGAGAAAGGAAATTAAAACAGTTTTCTATCTCGGATTTATCTAAAATATTTCGGAATCAAGTTAAAGAAATAAAATTAACACACAGTTTTCTATCATTTAGATTGTAGAAAGTGGAGCATCAATCGTGACTGGTCGTATCTATGCTAAGAAGAACGTAGGGCAAGATTACCGAGTGTTGCCAGCTGTCCCTGAGGCTACTGGACCAAGCGTCAAGCACATGCTCACTAAGGACTTCTATAAGGAACTGCGTCTTAGAGGATATCAATACAGGTAATACTAATGGTAAAAGGTTTGTTAACAGGATTACTTCGTTTTTGTTTTTTAATTTTACTTCACGGTCTTAATAAGTAAGAGATCTTTAAGATTAATGATTTGGTTATTGGTGCTGCATCATAAATTTATGCATAAATTTAAATCAATTGAGTCAATTTGAAATAAACTTATTACTGGTTAACTGCGAATATAGCGACGAATTTAAAAAAATCCTCTTCAATAGGCGTGACATGAATAATAATAATAATTAGATTTATTTTCTCACTACATTATTTGATTAGTAGTACATATTTCATTCATACATATTTAGGCAAACTATATACTGTGGGAGACTGGTGCCTAAACTAGGCAAAATACCTGTATTTCAGGTCACCAGGTCTCCACTTACTAGAATAATTATACAATTCAGTAATAGGTTGCTCATTTAAAAGAATTGCTGTAGGAAATTGATAAAATCAATCAATGAATCGGCCGGGCTTGAAACTCATCGGTTCTTTCATATATTTTGTACCTTAGCCACTCCAACACGCGTCACAGCCGTTCTCTGTCCATCATGAGGCTGAGATACCTACCTTATTAAGACTTTTTTGCAGGCTCGCTTCTTTTCAGTCTTTCAAATCCACAATCTGTTTCTTCCTGAATTACTCCGTTGAAAGCATTTTTTTTTTTCTAACAGTGGTCTTTTCCGCGGTATCCTCGGTTGTAACGTCGAAGGCACCCGCGGCCGCGTCGCTTGGGTCAACAATTGGGTCACATTTATGGACTGCATGCTCCAAGTGAAGATCATCGGACAAGACACCCGCGGACTATTCGTGCCGACCAGAATTGAGAAGCTTTCTATTGATGCCAATATTCATTACAACGCTATCTCCAAAATGAATCCAGATTCCACGAGAAACTCCTTTGAAGTTCGCGTATATCCAGATTTGGATGTGATTCGGTAATTAGTTTTATTTATATGCGTTGTCAATATGCTCTGTTGTAGTGTGTTGAAATATTAAAAGTCTGCAGGAATTTCTACTGACATTACAGGAAAATATAAAATGGCTTAAATGATGATAAATATTAGGAATAAAAAAAACAATCTTTCATATTTACGACAATGGACGTTCAAGTTCTACATTTAATTTGGAATAATGCCAAATTCATTTACAATTTTTTGCTTCTCTAACGAGATACTGAAACTAATGGGTTGGAAATACTCAATGTAGATATAATAAAGTCTGAAATGATTGTACAAGAAGATTTCTTAACGATTCGTGGGAACTTAGGATGGTTTTTAACGTTATTTTTGTAACAGGGCTGGTGGTGTCGAAGTTCGTGGACTTCACGCTACTCCCATATCTAGGAGATTACCATTAGGTGTACCTGTGCTTGAGAAGAATGAGTTCATTGGCCACTTTGAAAAGGCCAAAATGAAGGTAAACTTTTATTACTACTATCGTCAAGATTATCCATAGTAATATAAATTTATATGCCTACAATTTCCAAATTGCAATACATCAAAATTGTTTATTTTTTACTGTACAAAAAAATCATTTGTTTTTTTTTTGCCCCATAGCAAGAAGATGTCCTCCGTTGCAACATCCAACTGATCTTAGAAAATATACAAACATACAAAGTGAAGAGCATTGAATTAGTTGATGAAGAATATAAGAAGAATGGCCTGGAACCTATCCTAGAAAAAGTAGCTGATATGCTTGGAGACTTGCCATTAGTTCAAGCTGAACTTCTATTGATATCTGAGGATCCTATTGAGATGCCGTCAAATATTACTGTTGAAAATAAGAAACTAGTTGGTGAATCCAATACTGTTATATTCATCGGAGCTAATCTTCTGCAGAGACCTGAAGTAAGTCCTAAAAAACATATAATATTACAAGTAGAATTGCAGTTAATTATCACTTTACCCATTATCTCGTTAACTTTTTTAAATATTTCATGATATATTATGCAAAATTAAAACTAAAGATTAATTTTTAGGTCCTCCAACAAGCAGTAGCGACCCTCCGCGACAAATGCTTCGTCATCAGCAGAGAAAAGGAACGCCCCGATCCCAAGCAATATGCTGAGAAATACGATATTGTAACCATATACGACACTGGAGTCGAATACTTAGTCATGTTTAGAAAGCGAGTTGGAGCTAGACCAGCTAAGTTTGTTAAGATTCTGGCCTCAGATCAAACATTCTCCTGGATAGACAAAGTTAAAGAAGAAATCAAGGAGGGTCAAAAAGTTGTGCTTTACAATCAAGACGAGGCGATCAATGGACTTCTAGGTTTAGTTAATTGTCTAAGGAGAGAACCTGGTGGTGAAATAGTATACGGCGTTCTTATTGCTGATTCATCTGCACCTCCTTTCAATCCTGATTTAGAGTTCTACGAAGATCAACTGGATATGGATTTGGCTCTTAATGTTTATCAGAATGTAAGTATTCATATAGTTGAGACTTTTGCATTACACTTGATTTTGAGTTTAATATCTTTGAGAGAAAATTGATTTTCATTTGATGAGACAATTACATATTTTTTTAGGGTCAATGGGGTACCTACCGTCACTTGCTTCTTGGTGACTTAGAAACAGTTCGTGCTAACCACGCCTACGTCAATACCCTGACTATTGGAGACTTGTCTTCTATGAGATGGCTTGAAGGACCAATCAGATCGAACCATGTCTTCAAAGAGGATAACAAACTACTTATTCATGTAAGCCTATTTTATTAGCTGGAAGTTTTCTTACTTATTATTAAACTTAGATCAAATAGTTTCATCTCTTTCCTTCCATCAGGTATACTGTTCAGCTCTGAACTTCCGTGACGTCATGACAGCTACCGGCCGCGTGACAGTTGACGCTGTCGCTCGCGGCAGACTTGCGCAAGAGTGCGTACAAGGTTTCGAGGTAGTCGGAAGAACATTAAAGTAAGTTATTTAAATTATTTACTATTTTTAAGGAGATGCATCTGCTGCTTTTTGAAATATTTCCTGTTACCCAAAGGTTGCCTGGGAGAGATCACGTCGCCTGTATTGGCTTATCTTCTTTTATGTATATCATTATTACTTCTCTTGAAGTACTTTCTCTCTTCTCTTTGGGGTATACAATAAAGAATATTTCATTCATTCATTATATTTTTGCCTTTTTAAATGTCCTGTTTTCGAAACTTTTGAACATACGATTCTTCTTTGTTAACATTATTTTCTGGTTAACAGTGGTTCCCGAGTTATGTCTATGGTCAAAAATCGTGGTATGGCTAACGTTGTCGAGGGTGACAGAGCTCTAATGTGGAGTATTCCTGATGAATGGAGCTTTGAAGAAGCCGCCACTGTACCTGTAGCTTACGGAACTGTGTACTACGCTATGGTAACTATAATATTTGAAATTCTTTTGATTATTGCAAGAATAAAAAATGAGAGAT
Organism: Achlya flavicornis; assembly: GCA_947623365.1. Taxonomy (NCBI): domain Eukaryota; kingdom Metazoa; phylum Arthropoda; class Insecta; order Lepidoptera; family Drepanidae; genus Achlya; species Achlya flavicornis. The sequence goes on from OX392487.1 coordinate 2,907,219, forward strand.
AATTTATTTAGCAAACAAGTCTAATTGGTCTCTCACAACTCTTATAGAGCAAAAACCTTTTGCAGTAGAAATATTAATTCAAATACAGTAATTTACAAATCTTTTACAACTTATAAATATCTATATCTACTAATCACTGGATCTAAATGCTTAGTATGTCCTTGACTTAGCCAAGCAGATCGCATTGTCTGTGGTGAGAAATTGGCAATGTTCAAACGAAATTAATGTAATTGTGATTCTTTGGATTAATTAATCGAGGCGATGATAGCTCAGTGGTATTGAGATTTCGGTGAAGGAAAACATCGTGAGGAAACCATAGCACGGTGGTAGGGTACCTTGTAGGACCCACCTAGCTGGCTACCACCCTCAAATCTGTCAACAAGCACCTATCGGTGTGCTGCACTTGAGTTTCTGAAAGCCAGTTCTTTCTAGGCTTTGTGTGCTTATCACTTACGGCCACATCATCACTTACCATGGTGAGATTGCAGTCAAGCACATGCCTTAAGGACAAAAAAACAAGATCATACACATTTTATTATAAGCTTTTATGTAGTTTCACCTGTCCGATGTCTGTAATGGAATCTGCAAGAAAATTTGACCCACTTCTCAGCGTCCGATTGAGCTAAAATTTACTAATTGTACCCAACTAATATGGCTTACCGATGCAACTGCGCAGAAAACACATTTTCAAAGTGCAGGAAATGCTATTAGTCTGCAGCTGCCGCCATGTGTGCGGAAGGGCGTGACTTGCGAGTGAGACGGAACTGACAGCTGCAGTGTATTAGGAACCTTAAAGTAGTGATCTAAGGTTGATTGTAAGTTTTAAGCATTCTTTCGTTAATCTTCGGGCCATACTTTCTTTTCTGTGCGAACGAAGATTCACGACGCGCCTTATCAGTTGGGTACTACTGTACATTCGTTTAATGGATGACATTGCAAGTACAGACAACAAAAATTACAGCCTCCATAAAAAGCTTGTATTCATAATGAAATGTTTAGCAAACAATTGTTTAGACTAAATAACTTCACCCTCATTCAGATAATGGTAGGTCAAATGCAACGTGGTGAATCGATCCTTATCCACGCCGGTTCAGGCGGAGTCGGTCAAGCTGCTATTAACGTCGCATTGCACTACGGCTGTGAAGTATTCACCACTGTTGGTACAGCTGAGAAGAGAGCGTTCATTAAGAAGTTGTTCCCGCAATTGAAGAGTAAGTTTCCTCCTTCTTATACCCTTTTCAAGAAGTTTTCCACGGTTGCAAGGCGCGAATGATATATCTGGTGTTGCAAGCATCTATGGCTACAACTCTTATACTTCATTGCCTCCTTGGTAGTGAGTGATTGATTGACTCATTGAATATTTCAATAATTTAGGGTTCTTTAATTATATGTATATCCGTTAAAGATTGTAGTTTATAAAGATATTTTATTGCAGACAGCCACATTGGTAACTCTCGTGACGCAACCTTTGAAGATATGATCCGTAGAGAGACTAATGGAAAAGGTGTTGATATGGTCCTCAACTCTCTATCAGACGAAAAGCTACAGGTATTCAAATTTGTTTATATTTTTTCTTTTATAGTCCTCATTTAAATTAAATCTTCAATTTTCAAGCCCTTTCAAGACCTTTAAAGACAAGTGCTGCATATTTAGTAACATGTGTTGAATTGTCATACCTTTATTTGGGCCTTTTTCTGTTTTGCCGTTATCAGTTCTCATTAATTCTAACTGCCCTATATGGGATACTGCATAAATTATGATTTTTTGCGAAATAATATGTACTTTTCCTGACAGGCCTCAGTAAGGTGCCTCGGGTACCGTGGTCGTTTCCTCGAAATTGGTAAATTCGACATCAGCAACAACACTCCTATTGGAATGTACTTCTTCTTGAAGGAGACCTCCTTCCACGGTATCATGTTGGATTACATCTTCGACCAGAGCTATGAATTCAGAAAGGTTTGTTTTTCTTATAATTGTTTGATGTTTCATTTTCTATACATTATTTTGTAGGAATTATAATGATTTTTTAAAAAGTTGAAATTATACAGGTTTTTAATGAAGCAACGATTTCTTAGTAGCATAAAATTAAAATTTCGAATAATTCAATTTTTTTCACAATTTAAGTACAAAACGTTGCCACAGCTGCTGCGAGTAGCATGACGATCGATTAAGAATGGCTTATCATGCTACACCAAGAGCGCTTTATTGGTATAGATTCGAATGATGTAAACTATCAATGTAATCTCCCTCAACAGAGTTTACAAGACCTCCTCCTAACTGGCATTGAAAGTGGAGCAGTAAGACCTCTCACTTACTGCACATTCGAGAAGGCTGAAATAGAGACGTCATTCCGTTACATGGCCGCTGGTAAACATATCGGCAAGGTTATCGTCAAGATTCGTGATGAAGAACGAACTAATGTGCCTGTGAAACCTGTGGATTTACCTCTTGATGCTGTACCGAGGTATGTCTTCTAATATTTAGGTTTCTTGCTAGAGTCTTCGCAGTTTAAAAGAGTAGAGTCAACTGTAACATACATAAATGCCTTATCAGGGTCGTAACTGAATTACTTTTTGATTTTATTTTAAGTATTAATATTTGTCTTGTAGTCATTTAACCCTAATATTTTGTAAGTATATATAATTTTCCCTACCAATTAACCTTTACATAATCAAATACAGCAAAGGAATCAACATTTACGAAAATTACAGGTACATGTGTCATGAAGACCGCGTATACATTGTGATAGGAGGTCTGGGAGGTTTCGGTCTGGAGTTAGCTGATTGGCTCATCTTGAGAGGTGCCAGGAAAATCTTGCTCACTTCACGTAGAGGAATTACAAATGGATACCAGTCAAGTAGGCTCAGGTACGTTGATATAATACAGGTATCAGAACATATTGGTTAGCAGCTATCTCTATAGTTTTGATTGTTCAAAGTTTTACAGATCGCAGAAGATTAAAAATAGTAGCTATATAAAACAAAGGAATATTATCATTGTTGTAAAGTACAAAAAGTTCATTTTTTATTCCAATCTTTAAATTGAAGGGTAAATTACAAACAGTTAACAAAAAACAAACTTCTAGGGCATGGGCTGCGTACGGTGCTGATGTTCAAATCTCAACCCACGACGTCACAACAGAACCAGGCTGCGAAGAAATGCTCAAGATGGGCAATGCTATGGGACAAGTAGACGCAATTTTCAACCTTGCTGTCGTACTAAAAGATTCCATATTCCAAAATCAAACACCAGATACTTTCAAGACTTCATTCGGACCTAAAGCACTTGCTACCATGCACTTGGACAAATTGTCGAGGGAACTTTGCCCGGCTTTGAAGTAAGTAAAATGTGATGTTCAGATGCAATAAAGATCACCAGTGTAAAATTTGTATTAAACCACCTTAGGGTATATCATCACATAACTTTTGAGATAAGTAATTGCATGTCTTCAAAATCAATTATCAAACCGACCAGTTAAAAATTTGTTTGTCTTATTAAGATTTTTAATGACCAATTTAACCAACTATGGTAAGACCTTCCGAGCGTGGATTGTCGATAAGTTTAAAATATCGATAAAGTTATTTGTAAATATCAAAATGTCATTCTCATAGAGCTATGTCAGATTTGTTGACAAAAATCTATACATTTTCTCAATAGAGTTATATTACCTTCCTTAACATAGTTAAGACCATCTTCATCATCATCTAAAATAATTGTATCTTGAACAGGGACTTCGTAGTGTTCTCTTCCGTGTCCTGTGGCCGCGGTAACGCTGGTCAGACCAACTACGGTCTATCCAACTCCGTGATGGAAAGGATCTGCGAATCCAGGTCCAAGCTTGGTCTACCTGCTCTGGCTGTGCAGTGGGGTGCTATTGGTGATGTAAGTTCTTTATACAATTTAAAAAGTAACTTTATGTCACCAGTACATTAGTTAGGCCCTCAGAGAAAACTTTGCCAACTTACTGTGAAATTTACCGATGATCAGTAGCACCAGAAGTTTCGAGAAAGTTCTCTATATTTATGTAGATTTTATTTAGTACTTATGCAATAAATGGTCTAGTTAATTTATTTTAATTATAATGCCTATACAATCCATCTGAAACAAAAAACATAACATAAAAGACCGTTCAAAATATTCTTTCGTAGCTAGAAAACACAGCTAACTTAAAATCAATGATAGTAAAAGCTATTACGATTAATTTTACTTAATTGGATTCTTCAAATTTACTAACACCTCCATATATCTAGGTGGGTCTAGTAGCAGACATGCAAGACGATGATGTCCAGCTAGAGATCGGCGGTACTCTCCAGCAGAGGATCTCCTCCTGTCTCTTAGCTTTAGACAAGTTCATGAAACAAGATGCTCCTATTGTCTCCTCCATTGTGGTTGCTGAGAAGAAGGCAGGAGGTTCTGGCTGCGGCAATATTGTTGATGCTGTTGCTCAGATTATGGGTAAGAATTATATTAAAGGTTTTGATAAGTGATATATTTGCTTTGCTTCCAAAGTATTTACATGCTAAGGTAGTTCAACGAAAGTAAAACTTCGTTTAAGAAATGGGGCTAGAACTAAACTTGGTTCTATATTTCGGGTGTCAGTTTATCTGTCTTTGTTTATGCATTTCTATGAATTTGAATATACTGTTGTAAGGCAATAAAATCAGAATACTAATTTGTTATCTCTCATCAGGTATCAAGGACTTGAAGACGGTGTCTCAACAAGTATCTCTGGCCGAACTGGGTATGGACAGTATGATGGCAGTTGAAATCAAACAAACTCTTGAGAGAGAGTTTGAGGTGTTCCTCACTGCTCAAGATATCAGGACATTGACTTTCGCCAGGTAAACATTACAGATATTTTTTAAGTCTCCTAATGTAGAGACTTCTTTAGATATACAATAGATGTTAATACGAAAAGTATATGTTATCTGTCTTTGTTATGGACTAAACATTCGTGTTCTAATATGATTTCATTCTCAACTTCTTGATCTAGAGTTTGTTCTACATTATCTACTCTGAATGTAAATACCATGTCAAAATTTTCTGTTACTTCTCGATCCATTACCATTGTATTCACAATGATATCCGTTTACGTTTCATCAAATCTCATCGTTATTATTATTATAATTTTTGATTATGAGGCAAAAATAGTAAGTAAAATAAAATCTAGAAGAGAACCATCAAATACATCTACTGATATAAATGTATGTGCTAGCTAACACATTTTCCAGGATGCTTTACAAACTACCTTACTATCGTACAATGGTTATTATATGTGTGTGTGGCGCTGTATCTCATCCCATAACATCCTTCCATCCCAATCACAAACCATCCAGTATCCACTATCCTAGTTCCATGAGCAATATTAGAGGATAAGGGGGGATAAACCTTTCATCCAGTTCCTGCTCTATTTTCTACAATTGTTCTTGAAATTAATAATTAATCTTCATATAGGCTAGTAGAACTAACAGCGCAGCGTGAAGCAGCAGCATCAACATCTGCGGCGCGTCCGGCGGCAGCCGATGGAGCCGCTGGTCTCCGAGTGTTCATGAGGAACTTCGGAGATGAGAAACTCGTATCTGAGCCTCTTGTGTATATGCCTACTATGGTCACTGATGGAGTTGAGGTAATTTTTGATGTTTTAGTTCCACTCTTAGGATAATCTTTTGTTAGTTTTGAGGCAGATGGATATATTACCACAGTCTAAGTCAGGTTCAAATACAAAACCATTATAGCTAAAGCCCTAGGAAGGCATACGACGTGAATTCGAATAAACTTAAAGTTTTTTTTTTATTACGGCGCTATGATATTGTAACTTGCCTGCATGAAAATGTTCTTTTTTTGAAATTCATAAGGATACCACGGAGAATGTGGCTGTTTGATAAGTAAGAAAAGGTCCAAAAAAAAAAAAAAAAGGAGTTGTAATGAAATTCAGTACAACATTATAACACTATTTTGCATGATATAATGGTTACTATGCCAACCAGTGTTTTAATGTTGGCAATAAGCTAACTGTTTCAGGAACTGTTATAGGATGGGTGTAGATAAACATAATAATAATATTCATATGCATGATATACCCATTAGAGACTTCGCCAACCTGGTTTCGATTTCTTGACATCACACTAAAAAGACTCGATGATTTCTTGTTGCATTGACGAGGTTTTTTTGCTTTCCTTCAAGTTGATTGAGTATTCAACTATAAACCTTCTGATCATAGACGCAATGGTTGAATTTTGGCATAAAGAAATTTCTTACTTGACCATGTAGGGTGAAGAAGCAATCCACGTAATGGAGAAGGTAATGTTCATGCTGCCCGGTCTGGAAGGATGTGCAGCAGCGTTGGAACCACTCTGCCGCAGACTCAAGATCAAGGTCTGCGTTCTGCAGCTCGGTACTGAGCATAAGAACGAGAACTTGGATCAGATGGTTTCTAGGTTACACCAGGTAAGCTTACAAGATTATTGTTTCTCTAAGAAGATAAATAAAAGGTCAGGTAGAGAATAGCGTAGTTTCGCTCAGCTCGACTGCAGGGGATGTATTTCCACCTTACAGAATCCCGCACCCCAATAAGTTTAGTTTCTTAATGTGGTCGGTTGGATGACGTTTATCACATATTGATGGACGCTTTGAGAGTTGCTCTTGGTCCTACACAGACTCAAACTGGAGGATGTAATAGTGTTCTGGCTTTATCATTTTCGGATAAAGCCAGAATACTTTACAAAATTGATGATCTTAATCATAATTCTAGATCTAATCCTAATACTACTTCAACTAATTAAAATTATATGTATTGATTTTGTGACTTCATAGGGTGGCATAATCGTCTATACGATTAAACAATTCAATAAAGAAAAAAGAAAAAAAATGCGATGTTGTGTTTCTACATGTGAGTAAGGCCGCCAGAGTTAATTGGGGAGGGAGAAGTGTAGAATACCCTGTATTTTGCAAGCGTCCTTATGGTCACGGTAACGGCTTACCACCAGGCGGGCCGTATGCTTGTTTGTCGACTTGGTTGTATAAGAAAATAGTAATGTGCAATATAATAAGATTGAAAATGTCTAGTCCATAAAGTTCTTCGTTTCTTCCACAGTCGGTAAGATCCCGTCTGGCTCCTGGTGCACCGTTCTGGCTGCTCGGTTACAGTTTTGGTTCCTTGCTTATACTGGAATTGGCAGCGAGGTTGGAGAGTGAAGGTAAGGTTCTTTTACCTATCATACTGGGTGGAGATTTCGAGATGGCATATTTTCGAAAACTATGTTGGGTTAGTCATGCAAATAAATTTTACTATGTTACTAACACAGATTTTTCGAAATCTCCTCCGGTATAGATTTCATGAAATAAGCAAAAGGACTGTCATTTCAGCTTTTTCTTTTCTGGTAACATTAGGATTGCCAATTATTTACCATAGATAATTCTTGATTATCATATCACAATTTCTTCCTCAGGCCATAAAGGAACAGTTTTCTGTCTGGATGGAGCCCCCGACTTCCTATACGCCATCTTAACAATGACCATCAGCTTCAAGAATGACACCCAACTACAGAACAGTCTCCTTTGCCATATAATCGACATCATTGCACCTAACAACGACGTCACCAGAGTTTTGATGGAGAAACTCGGTGAGATCGAATCTTACGATGAAAGAGTACAATATACTATTGCTATGTCACCTGTTCAAAGCAAATATTCCAATAAATTCATTGCTGCTATCGCCACCACGTGTTTCGACCGTATCAAAGTAGTTACAAACTATGATCCTAAGACCATTAAGAAACTTAAGTCGCCCATAATTCTTTTACGTCCGAAAGAGAACCCACCTTACGTTGTGTGCGAAGAAAACTATGGACTTGACAAATATACTGAGAGTGATTTAACCGTACACTTTTTAGAAGGTAGCCACGTCACTATCGTTGAGAACAAAGATGTTGCCAATATTATTAACAAGGTTATATCTGAAAGTGATGGATCTGGTAAAACTACTCAGAATGTTGTTACTAGCATTGTAGAGAACCAACGTGAAGTCGAAGCTTAGGACGTTTGAACGAAAGATTTTAGAGGAATTTTGATTTGGAAGCATTTGTTTTTCCTATTTATTCTGTGTGGTTTAGGATTTACAGGGGTGCATTTTTGTATGTAAGCTTGTATTCTTATTTTGTAAGTGGACGTTTAGTTAAGCAATAAAAATTAAGTGATAATTTATTTAGTTAGTAATTTATTTTGTAATTTTAAGGTCAAAGAGACACCAGTACCAAACAAATATTCATTAAATTACATTAAAACAAGTCTTATCATATTTTTGAGTAACTGGGAGTTGAATTTAAGTTTATTTTGGGGTTAAAACATAGTTTTATAAGTTTGTTAGATTATGAAAAATATTTGTTACAATAATAAACGTTTTGTGAATTATTAATAATGGGGTTATTGAAATACACGACTTTTAACAAAAATCATGTTGTTTTCACTATAACATTGCCTCCTATCCTTTTAACATGAAAAAGTATTTGGCAAAACCTGCAAAACATGTTCTTGTAGTTATAGTTTAGTTATTGGACGAACATTTATAAAGGAAAAAAGGTTTATACCTTTCCTAACTTTTTAATTCACATAGTCAGCCCTCTGGCAACATTGTACTAGAGAAGAGGTAAGAATTTTTATATATTCCCTTTGTTCCAGCATCAATACACATCGCCACGAGCGGCGCTAGTGTAGAGTGAGGTCTATAGAAACGACAAATGTGCTGAACGTTTTACTGATTTTACATCGCCGATTTTCACATTTTTTGTCATTATTGTTGTGAATTTCTGATAAATTATGATTTATGGGAGACATACCTCCGAATCGCAGCCAACCACTGTTTAGGCGAGTTTTGTCTTATATTGGCCCTGTTGCGCAAAAAAATACTTTCAACGACAGCGACAGGACCTTACTCGCTAGTGGCGCCAACTGGTGGCCAAAGGAACGGTAGCCCGTATTGGGAACGTGTGCGTAAAATTATGTTATTGAATTTTAGCTCATTTTAGGAATGATGCGGAAGATTCACATACAAATTCGGAAAAAATACAGAAAAAACTGTTAATTTTTTTGTCATATAAAATTTTGTTCGTATTGTGAACATTTTTAATAAATACTTAGTGTAAATTTTATTTTCTTTACAATTGTGCTCATGGTTTCTTTTTGAACAACATTTTTCCCCAAGAGCTGCAGTTCAGAAACTATCCAGAGTGGCTTGAAAAAAAAAACACCCTTATATCAGAACCATTTTTGTGCGATACTATTTTAACATTATTCAAATTAAAAATTGTTTACTAGTAAGGCCTTAAATCAGAACTCAAATGTTCAGCCAAATAGCAGGTAGGTAACTAACATATTTCGAAATTCAGACTTCAGTCTGCATTGAAGGGATAAAGCGGCATAAAATATTGGCTTCGAATCAAAGCGTATAATCGGATTGAAATCAGTGTTTGGCTGTAATAGTGTCGACAGGTGTTTTATCCTGAACTGAATCCCGGTATTTTGTAGTCCCGGTAATTAGTTGCTAGATTGTCCTTCTAGTTAAATCAATTCTTGTCTGCGTTAGCAACATAAAAACTATAGATTTTGACATAATATTGTTAAAACAGTCGAAAAATTTGTACCTGCGTGGTACCATTAAACGTTAATAAATAATATGGTAAAACAAAACCCTATCAAAACATGAACATATTCCAGTAATTATTAAACTAAGGTGAATAACGACACAAAAGGAAATAATTAAACTACACTGCAGTAAAACAAAGTTTGCAATAAAATGTAATGAAAATAAAAACGGTATGGTGTTGGTAGCAGCTAAAAGTCGAGCAATTGGCGAACGCAACGCGTACCGGGATAAACGGCCAGCGTAATAATCCCGCAATTTTCTTTGACGTCAAATACGATAACTATCAAAGTTCTCGTATTTGACTTTCGTTTCGTTTGAAAGCAATTGAAAATTATCTATAATATGTATTTAAAATTGATCAATTCCCAGCCTTCTGGGAACCTTGCCGTTAATCGGAAGCAGCGGCAGGCTTGAGGAAATTTTCTATATATAGATTATATTTTGTAAATATAGATTGTATTTTGTACATATTTGTTGTAAATTGATCAATAAATATAATAACTATCATGGATCATCATATCAGTAGGTAGTGAATAGATATTTAGAGAGAAAAGTAATACATCGGTAGCTATCTTCGGTAGGTAGTAAATATAATTCAATAGGTCTATTAATTTAGCTAAATAAATACCCAGAAATTCCACTCTAAAAATCCCGAATCCCGCGTTTAGCCAGCACTAAACTGACGATTTTAATCTCTCAACGAAATGTCGACGAACGTGATCGTTAATCATTAATCATTCGCTTTCATTTATTCAATCTCACTTTGTGGCTGATCTTGATGACTTGAGCACAAAGACCAGACCTGGTGGAATATTATGGATCAGTGGACTGGAAACCTACAAACGACTTTGTACGAGTTTTGCCTATTTATGCTTAATATACAGTTTTGTGTTTATTCGAGGATGAAGGTAGCTCTTTAGAAACTTACTCCCCTATGAATGTCTGTCTATTTTTAGGTTATTTCGTGTAAAAGCTTCGTTTTATAAGCAATATTGCGAGTTGTGAACATATCTTCTAATTTTCGTTTTGTATAATATGGGGATTTTTTTTTGGTTTTTGAGATCTGACGCAAAATTAAGTGTGAGGTAGTTTGTTGAAGCTCGATTTTGCTTGCCATTGAATTATTTTAATTTAGATTTTTTATTCTAATTTAATTTTCTAGCTAGAGTACATTAGGGCTATTTGTAATGCTAGGGCTCACCTTCGTGTAATTAGCACCTGCGCAGATTTGGCCGTATGTTAGCGCGCTAATTTGCTAATGGCATTATTAATGTCGTTAGACCTTAGGCGATAGCTCAAATCAAATGAACTATCATTTGATGATACACTATATGTTTGGCCACACTAGTGGCCAAACATTTAGTGCATCATTTATTGCACGTTAATTGTTGCGATAATTGGAAATTATGCGTCAGGCAGGTGAAGCACAATAATAAAAGAGAACTGAAACAAAAAGCTTCTATGTTAAAACATTTTAATTTAGTTCTATGAAATATAGAAACGTTTATAGATTAAAGTTTTGAGGTCTGCGGTGAGCTTCCTCTGGTTGAATTGTTAGCGGTTTACTTGATACACACCGTACTGTGGATAGACAAGCAAGTGTTCACTAATATCTGTTCAGTTAATCGTAAACGAGGCCAGATACAACTGTCATTGAGGCGCCGATCCCACAGCTATAAAATTCAAAAATTCAAAAATTCAAAATCATTTATTCAAATAGACCTTCGCAGGCACTTATGAAAAGTCTGACTCTAATACTCTAATACCGGTTCGGAAGGTTGCATTTGCTGAGAAGAGCCGGCAATAAACTCAGCAATTACTCTTTTCAAAACAGGCTTAGATTCATTACATAATATTTACATTCTAATCGCACTGAAAACAATTGCGTGCCCCGTCGCGGCGGCAAAATTACAAAGTAGACTGAATAAATATTTAATAAGTAAATCAATAGCAAACTTAAGCAGACCAGCCCCCACAAGCAGCACCTGTTCACAAATATGACAAAAGCCGAGGGATCTTCCCAAATGTTTTTAAAATGGCAGTTGTGCACCCCATCAACAAGAGTGGCGATAGAGGCAGTGTTACAAACTATAGACCAATTTCTGTTCTATCTGATTTGTCTAAGATTTTTGAAAAGGTCTTAAACAGTAGACCCATACAAATTTGAAAAAAAAACCTAGCCTAAGACTGGGAACAGTAGACTGATAAAATTCTTAGATGGGAAAAGCGTCTTGTCAGCAAAGCGGCAAGTCCACGGAAGACGCTGTCCTGGAGCTAACAGATACGATAGTATAAAATATTGAAAAGAAACATAAAACATTAGGTATATTCCTGCATCTTTCTAAAGCGTTTGACACTGTCTCCGTCCCCATCTTACTTTCCAAACTAGAAAACATCGGTATAAGGGGTGTAGCGATTGACATGTTGCGCAGCTACCTAACAGATCGCTTGCAGTACGTTGTGATAGATGGTAACAAAAGTAAATTAGAACCCCTTTATTTTGGTGTCCCACAGGGAAGTGTCCTCGGACCTACCCTTTTCCTTATTTTTATTAATGAACTCTGCAACCTATCCCTTCCTAACTGTAAAATTGTTACCTACGCTGATGATACAGCGCTTCTTGTGACTGGACGAAACTGGCAGGAAGTGAAGGATTGTTCCAATAATGCCCTCAGATATGTCATGAACTGGCTCTCCATAAACCTCCTTACTCTTAACGTATCTAAAACTAAATTCGTTCCTTTTGCTCCTACCCTCGCTTCACTACCCCCTCCCAACTACACTATCGTTGCCCACGTTTGTTGCGGGGATGCTATTTCAGTCATATGCAATTGCAGAGTTATAGAACGTGCATCTTGCATCTTGGCGTTATGTTGGATGGTACTTTGTCCTGGAAACAGCATATTGAAACCACACTTTCTCGCGTCAGGAAACTGTTATTTGTATTTAAAAAGAAGTTAAGTTTTGTTGACTTTAAATCCTTAAAAACTATTTATTATGCACTCGGAAAATCAGTTATATCTTATTGCATCAGTTCATGGGGTGGCTTAGCTAAAACGCACATGATTAGACTCGAAAGAGCTCAGAGAGCTGTCCTAAAAGTGATTACTAAAAAACCTTTGCGCTTTCCCACTCACGACCTTTACACACTCAGCCAAGTCCTTAATGTTCGACAGCTTTTCGTTCTTCAAACAGTCCTCCGTAAACATTCCCAAACATTTTATGACCCCCAAGTTACAAATTGGAAGCGTAGATCTGATAGAGTTTGTCACACTGTCATATGGCACACTTTACAATTACACTCGAAAATTCAAAATAACTTCTAGTCTTGCATGTTAGTTTTAAGGTTTAAATTTCTTAAATATGTTTGTAAAACGGAGGAGGGCGTTGATATCTGTGACCACAGACATATAAATATGGTCTGCGACACAGGTTTATACTATTGTAGATGTCATCGTTTCAAATGTAATTTTTAGAATAGCGTTTTATGTGCCTCAAATAAAACTTTATCTTATCTTACTTGCGAGAAAAACAACAGAGAACTTTAACAAATATGTCGCGCAAGTTTTTTTTTTTTGACAGCGGTGTGCTGTAAAACTATTTTACCCGTATACTTGGTCTACTAACATATCACTTGCAGTGAGGTAAAAATTTATCATAATCGGGATCATACCTATCATAAAAATGTGCGGTAATGTAAAGTAAAAAGCACTAGTGCGTAATAAGCTGCATTAAGATACTAAAAACGGTGCAATAAATGTCACTTTACGAGCGAGTGTGTTGAAAAGAATATTATGCCCAGTTTTAGTCTTTCGGCGGTAAATAGGTACATTTGCAGTACCAGGGGGATTTTGACTGTTTTATTACAGCAATGGGAGCTGCTGCCTAGAATCCAGGCTTGTCCTAGGTTAGGTAGTAGTTTGTACTGAATTGTGACATCGCTGTGTTTTGCATGTATAGGTAATGTTTGTAATTTTAGTGCAAACAAACAACTTTATTATTGGTAGTAGTAAATGTCCACCGGTTAAATGTTTTGTATGTCATATACACATAAGTTTGTCAATATAAATTGCCACAAGTTGAAAGTTGCTATGACTGCAATTTGTCTTATACTAAGTATTTCAAGAGATATTCTGAACCAATTTAAATAGTAGCTTACCTAAATTATGAGCAGTCAGGGGCCAAAATTACATACTGACACGATCCCATTTTTAATCCATTGCCATTAAGTTAACTGCTAAATTCATAATGGGTTTTGAAGCTATTGAATTAGTAGACTACCAAAACTGAGAAAACTCTCAATTTTGACACAACTGATAGTTCATTGGAACACATCCAGCCACTTCTCACACATCCAGCCACTTCTCACACATCCAGCCATTTCTCACACATCCAGCCATTTCTCACACATCCAGCCATTTCTCACACATCCAGCCATTTCTCACACATCCAGCTACTTCTCACACATGCAGCCACTTCTCACACATCCAGCTACTTCTCACACATGCAGCCACTTCTCACACATCCAGCCACTTCTCACACATCCAGTCACTTCTCACACATCCAGCCACTTCTCAGCCGAGTGAGTTATGGATGATCCATGCTGCACTTCCACACACGCAAGTTAATTCTAGACTGACAGTTAAATAGTTAAAAAATGTTTTTATGTTCATGAATAAACCTCCGATCGCAATGAAATTTAGCAAACAAATAGCCTATGGTATGGATAGGGACATAGGCCCTTTTTATTCCGGGATACCGGGTAAATCCGGGGGTCGCTAGTTCTCCATATTCACTAATTAATTATTATGTGATTTACTTAAACAATAATTAAATCATAACAAACACTGTTGTAGTTTATTTACAACGAAGGAAGGATGTGGCCATGAAATGAGGCTTAGGGGTAATATAATAGCAGCGGAGGATACCTCAGCTGCAAATAGTATAGGGATTCAAATGGTATATTTAATAGGACTAGCAACTAATTTATCTGTAGACCTATTACATTTTAATTAGCCTTGCTATGATGCCAAAGATTATCTCCAACAATTTTCCAGCCATACTTGATAAAATGTATGAAACAATCAAAGTCAAAGCCATTTATTCAATTTAGGCCCTAGTAGGGCACTTATGATGGTCAAAGCTACTGAAGTTACCGCCAGTTCGTAAGTCGGCCTTCAACTGAAAACAGGCAAGAAACTCATGAAGGTAAAAAAAATTATACTTTACAAAATAAAATATACCTACAAGCATAGAAATAAATATACCTAGAAAGAACGTCGCCATACTACACGAATATATAAAACAGGCCAACTTTTATAGGCTGCTGCGCGTAACAGCTACGTTTTACGCTCCCTCTGCGTCATTCTACTGGTCATAGTGATATACTGATTCGTCATTCTACTGGACATAATGATAGCAGTTGTTGAAATATTCCAATTACAATCGGGAGAAATTGAAATATTAAACATAATTTTGCAATTTTATTTATTTTTATTTGATTTAGCCCCTAACAGTTAGGGCGTATTTTTATCGACGCGTGCACAGCTTCGACACTCAATCTGGATGTATCCTTAATCAAAGCCTACAAGCATAAAAACGCATAAAAAAACAACATACGCATATCGTGCATGAGATCTGCTCTGAATTTGAAAAAAATAATTCTATAAGACAAGCAATCAAACACAGTGTAAGTAACTATCATCCCGCGTTTCACCCGCGTTCTCGAAGTATCAATTGTTTTCTCGAGATAAAAAGTATAATATGTTAATTGAGGACATGTTCAATCTGTGTACCAAATTTTATTAAAATCCATTCAGTAGTTTCTGCGTGAAAGAGTGACAAACATCCACACGTCCATCACCAGAAAAGTCACGCGTTTGTAATATTAGTAGGTACCTAAGTATTTTTTACTTCCAACTTACACAAACACAATAAAATTAATAACAATATTTCGTAAAACGCTTCTGCGAGTGGTCCTTCTGTATTATTGTGTATTCTGTGCTGTTTCCCTAAACCTCAGTTGAGTGGACACTGCTCAAATCCCCGTAGTCAAAGTGCATTGATACATAGCTTTAAACCTTTGCCATACTACCCCCCTACGTACACGTAAACGACATCAAACTCCTTTAGGTACGTGGTTTCCGAGTTATATAAGCTCACACGGATGGACAGACCGAGATATGTTGCATTAAGTTATAATGGCAGGTACAACTGCTGTGTCAAAAGTATCTCAAATAGAGAGTAGAGTTTCTCTGTGTATTTATCCCGTGTGATTAGGCACACGGGATAAATACACAGAGAAACTCTCAGGTTTTATAAAATGACGAAGGTCAGATCGTAGTGGGCTCTTACTCTGTTACTACCATGGTGATCATTGTAATAAAACTCTTCACGGACTTTTTGAGACAACTTGAAAAGTCACGATACACATAATTAATTTCATTTCACTTCACTGGTGCACATGGATGATCTTTATTGGGTAAAATACCACCAAAAATACACAATAAAACTCAAAATACACAAATTTATGAAAATAAAAATGAAAACGCTACGTCACTCTGCAAGTTCCCGCCAAAAAGTCCTTAGGTACTCTAATGAGTTCGTGATCAAACCCATCCTATCCAGTACAAGCTTAAAATTACGAGAAATAATGTTCCAACTTCAAGTCATGTTTGAAGCTTCCCTTCATACCTCCGTAGCTGTACCAAACAAAGGCGTATATGAAACTACAGGAAAGTTAGAACTTGTTCACAAAGTCCCGGTGTTTAAGGTACCCAACCCGAGCCATGGAACATGGTACATTTAACACGTCGGCGATAAATCAAACATGTTTGACATAACGATACGTGCGATAAATTCGCAAATCTATTGTGATTGTTGCCGACATGGAGGAAAGAAGGTTGCATGTGTATTTTGCTATCAAAAAAACTTGAGAAATCTATGTAATTTAAAGGTTCTGCGTGCGTAGATTTGGTAGAGCATAGCGTTTATTCGCTCAAAGGGCAGCTCGACTGGGGAAGTACCTCCACCTTACAGAATACCGCAGCCAAATAACTTATGTTGTGTAAAGTTGTGTTCCTGCGCGTGAATAAGGTCGCCAGAGCTCATAGGGGAGGGGGGAAAGTTCGGTAACGCGTGAGCGATGCTTATTGTGTTGCAAGCATCCATATGGCTACGGTAACCGCTTACCATCAGGTGGGCCGTACGCTTGTTTACCGACTAAGTTGTATATAAAAAAAAAAGTAGTACTATTATATATTCTGTGGTTCTCTAAAATGGTATAGTATATAATTGTTTTTTTAACACGCTTTTATTAGTTTCATCTGTATGTATGTAATGGAATCTTCTAATGTAATTTTCATCGACTTCATAACTTCAGATTAAACTGAAACGTTGCACACTTATCAAGTACGACAACACAATAATTTGGTACACACGGCAACAGATCAAGCTATACATTTCTAGTATAAGCTGACCTCCCATTGTACGGAAATCCTATACCATACGAGCTCCGCTTATACTGAAATGTATAGCTTGATCTGTAGCCGTGTGTACCATCGTTATTATACTTTGTACAAGGCTTTTTACAGCGTGTTTTTTTGTTTTTTTTTTAAACTATAATTTTAGATTAATCCACCAACAATTAACTTATCACTGAATAAATATACAGGGTGTAAAAAGGTATAAACATTACAGTAATCCAATTTATTTGTATTAGTCACACATATCGCGGAAGATAAATTGTATACAAGGGACGCAAAATGATAATGACCCTGATTGACTGGTGACATGTTTGATTATGATTTTAATTCAATAAACTTGAATGCAAATATTTGGTTAGAATTTTTGAATAATTTATTTTGAGCTGAAACTTTTTATAGAGATTCTGTGCCTGATATAGTCTTAATCTTAACCCACTTCGGATATATACCCTTTTCGTTACACTCAGTAGAGATACACAAAAAAAACTAGGCAGTAAGTGGAAGGCAATTAGAGCCAGATCATACCGTGAATTTACAGTTGCAACAACTATGCAGTCGAAAAAAGTCACACTAGCGTAATAATTCAATGGTCACACTGCACCCCCCCTGCAAATGGTACCCCATTCGCTTCTTTTTCCCGATGTCACTTGATTCAGACATTTGGTACTGCGTCCCTGTAAAAAGTCATATTATGGTGGATATCTTAAAAACTCTATATATATACATTTTGACAGAAGTCCGCCATATTTTTCGCCAAATCTCATTCGACATCGATGTCGAAAGTGTTATCTATTAGAATTCAATTTCGAATACACACGTTAGCATCCCTCGTAAAAAAGAGGTTTAACAATAAAAATAATACGACATTTTATATTCACGAAATACCTATGTAATTAAACAGAGAAATTTAGTCTGACAATTCATAAAAGCCTTAATATTTCATTTCATTTTACATAAAATTGATGTTCTTTTTGTTATTCGATTCATTGTATTTTTTTATATTTAAACAAAACCCTAATCAAAATTTCACAGGTTTTTCAGTTCATTATTCAAAATTCTAAATCATTTATTCAAATAGACCTTCGCAAGCACTTATGAAAAGTCTGACTCTAATACCGGTTCGGAAGGTTGCATTTGCTGAGAAGAGCCGGCAAAAAACTCAGCACTTACATTCTCTTTTCCGTGGCAATTACTCTTTTCAAAACAAGCTTAGATTCATTACATAATATTTACATTCTATTGAAATTGAGAATAAGAAATATAGATAAACTTTAGAAACCACATCCAAAATACAAGTGACCCACATATCTCCTCGTCTAGCCCTCAAGGGGTCGTAAATAATAATAACAGTGACATTGGTTACAATCCTCAGGGTTTTCTGTTTCTATTCTGTGCAGGGCATTCTTGGATTATTCTTTACCGTTTTTTCTTTGACCGTTCTTTCGCTATTTACAAAGGAACGACCGGATTGGAAATCTATTGGTATGAATTGCTCACTCGATATTTTTGCCAATGTCTGCATTTTGGCGGACAAGTTGGCGCAGTTGGTTAAGATTCCACCTTTCGCGCCGCAGGTCGTTCGATTCCCACACAGGACATAGGTACATTTGTGTGCATGAACATGTCTGTATGTCCTGAGTCTGGATGTAATTATGTATATTAAGTATGTATTTACAAACAAAAAGTAGTATAATTATTTATAATATCAGTTATCTGGTTTCCATAGTACAAGCTCTGCTTGGTTTGTCAGATGACCGTGTGTGAGGAATGTCCCAGGATATCATTTTTTTACTGTTTAAAAAAAAAGTTTAGAAAAGAAGTTCTAAATCTAACATGCTTTTTTTCTAGTTTATGCTTTTTATTTCTAGTTTTTAAGTTTTTTCTAGTTTTTAAGAGAGGTAAAGCCAAGCGTTTATGCGCTCAAAGAACAGCTCTGGGGAAGTACCTCGTTACCACCTTACAAAATACCTCAGTACCTCAATACCAAACTTTATGTTGTTTTCCTGCGCGTGAGTAAGGTCGCCAGTGCTTATTGGGGAGGGGGGAAGGATTAACTCTTAGATTGAGTGAAGCCACGTGTGTTGCAAGCGTCCATAGGCCTACGGTAACCGCTTATCATCATGCGCATCATTACAATCATAAACTATTCTATAAAATATAATCGAATTTGTCGTATAAAAAAATTGTGGTATTAGGTATGTACTCCAGATATACTCTCTCTCAATTTTATTTCTTTATTTTTTAAACAAATAATCGAGAATTCGCTATTGTTCCCATAGTAAAAGTTGTTCAGCAAGACTAACCCAACATAGGTTTCTAAAATATGCCATCTCGAAATCTCCACCTGTTGTGAAGATTAGTTTTGGGAACATTGTTAGGCAAGTCGGATAGAAATATAAAATTATACTAGTACCGAAATCTTTCTCACCTACTTTCCACTGGTGGTATATTTTTTGTAGGTACCTAAGTCATGCCATACTATACTTTATTGCGTCGTTCTTAAACCGGTAAATACGGTTTTCCAATAACCTTATCACTTTGAACGGAATAATTACAAAATCGAATAATAACAACTGAAGTCTAGATCTCTGAAATATTGAATTCGATTAACTCAGATGGAATGGAAGGATTGGGAACAAGGCAGTCCGACGTTAAGTAACAGAAGTATTTTTAAATTGTTTAATTAAAATTTGTTTACTATAAAGGAAAAAAAAAAAGTTTAATTATGCGTATAGGGCCCACGAGATTTTTTCTCGCTAGCAAATGAGTTTAACTAAAATAAGTAAAAATATTAATTCGTGAAGAGAAAAACTTTCTACCCTTTTTAACCGACGAAAAAACGGAGGAGGTTTACAAGTCGACGTTTTTTTTTTTTTTTTTATGTATGATCACGCATAACTTTTGACGGAGTAGTCCGATTTTGATAATTCTTTTTTTATTGGATAGGGTATACCTTGAAGGTGGTCCCATATAAATATGGATAAAAAATACCTACCCTAAGGGTGGGAAAATAGGGTTGATTTATTGTTCACTCACAGATTTTAATGCTGAGTTGTGTATTACATCAAAACAAATCAAAAATTATGCATATAGTAATTAGTAGAGTATAGCCACAAAAAATTATAAAATAAAAACTTTTTAACAAAAAAATAAACCACCGAAAAAACTGAAAAGCAAAAAAAAATTTTGAATATAACTTGAATTTTATAAGGTTTTGCAGTCGGGGACAAACCATAACATAAGCTATTACGACAATACGACATTAAATGAAACCACGTAATGTATACGATCAACTTTTACTATGGGACCGGGGGCTCTACCGCGTAACTTTGGTGTTAATCGTAACGAACACCATTAATGAATTACTTCCAATCAGGGCCCACGAATGATCATCGTCGCGACATACCGCGTGCGCATCATTGGATGAAATCACCACCAAAGTTACGCGGTAGAGCCATAGCTTTAAATTCGAAAAAATGAATTGCGTTAGCAATATTGCTTAGCTTCCTTTTTAGACAAATATTACATTTAACAAATATTACAAAAAAATACATATCTACGGAGGTTATTGGTTTGTCCCCGACTGCAAAACTTTATAAAATTCAAGTTATATTCAAAATTATTTTTTGCTTTTCAGTTTTTTCTGTGGTTTATTTTTTTGTTAAAAAGTTTTTTATAATAGGCTAGATGACAAAAAAAAGTCTATTCTTTTAGATTATCAAGAAATATAAAACACGTATTTTTTCCTTTGTGAGACATACTACATTTATTTATCTAATTCAAACTTAAAAAAAACTCCTTACACAAAAAAGAGACTCAAGTTTAATATAATATTTATTGGCCCTTTAATTTAACATAAGTAGTATTCTTTTGATGAATGCGCCGTCGCGTCTGGCACAGATTTACTATAACCTCAGAGTATATAAATACTACGTACAACTATAACTATATATTCGGTCCTTTAAAACGTAAACAGCTTTCAAAAACCCGCACTATTTTCCACAGATAGACAGCCTTTCGCTTTCGCGTAAAAAGTACAAAACCTCTCTTTTTGCGTCGGTTGAATTTTTACCACTGTACTGGACGACCACCATAAACATAACTTCGTAGTATCCCATTCCCATACCTTCATCAAAGTAAATTTGTGACAGTAAATGTGGGCTGCTCAAAACAGGGCATTGACCAAAGGTCGAGGGTCTGTCAAAATTGCCGCTGACCCCTCGGGAGCCCTACGTAATTGAAGCCAAGTACTAATATAAATGTTAATAATTATTAATAGTTGAATTTAACTTTATGAGGGTGTTCTTTTGTTATTATGACGCCCGCCAGACGGTGAAGTTTGTCGAATCGTTGTACCTCTTGCTTTTATTTTATTTATTTATTTTATTAGGGTAACCAACAAGACATACACTAACTTAAATTATCTTCATTAATCAATACATACATTTCAAGTGTTGCCTCAATTATAGGCTACCACAGCATGCAATTAATAATACTTTTTACAATAACACAAAGTTTTTAGAATATCACAACATTTAACAATATCACAAGATTAAAAAGATTATCAAAAGTTAAAAAGAATGAATATGTCAAGGTTATTGAATGTACAATAGTAATAATTAAAATTTATAAACAAAAAAAAAATAGTTAATAATTATAATGTCATTCAAAATTGAAAATTATACAAAGATTACTAAAAATTTTAAATAAAAAAAAAATTTACTAAAACTTACACATAAGATTACAAAAATTGTACATAAAAGATAATTATATTTATATTTCTACTTGTATCAACATTTACACTCCAGGTGACTTACTCTTAAGTGTTTGAATTTTTTCAACGAGTTATTAAAAAAAATATCAACGTCTTCCGAAGATACCGATATGTCATTATATAAATTGATCATCCTAACAATCGGTGCGTTCTTGCCAAGATTAGTTCTGTACCCCGGGGCTGCCAGTAATGAACGAGGGTGACGAGGAATTCTGGAAGTTACACTGATAGATATCCTACTACTGCTTTCTTTGGAACCCTATTACTAAGCCTCGGCTGTACGTCCGTCCGGCCGTCCATCCGTTCGTCCGTCTATCTATTAGTGGCCTGTATCTCATAAACTATAATAGGTAGACCGTTGAAATATTCACAGAATGTGTATTGCTATTGCTGATATTACAACAAATAATAAAAATTGCGAGTCGGTCTCGCAAACGGAGGGTTACGTACACTATTAACTAACTCAACGCTATGAAAAAAAAAACCAAAAAAAGGATTTTCTTGTATCGGGCGCCCCATAAAATTTTTATTATTTGTTGTTATAGCGGCTATAGAAATACATATTCTCTGAAAATTTCAGTTGTCTTCCGTTCCTGAGATACAGGCACAGCTCAGTGACAGACAGACGGTCGGACGGACGGACAGCGGAGTCTTAGTAATAGCTCAGAGTATATAAATATAGGGTCCAGTTTGGCACCCTTCGGGTACGGAACCCTAAAAATGAAATTAAATAAAAAAAATAAAGGGAGTGCGACTCACACTTGGCTAATTTTTTAACCACAGAAATCGGTATAAATAGGAGTTTAACTTTATGTTGTTTAAGCCTTTATATGTTTGAGCGCAATCTCACCATGGTAAGTGATGATGTGGCCGAAGGTGGTAAAGCCTAGAAGGAACTGGCTCTCAGATACAACTATCAGAACAAACCGGTAGGTGCTTGGCGACAGATTTTCATCTTGAGTGGTAGCCAGCCAGGCGGGTACTACGATGTATGCTACCCCCTAGTGTACCCTACAAAGTGCTGCGGTTTCTTTGCAAAATTTTCCTTTACCGAAAGTTTAAGCTTATTTTAGGATTCGAACCCGCAACCTACGTCATGGCATTGAACGTCAGAACACTGAGCTTACATCGCTTTAAGAGAGCCTTTAAAACATTAAAATATTCCAAATAAAAAATTTCAAGTGTTTTACTGCTTTATGGCTACGACACTACGAATTTTATATACCAATAATATATAAAACAATAATATCCTAGCTTGTACTATGGAAACCAGATAACTGATATAATACATAATACTACTTTTTGTTTGTAAATACATACTTAATAATATATAATTACACCCAGACTCAGGACATACATACATGTTCATGCACACAAATGCATGTCCTATGCGGGAATCGAACCAGCATTAATCTGTGACCAGAGTCTTAAACAACCACGCCAGCTGGCCCGTCAAACGCGTATCGCCAAACAATAAAAAAAGGTATTTGATCTGACATTCCTATAGCTAAATAAAAACTTTTTATCAAAAAATAAACCACAGAAAAAACTGAAAAGCAAAAAATAATTTTGAATATAACTTGAATTTTATAAGGTTTTGCAGTCGGGGACAAACCAATAACCTACGTAGATATGTATTTTTTTTGTAATATTTGTTAAATGTAATGCAAGCTAGGGCTCTACCGCGTAACTTTGGTGGTAATCGTAACGAACACCATTAATTATTTCATCCAATGATGCGCACGCGGTATGTCGCGACGATGACCATTCGTGGGCCCTGATTGGATGAAATTCATTAATGGTGTTCGTTACGATTAACACCAAAGTTACGCGGTAGAGCCCCCGGTCCCATAGTAAAAGTTGATCGTATACATGAGTACTTTACGTGGTTTCATTTAATGTTGTATTGTCGTAATAGCTTGTTATTGGCCTCCGTTTTTTCGTCGGTTAAAAAGTCTTTACTGAGAATAGAAAAGACACTAAAGAAATGTAGGTACTCTAAATGAACTATTATTACGCTGTACTATTAATTTTAAAAGAGGCAGCCGTAGGCAAAGTGTCAGAAGCACTTTAGTTCTCGCGCACCCTTTTAGCCAATTAAAACGAAACTTTCATCCCAATCTTACACTGAAAACAAGCTATACAAATGTTCGGGATAAAATGAAGCGAAAAAACTGTACAAAGTGAAAATGAAATCTAAATTAACATGAGCCAGGATGGAGTGACAGGAATAAAACGCTCGCTACAAGTCTTGTCGCTCCGCAAAGCACTTTTTTTTCTCTTTTAAATAAAGTTGGATTGGGACTGACGCCCGTGATAAGCGTAGCGATTACTAATACGATTCCTGGATTTGTACGTAACAATAGTAACGTTGGAGATCTGCTTGGTTATTAATTAGTATTAGGGGACATTCTAAACATACATATTTTGAGAGAGGTAGAGCATAGCGTTTATTCGCTCAAAGAGCAGCTCGACTGGAGAAGTATCTCCACCTTACAGAATACCGAAGCCAAATAACTTTATGTTGTGTAAAGTTGTGTTCCTTCGCGTCAGTAAGGTCGCCAGAGCTCATAGGGGAGGGGGGAAAGGTCGGTAACGCGTGAGCGATGCTTCTTGTGTTGCAAGCGTCCATATGGCTACAGTAACCGCTTACCATCAGGCGGGCCGTATGCTTGTTTACCGACTTAGTTGTATAAAAAAAAAAACAGGCACACATTACAATGAACCCAAAGAATAGTTAACTATAACTATTTACATTTAATATTATATTATGATGATGACAACCTATCAAAATAGCCAGTTCATCAGCTACTTACTTTAGTTACTTTAATTTTATATTGCCTTTTTGGCAACTTTTTTAGCTACCGCGAGAATGGTATAGTTGGCAACACCTCCGGTACTGTGTTATTAATCAGTGCAAAAACACTTATTAGTTGCGGAGTTGGGTTGGGTAGCCACGTATTACTACTGTATAGGGATTTTCCGTCGTTGCAAGGCCATGCCTAATCCTAAACCATCCTAAACTAAGCAGAGCTTGTACTACACTTACCTACTTACTACTAGTACCTATATATACACGGTGTCGTACCGACATCATTGAAGTGTGGCCTTGACTTAGCTAATCAGAATCGATGGTGGGAATTCGCGGAATAGATTTCAAACAAAATAAACGTTGAGCTTCTTTGGCTTAGTGCCTGTCCAGAAGAGGCGATTCTCTATTGTCTTTTGCTTGTGGGCTCCCAGTATCTCGCCGTACGTGAATTCGTGCTATTTCGGCCCTAGTGGACAGGCACTAAATTCTTCGATGCCTATCCCGCTATCCGCTACTGTCAACAACAAACGTCGAGCCTCAAAGCTGGTTGTCGAGATTACTCGCGGACCAATCTTCCCAGCAAAGCAGTTAAGTAATTAGTTACAGCCATTTGGTCGCCCATCGCCCCATTGTTCACACTGTACGAATTCCCACTGAAATTGTTACATTTGACGTAACTTTAGCACAGTTGCGTTAACTATGCTTTTAACCAATTTACCAAAGTAATTATTGTCATTTTACAACGGTTATATTTTATGCTTTTAGAGTTCGTTTTAGTTCAAGAGAAGTTATTTATTTAAATAACTTCTTGTAATAAAGTCGTGAAAATAGGACATTTTTTTCCGTCTGAAATCGACAGCTTTTTTTTATTTTATTTTATATTACCACAATATCACCATGGCAAGCGACGATGTGGCCGAAGGTGGTAAGCAAATAAATCCTAGAAGGAACTGGCTCTCAAGTGCAGCTGTCAGAACACACCTATAGGTGCTTGACAACTGATTTTCAGCTTGAGGGTGGTAGCCAGCCAGATGGGTACTACAAAGTACCCTACCTCCGTGCAAACTGTCTCTAATAGAGCTGTACTTTGGATTCAAATTTGGATGTTCAGACAAGATTAGTTTAAACTTTCCTGGGTTCTGCTCCCAAAGGACAATCATAGAACATTTATACTCCATAGAACATTTATACTCACTGGAGGACAATGCGCTGCCATCACTCTGATTGTCTGTCTGTCTGTCCGTATGTTACGGAGTGTATAATATTAACCCAAAAACAATAAACAATTTTTTTTTAAAAGAGGCTTTTCTTTTCCTGGCATGTTGGGTGTCATTGTATAAAGCTCATAAAAAGCATATATATTACTTTTATCTTTTAATAATAAAGAAGCGCTCGTGGTGTAGCAGAAGCGCTCGTGGTGTAGCATGATTAGCCGTTCTTAATCGATCGGCAAAGTTAAGCTACGTCTGTCTTGGTCGGTACCTGGATGGGTGACCGCCTAGTGGTATTTCAAATCGAGCGTTTCCGTGCTTCGGAAGGCACGTAAAGCCGTTGGTCCCGGTTATCACTTAATTGTGATAGTCGTTAAGCTAGTTGGATGCCTCTTAGGCGGCTTGAAAATTTCCAACAGTAGGTTGGCCACTAGCCTACCTCCACCGATCCGCAGTGGGCACGCGTGGTGGAGTATCTGCCCATTCCCTTTCACCCTGATTTGTGAAAGGAGGCCTGTGCTCAGCAGTGGGACATTATAGGCTGATGATGATGATGATGATATTATGTATCATATTATACTGTATTTTAAGGACATAATATACTAAAAACGCCGAGTCATGTATTTTTTTTATGTGTGTACGGAAACCTTTTAGAGGGAGGTGATTCGCACTCGGCCTGTCTTTCCGAAGTATTCCCATTTGCGCACCGATTTTTTGAGCACTGATTTTTTGAGCACAGATCCTATTCCCTTTTCAGCACCGATTCATATTTTGGATCGGTGCTCAAATGGAAACAAAAATAAAATTCAAAATCATTCCCTTTTGAGCACCGACCGTTTTGCAGCTTCTAGTGTTGTGGTGTTTAATAAAACGTATCGATAAAAATTAACAGTATTATCATGATAAGTAAAAAGTATTATCATTAGAGCATCCATTTTTAGAGCATCAAAACTATTCCGCTATGAGCACTTACCATACTTAATACCTACCTAAAAGAAGAACATAAACATACACAACTGTAGCTTAGGTTAGTAACTGTACCACGTAATCCTATGCTTAGTATAGTAACTACAAATCTGTACTAATCCATTGCAATCCAGACGGATCCCTTTGTACGGAACCCGGAGCGGTGTGCGGTCCACAAATACATATTTAACGTTGCTCTTTGCATAAGGTGGGTTTTGGGGGTCCGTAGAGATACTGGAAGGTGCCTATATTTATTAATTTAAGAAATACCCACTGCCACAAACACGGCCATTGCTCAGAACTTGTACTATAGAAACCAGCGGGGCAATTACATAACTAAATTTCAATCATTTTCGAATTGAAATCGGTTCAATATATCGGTTTTCTGATAACTTTTTTACGTTCTGATTATTGCAAATACAAACAGTGGTTCATTAGAAATGGAACCATTTCCGATTTTGTAATATTTCTACCAATTCAGAGGTAATTTCAATCAGAATTTCATTGCAATAAAGTTACGTAATCCACGTACAGATGATTGATCTGCTGCATATATAAAAATAGGCCAAAGGTAAGCTTGTGACCTGTTGGTAAGTAGCGACTGCAAGGACTTGAGACCTCCCGGGGGAACCTATGCCCCGCCTCCGACTTGCCTTCACTGGCCGTCTTGAGTGAAAGTGCTATATAAATCCGATTAACCCGGCATTCGTCGCTAGACAATTACAAACACAAACGGTCGCTAACGAGTAAAAATTACCCCAATTTATAGCTCCCTATTTAATAATTCATTGAACTTTATTATTATATTTTTTTTTATTATACTATAAGCGATAAATAAAAAGTATTATTTACAATAAATCATTTATTTATTTATACTTAAGGCATACACATCAAAGCGATCAACATTTTCATATATATAGTAAGTAACCTTAAAAAAAAAAAAATTGGAAGCAAGCAAAATGAGAATCAAATAATAGAAGGATTTTACCTGCCAATAAAATCCATATTGTGTCTCTGGAGTCCTCTCCGGGATATGAGATAGCGTTTCTTGGATTTTTTCTGCATTTTTGCCTCAATTAGCCCGTCTTTTGACCTCCTTCCGTGTGTGTGACGTCATTTCCTATAACAAATCAAATAACCAAGCAAAGACATCCACTTCCGGTTTTATAGATTCGCGCCATTCGCAGGTGTGGTTACTTAGAAGAGTTTCTCTACGATCATTGCGTCTCACCAGGTAGGCCTTATTTAAGGCCCGGAGAGGACTCCAGAGACACAATATGGATTTTATTGGCAGGTAAAATCCTTCTATTGTGCCTCCTACGTCCTCTCCGGGATATGAGACGTGTCTGTTATCACCTGGTGAATGGCGAGGAAATGAAATAGTACACATGGATATACTCATAACATATATACTTCAGAAAAAAAAAAAAAATTAATTCTTAAGCTTATCATTACAGAATAATACTAGTCATATTTTACTAGCTTAAAAAAATATATATATATATATATATACTTATAAATATATTATGTAACATTAATTAATAAAAAAAATATAACTTTACATAGATAAGTCCAATATAACATAAATCACAATGGCTGAAAAAGATCTCTTAACTCTGATACACCCTGGATTGAATCATTAACAATAATCTGTCTTCTATAAAAATTATGAAAAGTATTTTCACTCCTCCAATTTCCCCTAGCTAAAATTTCATCAATAGATAAATTCTGATACCAATTGAACGAAGAAACTGCTGATCTCGTGCTACCAGGTGTTTCATTGATTCAGGCCTCTCGTAGAACTGACTTAACCCATGTACCTATGATAGTCCTAGAGGCTGGTTTCGCCTCTCCTCTGCAAGTTATGAATAAAGACGAAATCGAGCCGCGCCTGTCCGCAGAGAGAGCCAAGACTTGTCGAATCCAAAATACTGGATTGATTTGGTCATTATGGTAATTATTCAGTTTCCAACCAGACTGACGGTAGGAGGCTGTATCAGTCTTCGAACCAAATAAAGGAAAAAATAAAATCGAAGACCCATCATCTATAAAATTAGCTTGACCTATATCTAGCAATGTGAGGTCATGAACCCTACGCCCTGATGCAAGTAACAGTAAAGTAGCACACCTACGAGAAGCTTCATACAGACTTATACAATCAGAAACATTGTCCTTCAACCAATCAACCACAAGCCCAGGATTCCATATAGGACGTTTGTTATCCTTAGGTTTTTTAATCGAAATTGCTTTTAAAACGTGTCTAACTAATGTATCTTCGCTTAATTTTTTACCAAGGTATGGCTCACAATATGTGGAAATTACGGATTTATGAAGCTCAATAGTTTTAAGGGATAAGTTCTCTTTGTTGTACAAATTAGCCAAAAACCTTGCTAAGTCTGACGCTTTAGGATTATGGATTGCAACCTCATTAGAAGAACACCAAGATAACCACCTTTTCCAAGCTGGACGGTATGAAGATAATGTAGACTTACGCCAACTTGACCTAATTAGTTCTCTGTCTACTTCTGACCATGATGAAAGGATGGAATCCCACCCCCAATCAGCCAAACCTCGAGTGTCAGCTCGCTCAGGTTGGGAGGTGGTTGCCCTGTTGTTATGTCTATTAGATTCAGATACAGGTCCGGAACCTCCACAGGTGGGCAAAGAGCCCGTGCGCGTAAGTCGCTCCGCCAGAATGTTCGCTTCCACCTCGGAGCTACTACCATAAACCTCCCTTGACACAGATTTAGATGCGCAAGAACCCGCGGCATCAGTGAGGGTGGCGGAAACACCCATGCCAGGCCGTACGACCAAGGACGGCTGAACGCGTTGCAATACACGGCTTTCGCGTCTTGAGGATCTAGAGTGACATATTCTGGGACTACATGAGCTCGCTCTGATGCGAATAAATCGATTTGCGGTAACCCAATTTGATGAAAAAATTTCTGACACATCAGTGGAGACAGATGCCATTCCGGCATAGCTTTGCCTCTTGACAAACGGTCTGCAATTGTATTCAGGGAACCTGGCAGGTGCTGAACTATCAAACGCACTCGAAGAGAGTGAGTGAACAACAGGATTCTTCTGGCTTCCTCCAGTAACACGTTTGATCTCGTCCCCCCTTCGTTTTTCAAGTAAGCAAGTGCCGATCGATTGTCCGACTGCACTAGAACTGTTGAATTGGTGATCAAGTGACTGCAAGCTAACAGAGCGTTGTATATGGCATGCAACTCTTTCAGGTTGGAATGCCAATCCTTCTGATGTTGTTCCCAATCCTCGGACATGAATACATCGTTCAGCTGGGCACCCCATCCGTAATTGGCTGCATCGGTGGTAAGGAAATTTGTCACTAAAGGCAAATGTATTTCCGATTGATTGGTCACATTTTTCATCCACCACGTGAGGTCGTCTCTTACCTGATAAGGTAAGCGTCGGTGACACCAGGGACTTGACCTCTGGAGTTCGCGACTGTAGATTTGCAGCCTCCTGCAATGAAGCCTGCCCAGAGGTACGACGAAGCAAGCAAAATTCAAAATCCCTAAGAGGGACTTCACCCTCTTGGGAAAAACCCTTAAGCGGGACCTGACCCGTCTTGGATTGCGCATACTCTGATATAAAAGAACGGACACCGCACATCGTATCTTTTCGATTTTCTGTTCCGAGAGAAACTTGCGATTTGTTGTCGTATTCCACCAAACACCCAAATATTCGAGATCCCTCCGAGGATACAGAATCGATTTTTTCAAATTCAAGTTCCAACCTAGGTATTCTAAAAAAATTACTACTTCTCTTATCTGAGCTTCTAACAAGACCTTGTTTTGATTTACTATTAAAAAATCGTCCAAATAAACTATTATACGGATTCCTCGGCTCCTTAATCTTTCGGCCACGAAATTCGTTAACGAAGCGAATATTTTTGGAGCACAGGCTACTCCAAAAGGCAGAGCAGTCATCTGAAATAACTGGTCCCTGTAAAAAAGGCGTAAGTATCTGCGATGGGAAGCTAGGATGGGCGTGTGAAAATAAGCCTGATTTAGATCTATTTTGGAAAGCCAGTCACCTGGCTGCAGAAAATTTGGAACATGTAAATGAGAAAGTAAGTTGAATGGTTTTACTATGAGGTAATCGTTCAACGCCTTCAAATTGAAAACCGGACGTCTGCCCCCGTCCGATTTGTGAATTAAAAACATTTTGGAAATAAAACTTGGTGAAATCGGAACGGGTTCTAATACCCCGTCTATAATCAACTTTGAAATTTCCATGTCCATTTCGCCCGACGGCTGGATTTCGAAACTTTTTAACATTGAAGATGTTGGCCAAATTAGAGGAGGCTTCTGATAAAATGGAAGGCGGAGGCCGGTGATTATTTTTAAAATAGTTTTATTGGCCCCAACTAGTTCCCACTGCTGTCGAAAATTCTTTAAACATCCTGCTTGAAAATTCACGTTGTCAAAACTGTCGCGATCTCTTACCCCTGTCACTGAAATTAGGTTTCCTGTAGTTCCCCTTCTTTTTATTATCTGATCTATTGATGCGCGAGGTTGACGCTTGACTATAGTTGTAATTTTGGAATGATTGTCCACTTTTTGGCATATTGAAACGAAATGAGGGTGTATTGGGAAAATAGTTCTTATTAAAACTATTAAACTTAGAGACCCTATTACTATTTGGCTTTTTTAACTTATTCTGAGGAAACACTTTATCCAAACCACCCTCATTCTTCAACAAATCCTTCAACTTATCAGAATCAAATAAATTTTCGTGGGTAGGAGGTATCTTTCGAAATCCAGCCGCGTTCACGGGATTATGAACAAATTTCAAAATCTCATTTCTTCTTTGAGATATAATGTCGGCCCTTTTTCCACACAAAATTTGCAAAATATCATTAGTAAGCTTATTGTACTTAGCATCATTTACAAATAAATCAAACATTTTCTGTTTAAGTGTGCCAGCAGAAAGATCATTACACTCTGATGCCCATTTCAAAATATTTTGTAAACAGCTTTGAGTATTATCTCGATGTAACAAAAAGGCATGGGAAAGTGCCGCTAAAGTTTTCTCAAATGAGGCTAAATTTTTAGATTTATCTTAATGACGCAATTCGTCGTTAGTATCCAATTCTTTAAAGCCAGGAATGGCTAAATAACTCTTTTGAATATCAAAAAATGAAATATCAGACCACTCCGCACTACCGAAGCGTTGAATATTTTTAATCAACTCAAATTTAGCCTGATCTGTTTTTCCCATTCCCTTATCCTTAAGAGTAGTATTAAAGTCTTTAAAAACAATATCTTCCGATTGTGGCCCATCGTCCGAAAAAGAGTGAACATCATCTTGGACGTTCGGATAATGTGGGGCCACTGATTGTTGAACAAAGGACTCAAATAATTCACCTGTGATGAGAGGAGATCAAACCTTGACTCCCATTTGTCGTCATCCAATCTGGTTTTCTTTTTCCGGGGGCACCTCCTACAGCTGGAACTGGAACTGGTGCTCTCGCTGCTGAAGCTGCTACGACGACGGCGGCGGCGGCGGCGGTTAGAACCGCGCTCCTTGCGAACCCGTGAGCGCGAGCGACGCGATCGAGAAAGATGGCGGCCGTCACGTGATTTCTTACGAACTTCACTTTCACTCGCGGTCGAAGACGATTTTGAATGCATATTATTTAAATGCGCACGCGATTCTACCGTACTATTCGCCGGGCTAACCATTATAATAATATTAAGCACAACTTAGTCTAAACTTTAGTAATTTAGTCTAAATTCAAGTTTGAGGCAGTATTGCACTCGGCAAAATCCAAAAACGCAAATGATCGTAGAGAAACTCTTCTAAGTAACCACACCTGCGAATGGCGCGAATCTATAAAACCGGAAGTGGATGTCTTTGCTTGGTTATTTGATTTGTTATAGGAAATGACGTCACACACACGGAAGGAGGTCAAAAGACGGGCTAATTGAGGCAAAAATGCAGAAAAAATCCAAGAAACGCTATCTCATATCCCGGAGAGGACGTAGGAGGCACAATAAATAAACTTAAATAGTAATTATGATAAATTAAAAATTTTATTGCAAAATGGTCTTAAAAAAATACTACACACATCCGCTGCGGCACTTGCTCGCACACTTCCCGCGTCGAATCGTCCGAATCTGGATAAGATTTTATATACAGAATTCTAAAATTCGTTTCGTTCGACGCGTTCGGCTCGAAGTGTTAACCTTTAAGCGGCAAGTTGCATTCTGACACAGAAAAAGAGAAGAATGTACCTATTTTTACTACCTCTGTGGTATTTTTTACCCAGTAGCGACGAACGCCGGGTTAAATAGGACAAGAACCCATCCAGCAAGTTCTAAAAAGCTCTTATTTTAACTATGGAAACAGTAAATCAAGTGTAGGTATCCTCAAATAAGTGTTCAACAGTTTCAGGAACCTTTGTCTTCTCGCTACGTCTGCTACTTAGTTTATAACGTATTTATTATGTGAAAACGGGTAAGCGAAGATCGTATTGGACCAACAGCTTTAGGTTATTTACGAATAAACAGTCTTGAGCTGTGCAGCTGTTTATGTCTGTGGCTCCAGACTGTTTATTCCTAAATAACCAAAAGCTTTTAAGAGAGGTAGAGCATAGCGTTTATTCGCTCAATGAGCAGCTCGACTGGGGAAGTACCTCCACCTTACAGAATACAGACAAATAACTTTATGTTGTGTAAAGTTGTGTTCCTGCGCGTGAGTAAGGTCGCCAGAGCTCATAGGGGTGGGGGGGAAGGTCGGTAACGCGTGAGCGATGCTTCGTGTGTTGCAACTTGCAAGCCATATGGACGCTTGCAACTTGCAAGCGTCCATATGGCTACGGTAACCGCTTACCATCAGGCGGGCCGTATTTTTGTTTACCGACTTACTCGTATAAAAATAAAAAAAATATAAGCTGAATATAAGGTCCTAATAAATTAGTGAACTTCCTCTTGAGGGATGAATGTATAGGTCATTAGTAATCAAAAAATAATATTAGAAAAATAATCCGAGGGAAAAAAAATAAAAAATCCCATACTGTCTCTATGCAAATCAAAGAAGCCGCGCGAAGGTTTTTTTTTTTTTTTTTTCCTCGGATTGTTTTTCTAATATTATTTTTTGATTACTAATGACCTATACATTCATCCCTCAAGAGGAAGTTCACTAATTTATTAGGACCTTATATAAAGATAAGGCCTCAAACTCCAAGATAGATGTCGAAAATATCATTAATACTAGAGGTAATGGTTAATTTAACCTTTGTATGGGATTGACAAAAAAGAACGATAAAATTCACGTAAGAATTCTAACTTAGCCACATCTATTACCCCTAGATCTACAAACTCCGGAAGTACGAATAGTCCGCGTAGTTTGTATTGTACTTTCACAGGTCCGTGTACTGCGCAGTGTGTTTACATCTCTTATTCCTAACATGTTTTATTTATTCGTTCACGGTACAGTGCGATGTTTGAATTAATTCTATGATGAATTGAAATTGGTATTTGTTTTCAACGTGTGATGGTAAATAGCCTAAGATCAGGCGGGCCGCGGGCCGTAGGCTTGCTTGCCTTTTTCGTGAAAAATCTGACAATCGGGCGGAGCGCAGTCGAGTGCGAGCCGAACGCTCGTTCGAGGCTCGCAAGTCCGTCCAGACTACGCGAGTAACGATCGAATCCTGTTCCTTCGTATCTCGGCTCGTGCTCGGTTCGCGTAGTATGTTGGTATGGACCGTATGGACCAAGTATGCACGCACGCATTCCATATTAGAATCTTTATCACAAAAAACTCACAGCTTATTTAGAGTTAATAGCGTCTTATGTTCTTACGTCACGTAGTCAGTTTAATAAATTATAACGCATTTGGTAATGATCGTTTGTCAGACGTCTCGTCACATCTGGCGCGCATATTAACATGCTGCTATGACACATTATAGTATCATTACTGGCACGTTAATTAATACTATTAAAATCGAGAGGATCTAGAAAAGGTTAAAACTGAGGTATACAATGTTTCTAATACCATCCAGCTCGCAAGGTTGTCAATAATTTTCATAGTCATGGTTTTACTAATTTAATAATAATCGATTCTGAACTGGAAATGTTGGATTGTTATTAAATTAAATAAACTATCAATGTATTATCTAGCAGGTGCAGATATTTAGGTACCGAATGTGATTGCAAAGTTTCGTCAACTAATATAATTTAATACGATGGGATTTTATCATGATCTTGTGCCTCGTCAAGATGATATGAGTAAGGAATTCTGATATGACGGATGGAAGGGCCAAATGATAGAAGCGTACCTATTACATCACCACAAATAGTTGGAAACAGGGCAGATGATATTGAAGCTGCATCCAAAACATGACTTCATAAAATTTTCGGTAATATGTACCGTGGTAATACTGTGGCGCTAGTCTATCGTTGCGTGCCGCCTGGCTTGAGTATGGCTTCAGAAAATATTACCTATAAAAAAAAATAGTGTTTGCATTTGGTTGTTCAAAAGTACTTAACTGTTTTTTTTTTTCCAAGAAAATTTAATGAAGTCACTTGATCTTGATATATGTACTGTGGTATTACCATCTCATGAAAAACTGTGCTAGCGCCATACTAAATGGAACCGGCTTGCACTGGTAATCGCAGATGTTTACAAACGACTGTACTCTAAAAATAGCCTATTTGACTTCAGGCCAATCGTAAAGGATTTGTATTTTGTGACTAACAGGCTGCTTGTTTAATTCTGCTTAATTACAAGCAGCCTTTGTTTTATTACAAAAGGACTGCGTTTTTCAATCTGCCTGCTAAAAGAGGCTAGTCGTAAATGCATTTCATTCGACAAAGCTATGCATCGTCTTATTTTTTTTTATTAGCCTAATCTGTCCCGCTGCTGAGCAAATTCCTCCCTTTTCTGTACGTGGATTACGTAACTTTATTGCAATGAAATAACCTCTGAATCGGTAGAAATATTGAAAAATCGGAAATGGTTCCATTTCTAATGAACCACTGTTTGTATCTTGCAGTTATCAGAACGTAAAAAAGTTATCAGAAAACCGCTATATTTAACCGATTTCATTTCGAAAATGTTTGAAATTTAGTTACGTAATCGCCCCACGGTTTTATAAAAATAGGTAAGTAGCCTACTTATCTTGTTATGCTCGTTTTGTTTTGCAGCGCCCCTTCCGGTAGAGATAAGAACTATTCCATAATTGACCTTGGCCTTTTACACATTAGAATAAGTGAATTGTCATCAAATCATCATACATCAAGGTTACACATTATAACAAAAACAAGAACCATGAGTCTACTGAGAAAAAAAAATACCTACTGACAAAGTAGGTACCTACGCAAAAATGTAAACAGGCCAATATAGAGGAAGCAACCTTGAAGTAAAAATAGTTAACTCAAATAATAAAAACAAATGCTTTGATAAAAGATAATAAAATTTTATTTTGATAAACACATCTTATCTCATAGGTGTTCATATTACTACGAGCGACAATCGGGCGCAGCGCAGTCGAGCGCGATACGAATGCTCATTCGAGACTCGCAAGTCCGTCCACGCTACTCGAACAATGAACGAATCCTATTCGTTCGTGGCTCGGTTCGTGCTCGCTTCGCGTAGCATGGACGCACCATAGGATGACTAGATTTGCAACCTTAGCGCAGTAATCACAGCTGGCCCTGTCCATTGTTGAGAATAAAAACCTCGTATAGTTATTTGTTTGTCTACTCGTATGACAAGATCAATGTATGTTCATAATTTGTCTCAGCCAAATCTGATCACTGTCACTCAATGCTTGAATTTATATGTATTTCTACATAGCTCTTCATGGAGCGTATATGGTACCTACCCACGCGAAACGTGTGCTCACGTGGACCATGAATTCGAGTAGCGTAGACGGACTATCGAGCCTCGAACGAGTGTTCGGCTCAAGCTCGACTGCGTTCCACCAATTGACAGTTTTTTGACGAATACAGGGATTCACATCGTACTCGTGTTGTAGGCTCGTTGTCTACACTTGACATCGCGAGTGACGAATGAATAGAGGCTCGGCTCGTGCTCGGTTCGCGTAGCGTAGACACACCAAACATACCATCACATGAAATTTAATTATTTTTTAATATTATCTTGTCTTTGGGCCCAACAAATATATATCTACTCAGACATTAATAATC
The DNA here is from genome assembly GCA_947623365.1 of Achlya flavicornis. NCBI lineage: Eukaryota > Metazoa > Arthropoda > Insecta > Lepidoptera > Drepanidae > Achlya > Achlya flavicornis. The sequence continues at coordinate 2,944,287 of OX392487.1, forward strand.
TATTCAGAAATCGTCACAACATCATAATTATTTTCCGTATTCCTTTCGTACCGGTTACCTAGTAACTATTTAGTAATCTGTAGTACCGGGCTACGAAACCACATAAAAAAAGTTTTTCAATATTTGTTTATTAAATTACTAGCCTAGTTCAGTCAGTTAAGTCAGTTCCTCTTCCTAATATTTAAACGTATGCCACCTGTAGGGCCGATAAGAGGTCGATTGGGATCAAATTCCATTTTCCTTTGAGTGTTTTCGGAAGGCTCCACTCGGAATTTCGATAACATTTTGATTATGCATACTCGAGACTGGATCTTCGCAAATCGCATACCTGACAAAGATAAACATAATATTAGATGAATCTAATTAACAACTTTGTTTTTGTCATGATGTATAAGTTTTAATTTAAGATTTAAAAATGGTTCTTTCAATTAATTTCTTATTTTTGGTTCTTAGTGACTGTTTTAAGAATTATTTTGTAGAATCTTATCTATGAAAAAAAATATACAAAAGATAAGACACACAACGATAAGATAAAAGATAAAAACAATAGATGCTCTTAGCCACGCTCAAAGGTTAAAATGGAAATGGGCCGGACATGTATTGCGTTTAAAAGACCACAGATGGACAAAAACGATTACAATATGGAAAGGCCCACAGGGAAAACGCTACAAAGGAAGACCTTATACACGCTGGGATGATGACATCAAAAATCGCTGGCCCACAATGGCATCATATAGCACAAGACCGAGAGAAATGGCAATCTTTGGAAGAGGCCTTCACCTGAGAGGTGTTCCTGCTACACAGTGTAATATAAAAAAAAAAAAGTAATTAGAATAATGTAATTATCAGAAAACAAAAGGCTTTTTATTTTTATATCTTATCTACGAATCTCTTATTAATTTGGCGATTACTTCACATGATCGTTCATTTTGAGTAACAACATTCTAACAATGGAATTAATATAAGTAACTTTGTAAAACTTCTGCCATGCCTCAAAGAGTTCGTCCCTACTTCATAGACAGGCAATTTATTAAGGTAAAACAGGGCCTCTAAGCCCAGATCAGTAAATAGAATTTAAAAAATGTTTTACTCTCAGTTAAAATATTTTTAATTAAATACTATGATGCAAAAAAGATTCTATGAGGATAATTAAGTTTTGCACTAAAATTAAAGTACGAAACACTCACTAATAAAAACTTCAACAATAAAATTTAAAATTAACTCACCTATGCAATTTCTGGGTCCAACTCCAAAAGGCATATAAGCACAAGGATGTCGATCCCTCGAATTTTCAGGAGCAAACCTCTCCGGATCGAATTTATATGGATTAGGATAATATTTCTCATCATAATGCACACCCATCGGCGACACCAACACTGTTTTACCTTTCTCAATAGTCACATCCGTGCCAGGTAGTTTGTAATCAGCTTGAGCATTTCTTTGTAATGGTTCAACAAGTGGATACATGCGTAGGGTTTCATCAAAAACTTTGTCCAGATACGTCATCTCATTAATTGCATCATAAGTTAATTGTCCGTCATACTTTCGTAACACTTCGTCTATTTCTGCTATCAATTTATCCTGGATATCTATGTTTAGTGCTAATTGATAGAGGAGGAAAGCCATAGTGGTTGCACTGGTCTCATATCCACCAACGTAGAAAACGAATGCTTGTGCTGCAATCAAATCCTCGGTCAATTCCAGTTGTAATTGCTTGCCATCTTCGTTTCTCTTCGTGCCTATTATCTCACCTTGTTGTTTCATCTCTAATATTAAATCCATGAAATCCTTTCTATTCGTAGGCTTGCCGTTTCTCTGAGTAATGACTGTATTAACCAGTTCACTGAAGAAGTTTTTCACAAACGCCGGTATAGGCGATGAGTTTAATTTCTTCAATATACCTGGGTAGAGCATGTCTAGTTCCATAGCATAGCTAACTTGGAAAACTAGCCTGTCTATCTTTTTCAGGGTATCTAGTTTATCATGTAGTGTATCGACGTCTAGACCAAAAGCACAAGCGGATATTGTAGCCATCGTGAATTTCTGCACGAGAGAATGTACTTCTTGTTCTGGTTGCATTTGACACTCACCGTCTAGGTAATCCACAAATGTATCACCTCGTTCCGTTAATAAATAAAACATTTTCTTCAGTTTCCCCGACGTGAAGAGTGGAGTGAATTTACTTCTGAGCACTCGCCAAGTATGACCATCTGTGCTGAACAGGTTGACTCCTAATCCTTCGTCACTGAACGACACTCCACGGTCAACGAAATTATCAAAGTCCTTTATCATAATATGTTTCACTATATCTAAATCTCTAATGAGAAGACCTGGTGTTGTCATTCTATAGATACCAACAACCTTTTCATTGGGAAATTCTTCATAGATCTCCTTCATGAGAACACCTATATTCTTTCGTCTGTATGTCGTTTCTTTCAAGTTTCCAAAGAATGCCATTGGTTTTGGACCTGCAACATTTCTGTCCTTCCAATAACTGAACGTACGGGTAAAGTAGCGGTATATAACGTAAGCTAAAGTTATTATACCCAAAGTTGAATATAACAACATCGTTATGTTATTCTATTGGATGTCGACTATGAACTGAAGAGTTGTTTAAAATGTTGCTTATATACAATATACAACGCCGTTTTTTTATCGTTATCGTATCGACATAGGTATCATACAGTTATTTAGCCTAAATATATGCGCAGTCATCGTTGCTCAGCGCAATATTTTTTTAAAGCATAAATTTTCATAGATTGCTCATGGATACAATTACTTATCTGTACAAAGACCTTGCCGTCTGGTTCGCGGTTAGTGAGTTGAGATCAGGGAGCCAATTCTCACCCAATCGAAATTGATCGTTCGATCGAAAAATGTACGAATTCGAACTTTTATCGAGTGTAAATCACGTTTCCTTATTCTGGCAATATAGAGGCCGGTATATTTAGAAAAAAAAATACATTTCATTTCATTTCATTTCGAATTTAAAAAATACAACTGGACTCGAACCGGGGTCTTCTGGTTTCGGGACCGAAAACAGTGAACTTTGATCAAATCAAATCAAAAAATTTATTTTAAAAAGTAAAAAAAATTACACAGGTAATTAAACAATGGTCCCCGCACTAGGATAATCCTGTATCGCGGGCAACCTGTATAGTTTACAAAATATGATTACCAAAACAGATGATCTTGTATGGTTTTCAGGGTCTTATGATGGAGTTCCAGTGCCAACCCTCCTAGGGTTGGCACTGGAACTCCATAGCGGTGCAATGTATCGTACCCGTGTTTGAGGTTGTTGAAATTGTTATGAGGCCTAGGCCAAACTAGGTACCACGCAAAAATGTAAACAGGCCTATATTATAGAGGAAGCTTATAACGTTGAAATAAAAATAGTTGACTCAAATAACAAAAACAAATGCTTTGATAAATATTTTATTTTGATAAACACATCTTAACTCATAGGTGTTAATATTATTACTACATATTTATCTGATTACCGAATATTACTCAACATCGTTTATAAATCTACTATGTCTCACACATTAGGTACCATTAGCAAATTATGCGTCCATGCTACGCGAAACGTGCACGAGCCGAGCCTACAACGAGCGTGATGTGAATCCCTGTGTTCGTCAACACAGTCGAGCTCGAGACAAATGCTCGTTCGAGACTCGCAAAACCGTCCACGCTTCGCGAAAAATGAACGACCCCTGTTCGTTCGTGGCTATTACACGCAGTAATCAGAGCTGGCCTACTTGTATCCGACACAGGACACACGTCTACGCAACATCTTATACTACAAACGAGTTTTAAAATCAACTCTTTGACCGTACTTCGCACCTAAACAATAATATGTATGCAAAATGTGGTTGTATTTATTTTTGTTATTTATCTTATACCTTATCTATACCACATTAAAATCTATAGGTATTAAATTGAAAACAGTGACAATTTGACCTCTGCTAGATATATTATTAACCTACACTTATGTTTTTTTTATCTAATCATAATAATAATATTATGTTTTATGTAGCTCTTTTTAATAATATGAATATAGACTTTAAGTCAACTAGTTAGGTATTATTCATACAAAGGTCGATTAACTCCAGCCAGTTATGTTAAGTAGCGCTTCGAAATGTCATATTTGTAAACAGTGAATTTAACATATATTATTTGTATACAACGTTATTTGTACCTGCTAATTATATTATGCGCAGCTGTTTTAACACTTGAAGTCTCTAAATAAATAAGTATACTTTCAAACTGTACAAAAGGTGTCATTTTTGGTCGAAAAATATTAATTTTAAATATTTCGAACAAAATAAGTTCGCTAGTATTTGTTTGTCTACTTGTATGACAAGATCAATGTTTGTTCATAATTTGTTTCAGCCACAGGTACCCGCTGACCACTGCTGTTCAATGCTTGAATTTATGTTTCTACTTAGCACTTCATGGAGGGTCTATGGTACGCGAAACGTGTGCTCACGTGGAGCATGAATTCAAGTAGCGTAGACGGACTATCGAGCCTCGAACGAGCGTTCGGCTCGCGCTCGACTACGTTCCAACAATTGACAGTTTTTTGACGAACACAATGATTCGCATTGTGCTCGTGTTGTAGGCTCGTTGTGCGGTCACACTTGATATCGCGAGCGAAGAACGAATAGAGGCTCGGCTCGTGCTCGGTTCGTGTAGCGTAGACGCACCAAATTTACAATCAAATGAAATTACTTAATATTGTCTTGCGGCCCAATAAATACATATTTACTCAGACATTGACAATTTATTCCTAAATCTACACATTATCACAAATCTAATGGTGTCCGTTCGTACTGGGCTACGAATACGAGACTACATTTTATTTATTTATTTTATTTACATAAAATATGAGGTCTTGCAAAAGGTGTTTATTAAATTACTAGCCTAATTCAGTCAGTTAAGTCAGTTCCTCTTCGTAATATTTAAACGTATGCCACCTGTAGGGCCGATGAGAGGTCGATTGGGATCAAATTCCATTTTCCTTTGAGTGTTTTCGGAAGGCTCCACTCGGAATTTCGATAACATTTTGATTATGCATACTCGAGACTGGATCTTCGCAAATCGCATACCTGACAAAGATAAACAAAACATTAGATGAATCTGGTTAACTTTGTGTTTTTCATGATGTAATAAGTTGTAATTTGAGATAAAAAATTGTTTGTTTCTATTTATTTTTTTGTTTTTATTGACTGTATTATTTTGTAGTATTTACGAATCACTTCACATGAAATTCTAACAAAGGTAATGTAAGGTAGGAGTTTGTAAAAACTTTCTTCGAGGCATGGCAGAAGTTCGTCCTACTTCATAGAAAGGCATTTTACTAAAATAAAACAGGGGCCTCTAAGCCCCTGCCCCCCTAGACAAGATGGTTATCGACAATCGTCATCGTTACTAAACGATCAACCTTTGTATGGGATTGACATAAGAGATTGTTCAAAATCACGATGATTTTTCGATTTGCAATGTCAATCTCATACAAAGGTTGATTGTTTACTAACGATGACGATTGTCGATAACATCTAGTCTACTGGCCATTAGTAAATAGAATTTAAAATTTATTTACTCTCAGTTAAAATATTTTTAATTAAATACTATTATGCAAAAAAGATTGTATAAGGATAATTAAGTTTTGCACACTCACTGGGAAAACTTCAAACATAAAATCAAAAACAAAAGGAAAATTTTCTCACCTATGCAATTTCTGGGTCCAACTCCAAAAGGCATATAAGCACAAGGATGTCGATCCCTCGTATTTTCAGGAGCAAACCTCTCCGGATCGAATTTATATGGATTAGGATAATATTTCTCATCATAATGCACACCCATCGGCGACACCAACACTGTTTTACCTTTCTCAATAGTCACATCCGTGCCAGGTAGTTTGTAATCAGCTTGAGCATTTCTTTGTAATGGTTCAACAAGTGGATACATGCGTAGGGTTTCATCAAAAACTTTGTTCAGATAAGTCATCTCATTAATTGCATCATAAGTTAATTGTCCGTCATATTTTTGTAACACTTCGTCTATTTCTGCTATCAATTTATCCTGGATATCTATGTTTAGTGCTAATTGATAGAGGAGGAAAGCCATGGTGGTTGCACTGGTCTCATATCCACCAACGTAGAAAACGAATGCTTGTGCAGCAATCAAATCCTCGGTCAATTCCAGTTGTATTTGCTTGCCATCTTCGTTTCTCTTCGTGCCTATTATCTCACCTTGTTGTTTCATCTCCAATATTAAATCCATGAAATCCTTTCTATTCGTAGGCTTGCCGTTTCTTTGAGTAATGACTGAACTTACAAGTTCACTGAAGAAGTTTTTCACAAACGCCGGTATAGGCGATGAGTTTAATTTCTTCAATATACCTGGGTAGAGCATGTCTAATTCAATAGCATAGCTAACTTGGAAAACTAGCCGGTCTATCTTTTTCAGGGTATCTAGTTTATCATGTAGTGTATCGATGTCTAGACCAAAAGCACAAGCGGATATTGTAGCCATCGTGAATTTCTGCACGAGAGAATGTACTTCTTGTTCTGGTTGCATTTGACACTCACCGTCTAGATAATCCACAAATGTATCACCTCGTTCCGTCAATAAATAAAACATGTTCTTCAGTTTCCCCGACGTGAAGAGTGGAGTGAATTTACCTCTGAGCACTCGCCAAGTATGACCATCTGCGTGGAACAGGTTGACTCCTAATCCTTCGTCACTGAACGACACCCCACGATCAACGAAATTATCAAAGTCCTTTATCATAATATGTTTCACTATATCTAAATCTCTAATGAGAAGACCTGGTGTTGTCATTCTATAGATACCAACAACCTTTTCATTGGGAAATTCTTCATAGATCTCCTTCATGAGAACACCAATATTCTTTCGCCTGTATGTCGTTTCTTTCAAGTTTCCGAAGAATGCCATTGGTTTTGGACCAGCAACATTTCTGTCCTTCCAATAACTGAACGTACGGGTAAAGTAGCGGTATATAACGTAAGCTAAAGTTATTATACCCAGAGTTAAATATAACAACATCGTTATGTTATTCTATTGGATGTCGACTATGAACTGAAGAGTTGTCTAAAATGTTGCTTATATAGGTACAACGCCGTTTTTATGTCATCATCTTTACGACAAAAAAAATAGTTGTTTGGTCTAAATATATGCGCAGTCATCGTTGCTCAGCGCAATATTTTTAAAGCATCAATTTTGTATAGATTGCTCTTGGATACAATTACGTATCTGTACTCATTAAGCTATTATTATACGTAGAATAATAGCTCAATGTATGTTCTTTAGGTAATCTTAGAAAATAAGCAGACCAGCAAACCTATGGACCTTAGTTCCTAGCAGATTATAAACAGGAAGGTATGTGGCCTGGAAGCTGTGGTGTAGTGCTAAGGAACTCTGGGAGAAGCCAAACTGACAAACAAAAAGTTGAAATGGATAAATTTTTAATCCAATACAAACAAATATGTCTTGTTTCTGAGCCTACAAGGTTAGAATAAATAAATAAAAAACCTGTTTGTCCTCAAGCTGAGTGATTAAAAATGTGTATAACATGTTATCAGTAAGATAAATAAGATAAGATAAATATTCTTTATTTGTACACCACATAGAATAGACGAAACATAACAATAAAATACAATAAGAAGGAATACAATAATTGGACTGTTTTACAACAAAAAACTTAAACCGACTTCAAAGTACACTAAGAAGTTATCAAATCCTGATCTGATGACAATGGGACCAAACGGGAAGTATACCGTTCCAGACAAAAAAAGAATTTTCCAAATCGGTTAATAAATGACGGAGTTATGAGGTAACAAACATAAAAAAAAAAACAAAAAAAGAAACATACAACCAAATTGAGAACCTCCTCCTTTTTTTGAAGTCGGTTAAAAAAGGCGTACAGTAATAGGTTTACGTAGTAGGTGCTTAGGTCTTAATTTAAAATCAAATAGAAGTGTGTGATGTCCCAAAATATCACGACAAGTATTGTTGAGGAGTTGCATTATAGAGTCGATAAGGCTAAGACTTTAGAGGTGCGTCCACACTACGCGAACCGACCGAGCACGAGCCGAGTCTTTATTTTTTTTTGTAGCTCGCGATTTCAATTATGGACGTAGAACAAGCTTACAACACGAGCGTGATTGATGCGAATTCCTGCGTTCGTCAAAAAACTGTCAATCGGCGGAGCGCAATCGAGCGCAAGCCGAACGCTCGTTCGAGGCTCGCAAGTCCGTCCACGCTACGTGAATCCGCACATTTCTTTTTTATTAAACAGTAGCACAAAATGACACTACCAGTAACCTAAACAGGGTGACTTGCGTACTAAAACTTACCAGTAACAAAATCAGGTTTGTCTACTTGTTTTTAGATACCTACTTTCAGCTTAACTAATTTGTTAAAAGTAACGATACTGTTTGATTATCTTTAATCCAACTGTTATTTATTAACAACACTTTAAGTGAAAAATAAAATAAAGAATTAGCAAGCTGTTTGATCACTGGCATATAACAAGAAGTGTTTGATTGATTTTTGGACTAAATTTAGCTACGGGTACGGTGCCCACAAAGTCACAGTAATCCAGCTGATCTTATTTCTAGGAGTGTCAGTCCTGATCAAATAACAAGTAAAAAAATCTGGTGGTCAGGACCCGATTTTTTATTACATCCTGAAGATACTTGGCCTACATTAGACAAACCAATTACCAATTTAAATGGTTTACCTGAGCTTAAACAAAATACAATTGCAGCTCATATTACCTCAAATGACAATTCAATAATTTTATTTGAAAGATTTTCAAATTTTTTAAAATTAAAACATTCAATGGTGTACTACGATTTATTTACAATCTAAAAAATCCAAAAAATCTAATTACTGGAAAAATAACTGTAGACGAACTAAATAAATCATTTTTTAAATTATGTTTTGTCGCTCAGCAACAATCATTTTTGTCAGAATACATGCTACTATCCAAAGGCAAACAATTAAGTTCAAAATCTAATATTTTATCATTAAGTCCATTTTTTGACAACCATTCAAAATTAATTAGAGTTGGTGGCCGTATAGATGCTTCTAATTTTACTTATGATAAGAAACATCCAATTCTATTGCATGCAACACACTATCTCACAAAATTGATTTTTGACTATGAGCATAAGCACAACCTCCACGCTGGTCCTCAATTATTATTGTCTATAGTTAGAGAGTACATATGGCCAGTAAATGTTTTACCTGTCGAAGGCTACAAGGTAAAACACTAGAACCTATTATGGGTAATTTACCATCTCAGCGTGTTACTCCTAATTTCCCATTTAGAACAGTCGGAATAGATTTCGCCGGACCATTTTATATTCTAAACCGAAAGGGTCGCGGTTCAAAAATAATTAAGTGTTATTTATGCCTTTTCATTTGTCTTACATACAAGTGCATACATTTAGAAGCTGTGTCTGATCTTACAAAAGATGCTTTCATACTTACTTTTCGTAGATTCGTATCTCGGCGAGGAAAGCCGGCGGAAGTATTCTGTGACAATGGGCGGAACTTTGTAGCAGGTGCAAAAGAATTAAATATGTTTTTAAAATCAAATGAGCCCTTCTTGTCTGAATTTGCAATTGATGAAGGAATCAAATTCACTTTTTCACCATCATACGCTCCTCACTTTGGTGGAATCTGGGAGGCTGGGGTAAAATCATCAAAATACCATATAAAACGTGTCATAGGCAATTCTCATCTGACTTTTGAAGAGCTATCAACATTGTTTGCGCAAGTAGAATCTATACTTAACAGTCGCCCCTTGTGCCCTCTTTCTTCCTCACCCGATGATCTCCAAGTCCTCACTCCTGGACACTTTCTGATCGGTCGGACTCTCACTGCGCTGCCATCACCTGCATACGAAGACTGCAACGCTAATAATCTACAACGCTATGAGCGACTTCAACAAATTAATCAGCACTTCTGGTTACGCTGGCAACGTGAATATATCGCTGAACTGCAACAACGCTGTAAATGGAAGACTAATTCCACTCCCTTGAATATTGGAGATTTGTGCTTCTTCAAGAAGATAATTTACCACCACTCTGCTGGCGCCTTGGACGCATACAGCGGCTATTTCCCGGTCCTGATGGAGTATCTCGCGTTGCGGACATCAACACGGCCAGAGGATGTGTTCGTCGACCACTGGTGCGCCTCTGCCCCCTACCCACTGCAGAAGAACTAGTCAAGTAGAAGATTGTTGAAAGCCTACACCTTTCAACGGGGGGAAGATGTCTGCGCCTATGCCTATAAAATCTATTATAGCAATGTTAATTTCCTGTATTACTGCCAAACGCTGTCATCAGGTGTCATTCACTTAACCTTACTTACTTCACATACATACGTCACGCTCTCACTTTAAAATTGAAATAAATTGTAAAAACGAGATTAACATCAAATATAAATAGACTACTTTGTTTCATTTATGTCCGAGAAGAGACAATTAGTATTATTTTTCTGTTGGGCTTATTTTAACTGCAAACTGCTTTATTATTATAATTTGGGTTGGTGTAAAAAAATGGTGGGTGAATGAATATTTAAGGAAAATAGAAGGCACATTAAACTTATTTGATTACATGTAATTAAAGTTTGTTTCTCGACAACAAAAATGTCGACTTACATAACTAGTTTTGTAGATCCTTTATTTCAGTGCGTGCTCCACGTGCATCATGCTCGCTTCGCGTAGCATGGACGCACCGCAGTCAAAACAACAATATGACTGTGATGTAAATTGAACTTTAATGTTCAAAGGTCATCAAAAGTTATTCTCAGTAATTTTTAACAATATCTGAATTAAGGGATTTTCCCGAATAATGTAAATGCGCAACGCTCTTTTTCCATTCGCAAAAAATAATAATTCTAGATCACTTAAGATTGTTATCACAATTTAACAAACACAAGAAATATACTTATCGATTGAAGTTCATAAGGTTCTTTTTGAAAATTTATCTGATCTATATTAATGTAATGTACTGATATTAATGTAATGTACAAATCTATATTAATGTAATGTACTGATCTATATTAATGTTATGTACTGATTAATATTAATGTAATGTACTGATCTATATTAATGTAATGTGCTGTTTAATGTAATGATGAGAAAATAAATAAGTATTATTATTTCAGCAGTTTGAAAGAAAATAAAGTAAGAATACTTACTTTGACATACACACACACAACATTACATAATTATACATACGCAACAATAAACACAGGTAAAAAAACTACATTAACTTTGCTACATTATGTAATGTTTTCATCCAAAATATCACAATGAATTCTCATTTAATTATCGCCAACATGACTTAAATCAAAGTTATTAAAACCCCCGAACTTGGTTGTAAACTTTTACACACTCCCGTAGTCGAAATTACCCCGCAGTACCTTCGAAAATTTCACATTCGGAGGTACAACACAGATTTATTTGCATAAATTTAAAATTTCCACACACGCTTCATGGTTGACAATGACGGGTTGTGTACACAGTATAATGGGAACAGTGCATCAAGCTTTGTTGTTTGCAGATTGTCGTAGTTTATCATTTTTATAGCATTTTTGTTGAGTTATTATACATAGGTAGTACTGTGTTTTCGATGTGTTATTTAGATTTTTGATTAATTAATAGTAATTCAAAAGTCTGTCAATTCTAAACTTTTTTATTTATATTGTGTTATTATTAATATAAATGGAATGGTCGGCAAAGACTGGATTCAAAAAGCAAGAGATAAAGATGCATAGAATGAAATGGAGGAGGCCTTTACTCATAGAAGTCCTTAATAAATGAGAATAATACTATATTTTTAAATTATAAATAATTTTATTTGAAAGAAAAGAACTTGAACTTTAAGAATAATTAACTACTAAATTTAATACTATTTTATAAATTGGAATTATATAATGCATGCTAAAGAATAAAATATAATTATAATGAAATGTAATTATTTATTAAGGAAATAAAGAGGCTATAATAATAAAATAATAATTATTACTATTATTATTGGCGGGCCAGTTTGCGCAGTTGGTTATGATTCCGCCTATCGCACCGCAATCCTGGGTTCGATTATCACACAGGACATGCATTTGTGTGCTAGAACATGCCTGTATGTCCTACCTAAGTCTGGGTGTAATTATGTATATTAAGTATGTATTACAAGTAAACAAGTTACCTGGTGGCCATAGTACAAGCTCTGCTTAGTTTGGGATCAGTTAGCCGTATGTGAGGTATGTCCTGGAATAATGGGGTTTTTATGATCATAATCTAGAATTACTATAGTCATAAGTATGAATCTGGCTCATGTCAGGCAGCCGTAAAATAGAATCAGCATTTAAAAACTATAATCAAAACATTATAAATAATACTAGTCCTAAAAACAATAATAGTAAAGTAAAAACTAAAGTATTTTTTTCAAAAAGATAATTTTGGCTACTGAACTAAAATGAACTGTAGCAGTTTATGTGTTCTCATATATTTGTGAGCTTAATATTTGAGAACTCGGGAAATTTGAAAATGAAAATGTTGAGGGATTGACGATTTAATTTATTATTATTTTACTCGTACCTCAGGTTCATATTTTAATTATATTTTATGAATGCTTTACAATTCTACGTCTACGACTACCTACGTCTCAGTTAGAATTTCATAACTTGTAAAATTTCTTGTAATGAGTTCATTTTATAAAGATGATTTAAATTTGAATTAACTAAACCAAATAGAGTTAAATTCAGAAGAGGTATTTGCGACCACCGGTCGCTGCGAGTTGTGCCAATGCGTTTACTGTTTACTGCCAGTCCAACTCCGCATGATGGGGACTCCAAGATACAGGCTTGCCCTAGTTTGGAGTCCACTGACAATTCAGCGTTGAGTTTGTGTTATGCTATATGAAACTTGTAAAATCTTACTTTCATGGTGGTAAACGCGTCCTGCGTGTAACTCGCGAGAATCAACGGATTGATAAAGAACATTAATATTAATATTATTAAATTTCGGATGTTAAAATAACACATATTAACAAATAGGCGTGTTGTTAAAAAAATAAATGTTACATTTATAAGCTCTTTTAGACATACTAGATAACAATTATTCGCACCAAAACGGAGACCTGTCAGTAATAAAATGGAAACTCAAAAGTGAAAAAATATATATATTTTCAATTTAACTAGCTGAGTCCCGCAGTTTCACCAGAGTAAGGTTTGAATTTTTTTGAGAGGAAACTTAATTCATTTTCTCAAAAGGAATGTATGTTGTTCTGAGTATGTTATTCCTTATAATATCAGCTATCTGCCAGGGAAAGTTCCGTCAAAATCGGTCCAACCGTCTCCGAGATTAGTCGGAACAAAGAGACAGACAACAATTTGAAATTTGGTTTGATAAGTACTGTAATATACTTATGTATAGGCGAGCCTGTAACAAACAGTATAAAAAAGAATGGTCAACGGCCAAGTCACACAACATTAACTTTAATAATAAAGAAATCGCAGTAAGGAACCTTAGACTTGGCACGACTTTGTCTAGATTTCATTACTTTTTAGAAATAAACAAGCAGCTCCATCGAGACTTGGCTAGTTTTTTACAGAATGTTTTTGTTGGGATTTTACTTCTTTTTGTAGAAACGTGGGCATATTGATTTATTTTATTAGATTTTCTTATTTGACACAGTTATTTTCTTTTTACGAGTAGTTTTTTTATCATTACAAATCTTTCTTTTCTTTTTTTCCGGTTCTGATTCTTGTACAGTAGCAACAGTTAAGCAGAAGGGGAGGCATTCGCCCAGCAGTGGGACGCTATAGATTTTTTTATGTACCTACCAATAGTAGAAGGGGGCATTACCATATCTCTAATACAGCTGAGACCAGCTGAGGGTTCTTCATCAGATACTTCAGACCTTCGATTTTTGACATCAAATGAAGCGGCCCACCAAGTTGAATATTTTTTGTAAAAGTGGTATGTCGATCTCTAATAGTTTGGTTGGGCTCTTGTGTTTTTTAATCAGTGTCACCAGGTACTCCAGATCTTCGATTATCCTAGTTTTCCCTTTATGTGGCCATTAAACCCTAACTGTGTACCAAATTTCAGCTCTCTGAGTTTATGGGAAGTACTAGTTATATTCTGATGATCATGAGTGAGTGAGTGTCATAAATGCGAAACTTTGCTTTCGCTTAACTTCGGAACTAAATGACCTACAGACTTGAAATTTTGGATTTTAAGTATGTGATTATAGCTTACTGGATGACGAAATTTCTGCGGTCTCGTCTTATCCAGAGGTTCTCAAATAGGGGCCTGAAATGCGGCGAAATGGTTCCAGTAAAGGATGGTACGGCAGTGTTTGCTTCGCGCTCAAACTCGGCAGGGGCACTGCCGTGCCCCCCGACCGATTTTATTCATTTGTATGTAAAGATGTATAAATACCTTGTCAGCTACCTTGGTTAACATATCGACGAGTATCTACTCTAATAATGAAGCAAAGAACTCAAAGCTTTGCATAGCAGACCCTCCCATATGGAAGTAGCTATCACAGGTAAAATTATCTTACGAAATGATCTATATGCCCAGTTTGGCAATAAAAAAACCTACCATTGGTAACGATTCGTTTTTGTTTATTGAAACCATTAGTCATCTTATCATCCAATCATATAAATTGCGAACTTTCAATTTTATAATATGGTGCCGATTCTGTTGTAAATCGTACTAAACTAATTTTAGTCACATCACATCTCTTTCTTACAAACATTATTGAAAAAGGAAAGAATATATTTAAAGCTGGGTACGGGTATTTTATTTAGACGTAACCGCGATAGATGGCGACTAAATTTATATTCAAAACAAGCATTGGACTAATTTGACAGGACTAAATTTCTTACATCCTTTTCTTATATTCTTTGTTAGAAAGAGATAAAGTTAGACTAAATTTAGTTTAGTTGTAAACAACAGAATCAGCACCACTATCGAGCAATTAATAAAAGTCAATTTCGTTTCAATTTAGTGTTTTTTTTTAATGCACAATTTCACTTCAAGAAGCTAGGAAATTATCTTGCGTGGTTTGTAAATATTTAATGATAACGTTACTGGCTTTGTTTTGTCAGTGTGTGGGTGATGTTGAAAATAACAAAATATTCGGTCATATATTTTAAGAACAGATAACACTTTTCACTGATGCTAATTAGTTGATACGCTTTGAAATATACGGTTACTCTATTTCATTTTCGTTTGAAGTCAAATTTTATTTTCTAAAGTACGTAAAATATATTCAAAAGAGAATCTATTTTCACTCTTGATTCTTATCACTGTCGAATAGTTGAAGGTGATCCAATATACATGCAAATTTTGGTGAGATACCAACAAATTGTGTTTGGTGCGCCGTCGTCTACATGCCTGCCGCAATATCCACATTGGCCAAAATTTATTATTTATTTACCTACTTACATCTACTTTTACAGGGATACTAGGGTAGTGTCGAACTTATTTCAAAATTAATATAACATTTCCGTGTAACATAAAACTTAGATTGCTATCCTTGTGAATTCACTCAGAGTACAGTGGAATATGTCGGTTTCCTTACCAATGAGATTGAGGGTACGAAGAGCGCGCGTCAGCGGCGCGGGCGCCTCTTTCAGTAGGTTGGTAAGCGCGCGGGGCACTGCAACAAGCAGACGTACTTGTCCGGTGCACATAATCCTATTTGCCCTAATATGTCCCCGTTATCTACCCTGCCTATTATAGATACCACCTTAAAAAGATATTACACGAGTGCCATTGTATCCGCAGTGTTGCCAACTGCTAGCTTTACTAAGTAGCTAGACATCTTGCAAAAAGTAGCTAGATTGCCAGATTTTGATACCCAAAAAAGTTGCTAGAAGTAGCTGAATGTTTCTAAGTAGGTAGATAACAAAAACATTGTTAAAGAGAATTAAAAATCAGTAAATTAAATACGTTTTTTTTTTTCAAAGGTAATTAATTTTCACAATATATTTAACAGCGATAATTAGTTTTAAATGAGGAGATTTCTTATGATACCTCTATGGTCAAAATACCTGTCAAATCGTGTACTTAAGGTTCAATTATTCTTATTTATGGCTTTTG
Source organism: Achlya flavicornis (assembly GCA_947623365.1). NCBI lineage: Eukaryota > Metazoa > Arthropoda > Insecta > Lepidoptera > Drepanidae > Achlya > Achlya flavicornis. Next base: position 2,960,443 of record OX392487.1, read on the forward strand.
CGGAAATACCACCACAACTTCAAATTGGATCCAAATATCAACATTTTGACAGGTATTTTGACAATAAAGTATCATAAGAAAACTCCTTACGGCCACCGACCTATACCCACATCTAGGCCAATAGCGACGCGTTTAGTCTTTTTCTATCGAGACCCAGTGCCCCATTACGAACTTTTGAAAGTATTGAAAAGTAGCTAGAAAAAGTAGCTAAATAAATTTATTTACAAGTTTCATTAAATTGTAGCTGCCTAACACCAAAAAATAGCTAGATCTAGCTATAAAGTAGCTAAGTTGGCATCACTGTGTATCCGACCATACCCAAAATGAATAAGGTCGGATACATAAGTGGATAAAACGGGTATAGTATCTTTCTGTCTCATGTATAAAAATCTAACAAATTTATCTTGTACCCTCTCCAGCATGAGACTATATTTAGTCTTCTGTGGGAAAAAGTCTCAAAATAAGGATGTTCAAAATAGGTATTTGGGCGGTTTAGCCATTTTTAGAAAAAAAATATTATTCGCTTTGTTCTTGAGACTTGCTAGTTTCTATGTACCTACTATAGCTTTGCCCTTCTGATTCATGTCCACCATGAAGGACATTAATGGTGTTCCTCATATGAAAAAAATAAAACAAATTCCACAAAGTCTTTATTTAACATTTTTATTTACATATTTCAGGATATGTATTCACAAACTGTGATACGTTATTACAATATGTTATTCGTCGTACATTTATTATAAAAATTAATCTAGAACTTAGTTTATAAGGAGTCTAGTCTAAATACTATTTAACCCATTAAAGGTCGCTGTACTCGATATTGTTTAATTAAACGAAATTTAAGTAGTGATATTAAAGTCTTTTAAAAATAATTAAAATAGTCGTAAAATAATTGCAGTTGGAAAGTTCGTTTCCACAACATTTAAATTAAATCATTTATTAAAATATAAAATTCATTTGAAAAATCTCATTTTATATTGTAACATAATTCATGTATTTTTAACAAAATGTATTTTTATCGTTCATACATTTATGAATGACACAATGAATTCCACATTAGCTATTTTGAGTCACAAAACAATTTATTCACAATATTGATTGAAAAACATAATTAAAAAATAATCCGCATCATTGACTTTTGAATTCTATGTTTATACAAAAATAAAGTCTGGATTCGTGCAACAATCGCTCTTCTTGTCCAGGTTGTGCTCGGCTTTGACCCACTTCCCGTGGCAGTGTGGCGCCACAAGCGCGTAGAAGCGCGTGGTGTGGCCGGCCACGCCGTGCCCGCTGCAGCGCCACTTGAGGTCGCGCCGGAGAGCCGCAGTCTCGCACATCACGCATACCGTGGCGCCTGGTGGAATGGAAACGGTAACTTTTTAACATTTTGATGATTATTATTAAGGGTAAGCACGCGCGAGTGATACCCCTGGTGTTGCAAGCGTCCATAGGCTACGGTAACTGCTTACCATCAGGCGGGCTATCCTTGTTTGCCACCATAGTGGTATAAGAATAATAATAATAATTACTAGCTGCCCTAATCTATCTGCCAAAATCTAATATACAATAGTATCTACTGAAGATCTAGACCTACAGATTATGCTGCAAATCTTACTAAGCTTATTTAAATCTTTTCTTACATTATTGAAAGAGTAGGAAACATTTAAAGATGTCAAATTAGTCTATGCCGGTGAATAGTTGTGAAATGTTCATTTTAAGAAAGAGATATAGAAAGACTAAGTTAGAACAGAGACTATGGAAAGAGCTATGCTCGGAATTTCTTTACGTGACAGGGTCCGAAAAGAAGACTTTCGTATGAGAACACAAATGGCTCAGAGTTAGCAAGCTGAAGAGGCAATGAGCAGGCTGCATCACTCGAAGAACCGATAACCAAAGAGAGAGGAAGGTTCTTGAGTGGCGACCACGTACTGGAAAGTGCCGTGCGGGACGACCTCCCACCACGCACAAGTGGCCCGAAGATCTGGTCAGAGTCGCTGGGCGCGGCCCAAAACCGTTCCAGATGGAAGTTAATAGGGGAAGCCTATGTTCAGCAGTGGACATCCTTAGGCTGATATGATGATGATGATGAAATTGTAGAAACTCCACAGCACTTTTGTAAACATATACATTGTGTAACTAGATCCCAATTATGAAAGACATAGCGTACGACACTGTAACTTTGTCTACGTCTACTAATTGGAGTAATAATTACCTAATTAGTGCCTCAGTAACGTTTATGAAGCCTTTATACCACCCTAAGCTTTATTTCTACTTGCTAAAATGCTTTGAGAGTTATAAAAATGCACATACAAAATAAAAACACATCAGCAACTATTTAATGGCCCAGCCTTCGCGACCATGCAAGCGCCATATGTCATAGCTATTCAACAACATTTTCTATCAAGCCAAAACTCACCTTCTCTCAGCGGCTTATAGTCGGAGTCAGCGTGGCAAGCCTTCGATACCTTGGTCACCTCGAACTGGGCGCAATACCTGAAACCATTTCCAGTCAATACATTGCGAAATTGAAACATATACAATGAAAAAGCAGAAAATAACGTGTTTTCAAGCGACTATTTGTGTTGGAGGAAATGAAGATTTTCCCAACTTTTTTTCCGGACGTCATGCGGTGTTTCCTGTATCGTTTGATAACGTATATTGAAAAATATTATGGCACCTAAAAAGGATGCTAGATAATGAGGTTGTTTTCCGGTTGAGCTGGGTTTTAGAGTCAGCCTATTTAGGTCACGGATGCCTACCCCCTCTTAGGTAGAGACGCATAGAGCGTTAGAGATCAGAGGCAAGTTTTACTATGTATAGGCCTGTGTTTAACAATTCGGACTGATGGAGGATTCGACGACCATCCAACGTATCCGAGGTTTATTTTTACTAACACAATCCATTCACACCTGCCAAACGGCTTAGTAAATTGTTACATGAAAGTTGTTGGCACAGATCCACCAAGCACCAGCTGTACGAACTCCGTCGTGCCATGAATGATGACTCTAAGGAAAAGCTCATGAAATCTACTCGTAAAACTAGCTGACCGAACATATTATATTATAATAATAATGTAACATACTCTCTATGTGAGTTTGATTCAGGATCGTCAGGATTCCGCAGACGAAGGTTCTTGCGAATGTCAACTGTTTCGTTGGAGTGTCGGCTTAGTCCTCCAGGGAGAATCATCGCCGATTCCTCTGTTTGAAGAAAAATACATGTTAATTTTATAAAGAACACCACTTACTGAGCCACATCATCGAATATTTGATTAGTGAAACAGTTCTTGCAGCAACTCAAATATACATCAGGGTGGAAATATCCATCACCAAAACCTATTGATTAGCTGTAAGTGATTATATGACATGCTTGTACACAAGCTTCTGTGTATTTTGCATAGCAACCATAATGCTCCTGGTAGGCTCGGCGCTGTACAAGAGAGGGACTGTGTCTGCCACCGTGTGCTGCTGCCTGCACTACTCGGCGACTGCGCTCCATGCTGCTAGAGCCACATGCTTCAGTGCTTACCTCTCATCGGCACGTTGCTATCAGCAGAGCATCCGTGATGCTCCTGGCAGGCTCGGCGCTGCACGAGCGAGGGGCAGTGCCTGCCACCGTGTGCTGCTGCCTGCACCACCCTGCGGCTGCGCTCCATGCTGCCAGAGCCGCAGGTTGTGTCGCAGTCGCTCCATGCTCCCCATCCAGATACCACGCAGTCTATTACTGTGAACAAAGGGTAAAAATTTAATGGTGAGTAAATTCTATTTAAAGTGCAACTTTTTCTTAGTTTTTTTTCGAGGGCTTTCAGTCTTTATGGGTTAAACAAAGATCATATTTATATTCTATGTGGTGTGATTTATGCCAAGCAAGCAAAACATTACAGCATGTGTGTGTGTGTCTGTTTGTTACTACTCAGCTCGGCAATGTCTGAAGAGATTTTGATGGAAGGTACGTTAGTAGATCATACCCTGAAGTTACATAGAGGATATTTTTTGTCCCGGGAAAACCTTAAGGTCTCTCAGAAACTTTCGTAAGCCCCGGTGCAGAAGCTAGTTCAATTCAAATAAAACCTTTTATATTGTTACTTTTACTCAAAAAAAAAAACCGGCCAAGTGCGAGTCAGACTCGCGCACCGAGGGTTCCGTACAAACCTGTAGGTATATAAGTAAATGGTAGTATAGACCTGAGTATTTGATATTAATTTCAATTTATGACCTATTAAAAAAAAACTACTTACTAGATCTCGTTCAAACCAATTTTCAGTGGAAGTTTGCACCGTAATGTACATCATATATTTTTTATAGATTTATCATTCTCTTATTTTAGAAGTTACAGGGGGGGGGACACACATTTTACCACTTTGGAAGTGTCTCTCGCGCAAACTATTCAGTTTAGAAAAAAATGATATTAGAAACCTCAATATCATTTTTGAAGACCTATCCATAGACACCCCACACTTATGGGTTTGATGAAAAAAAAAAATTTGAGTTTCAGTTCTAAGTATGGGGAACCCCCAAAATTTATTGTTTTTTTTCTATTTTTGTGTAAAAATCTTAATGCGGTTCACAGAATACATCTACTTACCAAGTTTCAACATTATAGTTCTTATAGTTTCAGAAATAAATGGCTGTGACATACACGGACAGACAGACAGACATGACGAATCTATAAGGGTTCCGTTTTTTGCCATTTGGCTACGGAACCCTAAAAACATATTTGTCTTCATTCACTGTCTACAAAATAACACACATAATATGTGTCACATATAAATAAAGCGAAATAAGTAGAAACACAGGTGAATAACACTTCCGGATAATTTCCGGACGATTGAGTCCATACAGACGGTCGGACACGACGCGCGCGACACCTGTACAGTTATTTATCATTTCTTTTGATAAATGTTGCTGACAATATTTCATATAAATTATTATTGCTATTTCTATTCTATAAACGGACAGAGTTCTGAAGAATTGTTTGACCTGATGCCCACGGCTACCTACAAAATGGTTTCGTGCTGTGTGGTCAACGGAGCTACCTATTGCGGACGCTCAGGGCAACCCACCCTGGTTTTCCCAAGGGACTACAGCATGGGGTTCTTCAGAGGGTATGGAGAGAGTTATACCATAGGCTACGGTAACTGCTTACCATCAGACGGGCCGTATGCTTGATTGCTACAGTATTATTAATTAATTAAATATATATACCTACTATTAATATAATATCTTGGTCAAATTATTAAGATATAATGGTGCGTCCATGCTTGGCCAACCGAGCACGAGCCGAGCCACGAACGAGCACACTGCGAGCACGATTCGTGTAGCGTGGACGGGCTTGCGAGCCTCGAACGAGCATTGGTAGCGTGCTCGACTGCGCTCCGCCCGACTGTCAGTTTTTTCACGAACACAGGGATTCGCATCGCGCTCGTTGTAGACTCGTTGGTACGTTCACGCTTGAAATCGCGAGCAACGAACGAATCTTTTCGTTCGAGGCTCGGCTCGTGCTCGCTTCGCGTAGCATGGACGCGCCATTGTATTATGATGATGCCATGTTATGTGTGATTTTAAAGGTGTAGGCACACTTTTCCGAGCCGAACCGAACGCATCGAACGAAACGAATTTTAGAATTCTGTACCTCTACCATGGGTTTTCTACACTAACGTAATCTACACTCGCTAGCGACTACGGTGAAACATTTTGTATGAAATGCTTCCAAAAGTATCCACTAGAGGCGGTGCTCGTTATACAAAAGATTCACTGTAGTCGCTAGCGTGTTTAGATAACGTTAGTGTAGAAAACTCTGCGTGGTAACAACAACATACATACACACACACACAGACTTTTGTAAGTATTTATAATATAAGTAAAATAGTATCACTTGCAGAAGTTTCAAACCAAGTACCTAACATATCTGGCTGTTATATCAGACCTCAGAATACAGTCTACCTGCAACGTGTGGAGAAATGGCAGCATTGTGAAGTGATAAATTGCCTCTCACCTCCATTTTATAGGCCATTATACCTCTTTACTGTCGATACTAGGATATTTGGGATACCATGGATGGTATTGAATACCTATTGCTTAAGCTTAGCAAAATACGTCATGGTCGGGACCGGTCAAGAATTTTTGTGTGCCTCAGAAAGCATAAAGAAGCCAGTGTGGTTCATATTTCATGTAAGTTTTATTTGGGACCAAACTCTAAAGGATAAAGATCGATCAAAAGTAATTCAAATATATATTTTTGAACACGATAAAAAAGGGCTACTTTTGAAAGAAGTCCCAAACCATAATGCACGGGAGTTCCTTTTATAACATAGGTAAGAAAAGAACATAAGAGAGGTAGAGCATTGCGTTTATTCGCTCAAAGAGCAGCTCGACTGGAGAAGTATATGTTGTGTTCCTGCGCGTGAGTAAGGTCGTCAGACCTCATTGGGGAGAGGGAAGGGTCGCTAACGCCTGGGTGATGCCTCGTGTGTTGGAAGCGTGAGAGTGTTATTACATATTTTTATAATAATACAGTATGAGGCACGAATGGTGAGCACAGATAGGCAGTGGTGGGGGCAATCTCGCGCATGTACACTTCTGGCCAAATCACAGTAGCCAAATGACACGCAAGAATCCAATAGACGACGAGCATTGACTGGCGAACCAATCGTGTGCAGCTCGGCGCTCCCCCTGCTTCATTCCGCCAAACAGACCGACAAATTAACTACTGCGCAGGTGTCCATCTGTGCTCACGACTCGTGCCCCTTACTATACGTGTATACATATCTTTGTCTTTGACTGTACTTGGCTAAAAAGTTGATACCCAACCAGCTTACTACAAAGCAGTAGCCGTTCTGACCGACGGAACGAGCCGTTCCACCTCAATAAGCATTATAAAAATTGCCAAGTCACTTGTATCTCCTGAAGGCCTTGAATTTCAACCGAACGGCTTTTTTTAGCTATTATTAACTGGGTACTTTATTAAACCTGTCCCCCGCAGTTTCACGGGCGCTCCCGGAATAAAAAGTAGCATATAATACTCGGGGATAATGTAGCTTTCTATTAGTGAAAAAGTTTTTCGAATCCCAGTCGGATTCGAAAATTAGTTCCAGATATTAGTGTGGTTAAACAACAAGCGAACAAAATCTCTTCAACTTATTCTAATTCCTAACTAATACTATCAATGCGAAAGTGAGTTTTTTTGTTTGTTACGCGTTCAAGCCTCAACTACTCAACGGATCATCGTGAAATTTGGCATGCAGATAGCCTATGGTATGGAGAAGGACATAGGCTATCTGCATGCCAAATTTCATGATGATTTCAGTCGGATTCTTTTTATCCTGGGAACGCGGGTGAAACCGCGGGGGACAACTAGTATATTTTAAGGCGATGATAGTGTGTATCAGTGTGTTCCGATATTTCTTTTCTCTGTGGTTCCGACAGCTGCACTTGAGAGGGTTGTAACTGTAACATAGCCCAATGACTTTGACAATTTGGCCTCCAAACGAGTATTCTGTGCTACCCTCCTATTCTCTACTTAGTTTCCAATGCCGCCTAACGTTGAGTAGCGGTACTACAATCGACTCGATTACAGAAAAGTTAACAGCGCAGATGTGTCGTATCGTTTTTATAACTTTGCCATTTTCCATTCCTTTACCTGTAAAGATATGTGCTTTTACAAAATTTGAAGATATTTACATAAATTTTAATCAATCCTACTTGTGCGTGATGAACAAATGTACAACATATTTTTTTTTCAGGACAAATGGATGAATGGATTCGTCAACAAAATGCTCTGAATCCAGCGTAGTTTAGAGATTTGACCATTGTTATACCTTTAAAAATAACAATTAATTTTAATTGGTAATTATACCCAGACATGTTCATGGACACAAATGTTTGCCCTGAGTGGAAATCGAACCCGCAAACAGCACAGCTAGGGTTTAAAATTGGTTTTACAAACGTATATAATCCGGTAAATATATATATATATCAATATATATAAAATCAATGCCACTTTTCGTTGTAATTTTATAACTCAAGAACGGGCTCTCCTATCCAAACCAAATGTCTAGGCTTTGTTCGGACTATTTAGAAGATGGTTTATGTGAAGTTTGCACAAAATCGGTCGAGCGGTTCTTCATTTATCACATTTTTATTTTTTCACTTTATACGTAGCGAAGCAAGTACCGGGCCGGTAGTATAAATATATAACACACCCAACGCATAAATATTTGGCTCAGCATTAAGTTGCACTAGAACCGGATACGACTAAGTTTAAACTCACACTAGTTAGAAACTTAGCTATTAACTCAGGCTAAAGTAGGTAGCTTCAGTATTTAAGAGGTTCCCCCTCTTACAGCTGGCTCAAGTTACTTTATAAAACTAAAAGCTGTCCGCCCGCGTTCCCGAGGCTAGATTTTCCGGGTTAAAAAGATCCTATGTGTTAGGCCATACCATATTCTATCTGTGTGCCAGATTTCATCCAAAACCGTTCAGTAGTTTATGCGTGAAAGAGTAATAAACATCTTCACAAAATACAAATCACAGTCATAGGTACAAACTTTAAAAGCACGATGATCTTTGTAATATGGAGGCCTAGGTCGAACCAAAAGCCATTATCTAATTATGGTGCATAATAAAGCATACTAAACCTGCACAGAAATGTATTAGAAACTAACTGTTCCGCTCAATGAGACAAGCTCCATACAAAGAATCATGGCGAGATCCATACATTGATTTGTACAAAAAAATAAAAACTTTTAGAGGGTTTTGAATCACTTCCAATGTTGAGATTACATTACCAGCAACATATTAATATACTTGAAATATTTTATAAACCCCGCACAACAGAACAACAATATAACGGTTTTGGTCGGGAATAGTCGTGATTCGCAGGCATGCCATAGAAATTCGCATTTTTATCCCGGGGTTCTAAAAATATTTCAAATGGCTCAAGTTATTCCTTAGGCACCAAGGATCAATTATAACTTCATTGTAACGTCTCTAAAAATCTTTATTTTTGTGTACAAGTCTCGCCATGATCCTTTGCCCATTTATCTTTAGAACTCTAGACCGCTCGTTCGCTGTGTGTACAGTAGTGAACGCGGAACTCGGAACGCGGAACTCTAGAACTCTTTTCTGTGGGATCGGCGCCGATTTGGCTTCCTTACGATTTTATTATATGAATAGATAGATAACAGATACGAATAACCTTACAAATACATAACAAAGATACATTACTCATCGCAATATTTCAGAACTCATTGTAGAATAACATAAGCTTATACATAAAAGAAAAACCCGCTTGTTACTTCAGTAAATTATCCCCTCTGTGGGTTCATACTTTCAAGAACCATTCAGACCGGCTTAACGTTTTCACACCTACACTCGTGAGCCCATAATATAATCCTTTTGAAATAAAATGTTGACGTGTTTCCTTACAAGCGCTATTGAACTAAGCAGCTTCTAAATCTTTCGAGCTTATACGGGAAGGTACAGTAGGTTAGATTCCTAAAATAATATATTTAGTCCGTCATTTATTTAGATAATATTTAGTCGGCACTTTATCTTTGTCAATTTTCTATGATTTGGTAAAGCAAAAAATATGAATAATATTTTTTGATTATTTATCTGACAAACTAATCAGAATTTTTATTTTTTTACCCAGGAAACATCCCTGTTTGTGTACAGTCGCAGCAGTAGGAGATTTTTAGAAGCACCGTGGTTTTGTGTCATTTTCATCATCAGCCTATAATGTCCCACTGCTGAGCACAGACCTTCTTTCACAAATGAGGGTGAAAGGGAATGGGCGATACTCCACCACGCGTGCCCACTGCGGATTGGTGAAGGTAGGCTAGTGGTAATCCTACTGTTGGAGTTTTTCAAGCCGCCTAGGAGGCATCAAACTAGCTTAACGACTATCACAATTAAGTGATAACCGGGACCAACGACTTTACATGCCTTCCGAAGCACGGAAACACTCGATATGAAATACCACTAGACGGTCACCCATCCAGGTACCGACCACGACAGACGTAGCTTAACTTTGCCGATCGATTAAGAACGGCTAATCATGTTACACCTCGAGCGCTGGTTTTCTGTGATTGTAAGAAATGTGAAGATTCTTGTCAAATCTTTTCGGTCTGCTGCTTTCTGTACCAATATAAGTACGTAAAGTCACGTCTAATGTTAATACATTTTTTTTGTACCGACGACGTGTACATTTTTATGTAGACGTTTGCTAGCCAAGTACATCACAGTGGCTGGACTGCGCTAAAATTTGGTACATGGCATAATCATCATCATCATCATCATCAGCCTATAATGTCCCACTGCTGAGCACAGGCCTCCTTTCACAAATCAGGGTGAAAGGGAATGGGCATATACTCCACCACGCGTGCCCACTGCGGATCGGTGGAGGTAGGCTAGTGGCCAACCTACTGTTGGAGTTTTTCAAGCCGCCTAGGAGGCATCCAACCAGCTTAACGACTATCACAATTAAGTGATAACCGGGACCAACGGCTTTACGTGCCTTCCGAAGCACGGAAACGCTCGATTTGAAATACCACTAGGCGGTCACCCATCCAGGTACCGACCAAGACAGACGTAGCTTAACTTTGCCGATCGATTAAGAACGGCTAATCATGCTACACCACGAGCGCTTCAAGGCATAATACTGTGTACAAAACAGAATTATTAGTTTTTTTTATCGTTCTTTCGATCAGTATACGAATAAGCAGGAATACGTTTCCCATCACGGTACAGTCGAGGACATAAATATGTATACACTTAGTAAAATTCAACAACGGTTTCCTCTTAAACTACTGACTGAAATTAAGAGATAATATAAAGGTAGAATCTTTTAACATATACTATTATGATTTGTGTAATAGTTTAACACTTAAATGTTAAACATGCGAGAAAATTGCTTTTGAATTTCAAAAAGTGTATACATATTTATGTCCTCGACTGTACATACATAATCATCTAACATGCAAGATTATAAAAAAATATATTTCAAACTCATTTAACTCGCGGAGGAGAATTTCTAGTCAATAAATGCAATTATGTCTAATAATTAACTGTTAAGTGTTATCGATCGTTTTCCATTAATTTTTAGTCCATTAACCCAGGATCGCATTTAAACTTGTCGCCAACAAACGTGGAGCTAATCTACACGTTGTTAATCAATTAATTGGAGATAAGAGTCTTTCGGTTCTCAAACGTTCGCACGCAAATGACAAAAATATAATAAAAAAATCTCACTCAAATAATTATAGGCATCGGAATCGTCTATCTCTTATCGAATGTATTTGTTTTTTAATGATAATTGGTATCAAACAACTTTCACAGTAAGTTAATTTAAAAAAAAAGTCTTACCTGTTAATATTAATTTTGTAACATCATCATCATCATCATCAGCCTATAATGTCCCACTGCTGAGCACAGGCCTCCTTACACAAATGAGGGTGAAAGGGACTGGTCAGATACTCCACCACGCGTGCCCACTGCGGATTAGTGGAGGTAGGCTAGTGGTCAACCTACTGTTGGAAGTTTTCAAGCCGCCTAGTAGGCATCCAACTAGCTTAACGACTATCACAATTAAGTGATAACCGGGACCAACGGCTTTACGTGCCTTCCGAAGCACGGAAACGCTCGATTTGAAATACCAATAGGCGGTCACCCAACCAGGTACCTAACGACCACGACAGACTCAGCCGTAGACTTTGCCGATCGATTAAGAACGGCTAATCATGCTACACCACGAGCGCTTCATTTTGTAACACTAGAGTATAATTTGAAATACTTTAATAAGAGGATGTTTCGTATACTGGTTTTATCGACTCATTTGTGACGATAAATAAAGTCAACCCCCCTAGGGGTCGCGACCTCAGGTTGAGAAACGATGGATTAGACAGAGCTTTATCAACTAACAACCAATTAATGATTCGAAACTAACTAGACTTAAGCCACAGATTAATCAGGCGACACGGAAATTCACGTATGTAGTTGTATGTAGTTTTCTTTAGTAGGTACTATATATATTTTCACTGTAAATAATCCTAAATATAATATTATAAATGCGAAAGTGAGTTTGTTTGTTTGTTACGCCTTCACGCCTCAACAACTCAACAGATCATCATACAATTTGTCATGCAGATAGCCTACGGTATAGAGAAGGACATAGGCTACTTTTTATCCCGGGAACGCGGGTAGAACCGCGGGGGATAGCTAGTATTCGAATAAACCTTTCTTGTTTCATGGAGTGTGCAATATTTATCAACGAATCAGAATCAAAATATTCCACGCTAAAAATAGCAGTATTTGATGTCTTTTCAGCCGTTGTATAATTTTCTCGGGGTCCTATATTTTGAAGGACAAATGTTATTCTTTAGTTAATCAACGATCAAATGAAACGTCAACTGCTCACGAAACCATTATTCATCGACGTCGTCCACCACAATTCATTCGTCCTAATTGGCGACGATCGTACGATCAAACGATGCGTTTTCGTCGCACGATCGCGCTGATGTTCCTGTGCCGTTGGACTTGCGAGCTTCAATTAGTACACTCTAAAGCGTTTTGTGTATTTAATCTCGTTGTGCGACGAAATCGCATCGTTTGATCGTACGATCGTCGCCAATTAGGACGACGCCTCACGGTCAGAAAAATCTGCATAACCCAAATCCTACGGACAGTTTCAGTTAATAATAACGATATTTGTATTCTTGTCGAAGTGGACTGTATGGGTCAAGGAAGTCAAAGACAAGTCATGGGTAAAATGAAGCCGAATTGGGATACCGGCTGGTAACCAGCAGAGCGTTAAACTACCTCCTTACTTAGTGTGTATGTTACAAAGAGTATTCAAATTCAAAGATGTCTGCGTACACCGGTTTTACTACCTTTATTTACTGCGCCGACCTATAGTTGACTACCCTGGTGTACTTATATTATATTAATCTATAGAGTAGTAATACCGACCAATTGAATTCCGCAACCAGTAAGTGCTTTTGCACTGATTATCGACAGTACCGTCCAATCACTGTATCTACATGTTTAGTGTGCTCTTGAATTAGTCAATCAGAAGGATGTCCTTGAATTAGCTGATCAGGGCGCATTGTCAGTGTTGGTGAATTGGCCACAGATTTCAAACAAGATGAACAATCTTGAACCATCAGACGGATTATTTTTGATTTTTGACCTATACATTCATCTCTCAAAATATGCGCCAAGACTTTAGAAGGACCTTATACCTATATGTATATAGGGTGACTGGTAATTAGTAAACGACACTTAGACACATGATTGTACTCATGATAACAAACTTTCAATTGGCTTCAAAGGCTGAACTATAATGACATCGAAAATTTATTGGTGGTTTTGCGATGACACACACACCCCCATACCTCCACACACACCCCTGTTTGTACAGACACCCTTACGAGGACCTTATCTTTTCTTGTACAAACCGAGGACCCTCTGAAAAACAGGTTTAATGACCTCACAGGGTTTTATGAATAAGATAGAAAGAGACAGGAAAAAAAATCTAGAGTGATGACCTTATTGGTATAGCGCTATCTCAGTTTTTTGTTGTATGAATTGTGGCTATCTTACCGAGGACCTAAAATACACACCTAAACGTGACCAGCGATGCACATACGAGGGCTTTGTGTGAGCCAACCGAGGACCTCTTACGTAAGCCCTGCCATATACTTCCGAGGACCTTTTTTACACATTATTACTTATATCTTGTACAAAGTGCGGACGCTGTGTTTGACTTTACATTACCAAAGCGAGGGCAGTTTCCCGCGCAGAACTTGATCAAAGCGAGGACTTGGAAAATCTACCTAATCAATTTGCGTTTAAGATAATTTATTAATGTTATCTTTATTTCGTACACACATTTTCTAATCTGAGCTACCAAGTGAGGACATGTCAGTGACTTTAAGTTTGTTGGCGCTTTTCAAAAGATTTTTGTCAGAGTGTCGAAAGCAACAGCTTTATTTAGTAAACAAGCATATACGGCCCGCCTGATGGTAAGCGGTTCCCGTAGCCATATGGACGCTTGCAACATACGAGGCATCACTCACGCGTTACCGACCCTCCCCAATGAGTTTTTATTTTAGTTACGTTACAAAGTTTAACTAAAATATTAACCATTTGTGGTGATGTGATGCTCCAGCCAGGGTCGTCATAGCACTTCATGAGTCAAGTCCTCAACAGTTGACAGTATCGTCTTTAAAATTGGCATACGCCTTAGGTTTAGATATTAAACTATTATAATGGCCAGTTTGTGGTGATGCTGCAGCCAGGGTCGTGTCTTCATGAGACAAGTCCTCAACGGTTAATAGCATCGTCTTCAAACTTGGCATACCCGTAAGGTTTAGAGTTAAACTAGTATATTACCAGTTTTTGGTGATGCTGCAGCCAGGGTCGTGTCTTCATGAGGCAAGTCCTCGACGGTTGATAGCATTGTCTTCAAATTTGGCATACGCGTAAGGTTTAGAGAGTTAAACTAGTACATTACCAGTTTTTGGTGATGCTGCAGCAAGGGTCGTGTCTTCATGAGACAAGTCCTCAACGGTTAATAGCATCGTCTTCAAACTTGGCATACCCGTAAGGTTTAGAGAGTTAAACTAGTATATTACCAGTTTTTGGTGATGCTGCAGCCAGGGTCGTCTCTTCATGAGGAAAGTCCTAAACGGTTGATAGCATCGTCCTAAAATTTGGCATACGCGTAAGGTTGAGAGAGTTAAACAAGTATATTACCAGTTTTTGGTGATGCTGCAGCCAGGGTCGTGTCTTCATGAGGCAAGTCCTCAACGGTTGACAGCATCGTTTTCAAATTTGGCATACGCGTAAGGTTTAGACAGTTACACTAGAAAATTACCAGTTTTTTGTGATGCTGCAGCCAGGGTCATGTCTTCATGAGGAAAGTCCTCAAAGGTTGATAGCATCGTCTTCAAATTTGGCATACGTGTAAGGTTTAGAGAGTTAAACTAGTAAATTACCAGTTTTTGGTGGTGCTGCAGCAAGGGTCGTGTATTCATGAGGTAAGTCCTCAACGGTTGATAGCATCGATTTCAGATTTTGCATACGCGTAAGGTTTAGAGAATTAAACAAGTGTATTACCAGTTTTTGATGATGCTGCAGCCAGGGTCATGTCTTCATGAGGCAAGTCCTCAACGGTTGATAGCATCGTCTTCAAATTTGGCATACGCGTAAGGTTTAGAGAGGTAAACTATTATAATGACCTGTTTGTGGTAATGCTGCAGACAGGGTTTTCTCTTCGTGAGGAAAGTTTACAACAGTTGATAGCATCGGTTTGCCATACATATTAGGTTTAAATAGTTCTTATGTTTGACCTAATCTCACCATGGTAAGGGTCGAATGATGTCGAAGGTGATAAGCATACAAAGCCTAAAATTTAACGCTACTGGAACACATCGGTAAATGCTCGGAGACAGATTTTCCACTTTCGAATGGTAGCGAGGTAAAAAGTAAGAAACAAGCAATAATTCTCAGCTGGAATTGTTATGTAAAATCTATTCAATATGTATATGTGTATCTATATTATATCTAACTGACGGTATTAAATACATATTCATCATAAAAAAAATAAAATACGCCTTCGATAAAGTTTTATGTACGTCCTCGTTATTTATTTCTTTGTACCTTTGGTTTGCTTCAAATCTTACTACTGAAATTTCACTTAGACGGCATTTCTACTTTAGATATAGATTCTTCTTAAACATAATGTCGTATATTAGGTATTTAGCACATATTGCAGAAGAAGCATCATAATCCTCGTGCACTTAGTAGCTACTAAAGATGTTTTTAAAGATTTAATCCAACTGATGAACGCCTAGGAAATGATAGTACAACACTCGTCTTTACACAAGATGAAAACAGTCAAAACGAGGACTATAATACACACTGTTCGGAAAATCTATCAAACCGAGGTCCTACATACACACTGTTCGGAAAATCTAGCAAACCGAGGTCCTACATACACATTGTTCCGAAAAACTAGCCAACCGAGGTCTTTTGTGTGAAAGGTAACACATATGTCCTCGGATAATACAATCAACATGAAATTATGTGTAATGAGGGTGTGTGAGAGACGAAGTGGCGCCATCTGGTGGGATACACTCTGCCTGTGTAAGATTATGGATTTTCTTGATCAAACCGAGGTTCGGACCACTTTTTCATATTAAGTATATAGAAAGGCTCAAAATCGCTTGCAGATTACGAATCTTTGGTCAGGTCAAACCGAGGACCCTCGAAAAGGTCCTCGCTTTGAAAAGGTCCTCGGTCGTGCCTTGTGTATTCATACGCACGTCCTCGGATGGTACTTAAAACAAACACACATACTCTCTACACACACACACACCCCCCCCCCACACACACACACATTACACGCACGGTTATTTATATTTATTTTTATTTGAAGTTTCTTTTATTGTTTAAATTTAATTCTCCATATTTTTACTTGTTTTTTTTGGCTGTTATAAAATTGTATGAAAATTTTATGTTACGTTAACCGTGGGGTGGAGACCTGGTGTCCTGAAATACAGGCTCTGCCCAGCTTAGGCACCAGTCTCCCACAATTTAAGTATTTCTCATTATTATTTTTCATTCAATGTTTATTACTTTAACTTATTGTGGGAGAAATAAATATTATTATTATTCTCTTTATTTCTTTATTTATTATTATTATTATTATAAACAACTTCCCCGAAGAAACATTTTTTTTATTTACTTGCACATGAGCCCATAATATTTACCTACTACCTTAACAAGAATAAGCCATACACCATCAGCTTTTATTTAATTACGTTATTTATCCCTATTTGTTTCTTTGTGAAAGTTGTTTGTTATCATGAGTACAATCATGTGTCTAAGTATCGTTTACTAATTACCAGTCACCCTATATATATATTAAGTAAGTATATACAAACAAAAAGTAGTATATCAGTTGTCTGGTTTCCATAGAGCTCTGCTTATTTTAGGATCAACAGTGTGTAAAGGTGCGTCCATGCTACACGAACCGGGCACGAGCCGAGCCACGAACGAACACACTGCGAGCACGATTCGCGTGGTGCGAGCCTCGAACGAGCGCGATTGTCAGTTTTTTCACGAACAAAGGGATTCGCATCGTGCTCGTTGTAGGTTCGTTCGTGGCTCGGCTCGTTCTCGATTCGCGTAGCATGGACGCAGCATAAGATATGTCCCAGGATATTTATTCATTTATTTTAATATGTAACGGTAAGGCAACTGACTATTCAGGGAAACTGCTAGAATTCAGCAGTTTCAGGTGGGTACTATAAAGTACCTCCTAAGTACCTACCTAAAGATGCTTTCCATCAGCGTTTTTCTTTCCGTTCGTGTCTCGGTTCGTGCTCGATTCGCGTAGCATGGACGCAGCATAAGATATGTCCCAGGATATTTATTCATTTATTTTAATATGTAACGGTAAGGCAACTGACTATTCAGGGAAACTGCTAGAATTCAGCAGTTTCAGGTGGGTACTATAAAGTACCTCCTAAGTACCTACCTAAAGATGCTTTCCATCAGCGTTTTTCTTTCCGTTCGTGTCTCGGTTCGTGCTCGATTCGCGTAGCATGGACGCAGCATAAGATATGTCCCAGGATATTTATTCATTTATTTTAATATGTAACGGTAAGGCAACTGACTATTCAGGGAAACTGCTAGAATTCAGCAGTTTCAGGTGGGTACTATAAAGTACCTCCTAAGTACCTACCTAAAGATGCTTTCCATCAGCGAAAGCCTGAAATAAATCATTACACCTGGAATTGTTAAACTGACTGCTACATACGCCTATTTCATTGCTACGGCCTACGTGGTGCTACGGAATAAGAAATAACCTACACATGGCTCCTCGGTCAAAAAAAACATACGCGTCGGACGTCGATAAAAAATATGTTTTTATTTGTTTCGAAACCCAACATTTTGTAAACACCGTTATATTGGAGACTGGTTTTTATACGCTACGTACCTGAACATCATAAAAGCTAAGTTACACTTTGAATTTCACATTTATTTGCTACGAATTTATATGAATAAGCTGCTACGAATAATCCCGTAGGTCGCTACGGAGAATACATACACTGCCAAATTATGTAGGTAGTTTACCAATTTTGTAGTTTTTATAAGACTCTACTAAGGTAGAAAATAAGCAAGGTACCTATACCTTGCAATTTCATAATATCTCAAATGATTTCTTGAATTTTCAATACTCTTATAACTTTTCTTCTAAATACAACACGGTAATAAGCTTTCATATTTTGTTGATATATTATTGCCTAATAGAAAACATAGAAATTATTGCTGGCAGCCAACGGGACAAGCTCCATACAGCCCACTTAGAACTCTAGACTGCTCGCTCGCTGTGTACAGTAGTGAACGCGGAACTCAGAACTCTGAACGCGGAACTCTAGAACTCTCTCTGTGGGACGTAATGTTGTAATATTCTAACTCCATATGATTGTTAACGTTATGCTAGTACCTATCTCCTGTGATATAATCTAAGCTGCAAACGCACTACATCCCTAATCCATTAGGTACCAAAACCCGTGGACACTTGAATCCTTATCCAAATATTCAGCAGACTGTATGCACAAAGCATGGACACTATAATCAAAAGTATACGTATATTGCTTACATTGTTAACGAGATTACTGGGTTGCAGTAACCATATTTTACTTATGTTCCGGGACAGTATTTTAGCACATACAATAACATTGTGCTTTGTGCTGGCATATAAAATAAATAAATAAATATCCCGGGACATTCCTCACACACGGTCATCTGATCCCAAACTAAGCAGAGCTTGTACTATGGAAACCAGATAACTGATATAATACATATACTACTTTTTTGTTTGTAAATACATACTTAATATACATAATTACACCCAGACTCAGGACATACAGACATGTTCATGCACACAAATGCATGTCCTGTGTGGGAATCGAACCCACGACCTGCGGCGCGTAAGGTGAATCTTAACCAACTGCGCCAACTGGCCCGTCAAATAGACTAGAGACTTCATCAAGTTTGAAATTAGGTAGTATATAAGAGTCGGTAAACAAGCCTACGGACCGCCTGATGGTAAGCAGTTACCGTATCCATTTATGGACGACGGGGCATCACTCACGTATTACCGACCCTTCCCCCCTCCCCAATGAGCTCTAGCGAACTTACTCACGCGTAACAAAATATATAGATATTTGGCTACGGTATTCTTTAACGAGGTTTTTCCCCTGTTGAGCTGCTTTTTGAGCGATAAACGCTATGCTCTACCTCACCTAAAAATATAATATTAAAAACAAGACGATATTCTGTGCTTTTTATAACTGTTTCGAGTCATATTTATATACAATGAACAAAAATTACAATCTCAGAGGGCACTCCCTTAAAATCACAAGATCTATTAGCAAAAGTAACCCCCGCCAACACTTTATGCCTAACCGTGTCGTTTGCGAGTGGAATCAATTACCAGAGACAGTTATCAGTGCAAAAACAGTGAACTCTTTTAAAAATAGACTCGACAAGTACTTAAAGACTAAAGTGCAGTGATATACACGAAATCAGCTTTTAGCTGCATGTGTATCATAAATAAATAAATAAATAAATATATTGTGACTTTTTCGTTTTTTATTAAACTTTTGTCCGCTCTCTATTTTTTCAAAAATGCTACTAGTCAAATATAAGTCTCATTTTCGTCTAACAAATTAAAAATCAGAGTATAGACAACTAAATTACCCTAAGAGCGACAGCCTACAGCCAAAACTTCACGCTGGCTTAGTTGGGTGACTAGGCAATTTACTCTATTTTTGTACCAATGGGTACTTATCTAATAACTGGTCACCCTACCTGTTATGTACAGCTACAGACCGGTAAAACATATTAGGTAGTGTACATACTAGACTAGTATATGCGAACAAACTAATTTTCAGTTCCTAATTGAGGGTAAGCTTAATTAGTCCAGACCAATCAACGCCAGATATGTGTCCACTTTATATTAATTACTTTCGTTTAAGGCAATGATAGCAGTGGTAGTGACGTGGAATGCCGTTGCGAAGGTCCTGGGTTCGAATCCTACATTGAGCTTGAGATTTCTATGAAGGAAAATATCTCATCAACAGTAGCTACAGTTTTAAAGCCAAATTAAATATAGAACTTTGGATATAAAGATATTTAAAGAAGTAATTTTTAGGGATCCGAACCTAAAAGGTTAAAAAGGAACCCTTATGGTGCCGCTCCGTCCGTCTGTCCGTCTGTCTACTGATGCTATTGATTTGAAATTTGGAATCATCATCATCAGCCAATTATGTCCCACTGCTGAGCACAGGCCTCCTTTCACAAATTAGGGTGAAAGGGACTGGGCGATACTCCACCACGCGTGCCCACTGCGGATCGGTGGAGGTAGGCTAGTGGTCAACCTACTGTCCCGGTTACCTAGTGATAACCGGGCCCAACGGCTTTACGTGGCCTCCGAAGCACGGAAACGCTCGATTTGAAATACCACTAGGCGGTCACCCATCCAGGTACCGACCACGACAGACGTAGCTTAACTTTGCCGATCGATTAAGAACGGCTAATCATGCTACACCACGAGCACTTGGTATTAATATTGCTAGCCTCATCTTATTGCATTTTTTTTTGTTAATTAAATGTAAAATTCCAAATAATTGTCTTGAATTTCTTATGTTTGCTTTGCCGGTAAACAGAAGTTCATCCATATAAAATTTACGTAAAAAAAAAATGATGTTAAATATCTATCAATGCTTCCTTGTCAACATTTTTAAAAGGTAAAATTTACCAGAACACCTAATTACTGACTGAAGTACTTACTTAAAGCTCAATATCTTCTAATAAATCTTTAACAACATCAAAACAAATAGGCCCACAACTTGGCCACGGCCCTAATTAAGATCCCCTTTAAAACTGGCAACACAATCAAAGCCTTTGAATGGGAAATTGCATTAAAACAATACTCGTCCACAATTAGCAATGTAAATAAGTAATGTCTTTAGAAAGTGTTATTCCTTTTCAACTGTCGGATTCGCACCTAAAAAATTAGTGATTATAATATATCAATTTTAAACTTGTGAACAGGTGCTGCTTGAGGTGGGGGCTGGTCTGCTTAAGTTTGCTATTTATTTACTTATTAAATATTTATTCAGTCTACTTTGTAATTTTGCCGCCGCGCCGGGGCACGCAATTGTTTTCAGTGCAATTAGAATGTAAATATTATGTAATGAATCTAAGCTTGTTTTGAAAAGAGTAATTGCTGAGTTTATTGCCGGCTCTTCTCAGAAAATGCAACCTTCCGAACCGGTATTAGAGTATTAGAGTCAGACTTTTCATAAGTGCCTGCGAAGGTCTATTTGAATAAATGATTTTGAATTTTGAATTTTGAAACTCGCTTTTTTCAAGGCAACCCATCAAGGAAGTCCTTGTCGTAGCGCTGAGGGAAAACTGTGATGGGGAGCTCATTCCACATCCAAATGGTCCGCAAGGTCCGTAGACTAAGAGGTTCCTAGCCATATTATATTGCTCATACTATTAAAACGTTATTTAATTTAAATACGTAAATAAATCTACTTACAGTATAATAACTCGTTCGTTGCCGACCCAAAATACTTAAATCTACCAATGAAACATTTAGATGAACTCGGAAAATACTTGTGATAAAAATATCAAAAAAGGTAAAACATTAATTTTAATGTCATGCAATTTAGGCTATGTCATTTTTCCTAAATTGTTCCATGTTCACAAAGGTGAATAAATGGACAAAGAGCACACTAATCCCTGAATTTATTGTACTTTTATTACTTCCCATTTAAAATATTTTTAAACCAATAGTTTAATTGGGTTTTCCACTATATCCTCATTCGATCAAAAAATTAAAAAAAAAATTGTTCACAAAATAAATTAATTACTCTCTTTATGCTTGCAATCACTCATAAGTTTATAATACATCGCAAAAAAAACGTGACAATTTTATTTTCAATTAATAACACACACAAAAGAAATAATAATAAACAATACTCTAAACTAAACCTAATATTTAAAAAATAAAACTATTCTAAATCCGTGCCAGTGGGTAACGTTCCCAGAACACTGGCAGCATTGCCACGTTGAATGGCTATGCTAATCTGCTGACCGAAGTATAAGCCAGCATTCTGGGAACGTGTCGCCTCAACTAGGCGCGCTGCAATTTCTTTATATAATTTTTTGGCACTCACTCCCCACGGCCCCAATGTTTCGACCCCAAAAGGCGCAAATATATACCCGCTATCAAGGGTACTATATTTGCGCCTCTTAAGGCCCTCAGCAGATTCAGCAGCCGCACCAGCCTTATTTTGAGTCAAAGGAAGATGAGACGGCGCTAGGGTGTCCACACAAGTAGCATCCCATACCAAAGGCCGCCCCATCCTCCAAGGAACAAGAGTCATTCCGTCGGGTCTTTTACCATCGTCACGCATCAAGCCATTTGGTTCTAAAATGGCGACACAGTTGGCGGTGGTAAAAGCCCGACGGATGATGTCATTCAAGCTGGCGTGGCGGGGAATCCGCCCAGCACTTTTGCTGCAAGACAGGCCGTGATGACCGAGCTGGCTGACAGCAGCGCCGCACTGGCAGCGGTGAGGAGCACAGCACGATGTGCCCAGGCGAAGGGAAACCGACACACGAAAAGAGGTATTATCCATTAAAGTGCCCGTGTTAGCCGATGGAAGCGCCTGAAGCCACAAACCCGATTCCCATTCTGCAACGGCTAAAAGACGGGCGCGATCTGCGGAGCTGGAGCACGTTTGTTCAAGTTGGTTCCGTACTAGCTCACAGAACATATTTCAAATCGAATAAATTAAAAAAAATACAATGAATCTTTTTAATCTATGAACATCCAGTTTAATTTGTAAAGTATTTACCCCAATCTCGCAAAGGTAGGATAAAAGCGGAACATCACTGGGTAGGGGTGGCACAAACAAAACTTCAATTAACTTGAATAATTAGATGGGGACGAATTCAGGGGACCGCCGCGTTCAGTCCCTATTACATACCTTAATATATTTTTTATGGTATGTAAAGTTAATAATGTAGGTTAATTGCAAATGTGAACCTTGTGGGAGTCATTTGAAGGCCAAATCTGCTAAGACCTATGTATGTAGGTATGTTTGTGTCAAATCTTGCAAGTCGAATTTCACCTACTTCCAGTGGTCGGATTGACTTGATATTTGGTATACACGAATATATTCAAAGATAATGCAAGTACAGTCAAAAAAGAGAGTCACAAAAATAGTTTATAAGTATTAGAAATTAGCCCCCTTACTCATAAAGAGATATTTAACTAATATACTGTTTAAAGGGTCACGTAAATAATGTCACATTATTTGACAGGACAAATAGAGAACTAGAAGTAACGAGGGGGCGAGTCGGCTAAAATGTCATACTAACACGGTATATATTATTTCTATGACTAACACGATACTATTGCAATTCCATTATCATTGAGCCGGTGCGCGCAGTCTACTAATTTATAACGGTCGCATAATGAATGAAAAGAATTTTAGTGCAAAATCTGTAAAAACTGACAACTTAAAGATCATTGTGGCACGATTGTAGTGTCAGTGAAAAATCATCGAAAAGCTATTATGGCGCCATTATGACGCTATTGTTAGTAGACTACCAAAACTGTAAAATGTCACAATTTTGACACCACTGATGACATTAGAACCATATTAGAACACAATTGTAATAGCAGACTTGGGCCCCTGAATGGCTATTCTGACAGTAATCATCTTTAAGCTGGCGGCACGCTGTGGTGGTCGTGTTGACAGGTTGTTTTTTCTAGTCTCGCTATGCGTGTCTCTTTTTAGCTTAAGTATAAAATAGGTTGTCAAAACATCGTAAATTGACGTTCGTTTGATAAAAAAATGTTTTCTGGTTACTTATAGTCAGCAAAATTGTGACTTTAAGAGATGAAAAATACGTGTTTCTGAACAAAATGTAAACCAATAAAAAAAAATGGTTACCATCCGATTAATATCTTCGGAGATATGCGTGGACAAACATACATACATACAAACATATGTGGCGTACAGCCAACGACCCCATACTGGCAACACCAGATAGAGCTCTGTATTTCCGGTTCCTAAGATCATTCTCTTCTCTGGGCTCATGTCATGATATCTTAATTGTAATTTGTGACTTAATTATGGAGTAAACATTTTTATGCAAATACTGCTATTTTATTGAATGGTGAACTATTCACCACAAATGGTGACCCAACAAAGAGCACGAAGCTTGCACCCTGCACACCGAATAATTTCGCCGACAACGTGCTTTTCGGATCATTGAGGGTCCGCTGGCTAGCCGGCCATCTTGTTGCAGCGCATACGAAGCCTCATCTCGTAAGTTCGTGCATCGCGAAGGCGACCAGAAAGTTCGCAGTGCTGACTGCTGCCTACAATTCAGTGCATTAGTGCGTGTGTGCAACAAGTGTCTACAACAAGTGTCTACTTTTCACTAGTTTTCACATACAACGAAGAACCCGTTCACGGCAAAGTTATCCGTTTCTGCAAGATATGGTAATTCTGCAGTAGGTAAACATCAACCAAACTGTAAGTGACTTTTCAACAATATCTTCCGTTTACCGAAATCGATCTTTGCGTCGAAATAAAAAGTACTTCGTGACGTAAAGACTATAAGTACATTTATAAATAAATTTTAGTTACTGTGGTTGATAGTGTAATATCATATTATAACACTTTCGTAAATTTCCATTGTGTGTTACCCATCATAAATTGATATCTCGTTGTTTTGTGATATATTGGTGTTATTGTTCTTAGCATACTCCTATGTGTAATTGATTAATAATTGTAAGAGTAATAATTGTAACCTGCACTATTTTATCTATTTTATATTTTACTTTTATTGTTTGCATTTACTCTGCTTAGAAATGTCTGAAAAAGTCCAAAAACAGGTTACAGAACTCCAAGAACAACTCGCAGCTCTGACTAAACCGGGCATCATGGGTGTGTCAGTTAAACTAAGTACTTTTTGGCCCGATAAACCTAAGCTATGGTTTGCGATGGCTGAGGCACAGTTTGAGGTAGCGGGTATAACACAGGATGCCACCAAATATGGGCATGTCCTTTCAATGCTGGATGCCAACCTGGCCAATCAGGTGGAAGATATTATTGGCAACCCACCAACTACCAATAAATATGATTATATTAAAACAGAACTAATTAAACGTTTCTCGCATTCTAGGGAGCAGCAAGCCCGTCAACTACTCAGTGAGGAAATGTTGGGAGACCGTAAGCCCTCAGCTTTCCTCCGGCACCTGCGTTCCCTGGCGGGGACAGCACTCAAGGATGAGACCATAATCCGGGAGCTTTGGATGCGGCAGTTACCACAAGAGGTACAGCGCATCCTAATAGCCCAGCGAGACTTGTCCCTTGACAAAGTTGCTGAGATCGCTGATGCAATAACTGAAGCATCCCATCCACCCCCGCCAGCTGTGCATGCAGTGCCAGAGCTTGCTGCAAGCTCAGGTAATGTAGACCTCAAGTATATAGTTAAGCAGATTGAGGAGTTATCTCGCAGGGTGGAGGCCCTCAGCCACAGTCAACGAAGTCGGAGTAAATCAAGAACCCGTCACCCTCGCTCTCGCAGCCAAACTGTTTCAGAGGAGAACAAGAGGGAGAGAGGGATGTGCTGGTACCATCATAGGTTTGCAGAGAAGGCCACAAAATGTACACACCCTTGCTCGTGGACAGTTAAGGGAAACGGGTCAGGCAATCAGTAGTGGCGGCTGCTGATTGTACAAACCCTGGCCGCCGGTTATTCATTAAGGACCTTGTATCCAACCGTCAATTCCTGATTGACACTGGATCAGACCTTTCATGTTTTCCTCGCTGCCTGCTCAAGGGCTCGCTCCAACCTACTGGTTATGAGGCCCGTGCTGCCAATGGGAGTATCATAAAGACCTATGGCCCACTTACAATGAATTTAAATTTAAATCTGCGCAGAGGATTTAAATGGAATTTTGTAATTGCAGATGTTGGTGTTCCCATCATTGGTTCGGATTTCCTGGCACATTATAATCTACTGCCAGACTGCGCCAACCAGAAACTTATTGATGGGGTAACAAAGCTGTCTACACAAGCGCAGGTGGCTGAGGTCACTCAGGCCAGTGTGAAAGCTGTTGTTGGAACCGAGGATCCATTTTCAAAGATCCTCCAGGAATTTCCGGACATCACCAAGCCACCTGGACTCCCAAGGACCACCAGACATTCAACAGTGCACCACATCCTGACCACTGAAGGCCCGCCTGTATCCTGCCGCCCCCGAAGACTTGCACCTCAGAAATTGTCCATAGCCAAGCGGGAGTTTGAAGAGATGGTGAAGTGTGGAACTGCACGACCATCAAAGAGTCCCTGGGCCTCACCGCTTCACCTAGCGAAGAAGGGAGAGTCCGGCTGGCGCCCTTGCGGTGACTATCGGGCCTTGAACGCCAGAACCATCCCGGACCGCTACCCTGTCCGGCACATCGCAGACTTTGGGCACAATTTGGCTGGAGCAACAGTCTTCGGAAAAATTGACCTGGTGAAGGCGTATCAGAAGATACCGGTTCATGAGCCCGACATCGAGAAAACAGCTATCACCACACCATTCGGTATGTACGAGTTCCCGTTCATGAACTTCGGTTTGCGCAATGCTGGGCAAACTTTTCAGAGGTTCATGGACGAGGTCCTCAGGGGACTTGATTTCTGTTTTCCGTACGTCGATGACGTGCTCTACTCCTCACGCAACGTAGAGGAACATGCTGAACACCTGCGTATACTGCTGGAACGTTTGTCCAAATTTGGCGTGGTAATCAACCCTGCGAAATGCATATTAAATGCTAAAGAAGTTACCTTCCTAGGCTACCACATCTCTAAAGATGGTATAAGTCCACCACAAGAAAGGATAGAAGCCCTGAGGAACTACCCTCTACCCAAGACCGTTGAAGGCCTCCGCAGGTTCCTAGGAATGATTAACTTTTACCGCCGTTTCCTTCCGAGAGCCGCACAATTTCAGGCTCCGCTGAATGATATCCTGGCGTCGAGTCAGCTCAAAGGAGCGAAACCGGTTCCATGGACTCCGGATCTAGAACTGGCATTCGAGAAATGCAAAGATCATCTGGCTGAAGCTACACTTCTTTGCCATCCGATACCCGGTGCTGATCTTGGTTTGTTTACAGATGCTTCGTCCACACACGTTGGGGCCTGTCTTCAGCAACGAGTTGAAGACACCTGGCAACCTCTCGCATTCTTCAGCAAGAAGCTTACCTCGCGCCAATCTACCTGGCCTGCGTACTACAGAGAGCTGCTAGGAGTGTATGAGGCCGTGCAACACTTCAGACATGTTCTGGAAGCACAACAAGTAACTATATATACAGACCACAAACCCCTCATATATGCTTTTACACAACGTCGCGAAAAATTACCACCTATGCAGTTAAACCAACTTTCGTTCATATCCCAATTTACGACGGACATCCTGCACATTGCAGGCAAAGAAAATGTTGTCGCGGACACTATGTCCCGAATTGAAACATTACAGCTCGATGAGGACTACGCTGCTCTCGCCGAATCGCAGAAATCCGACGCAGAGCTGGCTAATTTACAAAAAAACTCCTCTTTAAAATTGGAATCCACTCTCGTTCCAGGAACTAACATTAAAATTTACTGTGATACGTCCACCGGTAAGCCGCGACCCTACTTGCCGTCGAGTCATCGGCGACCAACGTTTGAGAGGCTGCATAACCTGAGCCATCCCGGAGCACGCGCAACTGCGCGCCTCATTGCTGACCGCTTCGTCTGGCCTGGCGTCGACAAGGACTGCCGCACGTGGGCGCGCGAATGCCAGGCTTGCCAACGAAGCAAGGTTACGCGTCACGTATCAGCTCCGCTTGGTCAGATTGCGACACCATCGGCAAGGTTCAGCCATGTACACCTCGATATCGTAGGCCCATTACCCCCTTCAAACGGTTTCTCCTATTGTCTGACGGCAATAGACCGTTTTTCCAGATGGCCGGAGGCGTGGCCTATGACGTCTATCACAGCCGAGGAGGTTGCTGAGAGGTTCTTGAGCGGTTGGATTGCGCGTTATGGCGTTCCTGTAACAGTCACGACTGACCAGGGGCGCCAATTCGAATCGAACCTGTTCCAGCGCCTAATGGACCTAGGTGCCACCAGACGCGCGAGAACCACCAGCTACCATCCTCAAGCTAACGGTATGGTTGAGCGTTTGCACCGCCAGATGAAGGCGGCACTAATGTGTCACACTGACACCTGGCACAGGGCCCTTCCTCTCGTCCTTCTGGGCATACGAACTGCTCTTAAAGAGGACATCAAATGCTCTGTAGCAGAACTTGTATATGGAGAGCCACTGAGGTTACCTGGAGAATTCCTGGTGCCCAGTGCGTCTCAATCACAGTCTACAACAGACGATTTCGTGTCGCAACTAAAGCGTAAGATGGCGGACATTCGGCCAACACCGGCATCTCGTCACTGCAACCGCTCATCCTTTATTTTCAGGGATCTTGCAGAAGCCACGCACGTTTTTCTGCGGGATGACACTGTCAGAAGATCCTTACAACCACCATATACTGGACCATTCAAGGTCATAAGCCGTAGTCCTAAGACATTAAAATTAGATGTTGCAGGTAAACCGCAGGAGGTGAGTATAGACCGCACCAAACCCGCCTATCTCACAGCTGATCCTGACAGAGGAGCTATTTCCCCACCGGCTTCCTCATGTTTCACTGACCCGCCTCAGGTTGTGTCTCGGCCAGCGCCAACAAATGATTTGGGTACAGCACATTCGGACACACAGCCTACTAACGCACCACCTGTCACGACACGGTCGGGTCGTAGGGTCAGGTTTAAGCCTATATTGGACTTATAAGATTTTCTTTGCTGATTTTAATTTCATATATAAGCAAGTTAAGGATATAAAACTAATATAAGTAACAGCTAGTGTTAAGTTGTACCTGTTTTATGTACCTGGTAAATTCTTTATTGTCTCATAATGATACGGTACATGTATATTGTAGTGTTAATATTCTAAGGCTCAATGCTGTTGTAACCTTATTTTTTAATGTCACCGATTCCATTGTAGAATTTACCTTGTTTTCTTCGTAGGGGGGTGGTGTGGCGTACAGCCAACGACCCCATACTGGCAACACCAGATAGAGCTCTGTATTTCCGGTTCCTAAGATCATTCTCTTCTCTGGGCTCATGTCATGGTATCTTAATTGTAATTTGTGACTTAATTATGGAGTAAACATTTTTATGCAAATACTGCTATTTTATTGAATGGTGAACTATTCACCACACATACATGCACCTATGAAATCTATATATATAAAATTCAAAGTCCTGACTGACTGACTGACTGACTGATATATCAACGCACAGCCTGAACCGCTAGTTTAGTATATTTGTTTGGAAGCCCTAATAAATGATCATATGTGAATATAATGCAGTTCCAATAATATTACATACATACGTGTCGAATTGATAATCTCTTTTTAGGGTTCCGTAGCCAAATGGCAAAAAACGGAACCCTTATAGATTCGTCATGTCTGTCTGTCTGTCTGTCTGTCTGTCTGTCTGTCTGTCTGTCCGCCTGTATGTCACAGCCATTTATTTCCGAAACTATAAGAACTATAATGTTGAAACTTGGTAAGTAGATGTATTCTGTGAACCGCATTAAGATTTTCACACAAAAATAGAAAAAAAACAAAAAATTTTGGGGGTTACCCATACTTAGAACTGAAACTCAATTTTTTTTTTTCATCAAACCCATAAGTGTGGGGTGTCTATGGATAGGTCTTCAAAAATGATATTGAGGTTTCTAATATCATTTTTTTCTAAACTGAATAGTTTGCGCGAGAGACACTTCCAAAGTGGTAAAATGTGTGTCCCCCCCCCTGTAACTTCTAAAATAAGAGAATGATAAATCTATAAAAAATATATGATGTACATTACGGTGGAAACTACCAACGAAAATTGGTTTGAACGAGATCTAGTAAGTAGTTTCTTTTTAATACGTCATAAATTGAAATTAATATCAAATACTCAGGTCTATACTACCATTTACTTATATACAGGTTTGTACGGAACCCTCGGTGCGCGAGTCTGACTCGCACTTGGCCGGTTTTTTATTTTTTAAGTCGATTACAAATACAACCTAATTGAGATCTTCCCCCTTTTTTTGAAGTCTGTTAAAAATACCCAGGCGTTAAAAACCTCATCCCAAGCACCCTATACCCCGATTATACCACAATCCACATACAGTAATTGTATCTTTAATATAAGCATTATAAAGCAGACCATATGAAGTTTAAGCACACGCATCTCGACAAAGCCAGTTACTTTTCAGCTCTTATAGTCGGCATCAAAATAAATGGTGGCCATTGCTCTAAATGGGCTGAAATACTCGCCATCTTCGGGTAAAAGGATAAGAAATAATACAAACTCGGTCCTTGCGATTTATTCTTATTATGGAGAAAGCGGTGTTATTTTGATATAAGAAATGAATATATTTGCTTGTATATCGAGTAAATTTAACGAGATTTTTTATTTTGAACTATACGATCCGACAGATTTTGCTCTGTCCAAATATCACTCTTAATTACACCCAGACAATGGCTTTCCTGGATGGGAATCGAACCCACGACATTTATGCGTAACCCATGATCCGGAGAAGGAAAATTGTTATTCTCAAAGTATAGTATTTTCCTTCATAGGCTTGTTTTAATCATAACTTCACAATGGTATGATTTGGCTTGAGGTGGTAAGCACACAATGCTCAACAAAGGACTTTGTTCAAGGTAGTATGTTTAATATTAAAAGACAGTCAATAAAAAATAAAAAGCCGTAATCTCGTATCTTTTTAATTAAACATTAATAATAAGCCGGATGTCTTACAATTTAAAAAGAAAATCTTTTGAGAAAAAGGATCAAAGGCAGCGACTACAAAAAGACACGAAAAGTTCAAAGATTTTATTCTAACGTATCAACAAAAGGCAAAATTTGAATTGTTAATTCGATAGTCACTATAAAAAGACAAATTTCCTCATTGTTTAGGTGAACCATCCTCCTATGAAGGGAATTTGCTTATAAAACCAAGCGCACACTAGGGCGCTGCGCCATAAGCAAAAGAATGGTTCCGTTGCTGTTATATTCAAACTAAAGTACATGCAATAAAAATTAAGATTTCACTAACGTAAAAGTTGTTTGATGCCAAGTATTTAGTATACGGCAGATTTTTTGGATACAATTTAAAATAAAATAAAGTATATTACTAAACGAAACTTATTTGTATTATCATTTTAATCAATTGGCTTTGAACGAATAGTAGGCGGGTATTACAAAAGAATGAAAAAATAACATGGTGTTTTTTTTTTGTTAAAAAAGCTATGTAAAAACGTGCAATATAATCGTGAATGTTGCTTCCAAGCAGTCGTTTCATTTACTAAGCCTACGCACATCCCAATTTATACCTTACCTTAGCTTTTTGGTCTTCGTTCAAAGTTCGTCAACCTATGAGTTGATGATTTATTAATCATTCAGTGTTATCATCATTCCTTCTATTTTCAAAACCTGTAGCATGAAACTGATTTTACTAATGCTGACCGGCTCTGTTCGCGCTAACCTTTACTCCCCGTGTGTAAGAACTCATGTCCTTTGTAGGTAAATTCGCCATGTAATTCCTGAGCAAATAGCAGGTTCCTAATTCCTTATTTGAGGATAAATATGGAAATAAATTGTTGACATTACAAACATGTATTTTTCGGGGTCTCATGAAATTTTGTTGCGTAAAATCTTCTTGCTGAAATTTTACTTTTACGTAATTTTATATTTAGACTGTAGGTACAAGAGACAATATAATATTTTCGTAATGGAAAGCACGGCGCAGGCGCATAGGTACCAGAATCTACCTTAGGATAGGATAGGATCTATTTATTCTGTAATAAAATTGTGATGGATTAAAACCAAAAGGCGAGATACGGTACCCGGCCACAATACGTGGGATAATAAAACTTCATGTAGCTCATAAATCTGTTGTTAACGGTTTGTTTTGCAAGCAAATGTAGGTGTCTCTTGCCTAGTTTTTAATCTGACTTGTACCGTCGTCATCATCATCAGTCCATAATGTCCCACTGCTGATCACGGGCCTCTTTTTAGAGATGAGGGTGAAAGGGGAAGGGCAGTTTCTCCACCACGCGTGCCTACTGCCGATCGGTGGAGGTAGGTTAGTGGTCAACCTACTGTCAAGCCGCCTAACACAATTAAGTGATAACCGGAACCAATGGCTTTAAGTGCCTTCCGAATCACTGAAAACGCAAGTTTAAATACAACTAGGCGGTCACCCATCCGGATACCATCCACACCGGTGATAACTAAACTATGCCGATCAATTACAAACGGCTAATCATGCTATAGTTACCACGAGCGCTTTTGTTACTGTACCGTATCTTCCCCTTTATTTTTAACCTACATTAAAAATCATAGTTCGGGTTGTTTTTACGAGAAAGCCTAAAGTAATACCTACCATTTATATAACAGGCTTTTAAAAGTGAAGCATAAATCCCAAGCTTTTAAATTTAAAAGTTCAAAGTCTCAACCGTCGATAAAGTAAGAAACTCCGGTATCAAGGTATGGAACTATTCCTTCAAAACCTGGAAGCCTCGCGTTCCTTTCCGCTGAGTCTCGAACGAAACTCTCAAATACGAACGCAATACGACGACTTTTCTTTAAATTTTCAGCTCTCTCTCCGGTCGTCACCTTAAGGGGCCTATTTTGATATCACTCTTAAATTAGCGAGCGATTGAATTTGGATGCAAAAACCAATATTTGGGAGTCTTTCACGCATATCTTGTGAAATATTCCTGTATTAGTCTTACGTCAATAGAGGTTCCATAATAATGACCTGACCATTGAATCATCATCAATAATCAGTATACCAGCGAAAAAAAGTCTTCCACATGACGTCAATCATAATGTAGGTTAAGATAATTGGAGTGTTTTACAAAAAACTTAAACCGACTTCAAAGTACACTAAGAAGTAATCAAATCCTGATCCAGACAAAAAAAGAAATTTCCAAATCGGTTGATAAATGACGGAGTTATGAGGTAACAAAGTAACTTTAACTTGAGGTAACTTGAAGTCGGTTAAAAATGAAAAAAAAATATCTTTCATATATCGATACCGTATCGAGTGATTTGTAAATACATCACAGACATTCATATCCGATACGGAACTTCCGAACTAAAGAAAGTTGCATCAATTGCATTGAAATGATTAATATTTAGACGAGTTTCTTTTTATAAAGAAATGGTAAATAAGTGGAGCTGAAATGTTGTACAAATAGCATACAAACTGTTCTATTGTTTGTGTTGAAAGCCGGTGACGAAAAAAAAATGTAAAAAGTGTGCAAACGAAAAATATTACAAAAAAATTATCGCAAAGTGAAAGTAAAATTGGTTACTTACAAAGCTCTCAGTAACAAAAAGGTAGCTTTAGTGTATAGGATGTCTCATTTACAAAATAGAATATTCATCCTCATTTTTCATAAGTACGAGCCTTATGAAAATGTAAGAATGGTATTCCTTGCGATAGGTACCTGGTACCTTTTAGTGGTTAAGAAATTGTAGTACCCAGCTGATGCCTCAGCCATTTCATTTTGTCCATAAAATATTTTAGCCATTCATCGTTGTTGAGGAATTTTCGTCGTAGCGTTTATAAGATTTTTTACCGTAGTGATGGGGAAAGAATATATTTTGTATTAGTTACATATTGTTACCTGCGTAATAAAGGTAATATATATAAGTTGTATAATATTATTATGAGTTGCACTTGTAATTTTACGCACGCTAATTTAAAAACAGACCAGTGGCACTGGTCCAAGCAGGCACAAGGGATACTAAGCCTTATTGTCACTAACGACGTCTCAATGCGGAATGACAACCGGTCGGCTTACTATGTTGTACATGTGAGCGTGAGACACGTATTTACAAGAAAGCCCAGCATAGTTGCGGTGCTTCATTTCGGCGATACTCCGTCCTGAGGGCCTACTACGAAAAACGATACACGAAAGTCCGATCGTCGTTGCCAATCAATAAGCCAATAGAATTGCAAAAAATTACGTCTCGTCAGTGTTGCTGCAATTCTCATGGTTAATATTTGACAACGATGATCGGAATATCGTGTATCGTTTTTCGTAGTAGACCCTCTGATCTTTTTATATGTCCATGGTTAAGACAAATATTTTAGCTATTTGAGGTGTATCAAGAATGAATAATACTTTGAAACCTACGTGTCGGTTTCGGTGTAACATTCAGGGAATAAAACCACCCAACCACTACAGCCCTATTTTACACAGAAGCTTTTCCGAGGCGGGTGCTAAATAAAGAACTGGGGTTTTTCCTCTCCAACAAATTAAGGGGCGAGCGGGGCGAGGTGCGAAATTGTAAGGGAAATTGTTTCATGCTACCTCCAGCCTTATTTTATAAGCGCTAACACTTTTAGTTTTATGAAAAATGCAATCAGCTTTTTTGTTGTCGTCATTATAATTTTTGCGAAATCATTTTTATGGAAAAATATTTATCGATTTTTCTATTTAGATTTTGTTTCCGGAAAACATCAACCAGTGATTTTATTTTCATCAAAAATAGTTTATAGTTTTAATGATACGAATTGTTTTTTAACCGACTTCAAAAAAGAAGGAGGTTCCCAATACGGTTGTATTTTTTTTAGTTTGTTACCTGATAACTCAGTCATTTATAAACCGATTTGAAAAATTATTGTTTTGTTTGGACGGGTACACTTCCCATTCGGTCCCATTGTCATCAGATCAGGATTTGATTACTTCTTATTGTACTTTGAAGTCGGTTTAAGATTTTTTTGAAAAACAGTTCAATTATTATAACCTCGAAACGAACACTTTGTAAAGTTTTTTTTTTTTTTTTTACTGTGTTTGACCACAATCTCACTATGGTAAGTGATGATGTGGTCGAAGGTGGTAAGCACACAAAGCCAAGAAGGAACTGGCTCTCAAGTGCAGCTGACGGAATACACCGATAGGTGCTTGGCGACAGATTTTCAACTTGAGGGTGGTAGCCAGCCAGACGGGTACTACAAAGTACCTTACCACCGTGCTATGGTTTCCTCACGATAAATAAATAAATAAATATCCTGGGACATTCCTCACACATGGTCATCTGATCCCAAACTAAGCAGAGCTTGTACTATGGAAACCAGATAACTGATATAATACATATACTACTTTTTGTTCGTAAATATATACTTAATATACATAATTACACCCAGACTCAGGACATACAGACATGTTCATGCACACAAATGCATGTCCTGTGTGGGAATCGAACCCACGACCTGCGGCGCTATAGGTTAAGACTCCACGTCTTAACCAACTGCGCCAACTGGCCCGTCAAACGATGTTTTCACGATGTTTTCCTTCACCGAAAGCTCAAGCTCATTGTAGGATTCGAACCCGGGACCTTCGTCTCGGTATCCGACGTCACTGCCACTGAGCTATCATCGCCTTAAAAGTTAAGTCTAAACCTTAAGTCTGACGTCTAACTAATTGATAAGTCTTGATACGTATATTTTGGTCATCATTGCTCGTGGTGATATTGTCAAACACAGGCATATATAAAAAGTCCTGAACACAACACACAAGTACAAAAAATTAAGCAAAGACAAAATCTTGATACACATATTGTATCATAATATCCGGTATCCCTGCCCGAGGCAGATCATGTCTAGGATAAACCGCCTAAATCAACATGCCCTTCATTACATGTACGTGCCTATACTAACCAGCCTTCGTGATTCAACAAGCTTGCAGTTTTGTTTATGGTCAGCATGTTTGAACTATGACGAATTTGTGGAGGACCAATAGAGGACCTTTAGTTGTTTGTTATAAGGGTCGATTTGCGGCAAAGATCCTGCGTACAGTCAGCATCACAAAATTATCACTTTAGTAGGTATTATAATAATCTATTGCCGGTTCGTAATACACTTGAAATGAGAAGAAGAATGGTAAGAAACTCAGCAAGGGGCTTTTTAGGGTTCCGTAGCCAAATGGCAAAAAACGGAACCCTTATAGATTCGTCATGTCTGTCTGTCTGTCTGTCTGTCTGTCTGTCTGTCTGTCTGTCTGTCTGTCTGTCTGTCCGTGTATGTCACAGCCATTTATTTCCGAAACTATAAGAACTATAATGTTGAAACTTGGTAAGTAGATGTATTCTGTGAACCGCATTAAGATTTTTACACAAAAATAGAAAAAAAACAATAAATTTTGGGGGTTCCCCATACTTAGAACTGAAACTCAATTTTTTTTTTTTCATCAAACCCATAAGTGTGGGGTGTCTATGGATAGGTCTTCAAAAATGATATTGAGGTTTCTAATATCATTTTTTTCTAAACTGAATAGTTTGCGCGAGAGACACTTCCAAAGTGGTAAAATGTGTGTCCCCCCCCCTGTAACTTCTAAAATAAGAGAATGATAAATCTATAAAAAATATATTATGTACATTACGGTGCAAACTTCCACTGAAAATTGGTTTGAACGAGATCTAGTAAGTAGTTTTTTTTTAATAGGTCATAAATTGAAATTAATATCAAATACTCAGGTCTATACTACCACAGGTTACCTACAGGTTTGTACGGAACCCTCGGTGCGCGAGTCTGACTCGCACTTGGCCGGTTTTTTTAAGGTACTTAAAAAGTAATTTACAATATAATAAAACTATAAATAACTTAGGTAATCTAAATAATAATAAACTAATAACGGAAAAAAAAAGCTATTTATAAGCATTTTCTGTTATTTTTAAGGTATTTTTTATTTTTTTTATTATGATTAAATAAATAAATAAAGCAAAAAACATGCTGTGAAATTTTTTACTGTTTACCTATTACGGTTCATGTGATACAGCCTAGCCCTGAAAGACAGACGGACAGACGGATGGACTGATGGACAGCGGAAGCTAAGGGGACCCTTTGGGTTGGGTATGGAACTTTAAATCCAGACATACGCCTTTACAAACTTCAATTACCTACTTAGGTATTATACCTTATGTAGGTACTTTCTAAGAATTAATTAAACTTATAAAAGGTTTCGCAGTACAAAAGAACCAAGTGTATTATCGTTCTCGTCTTTTGATAGGTATTCAATTTCATTATAAAATTAACTAAGCTTTTTATTCTTGAAAGTACGAGTCTAATGAAGGCAATATTTCATAACGGACAAACACCGCTGTGAACTATTTCTCATTTTCTTGCTTAGGGCCTATGTGCATTGACTCAGTTCGGAGTCCCGAAGTTCGAATGTGTGTCTGTGACTTATCTTCGACGTTCTTAATTTAAAATTCTGTAATTCTTTTTCTTTATATGTTGATTTCATAAGAAAAATAGGTTATATGCAAAACAAGATTACGTTTATTAAAAACCTTTGAATCGAATACAGTATTCAATCCGTCCGTAAAATGAGCTTTTCGAGTTTTATTTGTTCGTAGTTTTCACTACAGCTTTTGTTACAACACTTATGTGTTTTATTTACTTAGCAGCTAATGATAAGACTTAACAATAAGGCGAAATTCAGAAGTCCAACAACACTACCAATTTTTTATGAATTTTTCATACTTCGAACTCTCTATTTCCCGAATGTTTTCATTCCGAATCGCTTTAATACGTCTAAGCCTTTACTTACAAACAAAAAGAGCCTTGCCGGGCCGCAATCTGGCACATTTATTATAAATATAAGTGAACATACCTCACAACTTGCTCGAACTTCGACAACTACAGTCCGAGTGAACTATAAGGGGCGGGCAAAAACATTAATTAATTACTTTTCGATACCAAACCGGTTTTATTATAAAGGTCTTAGTTAGAGGATTATTGATTCAGTTCTGTACTTCATATTCAATATAAATAAATATCCTGGAACATTCTTCACACTCGGCTAAACTAAGCAATGCTTGTGCTATGGACACCAGATAACTGATATACTACATATACTACTCATTATTTGTAAATACATACTTTATATACATAACTACACCCAGACTCAGGACATGCAGATATGTTCATGCACACAAATGCATATCCTACATGGCGTGATAGGTGGAAGCCAACTGCCCCGTCAAATATGGCGACTTCATTAAAAATCTGGATTAATAGTAGTAAAATATAGCTTTCCCATAAAATAAGGTGAGTTGGAAATTGGAATACTGTCGCCATCTATCGCGGTTACGCCTAAATACACGCAAAATGGCAAATATTAATTTGACAGGACAAAATATCTCACATCCTTTTCTTATGTTCTTTGTTAGAAAGAGACATAGTGAGACTAAATTAGGTTAGTTGTAAACAAGAGAATCAGCACCATTTTATAATGAGCCACCAAACTACAAAGGTGCTGAACTATAAAGCTGGTGAAATACAAGATCATCCTCGCTCAACCCTTTTACAGCCTGAGCTCATCCACACATATAATGTGTCCCAATCTTGTTTTCCGAACCGGTGGAAGACTCAACTGTAAAAAAATCATATGCCTTATCATGGTGTAACGCTAAACTGAATAATTAACTAAGTTACGTTATTTTGACTTCACCTCAACTCTTATATTTTCTCTATACGTGTAAAGTTTTTCAAAAGGCCGTTTTTTTTAGTACCCCAGCCAAGGGCGTCGCCAAGGGGGGGCATGGAGGGGCAGCTGCCCCCCCCTAGAGATTCTAAATATATATGTATATAGTACTAAGATACTGTTGTTATTACAATCGCTGTAGATGTAAGGCTCGTAGTACAAGTGAAAAGCTTCATGTGCTGTCGACTTTACCTACAATTCATACCTACTTTTCTCAAAAGTATGAATTGTAGTAGGTAAAGTCAACTTGCCCCCCCCCTGCGCCATCGGCTGGCGACGCCCTTGACCCCAGCCATCTATTTGGTTGATTTAGAAGTTTGCATGGAAATATTTTTATTATACATTCGACAACATAATAACGAAAATAAATCAAGTATAATCACCCTAAATAATAAGATCTATGTCTTGGTCTATGTATAGATAGATAGATAGATAGATAGATAATACTTTATTGTTACACCAAAGAACAAAAAGAAACAATTAACATACAAAACATAAAAATAATAAAGTGTTACAATGGGCGGCCTTATCACTAAAAGTGATCTCTACCAGGCAACCTTTGGATGGAGAGGAGTTAAAACAAACTGTAAAGACGGGGGTGTACAATAAAACCAAAAAGAAGAATACTTAAATAAATAGTAATAAAAAATTAAGACAATATTTTATACTAAATAAAGTAAATATACAGATAGATACATATGAATGAATATATACTAAGAGTATACGATGCAAATACAAACAAATATGTATATATATAGATACATAACAAATACACATATATATATATATATACAGTATACAATGCAAATACAAATAAATATATATAAATATATATCACAAATACACGTATAAGTACAAACTATAAACAGCTAGTGCGACAGATAAAACTTCTTGACCTGGTCTTTAAAAATATGTATGGATTGTGCACGTCTGACTGAAATCGGCAAAGAGTTCCATAGACGAACAGCTTCAACACTAAATGATTTGTCATAAAAAGTGCTGCTATGTGCAGGCATTCTAAGAACTAAGTTTACTGATGACCTTAGCGAGTGAGAACAGTGGAGGAAATCAAAGCGTTCCTTGAGGTAGCGCGGGGACGAAGGATTGAACAATATATTGTAAAGTAAGGAGAGTATATGAGTATTCCGGCGAAGTCTAATAGGAAGCCACTTGAGTTGAGAACGAAAATGGGAAACGTGATCATATTTGCGCAAGCCAAATATGAATCTTATGCAGAAATTTTGAAGTCGCTCAAGCTTATTTAATTGGTACTCTGAGAGATCTAGATAGCAGGCGTCAGCGTAGTCAAGAACAGGAAGCAGAAGAGATTGAGCTAAGGCAATTTTAGTGGCAGTAGGAAGAAAGTTACGCAGTTTCTTTAATGACGCTGCGGACGCATACAATTTGCAACAAGTGACTTGCAACTGCGGGCCCCAACTCATACAACGGTCCATTATCAGGCCCAGATTTTTAACTTTCACACTGTACGGAATTATATTTCCATTAAGACTCACCTGAGGAAGCGAGTGCCAGTCTATCTTACATATTAATCTCGAGCTCCCCACGATAATCACCTGAGTCTTACTGGGATTGACTTTCAAACCAAAGGCTGTGCTCCACTCTGTAATACGATCTAGGTCGGTGTTTACTGTGGAAATAGCTTCGGATAACCTATTAAGTGCGGATTGGGAATATATCTGAAGATCGTCTGCATATAGGTGGTAGGAAGAAGAAAGATTTTGTGATATTGAATTAATATAAATAGCAAAGAGAAGAGGAGATAAGACGCCACCTTGTGGTACGCCGGCTGACGTGGTACACCACGAGGAGAAATTCTCATCGAGGCGAATACGCTGCCTGCGCCCATATAAATAACTATGAAACCAGTCGATTACCGATGGAGATACGTTAATTGAGCGCAGCAAAGATATAAGAATCTCAAA
The DNA here is from genome assembly GCA_947623365.1 of Achlya flavicornis. NCBI lineage: Eukaryota > Metazoa > Arthropoda > Insecta > Lepidoptera > Drepanidae > Achlya > Achlya flavicornis. The sequence goes on from OX392487.1 coordinate 3,001,131, forward strand.
ATTTATAGTGTTAAAGGCATTACTGAAATCTAACAACGTTAGCACTGTTAAATTACCATTATCCATGCCAAGCCGAATGTCATCAGTAATTTTGAGAAGTGTTGTAACTGTGCTGTGGCCAGGACGGAAACCGGATTGAAAGGGATTAAAGAGATTACGGTAGGAAAGAAATTTGCTAACTTGATTATGAACTAGACGCTCAAGGACCTTGGATAGGAATGGAAGAATAGATATAGGACGGTACTCTGAGAACAATTTAGGATTGGTTTTTTTGGTAGGGGAATTATTTGAGCGTCTTTCCAGATGGACGGGTAAACTCCATCAAAAATAGATTTATTAAAAAGGAAACAGAGGACAGGAAGAATAATGTCGAGGATTGGCACCAACATGTTGCGACTAATACCATCACCACCTACAGCATTGGAGGTGACAGACAGTAAGCTCTTCTTAACGTCACAAGCGGATAATCGATCAAAAACAAAAGGAGAATAGTTGGGAATTGGTAATGATGAAAGATATTTTATAGTTTTATTTTTAATAGAATCATTCATATCAGATGATGCAGAAAAGTACAAATTAAGAGAATCAATATTTAAATTATTAGGAATAGAATTTTGAAGCGATTTACCAATTCCCAATGATCTAAGAAATTTCCATACTTTAGCTGGATCTTCATTTTCAACTGAATCATGAACGTGGCGACGTACGGCATCTCTACACACCATATTGCATCGATTGCGGGCCTTGACATATTTGGTTTTATTAAAATCAGTGGAACGATACTTGTATTGTATTGTATACTTATATAAGAACCTATTTCTCAATCAATCATAAAAAACCTCGTTAATTGTTGTACATATTTCAAGGAAAAACGTCGGGTACTAATGAAAAATATCGTTAACATGAACTTGAATATTCGCTGCGACCATTTCGCGGGACAGTCGGCGATATTAAAAATGTTATTAAAATGTAATCTTGCGCAAGGTTTTATTTGTTGATGTACAGTTATGCATAAAAGCTAAGAGTGACAGCAAATAAATTCACTTTTTTTAACACGCTTTTATTAGCTACACCTGTATGTATGTATGCATTTATGTACTTAATGAAATCTTCAAACGTTATTTTCATCGCTGAAACTTTGCACGCTTATCAAGGACCGATGACAATACAAAAATTTGATACCATTGCGCATCGTTAATACTTTTTTAGTTTTTCAAACTAAAACTATAATTGCGGAACTAAACTAGACTAAATAGTTTTATGATAATTTGCAAAATGTATTAGCTTTCTGATGTGACACCGTGAAAATATGATAAAAACAAATAAAATTACGTGTCTTATTATTATTTAAATATTTTAGTTATTTATTAGGGAATTGAATTTTGAAAAACATTCTCAGTGTGTTTAAACGTTTGTATAAGAAGCCTGTGCACTAAATTTTAAGTTTCTCTTTCTGCTAGTGCGCTTGTAAAATCAGTCAATCACAACATATCTTTCTTAAAGAATTTAAAATACACAACCCAAAAAAAAACATTTATCCAACAGAACAAAACTAAAAAAAAGCTTTAACCAAATAAAAATTCTAACGACTTTTCTACGTGAATGTCCAAATAAAATGTAAAAAAAAATTGTAACGAGTAGCGTCATTCATAACACCAGTGTATGCAAACGAGTGGGATTTATAGAACGGGAGGGGGCCTCAGGGCTGGGGGGCAAGGGGGCCAAAGGGCCGGGGGCCAGGGAGGCTCAGACTGTATTACAGGAGGATTAGTCGCTGTTATTACCTCGCGGTAAAAGGTATCATGGCTTTTTTTCAGTCGGAATCGTATCACGTTTATATTTTAAATTCATTTAGGTAGGTAGGTATATGATATAAAAAAGCTATTTGGCCTCTCGCTGCCAATAAAGGTCTAAAACGAAGCCTAAAATGTACCTACTACACTTGCCCAAAAGAAACCAGGTCAGGAAACAGACGCCTAAAACAAGATCCACTCTTGTTATCCGGATTATAAATGAGGGTGCAAAATGTGTCCGTATGTTAGGATGGTTTCGGTTGGGCGAAATATGTTGGTTGATCATATCAGCCTCTGGACTTAGGCTTTAAAATTATCCTGTCCTGAGTAAGTGTCTCAATAAACATCAGCCTCTAATACAACAGCTATAGTTTTGACTTAGTGCCACAAGACACGTAGTCAGTCCAACTTTAGGTTTAGTAGCTCAGAGTGTGCCTACTTATCAACCGTATTATGAGAAAAACAGTTAGGTAATTATAATAGGAAATTATATCCTTCTCTTTTCTCCTATCCTCTCCCTCCAGAGAAAAACCTCAATGAAATAATTTTTGCCCATAAGGTTATATAAAAATCTCAAATGTAACACTAGAAAAAAAAAACTTTAGTGCTTCAACCATAATTTCTTTGGCTTCAACGCACGTATATCTTCGTACTTTTTTGTTTATTTTGACAAAAGAAAAAATACGTGCTAATATTTTTTGACAGTGTAAAGACGGACGGACTAAATAGATTTTTAGTCGCGTAGCGTATATTTCCCATTCCGATATAAAAAAGAAACTATAAAGATACCACATCAAGGAGTCGCGCGCCTCGATAGAGACGAAAACAAGAACAAAACTCGTGCCCCGTGAATTGCGCAAAGCGCATAACCGATTGCAAGCGCCGCGGCGCCGTCCGTTACTAATTTTTTTTTTTCTGTTTAGCTTACTACTATTATTTATTCTGTGGTTTGGGCCTGGTAAGGAACTCTTATGAACTTTATATATCGAGTCTATACCACAGCACCACCACGATGTGTCAACATTACTCAATGCTAAAATAATACATGTAAAGATGGCTGGTATCCAAAAAGCTTGGATTGCTCAATAGAGCGAGGCAGTACTCAGTACAGTAGTTCACATCGGGGCAAAGGCTGCAACTTTATAAGTCGCAGGTCGGGCTTCATATGGAGTACTGCTGTCATCTATGGCTGGGGGCACCTGGATACCAGCTTGGGCATTTACACTCGATTCAGCGACGTGCCATCAGAATTGTTGACGATCCCAAGCTCACAACAAGTTTAGAGCCCCTTAGTCTGAGGAGACTGAGCCTCCTTATGTGCGTTCTACCGCTTGTACAACGGAGTGTTCTAAAGAATTGTTCGACTTGATTCCCACGGGTACCTTCCACCATCGCATCGCGGGGAGTCCATCCTCACGCATTGTAACCAAAATTGTTTCGAACTGTGCGGGCTCTATGGAATGATCTTCCCGCCGTGGTTTTCCCAATGGAGTAGTTCTTCAAAAAGGGTGTGAAGAGAATTCTTCAGGGTCGGCAACGCGCGAGTGATACCCCCAGGGGTGTTGCAAGCGTCCATAGGCTACGGTAACTGCCGCGGGCCGTATGCTTGTTTGCCAACTCAGTGGTATACAAACAAAAAGATACATGTCATCTGCTGGTATAAAACGTTGCCGCCCACTGACATGTTTGAATAGTAGCTATGGAATCTGTTGAGCAAGGCGGTGGAGTGTTTTTTTTATCAACGCTCTGAATAATAAATGTACTTATTAGTAAAACATCTTTATTATAAAGAATTTCCTTATTACTAATAAGTACCTAATTATTTAATATGTGCCAATAGTACGACAGGTACTACCTATACTTGTGAAATTCTGTAAGAGTATCTGTAACTCATTGCAATCATGAATATAATGGACGAATTTGCTTTCAATCAACCCGTTTCAACAAAATATAATTAGAAATTACAAAACAGCGCATACATATGTTTTTAGATACTTCGCATTAGATACTCCGAGATAGCAAATAGTAGGTACAGTCGAGGACATAAATATGTATACACTTAGTAAAATTCAACAACGGTTTCCTCTTAAACTACTGATTGAAATTATGAGATATTATAAAGGCAGAATCTTCTAACATATACTATTATGATTTGTGTAATAGTTTAACATTTAAATGTTAAACATGCGAGAAAATTGCTTTTCAATTTCAAAAAGTGTATACATATTTATGGCCTCGACTGTACGAAGTTCGTAAGTAAAGGAAAATATCGTATTTTTTTCCCTTCAAATAAAAATTTGAAAATAGAACACCGATTAAACGAAAACATATAGCCTACCTGTTCTGTAATTGAATCCAGATCACGGCTCGGTAGGGGACAGTGAGATCAAAAGGGAATTTCATTTTAATTCTTTCACAGTAATTGTACTCGTGTAGGTCTGTATGCATTTAAATAATATATTTTGTTTGTGGTCAGAGGTTAAGGTTGCTGTAAATATTGTTTGGTAAATAAGTAAATATTTCGGAGATTAAAAACAGAATTTTATTTTAGTTGATAAACAGAATTTTGCATGACAAAGACGTAATTTTTTAAAATGTTGATTGTGGACATTAACTAAAAACTTACCTCCACAAGTCTCTCGGAAATCAGGACAGCAGTCTCCAAGCTTCAAGCAAGCATGGTCACAATAGCACGGCTTATCTGTCAAATCTTCAATGATGGCGTTCTGATGCGCTTTCTGAACGACACATGCACTGTCACGCCCCGGACAGCAGAGGTTGGCATCCCTGCAATAGTTCGCGCCACAATATCCAGCCAAACACAACGCACTTGCGAAACACAGCCAGTATCGAAGCATTTTGTTTTTTTTTCTATCACTTTTATAGTAAAGAGTCCGAAACTTAATTTAACAACCTCTTTTATTTTATTCGACTTGATAAAAGTTTTGAAACTAAAATTGCTCTAAAATGCTTTGCGTTCGGAAACTGAATCAACGGTGTTTTCCTTTTTTGAAAATGAATGAATTCGAATTCCACTCGCTGCCGAGACCGCTCGTTCTGAAACAAAAAGCAAAGTTTGGTTATGTACGGTACGGTCGCATTCGACGTAGTAGGTACCTATAATTTTCTGCGAGTTTTCGAATTGGAGTTTTAAGTTTTTATTGTCGTTTGAATTTGTAATCTTTGTTGAAGTTGAAACGATTAAAATAATGTTAAAAGCATGGATCTATGTTAAAAGTTCGATAATTTTATTCTGGTAACCGACATTTTCTATTCATTTTTAGGAAGTCGAAAAGTAAAGATTTATCAATTAAAAATTTCATTTTTATTTGTAATCGGTTTTAAAATGAAAGATAATCTACTATGAAAAGACTTGTGCACTCCGAAAAGTAGTTTTTTTATTGCCTCCTGTGAGGTTTGAACTTACGACCCCTGGTTTACGAGACCAGTGCTCTACCACTGAGCTAAAGAGGCTTGTGTAAGGGTGGCGAAATAGTTGATAATGTTATCAATAAAACGATGAATGTGAAAAACAAGATAATTTCATTTTTTTGGAAAAGAAAAATATATGACTTGCACATAATACCTACCTATGTACAAAAAAAAGCATAAATCAAGGTATAGGTTAGGTAGGTACTATAGCAGGTGGAGATTTCGAGATGGCAGATTTTCGAATCCTACGTTGGGTTAGTCATGCTGAACAACTTTTACTATGGGACCAATAGAGAATTCACAAAACAAAATTTAAAGTTTTCTTGCAAAATGTCAAGCTTGCTCGATCATAATGTATGAAAGAAGTATGAATGGTAAATTATTATTTTTTAAATTCATTGTTGGTCCCATAGTAAAAGTTGTTCAGCATGACTAACCCAACATAGGTTTCGAAAATATGCCATCTCGAAATCTTCACCCAGTATACTACGTAAAGATATTTACAAAATAATTATTAAAAAAGAAACAATGAAAAGCAAAAAGTTCCTGCTCCTTCATAATGACAGACAGAAGACGAGTCAAAAACTGGTCCCCATGTAACCATTTATAAGGGTAAGAGGTACTTGACCCTAAGGGCAACGAACCTGGCCGTAACGCTAGCTAGTAAAGTTATTTTATTATTTAACTGATAACGGTAACTGATAAACTGCTTAGGTACTGCTTTATAAAAAATCAACTCCCTAAAATGTTTGCGCTAAAAACAAAAGAGTTCTACAATTAATAATTCGCTGAGTACAGTAAAAACATTACATACCATAAAAATAATTATAAATATTAAATAAATATACCTAGAAAGAACGTCGCCATACTACACGAATATATAAAACAGGCCAACTTTTACAGGCTGCTGCGCGTAACAGCTACGTTTTAAGCTCCCTCTGCGTCATTCTGCTTGTCATAGTGACGTTCATAATGATAGCAGTTGTTGAAATATTCCCATTAAAATCGGGAGAAATTTAAATATTAAACATTATTTAGCAATTTTATTTATTTTTATTTGATTTAGCCTCTAACAGTTAGGGCGTATTTTTATCGACGCGTGCACAGCTTCAACACTCAATCTGTATGTATCCTTAATCAAAGTTACATACATACAATAATAATGTAGGTAGAACTAAACCACATAAACTTTTGTAATGAGGTAGCCTATGTTGCGTGTTATTTTTGGCTAATTATTTTTTTATGATATCTAATCAATTTAATTAAACCATAAGTATTATATTATTATAACTAATTGAGTCTTATGAATAAAATTAAGATTAATTTATCAAGAAATTATACCTACCCACAATTCAATCAATATTAATAAAAATAACTTATTTATTCAAAAGTAAACCTACATAAAGCCTACATAGGACAACAACAAACATTCAAAGACACATAATAATAGCTCTAAATATCGGGAAACTGTTAAACGAATTCCACAATAGCTTTACAAAAAAAGAACGGGTGGAATCCCTTTAACGAAATGAGTCAAACAATCGAGATGTTCAAGGCAAACAAAACGGGAGTTCGAAATTCAAATAAGTTTTCAAATAGCTATTTTAAAAATAGAACAAGCGCTTTTAATAGGACCTTACCGCGAGCTATCTTCATACAAAACGGAGCATGTTCCTTTTTTGAATATCAACGAATAAAACGTGAAATTCTTCATCAAACTAAATAAAATAAATAGGCCTAAATAAAGGCCTTTAGTAAGATTAAACTATGAAATTTCTAAATTACATTGGTGTTAATAAATACTTTCAGAGTGACGTTGCGTTTTCATTTTTATTTTCATAATATCGTCCCCGTAGCGCGAGAATTAACTAAGTCGAGTTAAGTAATTCTTTTTTTATTGTATAATATGAATCAGCTTTTCAAGCTCTTTATTTCTGTCTAACTCTCATTTTTGTAGGTGTCATAGTTTTTGAGTTATAAAATTCGAAAATTCACTAAGTTATGATTATGGACAATATCACGTAAAGAGAAAATTACCTAATTAAGTTAGTTATTTTAAATTTTAAATTAAATTACATAAATAGGAATTAAAATCAATTAATTAGTTTTTCCCTGATTTTTTTGTTGTATACCTTGCTCTCATAAATCACTAAACTGATTTAGTTAGTTTGGAAATCAGTAGTTCGGTTCAACATTTGGATGCGAAAATTAGCTAACTTGGTTTGTTGATTTCTCTTTCTCAATTGAAATATAATTCATACAAAAACAAAAATGCGAAAATCCCTTACACAGTTTTAATTATTTTTATTCTAGTAAAATGGGTGACATTGCTTCTGTTTCAAATAGTAATGATATTATTTTAGTTAATATTTGTAAGAATTTGGTGTTGATTTAGTAGTTTAGGTATTTTTCACGCGCGACTTGGTTACTTTATGTGTGCAGTGCGGCGTGAATGCGGCAGTTAGTTACTTTCATTTTTCACGTATGTGTTGAAGTGTGCGTACGCGTTTCTTTTGCCGCCACACGAATTAGTCATTTTATGAATACAGTCGAGCCAAGTTTTTATTCAAATATAATAAATGGACTTGCGTTTGGCCACTGACTTACCCATAAAGGACGATTAAGATGCCTAAGATGGGGCACGCTTACCCAGAAGAAACCTATTCACTCTGACCTTGAAAGTCTCTAGATTTTAAGAGTCAGGAAACAAAGCCGGAAGCAAGTTCCACACCCTTGGTGTCTGCAATAAATGAGGATGCAAAACGTTACGTCTGTAGCTTTAGTATGTCAACAACGTACGGGTAAAAAAAATCCCGGCGTGTTGTTGTTCGGTGTAAAAAAGGGATGGTGGAATAAGATTGAATAAGTCCTGCGCACATTCTCCAAAATATATCCTCTAGCTAGACTCTAGGAATCTCTAGGCAAGCAACATTTCTTCGATAGTCAAGGCTCCGATGAGTCTCTTGACATGGCGATCTTTTAAATCAATGGTGTCAAGCTGGTGCTTAGCGGATCCATCACAGAGATGGCATCAGTACTCCATGTACGATCGTACTTTTGCTTGATAAAGTTGTAGCAAATTTTCAGGCATGAAGTACCAAAGGAAATTAGAATACCCAGCATCCTAGCAGCTGTTTCTGCCTTTGACTCAATAGAATAGCTAAAGCTAAATTTGGCCGTAAAGGTCAAGCCGATCACTTAAAGGCAAGGATATATTTTGAATTGTAGAGGCTGTTTGAAAGGACTCCATTGGCGGTGTAAATTCTTGGTGGAGTTAAAAATTACTAGATTGGCTTTGCCCTAATTGGAGGCTGCCTATAAGGTCATATCCAAACGCTCTACCATGGCCTCTTGCAACAATTGGATCTTGTGCATCAGTGCTGTCGTACTCAACAGATCGTTAATATGAAGCATAAATAAAGTTGCAGAGAGAACTGAAACCGGGATTGATTGCCAAAAGGTCCGACAGGCACCCGTCTATGTATAGACTGTTAACTCAGGAAATCGGAAATCCAGTCGCACAGGCCACCAGGAACTCCATATGAAGGAAGCTTACTTAGAGGGCTGGTGTGCCAGTATCTTTCGAAAACCGTAAGTGATAAATCAAATCAAATCAACCGAAGGATATTTATTTCAAATAGACCTTCGCAGGGACTTATGAATAATCTGACTCTAATACTCTTATACCGGTTCGGAAGGTTGCATTTGATGAGAAGAGCCGGGAATAAACTCAGCAATTACTCTTTTCAAAACAAGCTTAGATTCATAAAATAATATTTACATTCTAATCGCACTGACAACATTTGCGTGCCCCGGCGGAAAAACTACAAATTAGATTGTATCGATATTTAATAAGTAAATAGCAAACTTAGTAGACCAGCCTCTAAAAGCAGCACCTGTTCAAGTTAAGTTGATGGAGCTTTAAAAGTCTAAGAGATAATACCTTGATAGCAAGCTTACAATAACAACAACAACTTAAGCTTAAAATTTAGGAGCTTTATAAAGAGCAACTAACAATATTTATAGGAAGATATTTGGCAGCTAATTGAAATGCAAGAAAAATGAGTGTATGATCAGCACTCACTATGATGGAGCTGATCGACCAGAACAAAAGAGGAATATGAAATGCATATTTTAATAAAAATGCGGCACGAGACTTAGGAATCTGACTAACTGCGGTCTATTTCTGAATACCATCTTTAAGGCTTACGCTTAGGCTTACCAGAGGTATCCGAGGCAAAAAGAAAGATCTTTTGAATAACTGCTTATCTTCAGGCTGGTCATACACTTGTTTGCCACCTTGGTAGTATAAAAAACTATCTCAAAGGGGGTAATTCCCCAAGAGCTTCATCCATGGTACGAATTTTACCTTCAAGTAATGATTTTGTGGAGATGATTTCCGAGCCTGATGGCGTAGAAGAAGAATAGGACCCCTCTGCTAAAGTTTGATGGTATTTTTAGGCTTCCGCACATAAACGGTGCCAACGGGCGGGACCCTATTACTAGGCCTACGCTGTCTGTCGGCCGTTCCGTCCGTCGTCGTACCTTCAGTGGGCTATATCTCATGAACCATTATAGATAGACAATTAAATTTTTCACAGAATGTGTATTTCTATTGCCGCTTAAACAATAAATAATAAAAATGAAATAAAACTTCAAATTAAAGGGGGGCACCATACAAGATACGTCTTTACGGAACCCTATGTGTGCGAGTCCGACTTGCACTTGGCTGGTATTTTATATTTGATTAATTTTATGCATCAGGGTTTGTCTAATTTATGTATTGGTTGCTCAATTGTGGTATCGATTTGTTGATTTTACTATTTTCGTTCATTTATGTGATTATTAATGGAGATGTTTAAATATAGGTAACTGCAAAGGTATTTGCAAACGAAAAAGACTTTGTTTTATTTTAATTTCCTTTAAAATAATAAGTTATAATTTAATTACAGTAATGTGATACAAGTTAGGTAATATTCACCGAACGTAGCTTGTGTGTCTAATGGTAAGCTCTAGTTTACTTAACTCAAGTTAATTTCTTTAATATTAGCCTATTGCCGTGAGAAAAATCACTAACTCAGGTCGATGATTAACTAACTCGAAGTTATGGCAATAGATAAGTAGATTAAAATTCATTAAATGTTTATTTTATTTATACCTAATTAAGTTACGGTTTTTTACCCACCATTTTTATATAGTCAAAAACTTTACAATATTTCCTTCAAAACGAGAAAAGAATTTTGAAAATCTGTAATACCTGTAAAAAGTTAGGGCCATTTCAATTTTCCAAACTTTCAAACGCGATTATCTCAAAACACACTTTTTAGACTTAGTTAATTCTCGCGCTACGGGGACGATATGTGTATTTTGAATTTGATTGTGTATTTTAGGTGATAAAATATACCCAATAAAGATCATCCATGTGCACCAGTGAAGTGAAATGAAATGAAATGAATTATGTGTATCATGACTTTTCAAGTTGTCTCAAAAAGTGCGTGAAGAGTTTTAGTACAATGACCACCATTGTAGTAAAACATGACTTTTAAGGACGGTGACTGACTGAGGACTATAATGTGAAGTGATTTATTGTGACTGGAAACTATAATATAACTCGACACTGGCAGAAATTAGCCCTAATTTGGGCTTGGTTGCCAAACTTAAAAATAAGAAGAAGAAGAACTCTCAATTTTTTATAAAATTTACCCAACTTTATGCTGTTTTAGGTGAAATTAATAAATTCGTTATTATTGTACCTATTCAATCATAATCTGTGGTTATTATTTTCTATTGTAAGTAGTTAAATAATGTATCTGAAATAATTATTATAAAGCTGAAGAGTTTGCATGTATATTTGAACGCGTTTTTCTCAGCAAACACCAGTGTGATCTCATATTTTTATCAGATCATATTTTGCATGAACATAAGGCAGTAAAGTTTTGTACTACCATCTAAACTTAATTGATAATTTAATATACTGGCCACAAATATGCAAAACAAACAATAAAATAACCAAATAACATAAGCTCAGGACTTTTTGGCGGGAACTTGCAGAGTGACGTATACCTTGCTATATATTATATATAACTCGACACTGGCAGAAATTAGCCCTAATTTGGGCTTGGTTGCCAAAATTTAAAATAAGAAGAAGAACATAAGCTCACACCTTTTTATCATGATTTATTTATTTTATTTATTTAATTCAGATAATAATCATCCAATTCGATCTATTTATGTCGATTATAATATATTATGTCGTGACAGCGTGATATACATATCTTTCAAACTTGTTTTTAGGATTCCGTACACAAAGGGCGCCAACCCTATTACTATGGCTCCGCCTGTCCGTCCGTCCGTCTATCTGGCAGCTGCATCTCATGAACCGTAATAGGTAGACAGTTGATTTTTTTACACTTCTATTTATAACATATTAAAATAGGTACTGTTTATCCCGAAAAACCAAAAAAAAACCTTATGAACGCGAGCGAAACCGCGGGGTAACAACTAGACATCCAATATAGCTTGTTTAAACATATATTTTCCAACTCAACATTTAAAATTAACCAAGTTTTTGTTTACATACGTTTAATAAACGTGTAAGCCAAGTTAAATCAAACCAAAGTTTACATAATAATGTAAAATATCAGTACCTCTTGAATTATTAATCAAAGATCCTTCAGAACTTGATGCAAGTAATATAGACATAGATCTGAGATAATTTGAACCAATTAATTAAAAATTAACCTTGTCATTTAGTATGTAAGGTTGTTTGTATTATAACTAGCTGTCCCCCGCGGTTTCACCCGCGTTCCCGGGATAAAAAGTAGCCTATGTCCTTTTCCATACCATAAGCTATCTGCATGCCAAATTTCAAGATGATCCGTTGGGTAGTTGAGGCGTGCAGGCGTAACAAACAAACAAACTCAAAATAATTAAACGTGTAGAAAGATCCGGTATTTGGATACAGGATCTAACAAAGCTTTAAAGACTGTGTCTTATGGTGCGTCCATGCTACGCGAATCGAGCACGAGCCGAGCCACGATCGGACCTAGAACGAGCCTACAACAAGCACGATGCGAATCCCTTTGTTCGTGAAAAAACTGACAATCGCGCTCGTTCGAGGCTCGCAAGCCCGTGCACGCTACGCGAATCGCGCTCGCAGTGTGCTCGTTCGTGGGTCGGCTCGTGCTCGGTTCGCCAAGCATGGACGCACCATTAGATTATGTATTTTATTTATAGTCTGTTATTTTTTAATTTAAATAATATACAGTTTAATACATTATTAAGCAGGTATCTGAACTAATTTGAACGTATAATTAAATCATAATAACCATACATTAAATAATAGTTAATAACAAAGTTGGCGTTAACTCACGTAGAGAGTAAAGTCTGTGATACTTCATTAAACAATGAAGTGAATATTACTTGAACAAGCTAATAAAGATATGTTTAAACCAGTACCTTACTTCTAAAGGCATTTCAGTATTATATTAAGTAAAGTCCGCGACTTTGTATGAGTTTTAACCATAGATAAACAGATAAACAGATAAACATATTTATTAGTAATATTTAAGATTACAAGTCATAATTTATACATTTCATTACATAATTTCAAATTTAAATTATAATAGATTTATGCCACTATGTCAAAAATTCTTCTACGCTATAAAACGCTTTCTCAGCGAGCCAACGTTTCAGGGAAGATTTGAATGATAATAACGTATTTGTACGGAGAACCGAGTCAGGTAAGCGGTTGTATACCGCTGGACCCATGATGTGGGCCAGTCTGTCAGATTTAGCCAGTCTGTGCCTGACAGCGGCGAGCTTATGAGCTCTGCGAGAATTAATTCCGTGCGCTCCTTGTTTTTTAAAATTAGCTATATTTTCCCTAACATATACAGCAACCTGGTATATTAGAATACAAGGCAGCGTAATAATGCTAAGGGAAATGAAGTAGGGTCTGGCTGAAGTTGCCTGCGACACCTGTGCTATTGCTCGAACAGCGCGCTTTTGCATGCGGAAAACGCGTTCCCTGTCTGCAGCACGTCCCCAAAGCTCCACCCCATACTGAAGCAGCGAGTGTACGGTCGCAAAGTAAGAAGCTCGTACTAAATCAGTGGGAACTAAACGCGAAAGTCGACAGAGCGCATAGCACGCACTACCTAATCTCGCACACAGTTTATCTATGTGCGAGCTCCACGTCAGACCTCTGTCCATCTGGAACCCTAGAAATATAGTGGATTCCACCTGCCCTAAGGTCACGCCATCAATCTGTACACACAGTCTTCTATACCGTTGTCCAGCTAACGAGAACTGCATGAAGTTGGTCTTTTGGGTATTGAGTACCAGGCCGTTGAGCTTAAACCACGTAGCTATTTGGTTTGCTGCTTCATTCACTCGCCGCTCGAGCAGGTCTATAGTTGGGGAACAGATGACTGATGCTACGTCATCTGCATACACGAATATTTCGCCAGTATCCACAGAGTCTGGAAGGTCGTTCAATAAAAGTGAGAATAATATATTTGATACCGATGAACCCTGTGCTACTCCCATGATAGTTGAAAGTGGAACTGACTTAGTGTTCCCCCCATCTCCCACTACCACTTGAGTCCTGTTATGGAGAAAATCCATGAGAAGGCTATGGGCTGGGCCCATTATTCCATAATATTTTAACTTCGTCTCCAGGACGCTATGATCGGCAACATCAAACGCTTTGGAAAGATCACAGCTAAGCATAACGACATACTGCCTGCCCTCAAGTGCCTCAAGAACGCGTCTTAATACCTCACGAGTTAGGGATATAGTTGAGTGACCTACTCTGTACGCGTGCTGTCGCTCTGACAAAGCTTGCGTGGAAGTCAGGAAACTAGTGAGGCGAGTACATAGCCCATTTTCAAATATCTTGGCAATCGCAGGTATGATTGAGACCGGCCTATAGTTATCGATATCATCTCGCTTACCTTTTCCCTTAAATAGGGGAGAAATTTTACTAACCTTCATCGAAACTGGGTAGATTCCAGTGCGTATGCATTGGTTAAAAAGTGTAGCTAAGTGCAGTGATAGTGACTCCGATGCAACGCGAAGGATATCCATTGATACATCGTAGATATCACGAGTAGGTTTACTTGGAATCTTTACGGTGATAATGCGGTATACTTCAGAAGCTGTAAAAGGAAACAATCTCAGAGACCTATCGGTGGGAGCTCGTACGGCGCTCATTACAGTACGCACAGCCTGCAGGTCTGCAGGCGGCGCGCTGCATGCAGCCGCAGCACCCACATACCTGGTATTCATCGCATCTGTGACCGCTTTCCTAGACTCATACTTACTACCTGTGGCAGCATTTTTGGCAATGTCAGTGAAGTTAGCTGAAAGACGAGATTGTCTACCTCTCTCGGTGTTAATAACTCTCCATATAGCTTTATGTTTATTGATACTATCAGATATTTGTCTTGTATAATAGTTACATTTTTTAGATTTTACCAAGTCATCATATTTATTGCCTAATTGTTCCAATATATTGTCGAGCTGCTGAATTTCGGGATATTTTAAACATAAGCGTTTTGTTTCAAATAATATAGTCTTAATCCTAATCACGTCTTCGGTGACCCACGTTTTTGACTTGTTATTTTTCCGTTTTAGTCGAAAACAAGTGTGGTATTTGCTAGATATTATGTTAATAATAGCATTTGCTAGACCCTCAACGCAATGTTTATGCTTAAAGAAAACTTCATTCCAGTCTATACTGACTAATGCAGCGCAGAAGTTCATTCGTGCGCATAAAGAATTGTCCCTAACGAGGTGGGTCCGTGAAGACGGTGCGGACAGCGGTGTGCAGCTGACCGCCGCGCGAACGCACCGGTGATCGCTGAGATGAGTTTCTACGAAACTCGCTATAACAGATTCACGTCTTTTGTTCGTGTATACATGATCTAGGCATGTAGATGTGGTCGCACTCACTCGTGTAGGAAAATTAACCAAATTGATAAAATTTTGAGTTGACAGTATGTCACTAAGCTGTTTTTGCTCGGTCCCCCAGCTTCCCAACACATTAATATTAAAATCACCGACAATAATGTAATCTTTATTTACTGCATTAGCCCGCTCGAGAACGCGTTCCAACCGTACAAGAAAGTCAGAATGGTTAACTAAATTTGTCCTATAAATACAAATCACAATTAAGTTAAAATCAATAAGTTCTATGGCGGAGATTTCGCAATATTGTTCACTCGACAATGTTGTGAATTCCAAGCAATTAATGGTTTTTAAACCTTCTTTAACAAACAAACAAGATCCTCCGTGAGATATAATTTTCCTACAGTAACTAGACACTAGGCAGTATCCTTCGATATGCACACACTTTAAGTTACCTTCACTTAACCAGTGCTCGGTAAGTGCAAGCACATCACATTCCATCTCATTACGTAGTAATACTTCCAACTTGTCTGTCTTCTTATCCAACGACGCGATATTCTGGTGGCATATTATGATTTTCCGTTGTAGTGAGGCATCATGGGCCGATACTGTGTTTTGTAGCGGAGCGCACAGCGTCGGCGGCGTCGGTGTACTGCGAGTGTGCAGTCCGTCATTCGGTAGACGTATCCCCGCGCTGGACGCGGGGGGGCCTTGGAAACCAATGAGTTAACCTAACTCCGTGTGGCCACGAAGTTGGCGTGCTAATTAAAGCAAACATGCTCTCGGGACAGCCGATTACAAAGGCTGAGTGTTTATTTGTTTTAATTTGTCGTTTTTCCACAGTAAAAATATCCTGGCTGTGGATTTTTTTTAAATAATTGAGTACATTACACTCAGTCGTCTCTGGCTTAAAAGACCAAGCCTGTATATATTTCAATCGCTCGACAGTTTGGAGGTCGTCATCCTGTTGACCGGTGCCTTTTGTGACCAAACGTTTTATGTGTCGTTTTTTGCCGACAGTTTGCCAGTCATAATTATCTTGAGTAACATTCTCAATTTTGTCAGTATTCACAGCATGGTCTGTAGCTGGTTTTGTGGCCGCGCTATGCATGGATGTCGTCTTTACATTGTCCCCTTGAGCTGTGATTTTTGTTGTAGTGAGGGTGGGCATGACAGACTCCGTTCGGCTTATTATATAATTATTAATAGAGTGACTGTATGCAATTGTAAAACCGTGACTGAACTAGGTACAGTATGCGTTCATAATTTGAACGACTATAATGCCCGGTTTCAATAAACAAAAACGAATCGTTTTGCTTACCAATGACGGGTTTTTTATTGCCAAACTGGGCATATAGATCATTTCGTAAGCTAATTTTACCTGTGATAGCTACTTCTATATGGGAGGGTCTGCTATGCTATGCAAAGCTTTGAGGTGTTTGCATCATTATTAGTAAAGATATAAGGGTCTTAATTTTAATCAATCTTAACCGATAACGGTCCGAACTGAAACTCAGTTATTTTTTCATCAAACCCATACGTGTGGATCTATGGATAGGTCTTCAAAAATGATATTGAGCCATTGAGGTTTCTAATATATTTTTTTATAAACTGAATAGTTTGTGCGAGAGACACTTCCAAAGAAGTAAAATATGTGCCCCGCTCCCTGTAACTTCTAAAATAAGAGAATGATAAAACTAAAAAAAATATATATGTACATGACCATGCAAACTTCTACCGAAAATTGAGATCTAGTAAATAGTTTGGGTTTGCGCTTGACCGCAATCCCGCCTGATGGTAAGCGAAGATGTAGTCTAGGGTGGACCGCGCGTACCCATAAGATGCCTGTGCACTCAGGCCTTGAATATACCCATGTTATAAGTGTCTGGAAACACGTTGTCCGGGAGAGCATTATTCCACTACTTGGCCGTGCGTATAAGGTAAGAGGAAGCGAAACGCTTGGTGCGGCAAGACGGAATGTCGACGACGAAGCGATGGAGACCATCCATTCCAATATTTCTAATTAGGAAGAATCTATAATAGAAGAAGTATAAATACCTTTTAGTTTCATGGGTACTCGAATGTACACAGTAATGCTAACTATATAAAAATCAAAATCGAAGCTCAATAGGAATTTACTTCGAGACACGCGTCTTGCAATTTCAAACTGTATATGCAAGCAATACGGTATGAAAACATGCGCCGTGGAAACTCTCTTATAGGTCCATTATTATACAACTTCAATGTGAAGTTTAGAGTCAAAATTAAACCAATTAGATTTCAATCTTTGTACTGTGCTATAAGGTTAATTTTCAATTAACCCAATCAACTTGAGACTTTATTGCATTTTTAATTAAATTTAAATTCAAATAAACCGCGAAACAACGGTTGTTTGCAAACATCGAAGAGCGAGTGAATTCTCTAACAAAACGCTAACAAAAGTTTAAAATTAATTGATGCGATACCCGGTAGGTACCTACAAACTTTAATAATTGTACTTCAGACTTCAATGTAAACTGGACTTAATTAACAAACAACGTAAATTCAATATCGATAACAACTCGACTCGAAACTTTGGATGATTTAGCTGTAGTTTCAATAGCACTATTCAATTCGTAGTCGATTAAACTCGAGACGCTTCTAACTCGATTAGTTATAATCGATTACTATTTTATGTAACTGGGACACTAGGTGACATTTACGAGATGACTGTTTTTTGGCACCGGATCCATTTCGAAAGTATTTATGGATAATTCTTTTGTGTAATAAGATATTTTGTTACCGTAAGGAATGGGTCAGACATTATCTATAAGTAGTCTAGGTTTCAATCAGTATATTTATGGATGACGATCCATATCCGAATATTAGAAATATTCATAGAGCGTTTTTAGGGTTCCGTAGCCAAATGGCAAAAAACAGAACCCTTATAGATTCGTCATGTCTGTCTGTCTGTCTGTCTGTCTGTCCGTCCGTATGTCACAGCCACTTTTTGCCGAAACTATAAAACTATAATGTTGAAACTTGGTAAGAAGATGTATTCTGAAAACCGCATTAAGATTTTCACACAAAAATAGAATAAAACAATAAATTTTGGGGGTACTTATAACTTACTTAGAACTGAAACTCTTTTTAGGGTTCCGTAGCCAAATGGCAAAAAACGGAACCCTTATAGATTCGTCATGTCTGTCTGTCTGTCTGTCCGTGTATGTCACAGCCATTTATTTCCGAAACTATAAGAACTATAATGTTGAAACTTGGTAAGTAGATGTATTCTGTGAACCGCATTAAGATTTTTACACAAAAATAGAAAAAAAACAAAAAATTTTGGGGGTTCCCCATACTTAGAACTGAAACTCAAATTTTTTTTTTTCATCAAACCCATAAGTGTGGGGTGTCTATGGATAGGTCTTCAAAAATTATATTGAGATTTCTAATATCATTTTTTTCTAAACTGAATAGTTTGCGCGAGAGACACTTCCAAAGTGGTAAAATGTGTGTCCCCCCCCTGTAACTTTTAAAATAAGAGAATGATAAATCTATAAAAAATATATGATGTACATTACGGTGCAAACTTCCACTGAAAATTGGTTTGAACGAGATCTAGTAAGTAGTTTTTTTTTAATAGGTCATAAATTAAAATTAATATCAAATACTCAGGTCTATACTATCATTTACTTATATACCTACAGGTTTGTACGGAACCCTCGGTGCGCGAGTCTGACTCGCACTTGGCCGGTTTTTTTTTAAACTGCATTAAACAAAAGTTATAATGATAATTTGCTTTATATTGTACTTATGGGATATCTTTAGGTACAGGGGTACTAAAGAAGGGATTTCCCGAAAACCTCTAAGGCAGTAAAATAGTATATTTCAGGGGCACCCGCGGCCAACAAATAACTTGTTAATGACTAATAAAATTACCTAAACGTGTGAATGTCACAAATTCTCCAACATAATGCTCGTTGCTCGTGCCCTCAGCGACCTAACTTATTGAAATATGGCTGCCTAGGGAAATGATAGCCGAAACATAACCAGCCTCTTAGATAATACAAGTTTTGATGATCCCGTGTAGTAGCTTAAGTAAAAAGGAAGAAATATTGCAAAGTTCCATCCAAATAATATGTTCTGCCAGTAACCTAGCCTATAGGCATAGAAATAAATATACCTAGAAGGAACGTCGCCATACTACACGAATATATAAAACAGGCCAACTTTTATAAGCTACTGCGCGTAACAGCTACGTTTTACGCTCCCTCTGCGTCATTCTGCTTGTCATAGTGACGTTCATAATTATAGCAGTTGTTGAAATATTCCAATTAAAATCGGGAGAAATTTAAATATTAAACACACTGAAAAAAAGGTTCTACAAAACTAGTTATGTATGTTGAAGTTTTGTCGTCTGTAAACTAACTTAAGTTACATTTAATCTTATATCTCTTAGATTTAATCAAACAATTTAGTAATGAACCAAAACTAGTTTTGTTACTGGTAATTTTTAGTTCGTAAGACACTCTGTTTAGGTTATTGGTAGTAAAATATGTGTTACTGTTAATTAAAAAAAAATTCAGTGCATTATTTTGCAATTTTATTTATTTTTATTTGATTTAGCCCCTAACAGTTAGGGGCTATTTTATTCGTCGCGTGCACAGCTGCGACACTCAATCTGGATGTATCCTTAATCAAAGCCTATGGGTTAGGTTACAAACGGCCACACAACCATGCTCAAAAGCTTGACGCGGAGTGAGTGAGGACGTGTCGGTCGGTCGCCCTGTGTACCGCGACCTTCGTAAAAATGGCAGTAGTATGGTCCAAGAGACTGTGTTACTACTTCCTCGGGAGACATTACTACCACAACGGGCTCTACCGCGTAACTATGGTGGTAATCGTAACGAACACCATTAATTTCATCCAATGATGCGCACGCGGTATGTCGCGACGATGACCATTCGTGGGCCCTGATTGGATGAAATTCATTAATGGTGTTCGTTATGATTACCACCAGAGTTACGCGGTAGAGCCCCTGGTGTGGACGAGTGAAATGTCCGTGCACATTTTCGCATATAAATGTGCCGCGACTGCTCGCGACATGTATCTCTCTTGACTCTGTCCGCAACTTTGGCAACAAACTTTGAATGCAATAAAGGAACTTTTAGTACGAATTTAAGGACTGGGTCTACAAATTGTACGAAAGTACTATCTATTAATAAATATCCTGGGACATTCCTCACACACGGTCATTTGATCCCAAACTAAGCAGAGCGTGTACTATGGAAACCAGATAACTGATATAATACATATACTATTTTTTGTTTGTAAATGCATACTTGATATACATAATTACACCCAGACTCAGGACATACAGACATGTTCATGCACACAAATACATATCCTATATGGGAATCGAACCCACGACCAGCGGCGCAATAGGTGGAATCTTGACCAGAGTCTTAACCAACCGCGCCAGCTGGCCCGTATTGGCCAATGGTGAAACAAATTGGTACTTATTTAGGTATTCCATGCAGCATAATGACAGTCAGAATACCTACAAAGGGTTGTCTCCACCATTCGTACAAACGTATTTATAATTTATTAATTAAACAATTTCCGTTTTGAAGTTAAAGTGAGAGCCTACCTGCACGTGATTTGTATGTAAATTAACCACTCAATGGGTTGTTCCAAGTTTGAAACTGAAAGTTATGTATGTATTAACAAACGTATTATCTATCCAATTAGACGATACTAACTACTGCCCGCGATTCTACTCGAGTTGCAGAAGGATGTTATGATACAATGAAATGATCATCATATGAAATTTTACGAAGCGTTTAAAAAAAAAAGTGAATTATGCATTTTTTATGGACAACTTACACTTGATCAAAAAATGGACTATGTCAAAATTCTTTCCGCAAAAAACGACCTAATGGTTTCTAATACAGTTTCCTCTCACGTCCCAATTTAAACAATAAACTGTCGGTATTCTATGCGTCAAATTTCATCCAAATCTGAACAGCCGTTTATGAGTGACTAGCAGACCTCCGCGGTTTTACCCGCGTACGCGTACGGTTTGATTTTTTTTGCGCGGAAAACTAATTATTTTTCAAAAATAAAAGTAGATAAGGTACTCCTTATAACATCAGCTATGAACCGGAACAGACTGACAAAAATGTTCAAAAACTCAATCCAATTTTATTAAAAAAAAAATGAACTCACATATAAGCTTGGTGCAATGCAATACTCTTTAAAATTGGAATGTCAATATAAAAGAATATTTAATGAAAAGCACTAAAATAACTTTCTACCCCTTTTTAACCCCGTTAGGCGATGAGTCTCAATAAAATACGAAACACGTCTTTCACCAATTCTGTTAAAGAATGTTTATGCAAAATTTGAAGTAGATTGGACCAAGGAATCACGTTGTCCCATACAAACTTTGCCCCAGTTTTTCACCCCCTTAGGGGTAGAATTTCGGAAAATCTTTTCTTATTTTCTTATCGGATGCCTACGTCATACAAAGAACGCACCCTCCAGTTTCAGGTCCCTACGAT
Source organism: Achlya flavicornis (assembly GCA_947623365.1). NCBI lineage: Eukaryota > Metazoa > Arthropoda > Insecta > Lepidoptera > Drepanidae > Achlya > Achlya flavicornis. The sequence continues at coordinate 3,022,813 of OX392487.1, forward strand.
CAGCGGTTTAGGCTGTGCGTTGATTCTCAGTCAGTCATTCAGGACAAAGCATTTTATATGCATAGATAAAATTTAGGTACATTTATAATATTAGTGGCATGTTACTTCAATTAACATTTCATAGAAACTCGTCAAAATCAATCTGTTTGTGGTAAAATGGGTTCGGGACAAAAGGTTTGCGGTCTGTATCCTCGTCACCACAATTAGTAAAGGATATTGCTCACTTTGCCCTAACTTTACAAACCGATCGATTCCGTAACATATAACTAGGTATTTACATTTTCTACCCATTAAAATATTAATTTCTATCCATAGAAATAAATATACCTAGAAAGAACGTCGCCATACTAAACGAATATATAAAACAGGCCCACTTTTGTAGGCTGCTGCGCGTAACAGCTACGTTTTACGCTCCCTCAGCGTCATTCTGCTTGCCATAGTGACACTTGAAATTTTTGCCGAAGAGACATGTACCTTTTGTATGAAAAGCAGTAATTTTTTTTGCGATTTCGAAGTTGGTCCCATAGTAAAAGTTGATCGTATACATGAGTACTTTACGTGGTTTCATTTTAATGTCGTATTGTCGTATCCACCCCATATAGCGTTTCCTTTCGGTTTTGTTTCACCTTTAACTACAATTAAAGGGGAACAAAGGTTCGTAATGGGTTTTGCTGAGTCGACCGATTCTCAACGGTTTCCTGCAGTAATATTAAAGCGATGAAATTTGTAAGCAGGGCAAGGCTTGGCAGTTTTTGAACTACTTCTAATTGAAATACTACACTGAATAAAAGGTTCTACAACACTAGTTATGTAAGTTGACGTTTTGTTGTCGGGAAACTAACTTTAGTTACATTTAATCGTATATATATCTCTTTCATTTACTCAACTAATTTAGTAATGAACCAAAACTGCGGCAACACGGCTCCGCCGCGTTCCGGGGAAGCTTCAGCTACGCTGCTACAAAATGTTGGAATAATTTGCCACCACCATTGCGTATCGTAAATACAGTCCGACTATTTAATTTAAAGTATAAAGCCTACATACTCAAAGTACAACTGGACGATCAACATAAGTAGTGGTGTCTGTGGTTCTCTACAGGCTGTGGTTCTGCTTTTCTACTGATAGTACCAATAATTCTGTTTTATTTTTTATTATTGTTTATTGGCTTCCGCCCACACACTTTTATCTAGTTTTTGCACTTGTTATCTGATATATTCTAAATTTCTGATGTTGTTAGCATATTTATTACCAATTATTAAAAAGTTGATTATGTTTTATAGGATAAGTAAATTAAAAACCTAGCTTTTTTCTGTATATATTGTTGCTCAAGCCAAGATATCCGTGACTTCATTTAACTGGCCTCAGCGGAAGATCAGCGTTGTGGTACAGTCACGTGCTGCAGCATAATGCTGAGCTGTAGGCCCTATTTGTCCTCCACTCGTGTTTTATTTTTTTAATATGTTCAACTTTTTTCTTTTATGTTTTTAATATTATTATTATTTTTTCTCTGTATTATGTGTCTAGTTATAAGATTGGTGATGGATAAATAAAATCTATTTCTTTCTTTCTTTTCTTTCAAAACTAGTTTTGTTACTGGTATGTTTTAGTTCGCATGTCACTCTGTTTAGGTTATTGGTAGTCATATTTTGTGTTACTGTTTTTTTTTTCAGTATATGTTTTTTGTATTTTAACAGTTTTTTTTTCGTATAGATATTTTTATGTTTATGGATCACGCTTTAGAAACTGTACGATAGGGTCATACACCATAAAGGTATGTATCTACATGTGATCGTCGTAAAGGTGATACATTAAATCACAAGCAACAGGCGGACCCTAATGGATTCTGACCCTAATAAAACCCGAAGTGGTAAGAGTGATACGCTTGTATTAAGTGCGTATTTTACTATTTATTTTTAATAGGGTATTATTATATATTACTAATAGCAGTTATATCTAAAAACATCAATCCTGACATTCCTGACTAATTGACCAATCAACGCACAGCTCAAACCACTGGAGACAGAAACTTGAAATTTTGTACACAGGTTCCTTGTATAACGTTTTTTTAATACCCCCCCAAATTTTTTATTCGGAGACGCCTTATAAAAATAATAAATTCGTCTACGACATGTTTAAAGCCGTCAAGCCGTTTAAACTTCAAAGCGTGCTAAAGAAATAGACATACAAACATACATACACTAGAAAAATATAACCCTCATTCCGGGTCAGTCGGGTAAAAAATTATATGATTGAACATGTCAATTTTTTGCGAGTCTTTGTGTGATCAGATTAGATGGCCGTGTATGATGAATCTCTCAAAACAAAAAAATATTTCAGTCGCCTTTTATTGGCTGCGGAATCCTAAACGCACCTCAATTCATCGTACCGAAAACACTACAAAATCATTTACATTTAGTATTGGAACCACCGCGCCGAACCGCGCCCGCGCCCGCGTTATCACAGTGTAAAAGATCGTCCATTGACTCCTAGGGTGACTACACACATGCTGATAGCGTACAGTCGAGGACATAAATAGGTATACACTTAGTGAAATTCAACAACGAACTATTGATTGAAATAATGATAAGCATGATTTGAATGTATACAGCGACAAAATTGCTTTTCAATTTCACTAAGTGTATACATATTTATGTTATCGACAGTACAGTTAGCGTCAAAATTAGATGTCTCTAGGTTCCCTTCCATAATAATCTATTAATAGACTGTATGAAAATATGACAATTGCGTATGACAACAACAAATACAAAAACAAAAATGAAAACTCACACATTCATACACACACCCCCCCCTCATACATTCATACTCACTGACATACACACCACACGTACACACCTCCACCCACACACAGTCAAACTGCAATTGTTATTATTATTATTTTATGTTTTTTTTTTATGTTTCCTATAAATACTCTGCTCATCGGGCTCTTTTTTACTTTAAATTATAAGATAAGGTAATATATTGTTAATCCTTAATTGGCTGTAAGTTATATTAAATATATATATAATAGATAATATATTCATTTTTAAGAGCTGTGGATTATGTAACAAATAAATTAATAAAACAAATTACAAAACTGAAGTGTGACCTGCTAAAGTCGTCAGCTGGTTTTGATAGCTGGACAGATTACCAAAAAAAAAACACAATAGCTCCGCAATCACACCGCAATAGCAAACGAAATGGACATGAAATCCTATTTGAAAAATGGATATTAAAATTATTTATAGCTTCTGGATATTTGTATCGTGAAATTTATCACATTGTTATACCATTTATTTATTTTTAATTATCATAACATTGAAAGAAAATGTATTATTTTGTAGGTCCATGAAATAAGAAATTTTCTTCCAATGTTTAGAAAGACGAACAACAAAGCCCTGAAGGCGTATAAAATTATGTTATTTATTTTCTAATATTTCCTGTATTATTTTGTTTATCAAATTACAAACTAAGTGTCTTTATTTCATTTTCAGTCAAAATGATAATAGATTTATTAACCAAATAAAACGACTATTAATAAAAAAATGCTATTATTGTCTGAATGATTTTATGAACGATCCATTCACAGAGTTTAAATAATTAGTTGATAGTACTTATACTTCATTTTGTAATTATGTCTTCATAAAATATCGGTCCGTCCTCCGCCCTTCCTTTCTGGGAGAATAATATTGTACCTACCTATTGTATTGTATTGAATTGCTACACCCTATTATAGGGTAATTATTTATAAGATTATAAATATCATATGTTGCAATAAATGATTGAGTATTGAGTATTTTCTTTATTTAACGAAATTGATTTTAGGAATAATTTTACCGTAAAAAAAATTTGGAATGTATACGATCTTCTAATTGTACAATCAAGTACCTTTTACAAGTGATTTATATAAGCATTCATTAACGAATGAGCAATGTCCTTTTGATTTCAGTGTGGCATTACTTCCCAGAATTTGATTCTTGTATTTTACGCTAATAAGAATCAAAATCGGCTAGTGTGAAACAAGAGGATTCGATTACCAAGAAAGAAATGAAGACATCAAAGAAAAAAGACATATTTATGAGTCCTATTCGCACTTGACCATATCTATTTTTATAATAATAAAGATACTGCCATTATTAGATTTATAGACTTGTTGAACTCGATTCGTTATCTCAGAATAAATTGTTTTATCTCGCTCATTCCGATTGATACAGAGGGAGAAAACTAGAGCATACATCTTCTATCCCCTATAAAAACCAAAGTTAATTATTATGAATTCCATTATTATTATATTAGCTTAAAGAGGAGCTCGAATTGAGAAGTACATACCTCCACCTAACAGAATACCGCAGCCAAATAACTTTGTAGTGTGTGATCCCTGCGCGTGAGTAGAGTAAGATCGTCATGTGGCGAGTGCTCATTAAGAAGGTAGTCTGTGGAAGGGGGGGAGGGATGCGTGAGTGATGCCTGTTTTGCAATCTTCTATTGGCGACGTTAACCGCTTACCATCAGGGGGGCCGTAGGCAAAAAAATATATTGTGTCTAAATATAATGATCGTCATTTTATTTAACAATGTATTTACGGAAGGAAATCCTAACACACCACGGCTTGAAGAGCCGATAACCGATGGAGAAGAAAGGTTCTCGAGTGGCGACCACGTACTGGAAAGCGCCGGGCGGGACGACCTCCCACCAGGTGGACCGACGACCTGGTTAGACAGTAGCAGTAGCTGGGCGCCGCTGGATGCAAGCGGCCCAAAATCGTTCGAAGAGGTCAATGGGGGAGGCCTATGTTCAGCAGTGGACATCCATAGGCTGATATGATGATGATGATGATGATGATGAACACACCTAGACTGTAAAGCATTGCCACCGTACCTACCTACCAAACAACATAGTCCACAATCTCTCTAGAACATACATACATACAGGGCCGGATTATCCATTAGGCAGTGTTGGCAATTGCCTAGGGGCCCCACAATGTGTAAGCGGTTATAGTTCAGTGGTAGTGACGTGAGAATGGTACCCATCTGGCTGGCTACCACCCTCAATTTGAAAATCTGTCACCAAGCACCTATCGGTTTGTTCCGACAGCTGAACTTGAGAGCCAGTTCCTTCTAGGCTTTGTGTGCTTTCCACCTTCCAACACAATATCATTTACCGTGGTGAGATTCTCAAACATAGGCCATAATAATAAAGGATAGGATGTGACGGGTCGCTCACTTCCCTCCAATATGGCGAGGAGGGCGATGGCTGCCACACGCGTCATACTTGTGAACAGGTGCTGCTTGTGGGGGCTGGTCTGCTTTAGTTTGCTATTTATTTACTTATTAAATATTTATTCAGTCTACTTTGTAATTTTGCCGCCGCGCCGGGGCACGCAATTTTTTTCAGTGCGATTAGAATGTAAAAATTATGTAATGAATCTAAGCTCGTTTTGAAAAGAGTAATTGCTGACTTTATTGCCGGCTCTTCTCAGCAAATGCAACCTTCCGAACCGGTATTAGAGTATTAGAGTCAGACTTTTCATAAGTGCCTGCGAAGGTCTATTTGAATAAATGATTTTGAATTTGAATTTGAATATAGGGGCCCCGCGCACCGAGAAAGAAAAATTTAAAATTGAGTTTCATCGTTTGATGATTTGTATCTTCAATGACAATAGCATTGCCTTGTTTAAAGGGCACCGGGAATTCCATTGCCTAGGGGCCCCGAGATGGTTAATCCGGCCCTACCGTATAATATATGCAATAGTAAATAATACTTGAGTGAGCAAACATAATACGATTAGAGAGTATTCGCTCACGATTCCCAGTATTGAACTATGCAATTAATAATTATTATCAGTTTGAACTGATACAGGGTGTTTAGCGAAGTTTGATTAATTCCCTTTGAGAGGTAAGTTACAATTAGGTAGGTATTTACCTGCTAATAGTTTTACTTTTAGTAGTATAACTTAAATGCTCTAAGAGTATAACTTAAATGCTCTGAGAATAGGGATGATTCCTAGGTAAAAATAAAAATAATTCTAATTAGTCCGTCAGATAGATTGACAGATAGACACGTATTTATTTGCTTTACCAGGGGCCCAAGTCTGCTATTTCAATTGTGTTCCAATGACCTTTCAGTGGTGTCAAAATTGTGCCATAATGACACTATTCTGTTAGTAAGTAGACTATCAAAACTGTAAAATGTCACAATTTTGACACCACTGAAAGTTCATTGGAACACAATTGAAATAGCAGACTTGGGCTCCAGGTCATTAAAAATTGACAATGATAAAGTGATTCAAAGTTCGGGAGTGGGGACTCGTGAAGTCGTGACGTCACTCGGAACTCCTACACACGATATCTTCGTATTCTTTTGTTCAATTGACAAAAGAAAAAATACGTGTCAAATATTTTTTTAATAATGTAAAAGACGGACAGAATAGATGTTTTAGTCAGCTAGCCAATTAACCTATAGAAGCGGAATGAAAGTCATTATGTATTCCGTCAACTCCCCACCACCGAAACTTAAGCAAATTGTGTCTGTTTGACTGTCATTGCAAAGGATCGCTCGGTATTCTCGGTACCCATAGACTGCCCGCGCACTAGGCAGCCAGGCTGCAGCAGCTGAAATATTGATAGGAATTCGTGCCTGCCTAGTGCGCGGGCTCCCATACGCCGACATATGTTCGAGTGGCTGCCGTAGCCTGGCTGCCGCAGCCTGGCTGCCTAGTGCGCGGGGAGGCTAAAGGGATTTTTACTCGATGGCCGAAACACATCGGTAGGTGCTTAGCGACAGATTTTCAACGTTAGGGTGGTAGCAAGCGTAATAACCTACCTACCACCATGCTTTGATTTCCTCACGATGTCTCCTACCAAAATCTTTCATAGTAGTATTTGAACCCGCATCACGGCATTTCACGTCTCTACCACTGAGCTATCCACACTTTTAATTTACCCAAAGAGGACTACTGCATATTTGAAGAAAGGTTTCAAATAGTTCACGGCTGCGGCAAAGACCGTCCTAAACAAAAAACGCAGTACGTCAATAACTAGCCGTCGATGGTTTTGAGGCCCACAGTGTCTGCTGTTGTTTATTTAGACGTGCTAAAAGACAAATATACCAACCAATTTGTTATTTATGACTCGATCCATCGTGTCAACGATGAATTTTCCACCGTAAGACGCAGAGAAGACAATTGGAAGAAAAGCAGAGATGAAACATAAAAAGATAGCCAGCGAGATGTCATCACTTCGTAATTTTATAACAGCTCGCTGAAGACACCAATTTAAAGTGACCGAAGTGATAAGAGTTGGACATGACATAGACATTTCTCAGATGGCGGGGCGCCATGTAAAAATCAAAACACTCCATAAATACTGAATGAAAGATAAAACACGATTGTTGATTCATAAAAGTCGCGTGCAGTTTACAAAACACGCGCCATATTTAGAATATCTCATACGGAAACGTGCACCACAGATAAGTATAAAATGATAATGGTATTAGGCTGTGTACATGAGGGACGGGTCGATGGGGACGGGCTATCACAGCGCCGCGCGTGGTGGGGCGAGCAGGTACGCGATCTGCACGAGAGCCCGCCCCCCTCTGTAGCGCTGGTGGCGACCACCGTGGGGTGTTAGCCGGTAAAAGTCCGGCATAACCTGGCCGCTCCCTCCCAGGGCGGTCGGGTATCCTCATAGGATGAAAGTTCCGTCAAAATCGCTTTAGCCATTTCGGAGATAAGCTCAAACAAACAGACAGACAGACCACTTCCATTGTTATCTTTTGTTTGTATAGATAGATGTCGCTACAATGTACATACAATATCAAAATAGCAGGGAAGTTATTAGGTAATATGGTAATACCCAAAGAGATATCCAAGATAAATCATGTAAAAAGACGCATTGTTCGAACCCGTGGGATTTTTGACATGTTATTATTTTAACAAAATGGGCTAAATAACTGGAAAATTCTATTGATCCATTCACATTACCAAGAAACAAAAGTGGCTTTATAATCAAATTTATCATACGCATTTTTACCTTAAGTCATGATGGAAATGTATCGATTCTCTGTTAAAAATAACGTCATAATATATAATATATTATTATGCTTTTTGTTACTGTGTAATTAATGTGTGGTAAGCACACAAAGCCTAGAAGGAACTGTCCTAGAAGGAACACCGACAGGTGCTTGGCGACAGATTTACAACTTGAGGGTAGAAACCGTAGCCTACAACCGCTATGTTTTTTTTTTACGTCAACAGGTTGACGAGCAGGCAGACGTGCCACCTGATGGTAAGCGGTCACCGCCGCCTATGGACATTTGCAATACCAGGGGGATTGCCAATGTGTTGTTTTTACACCTTTTTTGAAGAACCCCACGATGTTTCCTCACAATGTTTTTCCTTCACCGAAAGCTCAAGCTCCTTATAGGATACGAACCCGGGACCATCAGCTCGGCATCCGACGTCACCACCACTGTGCCACAGTATTACCATACTGTGCTATCATCGCCTTAAAATATATCGCTTTCTTGTTTTGACAAATTATTATAAAAAAAACCTAAGAAATTAAAATCGCCTGTCACAGTAACAATTTCTATTTGAAAAACTAAATGATCTATAAAAAAGTAAAATACTCAAAGGCTTAAAAGAACGTATATTTTCTCATAAGCGAGTTCATTCCAATGTACACAGTAAGCCGAAGACAAATACAGCTGGAGACCGGCTTAAATATAAACAGGCAAATATACCTACACTTGAAAAAATGTTAAAGCGTTATGTGAAATAAGCAAGAAGGTTCTGTATACGTATGCAATCTTTAGCTATTCTTACAATAATCCTGGTATGATATCTCACTAATAATATAAGTAAGAAAGTAGGTAACTATCTTATGTTTGTTTAATTTTTCACAACATCTGAAACCTCTGTTTTTGCAAAATAGACTGTGGTACGGTACGGGCTGAACCGATTTACATGAAATACTTTAGATCCTGAAACACAACATACGGAACTTGGTGCTTGCGCGAGCGCAACCACGAGGCACAATAATACAAGCTGCATGATATTGTATTGATATTTGTAGCCAATTGCCCCTAACAAACTGAAAGGATTAATAACTTCACTTGGATCAATGCTCTTCTAGGTGCACTGTGGTTACCATCAGCTACATCATGGCTCCACGATTAAAAGACCATCCATATATATAAGGATAAGCATCCCCTTACTTTCTTAAAGTTTGCCACGGCACCGATCTATTCCATCGCTTTACTTGTTTCTCGGTAGCTTTCTGAATCAATCATTCGACTTCATTTTAGTTAAATGTCGCTTACATTTCACTACTGCATGTGGCCGTTGCATAAAGATAAAATAAATAATAACATTTTCAACAATTTGATCTGTTTGTTAGTAATATGCAGCGTCAGACACGTTTTTTTTTAATGCTTCACTGTATGTTTTAAATACATTGACCGAATCCTGTCCCCCATAATACAGGCTCTTGCCTAGCTTAGGTGTCAGTGTTGAATACTTGTGCAACAAATACATTCATGACTCTCTTGTGTGCTTTAATCTTGTATAGCTGTTAAAATTATGTGTGTGTTTATATGAATAAATCAATTATTATTAAATAGGTACAGGGTAATGGTGAACACGCGCGTTTTCTTCTTGCAAACATAAGTTATATGTCGCACAAAATGTACTTATCTTATATTTCTTTCGACATTATCTGTGAAAATTACTAAGATACAGTGATTACAAGTCGCGTGACGTCATTATACGTTCAAACGGTCAAACTCACCTCATGCAAATTACTATGGCGGCATGTATCTTGACGTCACGAGTTGATCGCTCCATACTAAATAAAAACTTATATTTCCCTTATTTTTTCTCTGATTTGAATTTTTCTTCCAATTTCATGACTGTTTTGACTTTTTTATGTAAAAAAAATACTGAAACTAAGATATTTAGAAATACTTAGTGCATATTCCATTGGGCAATATAAAAAACAAAACTCGTTATGAAAAAAGTTACGTGCACGAATCCTACTATGAAATTGACCTTGAGGAAACCATATCACGTGCTCGGTGGTAGGGTACTTTTTAGTACCCGCCTGGCTGACTACCACCCTCAAGTTGAAAGCTATCGTTCAACACACTAGTCTTATCCGGCAGCTGTGTGCTTACCACCTACGGCCACATCGTCACTGACCATGCTGAGATTAAGGTCAAACACTGCTATTTCCACGCCAATTCAGAGTCATTATATTATAAAACCCAATTTATGGTTCAGAACTACCTACGGATCCCTAAAACCCCTTCTAATCCCCCTGTTTCATTCACCACACGCCACCCATTTGGGGTTATGAAAACATCACATAAAGTTTTTCAGACTGTGCGTGCGTGAAGTGTACTTAAGTGTTAAGCAGTGCCTACATATAAGTTGCGATATGTTTGGCGAGCAAATAGTTGTACTAGTTTGATAGTTAGTTCGCTGTAGCCACAGTCTATAAAACCATACATTCGTCCGACGACTTTGATCTCGTGGAAAATGCCGACAATGTATACTATAATATGCTGTGTCCCGAACTACTAACATCGTTTTGTTCGCAGTTCGGGCTCGGCTTTCCCGCTCGCCCCTCAGTCTTCGTCGGACGACTGTATGGTATTATAGACTGTGCTGTAGCTACGCATGATGGACCAGACAATACAGCCGATTTAGATTTTTTTTATTCTGGTTTAAAGCGCAAGTCATTTTACAACCTGTCCACGATCCTCCGCTGTTCGAACAAGAGGTAGAACATACATAGAGGAGTCTACCCTTCATGAAGCAAGGATTATTGCTACATGCTATCCTCAGACTAAGGAACTTTAAACCGCTTGTGAACTCGGCATCGTCAATTTCTAATGGCAGGCCTCTAAACCGAGTCAAAAGGGCCAAGCTGATTATGTTGTAGCTGCTTTCAGATATAACTTGAAAAAAAAATGTTCAACAAATTTTAGCACCAGCCTTATCCTAGTACCTCAGAGTAGATAAATACTACGTACAACTAGTACGAACGGTATCCCTGCCTACTAAAGGCGCTAACATGGCGCTAACACACTGGGACGCCATGGCGACGTCACTGAGTATGTAGCCACGGCTACCTTTGGCTACGTAGGTATTACCGTTGCCAAATAAGTAGCCAGTAGGTACTGACTCTTCACTGTCAGCACGCGGGCGTTAGGCCTCGCGACCAGTTGGCCACTGAGTGAGGGAGGCATAGCCTACTTGTATACTATACTGGCGACTTGACTACGCGTCGCCATCGCCATATAATGGGGGTCGATAGAGGTGTCCTTAACTGTTAACCGCCGACTTTTGATAAGAATAATATCATTTAATCAAATAAAATGCTTATAAAGGAGCTTTCCTCTATTTTACTACACAGTTTAACTTAGGTCCAACTCTGCTATCACAAGTGTGCTATCAGCGGTGTCAACATTAAAATAGAGCAATATCCTAGGGCCATATAATATGCTTACACATAGGTGGAATACTTGCTCTGGGCCCGACGCGGCGGCCTATTTACAAGAACCAGGAATGAAAATGTAAAAACATTATGTAATTTTCTTAAATTCTGAAAGTTCAGAATGTTTTACAAAAATAATTAAAAATAAATAATTCATACGCCCAATACGCCCATGTAGGTACCTATTATATTATTATGTATTTAGAAGGTTACGCGGGTAAACCGCAAGACGCAGCTATTGAAGAATAAAATAAGCTTGAGAAATTGTTTAATCTGTAGAAAACCCATTGACTTATATATTACTATGGTTTCATATCACTGAGAAAACCAGACTAAAATTACAAGGCTCCAATCGTTTATTAAATAAGCAAAAAAAAACACTATAAAACAAAAACTTCGTTTCAGAAATACGATGAAGTAACATTATTTCGTAGCTAACGTATCCGAAACAAAGGCACTAACGCTGGGAGCTCCATTACCGAGCTTCTGCCGCGGTTCCCGTCAAAATATCATTTTTCAACGTTCAAAGTTTCAAGGAGTGAGTTGGAGTTTATACAACGGCCAAGTTTGATTCGATAAGAATTGACAATAGACTATAGACAAAGCTTTATTTGACATTAATAATTCGGTGTCGAAATCGTATTAATCATAATTTTCATAACCCCTCAATTAAAAATATTCCACAAAAAAAAACGTTATTCCAATCCAAGGCTCAATCAATAATTAAAATTGACATTATTTCTTAAGCAACAAGGAGCAATTTGCAACGTCATTTCAACTCCTACAAAAGAAATGTATTATGCTACAGTTTTGCGAGTGAATGGGATACGGTCACAAACAGCAAACTCGACCGCGTTTCATTTCACTCATATAACATTGATTTTCCGCAATACGTTTTGGTCCCGACGGTACCTACGTGCGACAACATTTGAACAACAAAATTACTTTTGGAGCTATTTTTTCATGTTTTGATCTCGATTTATTTCATGATGACAATAGATGCAATATGAACCTTGTACCTATGATATAAGAGTTATATTACATGTTACCACCATATTTTTTACTTAAGATTTTGTTTCTTATTGCGAGTACACAGCACTATAAATGTACTATATACCTACATCTACAATGACTAAGAGCAACGTCTTATATCTGTCGTTAACCTTTGCCCCAAGATATCGCCACCATCGACCCGTATCTTACAAAACAGAGTAAATTACAAACTATTTTTCTTACAATATTCTAAGTTCATCAACCTCTCATACCCTGCCACTGACATCTAATAGACGACGAAAAAATTAATCTACGGACCGATACAGACAGACGTTCGGCAATGCCCTACATACACGTCCTGTTTTACCGCGGTAAAATGTATTTTAGGTAAGTATTTTATGGGCTACTTAATTTACCTGCACTGCCTTATGAGAGTGAAAGTACTCATCATTATAAACAAATTTTATTTTAAGAAAGCTAATCTGAAAAAACAAAAGGATATATTTTCTAACTGCGCACCAAACTTAATTAAAATCCGTTCAACCAAGTAGCTGAGTAGTAACAAACACACACACGAACTCTCGCATTGATAGGTTAACATACGAATAGTAGAATGGGATTTCTTACACATTAATTTTTTTTACGGATGCTTTATTACTATAACCATAAGGATTAAATTCACTACAAGTAAACCTGAATTATTCCCTTATATAAAAAACACCTAGTGAGTCGAGCGTTTAAACAGAATAGTGTAACAATTCCAAAACATAAAACGGCACTTCCAAGAGCTACATAAGTACTCCTCCTTCGTAGAAATGTCACGTCTGATGTATGCTTTAGATTTAGAATGTACTTAAAATAATTGTTGCTTAGCAAAAATATTCAAGAATATTTTCCGGTAATATAGTTTTTATTTATAAAATTATTATTATTATCGAAACCTTGGGACCATGGGGGTCAGAAGCTCGCCGTTTTGCTCGCACCTTGTCTTCAAAATTGATCGAGACCTCCGGAGACCAGCGGGCGGGGAGCTTTTTCCGCCAACGCGTCAGCTTGGCTATCCAAAGAGGAAACGCTGTCAGCCTTCTGGGAACCTTGCCGTTAATCGGAAGCAGCGGCAGGCTTGAGGAAATTTTCTATATATAGATTATATTTTGTAAATATAGATTGTGTTTTGTACATATTTGTTGTTAAATTGGCATTATATTGTAAAAAAAAAATTCATATATATATTATTTAAAACAATTTTGAATTTCGAATCAAATATAAAATGCCGGGTTGGCGTGGAGGTTACATAATATTTGACCATAATTTCTCAGAGTAATGTGGCCGAAGGTGGTAAGTACACAAAGCCTATAATATCTATAAGAAACAGGCACTCTAGTATTTTTGCCGGAACACACCATTCAGATTTTTAGAGAAAAAAAACCTCACAATTTTAATACATTCAAGAAACTTTGTGTCGTAACTTGTAACAGTTTCTTTGTTAATAACAGTAACAATGTCGCCACAAACAATAGTAAACAAACAAAAAAAAAACAATAGGTGGTTATTATTATTTCTTTTTTTAAGCCCTTTCTTTGGAGATGACGAGACGCTTTCCAAGTGTATTGTGGATCTTTTATCTTGTGACGAGCTTTTAGTATGATTGTTAGTAAGAATTGGTCGTTTTGTCATGATACATTGTGCCTTGTACTTGAGAGATTTATTGATGGGTGAACTCCATTTTGAAATTGTTAACGGATTTTACTTGGGATATTAGCTATTTGTTTTTATTTATTACGTCAATCTTAACTAATGTACCTTAATAATAATCTCTAGAACTACCAGTCGGTTTCGAAAAAAATTTTCACTAATATGAAGCTACATTATCCCCAAGTGTTTTGTTTTGTGGCTACTTTTTATCCCGGGAACGCGGGTCAAACCGCGGGGGCGTAGTTAGCTAGCTAGTATAATATAAATACATGTTTGCGAGTGTGCGTGAGAGCTCCATAACGGCTGTACAGATTTCGATAAAACTTGTCACACGCATAGAAAGAAAAAAGTTTTTTTTTTTATGTCGAATGGGCCTGCATTTGACCTTCGACTGACCCCACGAGGAGTTATGACGAGGCCGAGCTTACCCAGAAAATGTCTATTCACTCTGGCCTTCTATACATCTACGTAGGTAAAGGTATCGGGAAACAGACCCACGAAAAGAGATCCACTTCTGCTGTTCGCAATAGTTCAAATAACGAACGAAGAAGAGAAGCGTTGTCCTTCATAACCACGGTTCTGAAGCCAGTAATAATATCAAACTCAAGTAATAGGCCGAGATCCCAGGGCCGCCAACCCTTCCTTATTTTCCGATGAACAAAATGTATATAATTTACGAACTTCAAACGTATGAATACTAGCTAACTTTTCCCGTAGACTTAGAATTTAAGAAAAACATCTACTTAATATACATAACATGAAATAGCACCCTTTCATCCCTGGTACCTGTAAATTGGCTGACGGGACAAGTTAGCAGGTATTCATACGTTTGGAGTACGTATTACCATTACTCAATTCTATATAGTTTGTCCGTCAGAAAATAAGGAAGGTCTGGCGGCATTGGCATCTTTCTATAAGTTATGCCTACCTAAGCATAAATGTAATGTATATGCAGTTTTGCACGTTCAAAGGCAACTTAAGGTTATTTTATAATTAGCTTGACTAGGCGTGTTCCTTTTATGAATGTTAATGGGTTCACTATTTTGTAGAATCTATAATATAATACGTAGGTAAGCACGCCTACTTTTTAAGCACATTGCACGAACGGAGCAGCGTGAGATTTGGCATAGTTAGGTGCCGATTCTATTGTAAATCGCAATAAACTAATTTGAATCACATCACATCCTTTTCTTACAACCATTATTGAAAAAGGATAGAACATATTTTTAAGCTGTCAAATTAGTTGCCGTTTCCATTTGCGGGTAAATAGACGTAACTAAGCAATTTTGATGGGCATTAAATATTATTCAAAAACAAGCAATTGTACAAATTCGACAGGACTAAATTACTTACATCCTTTTCTTTGTTAGAAAGAGATATAATGAGACTAAAAAACTTAACTTAATGAGACTTAAAGGTCAAAACTATATTTTACATGGAGTTTTGTATAAAAAGAAAACCTCATAATTGTACAGCATTAATAATTCTACTCTTAGTGGATATTAAAAATTAAAAATACTTGATTGTTTGTGTTTAAATGATCATTAGGTCAGTGTATGATCATTAATTTCTCCAAGTGTCAAAAGTAAAAAGAATTGGAAATTTTGTAAACAGAATATTGTACAAAAATGGTTAAATAATTGGATAATAAAATAAAAATTGAATTTGCGAAATAATAGTCAAATGAGCCTTGATACAAGGAGTGTTTTTTTTAAATACTTCTTGATGAAAAAAACCTCCATTTATGGAAGATTTTTTTTAAATACAATCAACCTACCTATCAAGCTATTGTCATAAAAAATAAATAAATAGGTCATGTAGGTAATGTTTAATCTGAACAACAGCTAAGCTTGTTTTTCATTTTTAGAATATAACATTGTTTTCGTAAGTTAGGTAATTGGGTAAATATATTAATCTCTGTCCATAGTTAATCTGATATCTTAAAGAAAAGGTTTTTAATAATTTAGAATATCACTCGATTTGTTAACTGCTTTTAAAAATAATTTTATTAAGGGCCTTATGTTTTAACCGGTAAATCATTTTTTTCTTTGTCTAAGCCTTCGTTCGCACGGGAGTTTAAAAAAACGTTGAGCACGGCGATTTTTACTAGAACGTATGAAAACTCCTGACGCAAAAAATCATCAGTGTGCGAACTCGACGTCATACGTTTGATACGTTCTATTCGTAGCGTTGAAAATAACGCGGATTGAAAGATTGAAAAATCGCTCGTATTGACGTAGGCTTATTGTTAAAATGAAAATGTTCATATTTATAAAAAATCTACGTTTAGTTACAAAAAATATCACACGTCTTTACAAATAATTAGCCAGCGCTAATATTACCTGGCCAAAAAAATCATTAAATTAATTAAAAACATAAAATAAAACCGCAAAAAATACTCACAGCAATTCCTCCTATGACACACAATTCACTAACATAGAGTTAAAAAGTTATTTTTTGAATTTATATTTCGAAATTCGAACGCGATCAAACCGCGAAACCGGCCGAGTAACAAAAGACGCGCAACGTCCTCCCGCCACAACAAACGGGAAGGTATTGAAATGAAACGTGTTAGTTAGTTCTGGTTGTATGGGAATATTGAGACTGGGAACTGCTGCGCTCTGAGCCGAATTTCCTCTACAAAGCTAACTCTATATTGGATAGGCGCAGTCGGGCTCAGGCACTATTTGTTTTGTATGCGCTTTGATGCATTCAGTAGTGTTTTGACAGTATAGTTAACACGGTTTGGTGGATGTGTGATTGAATGGATTTATGTTAATTATTTATGAATCAAAAATCTATACTTTTATTAAAAAGCTGATGAATTTATATGTTTTTAAACGCGCTAATTTTAACTCGAAAGTTAATTCCAGGTACAACATATCGGGAAGTAAATGGGTTACCAGATCCTAAAATAAGATTTCCTAACACAGGGGTCAGCAACCTTTTGAGACGGAAGAGCCAAATTTCCTAGTTTTTAAAGAGCCAAATTTTTTTGTGACTTTTTAAACAGTTATTTTTATTTTATTCATGCGAAATAACGCTTGCTCGCACGAATATGTCGACTCAAAGATCGCCAGCACTCAAAATGGATTGATTGCATGATTTTAAAGGGTTTTGATAAAATTATTATTTTTTGCGTATGGGACTGAAGAGCCACAACTTTATATCGAAAGAGCGGCTCGCGAGCCGCAGGTTGCCGACTCCTATCCTAACAAACAAGATCCCGGACGTCCAAATTCCTGACATTTCTGTGTTAAAATTTTCCAAACACGATGGGGCGTTATGAGTGCGATAACGAGCGAACGAGTCTTTGGTGCAAGTATAATGTTATATAAATAAGTTATTTTTATGTTTCATAAAATACTGGCAAGTTCCGATTTATTCCCGGATATTCCTATCTTCTGGTAACCCTATTCAATAGGCAACTAAAGGCTGTATGCTTGTTTGTTGACCTTAGTAATAAAAAAAAACTACAGCCACATGCCAGCCTCCCGAAGACATCACGAGGTGAATGGTCGGTGGACGTGCCGGTGCCCTGATAAGATTGTGGATGTCTGATAAATGAGGATGTGCGTTTGACAGCCAAATTGATTACCCTAATTACGTTTTGTACACCACGCTTTTATTAAACAGCTTTGTCACTGTTTTTGTTTCGTTACCAAAAAGTGTAGTAACATGAGTTCCTTCCGAGGCACCAAAAAAACAAAGTAGATTTTGTTTTAAACTCGAACAAATTTAATTCCATAAACTAATCCTAGTATTGAGTCATAGCTGATATTTAAATAACTTCTTCTCCTAGAAATTTGTATGTCCTTCATGAAGTACTATACAATACAATACTAATAAAAGGCTTTGTCTAGGAACTTCCCTGTCCCTTTGTGTTGATTGAACATTTTAGTTGAGTCGTAACACCCAATTGGATCATGTAAAGAGTGTTGCTAAACTGAGTTAACTTAGCTAACTAACTAGTGTATAAGTCGAAAGTATGTACTGTACAGCGGCAACCTGCACATTGTTAGTGTCAATTTAGTTTTAACGGAGTGACATAAGCCCGCACTTATGTCACCGGAGTGACATAAACCCGCACTTATGTTACCGGAGTGACATGAACCCGCACTTATGTCTCCGGAGTGACATAAACCCGCACTTATTTCACGCTTCTCCGTGTAATAATGATGTCTTACTTAAGTCACGGCGAAGCGTGTAGGTAATAAGTCCGGGTTTTGGTCACACAGCGATATAAAATGTTGTCTGAGTTCTACGAGTATTTCGCGGGATGCGCTGTACCAATTCCTATGGAAATATAAACGCAAACCGTTTATTGAAGTCTATTATTGACACAGAATCAAGAGTCCATATTTGTTTACAAAATAATGAAATGTAACAGCGGCAGGCAGGATGTGACTTGCCGGTTTTAAATGCATTAAAATATCTTCGGGCCATGTGTTGTGAAATATCCCCTACAGAGATCCTCTCTGCGACATATCCTTATTGACACAATTGCGTACTATACTTATTTATTAAAATTTCAGTACAAAAAATGATAATTGAGGAGTCAGTGATTTCAAAATATTTTTTCAACACGTAAAGTTAAGTACACGTTAGTAAAGTGATTCTTATTGCACCGAATTTAGGTTCATAATTCAGCTTATTACATACTAGTGCTTTTTACTTTACATTACTGCACTCGTGTTTTATAAATAATTCCGATAATTTCTACCTCATTACAAGTTATATGTATGTATTTTTTTTTTACTTTTTTTAGCATTCATTTAAATCGGGCAAAACAGTTTATCTTAAAAATACGTCCATATTATTATTACGAACACAAACTGTAATTTTAATATGGTAGTATGAATCCATGGCCAAAGTAAAGATAGAAGTTAGAAGTATGTAAAGATATTATTATGATTATTTTTAGTCTTCTTTTAGAGTTACTAAAAATTTTAAGAATTTTGGTAATAATACTGCAAAAATTCACGGATCTAGGACCAATTAGTATAATGACTATTTTTAATATAATATTACTACCTATTACAACAATGAGGCTAAGCATTTTCATATTTATTTATTATTTCTCATTTTTTTAGGTATTGCAACACAATCATCATTAAAAGTAAGTACAATGAAAAATTGCGTAGTTCACAAGGAAGAAGAAAATGTTGTACAAGGGACAGAAAACACTGTGGGAAAACATCATATTAATTTAATTGTAGTCTTTCGTCGTAGTTCTTCAATAAAAAAAGGTACTAAAATAATTTAATTATGACGATATTGCCATAAAAAAAAAGGAACGTATAAAATATTCTTTACATTATTTTATCTACATCTATTCTACAAATCCATAAATCCTCTATAAAATTTCTCCCGATTTTAATTGGGATATTTCAACAACTACTATCATTATGAACGTCACTATGACAAGCAGAATGACGCAGAGGGAGCGTAAAACGTAGCTGTTACGCGCAGCAGCCTATAAAAGTTGGCCTGTTTTATATATTCGTGTAGTATGGCGACGTTCTTTCTAGGTATATTTATTTCTATGATCGCAACATACATTTGCAAGAAATTCTAAATTAAAAAAATAATATAAAAGCGGGTAACAGGAAAAAAAAAGTCTAACTCGATTTTTTTTTAATTTAATATCCCACGCATTATCTACTTCGCGTAATAAAAAAAAGAACTTCATTTAAAAAGGGTTACGTAAAAATAAATATGAGAAGTAAAACGTTTAGAAAAGTTTGGAGAGCTGCTTTTAATCACAATACCGAATCAGAAAGTGATACACAATTACCCAAAGTATGGTACGTACATGTTTCCTAATTTTACTAGAGAACTTGAGCAACTTCAGGGATCAAGATCAAGCGACAGATTTTACCAGTAACTATGATTTCTAATCATTTTTCTTTCAAAATAAAGCGCATTGTTGAATCTCATCCATTACCTTCACTGCAGAGTTCGAAGTCTTTTCATCACCGACATTATCATCGCCACAAAGACGTTGCGTCACGGTTGTCTACCAGCCACCAACCAAGGAAAAATAGTAATAAATAAATATCCTGGGACATTCCTCACACACGTTTATCTGATCCCAAACTAAGCAGAGCTTGTGTGGAACAGATAACTAATATACTATCTAATATACTATCGAATCCTGTTCGTTCGAGCCGAGCCTCGAACGAACAGGATTCGATCGTTGCTCGCGATTTCAAGCGTGGATGTACTTAACGAGCCTTCAACGAGACTACAACGAGCGCGATACGAATCCCTGTGTTCGTGAAAAAACTGACAATCGGGCGGAGCGCAGTCGAGCACGCTACGAATGCTCGTTCGAGCCTCGCAAGCCCGTCCACGCTACACGAATTGTGCTCGCAGTGTGCTCGTTCGTGGCTCGGCTCGTGCTCGGTTCGCGTAGCATGGAGGCACCATTAGATGTGTCAAAGAAGCCCGTTTCTGTTTTGAAGAAGAGACACTCTCTTGTGTCTCTTCTTCTCGCACTAGTTCTCGATTGTCTCTCTTTGAAACGTCGATTTTGGTACCTATACGTGATATCAAAACGGGACTATCACCTTGCCGACAGACCGCACCGCGCCGAACTTTTGAGTCTGTGAAAATAATAGAACCTATGCAATTCTAAGCAGTAACGCACACGACTCGCAAAAAGTCCGGTGTACAACCTTTATTTTCACACAGACTTTTTGTACCTTTTTGTGTGCGTCCTTCGCACAAAAAGTCCGTCGTATGCGCTGCACCGAAGAAAGACATAAAAAGATGAGAGAAGTCGTGACAAGTGACTCGCGACACGCGAGGCGTATTCGAATTCTCTCGCCGAAATATGTACCTTTTTTAACCGACTTCAAAAAAAGGAGGAGGTTCTCAATTCGGATGTATGTTTTTTTTTGTTTTTTTTTTTTTTTATGTTTGTTACCTCATAACTCCGTCATTTATTAACCGATTTGGAAAATTCTTTTTTTGTCTGGAAGGGTACACTTCCCGTTTGGTACCATTGTCATCAAATCAGGATTTGAATACTTTTTAGTGTACTTTGAAGTCGGTTTAAGTTTTTTGTAAAACAGTCCAATTATGTTTACTAAATAAAGTTCTATATTTTATAGGTATCTTAAAAACTGCGCACCATGTCGCGTCTCGTTTTGAGCCGACTTACTGACGCCGTTTATCATTTTCAGTCGAATGGTGAAGAAGTTAATCGACAACGTGGAAAACAGACCAAGTGGACAGCTATCTTTGAGGACTTCCTCTGTGCTCGTAGCCGGAACTGCTAATCTGTATAAACAGGAGTCGCAGAGGCTATATGAAGGTATCTTTCTTTTCCTTTTAACCGACGAAAAAACGGAGGAGTTTTACAAGTCGACGAGTATATTTTTTTTTATGTATGATCACGCATAGCTTTTAACAGAGTAGTCCGATTTTGATAATACTTTTTTTATTTGATAGGGTATACCTCGAAGTTAGTACCATAGAATTTGGATACAAAAAACCTACCCTAAAGGTGGAAAAATAGGGATGATTTATTGTTCACTCACAGATTTTAATGCTGAGTTGTGTTAGTAGATTATAGCCACAATAAAAACTTTTTAACAAATAATTAAACTACCGAAAAAACTGAATAGCAAGTAATATTTTTAAATATAACTTGAATTTTATAAGGTTTTGCAGTCGGGAACAAACCAATAACCTACGTAGATATGTTTTTTTTTTGTAATATTTGTTTATCCCCGACTGCAAAACCTTATAAAATTCAAGTTATATTCAAAATATTTTTTGCTTATCATTTTTACGGTGGTTTAATTTTCTGTTAAAAAGTTTTTATTTTATAGAAATATTTGCGATGTGATTTCAACCAATCATAGCTTAGTGCTTATGCGAACAGCAAAAGAGTGGGATCTCTTTTCCTGGGTCTGTGTTTCCCGACACCTTTAACCTATATGTCTTCAACGCCAGAGTGATTAGGCTTTTTCTAGGTAAGCGTCTTGCATTCTCTGCCTCGTCATTACTCCTCCTGGGGTCAAACGGAGGCCATACACAAGCTGATGTAACAAAAATCCCGCAGCTGCACTTGAATAACTTTTCAACACATTGCCAATACCTCTATTTGAAGATATCCCACCAGGCATCATTGTGCGCTTGGGGACAGCGGTCCAACTGTACATGGCTAGTTGTAATTGTAATGCAGAACTTCGTAAGCGCGATGCAGGATGTTGCGGCGCCATCTATCCTTCTGCGTGTGAACTATCTTAGTGTAACTGATAGATGTCGCTACAGTATTCTTTAATTTTATCGAAATTGTAAAACCGTCGGCCCTTGGATAGGTGTGCGATTAAACTGGTACTGCGAGTCAGCTGAGCCTGAGTAAAATCTTTCGCATTTTCAGATCTGATCAAACTAGAACATGACTTGATTCGTCGTAAAAGACCTTACCGGGCGTTAGAAGACTATGAAAATACAATAGGTAAATATTTAAAATTCTTTATTTACAACAAATATGTACAAAAAACCATCTACAATCGTGTAATGGAAAGGGTACTAGGTACATCTACCCGTAAGGATTCTTCTCTTTCTCTTCTTCTTAAGTGACCTTCATAAATGATCTTTGACTTTGAAAGGGGGTGAGGACTTAGGATTTCGATACGTAAAAACTACATCAGGTATAGTATAGATAGACGCAATAAAAGCCATCGCTCATTGAGGTTCATCGTTTCACGTCTCTTGCTAATATTTTTTCGGTCTGTTTGTCGGAATGAAGCAGGGGGGAGCGCCGAGGCGACAGCGGCTTGCTTCCATTGCAGTGGAAGCGACCAGGACTCCGCATCGCACACGCTCGCGGTGTGCCCTGCGTGGGAACCCGAGCGGCGGATCCTGGTCGACCTGATCGGTCGGAATCTCTCCCTGCCAGCAGTCGTGTCGGCGATGCTGAGCGGGGATACGGCGTAGAGGGCCGTAGCCTCCTTCTGTGAGACCGTAATGGTCCAGAAGGAGGCTGCTGAGCGGGATCGGGAGAGGGCCGATCCCGCCCGGAGACGACGCCGCCGAGGCGCGGCCGTGCCTCGTGGCGGCCCTCCTGCCCTGTAGCTGGGGCTTAGAATCACAGCTACGGTGTTCCCCTGCCTGTCGTAAAAGGCGACTAAACGGGGACCTTCGGGGTCGTGGGCAATCGGGGTGGGGGCCCAGAAGCGGCCCCGAGGAGGACGATGAGTCGTTGTGGTCACGACTCATCGTGCGATAGCACCGCGAGGGTGCTGGGGGGAGGTATCACACTTCCCCCGGGACGGGCTATCACAGCGCCGCGCGTGGAGGGGCGAGCAGGTACGCGATCTGCACGAGAGCCCGCCCCCCTCTCTAGGCAGGTGGCGACCACCGTGGGGTTTTAGCCGGTAAAAGTCCGGCATAACCTGGCCGCTCCCACCCAGGGCGGTCGGGTATCCTATAAGGATTTCCCCACGCAAATAAAAAAAAAAAAAAAAAAAAAAAAAAAAAGGGGGGAGCGCCGAGCTGCACACGATTGGTTCGTCAGTCGATGTGAGTCGTGTATTGGATTCTTGCGTGTCATTTGGCTACTGTGATTTGGCCAAAAGTGTAGATGCGCGAGCTTGCCCCCACTACTGCCTATCTGTGCTCACCATTCGTGCCTCATACTGTATCTCGCTCGAGTATCAATATTTTTAGAGATGGAGAATAACATTTATTCGCTAAAAGAGCAGCTCTACCGATAGTTTACTTACAGATATGATATAGATATAAAGGAAGCAAACAAGCATACGGTCCACATGATGGTAAGCGGTCACCGTAGCCTATTGACGCTTGCAACACCAGAGATAGCGCGCGACCTTGCAAAAATCTCCTTACCTACTTGAATAACCCCATGCTGCAGATTACCGCTGCCAAATAAGTGCGCGTGAGTAAGGTCGCCAGAGCTCATTGGGGAGGGGATCACGTCGGTAACGAACCCGTGAGTGATGCCCCGCGTGTTATGGTGCGTCCGTGCTACGCGAACCGAGCACAAGCCGAGCCACGAAGGAACAGGATTCGTTCGTTGCTCGCGATGTCAAGTGTGGACAACACGTGTTCGTGAAAAAACTGACAATCGCACGGAGCGCAGTCGAGCGCGAGATGAATGCTCGGTCGACGCTCGGCTCGTGCTCGCTTCGCGTAGCATGGACGCACCATTACAAGCGTCCATATGGCTACGGTAACTTACCAGCAGGCGGGCCGTACGCAAGTTAGCCGACTTTGTTAGTAACAATATAACCTAGGATCAGTTGTAAACTTGAACAGTTTCTGTTCAATTTTTGATTTCTGCAATAATTATTTCCCTTCTTTTTTTTTTTTATACGACTAAGTCGGTAAACAAGCATACGGCCCGCCTGATGGTAAGCGGTTACCGTAGCCATATGGACGCTTGCAACACACGAAGCATCGCTCACGCGTTACCAACCTTTCCCCTCCCCTATGAGCTCCGGCGACCTTACTCACGCGCAGGAACACAACTTAACACAACATAAAGTTATTTGGCTGCGGTATTCTGTAAGGTGGAGGTACTTCCCCAGTCGAGCTGCTCTTTGAGCGAATAAACGCTATGCTCTACCTCTCTTAAAATAGATATTCTCCTTCTAATAGATATTCTCATTTTATAGAATCATCAGCAACCAGTAACTCTTCAAACTCGGCTCAAACTCCCAAAAAATGTATGCGTCGAAATGACGAAAATTCAGGTAAAACTACCCACATATTTTTTGCGACATAACTACGTATATATTAAAGTCGTTTTTCTCTATTTGTGAACTCGATCGTTTTATTTTCGTTTTTTTTTTTTTCAAATCACTTAAGTCGTAGTTATTTTTGCAGGACCAGCCCAGAATACATAAGTGGTAACTTCAGTCGCTTCTTTCTCCATAATTTATAATATATAATTAATATTAATTAATTTACTAAAAACTTATCTTGGAATTCCTACATTTTTGAGTGTTATGAATATCTGCCATGAACTATTTTATAAACTCCACATTAAAAGTAGCAGTTTTTATCTCGTTTGGACAATGTGGAAATTCATATTTTTTATGCAATAAATAATTTTAATATGCCAACTTATTCTTCTTAGTACTATGTATCTATCTTTAGTACTATGACTAAAGATCAATCTAAGAAATATCTAAAAATGTCTTACCTAGATATGTTTATTTTATAGAAACTTCAAAAACATCATCATCACAAACTCCCGAATTAATGATACATCGAAGTGACAACAATACAGGTAACCCAAGCAGCACGCAAGCATATTCTACATCAATAAACCAGCCCATTTAGAACTTAGAGTTCTTTTAGAGACTTACAAGAGTGTAAAGAACAGTTTTAATACTTATAAGAGTGATTTATGAGATATTATACAGCTCCAGCTGTATAAAATTCTTAGTAAGGGATCCGCGTCAGCTTAGGGTTCTTAAACAGAATATCAAAACTCTACTATACAGCGTTAAGAATTTTATAACACTCCAAGCTGGTTTTATCGTTAAAGCTGTATATAGGCTGTATAAAGGGATCCGCGTCAGCTTAGGGTTCTGAAACAGATATTATAACTCTATAATACAGCGTTAAGTGTTTTCTGACACTTCAAACTGGTTTTATCGTTAAAGCTGTATACAGGCTGTATAAAGGGATCCGCGTCAGCTTAGGGTTCTGAAACAGATATTATAACTCTATAATACAGCGTTAAGTGTTTTCTGAAACTTCAAACTGGTTTTATCGTTCAAGCTGTATACAGGCTGTATTAAGCATGTGTTCACTTACTTAATACAGCAATAAACGTTCATAACTGACTTAGTACAGCTACTAAGACTTATAACACACTCCAAATATCGTCTAGGCTGTATAGCAAATTGTCGACATTTTTACATTTACAATAACAACATTTAAATTACAATTAAAGGAATATTTGATAATAACAATAGCAGTATCATGGTTATCAGCTTGAATAATGATCTTGTATACTCATATCTATTATTTATAATTATATTTTTATTCTAACCTTAAAAACAAACACTTATTTACTCTATTTAGTATAATTTCTTTATTTTGGCTTGATTATTTTGTTGGCGCGTGAATATTTTGACGGAAAACATACACAGGTTCACAATAAATTAAAATTTGCACATTGAATTCATCAATAAACAGCATTATATATCCATGTCCAAGATTTTATCCTTTCCATTTATTAAATATTATGTCGCCATTCAATATGGCATCGTAAATAGTTTTATTTATTTTATTCTCACATAATTCTCTTCGACAACCTATTTAGAACTCTTATTCTTACAAGATACTTATAAGAGGATATCCGTAGAGTATAGGCTGCTCTATACACCTAATAACAGCTCTAATACAGCTTTTATACTTGTCTTTTGTTTATACAGCCTCTATACAGCTCCAATAACGAAATAAGCTGTGTAATGTGGGCCCTTTTTACACTTATAAGGCCTGTATAAGCGCTTATACAGCCTTTTTACAGCCTGAATATTCAGCTTTTAGTATAAGAACGAACTTTAATACAGCCTTTAAACAGCTTGTTATGCTACTTGGGAACCTTCTTACATATTTTCATCTAGTTGTTCATCACCTCTTAGTATCACCAGTTCCAGCAAACATACTCGCTGGTTCCTATAAGAGCCACCGCTAACAACGAGAAATGCAAAAAAAAAAACTCATTCTGAAGCCACCATCCCTTAGCGTCGCTTATAAGGATCACATTTTGGGAAGAAATATAAGATGAAAAAAACATAATAATAATATTTTTACCTTACGCAAATTGACTGTGTAATGAATAGTGGGCGCAAAATTTAATAGTACCAAAATATAACTAAAGGGAAAATACCGAAAATTAAAAAAAAATTGAAAATTATGATAAATTTTGGTACTTACAAATTTTCGCGACAATCTAAATTTGCCCATATCTTTTTACCGTGTTGATTCAGGATCTTGATTTTTATTTTCTACACACCTAAAAGGGGCTATAGAACTCAGTATCTGGTATACATTTCAAAGTCCATCCGTTCCTGAGAAAATCGGTGGTGACACACGGACAGACAGATGGACAGGACAGTGATCGTATAAGGGTTCAATTTAACTTTTTGAGGGGAACCCTAAAACTAAAGAAAAGTTCAAATTTTTAAGAAAATAGTATTTTATTTTTCATACATCCATTCAACTGTAACCAATCTGTCTGTACATAAGAATTATTATTATTATTTTTAAATCCAAGTATACAGGACGGTTAACTAAAACTGGCACGTTCAACAAATTTACACGTTGCGCTTGTGTAGTGTCTGTGAATAACCGCGCGGCGTGCATCTCACTGCATTCGCATTATGAAAAGTTTGGTCGTCTCTGTCGCGCGCGGTCAAGCTTATGAGTATGAAGGAGACAGTTATTGTTTTGCTTTTGCTACTGCTCATATATAGAGTGGTATTTCTTTGCATACGTCATTTAGATTTGACTGACTGATTAAAAAAATGTTAATACTTTCAAAATTCAAAAAATATGCATTGATTGGACCCAATTATATTTTTATGCCTTTTGCGGTCGAGACCTTGGGACCATGGGGGTCAGCAGCTTGCCGTTTTGCTCGCACCTTGTCTTCAAAATTGATCGAGACCTCCGGAGACCAGCGGCGGGGAGCTTTTTCCGCCAACGCGTCAGCTTGGCTATTCAAAGAGGAAACGCTGCCAGCCTTCTGGGAACCTTGCCTTTAATCGGAAGCAGCGGCAGGCTTGAGGAAATTTTCTATATATAGATTGTAGTTTTAACCGACTTCAAAAAAAAGGAAGAGGTTCTCAATTCGGCTGTATTTTTTTTTTTTTATGTTTGTTACCTCATATCTCCGTCATTTATTAACCGATTTGGAAAATTATTTTTTTGTCTGGAAGGGTACACTTCCCGTTTGGTCCCATTGTCATCAGATCAGAATTTGATTACTTCTTAGTGTACTTTGAAGTCGGTTTAAGTTTTTTGTAAAACAGTCCTATTATGTAAATATAGATTATATTTTGTACATATTTGTTGTAAAATAAACTGACTGATTAAAAATTTTGAAGCAATAATGTATTAAAACATTGTGTTTCGTGAAATTGCATAAGTGTGAGCGTGCCAGCTTAGTTAACCGACATTTACGTAAGAATTATACTTTTTAAATCCAAATATACAATTTGGATTTTATCAAAATCAGCCCGAGACTCCTTTGAGCATTTTTCACTATTCAATAGATACTGCCATCCATCGACACTATTTTTTTTTATCCTGTATTAGAAATAGCAGGAAATCAAGACAAATACTCTAATGATAATATTTATTACAGATTCACTGAACAACTCGTTAAGAATCACTCAATATAGTCATATAATTGAAATTGAGTCGATGCAAAGCTCACAGTGCCAAGTTGAATCAAACAGACAGACACAATCAACTAGTCATAATACAACTAATCAGCCTAGCTTCCCGCAAGATAGTGTTGATTTGAGCTTACACATACCAGAGGTAAGGTCATAATAGCTTCTGAACGGGTTTTTATAAAAATTTGGTAGAAGGATAGTACCCATGACATGATCATGAGGGTTTAGGTTCGTATCACTTGCCCGTATCGATTTATGAAATTGATTGAAATTTAAAAAGAAACAACTCTCATTAGCAGCATGCGTTCACAAGTATGTGTCATGTGGTAGCCACCGCATTCTTCGCTATATTGTAGAGGTGAGTGGCCGCCACACATTACTCCTGCAAACAAAAACTTTATAACAAACATAATAAAATGCTGCACATAAGGAGAAACAATTAATAAATACAAACTGCATATCAATTTATAACCTAATTAATAGTAAACCTTATACGTAACCTTCATAAAGTGCAAAATCGATTGCAGCATGATCGCAACACTCAAAGCTCACCTTATTGGAGTAAACAAACAATCTATCTTAAGGAAGTGTGTCAAGAATAAACGTTAAAGGATTATCCATCATCCTACTGTATATACTTATACAGAGTGTATTAATATTGGTATTCGTTATTTTCTCATCTGTATAGGACAAATTTTAATTCACCTGCAACGTTTTAAGAGGTAGAAGCTTCTTACAAATAAAACAATGGAATCAACTCCTTAACACGAAAAAAATTAAGTTGGTGTTTTTTTTTTGGTGTCTAGGTTTAGTATTAATAATAACTTAATAAATAAAAGGGGATGGAAATCGCTCGTGGTGCAGTTTGATTTGCTTAGACGATCGGTAAAGTTAACCTACCACCGCTGCACCGATGAGGATGGACACCTGGATGGATGGGTGACCGCCCAGTGGTATTTCAACCCGAGCGTTTTCCGTGCTCTGGAAGGCAGCTAAAGTCGTCTTAAGTGGCTTGAAAACTCCAACTAGTAGCCTCCCTCCACCAATCCGCAGTGGGCACGCGTGGTGGATTATCTGCCCATTCCCTTTCACCCTCATTTGTTAGCAGGCCTGTGCTTAGCAGTGGGATATTATGTGCCGATGATGGATGATGATGATGTAAAAAAATATAATAAGCCGCATGGCCTAGAAACTGTAGAGAACTACAATTTTAGCTGTAGGGGTGGAGTAACTTATGTAATACTGCCACTTTAGCCCTTTACATTTCGTAAACAGTATATGAGTACAAATCATGCAACAGTAAATGAGTACAAAGCATGCATGATTTGTACTCATTTACTGTTGTTTACGAACTTGTGAATCAGTTCTTTGCTTAGGTACCTTTGGCCCCATAGTCACTTACCACCGTCCTTACATACAAGCATCTATTAAAAATAACTTTTTTCACAGGTCAATGAAAATGATAAAAGCGAAACCATTACATCAAAAGACGCAAAGAGAAATCATGAAACACAGACAATATCTCACAGTAGTCGTAGGAGAGAAAGAGACAGTCTTCCGTCTGACAGGGAAGAAAACCTTCCTTTTTGTATTTTTTTAATGTATGACAGGGATGGTTCTGGATACCCAAAAACAATACTATGTACGTCGCTTACAAAACATGTTAGATATATGTTTTGAAATGTAGGTTTACCAGGTTGATTGTAAAATGTCTACCAAATTATTAATATCACTGTCTAATCATTAATTAAAAAACACTACATAATTTATTTAATTAGATAAGGTATTTTTTTAAATGCTACATAATTTTGTTGAATATCAGTAATATTTGTAGAATTTGGTTTGGTTTGTCCTAGGAAATAATAGTTGAGTTATTCCCCACTTTATTAGATTACTTACTCTGTGTTCTATGCATACAGGATAAAAATATACACAAAATCAAACGAACTAATTATTTTTCTTTTCTCAAAATCAAAATTGAGTTACCTTTTTATTTTATTAGTTGTAATGGTCCGTCCATGCTTGGCGAATCGAGCACGAGCCGAGCCTCGAACGAGCACACTGCGAGCACGATTCGCGTAGCGTGGACGGGCTTGCGAGCCTCGAACGAGCGCGATTGTCAGTTTTTTCACGTACAAATGGATTCGCATCGTGCTCGTTGTAGGCTCGTTCGTGGCTCGGCTCGTGCTCGGTTCGCCAAGCATGGACGTACCATAAGATTTTACCTACTGCTGTGTTCTCAACATCGATGGAGAAAAATATACTTAAATATTAACAAACAAAACGTTTTACTTGTTACCTACATGTCCCAAAACTCCGCCTAAAATGAGTCATCACATTTCAATGTAAGTATAATAAGAGTTTATGCAAATGTTTGTGACCGAGTTGGCGCCAACAATGTAAAGATACAATATTGTAGGGAGGTCACACAATGACTATTGTTATGGATATTCCCTTTTTTATAAACGACGGCCTTTTTTTTCCATTATTTTGTTAGAATCGTGACGAAAGTAGCTTGTTGCTTAGAATATTGACCCCATCCATAACTTGTGCGTAAAATATTTTTAATAGCTATTTTATAATAAATTTACGGCCAAGTGCGAGTCCGATTTTCACACGAAGGGTTCCGTACCACCGTTTAATACATTATTATTTGTTTTTATAGCGAATAGACACTGTGAGTAACAAACAAAACGGAACTATCTGCAATATAATATTAGAAGGATTAGATCGCTTTTAATCTCGTTTTTCTATAGAGTAGAGTCTATGTTCCATTGTACATTCACCTTTAGTCAATCGATTTATAAACCACAAATTAAATATTAAATTACTATCCATAACAGTCTAGAAAACAGCATACAAATTAATTGAAACAACTTGCACCTTAAAAAGAACTCTCATTCCAAAGAAACCAGCAAAAAGCACGTACAAATAGCCTGCAAATAAAAAGCTATCCACTCCTGTTCAGGCAATGAAAGAGCTTCTAAAGTCTCGCGAGAAAACCTTCAAACTTCAAAGCAAAATAAGTGCAATAATAATTTGAAAGGGCGGTGTGCATTTCTTGTATTAGGGACCCGCATTTCAAATACAAAATCATTAAACTTTTTACTTATATCACACTGATAATCATGTATTTTGATAGCAAAATAATAAAATAATGCATAACTTAATAGCAGACTTACGCACACCAGCCCCCGCAAGCAGCATTTGTAAACAAGTATGACGCGTGTGGCAGCCACCGCCCTCTTGGTCATATTATCGGGCAACAAATTATTCATAATGTAAAAACAGAAAAACGTGAAAGCTATACTTTGCATCTTGATCATGAATAGTTTGCATGCATTTTAGCAGACAGCATAGGCGATGGACGGATTTTGCTGGTAAAAGCTTTTATTTATTCGAACAAACTTTTATATCCAAATAAAAAATTGAGACGCACCAAAATATACCTATATACCTAATTTTCGATTTCCTCTTATGTTTTGGTACGAAATTCTCTGTGCACGAGTCAAACATGCACTTGACGGTTAGTTTTTTATTTAGCAGTTGCTGGCAAACCGGTTGTACAGTTCCATAACTGCCCTCGAGTAATAGAACTCAAGCTGGACTTTGGAGTAAAAAGTCGAATGAAACAGACTGGACGACCCTACGAATGTACTAGGATGTAGAGAAATGAGTTGCTGGATGAGACTAGGTACCGATCATATATAGGGTAAACGACACTTTGACACATGATTGTACTCATGATAACAAACAACTTTCTTTCAACTTCTTCTTTTGTAATATTTACATCAATTTCTATTTTATTTTATTTTATCTCTATCTATGTAATTATTTCAGATACTTTACTAACTTCGGAGACAAGGGATTATTCATCATAAGTCAAAAAATATGCAGCATAAAAGAATATAAAAACTTGTAACAAGCCCTACTTTGAAATTTCGGTGCCCCATTTTGGCAAATAAAATAAAAAATGTTTTCTTAAATTTTTCATTGGCAATAAGTTTGGGTAAAACTATTCCCAATTTCAAATCAATAGCGTAGTTGCTGAAATACACCGCTGTGACATACGGACAGACGGACGGAGTAGCACCGTAAGGGCTCATTCTTTACCTTTTTAGTTCGGAATCCTAAAGAGAAGTGGGAAGTTTTTTTTTTATTTAAATATATGTACAAAATAAGATAATACTCCGTACTATTATTTATTCTGTATCCGTACTAAATAAAAGTAATGCAAAAAGGACTCTTCCAGAAAACTCAAGTGACACCAACACCTACATACATATCGAGTATATTCGTTTGGTTCCCTGCGGCGTCGGAATACGGAACTCAATTGCATTTTTTTTAACTTGCTAGACCCTCGTACGGTTTACAGCCACTTGGCATTTGGCACCCGATGTAGTTTTATTTCGAAAATAGTCTCGTTATTTCGATGTTAGATCGGTATTTGTGGTATACTTTTAAGGCGACGATGTAATGACGTCGAATTCCACATGCCGCAATGAACATCGTATGATCGAATCTTCTTGCTTGAACTCATACCTATGGTGTTAGGGAAGTAGCATTGGTAGTAGGAGGGTACTATTAGCTGGCTCAATAATACTACGGTCGGGTTCAAAATTTCTTCCCCTCAGAATATCACGTAAAGAATGTGTGTAACATAAAAAATCCGGACAATAGCCCTCGGGCTTTGAGGGTTCCGTACAAACTTTATGGCCCAACTGTAAAGTAAGTTTGTAAGCGCAAAAATATAAAGTACTTGTGCTGCTTTTTACCATCGCGTGGTAGTAGTGCCCACTTTTGAAGAATAGTTGTTACACCGCGCACCGCCACGTTCGTTCCTCATTTTAAACGGACTTAAAAAAAACGAGGAGGTTCTCAATTCGGTGGTATGTTTTTTTTTTTCTTTGATCCCAATAACAGTGCGGCCGCCGAGAGAATGTGTGACATGTTATGGAAACGGCTGATCTGATTAAGATGGAACTTTCATTAAACCATGGCAAAGAAAATACTACAAATGAAAATAAAGAAGCGCTCGTGGTGTAGCATGATTAGCCGTTCTTAATCGATCGGCAAATTTAAGCTACCACCGTCGTGGTCGCTACGTAAGTGGGTGACCGCCTAGCTAGAGGTATTTCAAATCGAGCGTTTCCGTGCTTCGGAAGGCACGTAAAGCTGTTGGTTATCACTTAAATGTGTTAGTTTGATGCTTCCTAGGCGGCTTGAGAAATTCCAACAGTAGGTTGACCACTAGCCTACCTCCACCGATCCGCAGGCACGCGTGGTAGAGTAATTGCTGCATAGGGAATGAGCCACCCTCATTTGTAAAAGGAGGCCTGTGCCCAGCAATGGACATTATAGGCTGATGATGATGATGAAGAAAATATTGAATCATCGTGTGAAAGTCCCGTCGCGATAGGATTAGTAATTTCATAGATTAGCCCAATATTAAGAGCGATCAGAAATGTGGCGGCCACACTGAAACACTTCTACTATTAGCTACAGGATAGTTCTGGTGTAAGTTAAGCTTCCCACAGTTTATCTTTATCTTCAACGCAAATGTAAACGTTCCCTGGGCTTAGACCAATTTATTCGCCTTTAAGTCTAGCACTAATATTTGCCCGCGTTTTTGCGTTGAGTCTGTACTTTGTATATTAAAAAGTGTTTATTTAGTTTTTATGAAATCATGGCTGAAAGTGGATTTCTCCCATCATTATATCATTGATTATAACAGTAAATAATTTATAGATCATTTCAAGCGATAAGTTGTTCAGAGCGCCCGCCCCTCGCGGGAAGCACATAAATATTTGAAAAATCTTTAATATACAGACAAATTAACACTTTTATTATATACGGGAGTGCAGTTGAAGCCGGCAGTAAATTACCAAGATCTGCTAGGTCCAGATTTACTCACAACTCTAAAGCTCTTGGCTCTAACGAATATGTTGAGGCACCTAACCTTAGCAGTACGTAAGTGGGCTTGAAGTCACATGCATTGCATGAAATGCTTTCGGGTTTATTTTAAAGAGATGCGACTATTGCACGGAGAAAATAAAATATTTGGCTTGTGAGCTTGGGTTCTATCCTCGGGCAGAGCAAGAGATACCCTACATATCACGCCGCAGGTTTTTTTTATATCTCTCAATTTGTAAGAGAGGTAGAGCATAGCGTTTATTCGCTCAAAGAGCAGCTCGACTGGGGAAGTACCTCCACCTTACAGAATACCGCAGCCAAATAACTTTATGTTGTGTAAAGTTGTGTTCCTGCGCGTGAGTAAGGTCGCCAGAGCTCATAGGGGAGGGGGGAAAGGTCGGTAACGCGTGAGCGAGGCTTCGTGTGTTGCAAGCGTCCATATGGCTACGGTAACCGCTTACCATCAGGCGGGCCGTATGCTTGTTTACCGAATTAGTCGTATAAAAAAAAAAAAAAAAAAAAAATAACAGAATGCGGCCATACGTAGCCATATGGACGCTTGCAACACACGAACCACCGCTCACGCGTTACCGACCTTTCCCCCCTCCCCTATGAGCTCTGGCAACCATAATCAAGCACAGGAAAGGAACACAACTTTACACAACATAAAGTTATTTGGCCTAGGTATTGTGTAAGGGGTACTTCCCCAGTCGAGGTGCTCTTTGAACGAATAAACGCTACCCTCTACCTCTCTCAAATGGTCGTGATTTCGAGTCCCAGCATTTGCATGCATGAATATGTGAGTATTTGTCGTGAGTCTGGATGTAACTATATCTATCAGTCTTATGAGACTTCCATCTTGAGGCTCTGCTTATTTTGCAAATGAACAAAAAAATATATTTTTTTTTACTGACTCAAAATAAAAGATAATTCCTATAAAATGTGAAACCATCCGTATGCAAATGTATTTATAAAAGCGAAATACCTCTCGTCTCAAACCCTTGTCGTGTTCCCGACAAAAAGCTAAATTAGATCAACGAACAAAAATTAGGATTGGCATTCGTAATGTAAGGTATATAGGTATATTACTACATGTAACTCTGCCTTGACGTGTTGACAACGGCCAAAGATTATTAAATTACCAAAAAATATAATTTAAGTATCTGTTGGTATGGTTGGTCCGATTTGGTTGGATCATTTTATTATCATGGTAGAAGGATTGCGTGATGTGGTAACACTGACCATAACGTCAACAAAGTCTATTAACTTTGCTAAAAGTGTGCGTATCACACCCTTTTATTAACTTTTGGAGGGGGCAGTCTACTATCTATCACAAGTTTATGAGCTGTGCGCACCTCAGTTCATTGCTATTTCACCCGTTTTTAGGAACGCCTACAATTTATTAATACTACACATGTAAATTGTATAATTACAACAATAAACTATCGCGCCCATGAGGAGTTTCTTGCGTCGCTTCTTCTCCTCATACGGGACTTTTCCGAAGCGATAGAACAATATTGTTTTATTGCTTACCTACATCCATACCTCCATCGAATCCTGATACCACTGAACCCTAATTATGGTGTACGAATCGCTTGGCTGTAGCTGACCGCGACATATATTTTCTGCTATTTATTTTTACCCAGCAGATTATACTCTATCAACCTATAAGTAACGTATAGTACCTAGTACCTAGTGACTTTGTATATTACCTTTGAAACTGAGCAACCGGTAGTAAAGATAAAGTGGCACAAAAGTAGATTACCTGGAATCTATACTAAGTACAATATAGTAAATCTGAAGAGTTTCTTTGTTTGAACGCCTATCTCTGGAACGACCAGTCCGAAACTAAAAAAACTTTCACTAAAAGGAAGATGCACTAGGCATATACATTTCATCCCAAGAACGCGGATGAAACCGCGAGGACATCTTGTAACATTCATCTCGGAATAACATAAAACCCTTCGGGAAAGCTGGTAAACCGAGATCTAGGTAACTATAATTGTTTCTTAATCTTTACCTACACTTAAAATCACATAGGTACATTACTCTTTATAACAAGCACTAAAAACGCTAGTCTATAAAATTGTATAATAGACGGTAGCGCTGACACAGCGCTTGATTTAATTTGTTGCACAGAAATTCAAATAGTGCCCGAGAAGCGTGCTACAACTATTTGCAAAAACTCAACTTTATTTGTAACGATATAAAGACTATAAATGAGTAGAAGCATGGCTTTTGCACCTTCTCAACGTGTATATTTGTGCTAGACCAAAAGAATAGAATTGTACCTAAAATATACCAAAGATTTACTTGTCTGTGTATTTCTCTTCATATTACTTTATTCTTTGGGATTAATAAACGGCGCTGACTGAAATGTGAGATAATGTCTAAATGTCGTTGAAATCCAGCTCGAAGGACCAAGAAAAATCGTTTCCAAAAGAGTTTCGCATCTACATGTATACTTTATTCTATGATGGTAGGTATGTAAACGCATTTCCCGTCGTGCCGTCAGTCTATGAACTAATTTAGCGGCGGTGCCTTTGTGAAGCTGTATCATTACGCCTCGATACACGACTGACATAGAAATATGTCTACCCTTTATAAAAATGCATGTTATTTACGGAGGATCTCGTTTGGTCGACTGTTATACCGTTGCGTAATGCTCCTATAGAAAATTATTGATCTGGCATTAAAGCATAGCTACACAAAGAAAATAAAAACCAAGTGCGACCAAGCGCGAGTCAGACTCGCGCACCGAGGGTACCGTACAAACCTGTAGGTATATAAGTAAATGGTAGAATAGACCTGAGTATTTGATATTAATTCCAATTTATGACCTATTAAAAAAAAACGACTTACTAGATCTCGTTCAAACCAATTTTCAGTGGAAGTTTGCACCGTAATGTACATCATATATTTTTTATAGATTTATCATTCTCTTATTTTAGAAGTTACAGGGGGGGGACACACATTTTACCACTTTGGAAGTGTCTCTCGCGCAAACTATTCAGTTTAGAAAAAAATGATATTAGAAACCTCAATATCATTTTTGAAGACCTATCCATAGACACCCCACACTTATGGGTTTGATGAAAAAAAAAATTTGAGTTTCAGTTCTAAGTATGGGGAACCCCCAAAATTTATTGTTTTTTTTTTTCTATTTTTGTGTAAAAATCTTAATGCGGTTCACAGAATACATCTACTTACCAAGTTTCAACATTATAGTTCTTATAGTTTCGGAAATAAATGGCTGTGACATACACGGACAGACAGACAGACAGACATGACGAATCTATAAGGGTTCCGTTTTTTGCCATTTGGCTACGGAACCCTAAAAAGGGGACCGACTAAGCATGAGTTGTACCCTAATTTAGTTCAAGTCCACACAAATACTGTGAGGGCCAAGTGTGACGCCATTTTATGACCAAATACTAAAAAGCCACTAACATTTTAGATATGATTACTTAGGGTAAATGCGACGCGACGTGACAATGCTTGAAGAGGCCAATTGTTTCACGAAGCGCCGCCTGTGAAACGCACGGCGCGTCTACCGGCAAAGCATCGCTGTGTAGCGCCACAGAGTAAAGGGGAAAGTTCCTTTCAATCCTCTTTGGTAGCGCTGCGCCACGCGTGTACCCTATAATGCCCGGTTTCAATAAACAAAAACGAATCGTTTTACTTACCAATGGTAGGTTTTTTTTATTGCCAAACTGGGCATATAGATCATTTCGTAAGCTAATTTTACCTGTGATAGCTACTTCCATATGGGAGGGTCTGCTATGCAAAGCTTTGAGGTATTTGCTTCATTATCAGTAAAGATATAAGAGTCTTAATTTTAATAAATCTTAACCGATAACGGTTCTTAAATTATTGAAACCGGGCATAAGTGCGTCGCGTTCAGCAGTGTGAGCCGGAACAAGCATCCCATCATGGCTTTCCAACAGCTCTACATGTGGTTCTTCAAACACGTCAGCAACCCATCGGTGTTCCAGCTGGTATTGCAAATATTATCTCTAGTTGAATTTTTCTCATCAATCTCAACCCAGGAACTAAATACCAAAGAGAGAAGAAAGAAGACAACATACACCAACGCTCATCCCTCTCTATGATACCCGTCTTCCCACTTTCCAATATTGGCTATAGGCTGAACAGTCGGTCGATTGTGGTCAGCTGGTTGCGGTTGGCTGGCCGTCCTCTCCCATCCCAGAGCGTGTCACTCCTATATACCACGCACTCCCCGGTTTATCCATGGTTACTCCGATACAACTATTCAGGTACCAGTCATTATAAACTAAGTTAGTTACATGGTGGTTTATGCTTGAATGGTTGTATAGGACATGGGTCGGTCGTTGTACTGGCTGAGACAGTGCTAATCATCATCATCATCATCAATCACCTCCCAGGGTTTCTGGAAATGGCATTTTCTTGTGTTAGTCCAGTTCTCTTTTTGCTTTTTATTAGTCTACCTTTCCGACCCATGATACAGATCGCGCCAAACTTCTAGTCCGCTCTGAAGTTGAGGCTGAGGCGATTCGCGTCGCAGTAGCGATAAACAGGTACCGAGGAACGTAAGAGGAGCGTAGGGAGGTGCACGCCCCCGCGGGCTCCTGTGCTCCGCCGCGACCGCCTGTGTTCCGCGCGGCAGTGTGCGTTCACTGTTCCTTTTGGTATAGTTACTATCCTCTTTGGTTCACTGTCCTTGTGTTACACACTTACTTGCGTGTACTGACTGTACACTTGCGCAAGGCTCGGCGAGGCAACTTCAGAGCGAACTAAAAGTTTGGCGCGATCTGTAACAGCCCTGGGGTTTGTATTCAGAAAATCCTTTATAAGAAAGAGCTACCCTCCTTTCGTTCATGCAGACCTTACAAATGCTACGCTACGGTGTGATAGACGGCAGGAAACTAGGGTGGACTTCCTTTACGATGCATTGTTGCGAAATAGGAATATAAATACATCCTGCCATCGAATGTAGGTATACATGATGACGATATGCTACGTAGCCGACCAAGCTATGTCAATTCATTATAAGTAAAAATAAGCGATTTTTAAGGCGATGATAGCTGAGTGGTATTGACGTCGGATACCGAGACGAAGGTCCCGGTTCGAATACAGCCTAAGCTTGAGCTTTCGGTGAATAAAAACATCGTGGGAAAACCATAGCTGGGGTACTGTGAAGTACCCATCTGGCTGGCTACCACCTTCACGTTGTAAATCTGTCGCTTAGCGCCTACAGCTGCACATGAGAGCCAGTTCCTTCTAGGCATTATGTGCTTACTACCTTCGGCCACATCATCACTTACCATGATGAGATTGTGGTCAAACACAGGCCAATACACGGTAAAAAAAAACTTACTACGGATTTTGTAATAGGTACTATAATAAATATTAATAACTAGCTGATCCGCGCGGTTTCACCTGCGTTCCCGGGATAAAAAGAAGCCTATGTCCTTCTCCATACAATAGGTTATCTGCCTGCCAAATTTCATGATGATCCGTTGAGTAGTTGAGGCGTGAAGGCGTAACAAACAAACAAACTCACTTTCGTATTTATAATATTAAGTTAGGATATTCGAGCTACGTGCTACCAGTAAACAATAAATCTAAGCGCAAATGTAAAAGGGTAAGCGTTGCCTACGAAGGTCAACAAATCAAATCTGACTTATGCTAATGGCAGGGAATCAATCAAAGTGTTTCCTTACGTAAACACCTCACGTATAGAAGCTATCTTTTTTATGTCAGACATAACTTGGTATAGTTTTTTCTACCATACTTGGTTCTATATATTTTAAATTGAATGTGACGTCACGCGTAACTTTAACGGGCTATAA
This sequence comes from Achlya flavicornis, assembly GCA_947623365.1. Classification (NCBI taxonomy): domain Eukaryota; kingdom Metazoa; phylum Arthropoda; class Insecta; order Lepidoptera; family Drepanidae; genus Achlya; species Achlya flavicornis. The sequence goes on from OX392487.1 coordinate 3,063,142, forward strand.
CTTAATAATTTTTTGTTTGATTGACGACAAACAAAATACGTGTCCAATATTTTTTGATCTAACTATCTAAATAACATTTTTTTGGAAAGTAGCCGAAAGTAGTAGAAAGTAGCTTGGTTGTATCCATGTTGTATCATACTAAATAATCGTATATAAGGCCGCAAAGAACCGTACGGTTGCTGTAGGCGGTTAAGTCCATCTTGACCCTACTTCCTTGCTAAAAAATCTATCAATAGAAGTAAAAGGTACATGACTGCCTTCCCGTGGCCTTCCCATTGAATTATATCCCTTCCTACCCTTCCAATTATAAATGTTTTAAAACCTGTAACGCAGGCCAACGGCTGCCCTTAGGGGTCACGTGACGTTTAGATAACGAACCTACGTCCCACCGGCATTGAGGGACATCAATGGGACAGGCTGCGTGTCAGGCAGGACAGTGACATTCTGAAAATAGAATCCCGCTGGCCCGCTTACAATAATATTAATTGGCGAGTTTTAAGGAACCACAGTCTGGAATTTCGCACGTACTTTTGTTTGTGATAAAATAACATAAGCACCTATTTGCCGTTGATAGCTTGGCGGTGACGTAGAATGCTGTGGTGACGTCAACATCTTGAGGAGTTAATTAATAATAGTAAAAAAAAGAAACCTAGGACATTCCTCACGCACGGTCTTCTGATCCCAAACTAAGCAGAGCTTTTACTATGGAAACCAAATAACTGATATAATAGACTAATTTTTGTTTGTAAATACAATTACAGCCAGACTCAGGACATACAGACATGTCCTGTGCGGGATCGAACCCACGACCCCGGGTGAGACAGGAGGAGTCTAAAAAAAAAAGCGTGGGGGAGGATATTTTGTAGTAAACACCTACAACGGCAACGCGCGAGTGATGGTGTTGCAAGCGTCCATAGGCTACGGTAACCGCTTACCATCAGGCGGGTTGTATGCTTGTTTGCTACCTTAGTTGTATATACATTACTGAAAACTTAATTTATATGGTTTTAGACCAACATTTTACATAATTTTTAAAGGCTAACTCATTCCTTATGCAAGTTTAACTAATTCTACTGATTAAATGGTCAAATAAATAACGTCACCTTGCTGTCATTTTCAAACAATTTGACTTTATCTAGGTGACCACTTATCAGTTTATTAGTTAATACTACATTATGATACATGTGTGCAAAGTTGGGCGATAAGTGAGCCGAGAGTGTAATAAGTACCTATTAATCAATGCACGCACACGCGTGTCATACGACGTTTTTCAACACACTTGCGAGTAAAAAGGACTTGTATTTTTTTAAGTAGATTTTTTGATAATAATTAAATCAACACAATGAAAACGTTAACAAATATGGCGCGCAAGCTTTTTTTTATAGACAACGGTGAGCTGTCAAACTATTTTACCCGTTTAAATTAAGAACGCTTGGTCTACACACATACCACTTGCAGTGAGGTACAAACTTATCATAATCGGGATTATACCTACCTATCATAAAACTGTGCGGTAATGTAAAGTAAAAAGCACAAGTGCGTAATAAGCTGCATTAAGATACTATAAAAACGGTGCATTTAATGTCACTTTACGAGCGAATGTGTTGAAAATAACGTCTTATGAGTAAGGGGGTAAGTTTACAGAGTTGTATTTCAGATCTATGTCAGATCTACTTGCTTAGTCTAATAGCTCGGCTCTAAATTAACCAGAAAAATCCCGTAACGCATTGGGAAAACCGAAAAAAATACTTGAAAATGCCTCTAACGGTGAAATGTGAACGGCAAAGTTTTATTTTCACAAAAGTCCGGCGAAAAAGTTTGGAGAACTGTATACGAGTATTTTTCCTACTTTTTTGTGAATCCGTAAGTAAGGGAAACTTACCTTCTGCTTCAATATTGTATGTACCTTTTGAAAGTTGTTCCTATCGAGGATAATGTTATTGAATTAGAATAATAAATGATTATGATATTGACGGGCTAGTCGGCGTTTCTGGGCAGTACCCCGAGTGTAAAAAAACGCTCACTAATGCGTTTGCGTTAACTATTTTGTATGGGAGAAATTAGTACGAAGAGTAATCCGCTAGAGGCGCTGTGCCTATTAATTTAGAGAAGTGTACTAACCGTACTAACGCAAACGCATTAGTACCTAAGCGTTTACTAACGTCAAATACACTGGTAAACACTGTTTTCGTCACACGAACTTTGTAATGATATTTGTTTGATTTGGTGTATCCTCATTAAAAATATATACATATTTTATAAAAACTTTTTTATTTACAACAAATATGTATAAAATACAATCTATATATAGAAAATTTTCTCAAGCCTGCCGCTGCTTCCGATTAACGGCAAGGTTCCCAGAAGGCTGGCAGCGTTTCCTCTTTGGATAGCCAAGCTGACGCGTTGGCGGAAAAAGCTCCCCGCCCGCTGGTCTCCGGAGGTCTCGATCAATTTTGAAGACAAGGTGCGAGCAAAACGGCGAGCTTCTGACCCCCATGGTCCCAAAGTCTCGACCGAAAAAGGCATAAAAATATAATTGGATCCAATCGATGCATATTTTTTGAATTTAGAATTTTATAAAAATATATATATATTATGTTCCAGTCAAATCCGGTTTTTGTGACAGCTACTTATTCATTTCAGACCAATTTACTTGAGTTTGTTTGCATAACTTAATTAAGGCGACTGTATAACTATCATAGTCGACTAACAACATTGTAAATATGCCAGGAAAGAGATTTTGCTTGAACTATAGCTCGGCTACACAAAATATTGCTGTTTTATTTGTGAATGTGACAGTAGAGACAAAAATCACTACACAAAGAAAGCATGGCCCAAACGTGAATAACTTTCTCTAAGGCCTAAGAATGTTAAAAAATTACCTTTAGTAAATCCCGAGGATATACTTTTCCTATAAGACTCGTGGATGTGGATTAGTCATGCTGAACAACTTTTACTATGAGACCAACACTGCAAAAAATGATTTTTTCTTATCTTACATTATGATCGAGCAAGGTTGACATTTTGTAAGAAAAAAACGTTAACGTTTTTATTGTTATTGTTTTTTGAGAATTCACTATTGGTCCCATAGTAAAAGTTGTTCAGAATGACTAACCTAACTAAGGTTTCGAAAATATGCCATTTGGAAATCTCCACCTGACATCTCATATGACGGAGTTATGCCCGAACATACATAAAAAAAACATATAAACCATTGATATAAACCCTCCTCCTTTTTGAAGTCGGTTAAAAAATATATTACAACAAACGAAATAAATTTATAAAAAATTCTTTCTTTTGAAGAATAAAAACAATATTAATATTATGGTAGGAATATTTTTTCGTAGCAACGATTTTCATCTTAAATCACATTTTTACCCAATATATGAACATCAAAGAATGGAAAAGCACGATTTTGTGAGTAAGTGGTGTAATATGTAGTTATTATTGAAGTACTAGACTAACCTACACGAGAATATTATTAACTAGTTATTACACCGCGGCTTCACCCGCCTTCTCTAAGGAATTGATGTTTTTCGGGGAAAAATGTATCCTATATTATTAATTTTATATTTATAGGCCTTTGTTTGACCACAATCTCACGGTAGGTGATGATGTGGCCGAAGGTGGTGAGCACACAAAGCCTAGAAGGAACTGGCTCTCAAGGCATCTGTCGGAACACACTGATAGGTGTTTGGCGACAGATTCTCTACTTGAGGGTGGTAGCCAGGCAGGGGTAGGTACTACAAAGTATCCTACCACCGTGCTATGGTTTCCTCACGATGTTTTCCTTCACCGAAAGCTCAAGCTCATTTAGAATTCGAGCCCTTCGCCTCGGCATTCGACGTCTGCCACTGGCCTATCATCGACTAGTAACAAACAAACACAAAAACTAACTTTCGCTTTTTAATATAAAATTCAGGCATTTCAAATCCGTCCCTGGACACATTTCATTGCAGAATATTTTTACTAGAAATACTGACCCGTCGCGCGACAAATAAAATTTGTCATCCGAATGGAAATTTGTGAACGCATCCATCTGTGTCCGTGGACAACTGTCACTCGCCACGCGCGCCGAATGCCTGCCAGTGGAAATTCAAAATGGCGGCTGACGAGCTGCGGTAACGGATTCGCATTGATGAATGAATCAGCGTGCCAATATCGGGAAAATCGCAGCTTCAAGTTTTAAATGGCAAAAGCAAATTGAAAATACATGTCAATTCCACGCGGCTCCAGCTTACCAGGCTTACTACGCATGAACCATAGATTTACATTACAATTGTGTTCCAATGAACTATCAGTGGTGTCAAAATTGACACATTTTACAGTTTTGGTAGTCTACTAACACAATAGCGTCACAATGCATGGAGCCATAATAGCTTTTCGATGATATTCCACTGAAACTACAATCGTGCCACAATGATCTTTTAGTTGTCAGTTTTGACAGTTTTTGTACGTACTAAAATTCTTATCGTTCGTTATGAGACCATTATGAATTAGTACAGTGCTCACGACTCGTGCCCCTTACTATAGACTGCGCACATCGGCTCAATGATAATGGAATTGCAATAGTATCGTGTCAGTATGACATTGTAGCAGAGTTGGCCCCCTGGTCACTCATTCAAGTTGAATAACGTTTTTAGGTAATGAATTTTACTAAGCCTCTGAAGTAAACTAAGCTACGAGCGTACTACTACGAGGTTGATTGAATGATGAACGCAATGAAAGTGTGGACTTCCATTCGACACTTTCATTACCTAATTTGCTTTGCGTCGGGCCACTTTCAAAATCTGCAAGTTACATTAGTTGATTAGCAAGCGAGGATACGTTTGATGGAATTCTCGCTCAGCTTTTATCAGCTATCCAGTAGTAGATACATTTACGAAAGTATCGTCGCCAAAGTGATTATTTTCGCAACGTTATTTTTAGTATTTACGTGCTTTGGAAGGCACGTAGAGCCGTTGGTCCCGGGTATCTAGTTGCGAGGCCTACTAGACGGCTTGAAAACTCCAACATTAGTTTGACCACTAGCCTACCTCCACCAATCCGCAGTGGGCACTGTGGCACAGTATTTGCCCTTTCCCTTTCACCTTGAAAGGAGGCCTGTGCGCAGCAGTGGGATAGGCTGATGAAGATGAGGATTTTTATTTTTAAATAACGCTTTATGAGTAAGGGGGTAATATTATAAAGAGGTAAAGTTTGGTTGTAGGGTTACCCCCTAACTAGGACTGATCCAATTCTCAAAATTAATTGAATATTAGCAAACTACATTATCCCCAAGTGCTATGTTTTTATCCCGAGACCGCGGGTGAAACATCAGTGGGCAGCTAGTTCGAAATATAATCTTCGTGAAAGCAGCCATTCCAGTGTAAAAAGTTAGAAGTTTCAAAACTTGAAAAAAGACATTCATCCAAATCGAAAATTGAGTAAAATAATTTGACTGTTTTACAAAAAACTTAAACCGACTTCAAAGTACACTAAGAAGTAATCAAATCCTGATCTGATGACAAAAAAAGAATTTTCCAAATCGGTAAATAAGTGACGGAGATATCAGGTAACAAACATTGAGAACCTCCTCCTTTTTTTGAAGTCGGTTAAAAACAAACAACCAGGGGTTTTAAAGAAAACCAGTTAGACCTCAAAAATACTAAATAAGCACAGTAAATAAGTGACTATTTTAGTACCAAAGACTGCTTTGTACTTTTCACCATACTTTGTCATAATAATTATTGTGAATACGGGAGATGTTTATTCAGCAATTCCGCTCGAATGGCCTTTTTAACCGACGAAAAAACGGAGGAGGTTTACAAGTCGACGCGTTTTTTTTTTTTTTTTTTTTTATGTATGATCACGCATAACTTTAGACAGAGTAGTCCGATTTTGATAATTCTTTTTTTGTTGGATAGGGTATACCTCGAGAGTGGTCTCATATAAATTTGGATAAAAAATACCTTCCCTAAGGATGGGAAAATAGGGATGATTTATTGTTCACTCACAGATTTTAATGCTGAGTTGTGTATTACATCAAAAGAAATCAAAAATCAAGCATGTAGTAATTAGTAGAGTATAGCCACAAAAAATTATAAAATAAATACTTTTTAACTAAAAATTAACCACCGAAAAAACTGAAAAGCAAAAAATAATTTTGAATATAACTTGAATTTTATAAGGTTTTGCAGTCGGGGACAAACCAATAACACGAGCTATTACGACAATACGACATTAAATAAAACCACGGAAAGTACTCATGTATACGATCAACTTTTACTATGGGACCGGGGGCTCTACCGCGTACCTTTGGTGTTAATCGTAACGAACACCATTAATGAATTTCATCCAATCAGGGCCCACGAATGATCATCGTCGCGACATACCGCGTGCGCATCATTGGATGAAATAATTAATGGTGTTCGTTACGACTACCACCAAAGTTACGCGGTAGAGCCCTAGCTTTAAAATCGAAGAATTCTTTTTTTGTTGGATAGGGTATACCTCGAGAGTGGTCTCATATAAATTTGGATAAAAAATACCTTCCCTAAGGATGGGAAAATAGGGATGATTTATTGTTCACTCACAGATTTGTGTATTACATCAAAATAAATCAAAAATCAAGCATGTAGTAATTAGTAGAGTATAGCCACAAAAAATTATAAAATAAATACTTTTTAACTAAAAATTAACCACCGAAAAAACTGAAAAGCAAAAAATAATTTTGAATATAACTTGAATTTTATAAGGTTTTGCAGTCGGGGACAAACCAATAACCTATGTAGATATGTATTTTTTTGTAATATTTGTTAAATGTACTGTTTGTCTAAAAAGGAAGCTAAGCAATATTGCTAACGCAATTCATTTTTTCGATTTTAAAGCTAGGGCTCTACCGCGTAACTTTGGTGGTAGTCGTAACGAACACCATTAATTATTTCATCCAATGATGCGCACGCGGTATGTCGCGACGATGATCATTCGTGGGCCCTGATTGGATGAAATTCATTAATGGTGTTCGTTACGATTAACACCAAAGGTACGCGGTAGAGCCCCCGGTCCCATAGTAAAAGTTGATCGTATACATGAGTACTTTCCGTGGTTTCATTTAATGTCGTATTGTCGTAATAGCTCGTGTTATTGGTTTGTCCCCGACTGCAAAACCTTATAAAATTCAAGTTATATTCTAAATTATTTTTTGATTTTCAGTTTTTTCGGTGGTTTATTTTTTGTTAAAAAGTATTTATTAACATCCACATATATATTTTAGTAGGAATTGGAACTTTATTGCAGCATAAAATAAAATAAATATCACTAACTATTTTCTTTCATAACTATAATGACGTTGGCCTTTATTCCTAGCACTTGTATTTGACAGTTCCCCTGGCCCTACGGATATTACCCTGGCCTCTGTGAGCTGACGATTTTTCACGGTAAACGTTTTATCCCGGATTTCCTTAAAGCCGATTCATACAGCGACGACACGAGGGTTAGTAATTTAAACTTATACCACTAAACCTGGGACTCCTGGAACATTCTTTATACACGGTTATCTGATCTCAAACTAAGCAGAGCTTGTAGTAAACAAGATTTGATGGAAACCAGATAACTGATATACTAATAGTTCTTTGTTATAAATACGTACTTTATATAAATTTAATATTTACACCCAGACTCAGGACATGAAGACATGTTGATGCACACAAACGTTTGTCCTGTGTGGGAATCGAACCTAAGAGAGAACCTTTTAAGAGAGGTAGAGCATAGCGTTTATTCGCTCAAAGAGCAGCCAACTGGGGAAGGACCTCCACCTTACAGAATACCGCAGCCAAATAACTTTATATTGTGTAAAGTTGTGTTCCTGCGCGTGAGTAAGGTCGCCAGAGCTCATCGGGGAGGGGGGAAAGGTCGGTAATGCGTGAGCGATGCTTCTTGTGTTGCAAGCGTCCATATGGCTACGGTAACCGCTTACCATCAGGTGGGCCGTACGCTTGTTTACCGACTAAGTTGTATAAAAAAAAAACCTGCTTTGTCAGAGGTAAGGGTAAGACCCTTAAACCCATGGGGAGCGATTCTACTGGTGATACGGACCATGTCAATTTTTGGAATATGATTATACATTTCAATGTAAGATTTAAATCCGTCTCGTTACCGTGTCGTGCCCATTTAAAGAACCTTTTCCCCGAATCTCAGTAGGTAAGTGCCGGTAATAGGTGTCATTTTTCCAAATCAAGCAACAGGGGGGCTGGCGACCCGCGGATGAATGGAGTGGGGTCATAATGCCAGAAATTGCACTGAAATTGTAGTCATTTGCGTTACTTTTGGGAACGTTGGTATATTTATTTTTACGACGCATATTTTAGCAGCTATATATTGTAGTTAGGTACTTATTTTCTAAAGAGACTACTGCTGTCGACACAACACCCTCTATTTGTCTTTGGATGGTGGCCTGTTGACAACCATGAACCAGCCTCTTTAGTAGTTTCATTGGTTGAAGAAGGTTGAAGTTATAAATGTTGAAGAAGTAACTTAAATTCTATTTATTAGAAGTTAAAGTTCACTGTTAAAATGTTTGGCCTACTGGACTGATAAAAATACCATCATCATCATAATCAGCCTATATGTCCCAGCTCCCACTGCTGAGCACAAGTGTCCTTTCACAAATGAAGGTGAAAGGAATGGGCAGGTACTCCACCACGCATGCCCACTCTAATCTGTCACTGTCTTGAAGTCAGCGAAATATGTTCAAAGAAAAGAACGTCATATTCCATTGAAAATATTTCGCTGACTTCGGACGCAGCCTGAGGGTACGACTAGTCGCCGATCTGTCGCAGTGGCATGTCGCGTTGTGTGGTCTAACAGGTACAGAAGATAAATCCGTATCATCATCATCATCATCAGCCTATAATGTCCCACTGCTGAGCACAGGCCTCCTTTCACAAATGATGGTGAAAGGGAATGAGCAGTTACTCCACCACGCGTGCCCACTGCGGATCGGTGGAGGTAGGCTAGTGGTCAACCTACTGTTGGAATTTTTCAAGCCGCCTAGGAGGCATTTAACTAGCTTAACGACTATCACAATTAAGTGATAACCGGGACCAACGGCTTTACGTGCCTTCCGAAACACGAAAACGCTCGATATGAAATACCACTAGACGGTCACCCATCCAGGTACCGACCACGACAGACGTAGCTTAACTTTGCCGATCGATTAAGAACGGCTAATCATGCTACACCACGAGCGCTTCAAAATTCAAAATCCGAATAGGATGAGTTAATTATTTTTTTATGAAAGTTGTAGTTGACAACCCTTCATTTGACGGAGTGGGGTAATACGAACATCAATCATAATTTACACTTTGCCAATACTTTCAACGCGAGCGTGAATATTGATGACTGTGATGTCACATTCTGTTTGATTTGCTTTTTTATATCAGTAATGTACCTTCTCTATCATGTTTAAACACATCAATAAAATACTATCATTTAAAATGTGGAGACAATAAATGAAATTCAAATTCAAATTCATTTATTCAAATAAACCTTTGCAGGCACTTATGAAAAGTCTCCGAAAGGTTGCATTTGCTGAGAAGAGCCGGCAACAAACTCAGCAATTACTCTTTTCAAAACAAGCTTAGATTCATTACATAATATTTACATTCTAATCGTACTGACAACAATTGCGTGTCCCGGCACGGCGGCAAGACTACAAAGTAGACTGAATCTATATTTAATAAGTAAATATATAAATGGCAAACTTAAGCAGACCTGCCCCACAAGCAGCACCTGTTCACAAGTATGACGCGTGTGGCAGCCATCGCCCTCCTCGCCATATTGGAGGGAAGTGAGCGACCCGTCACACGACGCCCTCAAGCCTGCCGCTGCAGGCTGAAGGCGCTTTCCCAGAAGGCTGGCAGCGTTTCCTATTTGGATAGCCGAACTGATGCGTTGGCGGAAAAAGCTCCCTGCCCGGCGGTCTCCGGAGGTCTCGATCAATTTTGATGACAAATTTAAAGACAAAAGAGGGTTCCATACAGACTTGTAGGTATGTAAATAGTTCGTTCATCACGGGAATCGAGTCTCGAAGATTTTCCCTTTTTTTTCGATTTTGTTAATTTTATTTGTGATGTAACTACAAATTTACTGTTTTCGGATTTATTTCTTTACTTGAGCTCAAATTTCATGATTCTAGGTCAACGGGAAGTATCCTATAGGTTTTGATTCCCTTGCGATTGTCAAAATATACGACATAAACAGCCGTATCTTTTGATTGAGAACTAGATTTGACATAGAAGCTTATTTTTTTCACTACTCCAAGGGATTGCAGATCTGAGTATTTGATCTAAATTTCAGATTGTTACCTCCACGCGTTCCTGAGAAAAAGGGGTTTGACAGACGGACAACTAAGTGAGTGCGGGATTGAATTGCTCGGTATTAATACTCAAAGGGATTTCCCCTCGATGGTTAAACCACAATCTCACCATGGTCGTTGAATGTGCCAAGTACCTACCGTGTGTTCCGAAAGGTCTTTTACTTGAAAGTGATAGCCAGCTGGACTTACCTACTTAGACTATGGGTACCTACCTTTATAGCTCCGAATTTCATCGCAAAAACAAATAAATTAAATTTAGGTAAGTATAAAACCAGCACACACCGATGTTTTCCTTCACAGATAACTCAAGATACGTACACAAAATCCTGATGTCACATCATCAGCCTAAAACCTATGTATTAACGTCTCGTGTTGTAGAACCAATCGTAGACTGGTGACACGTTGGTGTTCTCCAAATTCTTGTTCGGCTCCTAGACATGGACTCTGAACCGACCACGCACGCATAGATGCCTTTGAAATGTGGTGCTGGAGGAAGATGCTGCAGATTCCATGGACAGCACACCGAACCTCAAAGTCAAGCTCACTGAAAGTCACGCACAGACTTTCGACATTCTGTCTCCGCCGAAGATTCGGCTCCCTTGCCAGAAAGAGGGCGATAACCTTGAGAAGGTGCTCGTAATATCAAGGCGGAGGTAAACAGGGCCGAGGGGTTGGATTTCGATGCGTCGGTCTGACCAAACACGCTCCTCATTGGACAGCACTGTATGCTTTCCACACAGCAGAAGATTGATCCAGATGGCGAGCAATAGACCACGATATGATAGTCCCTCATGTCCCTCAACAATGAGGCATACAATGCAAGGAGGAGGAAATCTATGGGGCCAGACAATCACCCCATAAACAACTAATTTTGCGCAGTTATCTCAAGTGCCTAATAACCTAATCAAAGTGACTCATCTAAAATAGAAAACACCTGCACATTATCAGTATAGATAATAACTTATCAACGAATTATCGCAAGAGTTTATTAAAGAATAATCGGTGGTTCTCATTTGTAGTTATAGTCATGTTGCAATCAGCTGTGTTCTTCACCATTTTGGCTGCTGTGAGCTGTCAAACTACTCCCGTCAGTCAGTGTAAGTAATTAAATACTAATTACGCTACAGCGCAGACGACAGACCGCACCGCGCCGAGCTTTTGAGTCTGTGAAAATATAACCTATACAAATCTAAGCAGTAACGCACACGACGCTCAAAAAGTCAGGCGCACAACCCTTTGTTTTCACACAGACTTTTTGTGTGCCGCAGACTAAAGTCCGTCGTCTGCGATGCACCTTAAGGGGGCCCTTCATGGCCAACGCAACTTCAACGCAAGCGTAGCCTAAAAGCTTGTACTTTCATCCAACGTAATGTTTGACTGCGAAAAAAGAGAGACACCATCAGAGCCATCGGTTATCAGTTGGTAAATTCCGCTGATCACTCGCGGCCGCTTCGCTAGGTCGTCATTCATGATTTCGCATATCATACAACTTGTTCCAGGCCCATACTTCCTGTGATGTAATCTTACAAGTTTGTGAAAAAAAAGTTAGTTATTTAGAATCTGCAGTACATTTGCAAGCATTGTTTAGAGCTGTTTTCTTTACTTTTACAATTTATAGGTACATTAGATATGGCCAAAGTTCAGGTAAAATTTGTGCAAAACCGCTGATTTTCGGAGGCTTTTCCTGAATTTGTTTCACACTTTTTTTTATTTTCGCCTAGTTATACTGCTAGATATAGTTTACAAGATTCCAATTTGTTTAAACATCTAACAAAAAGTATTTAAAAACGCCATCATAAGTACAGAGCTTTTGTATGAAAAGTATGGTGAGCTGAGTGCTCTTAATGACAATTTCTTCGCTGAAAGTGATTCATGGTAGGCACACCATCACTGGAAAGAAACAGGCTCTCAAATGCAGGAGGACCCCGATTAGGTGCTTGATGACATATTATCATCTTCATGGTAGCCAGGCATTGAGCTATTATTACAACGTATAGAGAAGACGCCACACGTCACAACTATGTTCCGTTCAAGTGAGGCCATCCGGCCACACTTGTTGTAGAACGATGAACGGAACGCCTAAGCGCCATGAAAATCACGGTATTTGCGAGAAAAATACTCCTAAAAGCGTTCTGATAGCGCTACGTGTTTCTACTGTCTGCTTAGACGACTAATTATTGTTTCAGCGCTAAAGATAACTTTAGTTTACTCTAAAATTGGACATAAACTTTGCTTATGATAGCTTCTCTATACATAGTCATAATATCTCAATGTAGCCAGGCAGGTTTTTTTTTGTATACTACCTAATGGTATCAAAGGACCAAGTAGGTAAACAAGCATACGGCCCGCCTGATGGTAAGCGACTAACGTGGCAGCGCATCACTGTCATATCTCTCACGCCACGGGACTCACGCGTTACAGACCCTTTCACCCTCGCAAATGAGCTCTGGCGACCTTCAGACCTTGTCATCAAGCACCTGCCGGTCTGTTCCAACAGCTGCACTTGAGAGAAACCTTCACACCTTCTCTAAGCATTGTGTGTTTACCACCTTCGGCCAAATACAAAAAAAAAACAGGACCTTTGACGACTGCAATAAAAATTTATAGGAAATTTTTGGGGTCGGCAACGCGCGCGTGATACCCCTGGTGTTGCAAGCGTCCATAGGCTACGGTAACCGCTTACCATCAGGCGGGCCGAATGCTTGTTTGCCACCTAAGTGGAAAAAAAAAAAAAACGAGTTCCATCGTAGCTTTCTAAATGCTTGAACCGAAGAAGTGCGTAGCGTAAATCTGTCAATGATGTGCGTACACACTTACATTTGCAGTTGGAATGAATGGGAGAACATGTTTTTCAACTACAATGTTAAGTTTGTTACCTTCTACACGGTTTTTTAACGAATTTGTTCATAGACCACTAATTTATTTAATATAATATATCATATCCATAGCATATCCAAAGACTCAAAGGATTTAATGTGTATTTACTTTTTTTGTTAAGACAGGCACTGACTACGAAGGTGATCTGCCAATAAACACTTACATAGAAGGATGTGAGAGTCCTCCGTGTGATCTACCTCAGCTGCAGGATGTCGTGGTGCACATCATCTTCGAAGCACGTGAGTACCACCACAGACTAAAGTGGTACCACACTCAATTCACTCCATTCGAGGAGTTTAATGAGGTGACAAATAAGTATAGAGCCCGTTCGATGTTGAGCGGTTACCAACGCTTACAATACAAAGGAGTATCACAGTTGTACTAATTTAGTACATTCACTGATTCCTATAAATCGCTCCTTAGCATTTGTAACAGTGGCGTAGCTACCTATGGGCTAGACGGGGCAGTGCCCTGAGGCCCCCAAGCTCAGGGGGCCCCTCGTACTCTGACTTACAAACAATAAATAGAGTTATTTAAAAAAAAAAGAAATGCAGAACTCTGAATGCGGAACTCTAGAACTCTCTCTATGGGATCGGCGCCTAATTTTCGCATAAAAACAAACAAATTTTGACCCTTCGTACGGATTATCATGACGGACAAGATGGCGGAACATGCTACGATATTTCTTTTTTAATTTGTGAGTGAAGTCTTGCTCCAGGTGTAAAAAAGAGATGGCTTGATATGAATATTTTAAAGAGTTTAGTTGGGGATCTACATGGGCCCTAGTTTATCTTTTGTCACAGGGCCTATGGTTACCTAGCTACGCCACTGATTTGTATATTTTATTTATGGTTTTGCTGACGGGACGGGTTTGGTACCGTTAAATAGATACCTACAGGTGGGTCTACGCTACGTGAAACGAGCACGAACCGGACACGCCTCCGCGATTGTCGATTGCAGCCATTTGCAGCGACGTCGTCGTAAGGCTAGGCTCGTTGTAAGTCCACACTTGACGCCGTTAGCCACAAAATGCAGGGGCCCAAATCTTACATCTTAGAATTGAAATAAAATTATAAATTCAAACGTTGCTATTGTTATTTTTTATTATAAACAAGTTGGTTGCCAAATTATAAAAGGACTATTATCAATTCATTGTTCTTGATGCTTTCCAGCTTACACTATGAGGACAATGAGGACCATGGCAACAGCTTACCTGAGCCTGGGCTTCATCCAGGTGCCTATCCGCGACTACGACCTGGGTGAAAACAGGGAGACGTGCAACTTCCTCAATAACTCCTACTGCCCTATCCTTAAAGGGGAGGTGTTGGATTATACGCTGAAGATGTATATTGAACCTTTCTTCCCTGTAGTAAGTTTGTTTATTCAATTTTATCGACTACCGAAACTTTATTTTATTTGTTACTAGCTGCCCGGCGCGACTTCGTTCGCATGGTACCCTACCCTATCCTAACCTATCTAAACCATCCAGGGCGTCACCCAAACGCATACAAAAAAGTTCAACTGTACGTATGTGTTTGTCACTGAACTCCTAAACGGCTGGATTTGAATGTATTTTTTGTATGCGTTTGGGTGGCGCAGATGGCGCTGCAGTCGGTATCCAAGTTGTATTATGGATATCGTTGTATAAAGATAAGTAGGTAGGATACAACAGTTTCAATACTTACTAAAAAAATTGGCTCTATAGAAGGAGTTGGAGTGTGTATAAATACACACAGTCAGTATGAGTGGGGGGTGTGTAGTGCGTGTATATGTGAACTGTCAACTCGGAACGTTCAAAACCCTCCCGGTTTGGTCATAATTAAGATTTGGAAGCCAATTTCGTATTTCGATTTTGACTTATCTGAGTTTGCAGTAGGTACTTAATCAATTCAGATATGAAGCATATAAAGAAAGCTGCAAATTTGACAGTATTAACTCCCCTGTTCTCTTTAAACTGAATATCTGATTTCTTATGTTTTTGCTACAGGGCACATCAGTAAACATCGAGTTCAGACTTGAAGATGAATTCAACGTGGGAGTATCTTGCATCAGAGTCGGAATTAGGATAGTGGCGCCGTTAGAGGAAGCTAGGGCGAGAACAACCAATGGCACATTAGTCGTAGGCAGAATTTAAACATAACATTAGAATATACTTGCTTTATTATTACTTAGTACATAGTATTTATTATTATTGTTTTTCTGTGAATGCCTCCCCTATCTGATTCCAGTCCTCTCGGTTCATCAAGATTCTTATAGATCAATCCTTTGAAAAGTGGTCTAAGTAGGTTAGTTCGCGATATTTGCATAGTTCAGCCGCCATACATAACATAGTTAACAATTACGAATTGTTAACTATGTAAGATAAGTCATGCGGAACAACTTTTACTACTTGGTTACTTAAGGGTCAAATAGAATTCTAATTTTTTTTTTACTTTCATACAAAATGTCAACCTTGCTCGATCATACCATAATGTATAATAAGTAAATTAAAATATGTAAGATTGTGACTAACGTGAGTCCCTTCATCCTTATGAAAAATGAAACGTATAATACCCCCTTATTACAAAACATGGTTCAAAGTAAAGCCAGGTTTTACTGTCATTTGGTCACTTTCTAACGTAATATAATTAAAAGGGACGAGGCTATTTTAAAACCTGGTTTTCCTTTAAACCATGTTTTGTAATAAGGTGCTTAATGTCAAAAGAGCGCTTTAGTTAGGCTGACATTAGAGAGCTTTAACGTACTATAACGTGAAAATGAAGCGATTCTATTTGTCGCCTAAACACTTCCCTCGCTATATATCTCTGGATATTCCTTATACAAGTATTATACTCTGGATATGCCTGTCCGCACGAAACAGTTTCAAAATAAGCATTGCTCTCCCTATTGGCCCAGCTTTTGGCACGCAAAGTACCTACTATGTCACTCGCGTCATCTATCTATTTACATTTATATATGTGCCTGATACATAGGCAAATACCGCTAACTAATCGTTTCACAAAATATCTACCTACTATCGCTGAAAAACGAACCAATGTATAATTATCGTTCTTTTTAAATAACAATACTAATGCACCTCTAATAAGAGAACATAGCAAAATATCGCATCTCCATGCCGGTCACGTTCCAACAGAATAGCCTCCGTGACTCGTTCCTTACTTTGCCTTCTCCAATTGTTGAAAATTTCGCTGCTAAAACAAGTAATGCATTTTGAAAATATTCATGAAAATATACTTTGCTTTCTTTTTGTGCATGTTTTTGTTCTTTGTTTACTAGGTAATTAGTTAAATAGGTACCTACTAGGTTATAATACCTACGAAATATATCCTACTCTAAGTAAAGGTAAAGGATAGGTAGCTAAATATAGAAGGTATGTTAAAAAAAGCTCATACATGAACTTTCAAGGCTACGGACGCAACTACATATCACTGGACGCAACTACACATCACTGGACGCAAAGGAGATAGGATCGGCTGAGTCTCTTCCATTTATTCTTTTTTGAGAGTAGATCCCTGAACCCTGTATAGTCTTTTTTGTGCAGTGATGATGTGGACGAGGGTGATAAGCCGTTGATAAGCACACAAAGCCTAGATTGAAAGAAGCCTGCAGTTGGTTGAATATACAGTATGGGCACAGAATATTGTATGGGTTACAAGACCTCGTCTGCGCCATCTATGAATAATGTAGCATACTAATACATTAAAGGAAGGAATCAGCGCAGCCCTATCTCTAAGCGATAACACGCGATACCTTCGCGGAACCCTATAAAGGGACCGTGACGATTGCCAAGAAGCGCCATCTTTTTGTTAATCGGATTATCATTTTAGTATACTACCTCAGAGTAGATAAATGAATACTACCTTTGTTTTGAAAAAAGGATATCATAAGGCTGAATGATTGGGATGAATTACAAAGTGGGGTAACTTTGGTCTTAATTGTTGTTTTTATAAATTTTAATTATTAAAATATACGTATTTCTACGTCGTAATCCGATTGTAAAAATGATCATAGTACTCGATATTTTCATGAAATTGTGTTATTTCATGATTACCCATGTTTAATCGTCAACGTTTGTCGACTTTTCCATTCAAGATTAGCCATAAAAGGAACTCCGTAGGTTTTTTTTACGTTACCCTCGGTTTTATAGACATTCATAAAAGTCGCATAGCTTCGTATCATCATGACGTTTGACTGGACTTTTCTAATTTATAGTTTCAGTCCCTTATTCAAAAGTTACAAGGGTCTGTAGGTAAGGCCCTAAAATGATAATCGCTGGCGGATATTCATTTTAAGAACGCACCAGTGAAGATCTGTTTTCAGAATTTCTCAAACTTTCTCGAAATTTCTTTAACTTGTCGATGTTTTCAAATATATAATTTGTCGTTCCGTTGTTGAAATTTTATAAGGATTTCTTAGGTATCTCAAGAAACACCAAGCGAAGATTCATTTTCTTCCAGAAATGGTCGCAATTTGTCGATAGTATTCCAAATTACAGAATTTGTCGACAAATAAGCGGGACAATAAGTGATCTTCAAACCGCACGGCTACGCAGTGTACTACACAACTTTTTTTCATTTTATTTATTTCTTGTCCACAAAATGGGATAATTTATCATCTGATCGGATATCACCGGATTTAACAACTTATTCAACTTAAGTAGGCAGTCCACTTGATAAGCGGGACTGTCGTTGTTTGTACAGGAGGTATGTACCACATTTAACAATAAGGTAAGTAACCTATACAAAATGACGGTCCGTTAATATAACAGCCGGTTTTCAGTTTTCAGTCGTCGTGCATTCAAATATATAAACAACATAAGTTTATTAAAATCATATATATTTTCTGGAAGCGAAAAATATTTGGCTTTATATTTACGAAAACAATAGGTACCAACAAGTTGTAACATTTAGTCAAATCTTATATTTATCGAAAAAGAAATATCGATATGGCCACCTCCGACCACTACCTAAGGTTGAATCAAACTTTGTAAACATAATTATAGGTGAATCTAAATCACATAAATACAAAAATAGGTAATAAAGATTAATGTGCATCTCTATTACAGTCTACGGATTATTCTTACACGAATATCAATTTAATAAATTCTATTAGAAACATTTACTGATTCAACCTTAAGAAATAAACTAAAAAATGAACAAAACAAAACAAAAATATCTGCTTTAGACCTCCAAAAAGTTTGTATCTGTCAAATGTTAATTGACTGGAATAATCGAAAAAACGGAGCCACAACTTTATGATATCTTTATCGGACACAATAGGGGATATCTGTCACATATATGTATTTCATCTCAGATGAGCCAAAAAACGAGAATGTTTTACATATCCGCCATATTGCCATAGAAATGTTGATATGAAATTGACACCATGATAGCAAGTCGATTATTACAGTCGATAGATGGCAGTATATTTAGATAGGTACGGCAAACAAAAATCAATAAGGTAATATTCCCAAAAAAAAAACTTGGCAATTCAGAATTAAGAATCAGAACATACACAGTACACGTAATAGTATTATTTCTGCTTTAGTATAGTATACATACAAGTTAACTTTTTATTACTTATCAACAGTAAGCAGCCACTCTGTTCTAGGTAGTGTATGTTAATTATAGAACACAAAATCGCCATTCTACATTATAAACGTATAAATGCTTGATCAAAATTATTATAATAATAACTACACATCTAAACTAAGTTTACTCTTAATAGAATGTTTAAAAAAATCACAGATTAACTTCACATTAAATATATGTCTTTGGATCAAGTCAACACTTCACCAAACATTGGCTTGAATCACTTTTTTATGTCTTTAACGACCACCTTCGGGTCAATTTTTATAATTTCACTTAACTTTTTAAAAGTAAATGGCACCATATTGTTGAAAAATGGCATAAGGGTCGTTACGTTTGCATATTTATCCTGTGGCATAGGGCTGGTGCCATAATAACTGTACTCCTCGTCGCTGTCAGAATCCGAGTCGCGTGTGTCCGGTAGTTTAGTTGTAGATTTCCTGGCCACAGTTTTAAATACTGGTAATTTTGACGTCGATTTCTTAGCGATACGTTTAGGCTGTGGCATGATAGACGTGTCCGAGGATTGTCTCTTTAAGCACTCTGTATCATCTTCTATTTCTATGGGACTGCTCGAGCTGGGAGCGACGTAAGGACCCGTTGTATATTTTAAAGTAAGGTAATTATGTACAGTGTTATGATGAGCCACCAGATCTCTTAAATACCTGAAGTGTTTGGTGCAATGCCCGCAGTGTTGCATATCCTTAAGATCAGCCTGCACTTTCACAAACGCGTAATTAATCGGTACGTTTGGATGACACTCGTTGTGGTGTATCTGTAAGGATTTGATATCGACTCGCAGCATTAAGCACACGCAACATTTCACCACGACAGAGCCTTTCTTCGCGAACTCAACTTTCAAGTTTTCGTGTACATGACTCGACTTAGCACTGTCGCTTAAATAAGTTTCACATGTTAGGCAAAACACATTATTTGACTCATCTTCTACCAATGATCTCCTTTTAAGTTTAGGCACCTCCATACTTGTGGGTGGATGATCCGGGATGGGAACCGAAGTCATGCGACTCGGCAAGCCTCTATGTCTTACTTCTATGTGTCTCTCGACAGATTGGCTGTAGCCGGAGAAATCGCAATACGAGCATTTGTATGGTCGCAAATCGTAGTGCTTTAGAATGTGTGCTTTCAAACAGAAGTTTTGTGGATTACTATATGGGCAATATGGGCAGTTTTTACCTAATTTCTTTCTGGGCACCTCATCTGAACTGTCTATGACGAGTTCGCCGTCATCGCTGTCGGGAGATGCTGATCTTTTCCGTGTCAACGTTGCACCTTCGGGTGTTTGAACGCTTTCTTCATAACGCACCACGAGCAATGAATTCTCGTTCGAATCAGAAAACGTTTCTTCTGGGGAGCAAATAGGTTCGAGGTTGGCATCGAATGTATTTTGAGCGAGAGATTTGAGTAGTCGTCTTTGTTGAGTGATGACAGCAGTGACCCATTCGTCCCTGACGGCGGGGTCCCGGGTGGCCTCGTTGGGTCGCGCCAGCAGGCCCGGGTGGACGCTCTTGCAGTGGTACTGCGCCTCGTGGTACGTTTGGAACTGATCTGTACAGTTACTGCAACTCCATCTGTAATTTCGGATTCAATATTATAGGTACGTTAGCCAAAGCACGAGCAGCACGTGTGGATAGTTGTCTGCGTTAGTCACCGTGAAATACGAGGTGCAGAAACAAGCAATAGTTTACAATGTGCATGATAGCATTGATAGCGTTATATGAATAGACAGCGAAGAATAAAGGTTTTGAGTATTCTAACTTTAATGTCTATACAGAAAATGAGCTGCGAAATCAGGCTACTTACATTTCCACATAAATGTTAATAAATTTCAAGAAATGTAAATACACATTACCTTATCTTAGATAATTCACTTTCCAAATGGTTTCTCATAAAGGCGTCGTTCACAACTAAATTGCATTTAGGACAGCACAACTGCCCATTTTTTGGTGCTCCAAATGTGCCTAAAGCTTCTTCCAACACTTTCAAACGATGTTTGTCGAGTGTCAAAGCCACCGGGTGTAAAATAGCCGCTGGGTGTAAAGTAGCCGCTGGGTCTAAAGTAGCCACTGGGTGTAAAGTAGCCGATGGTTGTAAAGTAGCCATCGTCTGTGATTTATCGGTTTTCTTTGCCCGAGACGGTCCAGCGGTGACTGCAGTCACTACCAAATTAGATGTTTTCGCTCCTAGATCTTTCTCATTCGTTTTTGTTTGCATT
Source organism: Achlya flavicornis (assembly GCA_947623365.1). NCBI lineage: Eukaryota > Metazoa > Arthropoda > Insecta > Lepidoptera > Drepanidae > Achlya > Achlya flavicornis. The sequence continues at coordinate 3,084,197 of OX392487.1, forward strand.
TGCAATTTGGATAGTGTCTCCTTGTTTTTGTTGATAAATTCGGTTTGATATTCAATTTGTTTGGCGACCCATTTCTCAATGTTGGCGTCGACGGGCAGTTCCAACGGTTGTTGGTACTGGCGCCTGTGCTCCGAGGCCATGTGTTCGTTCAGACCAGTTTTATGGAATGCCTTGTACGAGCAAATTGTGCAGCTCCATCTGAAAATTGATGTTGTTTGTTGATTAGTTAACTTTGTTTCACAAATTGTATGCTGTAAAATTGTATAATGGATGAACTAATATAGTTTTCCCATAAGCGTGGCGCTTTAAGAAATAAATGCTATATTATAGTGTGCATTTATAATAAAACATTATTGTTATTTAAATGGAATTCAAATATTTTGATCATAATAATGAGGAGTTTTCTTATGACAACTCTAGGCTCAAAATACCTGTCAAACTATTGATAATTCGAACCAATTTGAACCTTAAGTGCATGATTTGACAGATATTTTGAGCATAGAGGTATCATTAAAAAACTATATTAACAACAAATATAATATTATCGAAGTGCGACTGTATAGGCTTTTGCCATTGCTCAGTACATAAAAGGTACTTTTTTTTTTTACTTTTTTGCATGTGCCTGTATAATTGGCCACAATATCACCATCGTTAGTGATGGTGTGGCCGAAAATGGTAAACATAAACCCCCTTATTAATAAATAAGGTGTAAGTCAGTCTTGTAATACCCAGGTATTAAGATAGCCTCATGCCTTTTGTTTATATGACATTAGAAAGTGACAGATATATTTTAAACCTAGGTAAACTTGACTTAAAGTCTAGAGTAGGTAGGTAGGTGTGGTATCCACACGTTTTCCTTCACCGAAAGGTCAAACTCATTGCATGATTCGTATCCGCAACCTTCGTCAGACATTCATTGTCACTAGAGCTTTCATTGCATTCAATAGAATTGGCCAAAACAGACGTAATTATTTAAAAAAATAGAAATTAATTTTATACTTACTTTCTATACTTCAATTCTTCATATAAATGTGACTGCATTGCTTCTGCAGTAGGCTCGGTCACAACTTTACACAGAGGACACTTGTATTTCATGCCGTTCGGTTCGCAGAACTGGCCAAATTTCTTGCACAACTCTTCTATTGATTCTCCTGTGCTTGAGTCGTAAACTTCTTTCTTGACTAAATTAAGATCCACTAAAGCGGGATTAGTGATAGATTGGGTCTTGTGATGTGGGGATGGTAGGATTGGTTCATTCGGTAGCGACGCATCAGCAACTTCTGTCTTAACCTCCGACTCGGTAATACCACACTTCTGACGTTGTTTCATCCATCGCGGAGTACCATCGTCCTCATTAGGTATCGAATCTTCTCGATAATAGTAGTAAAAAACGTCCTCAATCTTCCCAGGATGCGAATTGAGCTGATGCTTTGTCACATTCTCCTTCATGGATGTTCTGAACGGACAATAAGCGCATTTGAATTGCATCTTCGACTGATGTAATTTAGCACAGTGTTCTGCCACTTCTGGACGTATCATGCTCTTAAATTGACAGAGACCGCATTGCCAAGGTTTCAAGTCCATGGTCGGAGCCGAAGTCGATGGAACCGCAGCGGATAATGCCGGCATAGCCTCTTCCCTAACGACTCGCAATTGCGAATTTTTATGCACTTCAGCCAGATGCTTCTCAACCATGAGGCGTTTATGATGATAGTACGAGCAAGACGAACAAGCGTACAGTGAAACATCGTGCATCTTCAAGTGCGCAATTATACGCGAGGCTGTCAAAGGTTTCGATGTGTCGAGGTGCTGGTAGGGCGGGCAGTGAACGCAGTGGAAGTCATTCGTATCAGAGTGTAAAGTTTCCCAATGGCATTTGAGCATCACTTCGCTGACTGATATGTATGAACAACCTTTAGCACCACACGCATGCCTCTGACGCTCCGGTATGTATTTCGGATATCGAGACGCGGCTTCGGGAGGTATTAATAATGTAACGGTCGGGGTGTCGTGTTTCGTTGCCTTGTCAGGCGTTCTATTGACGACTGAGCTGGACGCGAGATTTACCATCTTATCGAAATGCTTTTCATTTGTTTCCAAATGTGGCACCGGGTTCACTGGCGCCGTCTGCGGCACGGGCTGTTGTTCCGTGTGTTGCTGCAAGTGCCTCACCATGTTCAGACGTACCTTCGTGTTGAATTCGCATAGAGAGCAGTAAACTAAGCTGTCCAGTATCGGATTTATAGGCAGCTTGTCTATATCTTGAGGGCCGTAACGTCTAGTTTTATCCGTAGATAGTTTTCTCTTTTGCAGCGCTTTACCTTTCTCAGATTCGTTAACGATAAACTTAGTCCCACCGTTTGGCATTGTTTTAGATAGAGTGCCAATATAGGTCACTTTATGAACTTCTTTGAGATGTCTCTTTGCTAAAAGAAGACCAGTAAATCCCATATCGCATATACCACACATATGATTTAAGACATCAACATGATCTGTTACATAATGTTTTGTAAGTTCATTCTTATCTTCGGTCAATAGTTGACAATGGGGACATTTAATATTCTTTGCTGTGTTAAGTGGGCAGAAGTGTCTTTTGAATCCATTAGGAGTTCTGAACCTCCCGTTGCAGCCCGGACATTTAAATAAAACTAGTGGAGGTATCTTTTTATAACGCATGCCCTCGATTGACGAATCAGTCGTCGTTTTCGAGAGGTCGCCTGAAAGATCGATCACATTGCTAACGGGTTCTTCTTCATCGCTATCTAAGCAATATACGACGTCACTCGGGAGTTCCTTAACCGGTGTATTTTCAATAGCTTCCGATTTTAATACAGGTGTTAACTGTTCATTTATATTTGGAATAGTTGCATGAGGCGGGGTTAGTAAGCGTGGGGATAGAGTGGAAATTGGTGGAGGTTCTGATACTATCGAAACTGGTAGTGGTTCTGGTTCCGGATCTGGAATATCTATGGTTGTAATATCATCTTCAACATCAGGTACGGCTGTCATATCAGACGTAGACGCAATCAAAACATTTGTGAACCCAATCAATTTTTCTAACTCTATAGACCTTTCGGCTTCCTTTATGGGGTTTTCTTTGTTACCACTCGGAGTAACGTCTTCTGTGGGTACTTTAGATTTATTCAAATAAGCTAACGGAAGCACCCGCATTTCTGATCCTTCCTAAAAAGACACAAATTGTTTAAAAAAAATTTTAATTAAAACATAACTATTTCAAGTACTTATGAATTTCATTTATTACTCTTTTGTCAAAAAAATGTACTTACTAATTTATTGGTGATGATCCTCAAGTACGCCTGGGGTTGTTTTGTGGGGTGCACAGCTGACGTATGGTTCAGTAGTTCGGCTTCATTATCAGCTCCGTGTACACACCAAGTGCATTGATATAATCTCAATCCATGAGACTTCATATGCTGTACTAACTCTGTAGGGCTAGCCCCCATAGTAGGGCACAACTGTAAAAAATGTTTAAATTAGATTAATCGAATACAAAGCATTCAACTGAGATTACTATAAAAAAATACACATACGCTGCAAGGAAAAGCAGTTGCCGAACCATGTTTTTGCAGCAAATGATCGTGGAATTTTCCTGAAGTATACGTCCGGAACTTGCAAGCCCCATCACTATCTTCTGAAAAAAGCATACACTTCAATGCAATTTGAATTTTTATATGATGGTGTATCTACTCTGCATACAAATTTATCAATATAAATTAAAAGGAACGAATTGAAAACCCATGCATAACTAACCATGTTTGCAGACGTAGTAAGGCACAGCTTCTTCTCTCGTCAGCATATTGGCCACATCTTCGCCGACGGCTTGAGAGATAGATGTGGTCCGAAGAACAGATCCCGCTGTAGGTGCTTCACCGTGAATTCTAGTTATGTGTGCGCCGACTAGCTGACTTGCAGCAGCTCTATAGAAACACTGGGCACAAGAATATTGACAGCGTCCATGTACCTTAAACACGTGCATCACCAAGTCTATAGCGTTACCCGAAGAGTCATAATCGCAATAAGAACAGTACAAGGCATTTTCACCACCGATGCGTTGATGGGTTGACGCGTGAATTATTGCTTCCTCAGGCGAGTCAGAAGTGAAAGAGCAATATCGACCTGCACATTTATAAACTTGTAGTAATTTATCTTTAGTCGTCATAGTGTCTAAAACGACTTGATGTTTCTTGGACATTATTTCAGCCTGTGCCTCCTCATACTTATCAAAAAGCTTCTCAATTTGAATTTTCTTTTTAGGTACAGTCTTGGGAATGGGACTTGCACGTGATGGCTCTACTACTAAAGTGGAGGCAAGTGGAGAGCCAAGGCTTACTACGCTCTCAATTTTGGGGAAAGGTGATTCTCCGCGAGGCGTGGCTTCTTTGTCTTCTTTCGGGATAAGGTCGGCTAATGGGCGTACATTAATATATGTCTTAGGTGATTCCGTTATTTCAATCGGGACCAAAGGTGGTAAGGTTGGTGAATGGGCAACAGCACCATCTGGCAGTGTCACCTCCGTAGGTCTGGTCTCTTCGTCTAATTTTTCTAAAACGGGGAAGTTATCCATATGTTTATCGAGATAATGTTGAAGACAATCTTTAAAATGATGCAACCCCTGTGGTGTAACAATAACTTTACATATACAACAATATCCATCCCATTTTTCTGTATGTTTCATTTGCACGTGCTTTTTCATTGAAATCATCAAAGCGGTTTTATAATGATTGTCCTTTCCATTTATACAGCACACATACTCCTTTGAGCCTGATTCGGTAAAGTTGATTTTAAAATGCGGGTATTGGACTATATCATTGGACTCTTCCTTAGTTTTATCAGATTCAATTGGGATTTCAGGTATGGGATGTTCGTGGCCTGCTTCATCTTGAGGATCATTTTTATCATTAATATGTATAGTTCCTTCTAGGGTCAAGCCCGAATCATCCGGCTCAATCTTCACAGAACTTTCAATTATTGGGTCTTCATTTGTCATGCATGCTAAATCAGTGTCAGTATTATCATCAGCTTCAAAAGTAATTTTTGATTGTATAGGAATAGTTTTCATTTGTAATGGCGGCTTTGGTGATTGAATAATCTGAGATATAGGAGAACTGGCTTCTGATTTAGTCAGGAGTGGTTCTGGTTCACTGGTGTGGCTGCTATCAGTGATGTCACTACGATCATCACTGAAATCTGTAACGCTTTGATTTGATCGTAAACTTCTCAATACGCGAGGTTTCTCATTCGTATTGCAGCGCTTAGTAAGTGCTGCGATTCCTTTCTTTGTCATAGAGGCTAAATTAATTGTATAAACTTCTGTTTGCTCGTCATTATGTCGTACGATAACGTGGGTTTTAAGATTTTCAAGAGATATCTGAGTAAAATTACACTTTCCACATATATAACCAATAAGTTGTCCTTTTATATCTTTGGGAGGTGGCGGAATGTCTAAATCGAATGGACATCTATTCACATTAACACATTCTGAACAAGCCTGCTTATATTCACCAGTGTGCATACTGACAACATGCCAAAAGAATATTTCCAGAACTGCTTTTGATTTGCCGAATTCTTTATAGCAAAACCTGCAAACATATTTCTCTGTTGGTATTTTACTTATAGCTTGGAAATTTATTTCTTCACACTGTTCAATAGCCTCTTTTGCCGTTGGTGGATTCATTCGAGATAGAGGAATTTCAGAATGCGGGTGATGCTTTTTATAGTGGTGAACTATGTCTTTTCCTGTAAACACGCACAATCGACAGGAGTAGGTAAAAACATTTTTGCGGAAGCAATAGTTTTTGTCAATAAAACAATTCATATCTGGTATGATAATAGTTGTCTGTGGTGGCAATGGCTCATCTTCGAGTACTGAATCGCTCTGTTTCGTGTCCATCTTCTTTTTCTTTGGCTTTATGACTCCAGCTTGCCATCCTCGACGCTTACGCTTTTTATTCTTTTTTAAGTCAGCTAATAATTCAGTACTGCCAAAAGATGATGCTAAGGAGCCACTTTCATAATCAGAGCTACTTTCATGACCACCATCGATTGCCTTTGTTATACTCGTATCTCCAACAGAATCTGTCTCAAAAGCGTATGGGTCTTCCTCTACACTTTTAGCCAAAACTTTTGTTTTAGATTTAGGGCCTGGTTTATACTTTGGATTTATTATTGGACCTACTTTACTTTCATTATCAGCAGAAGTGTTCTTTGTAATTTTTACTTTTGGTTTGGGTCCTGGCTTTTTTTTTATGCGTTTTTCTGTAAGAGAAGGCTGATCGACGCCATCTACATTCTTAAACTTCTCTAAAACTACAACTGGCTCAACTTCATGCGGTGGGCCTTCATTTGTAATTTTTTCATCAACCAACTTTGCTAATCGACACATTCTAATGCCAGTGGCATTTAAAACATCATCTCTAATAAACATCTCTTTGATGTCTTCATGTAATTTCAACAACTCCCTAGATGGTTTTTTAACAACTGGAGTTTTATCAATATTATAATTAACAAGACCCGCTCTAGTCACTCGTTTTGGTTCACTAGGTGTAGATTTCTTCATAATCTTTCCTTTACATTTTTTCATAAATCTGGTCTTCTTCAAGGGCGGCTTTTTCATTGCTTTAGTTTTTTCAGGTTTCTGTGTAGATTCTAACACTAAGGGTGATTCCTTTTGACTCATGTTTGCGTCATGGATGGTATCTGTGTTAATTTCAGCCGCAGTTTTTATGTCCATCTCTTTCAAGTCAACTTCTTGCTTTGATTTCAAATCTTTTTGAGCTTTTTCTTCCAATTTTTCTTTGTTAGTATTACTTTTATCTGTACATTTGGAATCATCAGTTAGCAAAAATTCTTTATCATCTAGAGAAGAATTCACATTTCTTGTGTTAGATAACTCATTATTAATAATACTTAAATCCTCAGATTTTTTACTAACATCCAGTTTTTCATTTTTATTGATTTCGTCGTCATTAGCATCTTCTTCGTCTGATACAATTTCTCTGAGTTTATTAAGTTTTTTCATTAATCTTTCATTTTCACCGGATTTATCTCCCAGTAAACTGAGTATTTCTTCTATTTTGGAACGATCTTTCAGCATTGATAATAGACTACCAATCGATTCAATAGCAGGAGTTCCTTCTTTACGTGATGAACTGGGCTCCGCATTATCTTTGACGAGTGTATCGGATATATCATGTGTGTGTGTTTCGGAGGATTCATGCGAGGGTATTTCTGTAGTCTCATGTGTGGATGTTACATCTGAGTTCATTTCAATTTGTGTATCGTTTGTACTATCTGGTAAACCTGCTACTTGTCTAGATTTTTCTATTACAGTTTTATCATTGTTGATAGTGCTGTCAGGAGTAGAACAGCCATCATTACTGCCACCATCCAACAACTCATCTACTTTATCTTCCACTTTCTTAGAATGTCTTTCTTTTTCGGTACCTGTTGTAGAAACTATAGCGTCATTACTTGACTTATTTTCATCTCTATCAATATTTTTTTCTATATTATATTCAAATGGTTTTATTGGAAGATTTCCGACTAAAGTGTGATTTTTAGTATTCGCAATATTTTCTATATGTTCCTCATTTGAATCTTTGTCATTTTTAGGTTGATTAGATTTAATACTGACTTCGGGTTTATGGTATTCTTTGTCAGTATTCTTTTTTGTAATATTTTCAAATGGTTTAATTGGAAGTTTTTCGACTAAATCGTCATTTTTAGTATTCAAAGTATTTTCCAAATACTCCTCATTTGAATCTTTGTCAGGCTTAGGTGGAATAGATTTAATACTGACTTCGGGATTATTATCGTTCGCTTTATGTTCAAAACTAATAATGGATGAGTCTATGGATTTTTCTTTCACAGTTTCTGGTGTATGATCAGATTCTGGACTAGTAATACTTTCCAACATATTCTCCATGGTAAATTCATTAGTAAACTTGTCATTAGTATCATTTTTAGAAGTATCAAGGTCATTATCGAGATCTGCGATTAAAGCATTAATATTATCAATGACAGGATCTGAAACAATGTTTTCAGAAAACATATCTAGGTCATCCATACCAAAACTGGAATCTAACTCATTAAGGCGAGTACAATCAACATTTTTCTTTTGTTTCGTTGGACTAGGTGTTGCATTAATTATTCTACTAGTGGACTTTTTGGCCTCATTGAATGATCTATTACTATCTGAATCTTCGCTTATCTTACTGTCTTTATCAACCTCGGTTTCAGAATCAGAATCGAGGATAACTGCTTTCCTATTTTTTCGGGTTTTATTAGTATTCTTGATGGATTTTGATAAATCACTATTCCTCGATCTAGTTATTCTTCTCTCGATCTCATCGTCGGTTTTATCGAAATCTTTGATATTTTTACTGTTGGATTTATTTTCGATTGCTTTTGAACTTGGTACAAGCTTTTTCTCCGATGAAGTTTTTTCACTTAATTCCGGTTTTTTTGGTAGGTTTTTCTCCTTTTCCTCTTTTTCTTCAACAGCACGTTTAATTTTTGGAATTTTGTAATTTTTAACACCGTACCCGGAACCCAAAATAGTGCCTTTAGCTATATTGTCATTGGAATACACAATTCCATCGCTTTTCCTCTCACGTGAATCTCTAGAGTTTTTAGAGTCTTTAAATTGTTCACGACGCATCCTCGGATCTCTATAGTTTTTTCTTGGAGAATATGCTTTATTTGTTTTACTTGAGCTGGTATTTTTATTTTGTTGAGTTTCGTGGACATCTTTCTTAGTACGCGTATTCAACTCATAAGTGTCTTTCGGTTCAATCTTTTTGCTTTCAGTTTTACTTAGTTGCAATGAACTTCTAAAAGTTTCAAAATCGGCTTTTATATCCTTTAAACTTCTCTCAATTTTAGTGTCGGTAATAATATCACGCCCCACACTACATGCTCGTCTGAAATTGTTTTTTTTATAATCAGTCACATTTTCATTTATCGGTTTTGAAGCTTGTGGTAATGTACTTCCAATACTGGGCTCGCGAGCTAATGATCGTCCTACACTAGCAGAGCGACGTTTTCTATCATCAAAAGAATAATCAAATACTTGTATTCCTTTACCACTTTCAATAAAATCTTGAAATGTTGCATTTACACTTGTATCTATAGTGAAAGAACGTCCGGCATGAGATTTAACAGATAAAGAATTTTCGATGTCCGATTCTCTAGGATTATCTCTACCGATACTTTGAGCTCTAGATGTGGATCGCGTAAAATTGACATCGGAAGGCAAGTTTCGTCCGACACTTCGTTCACGGCAAAACCCACGTCTCGTACCAACCTCTTCAAAGGTTTTAGAGTGTTCATTACTATATTTTCCACTACTACGTTTTCTATAATAAGATCTATCATCTTCATAATCTTTTGACGTATTACGGCCCACACTAGAATCACCTCTTGACATTTGATCTCTATTATTATACCGTTCACTTTGATCATGAGAATAATAACTGTTTCTGTCATATTTACCAATGCTCTGATTTCTGTCATTTTTACTGAAATTATCTGAATCGTTGAAAGATCGGCTATGTGATTTATATGAGTTACTACGGTTAATACCTCGTTCTTTGTAATAGTTTCTATCTCTTTCATTATACTTGTTATTAGATTCATGTTCAGAAGATCTATTGAGTCTTGGATCTTTATTGAATTTGGGATTTTGAGAAAATTCTTGTCTTTCAAATGGATGACCAGGGGTCATTGGCATATCATTGCGGCCAAAAGGATGATTAGGTGTCAAAGGACATTCAGATCTACCAAAAGGGTGGCTCGGAGTAGTAGGACAATCCAATCTATCATATGAATGACTAGTGGTTGGGAGGCCCTCTGATCTGCCAAAGGGATGACTTGGAGTTGAAGGGCACTCAGATCTGCCAAAAGGGTGACTTGGTGTAGCAGGACACTCAGATCTTCCAAAAACATGACTGGGTGTGGGAGGGCATTCAGATCTGCCAAAAGGATGACTAGGCGTGGGAGGGCATTCAGATCTGCCAAAAGGATGACTGGGTGTGGGAGGGCATTCAGATCTGCCAAAAGGATGACTTGGAGTAGTAGGACAATCTGACCTGCCAAAGGGGTGCATAGGAGTCGATGAACCTTCAGATCTTCCAAAAGAAGGAAGAGGGGTAAGCGGACATTCACCTCTCTTATAGTTATCTCTCTTGTCAACGCTATATCTATCACTTCTTGGTTCCTTCTGATATTTATATGATTCACTATATCTCGAGTTTTGTAACTCGGGTGCTTCCCTTTGAACGGAACTACTTCTGGGGTCATCCCAGTTTGATTTACGACCATCTCGACGGCCTTTTCGGTTCTCCGACGCAATATCATTTCTCTCCCATACAGGCTGTTCATTTCTCTCCCATACAGGATGTATCTCTTTTGATACTGACTGCTCTCTCGCTTCTCGAGGATCAAAAGCAGGAAACATAGGGGCGTACACATGTTTCCTATTTGCGAGGCTATCCACTTCAAATGTCTGGTGTGATGGAGTCATTTCATATGATCTCGCATTAGGCGTCATAATCGGTGTCATACTGGGATTTAAAATAGGAGTCCTATTAGGTGTCATACTTGGATTTAAAATTGGGGTCATATTTGGTGTTATATTTGGAGTGACATTCGTATAGCTTACGATTGGATTTGGTAAAAGGGGCACTTTCTCACATATATTATTTGGACTACTAAAGCATACGGCTGGATTTGGTAAAAGTGGCACTTTCTCAAATGAATTATTGGGACTATTTTTTTGAACAGATTGATTTATGTCTCTTCTAACTCGAGGATCAGCTAATGATGATCTAATCTTATCGCTCCCACCTTTATTTACTTCTCGATTTGTTTCAATCTTAGCAGCGTCTAACGATTCGTTCAATAATGGTGGTTTATTTATTGAGGTCGCACACATATTCATAGTGTTCGGTGATACTAAAGGTAATAATGTTCTCATATCAATATCAGCTTTAGAACTGGTGATTGTTGTTTTAACAGGATCCGCTGGAATAATGACAGGAGTAGTCGTGATCAAGTTTCTTTCTTCCTCGCAATCTGGCGATTTGGGAGCAAGATCGGCATAAATGTCTTCCACCGTGATGTTTGACTTTTCTTCAACTCTTGTGTCAAAAAGGTCGTCTTCATCATAATCGTCATCATCAAGTGCTAATTTTGTAGGGAAATTAAATCTTTCACATTCTTTTTCAGTTAACTTAAGACTTTGCTTTTTCGAATTATCTGGAAGCGTAATATCTTGATCATTGGATAAACCAAATACAGGCTTTGAAGAAACAGTCTTTTGTTTGTATTTTTCAATAGATATTCTTTTTTTGGGTAAAATTCCTTGCGCATTTGCTACTTTAGATATTTTGGGTTGATGAAGGGCTGGTGTGATAGACTCTGATCCAGGAATTGCAATCGCTTCACTTAGTATTTCATTCTTAAGTGCCTGTAGGATATCTATTTCCGACACGACAGGTTTTTCTGGTGGTTGCTCAGGAACTGTTTTTTCATGAAGTAGCGGTATTTCTACATTCTGTTCAAGAAGTTCTTCAAGTTCTTCAGTCGTTTTAGTATCCCTTTTTGGTTCAATAGCGTCTATTGTTGCAATAGCTTCTTGCGATTCCAAAGTTGTATTAACTTTACTTTCAGGTGCCTTTTTAACTTCAGCAGTAGATTTAAAGGTTTCCGTATTACCATGATCAATTATTGGTTTGTAAAAATTTGCTTTGAACTGGCTCGGCTCAGTTACACGTTTAAGCATTTGTTCAAGAAGATCATTTGAATCCGGAACTTCAGCTTTCTTATCTTCACCTTTGGGAGATTTGTTTCGAGAGTATAATGATGATCTGTCCAACTTATCAGTGGAAACTGATCCTCCTATGTCATCCTTGTCTTTACTTGAAGAAATACTTGATAAGCTATCGTCATCTTCATCGATAAAAGAAGTTTCCCTAAAAACAGATGTATCTTTATCTTGAGAAACAACTGATTGCTTAGTGATTTCATTTTTTTCTTCATAGGTACATTTTTCAAGAGAAAACTTATTATTTTTATCCTCGTCTGCATTATTATCAAGTGAAAATAGATTATTTTTGTTTTCACATGTACCGTCTGCACTATTATCAAGTGAAAACACATTATTTTTATTTTCACATGTACTTTCATCATTGTGTTTAGTTTTATCTCCATCCGTAATTTTTTCTCGTAAATGCTCTTTATCTGGCAAGCCAGATATGTTATTGATCTTTTCTTTGTCTTTATCATCATACATTTCAAAGTCAGATACATCAATGGTTTGATCCAATTTTTGTTCTGTATTATTATCAAAGCCATCTTTATCTGCATTGATTACAAGACATATCTGAATTTTGCGTGGTTGATTGTCTGCTTCTGACAACTTTTTCACTTGATTCGATTTGCTTGCATCTTTTTCAACAACCACTAAACTGCCATATATACTCTCAATAGCTTCACTTTCACTATCAGACAGTTCTCCTTCTTCTACTTCTGCCTTTTTGTCATTTTTATTAGGTTTTTTGTTCGTCTTCTTATTCTTATACGATTTAAGAATCAAATCAGATATATCATCGCTTGCACCCGTTTGCTTTAATTCTCCAAGTATTTGAGTTCTCAATTCTCGTAAAGTATCAATGTCCACATCTCCGTCGCTACAATTAATAATTCGAGATAGTATATCCTTGGTGTTGAGTGAATTTAAGCTTTCTTCTGGTACATTTAGTGTGATATTTAAATCTTTTGATTGTTGTTTCGAAGCCTTTTTCCTTTCTTTTTTATTATAAGTAGGAGAATATCTTTTAGGAGATCTTCGAGGAGACCTTCTACTAAAAAGTGGTCTGGAACCAGGTTCAGGCGACACCAAAACCCGAGTATAGTTGCGCTTTGAATTTGGAGTTTGATTGGATGACGTAGACCTACTATCGAGAGTAGGTGAAGAACGCGGAGACATCGAATATTTGTGCGGGCGGCGTTGAAATAGGGCAGGTTCTTTACTTCCAGGCGTACAAATCTCTTCGATTTCACTAGCCCTCGCAATTTCTGGCAACGTTTCGGCTTTTACTTGTCTCTTTACGACAGATTTCAGTTTATGCCGTACGGATTCCAAATCCTGTTTGTCCGTTGATTTTACCGTTTCCACTGGATGTATGGGTTCTAATTTTGTATCCCTCTGAAAAAAGATTTGAGTATTATATCTGTTCTCTTTAAGTTGATTATATAGACCAATCATCATACAAAATATATATTTTAAGTTGTTTGAATAAAAAATAGTAAAACATACCTGTTCAACCTTAGCATACAAGTTAACTAAAACTTGTTCACACTTTAGTAGGTTCTCCATTTTCATCCTAGAATAATTTAGGAAGCATTAGAAAATACAATAACTGATTTTGTAAACATATTACAACTTTTATACTAAAGTAAATTCGAAGAGCTCTTTTAGCGGACAAGAGTCTGTACCTTTTTTTCTTGTCTAGTAATAAGTCCCTCAGTGATCGGATCTTATCGAGTTGCGCCTGTCGAGGATTCGCAGAGCCAGAGCTGGAGGTCTCCAGCCTCTTGATCATACTCTCCAAGAAGGGAATGTACTTCTTCATCTCCTCGAACTTGCTGTCGTACTTCAAATCCATTTTGACGGCTGTGAATTTTATATTTATTAAACAAATTGTTTTCAGGGTAATTGATTCACTACTCAGCCAATATAACTTAACTTATTAAAGGTTATTTAACGATAATGGCTAACCTTAACATGAAGCAATAAATTGAAATTAAAGCTCCCACTCAGTACCTTATGTAAATTTGTAACCTCAATCAAAAACACGTGACAAAAAGCGATGTCCTAAACTGAGCAGTAATTAACGTAAACTAGCATCAAAATCTACACTCTGATTTGTATTGATTTTTCTATGCGTAAACTTATAATATGCACGCCTGTACAAAGAACGTCTACATAATATACCTATTTAATTATAATAATAATAATATCATAATAATAAGTTTATTTATTTCTCTTTCACAAAGGTAAGGTAATTAATAACTAATAATTAAAGAAATACAGTTTCCAGTTAACATCCCTTTGTGAGAGACTGGTGTCTGTACTAGGAAGACCTTTTTAAGACAGGTAGAGCATAGCGTTTATTCGCTCAAAGAGCAGCTCGACTGGGGAAGTACCTCCTACCTTACAGAATACCGCAGCCAAATAACTTTATGTTGTGTAAAGTTGTGTTCCTGCGCGTGAGTAAGGTTACCAGAGCTCATAGGGGAGGGGGGATAGGTCGATAACGCGTGAGCGATGCTTCGTGTGTTGCAAGCGTCTATATGGCTACGGTAACCGCTTACCATCAGGCGGGCCGCATGCTTGTTTATCGACTAAGTTGTATAAAAAAAAAAAAAAAATTACCTGTGTTACAGATTAACAGGCTCTTTTTGGCGAAATAACTATTAAAAAAAACTATTCAACGCCCGTGAGATAATTTTGTAACTTATGCTTCAGTATAGTACACGTATGATAGACGAAGAGTTCCATTAGATTCGCATATACCTATTCATTCTTATAACCTATGTTTAAGTTTTTGATGATGATGATGATGGTGATTAGACTACACTTAATAGGCTTAAAATGAAAAAAAGGAACATTTAAATCTTTAAGGTGGCATAAATAGATGTAACTAAACCATAAGCCCAATAATATGTTAATAATGTGTTTTGGCAATAAAATACTTATTATTATTATTATTATTATTAATAGTGGAGTTAACTGAACTTTCAACAACATATTCAAGCACAAAAAACCAACAACTACCTACCAAAAACGCAAAAAATGAAGAATTCAAGTCAACGTAACCGCAGAATACTATACTCCTACTGCAAACGCGGTCAGGAGCAAAACAACACACTTCTATCCGTATGAAAAGAAATAACAATGTTGGCCTTGAGTTGTGACAATCCAAAATGGCGCCCGAGTGCTTGCACGGCTATGTAATGGTAAAACTGTGACACTAGTAAGGCGCAATCATGTATAAGGGAGCAACGCCTACAAACTGCGTCAGTAGTGTGGCGATAATAAGTATGTGACCAAAACATGTAATTTTGCTGAAATAAAGTTAAATAAAACAAGATAGTGTGTTAGCATCAGGAAGCACACTCTTGCACGCACTTTAAGGGGCAGACTTGGGCAAAATACACTACATTGCTGCCCAAATTATATGAAACCTGCTAACTCTACGGTGTTGAAATTGAAATATATGATACTTAAGGATATAACAAACACATCGCCCGAGCCGAAAACACGATTTCAATTAAAAGCCTCGATAAAAAAAAATTTCAAACATACCTCTAAAAATCAAGAAATTCCCAAATATATCCAACGCCTGAAGGTATTTTGATACGATTTTTTTCATCGATATAGTACATATCATAAGAAAATAAACGCCCGATTTAGTTTTTTGAATTAGCTATTCAGTTTTTCATAATAATGATTTTAAAAAAAGTCGCTTACGTCAAATTCAATCCGAGCACCATCAACATCATACCGCACTCTATTGTCCTGCAACTCGCGTATTTTACTTCGCGCTCACTCGCATTCCGCGGCGATCCGCGTTGCTAGATGGACCTGTGTCATTTTCTTTCAGAATTTTCACAAAAATAAAACCCTCTCAAATGAGTAAAAAATCATATCAAATTATCTTCAGAAGGCACTGGAAATGCATGCTAGTCAAATTAAGGCAATTGAGCCTTTTATTTGCTTGTTATGAATAACAATATATAAAATAAAATCTGTTATGATTGATACTTTTGAAAATTGTCATCGAGCCATGTCGTGGTACTGACAGAGACTAATACTTATTTTCGTCTATGAAGGGTATGGCTTGGGTAGTCTAGGGGGCTAAAGTGCGGGTTATTAATGTAGGCGCCGACTGAAGGAGGTGATGATTCAAATCCCGGAAAGTGATTTTTTTTTATTTCAAATCATACAAAATGAAAAATCAGCAATATATATTATTTTTAATGAGCAATTATCTATTTAGTTACTTACCTGATTAAATAACACCTCATTCAATGTTGTTTATTTTGAGATCAAAGAAAAGGTATTGAAGGTAGGTTGACTGATACTGGTAACAGTAGGTGCCCCGAAGTCGGGGCGGGCGTGCCAGTCACTACTGCGGTCATCGAGTCATCTGTAGTCATCGAGTCGAGCCGATATACCTTTATATTCATTGTATTATTGTGGTCCAGTCGCGTAGTCGTGAAGTGTCAATGGCACAGTAAAATTAGTACCAGTAAAGAAAATATTACACATCTTACGTTGACTAAGTTTCTACTACATCGAGGAACAACCCTTAGAGAATTTATACCGAGCAATCTGATTCCGAAACTAGTCACTGATTTTGAACTGTAAGGACCAATCACTTTATCGTGTGTTCTTGACTTGGCCAATCAGAGCGCATTGTCAATGATGGCAAATTGGCGGAATAGATTGCAAGCAAAATCAACGTCATTACGCTTCTTTGGGTTAATTGTTCGATGTTCTACTACTTACTGAATCGGTTAGTTGGAATGTGAACCCATCGTAAATTTACAATTACTATTAGTGAGCTCGGCTATCATTGTGCCGATTAGGGATTGCAAAATCCAGTTTTTTTTCAAATCCGGATAGAAAGTTTATCATCACATATAAATCCGGATTATCCGGATTTTTCGTTTTTTTTTTTTTTTTTTGCAATCTTTTGTAATTTTAAATTGTACGCGTATTTTATGCTTAATTATTAGTAGTTTGAAGAGAGGTGTTCTATTTTATTGTATTTCCATTGCTTGCATTTGAATAAAAATTCAATTAAACTGCAAGTAATATTTAAAAAAAAAATGGCTTGTATTTGGCCACTGAGCCGTCCATAAAGGATAATGACGAAGCCTAAGGTGGAGCACGCTAACCCAAATGGAACCTAATCATTCAGGCCGTGAAAGTCCCTAGATTCTAAGAGTCAGGAAATACAGTCGCCGGAAGCAAGTTCCACTCCCTTGCTGCCCGCATTATAATTGAAGATATAAATGAAAAAAAATCCCCGTGCCTTGTGGTTCGGAGTAAAAAGCAAGCAACCTTTCTTCGATGGTCGAGGCTCGTGAGTTTCGTCATAATTAGTCTCATATTCGATGAGTCTTCTGGCTTGGCGGTTTATTGAGTCGAGGGCAAGAGCCTGGTGGAAAGGACTCCGTTTGGTGAAAAGACACACCTGCGTCTTGGTGGCATTAAAAGTGAACAGAATGGCATTGCCCCAATCGGAGACTGCCTGTAAAATTACGTTCAAACGCTCTACCATAGCCTCTCGCAACAATTGGATCTATGACAACGGTGCTATCGTCTACGTACCCAAAGATACCGGGCTTCACCAGATCGTTAATATGCAGCAGAAATAAGGTTGCAGAGAGAACCGAACTCTGTGGAATTGATTGCGGAAAGGTCCGACGAACACCCGTCTATGACTACATGAATAATCTATTCACTTTATCTACCTATTCACTCACTACCTATCACTCTATCTATTCACTTCGCTCAGGAAATTGTAAACTGTTAAGCTGCAAACTAATAAATAAATAAATTAATTAATTAATTCAAGCGCACAGACCACCAGAGATTTCATATCAAGGAAGCTTGCTTAGAAGCCTGGTGTGTCAGACCCTTTCAAAAGTAACAATTTTCTGAGATCAGTGTCCTCCCTGTCACGTTCCGCCGCCTCCTTAGCGGGCATAACTCGCTCGCAAAAGGAGTGGAGTGCATCCTACGATCTCTCGTTTTCAACCACAGCGCGAACGACGCTCGGCAGCGGGAGATCAGTCCCCACTTCGGCGCAGAGCTCGCTGCTAGGCCCCCTCTTCGAGGCACATATGCTTTTTTACCGACTAAGTTGTATAAAAAAAAAACAGCGTTCGGCAAGCTTCGCCATATCTTCAAGTCCAGAATACCTCAGAGTCAGAGTCTTAAGAAAAAGGTTTACAATTAGTGCGTGTTACCAGTGATGAAATACGGAACACGGACGTGGTCTTTCACTGCTGGTCTAATAAATACGCTCAGAGTCACTCAGCAAGCTATGGAATGAGCTATGCTCGGAATTTCACTACGAAACAGGATCCGAAACGAGGACATATGTAGGAGAACAAAAATTCTCGATAAAGCTTAGCGATGGGCGATTGTTACTAAAAACAATCGAATTATTCGATTGTCCAATTTATTCGAATCATTCGAATAACAATTGACTTCTTTCGATTGTTCATAATACGCTTCGTGCGGCACCTTGCGTGGCCTGTGCCGTGCGCTGGCTGTCCGCGCGCCGAATGAATGAATCTATTCGCCCACGCGCTCACCCGTCGATTGTGCATACTATTGCAACCTGCGTGGCGTGCGTCACTTTTCATTCGAAAGGTCGATTGTTATTCGATTGTTTATTCGTTAGAACGAATGAATCGACAATCGAATGTACAGTTTTACAATTGTCGATTCTTTCGATTCCTTTTTTTTGAACAATCGCCCATCGCTAATATAGCTCGTAGAGTTCGTATGTTGATGTGGCAATGGGCAGGCCACATCGCTCGAAGAACCAATAACCGATGGGGATGGAAGGTTCTCGAGTGGCGGCCACGTACTGGAAGGGGACACCGTACGTCCACCAGGTGGACCGTCGACCTGGTCAGAGTTACTGGGCGCTGCTGGATTCAAGCGGCCCGAAACCGCTTGAAGTGGAAGTTAATGGGGGAGGCCTATGTTCAGCAGTGGATATCCTCTTTTTATACGCGATACCGTGACCGGGTGGCGTGGGCTGCCGCGCAAATCGCTTCACTGTCACCACATTATGACATTGTACCCGTGCGAAGCCGGGGCGGGTCGCTAGTACTTAATATACATAATTACACCCTGACTCGGGACATGCAAACATGTTCATGCACACAGATGCATATCCTTGGTGGGAATCGAACATACAATCGGCGGCGTCGTGGAATCTTAACAAACTACACCAACTGGCCCGTCAAAAGTTTTTTTTGAGGTATATCAAAATTTATATTTTTAAATGTTTGTCTACAGTTTGTCTACTGTTAACATTTTTACTGTGTCCAATTCAAACAGCTTCGTTCTCGCGGAAATGTATAGATGGCGGTTTGTCACGTTGAATTGTTTGCTTGCAATGACGCACTTCCAAATAGAGGGAGCTAGTATTTTTTGTATGCTTAGTTCCGGTAATTTCCGCAAATATTACGTGAAAATGTGGCGCAAGGGTGAAAACTGAAATCTGCTCGAGAGGAGTCTGCGCCTTAAGGCTGCTTTTCCACCAGAGATGTGCTATGCAGCTATTCTGCGAGGATGTAATAGCTAAGCTTTGAAACTATGTGAACGTTTCCACTGATACTCTAAGCTATGTAGCTGTGCAATGCAAGTAAGATGTGCTATGAAAATGCGCCGCCGCAAAGTAGCTGCGCGAGGAAGATGCACAGCTCGAGCTATGCGATGTATCGATAGTAGGGAAGCGGCACAAAGTAAATAAAGGGGACAGAGACCAAGCTGCATACAACCGCGCTACGGTAGGTACTCAACTACAAGCTTGAGGCGCGTGTGTGCGTGAGCACTGGTGGCTCGTCACGTACGAGGGGAAACCGGTTTATACTGACTCAGCCTATGCTCAAACTCAGGGCACTCGCGCATCGTGCTCATTTGCTTACGTTTAGATTTTAATAATAGAATTTTAATATAAAACTGTGTAAATATGGTTTACTGTACTGAGTCTATGAACAATAATAGAATTAAATAAGTTTTCTTTTAGTATCTTGCATATAATAGGCAGGTAGGTATTAGCTTTCTGGTAAATTGTTTTTATATTCTCTCATTTCTCGTAAATTAATGGCATGATTGGTGTTTGTGATTTCAAATACGTAGGTGTACCTACCTACCTATCCTATTTAACGACCATGTATGTTTTGAGATCTCGAAAACGGCTTTAACGATTTCGATGAAATTTGCTATATGGGGATTTTTAGGGGCTAAAAAGTGATCTAGCTAGATTTCATCCTGGGACAAAGCGATCTGCTGAGTTTGCGAGCAAATCTTAGTCACCCAGGAATGTTCAGCGACAAAACTAGATTTGCATTTTAGTACCCTTTCGTAATAATGTAATATGTAAATAGAAATATTCTATCATCACGAAAAAGTTGATAGGTATACATTTTTATTTATTTTATGTTATTATCCTGTGCTAAGTGCTAACCCTACCAAAATAGGTATAATTTTTGAACGCTCCTTTGAAGCTTGTACTCTGTTCCCTTCAATCCTCTGTGGAAGCGGTGAGGACGTCGCGGTGTGGGGAGAGGCGCTCACGCATCCATAGCACACATCCATAGCACGCATCCATAGCACGCATCCTTCCATATAAAAAACATATCTTAGTTGAATCCGTTTCCACCAGTGCTAAGCTATGTGCACCAATGAATATGATTGGTTATCAAACGCATCCACAGCAACATAGCATAGCACATCTCTGGGGGAAAGCACCCTTATTCTTTTGGCCAAATCTATAAGAATAAAGAAAACCAGGAACAGTCAAAGGTAACATTAAAAAAGCATTAAACCATCAAAGTTTTGTTTGTTTATCGGAATTCCCGACGCCATTTGCTTCAATTCAGGTAGAAAAGATAACAATGGAGAGTTAAGACTTAAGGGGATATTATCAATCGAATTCTATTTAAAACGGAGTATATTATTATTTTGTATATCAAAGAATAAAAACTAATAATATTTCGTAAACACAATCTAAACCTGTGGAATGTCAGATTCGGTTATACTTAATTTTGTCGTATTCGAAAAGGACCTATCTAGACGCTGTTTTTTTTTTCAAGTTTAAGTAAGTAGATATTAATTTTCATGGAGTTTCACTTGTATACAATGCATTTCCTATGTGAAAATGAAACTGTTTTTAAACAAGCTATTTCAAAATGAATATGTATGCAAAATATCAGGTCAATCAGTTGGGGACAACTGTTTTAAAATTCAGTTGCAATTGCAACCCATACTAATAAGGCAAGTTAAATAATGGCTTGTAAAAGGATATGTATTCATTATGTGTTTTTACATAAAAAAATGACTACGAAACTAAAAACAATCCTAAAAACTATTGCCGTTGCACCTAGTCGCTCGCGCAACCCTCGCCCGATTATGATAGTAACAATCTCAGATTACAAATGAGGCAACAATAATAATACCAATACCAAAATACGCTGACAGACTGCACCCCGAGTGTAAAGAATTGATGTTAGTAAATGCGTTTGCGTTAACTATGTATTTGTACGGGAGAAATTAGTACCATGAGTATTCCGCTAGAGGCGCTGTGCCAATTAAGCGTTTACTAACATCAATTCTTCACACTCGGGGTACTAGCTGTATGTCTTCTTAAGCAACAGCTGCATTTTAACAATCCGCTTCTTTCTTCCGGTTACCTAAATAACTTATACTGATCACAATGATATATAGTGCCAAAATATAATTATAAGGATACTGGGCCCCTAATCTTCAAACAAATTAACCCAAACCAGCACAACATGGCAACGTTCATTTTGTTTTAAATCTATTCCGCCGATTCTCAATCACCGTCAATGCGCTCTGATTGGCTATGTCAAGGACACACTAAACATGCTGTGATTGGTCCTTCCTTACATGACAACCTACGGAATTAATAGGAATTTTTGGCAACACTTGCGTTCAATTTATTAAATAATTATTTTAATTCTTGTCACTTTTTTACACACAAAAGTTATCCTGTCCGTTTTATGAATCCACAAATCAATTAATAGCTGGATCTTGGTCTGTAATCTGAGAGCAGAATTAAGAAATACTTGTTATTCTAACTCACTTTCCCCGCCAGTTTCAGGTAATTTCCAAAGCAGGACCTTATCAAACAATCGATTTCATTGTTCCTTTACATAGGATATCTCTCGTTAATTGGTTATAACCGAGTTAGTTTTCTTTTAAATTAAGCAAATTATAAATGAAAATTGCATGGCCGTGCATAAATCCCGGAATTTTGTGCTTGAAACCATGTTACGCTTTTTTAGTTATTTGTTGGTACCTACTTTAAAATGATATATTTCGCGAGGACTAAAATATTTCGCCTTCACACTTCCATGCCATCCATGTAATTTCGACCATTTTTTTTTTCTTCCAAGATACGACTGCTACAAATAACTCTTCTATAGTTCGTGTTTTCTTTACTGTTGTAGTTTCCATTTCTTTCTGTACTATTCTTAATTCCATTACCGCCTACTAATTTAGTAATTCATCTCACGGCTCTTTTGCAGAGAAATATTAATAATAATTTCGGTCGGTCAGACAATGTCATCAGATATAAAAATCTCGTTATCAATTTTCATCAACTAGAACAAATCACTCAGTTCAGACTTTCAGACGCATCGCTGCCATTAGCAAACTGAAGCCAACTTGTAGGTATATGGGTAAATGCGCATGTGTGCAATGAAATGTTAGGGCTAAGCAGTTTTTCGCATAACCGGAATATAATACTGGCAACATTATGCAAGTCTACCCTAAAGTAACAAACAAGCATACGGCCCATCTGATGGTAAGCGGTTAGCGTAGCCTATTGACACTTGCAACACCATTAGGTATCAATCGCGCGTGACTTTTTGGCGGGAACTTGCAGTGACGTTGTGTTTTCATTTTTATTTTCATAAATTCGTGTATTTTGAGTTTTATTGCGTATTATCAGTGGTATTTTATCCAATTAAGATCAATCCATGTGCACCAGTGAAGTGAAATGAAATGAATTATGTGTATCATGCTTTACGAGTTGTCTCAAAAAGTCAGTGAAAAGCTTTAGTACAATGAACACCATTTTACTAAAACATGACTGGACGGTGACTGACTGATAATGCGGACTATGTGAAAGTTAATGTGCCGACTATATGAAAGTGATATTATAAATAAAATGTATGCGACTGAAGGACTTTGTATCCATAGTCATGAACAAATTAACAAAACAAAAAAAAACAATCGCGCGTTGCCGACCCTTCAAAACTCTTTACATCGTTCTTGACTAACCCCATGCTGTACTTTTGTACCCTTGGGAAGACCACAGCCTACCTACCTGTCCACTTTGTGGTGAAAAATTTATAATAATTATTGTTATATTTAACAAAACAGGTAGGTAGATACATGAAATTAAATGTCTCTCAGTACATAGGTATTATAGGTATTTATAATAATTAGGTATAGTCATTCAAAGTACATAAAATAAATTTAGAACAAATAGATTAAAGATAGTAATATATATAATTTTGTAATTCAACGAAATAACCTATAAACTATTTTACTTAGCCTACCCATATTTTTAAAATCAAATTAATCATCCTTCACTTTTAACAACATTACCTTTCACTTTACAACACTTAAACAACTTCACACTAAACTAGGAATATACATAAATTTTCAAAAAAGCAACATAATCACGAGCACAGCACACCAAACGAAACATTTACACAAAATGGCTGACGAGATCACGCACGAGACCGTGTTGAGCCAGCGGAAATTCTCCGACTTGACATTCCCCTCCCGCTTGACGCCTCGACCAATGAAACGAACAAAATGGCGACGCAGAGCGACGCATTGGCAAACTCACGACTCAACGCAGACACTCAATAATTTTATCATTATTTTCGAGAGTACAACCACACTTTACTATTCATAATTAATTTATGACAGATTAAAATTATAAGTATTTACTTAGATTTCATTATAAATGATTGAATGATTAAAATATAAAATTACAAAAGCGTTTTTCGCAGTGCACGATGAAAGGAAGTGAAGAATAGTGATGCGCCATTCGATTCATATCGATGGCACGACGCGACGGCAGAGCAGCTATGTATTATAAATTCAATACGTATAGTTATGTATGTGGATAGGTAGGATATAAATATGTAGGTCGGATCTTGTTCGTTGATTCAAAATTAAATCGAATCGTCGATAACAATTACCTATTAGGTAACTAGTTGCGTAGCATTGTAATTGAAATAAAGGGTCCTGTTCGTAAACATACCTTTTCTCCGAAGTCATTTTTTTGCCCGTCTTGCTAATCCACTTGAACAGCTACATCAAATTACAAAAAGAAAAACATTAATAAAGTAAGTAACTCCCAGGACCTAACCAATCATAGATATGTAGGTACCTACATCTAGTCGTCATGTAGTTATAACGCCTACGCAATTTTTCAAGTCTTAAAATAATCTTTGACCGCACCTATGTCCATAGGTATGAGACTATGACGCAATTTATAGTAGGTAACTAGGTACCTACCTACCAAATCTCTTTCGACTATAGCGTAATTCCATAAATTATTGCACAATTTTTGTAATATCTAACTAGTAGTTACCTACCTATTCTTATCAACCTTCATTACTCACTAACAGTTTATAGTGGACACTGAACATCACTGGACGAAATACCGAACTCGAGGTACGGGAAACTACGCGGCGCCATCATGCATGTTATATCAACGTCAAAACTAAATCAATATACCTAGGTACTTATTTCAAACATTCACTAACCTGTTTTAAAATAAAATAAAAAACAACAAAATTGTTAGTCGCCGCTAATTAGAGCACACGATATCATTTTCGCCTTGTGAAGTTGTGAATAGCATAATGCTTTGTCTAGGTTGCTCGCTTGCTATTATTCTTAACGGAATGAGCTGGCTGGAATGAAGAACGACTTCACCGTTGAGCGGGCGACGACTGGTGTCGAGGCGCAATATGCAAGCAGGCAACGGAACGAGGCGAGGCGCGAGGCCGGCGACCTACACCCCACCGCTCTGTGCGGGGTCCCCGACAACACGCCACGCCACCAACACTCAACCAATCCGAAAGAAAATCATTCGACGAGCAAGCGTCGCTTCGACTGCACGGGGCTTCTCTGCCGTTCCGTGTACTCACAAAGTTGGTTTTATTATTCCCACTCCCCGCGACGAACGCACGTCAATCAGTGGCCACGTCTAATCGACTTTCGAATCGGATCGTTCATTTGTTTTCTTCATATTTTTAGGTGTGTTGTCTTTTCGAAAATTAAAAACAGATAGTGACGTCTAAAGAAAAAGGTTTTAGGCTGAGTTTACATAAAACGTCATCGCAAAGTGTCAAGTGTTGGAAGAGAAATCTAGTGAACAATAATATAGGAATCGTTATTATTCTACGCAAAACCTACCTAGTCTACCTATTAATTTATATCAAATTAAACAGTGTAATTTTGCTTCTGTAGTGCTAACGCAATAACCTACCATAGATCACATTTACAGACAGGGTTTCACCGTTGCGTGGTTCCGTAAGCAATAATACCTGTCCCATGGTGCGATATTAATTCTATCTGTTTCGAAATAATCTGCTTTTTCGCAAGTGTCGTGTCTCATGGTCGTCTCATATACATAGGTAGGTACTTAGGTAGGTACTTTGCCAAGAAAAAATAAAGCAACAACAGCATTCGCATTTATAAATAAAATTATGTTTTGGTGTACCTAGTGATCGTATAGGCTACGTCTATCCAAAAACCAATTTGCAATCAATGATCTGAAAGAAAGGTATCGCTATTCAGCGAAACAATTGTGATAGTGGGCACAACTATTGGTAGATATAGCGGTCACAAACAGATAACGCTTCACGAGAACTTCATGCGTGGGTGTAATGTAATAACAAAATACTAGCAAAATACCTTTAACACGTACCTAATGCCATAATTAAAAACATGATGTGTTCCGTGATACAATATACCTAGGTACCTACCTACCTAAATAATCATAGTGCTACCTATAATCACAGAGATAATAATATACCTACCTACTATAAAACTATAATGGTAAACTGTAGATTATATTGCAGACGTTAGATCAATGTTATGTAGGTACCTACAGATTCGGTATAAAAAAGTTTAAAAAATTTACAAGTCAGGAATGTATGAAGCTATACCTAGCAGTGTACGTTGATACATACCTAAACCATGTACCGTGTCTAAATAAACAAACTAACGTACGCACGGCTACAGATCAAGCTATACATTTCCAATATTAGCTGACCTGTCATTGTACGGAAATCCGTATAGGATTAATTACCTATTATTAAAGTAATGCGAGATCAGTTTACTGGAAATGTGTAGCTGTGTGTACCCACATACCTACATTGTACCTAAGCTTAATTAAATTTTGAATGTGTATATTATTATTATTAGGCAGTCAAATACCTACATAAAGAAAAGAAGTTGTAATTAAAACTACCTAATTGGATGGTAGTCTGTGAATTGGATTTAATAAAGAAAACTAGGACGTTCATATAAGTTGTCTCTTATTCGCCTCGCTTATCACAAACTAGGTATATAAAAGTAGCATAGGTAACTCTTCTTAAACTTACCATATACCTACGAGTATTTACAATAGCTAGTCTACTACCAGAAAATTGCTGCTTCCTTGCAACGAAGATGCCAGTCCACTACGGGGCTCAAAATTGAAATTCATGGGGCATGCATGTTTTCGTTTGTCCGAAGTCTGATAAGCAGGCAGACGGACCAGCTGTAGGTAGGGTAGCAACCTAGGACAGCAAGGGAGATTGTCAATGTGTTTTTGACCTTTGCAGAGTCTAGAATGTATCTGGCTGTCAATTGCAACTGATTGGAACACATCGGTAGGCTGCTTAGCGAAAGATCTTTGAAAAAAGTACTAGTTCCAAACTAGGTACCCTACGGGCTACGTTCCTTCATTTTTTACAGAATTAATACCTAGTTACCAGAATTATGATAATTGCTAGCTTCTGTCCCGTTTTTTCGTGTTGGAATGTATGCGAAATTTACTCTTCTGCCCCCCTAGACAAGATAGCTGTCGACAATCGTCATCGTTAGTAAGCGATCAACCTTTGTATGGGATTGACATAAGAGATTGTTAAAAATCACGTGATATTTCGATTCCAATCAAACTATGACACGTGAAAGTATCTCATCTCATCTTACTAATCTCACTTATTATTATGTTATATTAATAATAATAATATCCTGGGACATTCCTCACACACGGTCATCTGATCCCAAACTAAGCAAAGCTTGTACTATGGAAATACAGATAACTGATATAATACATATACTACTTTTTGTTTGTAAATACAATTACAATGAAAATATAGTTTGTCATAATAATACTACGAGGAAAGTTACAATGAAGATGGTAAGCACAATAGGTGCAAAAAACATCTATGGTGAGCGAACTACCCAATACTTAGTACCCAGATTAATAAACAGTCTCCCTAATGAATTAAAAAAGGATCTAACTCCAAATAACATAAATAGAAAATTAAAAAGTATATTTATTAATATAGAAAATAAAAGTTGATTGTGATGTATTTAACTGGTTTGGTGCAGCCTGTATACCTACTACTTACGCGAGTCATAGCTGCGCAGAGTGATCGAAACAATATTATAAACTACCTACATTTGTATCGTTTTAGATTTAATTACCTTCTTGTTAGTTAATTCATTTTTATTTTTGTATACCTACTTATTTGAGGAATTGCAACTCCCAGGCAAACCAGCACTGGTTTAAGGGGGTGAAGAAACAAATTTGTAATTATTTTTAGAACAAATAAATTAAAAAAAAAAAAAAAAAAAAAACTTAATATACATAATTACACCCAGACTCAGGACATACAGACATGTTCATGCACACAAATGCATGTCCTGTGCGGGAATCGAACCCACGACCTGCGGCGCTATAGGTTAAGACCCCACGTCTTAACCAACTGCGCCAACTGGCCCATGATACTGACTGGATTTGAAATGTCAATCCCATACAAAGGTTGATCGTTTACTGTCAATGACGATTGTCGATAACCATCTTGTCTACTGGCCCTGTCCCCTTAGACAAGATGGTTATCGACAATCATCATCGTTAGTAAACAATCAACCTTTGTATGGGATTGACATTTCAAATCGAAATATCACGTGATTTTTAACAATCTCTGATGTCAATTCCATACAAAGGTTGATCGTTTAATAACGATGACGATTGTCGATAACCATCTTGTCTACTGCACCTGGGCCATTAGACATGATGTTTATCGACAATCGTCTTCGTTAGTTAGTAAACGATCATACAAAGGTTGATCGTTTACCAACGATGACGATTGTTGACAACCATCTTGTCTAGGGCGGCCGTGCTTATAATCATAATTTCATACTTACAAATTCTATAGACTTACGCTTAGTATACCCATAGCACGGTGGTAGAGTACTTTGTAGTACCTATCCGCCTAGCTGTCTGCATACTGATACCTCTATGAGCAACCTCAAGTTAAAAATTTGTCGCCTACTTATCACAGTTATCACCTACCGGCAGTGTGTAAAGTGTGTTCCGACAGCTGTACTTGCTTGAGAGCCAGTTCAATCTAGGCTTTGTGTAGTTACCACCTTCGGCTACATCATTACTTACCATGGTGGTGAGAGTGTAGTCAAACTAGTATAATTAAAAAAAAAAACGGTGAGATCAATAACTATCGACCAAATATCATTGACCAGCCCCCAACAAACCCCCTTCCACTTTTCAATGTAGTACAATTCAGGTAGTCACTTGCATTGTGATTTTTCATCCGTCTGTTGTCCGTCCTTCAAAATCAAAGTCATTTTTTCAGTTTAGGCCCTGGTAAGGCACTTAGAAACGTTAAATTGGTACATCAGTTGAATTTACCACCGGCTCTTCCTGGAAGTGACTAATTCCATAAAGGCTCAGTCACATTGAATTAATGCTCAGTCATTAGTCGGTGGAAAATTAGAAAGGAATGCTAAAACGGTAGAAATCGAAATCAGACCTTCGTTTAATGCCTGTGAAGGTTTACCCTGTAAAAAAATGCATCTTATCCATATCTAATTCCACCGATAACATCAATCCTCATAGAATGTGAAGAAGCCACTAAAGTTATTGCATAAAATACCTCGCTACAATATACAAGAGGTGTAAGTATTATGGAGACAGTTTGGTATGGCAACTATCACAGTTTTAGTTTTAGCAGAGTTACCTATGGTCCTTACTTGGTTTTAGACACTGATGTGACCTCCACAGTATGGCAATTTGAGCACTATACCATAATATACATAAAAGATAGCTTGATCTCTGCAACAGTTGCTTGAGTCATATGAAAATTAACTTTGTAGCTTTACAACAAGGTTCATCTGTTTAATCTGTTGATTTTATGATGATACAGATAAACCTTTATGCTAAAGCCATAAGGTTATTCATATGACTCGAGCAACTGTCTCAGAGATCAAGCTATCTTTTACAAGGAATACTAACAACCTGCTCCAAATCGAAAGAAAAGGTAACACCATAACTAAAATGACCATCAAATTAATCGTCTTCTTAATGTCGCTCTAACAAATGAAAAACTCTAGTGCACTAGTCCGTCTGTTACTCTATGTGTGTACTAACACGTTAACTTTCACCCATTGTTGGTCGTCAAAAATATTGATATTAATGTTATACCTTCTTAGTATGTACCTAGTTAGTTATCATCGCCGCGACTCTTGTTTACTCGCTCACACAGAGAACAGTGCTAAGCTCACTAGCTATTTCTGTCGTCCGCCAATGTACCTATTTATTGATCCTTGAACTTTGCACATCGCATCTGCGCATGATCCAATGTGAGTTCAGATAGGATATAAACCGAGCGCCTCACGAAATTGCCGCCAGTTACCGAACAACATGTGTGTTGTAACGTTGTGGCTTCATAATTCAGTTCTACATTATTCACGCACTATAATCATCTTAAATACGAGCGCCACAAAGTTCTTTTTGCAACAAATGCATAATTGCGATCACCTTGGACAAATCAAAGCAGAGATTGTACCTTTCCCGGTATCGATTTTGCTGCTTCGCAATTACAATTGACAATATGGCGGTTCTTATTATCACGGGAATTGGTTTTAGGCACAAAACAAGCATAGGTAAAGTGAATTTATCATACGAATAAGTTATGAAGAAAGAAATACTAGTGCTTAGTCATGCATTGCGTCATCTCATGAACCTCTGCGCTGCGTAGGAAGTAGGAATAATAGTACCTACCTAGGTAATACACAGGTATATACAATTACCAGACAGATAAATTGGTTTACAAAAGAACAAAAGGTATCTAGTTGTAGTGTTCATCCATGTTTTAGCACAGGGAATTATTAATCTTACAAACTAAAGCAATACCGCCTCAATAATCATAAAATATGTGCTGCTTGGATAATTTTAGTATCATACCTACACGTGATACCAACAAAACAAACTCTGCATTCTGTAGAACATACTCTAGTGTAGATAGGGAAAACCAATCGAAAAATGAGGGCGCAAGTTTTAGTTGACTATAGTTTTAGTTCCTAATTTTGCCACAACATGGCAAAGTATTCTATTTTTCTGGTTCGACTTTACTCGGAAACAGCGCCAGAGCAGTGTTATTTATAGGTTACGATATCAGCTTATGCGAACAACTTCACTTCGACAAACTTGTGTAAAATATACAAAGCACATTCAAAAGGTAAGATTACAAGCAAGGTTATTAATGAACAAGATATTTGTATTTATTTAAAAACTTACTCTATATCGGAGAAATGGACAATTTGTTGCGTTCACCCTATGTAGCTTGGTTTAACGATAGCTAGCTTGTACAATTTTCACCATTGGTTTGTCAGGACGTGGAGCAGCCTAGAAATCACTGGTTCTCACGATCAACTCTCAAGAATGAAAAGTCAACCAGTCGTCCGCCTACTGGACCCGATTTTTCAATGGCCAATATTTTATAGACTTCAAGTAATAGCTTATCCGAAATTTAATCTAGGGATTAAAATATCGGACCCAAGTTTAGTAAGAAGTAAAGACGCATGAATAGGATAAATAAAAAAAACTACGTCATTGCTTATCATAATTGAACAGGCGCTGCCTATAAACTTCGATATTTCTATAATAAGATTAGGCACCTATAAGATGTTATGAAGCTAACATGATTGGCCCTTTCGATTAGGTAAAAATAAAACATAACACAAACTTTCAAATTTTTCTTTAATCAATAATTTAAAGCTTACAGTTGTTTGTTATAAACGCCGGCACGACGAAGCGTGCGCTCTCGGCGCCGCCTACAATCCCGAGAAACTGAAATTTCGCCACTATTAACCACTACATAAGAACCGAAACAGCTCGACACATCTAATGCGTCGCTCGCTCTGGACCATTCAAAGGAAATAACATGATTAGAGTATTAACTTTCAAATCCATCTCAAAATCTCATCAAAATTGATATCTTTTATAGACCTGAGGCCATATTTAAACATTTTTCTAACCATTACTTATTTGGAGGTTAATTTTACCGCATTAGCATTTGAATTGAATTCGACATTTATAACAATTTATTGGCAGTTTAAACAATTTTAATTCAATTCAGATATGGTTAAATTAGCCCCCTTGAATTTATTTTGATTTCCGTATTATTTGACATCCATAGCAGTAACAGTTAAAAACTCTCACCAGAAAGATTAAAATGATATCAAATTGTAAAGACTCAAGTTCAACTTTATTTTGACTTGACAAGTCTTATATATTTAAAAAAATTGAGTCATTTAACACGAGATCATTGATTTATTTGCTACATCAACATTCAATACATGGTCATGTACAATACATTAGACTTTATCATCGTTGAAATATGGGTGATACACCAAAACGGTTGTTGAGTTTTCTTTGCATAGTCTTAATGTTGTGCGAAGTAAAACCGACTTTGGTATGTAGCACCCAAGGTTTTTAATTAAATGGCCACAGGTCATAGTCCCGAGTCTTTGCATGTAAAACACAGGCGTGAGGGATACATAATTATTATTTGTGTACACGTATTGCTTCATTGCATTGAGCCGAGGGATGTCTTCATTTGTTTGGACGGTAACAACGTTCTTTTTAACATGTTAATTAGGCCGTGGCCTCACATAACAAGTAATTTGAGTCCTTATTTATACACTATATTATTAGTGGCCAGTATTTAGGCAAACTATTTGCCATATGTGGCCACGGCCTAATGTCCCAAATCATAATTGACATGCAACGCTAGCTCAGATCTTAAAAAAACAAACTCGTAACTAGCTAACCGTCGTTTATGAGGTGCGTATCGTAAAATCCATAAAAAAATATATTTCAGGGGGGAATTCCAAACACAAATGCCATCGACAAAACACTCGTGTTCAATTCCAAAATCGTTACAAAAACAAAGGGGTAATATCGTGTCGGTAGTCATAATGTCTATCTCTTTTCAAACAAGTAGACTACTTGTCTCCCTTTCTAAACGAAAATCACTCTCATATAAATGACGTAGTAACAAAAATGCTTACAAACACAACCGTAGACATCAGTATATATATCTCACTCGCACATTCATTCGCTAACACACTCACACGTTCACTCATGTCAAACCGACCGAGATACTTCGCAATATTCGAAAACCGCCATCTACTCTCAATCTTTCACGTCAGTTCACCTTGTAGGACAATTTCCACCCTGCCTTAAACTCTCGTTTGAAACAAAAGTTTAAATTTGTATAGAGTTTAGTACAGAGTATATGGACTAAGTAAATGTTAAAGGGAGCTGACATTGGGTCGAATTAAAACACAAGCGAACTTTTACAAGCTATTCGGATATGCCAAACCGTTAATATTACTAAAATAAAGTAATACATCAAAATTTTTGTTATCACCCGCAGTCAGCTGCCACCTTTCTGTCGACTTAAAACTGTTACAATTCATTTGACATTCGCTTGACAGTACCCGATTGCCTTCAAACGTCAAATTGGGCAGTACATTTATAATTATGCTGTCAGTTTTTGTCAATACTTTGTAATTTTAATATAATACGGGCATTTTATACTCAACAATTCCAATTATGGTCAGTGTTTGTCGGTATAGTCTTAGATTAAAACAAGGGGAAGATATGGTACCAAGTCCACAGCGCTGTCATAATGCATTATTACTCAATTGTAGAGGATGTATCGTCTCGTGAAGCACATGCGTGCGATTGTACTATTTTTATGTAATTATAGTCATCCAAAAGCTTTCTTGTTCATTTAATAGGGCTGCCTGCGCTCTTGTCTGACACACGCGCTGATTGGGTCCGTGTCTTACCTTTTTTGTTTTAATCTAAGAGTGTAGATTAGATGTTTTATGCAATGGAGACATGATATGAAATGCCAGTCACGTGGCAGTAAGATGAATTGTAAAGTGACAATTTATACAGAAATGTCGTGATAATGATATAAATTTGGAGTTCTCTATACTTCCCATGCAAAACTATCTTTAAATCAAGATTTAAGACAAAACCAAACGAAAAGAAAACTTTGATCTATTATATTTTGAACAATTCATAACATTCACTTGAAGTTCAACTATTGTAACCAAATAATTTGGTAAACACTTGTTGTCTTAGCTGAATTAGATTAGGTTTTAATGATCAAATATTTATTTCATTTAGGAACATATTAAGTTGACTATGTAGGGTATAGCTGTTTGAATATTCGTTGCCATACTTTCTGGATTAAATAAAACATACGCGTTTATTAAAATAATGACATTTACGCCGCGTCAACTGACATTCCATGCATTTAACGTCAAAAGACTCGTTAATCACTTATTCTTCAAGGGCACAGAGATTCGGGAAACTCAATATAACAAAATCATCGTAAAGTTCCATTTAATATTGTTCAGTTTTCTCGGACACGTCTGTAAACACTAACGACTGGTATCAAGGTGCACAAATTGAAAAAATAAAATAAAAATAAACAAAACTTTTTAAAAATAAATAGAGAAAAAAATAAATACTTCATTATATTTCCGCAAAACAGGAGAGTGTCTTAGCGACACTGGCCTCACTGTACGTGGAATTTCAAATGTCGAATGATCGTTCTAAATTTGAATTAAGTGTCGTCGGCGCAGATCCGTCTTTACCTACCCAGGGCCCCCACATTCACGGGGGCCCCGAAAGGCCGATATATTCGCTTACATTAAACATATTTTTTTAATTTAGGTAGATATTAAGAATTACCTTCAACATTTAAAATGTTAATCGGACACTTCAGTTTTCAATAAAAAATGTTACATCCCAGCAGAAAAATGTTTTTAGTTATTCACTTTTTTCCCAAATTCTTGTCCCCGGCGTGGTTTAAGACGGCCCTGCGTGGTATATGTTGCGGCGCTGGGCCCCGACTCTTGCATCTTCGACATTAATGTCGCATAGACATTATCCAAAATCATGCGATATATTAAAATTTCTATACGTTTTGAGTGAAGACCGCCATGTCTGCGGCCATGTTATGTCTATTCGACATGGATGTCGAAAGCTTGTGAATTGGGGGCCTGGTGTTGTCGGTGTTCAGTTGCGTACTGGCGCGGAGGCGGGTGGGGCGGGCGAGTGGTGGTGCCGCTCCAGGTCCTCGAGCGAGAGCGCGTTGGGCACGTGCACCGAGGGCAGCTTCCCAGCCGAAGCGCGCGCCAGGAGTTCGGGCGAGAACCACCGAGCGAGCTGGTTGTCGCCGCCGCCTGTACCACCACCTCCCATCTCTGCCAGTTGCTCTGTGGAACAAATCACTATTAAGCTGGAAGTTCGTAGCCAACTTCATGCAACAGCAGCAGACAACGTGTCGCAGCGACACTACTGGTTTCTATGTTAGACACCTTCCGTTGCTAGCGGCGACACGTCGCCTCCACAGTAATACATAGAAACGAAAGAGAATGAAGTAGTGTCGCAACGACACGTCTGCTGCTGCTGCATGCGGTGCAAAGTTAAACTACCACCAGCGTGGCCGGTACCCGGATAGGTGACCGCCTAGTGGTATTTCTAAATCGAGCGTTCCGTGCTAATATACTGGGTCGAGATTTCTAGATGACATATTTAAAAAAAAAAATACTTTCCATAGTAAATGTCAACCTTGCTCGATCATAATGTATGAAAAGTTAAAAAAAAAAATGAGAATTCACCATTGGGCCCAAAGTTGTTCAGCATGACTAACCCAACATGGGTTTTGAAAATATGCCATCTCGAAATCTCCACCTGTTATAATACTAAGATATATAAGATTTTGAAATGTGACGTCACGAAACTTGGGACCCCATCCACCTCTTGTCACCCCCTTACGTGTGACGTAATTTACGGATGGCGCCTTGTCAATAAAAAAAATCCTGTACTCACCATTGAGACTCCTCTGATGTGACTGTACGAGGAGCTGGTGCAGCGTGGTTCCGCCGCCCATGCCCCGCGACATGTTGTTCATATTGTTAAACTGTACACGAAAAACAAAAAATATATCAAAATATCTATACTACACAGTATAATAATGATTGACTTAGACCTCATAGCGCTTTAAAATCAAAAGCATTAAATAATCTGCGGGATGGAAATTTTAGACGGGTACACGGAAGCGCTCGTGGTGTAGCATGATAAGCCATTCTTAATCGATCGGCAAAGCTAAGCTACGTCTGTCGTGGTCGGTATCTGGATGGGTGACCGTCTAGTGGTATTTCAAATCGAGCGTTTCCTTGCTTCAGAAGGCACGTAATGCCGTTGGTCCCGGTTATCACTTAATTGTGATAGTCATTAAGGTAGTTGGATGCCTCCTAGGCGGCTTGAATTTATTCAATTCTATTGGCTAATCGGTTGACAACGATGATTGGACTATCGTTTTTCAGAGTAGCCCTTCAGGGTATCGCCTACAGCCGGTATCAAAGACACGGGGCCCCCGGACTACAGGAGCCCCGAACTTGTGTGTAAGCAAAAATTACTCCCAGGCAGCCTCTCAGCCAGTCCTCTTCTCAGTTCAAGTTTATTAAGAACCGATTGTAGAATCAATGGTGTAACGTTCGTCAGTGTACCCTCATCCTCCTCACCTTCAAAAGTAATTTTACCCTCCATTTGGTTTCGCCGCAGCCGCCGCTAACAAAATTTTGATACAGGGCCCGTCTAGCGCAAGCTTCGCCACTGGGCTGAAGCCACGCAAATATGGTCTTGTTTTTTTTTTATACGACTATTTCGGTAAACAAGCATACGGCCCGCCTGATGGTAGGCGGTTACCGTAGCCATATGGACGCTTGCAACACACGACCTTTCCCAAATGAGCTCTGGCGACCTTACTCACGCGCAGGAACACAACTTTACACAACATAAACTTATTTGGCTGCGGTATTCTGTAAGGTGGAGTACTTCCCCAGTCGAGCTGCTCTTTGAGCGAATAAACGCTATGCTCTACCTCTCTCAGAAAGTCTATCTTTGGTAGGAGACTATCTCTTAGCCCGATAGCTTGGCGTGGCTTTAACCCCTTAAGGTAGTTTACCCCTACCGACCCGTCTAAAATTTCCATCATGTATACTAATATTATAAAGATGAAGAGTTTGTATGTATGTTTGAACGCGCTAATCTCAGGAACTATCAATGCGATTTGAAATAATATTTTTGGTTTAGATAGAGGCTATTGGGAAAGGTATATTATATAGCATTTGAACACGGGTCAAATCTAGTAATAAAGAAATGCCATTAAAAGTTATTAAATTAATCAAATCAGGCACTAGTAAGATAGCTGAATACATCTGGATTGATCAAAATAGTTAAAAGTAATTGATATTTTTTTTTTTGTATAAAAGCGACATTAAAATGATAAATTCCTTTAAATTAATTGAACTCACAGAATTAGGGAGTTGCTGCCTCGACTGCTGAGATTGTGGGAAAGGACGAGAACCGCCCATTTGCTGCAATAACACATAATTTACATATTTTTATAGACATTGTTGTTATTTGTCTTTGCCAATCAGGAAAAGCTAAAGATAAAAGCTTTTCCCTGCGGCTTTGTTCGCGCAGACTTTTCTTTTAATTTCCCCAAGCTAATTTGAATTTATTTCCTAGCAAAATCTATTATGGTTTCGTTGATTAGCGTGTTCAAACATACTGATTAATGATCTCTTCTACGCGAGTAAAACCGCAGGGCGGAAGCTAGTATGTACGCTTGTGGAGTAATGTTTGTTACCTGCTGCTGATTGAGATAATGCTGGTGGTAATCGGGTTGTGAAGCGTACCCCATTGGTGGCGCTGCACCGCTCTGGTTACCCTGCGATTAAACATTTTAATGTTATATTCTGACCTAGATTTTTTTTATCAGTGAAAAATACAAACAATATATCGCGTTCAGCGTCAGCTAAGCGAACATGATAAGGGTTCATTGGTATTCGATAGACGTAGTCTAGGCAAGAAAAAAAACGAAACTATGGCTTCGGAAAAGTCCCGTATGAGGAGAAGAAGCGACGCAAGAAACTCCTGATTAAACTGACACGTACAGTATTTAATAATGATAAGCTTCAGAAACGGGTGAAGTAGCAACTGCACTGAGGTGCACACAGCTCGAAAGCTTGTGATTGACTGCCCTTCCAAATGCAACACGCACACATTTAGTAACAGTTACGTCTTTACCATCAGAGCACACAGAGCTCGTGCCTCCAAAGGTTATTCGGTTACACTACTCAATGTTTCACCAATTTAAAATTAAATTGTTTATTGGACGCTAGATCAGGTTTTAATTTTAACAACAACAAAAATATAAAATCACATCAGATAAATATTTTTTGTTATAAACTTTTTTACTTTCCAATGGGGCCCAAATTCGAGTGCGATAGGGCCCCGGCATGGCTTAAGACGGCCCTGTTTATTAACTTTCGACTATCAGTGATGCCACTTAACTCAATCCTTCAAGGACGATGATAAAATGACCCAAAAAGTCAGACCAACCCAACTTCCTAACGTGACGATCAAGTCCACAATTGGGTCGAAAGTAATTTTAGGTAAGTCGGATGTCCATGTTTTTTTATGTCAGCAGTTCGAGAAACTCGGTCCACCTAGATAAAGTAAATGGTTACTGCTGCCCATGACCATTTATAATACCAGAGGTACTGCAACTTTGTTGCCAAATTTAAACACCCTTTTCAAACCCCATATCGTAGCGCTGACGGAAAACACGGATTTTTCTATAGATTTTTAAATGGCATATGACGATTTCTATTTTTACGTTATCACTAGCTGTAAATCTTCCTAAAATAAAGCAATACAATAAAAAAAAGTTTCACAGCCGCACGCTCCGTTGATGCTAAGAGTTTGTTAGTTTGGACTGACCTTAACGATAGGCCTGCCCTGCGGCATCTTGGGCGGCTGCGTCCACTGCTGCTGCTTGGGGCTCGGCGCGTCAGACTCCTTGTCCGCCGTCATCTTACGCAGCACCTGATTATACAATACAACCAACACCTCGTCACACATTTATCATTTCTAAGGTGCAGCTCCAGTATATTGGGAGTCAAACTTACAGACCGCATAAAAAACACTATACTACGATCCAAAACACGAATCGCTGATGTGTCTTTTAAGGCGGCTAAGTTGAAGTGGGACTGGGCTGGACACGTGTGCCGCATGCCGAATGATATGTGGGCGAAAATTACCACAGAGTGGACCCCACAAAATGTTAAGCGGTGCCGTGGCAGACCTCGCCGGAGATGGCGGGACGAATTAGACAATTTCAAAAATAACTGGTTCAGCGTTGCAGCCGACCGAGAAGTATGGAAAAAGGAAAGGGAGGCTTTTGCCCAGCAGTGGGACAGTATAGGCTAATAATAATAATAATAAATAAGGTGCAGCAGAGACGACAGACCTTTTGTGCGAAGGAGTCTGCGGCACAAAAAAAAGTCCGTCTCGGAATTTTCACAGATTCAAAGCACACGACATACATCTTCGATCATTCTGTCTGGATCTGTAGGGACGTACAGTAATACCCAACTAATATGGCTTACCGATGTACCTGCGCAGAAGAAACAATTTCAAAGCGCGGGAAATGCTATTGGTCGGCAGCTGCCGCCATACGTCTGGAGGGGCGTGACTTGCGAGTGAGACGGAAATAACAGCTGCAGTATATTATGAACCTTATAGTAGTGATCTAAGGTTGATCGTAAGTTTTAAGCATTCTTTCGTTAATCTTCGCCATACTTTCTTTTCTGTGCGAACGAAGATTCACGACGCGCCTTATCAGTTGGGTACTACTGTACACGCTATGGAAATGCAGATATTGTTATGTATTATTTTGTACTTGAAATACAATAAATGAAAGTACACTAAGTAATCAAATCCTGATCTGATGACAATGGGACCAAACGGGGAGGGGCCCCTGAGGTTTTGATAGGAGAGTCCTAATGCCTATGTTACAGGCTTACCTAGTATAAGTATTAGGTACTCAACCGAGCAACTATAATTACTAGCTGGAATCCTTTCTATTGTTATTTTATATCTACATAATTATGTCATATTAGCTGCACTTTTTTACACTTATTTTTTCGTGAATAAGTATTATTATTATTATTAAACGGGAAGTGTACCCTTCCAAACAAAAAAATAATTTTCCAAATTGGTTAATAAATGACGGAGTTATGAGGTAACAAACATAAAAAAGTACATCCATTCCTGGGTTTTTTGTGACTGTACTTGCATTGTCCAATATACTAACTAATGTAAAAATCAAGTCAATCCGACCGCTGCAAGTGGGTGAAATTCGACATGCAAGATAGCAGACATACATTGCAAGTTTAATAAATGCTTGTAAAAAACAAGCCTAACAGTAAAAAAAAAAAAACAAACATTAACTTGCAAAAAGGTTAAAACTAAACACAGTAAAACGATGATAATACTCACAGATGTTGGTGTGAAGGAGATGGGTGTAGGGTGTTTCGGGTGGTGCTGCATCTCGTGGCGGCGGCGGTAGTTCTCGCGCTGCTCCTCCAGCTTCTTCTTGATGAGCGCGTTCTGCATGATCGACTGCGTGTGTGCGGCTAGTTCACGCGGGGAGGGGATGCGGGCGGGAACGCCTGCCGCGATATTACTTTATTGTTAGCTAACATTACAATACAATACATACAACTTAGACTGCCCGCGCACTAGGCAGCCAGGCTGCGGCAGCCGCAGCCTCGCTACCGAAGCCTGGCTGCCTAGTGCGCGGGGAGGTTTACTGTGTTATGTTCAATAACGACACATAACAACCTAATATAGAATTAGAATGCCAATTAAGAGAGCCGAAACTATATAAACACCTGGGTGTGACTAAACATCGCTTAAACCATCTCATGTAATAATAGTTTCAGGCCACTAAAAATGTTTATGGTTTCAGTTGCAATCATGCTGTATTTGAATGAAAATAAGTAATCGCAAAACTATTAGGGATGCAACGAATACTATTATTCGTATTCGCCGTATATATTTTTTACGAATATTTACGTTGATGTGCGATGTACAATCCCACGCCAATTAAGGGTTATACCTGATTTTAACTGTGTTAGGAGATTTATTAATGGTAAAAAGACTGAAAACTCAAAAAGATACCCTAAGAACATTTTATAGAGACGATTGCCATTATATAAATAAAAAAAGAAAAATATATTAAGGCGGCAATAAAACATG
This sequence comes from Achlya flavicornis, assembly GCA_947623365.1. NCBI lineage: Eukaryota > Metazoa > Arthropoda > Insecta > Lepidoptera > Drepanidae > Achlya > Achlya flavicornis. The sequence continues at coordinate 3,124,801 of OX392487.1, forward strand.
TTCTACGCTACCTGGATGGTGCACGGTCAACGTGTTAGGACTGGTGGCCATTATAGGCGACACACAGTATGCTGCGTCCGTAGTGCAAATTATCAATATAGCAAGTTACGAGGTAAAGAGATCCGATCAAAGACACACATAGATTGTACGTTGTCTTTAAATACGACGTAATAATTAAAGTCTCTTAATCAAGCGGCTCTGACTTATACTGGGGGATATTGTGAGATGGAATGTATTAACCTATGTGGAATTTCTTATCCCGAAAACCTTTTACCAAGGTATCAACTCTGAAATCGCGAAACAAAATTAATCTTTTCATACAAAAGATCAACCTTACTCGATCTTCCACTGTAAAAAAAAACAGCAAAACCAACACAACTTTGGTTTCGAAAACATGCCATCTCAAAGTATCGACCCAGCGATATGGTGTATATCCGTGTCTCACTTTTCTTTTTGGCAAATGGATGGAAATAGCTTTTTTTTGCATAATTAAATGAATGTCACAAATACTCATATGGTATGGCTAGTTTAATAACGTCTTATTTCCAATTTGTTCAGTTCAAAGAAAACCAATTATATGCAATACCAAAACGTCACAAAATAAAGTATTTTGTATGAGACGTTCAATATTGTTTATCTTTGATCGGAGGTAAATAGCAATGTTACAGCGGAATATAAAAACGAGCGCATACAGTTCGAATCAAAACTTTGCCGTTCCCAAGTTGTTCGCGAATATATATTGAAAATAGCGTTGCAATAGCCGTGGTACGTCCGGTATTGTTTAATCCTTTGACTGTTTGATGAACCGCGCGGCGAAGAAAACAATAGAAATCAATTGTCATTTTTTAACCGCAAGTCAAGGGATATATTAGATTTTTCTGGAACGTTTATCATGCTCAAGTCAAGTTTTGAGTGGAGATTAAAACAACAGCGGCCTGAAAAAATCTAATTAGTCCTATTTACAGTATCAACGATTTTTTTCTTTTGTCAATCAAACAAAAAATTGCCTCACGCGATGTACAAACAAGTGACGTCACGAGATGCTACACATTTCACAAGTAAGTGACGTCACGAGCCCCCACTCGTACTTTGACGCGCAAAGTACGAGTAATTCTTAATAGTCTTTGTAATTTTTTATTGATTTGATGATGCAAGAAATACGTGTCCAATATTTTTTGAAAATCTAAGAGACGGAGTAATTACAATTACGATTTTGTTACCCGCATTTAAGCCGCATCTTTATTGAAATTGGAACCTGCACCAATGATACTAGGTTTATTTTCGATTAACACGATCTATTCTTGAGAATTGGTCTGTGTCAAATTTTATATTCGAACTGTAGCCTACAAAAAGAGTAAATTAAGTTGAGGAATAAATACAATACAGTTAAAATAGAAAAGAAAGATTTTTAATAATGTTTTTAAATCTTATTACAAAAATATGATCTAGTTTTTTATGTTCACTGAGAATATAACTATTCTATGAAACCTCCATGCATTTAATTACATGGGAAACTAATATATTAATTTTCAAATTTGCGTTATTCTTAGTATACTGAAATATTACACTGAAACTAGATTTAAACTTGAAAATTAAGTATTTATAAATCTATATTCATACAAAACATAACTTGATAATATTGTTGATCAATTTTGGGGGGTATCAATGGGTGGGAGGCAATTTGAAAAATAAGTAGTAGTAGTAAGACTACTTTTTTAAAATAAATTAAAATTAATGTTTAAAATAATATAAATGAGGTGCATACCAATTTAACTAATATTATAAATGCGAAAGTGAGTTTGTTTGTTTGTTACGCCTTCACGCCTCAACTACTCAATGGATCATCATGAAAAGGCTCCTTTTATCCCAGGAACGCGGGTGAAACAGCGGGGGACAGCTAGTTACTTATAAATACTTATCTCCCACCTAATATTACATTAAAACTAATTTCAGTGAACGGTAAACTTAGAATAACGTTGTATTAATAATTGAAAAGCAGTTCATTGATCAAGCAATATAATATAATGTAAATGCGGGTATTATGAATACCTTGGTGCGGCAGTGGCGACAGCCTGAGCGGCTGGTGGTGGGGCGGCACCACTAAATGCGGCGCCGCGCCCGAACCGCCCACTCCCACACCGCTTGGCAGTGGGGACCCACCCATCTGGACATAAACATATTCATAAGGGTGGATATCCACCAGAGATGTGAAGCGAAGATTTTTTACTGTTCATAGGCCTGTGTTTGACCTCAATCTCACCACGGTAAGTGATGATGTGGCCGAAGGTGGTAAGTACACAAAGCCTAGAAGGAACTGGTTCTCAAGTTCAGTTGTCGGAACACACCGATAGGTGCTTGGCAACAAATTTTCAACTCGATAGTTGTAGCCAGCCAGGATGTGGGTACTACAAAGTACCCTACCACCGTGCAATGTTTTTCTTCACCGAAAGCTCAAGCTAATTGTAAGGATTCGAATCTGGGACCTTCGTCTCGGTATCCAACGTCAATGTGTTTTAGTTGAACATACAGCTGACCAAAGCAAGCTTAACTTTCACTTTATAACTCTAATGAAGCGATACATTTTTCAGTTAAAATATATTCCTCGCTACACATCTCTGGTGGATATCCAGCCTTAGTCAAGATATCATTTTAGAGGTTGACAAGCAGCGGGGATACCGCTTCAGGCTGCAGGATCCCATTATATGGAGTTCTAAATCATTTAGACCTCAAGGGGGTCTCCGGAAGAGTCAATCGATGGCTCCTTTGATATTTATGTCATCATCATCGTCATCAGCCTATAATGTCCCACTGCTGAGCACAGGCCTCCTGCACACAAATCAGAGTGAAAGGGAATGGGCATGTGTGGTGGACACATGCCCACTGCGGATCAGCTGAGGCATCGCAAAAAACAGCTGTTTCATACATTTTAGCCGACAGACATTGACCTTTTGTATGAAAAGCTGTTTTTATTTTGCCATATCGAAGTTGGTCCCACAGCAAAAGTGGTTTCATTAATTGTCGTATCCATCTGTATACGGTTACTCAATGAATCAACGCCCTCTATTAACAGGCCCTTACACGAACCAAAACTCGAATAGTAAATTGAACTTTTCTTTCAAAGATTAGTTATTCAAAACTACACCTTATACTGTTAATAATAGAGTAGTAGGTAGTGACGTGGGTACCTGTCTCTGGTGCTGATGCAGACGCAGTATAGTGAGCAGGACCTCGCGGTGACGACTCTGCAAGCCGGGGTTGCCCAGCTGCTGCATTAAATGCTGCACCGTTATCTCACCGGCTTTCAGACCTGGGAACAACCGGTAGTTTTTTTAGAAAACACAAACTTCTGTCACTATGCTTTGTAAATTTCGATATCGTATCGAATTTTCTTACATAGAAATTTTAAAATATAACACAAAGGAGTAGTAAAGTGGGAACAAACCATTTCATTTAACGAAAAGCTTAAAAATATTTCGGACTAAAAGCTAAAAATTATGTGACCTAACACCAGGTTGAGGGAGTCTCATTTATGTGACATTATTTGACAAGGACGGGGGGGGGGATCATGAAATTCGTATGACGTAATTTAATGAGGACCCCTAATATAGACATCTACTAAGAACAGACAAAAAAGAAGGAGCTAGTAACTAAATTATAGAACGTAATTACCGTGCACAATGGCCTGCGCCTCAGGGCGCTGCAGCAACTCCCGGTCTCCGGGCGGCAGGTGCCCCATGTCGCTGCTAGCCTGCACCTGCTGCACCTGCTGCTGCTGCTGCTGTTGCTGCCGCTGTCAATACAAACAATAAGTTTACATAACAACATACTATTTTGTGACAAGTAGATCATAGCGATTATTCGCTCAAAGAGCAGCTCGACTGGGGAAGTTCCTCCACCTTACAGCATACCGCAGCCAAATAACTTTAAAATCTTAACTATAATATTATAAATGCGAAAGTGAGTTTGTTTGTTACGCCTTCACGCCTCAACTACGCAACGGATCATCATGAATCAATTCATGCAGATAGCCTATGGTATGGCGAAGGACAGTGGCTACTTTTTATCCCGGGAACGCGGGTGAAACCGCGGGGACAGCTAGTAATTTATAAAGTTGTTTTCCTGCGCGTGAGTAAGGTCGCCAGAGCTCATCGAGATCGGGGGATAGGTCGATAACGCGTGAGTGATGCTTATGGGTTGCAAGCGTCCATATGGCTACGGTAAACACTTACATCAGGCGGGCCATATGCTAGTATACCGACTCCGTCGTATAAAAAAATCAACGAAAAAACTAAAAGAACTTGCAGAGTGGCGATTACGTTGCGTTTTCATTTTATTTCCATAAATTCGTGTATTTTGATTTTTATTGCATTATCGGTGGTGCTTTATCCAATAAAGATCAATCCATGTGTACCAGTGAAGTGAAATGAATTATGTGTATCGTGACTTTTCATGTTTTCTCAAAGTCCGGGAAATGGGACAGTGCAGACTATGTGAAAATGAATTATTGTTACTAGAACCTATAATAAAACTCGACCTTATCGAAATACACAAGCCGTGTGAAGCCGTGAAGGAAAATAAAGAAAAATATACAATCATAAGAGACGAAGCAAGAATCAGATTACTAAATAAAAACAAGGTGTGGTGTAGTAACCGGCAAACTTCTATATTGCTCGCCAGTGTACCTGCGCAAACCATTCCCCACTATGCACATAGAGTAATGTATGTACCATGTAAAATCCGGACAAATGTCGAATTTACGGCACACCGATTCTAGCTTAACTTTGCCACTCGATTAAGAACGGCTAATCATGTTATACCACGGGCGCTTCTTCTTTAATACTAAATACTGGGTAGAGATTTTGAGATGGCATATTTTCGAAACTTGGTTGGGTTGCTCAAAAACCTTTACTATGGGAAAAACACAGAATTCTCAAAAAAATAATGTTTTCGATCATAATGTATAAAAAAAAGATTTTATTTCGATATTTCAGTATTTGTTCCTTAGTATGCATGCATATGCAGCATGACTAACCCAATATAGGTTTCGAAAATATGTGATCTCGAAATCTCCACCCGGTATCATGATGATGAAGACTGACCGAAGGTGAAAAAGTGATGAACCCACCTGTTGCACCTGCAGGAGCTTGTATAGGAGCTCCTGCGGGATGTGCGGCTGCTGCTGTTGTTGCTGTTGCTGCTTCTGCTGCTGTTGCTGCTCCATGCTCTTATTCAGCATCTGGACAACAATTTACAAAAAAAATTTAATGGTTAATTTGTAATGTTTTGTTTTTATTTTTACTGACGATTAAACATTTTCACTTGTTTTTGACGTTTTCGAAAGTTATTGAACCAATTGCGATAAAAAAAAATGGAACTTTAGAATAGGAATGCGGCCTGGGTAGCATTTTTTTTTGTTATACCACTAAGGTGGCAAACAAGCATACGGCCCGCCTAATGGTAAGCGGTTACCGTAGCCCACGGACGCTTGCAACACCAAAAAAATATTATAGTAATTCTAATTAGTCCGTCAGTTAGATTATCAAAAAATATTAGACACGTATTTTTTGCTTTACCAAATCATCAAAATTTTACAAAGCTCGTCAAATTTCGGGAATGAGGGAGTTTTAGTATGTGGTTTACAGATAAATACAAACCTGTAGTAAGCTCATGGGCTGCGGCTGCGGCTGCGGCTGTTGCGGCTGCGGCTGGTGGTGGTGCGGGTGTTGGTGCGGGTGCGAGTTCCGCTGCGGGGGCTCCGCCGCCGCGGGGACTGCGTGTCCGCCGGACACTTGCGCCAACTTTACAATCAATATAATTATAAGCTATTACTCGACACTATATTGAAAGAGAAGATGCATCTAAAACCATAGCAAATAACAAATTAGAAAATATGTACTTGATAAAACTATATTCTATTTTAGTTTAAGGTATTATAATATTATATTTTGATTTATATTTAACCATACTTCTTCTAGTTCCATATAGTTAATATAGCGAATATCAATTATATATTTTTGCTATGATGCATTTAGGCATACATGTTTTGGAGTTCATTCCAGATCGATACCTTTAATTGTATGCAATAGTCATGTATTGATTGTATTCTGTGTTGTGTGCTATAAAGTAAATAAATAAAAATAATCAATTCAATGAATAATTGACTTGACATTTAGAAGGATAACGCAAGATTAGAGCAAATGATAATTGGACTGTTTTGTTTTGGACAAAAACTTAAACCGACTTCAAAGTACACCAAGAAGTAATCAAATCCGGATCTCATGACAATGGGACCAAACGGGAAGTGTACCCATCCATATAAAAAAAAAAACCAAATCGGTAAATAAATGACGGGGTTACGAGGTAACAAACATAAAAAAGAAAATACAACCTCCTCCTTTTTTTGAAGTATGTTAAAAATGAATGGTACTAACGAGTCGTTTGAAGGCGGAGAGGTCGTGGTCGGGCACGTTGTGCGGCTGCGCGTGGTGCGCCGGCCGCAGCCGCGCCTCCAGCTCCTCCAGGCTGTGGATCTTGCCGCCCACTGAGTTCACCTCTGCAAGTATAAACAAACAAACAAACATATAGTAATCTAAAATTATACTACAAAAATAAAAAACGGCCCAGTGCGAGTCGGACACGAATGGTTACGTAAAATATTAACTAACACAACTTTGCTATGAAAAAAAAAACCTTTCCTTTGTGGTCCATTTAATTTTATTTCATTTTTAGGGTTCCGTAGCCAAATGGCAAAAAACGGAACCCTTATAGATTCGTCATGTCTGTCTGTCCGTGTATGTCACAGCCATTTATTTCCGAAACTATAAGAACTATAATGTTGAAACTTGGTAAGTAGATGTATTCTGTGAACCGCATTAAGATTTTTACACAAAAATAGAAAAAAAAACAATAAATTTTGGGGGTTCCCCATACTTAGAAATGAAACTCAAATTTTTTTTTTTCATCAAACCCATAAGTGTGGGGTGTCTATGGATAGGTCTTCAAAAATGATATTGAGGTTTCTAATATCATTTTTTTCTAAACTGAATAGTTTGCGCGAGAGACACTTCCAAAGTGGTAAAATGTGTGTCCCCCCCCCTGTAACTTCTAAAATAAGAGAATGATAAATCTATAAAAAATATATGATGTACATTACGGTGCAAACTTCCACTGAAAATTGGTTTGAACGAGATCTAGTAAGTAGTTTTTTTTTAATAGGTCATAAATTGAAATTAATATCAAATACTCAGGTCTATCCTACCATTTACTTATATACCTACAGGTTTGTACGGAACCCTCGGTGCGCGAGTCTGACTCGCACTTGGCCGGTTTTTTATTTTTTGTTATAGCTGCAATAGAAATACATATTCTGTGAAAATTTCAGGTGTCAACCTATTACGGTTCGTGAGACACAGCTCACTGACAGACAGACGGACGGATGGACGGACAGCGGAGCCTGCGAACCCTAAAATTGGCATTCTTTATATGTATTTTAGTCATTCAAACTATGTATGTACTCTAGTACTTTAACTGTATGGTGGTGGTACCGACCTGGTGTAGCCTCCGCGTTGGCTCTGCGCAGCAGGTCGAGCAGCGAGGGCGGCGGCGCCCGGCCGCTGGCCGGCGAGATGGGCGCGAACACGTGCTGCTGCTGGGGCACCGCCGCGGGCCCGCCCGGGGCCGCCGCCGGCTGGGGCTGCGGCTGGGGCTCTCCCGACACCGACTTGTCCAGATCTGAACACACACAAACTAAATAAACACATGTATTACAACTTCTTCTTAGTCGTGCAATCTTGGCAGAGTGGTCGTGGTCATGGATTGTCCCTTTCGCGCATGACCGCTGCATTAGCAATGTTCCTCCATTTTTGTCTATTTGTGGCGTTTCGGGAACATTCGGTTATGGTACATTGCGTGGCAGATTTTATGAGGTCAAGCCACCTGGTTGGAGACCGACCACGTGAACGTTTGCCTTCAACTCGACCTTGGATGACCAACCTCTCCATAGAATTATGAATACGGGTGACTTGTCCGAAAATTTTTTGGATTCGTATCTGATCAATCGACGAAAGTCTTTGTTTAATCCGGAGTTGTTTTAATATGGAGACGTTGGTACGACGTATTACAACACAAACATCATTTCAGATATGAACAACAAAGTATAATACCGGCCAAGGTAACCCAAAAAAAGAGTTACGTAAAGACGTTTCTGAACTTTTTTTGGAATCCTTGTATTTTGGGTTTTATTGCACATTATCGGTGGTATTTTATCCAATAAAGATCAATCCATGTGCACCAGTGAAGTGAAGTGAAATAAATTATGTGTATCGTGACTTTTCAAGTTGTCTCAAAAAGTCCGTGAAGAGTTTTAGTACAATGACCACCAGTGTAATAAAACATGACTTTTATGGACGGTGGTGGCTGACTGTGGACTAATGTTAAAGTGATTTATTGTGACTGGAAACTATAATAGTACAACTCAACACTGGCAGAAATAAGTCCTAATTTATGTCCCACTGCTGAGCACAGGCCTCCTTTCACAAATGATCGTGAAAGGGAATAGGCAGATACTCCACCACGCGCGCCCACTGCGGCGAGGTGGAGGTAGGCTAGTGGTCAACCTACTGTTGGAGTTTTCAAGCCGCCTTGTATGCCTCCAACTAGCTTAACGACTATCACAATTAAGTGATAACCGAGACCAACGGCTTTACGTGCCTTCCGAAGCACGGAAACGCTCGATATAGAAATACCACTAGGCGGTCACCCATCCACGTCAAAACCACGACGGTGGTAGCTTAACTTTGCCTGCTAGATCACGAGCTCAGTTACTTACCATCAACAATATTATTGAGCAGTCTCTCGTAATGGCGGGCGTCGTTGGTGGGACTCTCTCGGCGGAACCAGCGGCTGAACCGACTGCCGCCTTCAGACTCACCACCACCGTTCTGTCAAAACAATAAACAAATCAAAAAAAAACCCTACACAAAATACATAAAATTGAAACCCTACATGGGAATGGGAATATATTAGCTATGCCCCAAGGGTATCGTCCGCGTTCCCAAGATAAAAAATGGCATAGATAAATCTAATGGTATTTCATATAGGGTGATTATAATTCTTATGTCACTGGGTACAAAGGAAAGTATGTATTAATCAAAGTCAAAGTTTAGACCTCCACTTATGAAGATCAAAGACGGACTATGTAGGTTCAGAAGTCAGTCTTCAAATGACAAGAGCCAGCAAGAAAATGCTCACAGAGTTGTGTTTAGCATCGAATAAATTTTGAAATAGCAAATACATATAAAAAGACTTGGACTTCAATGGATCGGACAGATGGTTTTACAGTCGCGAACTTTTATTTTAGAACCCATTTAAGATTGAAAATCGTACAGCAAACATATAACGTCAAGCTACTATGTGAGTACATTAGTTATACCGGCATTGAGTACGCAAAGTGCACTGACATTACTAGCTCTCAGATAACTTTCGACTTTATTAAATATCAAGGAAATGGGTATTATATTATATCTATGATCGTGACTGTACATAATAACAAAATTTGTCTTGATTTCATCTTAAAAAATATAATGTAATTTTCAAAGGCATGATAGCTCAGAGGTCGGGACGTCGGATGCCGAGAAGAAGGTCTCGGGTTCGAATCTTGCAATGAGCTTGAGCTTTTGGTAAAGGAATACATCATGAGGAAACCATAGCATGGTGGTACAGTAGTACTCAACTGATAAGGCGCGTCGTGAATCTTCGTTCGCACAGAAAAGAAAGTATGGCCCGAATATTAACGAAATAATGCTTAAAACTTACAATCAACCTTAGATCACTACTATAAGGTTCATATACACTGCAGCTGTTAGTTCCGTCTCACTCGCAAGTCACGCCCCTCCGCACAAATGGCGGCAGCTGCCGACCAATAGCATATTCCGCGCTTTGAGATGTATCTTCTGCGCAGGTACATCGGTAAGCCATATCAGTTGGGTACTACTGTAAGGTACTTTGTAGCACCCACCTGGCCACATCATCACTTACCATGGTTAGACTGTGGTCAAACACTGGCTTATACGCAGTAAAATGTGATGGGATTGACTCACCGTAAGCACGTCAGGAATGGTGTCAAACTTGAGGAACTCGTCGAGATTAAACTCCGGTTGTTCGTTATTGGACTGCGCCTCCTCCGACTTGGACTCCACGCCAGAGTCCTTGTCCTAATTGTGATCAAAACAATTACATTAGAAATACAGCATTATAACCAGTTCCTGAAAGGAAACTTGCGCTAATATTAACTATCCTAATCCTAACCCCTCCATTTTGCTAAATAATAATATTAAATTTAAGAATCGTTCTGATATTACTTGTCACTCTGTGGAACGCGTATGCGAGGTGGCTTGTGCAGAGATTGAAAGCTCCATCATTATATGTGTGTATAGGCCTCCCGCGTCTAATTTTTCGTTGTTTTGTTCTATAATGGAACAAATACTTAGTAAATTATCTAGGTGTAATAAGTCAATAATTATTTGTGGTGACTTTAATATTGACATCCTGATACCCTCATTAGATAGAAATAACTTTATTACTTTATTTAAATCATTTAATATGTCTCTTCTATTTAATGAGCCCACGAGAGTAACGGCTACTAGTTCGTCTTGTATTGATAACATAATTACTAACGGTAACGTTTTAGAGAAGTCCATAATAGGTGGCGTCCGTTCGGATCATTTGGCACAATTGGTAAAATTACCGTGTAAAAAACTTAGGTCATCCATAACGAAAACATTTAGGTCAGTTAATCAAACAAGATTAAATAATTTCAGCGTTAATATGGATTATAAAATTAGTAACACTATGTATATTTCTGATGATCCAAATGTAAACTATGACAAAATATTTAGAGATATTTGCAACGAATTTAATGTATCTTGTCCAATCAAAACTAAAAAGGTAAATAATAAACTTCAATTCTGTAACTGGGCAACTAAAGGAATCAGGAAGAGTAGGGATAACATGTATGATCTTTACCATCAGAGATCTTACAATAGTAATGAAAACTTTCATACATATGTTAGGAACTATTCCAAGTTATTTAAACAGGTATGCATTCGAGCTAAGGCCATCTACATAGGCAATAGGGTAAATAATTCTAATAATAAAATTAAAACAGTGTGGCAGATTATTAATACAGAGACTGGTAAAAATAAAATCAAAGATAATACTTTTTGTCTTAAAATTAATGATAAACTAATATCAGATAAATTAGAAGTAGCATCTGCTTTTGAAACTTTTTTCTCAAATATACCTATGGAGGCTACTAAAAATCTTGCTTCGTCTTCCACGTTAGCAGAATCGATTTTACAGAAGACTTTTCAACGAAACATTCCAGACTTCGCATTCACCCAGGTTAGTGACTATGACATTATCACGGCTTTCAAGTCACTAAATATGAAAAATACAGAAGACTTATGGGGTTTGTCAGTTAAAGTTATACAGTCAATTATTTTTAATATTGCCCCTATTTTAGCCCTAATTTTTAACCAATGTCTCGAACAGGGCAACTTTCCTGATTTAATGAAATACAGCAAAATTGTTCCGATTTTTAAATCGGGATGTAAAAACAATCCCTCAGATTACAGACCGGTCTCAGTACTTCCTGCATTAAGTAAGATTTTTGAAAAGATTGTGCTAAACCAAATGTTAAGGCATTTTAATAACCACAAGATACTCCATGATGATCAGTTCGGTTTTACGAGAGGTAAGTCCACTACGGATGCGGGAGCTAAACTTATTAAGCATATTTTTCAGGCCTGGGAGTGCTCACACGATGCTATTGGTATCTTTTGTGATCTCTCCAAGGCATTTGATTGCGTAGATCACCAAACGCTAGCTCTTAAACTTAAGTTATACGGAATTCGCGGAGTGGCTCTCGATCTTGTGGTTTCCTATCTTTCAGGGCGCCAACAAAAAGTAGGAATCAATGGTAGTGTGTCATCGGGCTCCTTAGTCAAATTAGGCGTACCTCAAGGCTCGATTTTAGGCCCATTTCTGTTTCTAGTTTATATAAATGACCTACCTTATATGGTGAAAGAACTATCAGATGTCGTTTTGTTTGCAGATGATACGTCTCTGATATTTAAAGTAGATAGAAAAGACAAAGATCTTTTAAAAGTTAACTACGCTCTGAAGACTGTGTCTCAATGGTTTGCTGCCAACAATCTTATGTTAAACTCAAAAAAAACAAAATGTATAAGATTTTCATTACCAAATGTACCAAAAGTTGATACCAGTGTTATTGTGGATGGTAATAAACTTAATGTAGTAGATAAGACTGTTTTTCTTGGTCTGACTATAGACTGTAGATTGCAGTGGGGTGCTCACCTGGAAGCCTTAGGTGGTAAACTGAGCTCCGCTGCGTTTGCAGTCAGCAAAATAAGGCAACTGACGGACATTAATACAGCCAGATTAATTTATTTTGCATATTTTCATAGTCTTATGTCTTACGGCCTTTTGCTGTGGGGCTCTGCCGCAGACTTGGAATCAATTTTTGTATTACAAAAAAGGGCAATTCGCGCCATCTACTGTTTGGGTTCTCGCGAGTCTCTACGAAATATATTTCCGGATATTAATATACTAACTTTGCCCTCTCAGTACATTTTTGAAAATATTATGTATGTCCGCAAGAACATTAATTTGTTTCCAGTCAATAGTGACTATCATGATAGAAACACTAGAAACAAAGACAAAATAACTGTACCTAGATTTAGATTAGCTAAAGTAAATAAGTCCTTTCTTGGGAATTGTATTAAATTTTACAATAAAATTCCTCATAGCGTGACCAGTATGTCCTTTTTTAAATTTAAGGAACATATCAAAAAGCGGCTGTTGAGTAGGGCTTATTATAAAGTGTCTCATTATATTGACGACAAGGATGTATGGAAGTAGCTTCTCTCTGCACCTGCCTCACTGAGCAGATAGTTCAAGGTCCATTTTAATTCAAAGTATGCTATTATTATTATAAGTTATATTTTTAGGTTACAGATTATCTGTGCCTATTGTAATTAAATTAATTCAATTCAATGTTCTTCATTTATTTAGTTTGATATAAATGCATCGATTTATTATGTCTGTCTAATTGTTATATTTTTTTATTTTGTGATATTTAGTCTAAGCTTGTCAATAGTCACAGTGATAACAAATTGTGTGTTTAGTGTTTCCCTTTAGTTATTTTTTATTTCTAAGGCAGACTTAAGTAAGTCATGCTCACTTTAAGGCCTTTGCTTGCGGCGGCGTCGTGTGACGGGTCGCTCACTTCCCTCCAATATGGCGAGGAGGGCGATGGCTGCCACACGCGTCATACTTGTGAACAGGTGCTGCTTGTGGGGGCTGGTCTGCTTAAGTTTGCTATTTATTTACTTATTAAATATTTTTTCAGTCTACTTTGTAATTTTGCCGCCGCGCCGGGGCACGCAATTGTTTTCAGTGCGATTAGAATGTAAATATTATGTAATTAATCTAAGCCTGTTTTGAAAAGAGTAATTGCTGAGTTTATTGCCGGCTCTTCTCAGCAAATGCAACCTTCCGAACCGGTATTAGAGTATTAGAGTCAGACTTTTCATAAGTGCCTGCGAAGGTCTATTTGAATAAATGATTTTGAATTTTTAACGAATATTATAAATGACGTGGTTTCGATTCCCACGCAGGGCATGCATTTGTGTGCATGAACATATATGTGTATGTCCTGAGTCTGGTTGTAATTAATTATATAAAGTATGTATTTACAAACAAAAAGTAGTATATGTATTATATCAGTTATCTGGTTTCCATAATACGAGCTCTGTTTAGTTTGGAATTAGATGACCGTGTGTGAGGATTGTCCCAGGATATTTATTTAAATGCGAAAGTGAGTTTTTTTGTTTGTTACGCCTTCACGCCTCGTACGTTTCAACTACTCAACTTTACGTACTCAACGGATCATAGGATAGCCTATGGTATGGAGAAGGACAAAGGCTACTTTTTATTCCGGGAACGCGGGTAAAACCGCGGGGACAGCTAGTTACCAAAAAAGAATCATGGCGAGATTTGTACAAAAAAATAAAGATTTTTAGAATGACGTTATAATTGATCCTTGGTGCCTAAGGAATATTTTGAGCCATTTAAAATATTTTAGAACCCCGGGATAAAATGCGAATTTCTATGGCATGCCGGCGAATCGCGATTATTCGCGACCAACACCGATATGCTGTTGTTGTTATGTTTTGCGGGGTTTATAAAATATTTCATGTATATTAACATGTTGCTGGTAATGTAATTTCAACATTGGAAGTGATTCAAACCCCTCTAAAAGATTTTTTTTTTTTGTACTAATCAATGTATGGATCTCGGCATGATTCTTTGTCTATCTGTCTATCTATCTATTGTATTGTACATACGTTGGTGTTGTTGGCAGATTCGTTTTGCGCGGCGGGCGAGGTAGTGTCGCGCCACAGCTCCGCCGCCGCCGGCGACCGAGAACCGCCGTTATTGTTCCATTTCTAACATATAGACAAACAATGCAAACGTCTACATATTTTTTTATACAACAAAGTCGGTAAGCAAGCCACCGCTTCGGTTTCACCCGCATTCCCGAGGTATCGTATGTTTTCCCGGGATAAAAGTATCCTATGTGGTAATCCAAAACATATTTTATCTGTGTGCCAAATTTCATCCAAATCCGTTCAGTAGTTTATGCGTCAAAGAGTAACAAACATCCGCACATGCAAACTTTCGCGTTTATAATATTAGTAAGGATTTTTTTGAAGCAATGCTATTACGTTTCAAAGCAATAGACATTTAGACTAGTCATAAGGGAAGTTAATAGAGAGAGTACACAATATATTCTTGTCTCCCACCTTATAGTAGGCTTTGTCAATTAACCTCTTTTTTGTCATATCCTCATAGTATCCTAGCTTCCTTGTATGTGATAAGTGGGACAATCAACTTTTTTTTGTTTGTAATGCTGGTCCGTTGTCCAAGAGACAATAGTGACCCAGATTAAAAAAAGAAACTGTTATAATATCTGCTACTAATGTGCTCAGGAGCTACGTCAAAAATTTACAGTACAGTATCTACTATATTTAGTATCTACTATATTCACAGTAAGTACAGTCGAGGACATAAATATGTATACACTTTTTGAAATTCAAAAGCGATTTTCTCGCATGTTTAACATTTAAGTGTTAAGCATCGAGGAAATATCCCTTTAGAGTAGTAATACTGAACAATCAAATTCCGAAACTAGTCAGTGATTTGTCACTGAATTTGAACATTCAGGACCACTCGCTGCATCGTGCGTTTGTGACTTGGCCAATCAGAGCGCATGTGTCCTTGACTTAAACAATCAGAGCGCGTTGTCGGCGGTGGGAAATTGGCGGAATATATTTCAACCAAAATGAACGTCATTGCGCTTCTTTGGGTTAATTATTCGATGGTGTTAAGCTATTACACAAATCATAATAGTATATGTTAGAAGATTCTGCCTTTATAATATCTCATAATTTCAATCAGTAGTTTAAGAGGAAACCGTTGTTGAATTGTACTTATTGTATACATATTTATGTCCTCGACTGTACAGTATGAGGCACGAATGGTGAGCACAGATAGGCAGTAGTGGGGGCAAGCTCGCGCATCTACACTATTGGCCAAATGACACGCAAGAATCCAATAGACGACGAGCATCGACTGACGAACCAATCGTGTGCAGCTCGGCGCTCCCCCCTGCTTCATTCCGCCAAACAGACCGAAAATTAACTAGTGCGCAGGTGTCAGTCTGTGCTCACCACTCGTGCCCCTTACTATACAAGAAAAATATACACTTATTAAGAGAAAAAATATACAAATTATTATACACTTTTTAAGACAGGTAGAGCGTAGCGTTAATTCGCTCAAAGAGCAGCTCGTCTGGGGAAGTACCTCCACCTTACAGAATACCGCAGCCAAATAACTTTATGTTGTGTAAAGTTGTGTTCCTGCGCGTGAGTAAGGTCGCCAGAGCTCATTGGGGAGGGGGGAAAGGTCAGCAACGCGTGAGTGATGCTTCGTGTGTTGCAAGCGTCCATATGGCTACTGTAACCGCTTACCATCAGGTGGGCCGTAAGCTTGTTTGCCGAATTAGTCGCATAAAAAAAAAAAAAAAAAAAAAAACTTACATCAGTCTCTTTATTGTTCGCAGTGCCATTCTTCTTGGTGGGTTCGTCGAAGCCGCGCAGTTCGATCGTCTCCAGCTTAGATGTCGGCCCTCCACTAAACCTATACAAACACACACAACCAACATATTTTATCACATTACTTGTTGCACCATGCAGTTTCAATCCTTAGACCAGCTTTCTTTAGCTTTACAGTATTATTGCATCATCATCATCATCAGCCTATAATGCCCCACTGCTGAGCACTGGCCTCCTGCACACAAATGAGGGTGAAAGGGAATGGGCAGATACTCCACCACGCGTGCCCACTGCGGATCGGTGGAGGTAGGCTAGTGGTCAACCTTCTGTTGGAGTTTTTAAGTCGCCTAGAAGGCCTCCAACCAGCTTAACGACTATCACAATTACGTGATAACCAGGATCAATGGCTTTACGTGCCTTCCGAAGCACGGAAACGCTCGATTTGAAATACCACTAGGCGGTCACCCATCCAGTTACCGACCAAGATGGTAGTAGCTTAACTTGCCGATCGATTAAGAACGGCTTCAAGAAAAAAGAGCGCTTCGTTTAAGATTCCACCTATCGCGCCGCAGGTTGTGGGTTCCATTCCCACACAGGACATGCATTTGTATGCATGAACATGACTGTATGTCCCGAGTCTAGGTGTAATTATGTACATTTATTATTTATTTACAAACAAAAGCTAGTATATGTATTATATCAGTTGTCTGGTTTCCATAGCACAAGCTCAGCTTAGTTTGGGATCAGGTGACCTTGTATGAGGAATGTCCCAGGATATTTTTATTTATTATAAGAAAAAGTAAGATGAAACGGCATTTTTTTATCAATTTACCCCCTTACTCATAAAGCGCTATTTCACTAATATACTGTTTAAATGGTCACGTAAATAAAGTCACATTATTTGACAATGACAATAGAGTGACGTTATTTATGTGAACCTTTAAACAGTATATTAGTTAAATAACGTTTTATGAGTAAGGGGGTTAGAGTATGTGTTTTGTTATATTTTTCAATGACTATCCCTTCACTCAAGTGAATCATGAAGAATAAAAGAGAATTCTATCGGTAGTCTTACCATTCGGGTTCATCTTCTTTCTCAAAGCGTCGTTGAGAATAGCGACCACCTGATCTGCGGTTGTCCTCCCTGCAACAATATTATTGTTATTATACATTGACTTATACTATAACTGGCGTAAGGATCAGGCCAACCGCCTGTCAAAATGGCACCAACGTGCTGGCCCTATGAAGGCAGTTTAGGGCCAACACGACTCAGTCGTCTACGGTCCGCGGAACAGTTCGTTCGTTTATTGTTTGTTTTTTCTTGTTGTGCATTCTACGCACATACAAGGTTACATCGTACGCCCATGCAATGCAACTGATATGGCTTACCGATGTACCTGCGCAGAAGACACATTTTCAAAGCGCGGGAAATGCTATTGGTCGGCAGCTGCCGCCATGTGTGCGGAGGGGCGTCACTTGCGAGTGAGACCGAACTAACAGCTGCACTGTATTACTAACCTTATGGCAGTGATCTAAGGTTGATTGTAAGTTTTAAGCATTCTTTCGTTAATCTTCGGGCCATACTTTCTTTTTGTGTGAACGAAGATTCACGACGGGCCTTATCAGTTGGGTACTACTGTACCATGGTGATAATATAGCAAAACAAGCCCTGTTTGTTGATAGAGTTGTGACGTAGCACATCACGCCACCTCGAACCATCCAGCCGCCGCCGCCGCCGCAGCGCAGAGGGGAAAGTCACCGCCCGCGGGACGCCCGCGCACCGCGCGCCGCGTACCTCACTCCGCTACGTTCTTTATAAGGCCGCGCACTCCATTGCGAGAGGGCAGTCGGCCTGGCGCTACCGTACAACCAACACGAATCGGTTCGGGTTACCAAATACGACAAGTGTTGGTCATTGCGGTGAGGTCTGTCCGTCTGTATCGAAACCCTGGTAATTTTACCCGAGGGTACCGTCCGCGTCCCCATACCGCTTTCCCTGTAAGCCAGTATATTCATCGTCTCCTCGCACGTCACCATTCCATGGGTTGGTGCACCTATCGGTTCGGGTTACCAAATACGAATAGGTGTCACCTCCCAGGAAGGTACGTTCAAGGAGCGATTCCCCGTACCGTTTAGGCAAGATCACGTCGCGCCCTCTATTAAAGTGCTAGACATAAGTATTAGCTATAGAGTCTCAGATATATGTATTTATAATTAATAAATCAATTAGCGGCAACTTTGTAATCATTGATTGGTGTTTTCTTTATAGCTCTCCGATAGGTTACCCAAGTAGGCAGTTAACAGTAGAACCCCACTGGTTACCTTAATGAACGAAGCCTCACTTCGTTACATTTGGCGCCCAACTCAGTGAGAATCCACCCCGCGAGGTGCTTAAATCAGTAAGATAGTGTATCGTTACATTTGACACCCATCTCAGTAAGAATCCGACCCGCGAGGTGTTCAAAGCAGTAAGATAGTGTATCATTACAATTGGCACCCGTTTAGTGAGAATCCACTCCGGTATTACACCTCATTACCTCCCTGGTCGGCCCACTTAACAATCTAGACGGCCTTCGCGAAACCTAGATGGTGGAGCAAGGAAACGTTAAGTGCGGAAAGTGAGCGGTCACGGGAAACCGAGTGAGAGTGTAAAAAAAAAATATAGTAAATAAAAACCCCGTATCCGTATAGATGAGCTATAAAGATTACTAATTATTACCAATAAACAGAAAAGGGATATTAGTTCACCTCTTTTGCTTGCTTTTATACCGCTTCCGCAGCCTTTTGGCTAATTTCGTCTTCAAGAACGTTACAATTCCGTGGATTGGTGTCCTATCGGTTCGGGTTACCAAATACGAATAGTTACACCTCCCAGGAAAGTACGTTCAAGAAGCGATTTACAAAGAGGATAGAAAAAATATACTTTTTCACCGTAAGTAAATAATTGTGTAAATTTAACAAGTTGCTACCAATAAAACCGAGAGTAAATAAATATAAAAATAAAACCCGGTCAATTTCATTTATTGATAAAAATAATAATAAACAAATAAAATACGTTTAATTCCATACGTTATTAGTCCGTGTTCCGTTAAAAAAATAAAATCCGTTAAGGAATTGAACCCGTTAAAAAAAAAACCGGTATTGAAGGTAAGTTAAATAAATAAACTTATTAATCCATATTCTGGTAAATGAAATAAAATCCGTAAATAAATTGAACCCGTTTAATTGAAGGTAAGTTAAATAAATAAATAAATTAAGTATATTCCGTTATTTCCGTTAAAAGAAAAAAAAACATTCCGTTATAATCAAATAAATAAATAACCGTCAAATGTCCACAAATTGGATTTATAACTTGAAAAAACCAGAACTCATAAAAGAAATACAAAAAAGAAATATTTCAATTGAGGGTTTAACCGTTGACCAGCTCAGGAAAATCCTGTCAACAGACAGCAAAAGCACGAAGATGACAGACAATCCGGGAACAAGTCAAGAAAAGACAACCACATCCGAATCCGAATCAAACTCCGAAAAACCACAGAGTAAGAACATGATGAATCTACTCAAATTGGTAAACAGTTACGGTATCTCATTCGATATACGTAACGAACCGGTGGATTTTATAGAAACATTGGAAGAAATTAAGACTACTAATGAAATAAAACCACAAGAAATGCTGCAGATACTGCCAAGAATTCTTAAAGACAACGCAAAAGCGTGGTACCGAAATAACCACCAGACATGGTCGTCGTGGGAAAACTTCATAGAAGAATTCAAACTTAGTTTCTTTCCGAAAAACTACAACTCCAAACTATTAGGAGATATAGTTAGAAAACAGCAGAATTACAAGCAAAACTTCGTTAGTTACTTAACCGAAATACAAACGTTGATGAGAAGATATGGAAAACTATCAACTTCCGAACAACTAGATCGCATATATGAAAATATGAATCCCAAATATAAATATTATGTGAAGAAGAACGAGTTCAGCAATCTCTCCGAGTTAATACAACTAACAAGAGAACATGAAGCAATCTCACATCAAATATATATAGAGAAACAACCGCAGAGTTATGAAAAAAACTCAAGAGAAAACCAGATAACCGAAACCGAGGAGTCCAGCTTTCTAAACAACTATGATAGCAAGAAGTGTTGTTGGAGCTGTGGAAAAAGAAACCATACAACAAAAGAATGCACTAGTAAACGCTTAGTCTTTTGTAGTCAGTGTGGCCGAATGGGAATATTAAGCAAAAATTGTTGTAGAAGGCAACAAACCCAAAACGAAAAGTATACTCAAAAATCAAATACCGTAGGATCTGACGATGTATATGATCCAAGATTTTTTTTAGATGTTGAGATACAAGGACAACAAGTTAAAGCACTGTATGATACTGGATCAACAAACTCGTATATAAACGAAAAAGTATATAAGATACTACCCGAAGAAAAAGAATCCGTCAACCAAGAAGTACATAGAATACTACTAGCCGATGGAAGTAAATTAGAGTTATCAAAATTCCGAGACATAGATCTAAAGATAAATGAAAAAGTATTTAAACATCGTATGTACGTCATGCCAAGAGCAACGCACACAATATTAGGAATAGACCTAATAAAACGATTGAATATGAATATAGACATTCAAAACGTAGATAAAATTAAACCATCAGTAAAAAAATCAAAAACGAGAAGGAAGAAGCGAAAACAGAATATAGTAGCCGATAAATTAACAAGAAAACCGACATGTGCAACCGTTAAAAAACCTGTTACCGAAATAAAAGATTGGTATACAAAGAAAACCGAAGCTATCAAGACAGAACCGAATATTTTTCCTGAATTTAAAATCATAGAAGAAAACCTTTACAAACGAATCATAAACCCGTCATATGGTACAAAATTAGACTCATCATCCAAATGGAAACTTTGTGTACCGAAATCGAAAAAAGAAGAAGTAATCAAAGAAAACCACGATAATCCGACCGCTGGACACATAGGAACAGCAAGAACGTTAGCGAAAGTAGCCCACATATACTATTGGCCAGGAATGTTTAGAGACATAGCCAAATATGTTAAAAAGTGTACCATTTGCCAAACACCCAAATCCGAAAATATCCAAAATAAAGAAATAACGCACGTAGATAACCGAAGTAAACTGTATGACTTAGTTAAAATTAATCACAGCCGAAAATCTGATTACCAAAAACCGAATGATTATAAACAAAGAAAGTACTCGAAACCGAAAATTAAACCATTTGCATTAAAAACGAATTTTCCAGTACCGGATAAATCAATAAATTTTTGTGCCAAACTCGCACCGAATTGTACAGGACCTATCCAAACAATTGAAAAACAATCACCGGTAATAAATTTATTGAAGGATCCTAACTCCAAAAGAATAATAACGGCACACATAAAAGTATTGAATAGAAATATGCATCCGAATTATTCCGAATAAATATAAAACTCAATAACATAGAGGGTAGATCATGATAACCGATAACTGAGCGAGATCCAGAATACCAAAAATTTTAGAAGTACCCTCACTTTAGTTAAGAAAAAGTTGACATAGGAAAACAATAGAAAGGAAAAGAATATTTTCAGAGGAACTTGAACATCAATTATATTGGTGATTTTTACAGGTAAAAATCTCCATTTCCGGGAGAGGAGTGTGACGTAGCACATCACGCCACCTCGAACCATCCAGCCGCCGCCGCCGCCGCAGCGCAGAGGGGAAAGTCACCGCCCGCGGGACGCCCGCGCACCGCGCGCCGCGTACCTCACTCCGCTACGTTCTTTATAAGGCCGCGCACTCCATTGCGAGAGGGCAGTCGGCCTGGCGCTACCGTACAACCAACACGAATCGGTTCGGGTTACCAAATACGACAAGTGTTGGTCATTGCGGTGAGGTCTGTCCGTCTGTATCGAAACCCTGGTAATTTTACCCGAGGGTACCGTCCGCGTCCCCATACCGCTTTCCCTGTAAGCCAGTATATTCATCGTCTCCTCGCACGTCACCATTCCATGGGTTGGTGCACCTATCGGTTCGGGTTACCAAATACGAATAGGTGTCACCTCCCAGGAAGGTACGTTCAAGGAGCGATTCCCCGTACCGTTTAGGCAAGATCACGTCGCGCCCTCTATTAAAGTGCTAGACATAAGTATTAGCTATAGAGTCTCAGATATATGTATTTATAATTAATAAATCAATTAGCGGCAACTTTGTAATCATTGATTGGTGTTTTCTTTATAGCTCTCCGATAGGTTACCCAAGTAGGCAGTTAACAGTAGAACCCCACTGGTTACCTTAATGAACGAAGCCTCACTTCGTTACATTTGGCGCCCAACTCAGTGAGAATCCACCCCGCGAGGTGCTTAAATCAGTAAGATAGTGTATCGTTACATTTGACACCCATCTCAGTAAGAATCCGACCCGCGAGGTGTTCAAAGCAGTAAGATAGTGTATCATTACAATTGGCACCCGTTTAGTGAGAATCCACTCCGGTATTACACCTCATTACCTCCCTGGTCGGCCCACTTAACAATCTAGACGGCCTTCGCGAAACCTAGATGGTGGAGCAAGGAAACGTTAAGTGCGGAAAGTGAGCGGTCACGGGAAACCGAGTGAGAGTGTAAAAAAAAAATATAGTAAATAAAAACCCCGTATCCGTATAGATGAGCTATAAAGATTACTAATTATTACCAATAAACAGAAAAGGGATATTAGTTCACCTCTTTTGCTTGCTTTTATACCGCTTCCGCAGCCTTTTGGCTAATTTCGTCTTCAAGAACGTTACAATTCCGTGGATTGGTGTCCTATCGGTTCGGGTTACCAAATACGAATAGTTACACCTCCCAGGAAAGTACGTTCAAGAAGCGATTTACAAAGAGGATAGAAAAAATATACTTTTTCACCGTAAGTAAATAATTGTGTAAATTTAACAAGTTGCTACCAATAAAACCGAGAGTAAATAAATATAAAAATAAAACCCGGTCAATTTCATTTATTGATAAAAATAATAATAAACAAATAAAATACGTTTAATTCCATACGTTATTAGTCCGTGTTCCGTTAAAAAAATAAAATCCGTTAAGGAATTGAACCCGTTAAAAAAAAAACCGGTATTGAAGGTAAGTTAAATAAATAAACTTATTAATCCATATTCTGGTAAATGAAATAAAATCCGTAAATAAATTGAACCCGTTTAATTGAAGGTAAGTTAAATAAATAAATAAATTAAGTATATTCCGTTATTTCCGTTAAAAGAAAAAAAAACATTCCGTTATAATCAAATAAATAAATAACCGTCAAATGTCCACAAATTGGATTTATAACTTGAAAAAACCAGAACTCATAAAAGAAATACAAAAAAGAAATATTTCAATTGAGGGTTTAACCGTTGACCAGCTCAGGAAAATCCTGTCAACAGACAGCAAAAGCACGAAGATGACAGACAATCCGGGAACAAGTCAAGAAAAGACAACCACATCCGAATCCGAATCAAACTCCGAAAAACCACAGAGTAAGAACATGATGAATCTACTCAAATTGGTAAACAGTTACGGTATCTCATTCGATATACGTAACGAACCGGTGGATTTTATAGAAACATTGGAAGAAATTAAGACTACTAATGAAATAAAACCACAAGAAATGCTGCAGATACTGCCAAGAATTCTTAAAGACAACGCAAAAGCGTGGTACCGAAATAACCACCAGACATGGTCGTCGTGGGAAAACTTCATAGAAGAATTCAAACTTAGTTTCTTTCCGAAAAACTACAACTCCAAACTATTAGGAGATATAGTTAGAAAACAGCAGAATTACAAGCAAAACTTCGTTAGTTACTTAACCGAAATACAAACGTTGATGAGAAGATATGGAAAACTATCAACTTCCGAACAACTAGATCGCATATATGAAAATATGAATCCCAAATATAAATATTATGTGAAGAAGAACGAGTTCAGCAATCTCTCCGAGTTAATACAACTAACAAGAGAACATGAAGCAATCTCACATCAAATATATATAGAGAAACAACCGCAGAGTTATGAAAAAAACTCAAGAGAAAACCAGATAACCGAAACCGAGGAGTCCAGCTTTCTAAACAACTATGATAGCAAGAAGTGTTGTTGGAGCTGTGGAAAAAGAAACCATACAACAAAAGAATGCACTAGTAAACGCTTAGTCTTTTGTAGTCAGTGTGGCCGAATGGGAATATTAAGCAAAAATTGTTGTAGAAGGCAACAAACCCAAAACGAAAAGTATACTCAAAAATCAAATACCGTAGGATCTGACGATGTATATGATCCAAGATTTTTTTTAGATGTTGAGATACAAGGACAACAAGTTAAAGCACTGTATGATACTGGATCAACAAACTCGTATATAAACGAAAAAGTATATAAGATACTACCCGAAGAAAAAGAATCCGTCAACCAAGAAGTACATAGAATACTACTAGCCGATGGAAGTAAATTAGAGTTATCAAAATTCCGAGACATAGATCTAAAGATAAATGAAAAAGTATTTAAACATCGTATGTACGTCATGCCAAGAGCAACGCACACAATATTAGGAATAGACCTAATAAAACGATTGAATATGAATATAGACATTCAAAACGTAGATAAAATTAAACCATCAGTAAAAAAATCAAAAACGAGAAGGAAGAAGCGAAAACAGAATATAGTAGCCGATAAATTAACAAGAAAACCGACATGTGCAACCGTTAAAAAACCTGTTACCGAAATAAAAGATTGGTATACAAAGAAAACCGAAGCTATCAAGACAGAACCGAATATTTTTCCTGAATTTAAAATCATAGAAGAAAACCTTTACAAACGAATCATAAACCCGTCATATGGTACAAAATTAGACTCATCATCCAAATGGAAACTTTGTGTACCGAAATCGAAAAAAGAAGAAGTAATCAAAGAAAACCACGATAATCCGACCGCTGGACACATAGGAACAGCAAGAACGTTAGCGAAAGTAGCCCACATATACTATTGGCCAGGAATGTTTAGAGACATAGCCAAATATGTTAAAAAGTGTACCATTTGCCAAACACCCAAATCCGAAAATATCCAAAATAAAGAAATAACGCACGTAGATAACCGAAGTAAACTGTATGACTTAGTTAAAATTAATCACAGCCGAAAATCTGATTACCAAAAACCGAATGATTATAAACAAAGAAAGTACTCGAAACCGAAAATTAAACCATTTGCATTAAAAACGAATTTTCCAGTACCGGATAAATCAATAAATTTTTGTGCCAAACTCGCACCGAATTGTACAGGACCTATCCAAACAATTGAAAAACAATCACCGGTAATAAATTTATTGAAGGATCCTAACTCCAAAAGAATAATAACGGCACACATAAAAGTATTGAATAGAAATATGCATCCGAATTATTCCGAATAAATATAAAACTCAATAACATAGAGGGTAGATCATGATAACCGATAACTGAGCGAGATCCAGAATACCAAAAATTTTAGAAGTACCCTCACTTTAGTTAAGAAAAAGTTGACATAGGAAAACAATAGAAAGGAAAAGAATATTTTCAGAGGAACTTGAACATCAATTATATTGGTGATTTTTACAGGTAAAAATCTCCATTTCCGGGAGAGGAGTGTGACGTAGCACATCACGCCACCTCGAACCATCCAGCCGCCGCCGCCGCCGCAGCGCAGAGGGGAAAGTCACCGCCCGCGGGACGCCCGCGCACCGCGCGCCGCGTACCTCACTCCGCTACGTTCTTTATAAGGCCGCGCACTCCATTGCGAGAGGGCAGTCGGCCTGGCGCTACCGTACAACCAACACGAATCGGTTCGGGTTACCAAATACGACAAGTGTTGGTCATTGCGGTGAGGTCTGTCCGTCTGTATCGAAACCCTGGTAATTTTACCCGAGGGTACCGTCCGCGTCCCCATACCGCTTTCCCTGTAAGCCAGTATATTCATCGTCTCCTCGCACGTCACCATTCCATGGGTTGGTGCACCTATCGGTTCGGGTTACCAAATACGAATAGGTGTCACCTCCCAGGAAGGTACGTTCAAGGAGCGATTCCCCGTACCGTTTAGGCAAGATCACGTCGCGCCCTCTATTAAAGTGCTAGACATAAGTATTAGCTATAGAGTCTCAGATATATGTATTTATAATTAATAAATCAATTAGCGGCAACTTTGTAATCATTGATTGGTGTTTTCTTTATAGCTCTCCGATAGGTTACCCAAGTAGGCAGTTAACAGTAGAACCCCACTGGTTACCTTAATGAACGAAGCCTCACTTCGTTACAGAGTGAGACCGAAGATGTATTACCTGTGCGGCTTGTCGTTGTTGAATCGATCGTCCCGTTCCCTCTTGATGTCAGAGGAGTAGGAGTCTCGCCCGTACGAGCGCCGCTCGTATCTGTGCACAATATATTTATTTATTTATTTATTTTATTTAGTTCAGTTTGCATATAGATACAATCATAGTTTTATCGTACGCTAGTGATTTCCTTGCACAGATATACATTTAAATAGATGCCGCGAGTGTATGTACTTCGCGTGTATCTCTGTCTGTGCAAAAATGGGGCACAATGTTCTTCTTTTGAAGGGAACGACACCGACAGGGAACTCGCATAAGGCTACATGTCCACCAGAGATGTGTAGCGAGGGATATGATGATATGACAAATAGGATAGCTTCATTTTCACGTTACAATTCTATTGGCAGCCTAACAACCTTGTGACATTATGGTAGGTACAAGAAAAGTTACACGCTTGGTTTTCACACGGATGAAGGGCGTTATCTATTTAGATTTATGTCTGTGGTTCCTTGTGTTCATTATGTTCTTGGTAAAAGTATCGATAAAAAGGAGAAGTTGGCATTCTTATATATATTTAGTCTTTCAAACTCGTGCTCACAGTCACACTCGATCTATTAATATACCATATCTTTGTATGATACGTAATTTTTCTTTGGTAGGACTGGTAGGTCTCTTTGTACCCGTCTGGCATGCTACCACCCTTTAGTTTAAAATCTATCGCACCTAAAGCTGCATTTTGAGGTTAAGTTCCCTTCTAAGTATTGTGTGGTTACCACGTTTGGCTAAACAATCACGTGCCATTATGAGATGATTAAAAACAATAATAAATTACAAGGTGATGTTAATTTTTCATTTAATCTTCATCTAGTATATTTTGAGTTTCATTAGAACGACTGGTATTTTACTAAAACCTGAATTTGATTCTTACGATTTAAGACTATTACTGATCAGATACGTCGATTAGAATTTAATGACAGATTAAAGTATCTGTATCTTTGTTTACTGAATAGCTATAGAAAGGGGCAGGTCTCTCTGAGTAAGGCATTTAGATTATTAAAATAAAACGTCGGATGAGGCTGTATGGGCAGAACTCTTTGCCTGACCTAGAAACGAGAAAAAAATATGTCACCTGTCACCGTTGGTCCGATGGTGCGGTCTCTCGTCCCGGTCCCGGTGCGGCTGCGGCGGGCGGTACGGCTCGGTGCGGTACTCGCCCGCACCTGTCCCCGCGCCCGCTCCCGCCCCCGCCCCCGCCCCCGCGCCCGCCCCCGCCCCCGCCGGCTCCTCCCAGCCCGCGGCCGCGCCCGCGCTCACGTCCCGCACCATTATACGACCGGAGCCTATACGGCGGCCACCTAACAAGTACAGTTGCAACATTAGTTAACATTTATACAGAGTGGACTTTTGAGATGGGATCGTATGGCTGAATCCGAAACTAAGAGACAAGTGTACATTTTATGAGCAAACAAAAATAATATTTACTTCAAAATACTGTATAATTGAAAATCATAGGAAAAAAAACTCATTTTCATAACTTTCTTTTAATGTAGTGATCAGATTTTACTTTGAAAACAAAATTCTCAAATGTCGTTCTTTCTCTTTAGATTTATACCATTATATAGCTTTAGAATGGGACAGGATCCTAACTTCTAAATGTTGGCAATAACATACAATGTCATGTCGAGTCTTTAGACATGCATCACCTTTATTTGCCATTTTATTTTGATATAGGCCTATTGATAAATTAGTATTATTAACAAACATACAGTAAAATTAACAATAAAATAATAACAACATCGAAATGTTTATTTTATGTTAATTCTAAGGCCATTTTTTTATCAGTCCCGTAAGTTTTTTTTTTTTGAGAATTTTGTTTTGGTCGCATAGTGAAAGTTGTTCAGCCTGACGAACCCAACATGAGTTTCGAAAATAATCCATCTCGTAATCTTACCTGGTATGATAAAAAAAACCGGCCAAGTGCGAGTCAGACTCGCACACGGAGGTTTCCGTACAATATTAACTAACTCAACTTTGCTATGACAGACAGATGACTATGACGGACAGCGGAGTCTTAGTAATAGGGTCCGTTTGGCACCCTTCCGGTATGGAACCCTAAAAAGACAAGCAGAGAAACGTACCTTGTTCAGGTTTAGCAGTGACAGGCGGCGGGTGCGCTAGCGCATGTGGCGTGTGCGCGGGGTGAGGGTGGGGGTGAGGGTGCGGTGCGGGTATGGCGGGCACGGCGCCGGCGGTTGAGAGCGGCGAGTCGGGCCTCGTGCGCGCGAGCTGCGGCACCGGCGCCGCGGCCCCCGCGCCGGGGGCGCCGCACCCCGAGGTGAACGACCGCCGCTGCGGCGACAGCACGATGCCGCTGCTCGGCTCGCTCTCCTTGCGGACGCGCTCGCGCGGATCCGCCGACCGCCGCTCGCGACCGTACACACCCTGCATGTTACAATTACAATTCATAACAACATATATTTTTAGTTAAAGAGGTGATCATTCTTATTGATACCCTCCTCTAGGTAACTGTGCTTGCCATCTTGGGTCACATAATCATTTGTTATAGTGAGATAAAAGCAAACTTTATTTCAACCTTCCTACCATAAATTCGGTACAATGCAATAAAAATAATCTTAAGCTAAAACAAACGGTATGTTTACCTTGTGGTTCTCATTGGGCGCGTCCCCCCGCGCCCCTCGGTCTTCCTCGTTCGGTGAATCGGAACGTCTCTTCAGCACACTGTAACAAAAAATACATACATGTTGATCTTCTTTATGACGTCCAACTACCGACATAAAGTTAAATTTTCATTGACAACATTATTAATTAGGCTTGTGTTCAACCATAATTGCACCAAAATATGGCCGAGGGTAGTACGCACATAAAGCCTAGAATGGAACTTATTGAACACACTAGTAGGTAGGGTTTTCAACACGAATGTCAACCAGCCTGATTTTACAAAATCTAAGTATCTTCTATCTATAAATATAAAAATCAATGCCACTTTTCGTTGTAATTTTATAACTCAAGAACGGGCTCACCTATCCAAACTAAATGTTTAGGCTTTGTTCGGACTATTTCTTAGATGGTTTATGTGAAGTTTGCACAAAATCGGTCGAGCGGTTCTTCATTTATCAAATTTTTTGTAACAAATGAATTGAATAAATGGCGGATCATTTTGTTAATGGGGATTTTGCTGTCAAATTTAAACTTTTTTCAGATGGGGATTGCGCTGTCAAATTTAAACTTTTTTCAGATGGGGATTGTGCTGTCAAATTGAAACTGACAGTACAAGCATGTTGTTATGTCATTCATTTCATTTTGGACGTGCTTCGATTAAAGCTTGCAGTCGATAATATAACCTAGATACCAACTGCAGCGCCATCTGCCGGGCTGATTTGTGAATCTAATGTGATGGTTGATATAGGGTAGGGTAGGAGAGTAGGTAGGGTACGGTAGGGTAGGAGAGTAGGTAGGGTACGGTAGGGTAGGGTACGGTACGGTAAGGTAGCACTATAGGGTAGGGTAGCACCACGCGAACGAAGTCGCGCCGGGCAGCTAGTACTCTATAGGTGTTCTGATTTCCTGAAGATGGTTTCCTTCACCGAAACCTCAAGCTCATTGTAGAGTTCCAAGAAATAGTTAAACATCACCGAAGCATCACTTTTGTCTCACAGGGTGATAATATTGAAGTATTTTGTAAGGCATCTGTTCAACTACTCGTATTGTTGAATAAATGTACAATCGACAATCTTCGAAAATACCAATTCAGGCTTTAGCTGAGACAGTATAAGCAGACAAACCCTTATCGAACTACTGAGATTTTATATAGTGGGCACCTTGCCTACCCTTAGGTATAAAAGACAGTATAAACAGACAGTGTGCTTGTCATAAAAATGTAGTTTAAACAAATGAGGGTTTTTGTGGTCAACAAAAGGGAGTGTTCCGACACCTGCTCTCTAGAGCCAGTTTCTTCTAGGCTTTGTGCTTAACACCTTCAGCCACATCATCACTAAATATGTAAAACATTCTGGAAGGGACCAGGATTATTTTATTTTAATGTCGATGGTACCAGCTAGTGGTAAGTATAACTTACAGAGCAAGCGCCTCGCAGCCAGCGAACGCGTTCTCCAAGCCTCGCTTGACGAGCGGCGAGTTGCGCAGCCGCATGAGTTCGTCCCGCGTGTAGGTGAGCGGCCGCCGCGCCGGGCCCATGGCGAGCACCGCCGGGTCGCCGCCCCCTCCGCCCGGGACGCCGCACTCTTCGTCACCTAACGTGCCATACATAGAAATAAATATACCTAGAAAGAACGTCGCCATACTGCACGAATATAAAAAACAGGCCAACTTTTATAGGCTGCTGCGCGTAACAGCTACGTTTTACGCTCCCTCTGCGTCATTCTGCTTGTAATAGTGACGTTCATAATGATAGCAGTTGTTGAAATATTCCAATTAAAATCGGGAGTAATTTAAATATTAAACATTAGCTTGCAATTTAATTTATATTTGACTAGCTGCCCTGCGCGACTTCGTTCGCGTGGTGCTACCATTCCCTGTGGTACTACCCTACCCTGTGGTGCTACCCTACCCTGTAGTGCTACCCTACCCTGTGGTGCTACCCTACCCTGTGGTGCTACTTTACCCTACCCTACCCTACCCCACCCCACCCCACCCCACCCTACCCTACCCTACCCTACCCTACCCTACCCTACCCTACCCTACACTACACTACACTACCTTACCCTACCCTACCTTACCATACCCAACCCCACCCTACGGGTATGAAAAATAGTTGACGTCCTATTCTCAGACCTATATACACTAATTTTCTTAAGAATCGGTCATCTTTCTGTCCTCCGTGGTCAAGCCGTTTTTTACAAACACTGAGCCACACGAAAAGAGATTGACTCCCTCCCGTACGGCCCGTATCCCAGTGACGTGATTTTTCTGCTAATACTTATATTTTTAAACTCGTGATATCTTTTGAATGGAATGTCCGAATTGAATAATTCAAAAAGTTATATAAAGGTACTGAAACAGTCTTAAATATGAAGTAATTTATTTTGATAAGGATTAATACCAAGATACAAATAGAGAGCCATTTCTAGCGGCGGCATTTCAATTAAATTTTTAAAATAGAAAAACACTTATTGTGGCATAACTATAATAGTTAGACATATGGTATCGCGACACTTTTTGTAAATAATAATGTGTTCTACAAAGTCGTAGTACATTATTTTATTCTATCATCAATAGTTTTCGCAGCGCACGCGATGTAATGAATATTTCAGGTAATTTTTTTACACCTTGGGTTACATTATTGGAGTTTTAGTAAGGATCCCTATTTTTTTTGAAAATATAATATAGCCTATGTTAACCGGGGATAGTGTAGCTTCCCAATAGTGAAAGAATTTTTCAAATCGGTTCAGTACTTTCGGAGCCTATTCAATGCAAACAAACAAACAAACAAACAAACAATCAAATCTTTCCTCTTTATAATATTAGTATAGATAGCCCCTAACGGTTAGGGGCTATTTTTGTCGACGCGTGCACAGCTTCGACACTCAATCTGGATGTATCCTTAATTAAAGGTGCCATAATATATACGAGCTACATTATACACATAAAAAAAAACAAATAGGACTTTTGTCTCACTCTAACACTGTATTTCCAAATCCTAAAAACAGCATAAGTATCTGTGAATCGACACTAATGAAACAAGAATTGTATTTTGCGAATTGTCTATTCCGAATCGTCTATCTATCGAACGATATGCAGTAATCCAAGATTAATTTTAATCGAGGATAGAAGATGGTGATACATTATTTATTTCGGGTGATAGACGACCTTTGCATGATCACAGAAGTACATTAAAACACTGGCACGGGAAACCGAGGGAGGTTCTAACCTCGGCTTAGGCGGTAGCCGCACGACAAGAAAGGTTATGATGAAACAATATCGAGAGATACAACACACCATGCAAATAGTTCCACACAATGTTTTCCTTCACCGAGACATTGACCACGTCACTACCATACCTAGACCCACAGCCTAGACCTAACTAAAGTGTCAGTTAACCCTGAGAGGAATATTAAAGTAGGTCAAGGCCCGTCAAGGTCTAAAAATGCCTGTTGGCAGTGTCGGGGGTGAATATTCATTTACGCATACATATATCTACTAGTAGTAAATTAGTTATCTAGTTTCCAATAACAATTAACAAGCTCTTCTTATGTCCGGATTATATAGAACGCTATAGAACGTCAAGACAACAATTGAATTTGGAACCTGCTTCAATCACATTAGGTTGATTTTCGATTAACACGATCTATTAAGACTTGATCTTGATTTATTTTTTACTACCCACATTTACTAAAATAATTCGAATTTCGAACACAAAATCCTGCGGTTCTAAACAAATAGGTACCTATATAATGTACAAGTGTACATAACAAATACAAAAGTAGTTTACTCCAATATGCAAGGAAGGTCTCTCGTAAGATTGTTAACGAAAACGCTATAAAAAACATTCAACAGATGACGTTGCGCTAGGGTTGTCAAGACAAAGTATTAATAAAATAAAAGTTTTATAATCTGATATTTTTTTAGGCTCTTATTCCAGAGCAGTGCAATTATTTTTCATCCGAGGAAATATTCGTCTAGCATTATTTTGTCTCGGGTTTTTTTTTTTAATGGACGTCTTTGCTATTTGTGGGACGTAGTTATGA
This sequence comes from Achlya flavicornis, assembly GCA_947623365.1. NCBI lineage: Eukaryota > Metazoa > Arthropoda > Insecta > Lepidoptera > Drepanidae > Achlya > Achlya flavicornis. The sequence continues at coordinate 3,158,043 of OX392487.1, forward strand.
TTAAAATATTTTTTTTGTTAAACTTTATCCGTATTCATATCGCGTGATCACTAACACTTTAGATAGCAATCACCAGCATCATGGTTCTTAATGTAATCTATATGTTATGTATGCAGCTGATAATTTTATTGTGCCTTCATTATATATACCGACCAGTTTTATTAATATCTCAACTGTATAGCTTGCCTACCTAAATTGTTATATAAAATTGGTAACTTAGGTACTTTACTTTATTTTTTTAAGACCTTTACATTACAACAACCGACAAAATCAAATTGTCCTTATGTCCATCTGTAAAACACAACAGTTACAACCCTACATGTCGGTGCGATAAGATTATATTTATTATTAGCCCCCTCCAATCCCCCCTGGGGAGGCTGGGCGTCAGGCGATCAATAGTACGAACGCAAAACTGGTGAAACTAACTGACATGCCTGACACATGGAGATGTGTGTATGCAGGGCGAAGGGTCAATGCATATTGCTTTTTTTTTTTCAGACTAGCGTGCCCCAAACTGTTGGGCTATCGATCGGGAGAGGAAAAGGAATTCCTTCAACTGAAATTGGAGAGGATTACCGAATAGTATTCAGATATAACTTTCGTAAGTTTGCATTGATAAAATTAGCCCTTAGTCCGTGTAATGTTGAATTGCATTAGTCAAAATCTGGATAGGATGAAAGGGTAACATTTCTTTTAAGGAAGGGGCATATAAATCTCATTGAAAATCTTTCAACCGTATATTAACCAAGGTAAATAAACAAAGTAAATATTTACTTTGATTTGGAATGAAAGGGGTGTTCTTATAGCAATGGAAACCGGAATAAGTTAATATCTCGTTTTATTCTAAAGATCACAAAGAAAAGACCTAACTACGCGAAAGGCTTGCTGATTGACGTCCACATGTCACTGATTCCATTCGGTGTATGTATATAGGTCACAATATCTTTATTGCTACAATGCTGCAATGTAGCAAACAAACTTACTGCTCGCCTGATGGTAAGCGGTTACTGTAGCGGGTAGCATTTTTTTTTTCTTTCGTGGGGAAATCCTCATAGGATTTCCTACCGCCCCGGGGGTAGCGGCCGTATTATGCCGGACTTTTACCGGCTAAAACCCCACGGTGGTCGCCATCTGCGCTGTAGAGAGGGGGGCGGGCTCTCGTGTTGAACGCGTACCTGCTCACCCCTCCAAGCGCGGCGCTTTGATAGCTCGTCCCGGGGGAAGTCTGATACCTCCCCCCAGCACCCTCGCTGTGCTATCGCACGATGAGTCGTGACCACATCAACTCATCGTCTTCCTTGGGGTCGTTTCTGGGCGCACAGAGGTAGCAGGTAGCCTATAGACACTTGCAACACCAGGGGTATCAGTCGCCGCTCTGATCTGACCCGCTCTCTTTATCTTCATGAAGAAGTGCTGAGAAGAGCCACTGTACCGCGGAATAGACAAAAATTTGGCCTACCGTTTTTGTTGCCACCAGTTGGCGCCACTAGCCAATAAAGTTCTATCGCTGTCGTTGAAAAAGTAAATATTTTGTTATTACCAAATAAATAAAATATTGATTAATGCGTCAGTGTTGCGCAGTTCAGTTTTGTTCCGTATTTTTCGGACGCATGTTAATCTTTCTCAAAATAAGATATTTATGCACAAAATACTCGACCAAACGGAGTTCAATTAATTAGGTAAAAATTATATTTGACAACAATGTAATGTTGTACAACTCGTTCGATACAAAGATATTGCAAATAAAATAGGTATATATGTAAGAGATAATAGCTTGACGACAGTGCATTGTTTACATTCGAGACGAAACTCTGGTGTAACTATCGAATAAATACGCGAGTGCAAGTTCCATCCAAGACAGAAATAAACTAACATTATGTGTGGCAAAAATAAAGGTCACCACTTCAAAACTTGTGTTCCTTCACGCGACAAAACAGCGGCACAGTATATTTGGTACAGTAGTATGTGTTCCCTCAAAAGGCAATAACGCAACTCATATAACATTAAGGGCACAGTAAAATAAATAAATATCCTGGACATTCCTCACACACTAGGATAATTTAGGAATTATTAAAATATATTCAAAATGTGTACAAACCTGTGCAGAGAGAGCTTTGGTATCCATAACACAAGTTAATTCTGACCTTGGATACCAGAGGTTTCAACAAACACTTATAATTATATGGTTATCTGATAAGTCCCTAACTCTATTAATGTAAGATTAAGTGTTTTTATATATCATTTTTGCGAAATAAAATTTATTATTATTATCATTTATTACACGGTAAGTATTAAACTAAAATTTTAAGTACGATTGAACTACAGAAAAAAAACTTGGCACAATTCTAATCGCACGATTGTCATATGGAATACTATCAGAGCCTGTATTATGGAAACCAGACAACTGCACTGCACATATTATGCGCAAATCACAAACTTACGTGTCATAATATGAGCTTAAAATTGATGTTATAAACTCAAACGCAAGAAATATTCCATAAAAATCTAAAATGAGGATCAACTTCAATAAATTGATAGCGAAGGCAGAAATTACATATAGCCTCCATCCTCAAATTTACTTTTCAACTGTGATTCTGTTATAGCTTTCCTAGATTTCACTTATTGAATTCATTGAACTAAGTCCGCACTATAATGAGATTGTTTTACTGTGTAAGTTATTGATATACTGTGGCACAGACGCTGACATACTTTTACCGGCAACATCGGTGAATTGTACCACGTCTCATCCATCATCGCAATAGAGTGGTGGGATTTATAACACAGGTATAACGTCAAAGTCACACTTCTTTTTTAAGCCTATTCAGACTTCATGCCTATTTTTTTTCGACCGGAAGTGCGTCATAGTTCCGACATCGCGAAGAGATGCTATGTGACTAAATGGCCTACTGATTTAGGAAACCTTAGTAAAAAAAATACCATTGTCTGTGGAATAATAGGATCGTAGCTTTAATATGAATTACATATCCACGACCCGAGACGATGTAGGTAAAAAGATTATATACAAAGCTACCGACACGTTTTCTATATACTAGATACGCGACCGCATTGCTCACTGCACTGCGCTCTGCACCCATTGTGTCAATATATTTTAGCACATTTGTCTCGAGAGCGTACCAGAACAATTCATTAATATAACAATAGGTTATAAGATACCTTTTATCCCTACTGTACTGTAAAATAGAATTTAATTGTATCACTTACGCCACGACACTCGCTTGATCCTCTTCGAAGGCGGCCCAGCGCGAACCTTCGGCGGGGGCTGGGTGGGGATCCTTCTCAAAGCACTCTGATAACGCATCAGAAACGCATGTACGGCACACTTTATTGGGGAGGTGCCTTTCTCAGCCGGCTGAGAGACTGCTGCGGCGGCAGCTGCTGCGGCCTTGCGGGCTCGTCTCAAAGCTACCCTGTTGCCCGAACGGCGCTTCCTACGCTTCCTACTCTTTACGACTTCACCGGCCGGCGGCGGACTCTCCTTATCTACTTCCTTGCTTACCATTACGGTAAGAGCGGTCGCGGAAGCGCTGACGCGTCAAAACAAAATGGCGGTTGGAAACTTAACCTAACAATAACTTAAACTTAGCGAATTATATTAACGATTAAAATTTATATTATATATGTTTAAAATTAAATTAAATAACACTATAACAACAATTAAAACTAGATAGGTGTCAGAGAGACGTAAGCGACGCCGTACGCGACACGAGTTACGTATTCGCGACGTGTGATTTTCGTCAAAACTACGTAGCTATAGGAAAGATATTCGCGAAGTAGATGGGGAAAGAACTTGAAGAAAGAATTGGGAAAACTGAAAGTTTTCACCTCGAGAGATCGCGGGTAGACGTGTAGCGCACGGGTTCGTCTCAAAGACTGACCCAGAATCGGCGACCGTTGGTAATGGTTGTTTAACTACCCTCAAATCATTATTAATTTAGAGTTGGTAAGGAAAAATTTAGTTTTTTTTCCTATGAACCTACCGACCTTACCGTACATTCATGTACGAGAATGTTTCCGTAGCAAACAAGAAATATGTTTGCTTCAATCTGATTTTAATGATAATGTTCTAGTTGATTGAAAACAGAACGAATCACAGTACTATGATTGAATTATTTTATAATATTTAGTAGGTGCCTACTATTTTAATCTCATCTCAGTTTGTTTTTATACCACTAAAGTGGCAAACAAGCATACGGCCCGCCTGATGGTAAACAGTTACTGTAGCCTATGGACGCTTGCAACACCAGGGGTAATACTCGCGCGTTGGCGACCCTGAGGAAATCTCTTCACGCCCTTTTTGAAGAACCCCATGCTGTCCAGATTTTTGAAGAACTCCATTGGGAAAACCACGGCTGAGAGCTCATTCCACAATCAGTTAAAATATTAAGAACATACCTAGATGTATTTTTTTTTCAAATAACTATTTCGATTCTCAACTGTCATAAACTTCTATCATTAGTGGGTCCCACCCGCGTGGACCCATATGGACAAATACTAAAGTTGCGGCAAATGAGACGTTTTCTCTGTGTGGTGGACGCGATGTGTGAAGCACATTTTTGTTTGTCGCATCAAAGTCGTCGCAAACACGCTTGTTTGCGCAGAACACTGCACTGCGTAGACTTTTTCGGGTCAACTTATCGGCAACTTTGAAAATTCAATGATTTATCAGTGTCTGTGGTTGATGTGACTCCCACTAACTTCTGTCCGTGCAACCGCAAACAAAGTTTCTGTGCCGCGAGGAGTGGCGAGTATTCGGTATTACGGGCAAACACTGACACTTCACACAGCACAAGCTTCCGCTGACGAGGGAAACTGTCGCCCTAGTCATAACAATGAGAAAAAATAGTAATACTCTTCTGTAATCAATGCCATAGTCACAGTTTTACCATAAGTCATGTGCCATAGTCCACCAAAGGCCCAGAGCAGATTGGAGTTTGACAACTTTTCTGAAATGCTGCTATCCTTCACCGAAAAGCCAGCTTCTAACTCGGAAGTCAGTTAATTTAGTTAGATTATGGAAATTACAGCATGAGATTCTTCAAGAAGGGTGTGAAGTGATTTTTGCATGATCGGCATTACTACATAGTGTCACCCCTGGTCATCGAACAATTAACCCAAAGAAGCGCAATGTCGTTCATTTTGCTTGAAATCCATTCCGCCAATTCCCCACCACCGGCAATGAGCTGTGATTGGCTAAGTCAAGGACACACTAAGATTTAGAGATGCGGCAGACAATTGTATCGATATCGATACTTGTTGCACTATTATAAATGTAGGAGTATTCTAATAGCAGTCGTTTGTCTTGGTTGTTTACAAGTATTTCTACATTATCGAAACTAGTAAGTTTGTATATAATATTTTTTTGCATAGTAGGTATATTTCGGTATTAATTCGGCAGTATGATGTTCTCGATAATGGCTCAACCGATCACAATGAAATTTGGAACGCAACGGTATGGAAAAGGAAGCTTTATCCCGGAAACGCGGGTGAAGCCGCAGGGGACAGCTAGTCTTATAATAATGGGATAAGATATAATAGTATTAGACTTTTGTATTAATAAAAATTCAGCATTCAAAAGAATACTTTTCTTTTCGTTACGGGGTAGGTATCTAAAATGTCGGCATACTACCTAAATTATCTGTCCCTGTCAATGCGACTACTTATATTTAGAAGAAAAAGAAGAACTGTGTCCTATGTGTCAAATGTAAAATATGTTTTAAATATGAATTACTTATAATTAATATGATTTAAATATGTTTGTGAAACTCTAAGTACTTTTATTCCAGTACTTACTACCAACCCAACTATTATTATTATAAGGTCATGGACCGGAACCTTATATTGTGGTAGGTAGGTACCAAGTAAGTGATATTAATAAAGCTAGGTACTCACAGTACCACCTCAGAGTATATAAATACTACGTACAAGTAGCACGGACATATTTATTTTATATTATAATTACCTAAATTACATCCGCGTTAATAATATTGCAAATCCTTTTATCTTCGCTGTTATGTATTCCAGTATTAATACGATAGCGTAAACTGAAATATTTTACTCTCTGAACAAAATAAGTTTGCTAATTATTCGTTAATATCGATAATGATTTTCTTATCTATGCCCAGCACTAGCGGGGGAGGAGCGATCATCGAAAGAAAAGGATGAAGATAGAAATGTAATGGGTGAAAGTGAGATGGAGATAAATGACGTCAACGCGTCCGTCCAGTATATCTTGACCTGTGATTAAAAATAAGTAAATTCATGTAATACATTATTACTTACCGATGAAAAGTGATTCCGTTTGTATTATAAATAGAATTTCGACTGTTATTCCCACACCAATTAATTGAAGAGCAAGACATTGTGAAATATTGTCAAAAAGTATATGTTTCATACATACGCACGGATCGAGTTTTTGGTCGATACTGTACAGGGGCGCTCATGAGCAGATATAATTCAGTGACAAATCACTGACCAGTTGCGGAATCGGATTGCACGGTATTACTACTCTAAGGGATTGTTCCTCGATGCCCCTGGTACAGACTGATTCAAACTTATTGGCAGCTGTGAAATTGGGTGCGGAACGCTGCGCAGTAGCGAAAACGAAGGTATGCGGTACATTCGAGATGACTGTACCTACCTGAGCCTGCGCATAGCCATTGCTCGCAGCGCACTTCACAGCGGCCATTAAGTTTGGTTCGGATTCTATAACAAGCGTCTATAGTCTACGGTGACGGTAAGCGGTCAGTATCAGGCGAGCCGTATGCTTGTTTGCTACCCTAGTGGTATAAAAAAAACTGAGAAGAAAAAAGCTCGGGCACAGTGCGACAACAATATTAATATGTTAAAAACCTATTTTTCAAATTTCTTGCAGCCTTCCTTTCCTCTTATTGCTTATCTTACGCAGTAGATACTGCATAATTGGATGTTTTAAATTGGGTCCCTCATAGGTGAAAGTAGCATATTGTGTAGGTACTTGTGTTTATAGGGCGCGAGGGGACCGACCCACCCTTGACCTTCGCGTCCCTGCGGAAATTCACCCCTGCATCTGCATGCAAATTGCTCAACGTTTGCGAATTGTGCAATATACTAGAACTGGCATGTGGACATTCTTGCGATTTAAAATTGTTTGATTATTAATTAACAATAAAAACGACTCTCCAAAACGGTAAGCATATAGGTATAAACAATTGCCCTGATTCTGTTGTTTACAATTAAACTAATTTTAATCTCTCTTTCTAACAAAGAACATAAGAAAAGGATGTAAGAAATTTTGTCCTGTCAAATTAGTCCAATGCTTGTTTTTAATATAAATCTAAGGTGAACGCACACTTATCAGAGCCGAACGAATCGAAGTCAAAGAGGGCTCGCACACATATCCGCACCGAAAGAATCGACCGCGCCGAATAAATCATTTCTATTTCCTTTAGGCCTCCTTTTATTTAAATATGTTCTATCCTTTTTCAATAATATACGTAAGAAGAAATGAGATGGGACTAAAATCAGTTTAGTGCGATTTACAACAGAATCGGCACCATTGTCTTGAAATCATTGACTAAATAAAAAAAGTAATTTAAAAAAAAAACGACTTCAAAATCACTAAAAAGTATGAAATTAATCTGACACCAATTTGAAGTTACGACCATAGAAATAAATATACCTAGAAAGAACGTCGCCATACTACACGAATATATAAAACAGGCCAACTTTTATAGGCTGCTGCGCGTAACAGCTACGTTTTACGCTCCCTCTGCGTCATTCTGCTTGTCATAGTGACGTTCATAATGATAGTAATTGTTGAAATATTCCAATTAAAATCGGGACAAATTTAAATATTGAACATTATTTTGCAATTTTATTTATTTTTATTTGATTTAGGTGCTAACAGTTAGAGGCTATTTTTATCGACGCGTGCACAGATGCGACAGTCTATCTGGATGTACCTTTAGTGCGTTTTCACACGAGACGATAACGACACCGTAACCACACAGTAAAAAAACTGTGACGATTTAGCCGACCATACATTTCTATGTACCGTTTTCACACGCAACGATAACGACACAGCACTGCACGACACAGGAACGATAATTCGGCTAGATCGTGACGATTTTTTTACTGTGCGATTTAGCGGACCTTCGAAATGTATTGAAAAACGTCAGGACTTTCACACGGCGAACAGCACGATAACGATAACGACACTTCTTGTCACCTCGCTGTAACTGTCGTTACGGTGCGGTTATCGTTCCTCGTGTGAAAACGAACGACGACATGAACGTTTGCCAATTATCGTCGGTCGTTTATCGTCGCGACAAAAATGTGTCGTTATCGTCTCGTGTGAAAACGCACTTAATCAAAGGTTACGACGATATTCCATTGCAATCTCCTCTCCGAGCCGGTCTGTGTGAACGGACCCTAAGTGCGTTTTCACACGAGACGATAACGACACCGTAACCACACAGTAAAAAAACTGTGACTATTTAGCCGACCATACATTTCTATGTACCGTTTTCACACGCAACGATAACGACACAGCATGTCGTTGGTTCGGCTAGATCGTGACGATTTTTTTACTGTGCGATTTAGCGGACCTTCGAAATGTATTGAAAAACGTCAGGACTTTCACACGGCGAACAGCACGATAGCGATAACGACACTTCTTGTCACCTCGCTGTAACTGTCGTTACGGTGCGGTTATCGTTCCTCGTGTGAAAACGAACGACCACATGACCGTTTGCCAATTATCGTCGGTCGTTTATCGTCGCGACAAAAATGTGTCGTTATCGTCTCGTGTGAAAACGCACTAAGGGTTGCTTTATTACCTTTTGGTTTCGGAACCCCAAAAATGCAACTTACGCCGTCCGTTTGTCTGTATGTCACAGGTCTGTAAATTAACCGTAATGTAGCAAAAAAAGTTTTTATAGTACCTACATATCTTTGTTATGGCCTTTCCAATCGAAACCATATACAGAACAAAGTTCTTAACATTTTCTTCTCCTGTTTTAATAATTTCCTACCCTCATGTAGTCAGAGGATAAACTACTGGATGACTCGACTATTTTGTTTGCATTCAAGTGGATTTTGTTACATTTTGGTAACACTTAGTTTTTAAAATTCTATGAAATATATTGAAAATATGTTTGTACCCTGTCTATTTCGGTCGATTATAATAATAATAATATAATAATAGCCATTTATTCCGAAACTTTGGGTACATTATTTGATCACGAATTGTTTGGAACGAAAGACAGTTATAGAATGTCCCGCAGTTCGGTGTGCCTCTTGGCATAGGCCTCCTCCAACTCTCTCCATTGCACTCTGTCGTTCGCAACTCTAGTCCAGTATGGCCCCAAAGTTGTGCGAATATCGTCTTCCCATCTGGTTTTAGGATGACCCTGTTTTCTTTTTCCATCTCTGGGGTACCATAGGGTCACCTGCTTGTTCCATTTATTTTCTTTACTTCGTAGCATGTGTCCCGTCCAGCCCCATTTCAGATGGTCTATACGATCCAATACGTCTGTAACTTTGGTTCTCTTTCTTATCTCTGAGTGTCTAATTTTGTCCCTTAGTTTGACTCCCAACATGCTTCTTTCCATTGCTCTTTGGCATCGATTAGGTATCAAATAAACATTTTAGAAGCTATAACAATTTCAAGGTGAAAAGGCAATGCTGCAGAATAATACAAGTCAATGGAGAGAGAAGGAGGAAACACTGCCGGGCTGCTGGGAACCTTGCCGATGATCGGCCAGAGCGGCAGCCTCTAGGAAATTATTTATTTATAGATTGTAGTTTTTATATTTGTTGTAAATATGTTTCTTTATATAACTAATGAAAGTAGTATGCAGATAAGACCTTATAGTATATAATTTGGTGGTGAAGTGGACCTCGCATTTATAAGCTAGAACCGGTACAGCTAGGCAGTGGTCAGAGTTCGACATTCCATGTTCACAGTTTTCTATGCGGCGCTTTTGATCATTGCACACACCAACCGCAAAGCCAAGGAGAACGCATGTAGAACTCTAGACTGCTCACTTTGGTATTGGCGCCTGATAGTGTGGTTCTGAGAGCATATAAGCCCTATGTAGATTCTGCAGGAGTCCATTGATTGTCATGCCAAAAAAAAATTGGGTTTGATAATTATACAATGATCTTGAGCTTTCAAGAAATAAAAGCTCACAGCTTGGTAGTATTTTTTACAACTATTAGGGCAAAAAAAATCCCTTTGAGCCTTGAGAAAAATGGCTTTGGAGGGTGTAAAATATAAATCATTATGTAATTTCAAACTCTGCACCTATCTGAGCAACAGAAGCAGAAAACCAAGTGAAATAAACATTATCTAGTTCCTCAATAAATCAGTAGCATGGTTTTATAGGTCAAGCTTTGCTCACAATTGTTGCAAAATGAAATATTCATTGAGAAAGACCTGATTTGACTAAATGCAAGTCAGATTATAATGTGCTTAGAAAACTGTTTTTTTTTTAGTTACGTTATATATAAACACTGGACATTGACCTCTCAAAAATGTGACACTATTAGCATAAACAGGTAGCTGTTTCTTCTGAGTTTACAATATTTGTAAATTCTAAACCTTAAAGCCATTCACATACTTACCTGATGGCAAAGCAAACAAAGGTTTATACTTCAGAGGTACCTAAATATTAATTTTCTGTGTTACTTATATTAACCAAAGATTTTCATAGGGCATCGTGCCTCTACCCAGATGGATAATCCGCCTTACTAAAGCATGACATTTAATTTCACTCCGCTTGAGGGGCTCCCTGAGCAAATCGCTCTCAGTTCGTACTGCGCACGGCTGTCAAATACTGTCAATTCTGGCTTGTTTATTTCATGTTGCCATAGAGGCGACTATCCTTCTGGACGTTTTAAATTCTTTGATATTAACCTATAAAGTGTATGTAACCAGCAAAGGGTGAACTGGCTAGCATTAAAATGTATATGGAATGTCAGATAATATTAAACCTTGTGTCTTATACATCACAGTGCCGTTTAGTCCACTTTTTCCGCAGTTCATATTAAACATCACTGTGATGTGTCGGATGCTACATGGGTTAACATGCCACATCTAAACTGTAGTCAGACATTTCATCATGGAGAATGATTGAAAACATTATGAAAGATATGAGAAAGTTGAGAAGCATTACCCTAATATGATAGGCCTTTGCAAGTGACAGGAGGGACAGAGTATAGGAGAGAGGAAATAATTACATAGAACATCTCCACAAACTAATAAGATACAATTTCATTGTCTGTTAGCATGCTTTTAACTTGAGAATCCGATTTAATGTGGTTTCGGTTACTTTGGGACTAAGTAGTACCTGCTTATTTATTATTAAATTGTTATTAACTGTATTTAGCAGCATGTTTCACAATCCTACGGAATCCTCTTAAATAAATATTCTGGGAAATTGACAATCTGATCCCAAACTAAGCAGAGCTTGTACCATGGAGATAATTTAACAGCAATCCAGCCACAGTCATTTCTTAGGCATAGTTTAGTGAAAGTCATTTCATATTCAGATTAACAGTTTCCATGATACCAATATTAACAGGTTTCAGAAATGCATATATGCACATTTTATAACTATAATAGGTGCGTTCGAATTGGGGTATGGTAGCAAAAATAACAGTCAAAAATGCCAAAAACGATCACAACTGGCGTTCGATTTGAAAGTTGTGGGCGAAATTGGCGTTTTGAACTGTTTTCTTTCACGGTTCGTTTTGCTTGGAAACAGTTAAAACGACATCGTGAACTGCAAATTTTGACCACCTCCGAGGCAGGGTCGTTTGTGATCATATTTTGACATCTTTGAATCTGACAGATAAGTTTCGGAAAATTCATACGGGAAGCGAAAATTCTAATTTTTATTGTAAAATTTTATAGAAATACTAACAGGCAAGAGAATAATTTGTTAGATTAACTTTGTTTAATGATTAACTGAAGGAAAAAGGTAGGTTGAGACAAGTGACAAGCAGGCGATCAGAATGGAAATGTAATTTTTGTATCTAATCGTTTGATTTGGGAAATATCGTTTGTGGCAAAAGTTGCAAAATTTTCCAATTCAAACGCATAAACAAAAATGCCCATTTTGAAACTGGTAAAAAAACGACATCACTCCAATTCGAACGCACTATATATAAAATAATATAATTACTACCCTCTCATTGGTGACATGTTCAAGGAGAAATGGAACATAAAAAAATAATACTTCACATAATCTTATGCAGTAAAAAAATACTTAAGTAATTACGTTCTGCAAATATAATTTTCATTAATTTTGAAATGTTTGTTCACTGAACCAAGACCAAACTGCATTAAAACGATAGTCCAGACATGCAGAAACTAGATGCATTTTTGATTGATTGACAGATTGGTGGGAAACAACTGACAGCGTCTCACTCAATACATTTACTAGAAAGTTTCATATCAGCTCATTGGACCAATGTGCTTAACAAAATAAATATGATTATTTTGAAGTAACTAGCTACAGGCTGTGGTCAGTAGAGAACAATCACGTAAGAATATGCATTAGAAATTAAGGGTCACAAACAAAGAAAGAGTGAAAAGTATTCTTTTACTTTGCACTAAATTTGACCTACATTTTACATGAATACAAACATTATCTACAATTTATCAACAATCCGAAAAAGACTAATATGTGAATCCTATATATAGTTTTAATGGAAATTGTACGGCTTTCAAAGAATTCAATTAATAAATCCAAAAAAACATTTTGATAAATAAAGGATGACATGAAGGTTTTTGTTGACAATAGTGAGATGAAATGTGGGCAGGATGATAAAACGCGATGCAAGCAGTTTATGGAGTACTCACCCTCATGATGGGAGGCTTCCTTCTGGCTATCATCGGTCGGTTTCTCTCTCAAAGAAGACAAAAGGCTCACAGCTGACATAGCTCGCAGTTCTCGCGCTCCTAATACTCAGTCTTCTCTCAATATATTACCTTTACTAAAATTCTATAACAACTTTACAATATTTACAAAATTGTTCAGGAAATTAATCTATCACCTAATGTATTGTTTATATCACAGACTTTTCGTTTTTCAACAATACGGATAAAAACGTCCACGCACGAAAATACTATCAATATTTACAAGACTCTAGGTATAATAAACTTATTTACACATTAAAAACTAACGTTTATCATCTAATTTTTAACAAATACGCTCTAGCGGTCACAAGATACTCATAACTTAATGAATTTATCAGTTTTCGATGCAAAAATATATAAAACGTCCGCCATATGCCTTTTGAAACGTATAATGGTCGGATAAATTGAAAATGATACCTATCGAACAGTTTCCTAGGCAGCTTTAGGTCATTCTAATTTAGTAGGATTTTATCCAGTTGCCATTGTTTACTTTTTTTCCTAAAACGGCATTCTTTGTGGTGGCCTAAATTCAGATTTTTGCGAAATAATTTTTATTCAGGGTTGAACTACGGGGTTGAATTTATAATTTGAATAAAAGTATATTTTTATTATTACAAATTTTTCACAAATTTAAAAAAAAATGTCAATACTTTTAGTTTTTACTAAAAGTCGTTGAAGTACGAAATATTTATTTATCGAAAACAATAAACGATGTAAGGTGTTCTTGTATTCATAGGAATCAACCAACCTTGGAACCAACGCATAAACTAGTGTTGTTTTATTGTAAGTAAATTATTATAATGTAAAGTACTAAATGATTCGTGAGGTTTTACTATCTTACAATAGTTTTTTCTTTTCTACGTAAACATTTGGTTTCAAGGTTTCAATTTGGTTTCAATCCTATGTACTTTCTGAACGCTACCTACCGCCTGCCTAAAATATCGTTCAAAAACTTAAAAGTAGATATTATTTTTAAATTAAAATAAATAATAAACCTAATCACCTCGTAAACTGTATACAATATTGTTTCTTCACTCCCGGAGAAATTTCTTTTTCGTGTAACTATTTAGATTTATTAAATGGTTAAAATGCAAAGTGGCGAAGCAAGCACTTTTTCACACACACACTCGACAACACTGATAATAATTTCCGAACGCAATACATTTGATTATGGTGCATCCACGGTGTCGTGCTTTCATTGCTTGTATTTTTCTTGGTTTTTCTTTTAAAAATGTCTTTAAAGTGGACTGGTTGTGAATCTGGTATATTACGGAAAAGTGAGTTCAAGGAGAAGAAAGAAGAGTTGTTCGTGTTCGGCTACTCGTGCAAATTATTCAGGGAAGATGAGAGAGCCCTGCACATTGACCAAGGAAAACACCTCATACCATGGATGGGGGATGAAACGTTGAAAATCGACAGGTTCGATCAGTTTTTTACTATAAGACTGCTAACTGTGGCGCTAAAAGTTTAAAAAGCGACGGTATATAATCAGAAAATATTAAATTTTTGGAAGATCTTTAAGATTTTCGCAGAGGATGTTTCACGAAGCTTCTGGCGAGGAAAGGACACCGGCCGAGGCCCGCGAGCTCGCGGCTACGCGTAATGTTATGGTGACAACCACCGTTGGTATGTATAACTTGCAACGGTATCATTTGAGTATGTATTAACTATAAGTATAATTATTGATAGGCACCTGTGTTATTCTTATAAAGTTGTATTTCAATGTGTCCCCTGGAATTATCAATAAAAATAGGAATACATTGTATGTTCTTAGTTTCACCACCTTATAGGTCATACGAGAAGAAATTTCATATTGAATTCATAACAAGTGCAATAAAAACATTTAGCAAATAAAACTCAATACTTTCGTTATCCCTGTCAGTAAATATGTGGCAAACCAATATCAAATATCCTGAGATTATGTAGATTACCAACTTCCACAAGGTCAGCTACTAATTTCTTGTTACGTCACAACATTCAATATTTAGACATATTCGAACGCTATACAAATCCTCCATCCATGATTTAAATCCCGAAACTCAACATTATACCAAATTACTACAGTTTCTAAGCAAAATAAGTAGTCTAAGCAAAATATTCTTCAGTATTTCTAAACTTAGTGAATATAAGGACATCCAATCCACCCAAGAGTCTAAAACATCATATCACTTCAACAGGTATGATGCTAGAGGCGCTCTACATGACCTGTCAGCTTTGGAAGCTCCTCCAGGCGGGTACGACTGGAGAGTGGAGCTCACCAGGACGGAGCAGGAAGTGGAGCAGCTGTGCGATGAGGAGCGGTACCGGGCGCTGCACACTAATGAGGACGAAGAGGAGATGTATAAAGGTAAGCGTCTGAGCTATAATGCATATTGTTCAGAGATGCTTCAGCAGTTTTATCCTATTTTTTTAAATTTCAGACATCCTTTTCTAATGAATGAGGTGATAGGTACACAATCTGGTTAATCTGTCTAACAAAAAATTTGCAAAAATATCCTTAAATTTTTTATAAAATCATTCCCATATTAGAATGACAAACGAACAAAATTTGAAATAAAGGGGAATCAACTAAAAAACCTCTTTGGGAGAATACCAACTTAAATTTCTTTGGACCAATCCTATGTTTAACATCAGCCAAACAAACACTTGACTCTCATGCCATTATGTTGATATGAGTGAGACTCATCTTATATCTCTTGTAGAGTCCATTTAGTAGGGTACTTTGTAGTACCCGCCTGATTGCCAAGCACTTATTGGTGTGTTCTGATAGCTGCACCTGAAGGCCAGTTTGATTCTAGGCTTTGTGTACTTACCACCTCTGGCTACATTATTACTTACACTGGTGAAATTGTAGTCAACATAAGAAACATCACTATTTCAGGCTATCAAGGTCACATGTTTACATGTTTTTTATTTCCCCAGAGGAAGAACTAAAGCGCCTCCACGCAGCTGGCTATGGTCAAGTGGGTTTCAACTACGACAGTCCAGCAGAGCCGAGCCCGACATCTCAGCCAACTGAGTCCGATGAGCCATTTGAAGCTGCGGCTGCGTTTGTTGCTTTGCTACCCAGTGATGTTATATTGGTAAGTTATGATTATCAGCCTGTAAGCAACCAGAAAGACTACTTGAGTGAATGAAGTAATGTCAATATCTTCTTCAGTCGGTCCCTCATTTTTGAGGATCGTGGTCACTGGAATCCCTTAAACGGACAAACTGCCTCCATCGATTCCGGTCCGAAGTAGCCTTGGTAGAATTTAGAATAGGAGGTGGCTTCTTTCACTAGGTCCGACCATCGTGTTGGCGACCGGCCTCGTGTTCTCTTGCCTTCGGTATTGCCAACAATGACCAGCTTTTCAAGGCTGTCATCCCCTCTCCTCATTATATGGCCGAAACATGAAAGCACGCGTTGCAGACATGTGGTGGACAGTCGGGTCTTAATGCCGAGTTGGCAGAGAATAGATACATTTGTGCGTTTGGCCATCCATGATATTCGTAGCATTCGCCTCCAGCACCACATTTCGAATGCATCTATTCTCTGTCTCTCTCTTGCTCGGATTGTCGCACGTCACGATCGTGTCACGTTGTGACACGTCTCAAATGTCAATATAGTAATTAAGCAAAAAATAAATTAAAAAATGTAACCTTGCAGCGTTTTTTTTTATATGACTAAGTCGGTAAACAACCATACGGCTCGCCTGATGGTAAGCGGTTACCATAGCCATATGAATAAGAATAAGACCGTTAAATAGGATGATATAGACTCTTGCAACACACGAGGTTTGACTCACGGGTTACCGACCCTTTCACTCTACCCCCTAAGAAATCAGCAATATTTTTTGCATATTTTCCCACACTAAGATAATCCTGTATGGCGTATAATAATCAACACAATCACAATCAATCAACCATAGATAATGTCGAAAAAGGATATTACAAGATATAAATAAATAAACAATTATTAAACCAAACCCCACTTTTCAAATGTAGTTTGTTTGCAATTGTTTATAAGTATTAAACTTCCTCTCAACAGCCCGAAACGCTAAAGCAGAATGCCATAATAGAAAAGACAGCAAAGTTCATAGCATCTCAAGGTGTTCAAATGGAGATACTAATCAAGGCCAAGCAGGGGGACAACCCGCAGTTCAAATTCTTGAACAAGGACTCTGTGCTGCATCCGTACTATACTGCTTTGATTGGACTGGTCAAAGCCGGGAAATGGCCTGAGAAACAGGTTGAAGTTGTTGCAGAAGGTATTGTTATTTATATTTACTACCTTTCCGCATGTAGATCCCCTAGTTTACCCCATAGGGTTCACACCGAGGCGCAACGCGACACTGCAAGCTTAAGCAATAGAATAAAGAACTTTATGTGCTACACAATGAAGTGCACATTTCAGTGAAAGAATTTGTGACAAGTGACTCGCGCCGCCGCGAAGCGTATCCGAATTCTCTCCCTGAAATTCCCCCTGAAATTAATTTTGGGATATTCTTTCAGCTCTAGGGTACTCATTAAATTTGGAAATAATATTTTTTTTTGCAGAGAAACATCAAGATTATGAAGATTATCTTCATCCAAGTTTGGCGTCAACTATTATTGAATCTGTAAGTACATTTTTGACTCATAAAATTCGTAACTAATACGCGCTTAAGAATGTAAATCTATGGTAACTGCTTTCCATGAAAAATCCAGCCACATGTGGTAAGACTAAGCATTGAGGGTTCCATACGTACTTTCGCACTTATCCTGGGTCCATGGGACTTTTTTTACAGACATACTAAGCAGACATTGTACTATGGAAATCAGATAACTGATATAATACCAACTTTTTTTTATGCTACTGAACAAACAAGCATGTCATGCAAGCGGCCCACCTGATGGTAAGCGGTTAACACCAGGGAGGGGTGTCACTCGCGCGTTGCCGGCCCTGAAGAAATATCTTCACACCCTTTTTGAAGAAACCCATGCTGAGTACAGCATGGGTTTCCTTACCATACCTTGGGAAAAACCTTGTTACTACTTTTTTGTTTGGAAATAATTATGTACAGTCAGCGTCAAAAGTACATTGGCTTTTTACCATGTCCTGAGTCTGTGTGTAATTATGTATATTAAGTATGTATTTACAAACAAAAAGTAGTATGTGTATTATATCAGTTATCTGGTTTCCATAGTACGAGCTCTGCTTAGTTTGGGATCTGATGACAGTGTGTGAGGAATGTCCCAGGATATTTATTTATTTACTTGCTGCCCGGCACGACTTCGTTCGCGTGGTGTCCTACTAACCTATACCCTACCTTACTCTAGTACCCTACCCTGCTACCCTACCCTACTACCCTACCCTACTACCCTACTCTACTACCCTACCCTACTACCCTACCCTGCCCTACTACCCTACCCTGCCCTACTACCCTACTACCCTACCTCACCCTATCCTACCTAACCTACCCTACCCTCGCAACTTTCTTATTTTTTTCTTTCATAAGAACTTTCTGACAATAACAAACACAACATAAAAAGAATTATCGAAATCAGCCCAGCCGTTGACGCGTGATGGCGTGACCAAGAAAATAGGGATCCATTTTTATATATATAAATGATGTTCACCAGGCGCCATCGATCCCAAGTATCCAGTACAAGCCGTCAGCGGACTGCGACTACAGGATGCTGATCTGCAAGATGCTGGGGTCCAGGTCGGAGGGTGGCGGTGGCGCGGACAGCTGCGAGCTGGCGCCCGGCGAGGACCCGCCGCCCGGCACCGAGCCGCTGCCCATGCCGCCCCCGCCACCACCACCACCCTCGGACATCACCAGGCCACCTGTCATGTATAATACTGCACCTGCACCTGCACCTGGTAACTAAAAGACAATTTATTAGAGAAGCAGTCTAGTTGGTTAAGAGCAGTCAATCCGCCATACTTTTCATACAAAAGCTCTGTACTGATGATGGCGTTATTAAACATTTTTCGTTAGATGTTTTAAACAAATTGGTATCTTGTGCACTATATCTAGCCGTGTATCTAGGCAAAACATAAAAAAGTATGAAACAAATTCAATAAAAGCCTCCGAAAAACAAATTTTACCTGAACTTTGGCCATATCTAATGTACCTATAAATTGAAAAAGTAAAGAAAACGTCTAGATACCAGGCTTGCAAATGTATTGGAGATTCTAAATAACTAACTTTTTTTTCACAATCTTGTAAGATTTTTTCATAAGAAGTATACTCCTAGAACAAGTTTTATGATATGCGAAATCATGAATGACGACCTAGAGAAGCGGCCGCGGTGATCAGCTGAATTTACCGACTGATAACCGACGGCTCAGATGTCGTCTCTCTTTTTTCGCAGTCAACCATTACGTTGGATGAAAGTACAAGCTTTTAGGCTATGCTTGCGTTGAAGTTGCGTTGGCCATGAAGGGCCCCCTTAAGAAAGAAATGATATAATTTATTTATCGCAGTGGAACAAACTCCAACACCGGTGCAGGCCCAAGCCCAGTATCACCAATACGCGGCGTACTACCACCAGTACCTGGCGTGTCAAGCGGCGCAGGCGCAGGTTCAACAGGAGCCTCCCACAAAACGACCACCAGCGCCTCCCACCCTCAAGTCCACGGGGCTCAGCTTGATGAAGAACTATAATACTGATTCTGATAGTGATGTTTCTGGTGAGTTTGATATCCTATCTTACTGATCTATACTAATGTTATAAATGCGAATGTGAGTTTGTTTGTTTGTTACGCCTTCACGGTTCAACTACTCAATGGATCATCTTGAAATTTGGCATGCAGATAGCCTATGGTATGGAGAAGGATATAGGCTACTTTTTATCCTAGGAACGCCGTTCAAACCGCAGGGGACAGCTAATTGTTTATACATTTTTCTTTTATATACAAGGTATTTTGACTTAGTCATAAACAATAACCCCCTTACTCATAAAACGTTATTTAACTAACAGTATTAGGTTAGGTAGTATTAGGGTCACGTAAATAACGTCACTCTATTGTCATGGTCAAATAATGTGACATTATTTCCGTGACTATTTAATCAGTTTATAAGTTAAATAACGCTTTATGAGTAAAAAGAGGTAATTTTGTTCGTTTTGTGCTGTAGAAGCAGAATATGGAAAAAATCTTTTTTGAAAAATTCCATAACCGATATATACATTTTTTTAAATAAATTTTAATGTCACATTTATTTTCTTCAAAATTCAGCTCTGGGTTCAGGTTTAGCGTTTTTCCATTCTGGCTAGAAGAAAAAACACCTGTTACTGCTTTATTATATTTTTATTCTGCTCTTTGTCTTTGCTATGTAAGATAACCTAAAATATAAAACCATTGAAAATATAAAATTCCATTTCAGACTTCGACGACAGTTCATCAACGGACAGCAAAGATCCAATCATCCAACCGCCGGACGACGTGCAACTTATCATCGACAAGATGGCGGCCTACGTGGCGCGCAATGGCGACGAGTTCGCGGACATTGTGCGCGCTAAGAACGACCCGAGATTCACATTTCTGGACCCTGACAATATTTACCATCCGTACTATAAGAGATTGATGCAGGAGAAGCGGGGCATTGACGTCAATGGGAAGGAGAAGAAAGGAAGGAAGAAGTCTTCTGGTGAGTTTTAGATATTATCATCTAACCATCCGTCATAACTGGATTAGCTGATGTTTTTGTAGGTAATATTAACAATTTATAAACGATTGCTAGCTAGCTATCTCCCACGGTTTCACCCACGTTTCCGGAATAAAGAGTAGGCTATGTCCTTTTACATATCATAGACACTGTAACAATAAAATATAATATTAGTTAGGATAATATATAACTATAAAGGTCAAAAAGTATTTTTTTAAAGCCTGACAAACAAAAAATCAATATATAGAGAGAGAGAGGTAGAGCATAGCGTTTATTCGCTCAAAGAGCAGCCCGACTGGGGAAGTACCTCCACCTTACAGAATACTGCAGCCAAATAACTTTATGTTGTGTAAAGTTGTGTTCCTGTGCGTGAGTATGGTCGCCAGAGCTCATAGGGGAGGGGGGAAAGGTCGGTAACGCGTGAGCAATGCTTCTTGTGTTGCAAGCGTCCATATGGCTACGGTAACCGCTTACCATCAGGCGGGCCGTATGCTTGTTTACCGACTTAGTTGTATAAAAAAAAAAAAAAAAAAACAATTCCACTTTTCATTGTCATTTTATAACTCAAGAACGGGCTCACCTATCCAGACCAAATGTTTAGGCTTTGTTCGGACTATTTAGTAGATGGTTTATGTAAAGTTTGCACAAAATCGGTCGAGCGGTTCTTCATTTTTCATATTTTTATTATTTCACTTGATACGTAGCGAAGCACGTACCGGGCCGCTAGTATTGTATAAAATAAAAATACTATAATAATGAGGCCTGATTTGTCATCTCCTTTTTCCTAATTTATTACTTTAACTATAGTTTGTCCCACTATCTGTTTTATCACCTGTCGTCCTACATTATTTACATTCTTGTATTATTTTTACAACTGTCGCGTATCACGTGTTATGTTTTTTTTGCAGCACCAGTGTCGTTCTCTATCAAAAAGCTAAAAGAACCTGATCCCATCCTGCCAAAACCGGCGTTACCCTACGAGTCCAGCTCAGACGACGATTCAGAACCACTAACCGACAAACCAGATGAACCTAAAGAAATACCAAAATCTTCCACCCAGATATACCCTATGAGTAATATACCACCACCAATAGTATATAAAATTGAAAATGCAGTTCCAAATAACATTTCAGAAGTGAAGCCCGTTGAAACAATAACGAAAATAACACCAATTATTACACAAGAAGTTAAAGAAGTTCCCGCAAAGGAAGAAGAGTTAATAACTCCAATTTTAGTTCTGGAGAAAAAAGAAGAATCACCACCAAAAGATGAAGTCATCGTTGTTAAAGAAGTTCCTAAAGTTAATGTAGAAGAAAAGGGAGAATCTGAGAAGAGAGTGTTGGAGAAAAAAGATATAGAGAAAAGAGTACCCGAAAAAAGAGATTTTGAGAAACGTGAGACAGAGAGAAGAGATTTAGAGAAAAGAGTGTCAGAAAAAAGAGATTCGGAGAAAAGAGAAGTGGAAAAAATAAAAGACATACATAGGAGAGATAATAAAAGAAAACATAAAGAACGAAAAAGGGAATACAGATCCAAATCTGAAAGTAGAGAATATAAGAAATCGGAGCATAAAAGTGTTGACAGGGAGAAGAGAAAAGAAAGAGAGGTAAAAGATAAAAAGAGAAAGAAGCACAGTAAAGAGTTGGAAATGGAGATTATTTCGTTGGAGGACAATTCTGATGATTTGATTGATCTGACCGGGGACCAATCTGATTCTAAAGGTGAGCTATATCCATTTTAATTCTAACCCAGAATCTAAGATAGTAAAATGCCAGATGGCAAGTTTGCGCGCACGACTGTGCGAAAAGATGGCACACTAAACATTATCCTCCTTATTAATAAATAAGGTGTAAGTCAGTCTTGTAACACCCAGGTACCCAACTGATATGGCTTACCGATGTACCTGCGCAGAACAAACATTTTCAAATCGGCGGAAATGTTATTGGTCGGCAGCTGCCGCCATGTGTGCGGAGGGGCGTGACTTGCGAGTGAGACGGAACTAACAGCTGCACTGTATTATGAACCTTATAGTAGTGATCTAAGGTTGATTTTAAGTTTTAAGCATTCTTTTTTCGGGTTCATACTCTCTTCTCTGTGTGAACGAAGATTCACGACGCGCCTTATCGGTTGGGTTTACTACTTTATTAAGCTAGCCCTTTTTGTTTATATGATATTAGAAAGTGACGGATATATTTAACACCTAGGTATTACTATACTTGACTTGCACCTTATTTATTAATAAGAGGGCTCATGTTTCCTGCCCCGTGTCTAGTTGTCAGGTACAAGAAGTCTACACAGCTGCTCATGCAGTTCTGGGGCGTCAATTTTACCGTCCAATATTTTGCATGCCGTTATAATTTGATCAGTCGTCCTGCTAAATTCTAGTGAGTTGTACCCCAACCCCCTTATTCGTAATCGCTTTTTAACTAAATCAGTGTAATAGTGTTCTCCGTCTCACTCTTTCGATCACCAAATGTCACGTGTCAGATAAAGACTTCAGAATTCTAGCTAATCAACGTTCGATAACTTCATTATGAATAAGGGGGCAAGAAGCCAGGGAGGAAGTTGGTCGGATACATAAATGGATAATATCCGTAAATTCGTTTATATCGGTACCTAAATCATTTTGTAACTTTTCGAGTAAGATTGAATACTTGCTCTCACGCG
The DNA here is from genome assembly GCA_947623365.1 of Achlya flavicornis. NCBI lineage: Eukaryota > Metazoa > Arthropoda > Insecta > Lepidoptera > Drepanidae > Achlya > Achlya flavicornis. The sequence goes on from OX392487.1 coordinate 3,181,272, forward strand.
GTTTAAAACACATGCGCTTAACTCAAGTTTGCTACGGACCTGAAAATTATCCTAATTACGTAATCGCTACTAAAGTCAAAAGTATGAGGACAAGACCCAGCCGTTGGAATGATTCCTTGGTAATGGTGGTTATGTGATCGTGGAATGTAAGTTTTTGATCAAATGTAACACCCAGGGAGCCAAATTCTCACCCAATCGATATTGATCGTTCCATCGAAAAAAGTACGAATTTGAACTTTTATCGAGTGTAAATCACGTTAATTTATTCTGGAAATTTCAACGCCATTTTTAGAAGGAAAACCAGTCAGTTAAAGCTTTGATTGGTCGGGACCGTTCGAATTGACTCCGCTCCTCGAAATTTTGAAGTCGAATAGGGCTCGAACCGTAAATTCGATTCGAAAGTTATTTTGGAGGACGTGAGAATTGGGTCTCTGATCTTTCATGAATTGCGATCTAGCAATATACGGGGTAGATACGACAATAGGACATTAAATGAAACCACGTAAAGTACTCATGTATACGATCAACTTTTACAGTGGGACCAAATTCTAAATCGCAAAAAAAATTACAGCTTTTCATACATTTTTGCCGGGGAGACATGTACCTTTTGAATGAAAAGCAGTAAAAAAAAAATACGATTTCGAAGGTGGTCCCATAGTAAAAGTTGATCGTATACATGAGTACTTTACGTGGTTTCATTTAATGTCGTATCAGTTATTTGGTTCCCATAGTCAGAATTAGGTCTATATTTATGACCACTCATGTGCATAGACGGTATTATCTTCCTTGTTTGGTGTAATTTGAAACTGATAATAGCAATGGTAATATATTGAACTCAGGTGAATTCGAAACGGAGGCTGAGCGCTCGAAGCAGCTGGAGCGGCGTCGGCGAGCCGCCGAGTTCCTCAAGAAAGTCGGCGTGGACCCCGCCGCCGCTGCACTGCCCACCTCATCGCTGGCTAGCGCTATGGTAACAACATCATACATACACTGTACGTCGGTCAACTAAAGCTGGGCACATTCACAGCACTCACACATATGCAATTTCATGATACTGTATGATTCCAATCAGTCAGTCAATCATAATGGACGAATGCAAAAAATACCATTATATTTTATGAAAGCAAAATAATAAAGCGTCGTCCTAATTGGCGATGATCGTACGATCAAACGATGCGATTTCGTCGTATTATTATTATTAATTAGGACGACGCCTAACTGTCTCCTCCATACACAAGCGTAAAAATATTATTTTATATCCAAAATATAAAATAATATTTTGGATAACTTCTAGCAACTTGTGAGCAAGATGGTCATATATAATTTTGTTCATATTGTGACTTACAAGCAGAATTCCGAATATTTTTAATTCCATATATCCGAAAATACTATTTTTTTTTAATTAATTTAATGGCATTTTTATTTTCTTCAAAATTAGTTTAGAAGTTACCCACACTGGCTAGAAAAAAAATATCCCCCTGTATATAAGCAAGAGTCATCTTTAGATAGTAGCTAATCATATTTTTAACATTTACCCCCCGTTATCCTACCTACCTACCTTTAAACTGCCTAATAGATATTACTTGATAAAAAAGAAAAACTCATATAATTTCATGACAGATTGTAATTTGGTCAATGCCCTTGTTTAAAACTAATATTAACTGTGTATATTGTTGATTCAGTGGCTTCATGAACACTGAAGCCCATTTCACAGGCAATTTGATACCATATTATTATGCAGTATAGAATTCAAAATTGAAGACCAATTGAAGTCTTTTGTTTTGTGACACATGTCCTGCTATAAAACGGTTTATAATAATTAATTATAAACTATTTTATTCAGGTTGATACCTTAGAATCAATCCGTAAGAAGAAAGCGGAAGAAGAGGAAAAGAGACGGCGACGTGACAAGCGGCGGCATCGTGAGAGACGAGGTAAATATTCTACCTTGATTGTTCAAAGTCTTTTCTAGCACGGCAGTCTGTTACTCCTAGTTCAAAAAAAGGCTGGCAACGCGTAACTGCCCCTGTCAATATTGCGAACTCATTCGAGCAATGTGGCAACACTCACCACTTTGGAACATCAAATCTGAAGTCTTGAATATGAGTTATGATGGTACCTATATTTTTATTATGTGCGAAAATCAAGTATGTATAATATATCTTACCCTTATCCTTACTTGGCAAGTTTCCGTATATAAAAAACTACGTCTGTTTAAACTAAACAGCTGACCGTAAAGGTCATCAAACACTATTATCAACACTGCTACGCCTCAGCAAGAATTTTCCATCTAAGTGACGCCTTTAAATTGACGGCTCGTGGCAAGCATCAACTATATCTTGTCATGATAAAATTTTGATGGCAAGTTTTTGCTGAGGCGTAGTGGTGCTGATATAGTAAGTGAGACCTTTGGAGTTGTATTTGGCTACAGGTCGGTTAAGAATTTAATGACAGGTTAAAGTATATCTATCTTTGTTTATTGAATAGCTATAGAAAGGGACAGGTCTAGAGATAACGAATCATTACACAGAACAGTAAGTTTAATCGTAACAATTTTTTAAGGCGAAGTACTTTGGAAAATTTCCAAATGTAGATTTTTGTCGGATACAATTTAGTTAATTTTCTATTTCTTATGATATATTTGGTAAATGTTTACTCATGTTTTACTGTAATTTATTCTAAACCCTTAAATACAACTTTTTTTTTTAATAGATTACGAGGATGATGCCGAGAGGTCTCATCGAAAAAGTAAACGCAGAAGGTACAGGTAAGGCATGCATATAAGTTAGGTTGTTTACAGACAACTTTTGATAATTAGAATTTTTTACTAGTTATTAGTAGTTTAATTAATTAGTTTTCAGACTAAACAATAAATTATATTATTTTTTACAGATCCTCTGACGACAACGAGGAATCAGATTATGATGGGTAAATATATTTCAAGCTTATCTATACTAAGTCCTAATAAATTTGTGAATTTCCTCTTGAGGGACGAATGTATAGGTCATTAGTAATCAAAAAATAATAATAGAAAAATAATCCGTGGAAAAAAAAAACGAAGTTGAACTTAATATCAGTACAAAGTATTAATTTAAACATTTATTTAAAAAAAAACCCACGGATTATTTTTCTCGCCACGGCATTCAACGTCACCATATCATGGCCTATTCATAATAAAAAATAAAAATATTTAAGACTTGTTTAAATTAAAGTCATAATTTAATATTACAGTTCAAAAAAGAAAAAACGCAAGAAGGAAAAGAAACACAGCACTAAGAACAAAAAGAAGAAAAGGAAAGAGACAGAAATAGAGGATCACCCTCTCCCACCCAACATAGATTTGATGAACACACTCAAAGAGTTGCGAACGACTTCTCCTACTAAAGAGTTAGGTTTAGACATAGAAGATACACAGCAGACTGTTAGACAAGACTCTTCTTCTGACGAGGAGAAAGAAGTGTTAGATAAGAAGAGGAAAGAAGATAGGGAATACAGTGAGGGGGAGTGGTCTAGTGATAGTGAAGGAGATTCCGTCTCTACGGAGAGTAAGAGAAATGATTGACCAAGTAGTTCTATGAGATGTAGCTGGTGTGTTGCACTACTGATTATTTATAATTTTACGTAGTTTTACTAATAAACGTATCTATACATAACATATAGGGTGACTGGTAATTAGTAAGCGATACTTAAACACATGATAACAAACAACTTTCCCAAATAAACTATTTAAGTAAACTATAAACAAACAACAACTTATTATTACCAGTCACCAATATAATTGGTCATGCTGACTAATTTATCAACGTAGAGCCCTAACTGCTGGGGCTACAAACTTTTGCACACAGATTCCATTATAACGAGGCATCCACTAAGGGTTGTTGTAAATTCAACCCTCAAGGAGTAGATCAACCCCTAGCCTAACTTCTGGATACCAAATGAATAAAAAAAATAGAAGGGAAAGGGGACTGCACTCTCCCCTCTTTTTGCGTAGTCAAGGATATATAAGACAGTTTAAAATATGTTAATCTATTTGAAATCTTATAATTAAGAATGAGAATATATTTTGATATTTGAGAGTGAGAGAATAAGTTTTGTGCTCGGCTTAGATTTATAAATTTTATAAAAGACTTAGATGTATACATTTTTATTAGATAATGTGGTTTCGAAATAAAAAATATACATACTGTAATCCTTCATGACATTTCTAAATTTTAACCAAAAAATATTGAATTAAACCTCTTTTTATTTGATTACATCTCCTTTTCTTACTGAAACGTTTCTATTGATTACATATTATATATATACTTACCTACAATGCATAGTGTTACAGGCAAAACTACTTGTGATTGAAGAAATTATTATTAATCTCTTTTGAATTGAATTGAAATTAGTTTTTAGGGGAGGCCGGCGATGGAATGCGTAAACCTGAATCACTTTATGAAAAACATACCAATGACCGCTTTGCCCAAGAATGGAGCCAAAAGCGGGCTCCATTCGGGCGGGACGTGTTTTGGGCAAAATGGGCATATAGGAGAAATTATGAAAAAATAACAAAAATAAAGTATAGTTATCAAGAAATAGAGATTATCCATAAAATATTTAAAAAATGTAACCTTGCTGAGTTTCTTGCCGGATTTTTCCGGTCGGTCCAGTTGATGGCCGAGTTCCGAACCAATTTTCATTTACATTCTCAGAATCGTTAAAAACATCTTTTGTAGCTTAGTTTTAATCACCTATTGTCCCTTTTTTTCTCCTTATACATATGTTTTCATTGATTTTCTTCTTTGTTTAAACAGATTCCTACACGTTCCTTACCTACTGGGCAAAGCGGGCTCATGTCCCCTTTGCCCGGCTGCTCTGCCTTTTGTGGCAAATATCATATCAAACGTAACCTCGAAACATTTATACATTTTTTTATATTCAAACAATTGCCTGATAACTACAAAATAACAAACTTGTTATTAACCCCACTTAGGATCGATAGCGATACAAACAATATAGAACTTTATTCACTACACAAAAAGGGACAAATTTCAGTGCGAGAACTCGTGACACGTGACTCGTGACGTTTTGAGGCGCGGTTCGAATTCTCTCTGAAATCAAAAACCAATCAAAAAAAGCACCGAAAAACAATAATCGCTTTGCTAGTTTGCGCGCGGTCGCAAGGGGTTTGGCCCATGGGTAGTGTAGCCGCCACTTAGCTTCTTTCAAATATACCTGAACGAAACCACTTGGAATCAGGCTGAGGATCACGCCAATGGCCTTCAGCGTCAAGAGCCAATGACGGAGCAAAATATCTCTCCCCGCGCAAGCGTGCCAGCCGCCTTTCATAACTTTTCTTCTAATTTAAAAAGTACTGTTCAAGTAAACAATATTACTTGGAAAAACTAGCAGTTTTATTATTTGTTATTATAGCGGCAATAGAAATACACATTTTGTGAAAATTTCAACTGTTTAGGTAGGTACCTATTTCATTTTCGGTTCATGAGTTACAGCCACTGAGAGACAGACAGACGGACGGACTGCGGTGGCTTAGTAATAGGGACGCTTAAAATTTTTCGTAAAATTATGTTGAATGTTTGGTAGGTAGGTACTAATAAAATTCTGCGAATATTCTTATCTTATCGAAGTGTTATAATAACATATTTTATCAAGGAATCAACTTCCGTAAATATGTCAAGTAATCAAAACTACAATAAGTATAATAATAACTTAACACATATTATGATTTGTCATAACATTTTTACGATAAATTGTACAAATATAGGTTGATTGAAAATAGATTTTAAAGTCTTCGCACAAATTATGAATCGTGTTTAATAGAGGTGTTGACATAATATATTTGTTTTAGTTATTAAAATAAAAAATAAACACCAGCTTTGATTGTATCTCCAAAAATCAAATCCAATTGAGTATGTAATATATTTAGTTATATGATAATTATGTACAATAAACATAGTTTCTTAAGATACATAGTTTTATTTACTAACTACTAAAATTACTACCCTAGTGATCGAAATTAGACCGAAAATCATTTTTTTTTTGAGTTTTTAATCAAACACTATATTAGTATAAACGAGCTAGTTTCATGAGGCATGCTATACGCATTAAACAATTTATTAAAGCTCTTATGAAACTCGTAAGAATAAGAGCTTAGCTTTTCCATAGCAAATCGCAGACGTATTTTGCTATGAAAGTATCCGCGCATTGGTTTGACCCCGTATTATATGAGTGATTTAAAAAAAAAACATTTCGAAGAACTATTTATAAAATAAACATAATTAATTATCTGGCTTATTTATTTCTAAATCAAATCAAATCAAAATATTTATTGCGTTACTACAGGTACAATATATTCGAGGAGTTCCACTGTAATATACATATATTAGGCTATCTATAAGTAATAAAGGTATTTGGTATATACTTATAGGTACTAGAGTTAGGGTCATTCCTCACCGAGACGCAGCATGACGCGACAAGTTAAATATCGCAATAGAATAAGAAATTTATTTACTACACAAAACGTACACATTTCAGTGAGAGAATTCGTGACAAGTGACTCGCGCCACAGCGATGCATTATCAGAATTCTCTCCCTGAAACTTGTACGTTTTTGTTTACGAAATAAAGTTCGATATTCTATCGTTATTTTATAAAGTGCGCCCTGCGTCGCATAGCGTCGCTTTTCGCCTGACCCTGAGGTTAAGTAATTACCTACTTATAACATGAAATATTTCATTTTATTTCTTAATGCATTATTTACACCCATTATCTTAATGTCTTGTTAAAACAAATCGACAATTATGTACTAAAGAAATAATTAAGTCTGTAATTTCTTAATATGAACCAATCTGATTTAGGTACCTACTATCATTTAGATCAATTTATACTTAATAACACTTTCTGATTTTTGCAGTATTTTATATTTCTTATAGGTAGTTGCCTGTTTGCCCCACCAAAAAATGTATGCCCAATTAAATGTTGTGTGCGAAACTGAAGCGAAAAACTAGTATACTTAAATATAATCAATACTTGATAACCTTAATTTAAAAGCTGAATCATGACATTGATAGTGATGTTTGTACACTTGTTATTAATTTGTATTATTTTGATTCCCCCCATCTGGCTTAAGTTGAAACTATAACTATAGGGTGAAATTTCATAAATAATAAAATTAAAAAGTTAAATTATAAGTATTTCGAGACCAAGTTTCTTCATAAAATTGATGATAAAGTACCGAATCAAGGAATGACCGACTAGGGCAAATACCAAAATTATAATCAAGCAGCAAAGGACACATATGCTATAGGTTTAAAAAATCGTAATAATAAGGAAATGTACTAAATGGAATTTTTATACGATATTTTTGAATTCTTTCTATTTCGATGAGCAGTATCATAAATAAACTCCTCATAACCAGTTGATGGCATTCTACGGCGAGCCGCAAGATGTATATTTATTAACTTGTTAAATAAAAAGGATAAGCAAATCTCAGTAGTTTCATTGATTAGAACTCATTTTCTAAAAGAAGACAACCAATTTTTAACCGAGGAAAAAACGGATTATTGGTTTGTCCCCGACTGCAAAACCTTATAAAATTCAAGTAATATTCAAAATTATTTTTTGCTTTTCAGTTTTTTTTTTGTTAAAAAGTTTTTTGTAACTAACTTTTTTTTGTACTACGAGAGCGGTATCAAGCTTACGGCTTGCCTAATGGTAAGTGGTTGCCGTTGCAATATGTCAGCAAGGCTGCTTCCCAAAAAAAAAACTGGATACTAGTTGCACTAGCTTCCTTCACACACTGTTCACATACTGTTTTAGAAGCGGCGGTAGGTACTCCGTATTTCCATGTCTTCGTGTATCCACGTCAATCAGGCGCGGATCCATCCTTCGGGTCAGGGTGGGTGACACATTTATATCCAGCTTGGATGGGTTTCAAAAATACTGTAGCTGTTACCCGCAGATTCACACGACAATACAGTACATTTTGTAAGAATTTTCAAAATTCTGAATTTGCACAGTCCTACGGCAGTTCTACACTGCTGGTCCCCACACACTACCAGCACAGCGCCTACTCATGGAGCTCTGGCGACCTTACTCACCGCTGGAACACAACACCACATTAAAGTGATGTTATTTGGCTGCGATCTTCTGTAAGGTGGAGGTACTTCCCCAGTTAGGCTGCTCCGAATTTCGAACTAGGCCAAAAGAAGAAATTAGGCCCGTTTGCACTACCTCTCTTAAAAAGTCGGTTCATTAGTTCTAGTGATTACCTACGTCCTATAGGATAGAGCGGCCGCACAGCGCGAAAAAATCATACTTAAAACCATGTCAACCACAGTTTTATTAATCATATGATCACACCAAGGGCGCATCAACGGGGGAGGGCTCATGGGGGTCATGTCAAATCTGTCGCAATTTTGGTACTTAGGTAATTTGTCAAATGTTAGTCAGTCCTACAGGGCCACCCCTGTTTCTCAAGAATAGATACCTAGCGAAGATCTGTTTGCTACAAGATTTTGTCGGTAAGTAATTGATCAAATTTTACTATCAAATATCAGATTTGTTCGCTGCCTGGTTCGAAAATTCAAAAGGGTTTTTAGATATTTCTAAAGGTATCTCAAGAACTAGAGTACCTACCTACCTAGCGAAGATTGTTTGTTTTTCAGAAATAGTCACAAATTTTGTCAAAAGTCTTCACCAAAATAATAGTAACTTGTCGACAAATGCTTCGAATGATATAAAGGACTCCATTAGCGACTTGATACCGAATAAGTAGTCTATAGGCACAGAGCGTATCTAAATATTTAAGGCTTTTGTTCCATGATATAAGAAATATGGCACCAACAACATGAATACTATTGTCGCCCTCATGTCAACCCTTAAAAATCGACCAAATCTTTGATATTTGATTTTAGTGACCAATCTAAAAAATTTAAATTTGTTATTCGGCAACAAATGAAACATAAGTAACAAATTGTGGAAGTAAGCAGATGAACTTTATTGTAAAGCTACCAGGTTAATTTTCATATGACTCAAGCAACTGTCGCATAGATCAAGCTATCTTTTAGAAGGTATAGGTGTTCTAGTTCTAAAGATTCAAAAGTGACCCTGACAGGAAGAGCCTGTCATGGCAATAAAAACCTTGATAACTTATGAACCAGGGACAGAAGTGGACAGAAAATATTTGGTATGTTTGGTTGAATTCGAATCCGTGTTGGGCCCTGCCAGATGTTTTAGGTAAAAATAGAAAAAAAAACCTCTAGTTGACCTAGACGGTCTAGGCCCAGGGGGGGGGGGTCATGACCCCCATGACACCCCCCTTCCGCCTGACGTCAGTTCAGCCCCGAGACAACTAGACCCCGACATAGTTCGATTCCGAGATAAGACGACCCAGACCCTAGAACTGATACTAGAACTCGACGACTCGACCTCGCCTTGACTATTAAACTTGACAATAATTAATGGCTTGCTGTCAAGGTGCAAGTTCGTAGCCGAGTGCATGCAGCAGCAGGGTCTACTACGAAAAACGATACGCGATAGTCCGATCATCGTTGTCAAATATTAACCAATAGAAATGCAGCATAGCATAACCCAGGAGACGTAAATTTTGCTGCAATTCTATTGGCTCATTGACTGACAACTATGATCGGACTATCGTGTATTGTTTTTCGTAGTAGACCCTCCAACAGACGACGTGTCGTCGCAACACTAATTCTTTCTCCTTCGTTTCTATGCATGAGCTGCGCCCCCAAGAGATAAAAAAATGCAAAGCAAACAAAGTCCTGTCCACTCACTTGACTTGCTTGACATTTGTACCACGTTTGTACCGTTCTAACATATATTTTTTTATACCACTAAGGTGGCAAATAAGCATACGGCCCGCCTGATGGTAAGCAGTTACCGTAGCCTATGGATGCTTGCAACACCAGGGGTATCACTCGCGTGTTGCCGACCCTGAAGAAATCTCTTCACGCCCTTTTTGAAGAACCCCATGCTGGGACAACCACCAAAACATCGAACAATTAACCCAAAGAAGCGCAATGACGTTGATTTTGCTTGAAATTTTTTCTGCCAAGTTCCCACCATCGACAATGCGCTCTGATTGGCTAAGTCAAGGACATATGCACTCTGATTGGCCAAGTCAAGAACACACGATGCAGTGATTGGTGCCGATTCTGTGGTAGATCGCACTAAACTAATTTTAGTTACATCTCATCTCTTTCTTACGAACATTATTGAAAAAGGATAGAACATATTTGAAGCTGTCAAATTATTCTTTGCCGTCTTATTTTGCGTGTATTTAGGCGTAACCGCGATAGATGGCGACTAAATTTATATTGATAGCAAGCATTGGACTAATTTGACAGGACTAAATTTCTTACATCTTTTTCTTATGTTCTTTGTTAGAAAGAGACATAGCGAGATTAAAATTAGTTTAGTTGTGAACAACAGAATCAGGGCCATTGTTCCTTTCTGTTCAAAATCAGTGACAAATCACTGACTTGTTTCCGAATCGGATTGCTCGGTACTACTACTCTAAGGGATTGTTCCTCGATGCGTTGTTATAACAATCGCCGTAGGTAGAGGTATTAAAGTAAGACTCGCACTATAAACAGGTGGTGGTTACCGTACTTAGCATGCTATGACTCATCATATTTCTAGCCTTGCAGAAAGATAGGAGATTCCAGCTCTTGGACCAGTAGGTAGGTACCTATTTATAATTTGATCACATTGTTTTATAAACATTCTTGGATAACAGATGAGGTAATGAGCTCGTTTAAAAAATACTCAAACACGATGCTCTAAGTAATACGCTCAAGCGTCAATTACTGAATAATTTTTAAGTTATGTACCTACTTACCAATATCCTGCATTTATGTTATAATGTTGAATTTGTTCTTTATGTTATCGCTTTTAAAGTAAATCTTGTTTATCATATCACCCATGTCTAATAATTGACCGAGCGAGCAGCAGCGTCTCCGTTTCATCTGGGAAAAAATGCTTTCTTACGAAAGGACGAAACGTAGATGTCCGAAGGATGTCCATAGGTGTCTGAAAGATGTCCGGCTGTTCTCCTGTAAGTAAAGGTCGCATTTCTGAACCGATTCTCGTTTGTGAGCCAGTTTTTGGAATTAATAATGAGTGTTATAACTTTCAAAATAAATGTAACTTAGATTTTTATCTGCGTAAAACATAATAAAACGGAAGAGTTTTTTTTGTTTAAGCGGGTTAATCTTTGGGATTACCAGTCGGATTAAAAAAACTCTTTCACTAATAGGAATCTATCCCCGAGTATTATAGGTGACTTTTTTATCCCGGGAACGCGAGTGGAACCGCGGGGGACAGCTAATTAAATAATAATACCAAATTATTACTGGGTACATACTTAGGTACACCAAAATATTCAGATATCATTAAAATATTTATACTTTTCGCCAAATTGATAACAGAATTACGTCTTTTGTTACATAAACTAACTGTATTGTCGTTTGACCCCCTTATCAGTTATTAAATTAGTATTTAAGATCTGACAGTGACCGCACCTACTCATTTTTTAACGTCGGAGTCGTTGGACACGGACGAAACATGAAGCTAATACCAGTGAGTGTCTTTTAGAATATGTAGTTCTCTCATCTTAATTTTACAAGCATTTTATTAACTTGCAATGTATGTATGTTAAAGGTAACCTAGGCCGTGAACTTTGTCACATAGTTTTTTTCGTAGAATGTTAAGCCATAACTTTTCTAATTTGTTTATTACTAACTAGCTTAATTTAACCATCTTTGCCAGAATGAGAGTTCCAGAATGTTATGGTCGAGTAAATTTCATAATAACCCGACTACGGGAAAAAATTACTATTAATGGAGAAAAAAAAAGTTTAATAAAAACCCCTCTAAAACTAAAACTGTGCGGTAATGTTAAGTAAAAGCACTAGTGCGTAATATACTAAAAGCATTAAGATACTAAAAACGGTGCAATAATAGTAGTACATTGTGATACATGTGTGCAAAGTTGGTAATTACGCGCGTGAGCCGTAGGCGGACGCGATATGGATGCCGAGAGTGTAATTTATTTCTATGCTAATATATTAAAGAAAATCAATTCGATCAGAAAATAGCAAGACAATAATTATATCAATAATTATTACAAATGCAGGAAAATATTGAATTCCAATGTATAGCATTAATAACTATCAAATATAATAAAAATTAAAGGAGCACAATAATTTTACATTCCAGAATAAAATATAAAGTTATAATTAATTTAAATTGTTAGTACCTATATACAATTTTACAAGATACAGTAATGCATTAACAATATTTAATAAATCATTAGACACTAAACTTAGCTATATTTCTAAAAAGAGATGCCTTCTTTGTCAACTCGACAGCTCGTTTGTTCCTTGTAATACCAATTTGGGCTTTATCCAGAACAGGTTGACAGTTTTTCCTTCTGCTAATCTATCCCGCATGTAAGGCCTATTGCACATTATAAGAAAACACGTCCATATTTTTTTATTATTATATATTACTTTTAAAATGTATCTGATCCGATATTTCTTATAAAATGTTATCATATAACTACCAATGCGACTGAATTTCTTATAAGACACAATATTTTTTTATTGTGCAATAGGACTAAAGAATGTGAAACAAAAGACGGTGTTTGGTTGTCTTGCAGCAACGATATTTATGTGTTACTTGCAGTGTGTATGAAAAGTAGAGTATGCATCTCGAGGAAAAGCCTGTCTTTGTCTTGGGCGATTTGAATTGAACCCCTCGCTTCATTCTCTACATAAATCATTACGCTCAGGGTTCAATATGCTGCCCGTGACATAAGACACTGCTTTATGCCTTTGGTGCATAATCTACTATTAAAGTCAGCATTTATTGTTTGACGGGCCAGTTGCCGTAGTTGGTTAAGAGTCTGGTAAAGATTCCACCTATTGCGCCGCAGTTCGTGGGTGCGATTCCCGCACAGGACATGCCTTTGGTGCATAATCTACTATTAAAGTCAGCATTTATTGTTTGACGGGCCAGTTGGCGCAGTTGGTTAAGAGTCTGGTAAAGATTCCACCTATTGCGCCGCAGGTCGTGGGTGCGATTCCCGCACAGGACATGCATTTGTGTGCATGAATATGTCTGTATGTCCTGAGTCTGGGTGTAAGTGTGTATTTATAAACAAAAAATAGTATATGTATTATATCAGTTATCTGGTCAAGCTCTGCTTAGTTTGGGATAAGATGACCGTGTGTGAGGAATGTCCCAGGATATTTATTTATATTTAATACCACAACGGCAAACAACAAAACATACGGCTGGTGGTATGGGTATAACTCAAGCGCGGTAACACAAATTTCAGTTATTTGGCTCCCGTATTCTGATTAGTGTGGTCCAATTGATTATATCACGGTCAGGCGGAAGAATGCAATTGACTAGTTGCTTCAATGACCATGACTATTATTGTGATAAAAATTGCATCATTCGATTGACATTCATGTGATAGTCGTGCGATAAGTTTATCCTTGAGTCCTCATTTTAGCTAGGGTTGTAGATCATTTTGATTCGGGAAAAATCGGTGCCTTATGTGAAACTCCTCTTAAACGCGTACAATAAGTACGACATTCTGTGAACGACGAGCTCAGCAATTGCAGATTTCATGAAGTTATATGTACTTACTTATAAATTATATGTATATAATATAGTGGAAGAGTTTTTTTGTTTGCTTAAACGGGCTAATATGGGGCTAATCTCTGGAACTATAGGTATCAGTCGAAATGGAAAAACTCTTCTACTAATAGGGAAGCTTCATTATCCCTTAGTATTATAGGCTACTTTTTATCCCGGGAACGCAGGTGAAACAATGGGAGACAGCAGATATAGATAGAATGGGAGATAGACGTAACTAATATTATAAATGCGAAAGTGAGTTTGTTTGTTACGCCTTCACGCCTCAAATACTCAACGGATCATCTTGAAATTCGGCATGCAGATAGCCTATGGTATGGAGAAGGACATAGGCTTTTTATCCCGGGAACGTGCGTGAAACCGCGGGGGACAGCTAGTACTAAAATATAATAAAGCGGAAAACCTTTTTTGTTTGTTTAAACGGGCTAACCTCTGGTTCTACCAGCCGGATAAAAAAAAACGTGTATCATCCCTGTTGTCTAGTAATGATGCCTACGTTCAGCAAGCGGGACGGAGTCTTAAGATTCATTCTAAATCTAGATTCCGAACTCAGCCGATTCTCGACTCATATATTTTTAAGGATACCAAATTGAGTGTTTGTCTGCGATCTTTTATAATGAGTGTTTTAACTTTTAAAATAAGCGTAAGTTAGATTTTTACCTGCGTACCTACACTTAATAATAGAAGTAACACTAAAATAGTAACAGAAACAGTAATAATGATGTAAAAGTTTTTTGTTAGATAAATAAAGAGGTCAAATCCAACGGTTTAACCCCCTTATCAGTTATCGATTAGTATTCAAGATCTGACAGTGACCTTTGCTCCTCAATCATTAACTCAGAAATAAACAACGTTAAAATTATTGGACACGGACGAAACATGAAGCCAAATCCAAAAAATGTAGACATGATCACTAGACACTTTTGATGTGCGTAATATCTGATACCTTAATTGTGTCCAGGAATCCCCCGTCTCCATGATTGATCCCTCGATCCTCCTGCGGCCGGAGGAGGTGTACAAGGACAAGCCGATAGAGGCCTTTAGGAACTACACCATCGACGACTCGGACCCCCTCAGGGAGCATGTGCGCAGGACCTACTACGACATGCACTCCAACCAGACTGTGGATTTCGTTAAAGGTGAGTTTACAGTCAACACAGAGTATAATTAGGCGCTAGGGTAGAGCGACAGGAACGGGCGCCCTAGGCGCCGGGTGTCTGGGGGCGCCAAAGCCCAAATGGAAAATGCGACAAATATTTCGAGAGAAAAGGTATATTTTGATGGCGCATCAAAATGCGCCTCTCAAAAGAGGCTGGGGCGGCGAAAAGTCAGCAAGTCAGCACTCATTATAACAGCACCGCTCAGACTCAGCAAATACTTGCGTTTGCTTCTGGGCATCCTATTTGAACTGAGCAAACGCAACCACTCCCAGCCAGTCTTGCCGCATCTCTATCATAACAACAAAGAAATACCAAAAAACCAAAGGCGACCTAAAGTTCGTTCTTTCGTCATGCTGCTAAGTTTTTGTACTCAGCCACGTAGATGCGACGACCAAAGGGCGAGAAAAGACAATCTTGCTCTACCCCGATCAAGGATCAGGGCCGGCGCTGAGTTCAGATAGATAAAAATAGATTGGGCAAAGAATACTAAGTTACTACGTAAAGAAGGGACACTCACGCATCCCCGCGAATTTATCGTCGCCCACAGACAGGTTCGCTTGTATGACGTGCCCAGCTAGGGTTTGCCTTGGTACAGACAGACTCTCGTCAGTGAACTCATGCGTCCTGTATTGTCAGTACCTACTATTCGGTTTCCGTATACGACATTTGAATTTACTCGTGGAATGTTTATAGAACTTAAATGTCTCCCATAAAGTATTATTTTAAATGGAATGATCATACCAAGATTTATCTTCTAATCTGTATATATATAAAAATGAATTCCTATTTCACTTGGTCATGCTATGACTTGAGAAAGACTACCGATTTCATTTCTTTTTAAGTTTTCTAATATTCTGGAGAAGGTTC
Organism: Achlya flavicornis; assembly: GCA_947623365.1. NCBI lineage: Eukaryota > Metazoa > Arthropoda > Insecta > Lepidoptera > Drepanidae > Achlya > Achlya flavicornis. The sequence continues at coordinate 3,196,989 of OX392487.1, forward strand.
TTATGGTAAACAAAATTAAGAAAATTGCTTAGAAAATTTAAAAAAAGAAGTTTAAATGTTAGAAAACTTTACGGTATGGTAGGATACCTGCTGGGGTACGCGGGTCAAACCGCAGGTCGCAATTAATGGGGTATTTATATGTATCCAGGTAAAATGGATAAATGGCTCAAGTTCGACCACTTCAAGTCCACGATCAAGGATGCCCTCATCAAGTTGAACGATCTAGTCGACGAGTCAGATCCTGACACCGACCTGCCGAACATCGTGCACGCCTTCCAGACCGCAGAGAGGATCCGCGAGGATCACCCTGACAAACCCTGGTTCCATTTGATTGGACTAATTCATGACCTCGGAAAGGTGAGACTGCAGTTTTCGTAACTTAAAGAAATTTACATGAGGCATATTATCCCCAGTTCAACTAACCGATAGTGCTGGTCTGCTGGAGTTATACCATCGATCGCGCCTCGTTTCTCAACCTAACCTAAAATAAAATAAAGGATAGATTCATTCATAGACACATAAAAAAATCGATTCGTCTTTCACGCAAAAAAGAGCCGTCATTCACGTATTGATGAAGATGGATTTTATCGAAGCATATATCTTTGACAACCTTTTTACTTACAGGTGATGGCATTCTACGGCGAGCCGCAGTGGTGCGTGGTGGGAGACACCTTCCCAGTAGGCTGTAAGTGGGGCAAATCCATCGTGTACGGAGACGACAGCTTCAAAACAAACCCTGACACTTACAACCCTAAATACAAGTAAGCTTACTTACTGACAAATTACATTAACTGACGAAAAAACCGGCCGCGTAGTATTGCAGTCGCGTGCTCGGCCTAGCTCCATACAGTCCGCAACTCCGCATCTTATTACTCCCTCGCTCTGCTACCTCTCGCACCGAGCTCAACACCATGCTCTCGAAAAAACCCAACCCACTCGCGATATATTTTTAAACATACTTTTTTTTTTACTTTGTACAGTCCACTATGGTGGTAAGCACACAATGCCTAGAAGGAACTAGCTCTCTAGTGTAGCTGTCGGAACACACCGATAGGTGCTTGGCGATAGATTTTCAACTTGAGGGTGGTAGCCAGCCAGGAGGGTACTACAAAATACCCTACCACCGTGCTATGGTTTCCTCACGATGTTTTCCTTCACCGAAAGCTCAAGCTCATTGTAGGATTCGAACCCGGGACCTTCATCTCGATATCAGACGTCACTACCACAGAGCTATCATCGCGGCATCGCCTTAAAAATACTCGATATTTACTTTTCATCCATTGATGAGGGCAGGATGTAACATGAGATGGGTAAAGGTTGGCATTACTTCATCCTCTACTATTATTCTTTGTTGCAGTACAGAGATTGGCATGTACTCACCAAAGTGTGGTCTGGAGAACCTGATGATGTCGTGGGGTCACGACGAGTACCTCTACAGAGTGCTCGTTCACAACAATGTCGACTTCCCTCTAGAAGGACTTTACATGATCAGGTAACATTTGTTCTTCACCTGAAACGATTCCCTTTCATAAAAGGGATTGCCTAGTACCAGCAAATAAATGCAACCATACCTATGTTTATATGTGTAGAATCGTATCACTTTGTTGGAAAGAAGTGGCATTCCAATTTAGCCGAGACTATTTTTAATCGACTTCAATAAAAGGAGATTATCAATTCGACACGTATGTATGTAATATTATTGGAAATGCATTACATTTACATCTATCAAGGCTTCCAAACAAATATACAAAATTTCATAGTTGTATGTATGTATGTTTGTCCACGCATATCTCCGAAGAAATTTATCGGATTGTAATCATTCTTTTTTTATTGGTTTACATTTACAACTTAGGGAACAGTGCAAGTTTAATCGAAATCGGTTCAGTAGTTTTCAAGATATGGACAAATATGTGTGATGGCCTGGCTTATTGATACGAGCTACGGGTGTCGAGGAAAAATATCTCAAAACTTTGGTCAAATTCTAGTGAATTTAGGATAAACTAAAAATGACGAAATAAAAATGTTATTTAAACGAGAGGGCACGACGTATTCCATTGAAAATATTTCGCTACATGTAGTACTATGTAGTAGGTACCGGTCTGGCTGTCTACCACCCACCTGTCGCCATGCAAGCACTTAGCGACGACACCAAGCCTCTAATCACTAGAGTGAATAGGCATATCTGAGCAATGTTTTACATCTTCGGCCAGGAGTGAGTCAAATGTCCAACGTAAAACTGTGATATACAGACATAACCCAAGTAGCATAACAAGCTGTTAAAGGCTGTATTAAAGTTCGTTCTTATACTTAAAGCTTAATATTCAGGCTGTAAAAAGGCTGTATAAGCGCTTATGCAGGCCTTATAAGTGTAATAAAAACTTTTTAACAAAAAAATAAACCACCGAAAAAACTGAAAAGTAAAAAATAATTTTGAATATAACTTGAATTTTATAAGGTTTTGCAGTCGGGGACAAACCAATAACCTACGTAGATATGTATTTTTTTTGTAATATTTGTTAAATGTAATGTTTGTCTAAAAAGGAAGCTAAGCAATATTGCTAACGCAATTCATTTTTTCGAATTTAAAGCTAGGGCTCTACCGCGTAACTTTGGTGGTCATCGTAACGAACACCATTAATTATTTCTTCCAATGATGCGCACGCGGTATGTCGCGACGATGACCATTCGTGGGCCCTGATTGGAAGTAATTCATTAATGGTGTTCGTTACGATTAACACCAAAGTTACGCGGTAGAGCGCCCGGTCCCATAGTAAAAGTTGATCGTATACATGAGTACTTTACGTGGTTTCATTTAATGTCGTATTGTCGTAATAGCGTATGTTATTGGTTTGTCCCCGACTGCAAAACCTTATAAAATTCAAGTTATATTCAAAATTATTTTTTACTTTTCAGTTTTTTCGGTGGTTTATTTTTTTGTTAAAAAGTTTTTATTTTATAATTTTGTGTGGCTATACTCTACTAATTACTACGTGCTTAATTTTTTGATTTCTTTTGATGTAATACACAACTCAGCATTAAAATCTGTGAGTGAACAATAAATCATCCCTATTTTCCCACCCTTAGGGTAGGTATTTTTTATCCATATTTATATGGGACCACCTCCGAGGTATACCCTATCCAATAAAAAAAGAATTATCAAAATCGGACTACTCTGTCAAAAGTTATGCGTGATCATACATAAAAAAAAAAATATATATATACGCGTCGACTTGTAAACCTCCTCCGTTTTTTCGTCGGTTAAAAAGGGCCCACATTACACAGCTTATTTCGTTATTGGAGCTGTATAGAGGCTGTATAAACAAAAGACAAGTATAAAAGCTGTATTAGAGCTGTTATTAGGTGTATAGAGCAGCCTATACTCTACGGATATCCTCTTATAAGTATCTTGTAAGAATAAGAGTTCTAAATAGGTTGTCGAAGAGAATTATGTGAGAATAAAATAAATAAAACTATTCACGATGCCATATTGAATGGCGACATAATATTTAATAAATGGAAAAGATAAAATCTTGGGCATGGTTGAATGCTGTTTATTGATGAATTCAATGTGCAAATTATAATTTATTGTGAACCTGTGTATGTTTTCCGTCAAAATATTCACGCGCCAACAAAATAAACAAGCCAAAACAAAGAAATTATACTAAATACAGTAAATAAGTGTTTGTTTTTAAGGTTAGAATAAAAATATATTTTTAAATAATAGATATGAGTGTACAAGATCATTATTCAAGCTGATAACCATGATACGGCTATAGTTATTATCAAATATTCCTTTAATTGTAATTTAAATGTTGTTATTGTAAATGTAAAAATGTCGACAATTTGCTATACAGCCTAGACGATATTTGGAGTGTGTTATAAGTCTTAGTAGCTGTACTAAGTAAGTTATGAACGTTTATTGCTGTATTAAGTAAGTGAACACATGCTTAATACAGCCTGTATACAGCTTTAACGATAAAACCAGTTTGAAGTGTCAGAAAACACTTAACGCTGTATTATAGAGTTATAATATCTGTTTCAGAACCCTAAGCTGACGCGGATCCCTTTATACAGCCTGTATACAGCTTTAACGATAAAACCAGTTTGAAGTGTCAGAAAACACTTAACGCTGTATTATAGAGTTATAATATCTGTTTCAGAACCCTAAGCTGACGCGGATCCCTTTATACAGCCTGTATACAGCTTTAACGATAAAACCAGTTTGAAGTGTCAGAAAACACTTAACGCTGTATTATAGAGTTATAATATCTGTTTCAGAACCCTAAGCTGACGCGGATCCCTTTATACAGCCTATATACAGTTTTAACGATAAAACCAGCTTGGAGTGTTATAAAATTCTTAACGCTGTATAGTAGAGTTTTGATATTAAGCTGACGCGGATCCCTTACTAAGAATTTTATACAGCTAGAGCTGTATAATATCTCATAAATCACTCTTATAAGTATTAAAACTGTCCTTTACACTCTTGTAAGTCTCTAAAAGAACTCTAAGTTCTAAATGGGCTGGTTTATTGATGTAGAATATGCTTGCGTGCTGCTTGGGAATAAATGAGATATAAATAATAAGCACTCTGTATACAGATACCACTCCTTCTACCCGTGGCACGCGGGCGGTGACTATAAGAGCCTGCTTAAAGAAGGTGACGAGAAGATCATGGAAGCAGTCCTGGAATTCAAGTGAGTATTCAATATATCATGGTTCTGAAATTCTTAGTAAAAAAAAACTAAGAGAGCCCTAAAAATGGTGATACCACGAAACGGTAGTAGCGGCTACAGGGACCAGTAGTAACGGTTACAGTTACGGTAGTAGCGGCTACAGTTAGGGTAGTAGCGGTTATAGTTACGGTAGAAGCGGCTACAGTTAAGGTAGTAAATAAATAAATGAATATACTGGGGTATTCCTCACACACGGTCATCTGGTCCCAATCTAAGCAGAGCTTGTACTATGGAAAACAGATAACTGATATATTACATATACTACTTTTTGTGTGTAAATACTTTTTAATATACATAATTACACTCAGACCCAGGACATACAGACATGTTCATGCACACAAATGCATGTCCTGAGTGGGAATCGAACCCACGACCAGCGCGGCGGCGCGATAGGTGGAATCTTAATCAGTCTTAACCAACCGCGCCAGCTGGCCCGTCAACAGTTACGGTAGTAGGTTTAGGAAAAACTGTGGATTTCGATTCAGATATCTTATGTGCTAAGAAAAAGCTAGATATGTGGCGGAGTAACTAGATATACTCGTACCCAAACAAATGACAGATATTATAACTAGCTATCCCCTGCGTTTACATCCGCGTTCCCGGGACAAAAAAGTAGCCTATAACATTCGAAGATAATGTAGCTTCCCATTAGTGAAATATTTTTTCGAGTCCAACTGGTACTTTCAAAGATGAGCGTGTTGTATACATAAGTAGCTGTTCTATTATTGAGTAATATATAATTAACTGTTTTTTTTTTCAGCAAATACGACCTTTACACGAAGAGCGCCGGTATTCCTGATATTGAAGCTCTGTGGCCTTACTACCAGTCACTCATTGACAAATACATTCCCGGAGAAATCGATTTTTAAATGTAACAAAATAGATTAAATTATTTATAGGATTATTATTTATTGTTAGGATAAATTATTATTTGGGACACATTTCTAGTAAAATGTATCTTTATTTAATTTTGTATATGATATGATATTATATGACTTATAGATTAACTAATTTACTTGCAATTTTGTGGGTTGTAATATACTGTAAATAAATAAATACTCACCCAGTTTAATTTATTTCAGTTACGACAACAATTATAGGATATAATAATGCTTGTAGATGGATGTAGGTCAGTGGCGCAGCTAGGTAACCAAAGGCCCTAGGGCAAAAAATAAACTAGGGCCCATGTAGGTCCCCAACTATTAAAATTAAAAAAAGACGTAGCGTATCATGTTCCGCCATCTTTTCCGTCATGATAATCCATATGAAGGGTCAACAACTCTGTTTTTATGCTTAAAATTAAGCGCCATTCTCACAAAGAGAGTTGTAGAGTTCCGCGTTCAGAGTTCTGCGTTTCTTTTTTTTTCAATAACTAAGTATTTATAGTTTGTAAGTCAGATTCCGAGGGCCCCCCTGAGCATGGGGGCCCCGGGGCACTGCCCTATCTAGTCCCTAGGTAGGTACCCCACTGATTTAGGTAATCACGTAAAAATAAACAAACCAATTATAATAAATCAGGAACTTTATTTAAGCTATATTTACAAAAATACAAACATCTCAAAATAGACAATAATAATAATAACTATACTATAGCCTGGCTAACAACCAAAGTTAGAAATGTAACACAACATTATAAACTAGGTACATACCGTCCCAAATCATATTATACAAAATGTAAACAAACCGCATACTCATACAAATTGTTAAATAAATTGAACATCACATTTAAAAATGTCACTCAAACAAGGCCGGCTACACACCGAACATACAAGCAACACATCTGCAGATTATTTGACATAACGTTTCGTACTGTATTGTAAATAAATATGTTGCATGTATTTACAGAGTGGTCGTCACGTTAAAAAACTAAATTGGTAAGTTTGGTTATTAAAATGTCAAAATAGTTTGATTACCATTTGAGCAATCTAACAAGGGACATGGTTTTTATATAATTTATATAATACGTGTTATATGTTTCGACAACTTTAGGTAGTATATGGCGCGCAAGACACCAAGACCGTATTGCGGTAGCATATGCAAATTATGCAATATATTAAAGCGTAAAACACATCGCGAGCTAACTTAGCTATCGTACCTATCTAGCGATATTAGTTATGTTGACAAAATCAAAACGAAAACTTTAGGGGTGAAGCGAAGTAGAATGGCGACATAGATTCTGTTCAATTGGCAGTTGGCTGCATCTAAGTGAACTAAGTTATTCTCGTGATGTGACTTACGCTTTATTGTATGTATAATAAATAGGCGATTTAAAGTTGAGTTCTCATCACATACATCAGTGTCTTTGGTGTTCAGAACGCCTAACGGTATCAATCGCACTCATCACGAAAGTAACATTAAAATAGCTGCACAAAAGATTTATAAATTCTTTTTATTAAATTTTAATGATATTAGATAATAAAATACATATGAATATAAATTGATAAAAATTAATAATTTATATGCGTCATATGTGCAAGGCCAGTAATAGCAAATTAGTATTGGCATTTTTTTTTAATTTATTGCGAGTTATTACTGAAACTGTAGATAATAGGGTAAGAATATAATATTAATGGACATTATATTTGGCTTTCTAGTTAAATATAGCTTAATATTTATGAATATATATATAGGATTACGAAGAGTTTTTTTTAATATACCTATTATAAATCAATCCCTAGTATCATGTATGCTGTCGTATATTATAACATTATTACTTATATACGATAGGCATAGTTTATTTATTATGGAAATCTGTTAAACGTATTCAGAGACTGTTGTGGACTTATATTAGTATCACTCAATTCATTTAGACACTGAAATACCTAATAAACTAAGCACGAACCATTTTATAAAGTTTACGATGCATAATTGTTAATAGTAGGTTCGAATGACGAGTGTTTTGTTTACTGCACAAATTATAGAGACCAGCAACGTTAAATGGTACCTATATGCCTTACTTAACAGTGTATCGCAACACGCAGTCTCAGTTTGCTATTTGTGATCGCTTTTAGATTGACAATTCTCAAAATCGATCTACTTTTCAGATCATTAAAAAACACACACGGGGAGGGACAGGCAAAGCTAATCTCAGATCGCGCCACCCTCACTGGTAACTGTCATTGATATTGAATTGATGGATTTTCATGAGTTTCAATTAATTACACCAACCAGTAACCGGCTTTTATAATAAAATCGTTAGGTTTGAAGTGATAACTGCATAATCTTCCTATGAGCTTGGTGTCAATTTTTTTAAATAATCCACGGCTTTTTTCTTTTCAATTGGTGTAAACCTTTATTATTGCATTAAAATTCACTACAGAAAGGCATTATAATTATTGAATAACTTATTTGATAACGAATACTTAAAAAATGTACGGTGTTTGACAGATAGACGGCACCAGCGACTATACGACACCTAGCGGGATAAATTGTCAGTGTGCCTCCTCCACATCATCTAGTTAATAAGAGAGATATTTCATTTGTTACCACAGTCTGTGTAACCGTTTGTGAGAAATGTCAGTCTAAAAGGTAGGATGATTAGTTATTATAATATACAAACCTTACATAATATTTATAATCATGTTATGCAAATCGCGCATGCAATTCAAGGCCCTTTTCTTATCAGACATAAGAACGATAAATTCATCATAAATTTTTTATGAAAAAATATAATGTATTATTCAGATTTAAGCATGAAAACTACCTGCGATTAATTTGCCATTTAAGATAAAAATATCGTTTCCAAATGTCTTTAAACCCTTCTTACTAAATCAGTCTTCATAAACGTTACATCACGCATCCCATCTAAGGCCGAATGAAGGCAATATTGTCTTTTCTAAATACAGCCGTATCGAAAAATATCACTTGCGTTCTAACAACTACTTCTTTTTAGGAATGTAAGTCATACAACCTATATTGAATCAATCGTAACATTTGGACTCATCACGTATCTTTAACCATAGTAATTCTGACCTACTCGGTTGCCGCCCAAATCGGTTGGAACGGTTCTATAGTCTGACTCATTTCATGGAAATCTAATCGAAACAAGTTTAAAAAAAAAACATTTTCTGTAGGTGACTGTACTTTTTGTTGTCTGTACATGCATTGCCATCCAATATACTAATGTATACCAAATTTCAGCGCAATCGGACACTGGGAAGTGTGTCAAATTTAACTTGCAAGATTCGATTACACACACCGGACAGGTGACACTAAATAAAAGCTAGTAAAATAGAATCCATTCGATTCAGTACACTACCTAATCGGTCCGTCATCCGAATCGGAACAGCAACCGAGCAGCTGAATAACCCAAATTATCCCTTTTACCTGCATATTATTTCACATTCAGTTTGATACGCGTGCTAATATTATTTTTATAACTCACTCCACCCAATTGATTTTACACAGCGTATTATGAAACTGAAATATTATTCGTAAATTATTTTTACGATCAGTTTGCTTATATATGCGTATCGTACACCAGTTTTAGCTTAAAGGCCAGAATATTAATTAAACAGCTCTTATACAATAATGAGATTGCTATTACTATATTGAATTTTGCATTTACACCGATATATTTTAATTCTGAACTGCTAAAGAAATATGCATTGTTTTTTTCTTCCAATTTCAAATCCGTTATTGGACATTAAATGCTTACCGATATATTCTATGTTTCGAAATGTTTGTAAATGCTTGTTACGTAGGCCATTACTTGCTGCCAGTCAGGACGCTCTTGTTGGATCATGTCTTGAATATTCTGAAGAAAAGAAAAACATTTTTTTTAATGTTTTTTTTTATAAATAACCCCTTACAAGTTCTCGTCCCACCCAACTTCGTATTCAATGTCTCATTCACAGCTTGCCCTTATATAACAGGTGGAGATAACCTATGTTGGGTTAAATTATTAATCTCAAATTAATTTTTTTATTTTTCATACATTATGATCGAGCAAGGTTGACATTTTGAAAGAAATGAAAAAAAAAATTCAAAATTCACTATTGGTCCCAGCATGACTAATCCAACATAGGTTTCGAAAATATGCCATCTCGAAATCTCCACCCAGTATAATAGTAGAAAGTGATAGTAATATGTTTTCTTTTTAACCGACTTCAAAAAAAGGAGGAGGTTCTCAATTCGCTTGTATGTTTTTTTTTTGTTACCTCATAACTCCGTCATTTATGAACCGATTTCATCTTTTTTGTCTGGAAGGGTACACTTCCCGTTTGGTCCCATTGTCATCAGATCAGGATTTGATAACTTCTTAGTGTACTTTGAAGTCGGTTTAAATTTTTTGTAAAACAGTCCAATTATGTAATAAATCTATGTATGTTGAAATCTATCACAATTTTGAGAACTAGTTTACCTAGGCTTTATTACCGCCTTCGACCAAATCATTCAAAAGTGTGATTTTGTTCAAAACACACACCTATTATAATAAAACAATGTAAATAAAGTGCTCACCAGTGTGGTAGGTATACCAACAGACTCGGCGGCCGCGAACGCGACTGAGAAGTTGGTTCTCTTGTCGTGTGGCGAGAGGGTCGCGTACGGTATTCGACACTCGCCTAGGTACGAGTGAAGGAGCGCGCATAATGCCATCCCGTCGTTCCACGATGAGCTGACATAGACAAATAACTTTCATATAATAATAGACGTATATATTTAAAATAAAAAAAGCGTGTTAAAAATGAAATATTGTTTCCATGTTTGTAGTCCGTCTTCTATGCGTTCGCGCATCATTTCTCCGATTGAGTTAAAAACTTGAACAGTTATACAGATATTGTATTTTTTTTTATTGACATTGAATAAAATTAACTGCAGTAAAGTTTTTTTTTATATACATGTTCATATTATTTATTATTATAAACGTGTAGTGCTAACTTTTTGACTGTGTGATATGCTTAACTTTATAAATCGCGAGGTAGTTATAGAACACAAAAAAAATAAGAAAATTAAGTACCTGAAGTTAGTAATATCAATATTGTTATAGCCTAATGTCTTCTGCTGACACCACTTCAGTAAAGCGTTGCGTTTTGAACCACCATTCTTCACCTGTAGTGCGTTTAGTGGATCCTTTCTTTCACCTGTTTAAAATATAAAAGTATTATGAAAAATGAAGTCGGTGGTAGCCCAATGTTGACGCACATTTTTATTTATGTATACTTTTTTTATTTTAATTACGTAGGTTGTTTAGCTAAGCTTCATTAGTTTTTTTAAAACATTTACATGCACACACAAAAGCTATTGATATTAAGTCACCTTTTTAAAAATAAAACAAGAAATAAATACTCTACATTATCTTGTAATTATACTATTACTTTCAACATTACTTTTTCCATTTCTCATCAATTGGATTAAGTTACAAAGACACATTAGGGGTCGTGCAATAATCACTGTGAGAGTCGAAAGGGGGGTGGGGGGCTCGGAAACATCACGAAATATAAGGGGGTACGGGGGATGTAGTGAGATATCACGTGTATTTATTATTTCGTTGAACGCACGATTTCTAATACTAAAAGCGGCGTGCGCTAATCCGTGGACTTGTTGCACGACCCCTTAGCATCTCGAAGGAAATCTAACTAGCTTTTAATCCCTTTCTTGATTAATTTTCCCGTTTACCCAACATTTTCTAATTTCCATACATCTCTCAATTTTGGTCGCTAAAACAGTCAAAAATCTCAACTCCATCCCCAACTTACATATATCTCCATAGCTGTTCCGCCTGACGAAGGACTCGATCGCCTTCTGCTGCAGCGTGGCGAGCGCGCGCTGCTCGTCGGGAATGTTGGCGGTGGCTGGCGCGGACTCTGTCCCGCGCGGGTTAGACACGTTACGCAAGCAATGTTGTGGGGGACCGGGGGTTTGTGCCACGCTTCTTGGGGCTCACAACTTATTTGGGGCTTCATAAGTAATGTTTTTATAACTCAATGTAGGGATTTAAATATTTGCCTGATAAAAATCCACACTATAAGCTTTTTATCACTATTAAAAGGGAACAAGGCCTGCGATTCTACATACAAATGTATTTTTTTTCCTGAATAATGCTTCTAGGGCAATAATTTGTATTTTTCATAAAGTCAAGGTCTGCTGTAGACACGCCCCTGTCATTACCTTTTTTTCAGCAACTAATTAGAAAGAAAATATGACCCTCTAAAAATAACAAAAATGCCCCATTTTATCGCCGTGATTGCCAGACAGATTCGAAAAGTTTTTAACATGAAAGAAAGTGATAAAAACTTGGACATAATTGTTCTTAAAATTTTAATGTAAAAATAATTGAATCGGCTCAGTTTTCGTGAAGGAAAAAAAGGGAATATCGATCTCGTCAAAATTTTTGTGATATATTCGGTCTGAGCTTCAGCTGTTCCTATCGCACTCTACCGTGGCAGACTTGAGGGAGCGCGAGGACAATAGTTTCTTCGAATACCTATTTTTCAAATTCCTCGCAGGTCCCGTCCCCTCTTAAGAATTTATTTATACTAGTTTATGTTTTGTAAGTACAATTCTACTCCGACTTTGATGTTTAATTAAAGCTGGCACAAAACTACCGGTCTTGGAAATGTGCCTAAATATTTTCATTACGGGTAATTCGAACCGGTTGAATGAAAATATTTAATAAACAGATAAAACGATGCAACGTGTGACCATCTCCAGTTATGAGAATGTCTTATTTTATAGATTAATGTACCACTACCATTAAAGTAATTTCATATTCCTAAAGCAAAGCCTACGTAAGGTCTAGTATCAACATTATTTTTTGTAAAAGAAAATAAGAACCAAATATCTTCAAAGCTTACTGATCAATTCGTATAAATACAGAAAAAATATATTCCAGCTGGTAAAGTCTGACAAACGAAAGTAGAGACTGAAAAAGCGCGTCAAAAATTTGTATGTAAACCAATAAAATTTCGCTCTGTTTTGCATTGGGCAAATAATTCGAGTATCTACTTTCGTCTGCCAGACTCTACTCAAAACTATTCATTTTTATTTAAAATCAATCAAAATGCCGAAAAATATGATCACAAAATTTTCGTTTGATTAAGAAAAAATATTGTAATATTTTATACTATACGTCATATACTACAAAGAAAAATAATAATAAGGGTTAAAGAAAAAAACAACGTTGCGAACATGCACGCATGTAATTGAAAATAAATTAGTTACGACGCACACAAACACACAATAAGTTAGATTTAAGATAGGCAAGTGGTTGGCTCAAGCGCCTTTCTCATGCCGCCATGCTGTAAGAAAAAAATAAAAAGCAAAAACTTACATGCAATATCTGATTGTTTTTAAATTGTAAAGTAAATTTTGTTAGTTGGTGGACTTGCTGTATTAACGAACATTTTTAAATATGCTACGCAATAAGTAAAAAAAAGTTGATGATTAATAATAATGTTATGTAAGAATAAATAAATAATTAGATTAATAATATGATACGTATAATATGTTGTCAACTTTATTTTGCATTATATACATGCATTATTCACTTTAAAACTATTCTAATATATGAAATGGTAACGTTTTCTAATCAATCGATCTACTAAGGGAATTATCAACGCATTATTATTATTAGATACGATATTTATTACGGAAAATTATTCAAAATAATATTCTTATCAATAAGTCAGCCGCTTAACTGAGCAGGTTTGTGTGATGGGTTGGAGCAAGAAATCGATTGTAAATCGCTCGCCATACATACAGGATTCAGGATTTATATGCAACTGTCAAGAAGGCGTGGGGAATCGCACAGATAATGCCGGGCAAACTCCCGTAACTCACCAAAATGTAATTATGTTATGACCTGTTCCAATAAAGAATGATTTTGAAAATGGCGGCTTGTATAAATCTAAATATAGATAAAGCTTCTGTGTACTACGATCGATAAGAAAATCAATATCTCAGTAAAGTCTGGTCTGCTTAAGTTTGTTATTTATTTACTTATTAAATATTTATTCAGTCTACTTTGTAATTTTGCCGCCGCGCCGGGGCACGCAATTGTTTTCAGTGCGATTAGAATGTAAATATTATGTAATGAATCTAAGCTTGTTTTGAAAAGAGTAAGTGCTGAGTTGATTGCCGGCTCTTTTCAGCAAATGCAACCTTCCGAACCGGTATTAGAGTATTAGAGTCAGACTTTTCATATGTGCCTGCGAAGGTCTATTTGAATAAATGATTCTGAATTTTGAATTTTTGAAAAAAAGAACAGTTAATCAGGAGGATAAAGGATCGTAAGGCACCACACCTCGCTCCTACCTTCAGAAACCGTCTCAGTAAAGCGGTGTGCCTATATTAAACTATAGTCAACTTACCGGTAGCTATAGGGGAGGCTCTCGAAGACCTGGACGAAGGGGGTTTGGCAGCAAAGTTGTTATTCGCTATCCCATTGGTGGATGGGGTAGTTGACTCTGTCATACCATTCTTTATGTTGGTACTGGTTGTTGTTACTGTCACCGTAGTTTGGACCTAAAGAGCATTGAATAAAGATTACTTTGAATTCTCATCATTTGAACAGCTACAAATCATAATTACTATAAAGTATTTTTTTTTATTGATTCCTATTGCAAGCCCTATTTTGTAACAACGGGCGGTAGAGACCATGTTAGTACAGTAGTACCCAACTGATAAGGCGCGTCGTGAATCTTCGTTCGCACAGAAAAGAAAGTATGGCCCGAAGATTAAGGAAAGAATGCTTAAAACTTACAATAAACCTTAGATCACTACTATAAGGTTTCTAATACAGTGCAGCTGTTAGTTCCGTCTCACTCGCAAGTGACGCCCCTCCGCACACATGGCGGCAGCTGCTACCAATAGCATTTCCCGCGCTTTGAAAATGTATCTTCTGCGCAGGTACATCGGTAAGCCATATCAGTTGGGTACTACTGTACTAAAATGTGATAAGGATCTCTTGGCATGCGGTGGGCATTTGTGTAGGCGCTACATGTCTATGAAATTATAAAATGAATTACGCTAAAATGACTATGTATTGAATTAGTATTTGCTCCGATATTGTATTGCCCACGCGCCCAACTCAAATGTTATTTACTCATATTCGATCCCTTTTCGTTCGGAAAGCAGTGTTTTAAATATGTATGTACCTGTGGCCACTCTCCAACTGGTGTGGTAGCGGGAGACTGTTTGGCAGCCTTCGCCGCGTTCTCTATGCTCTCAATCAAAGACTTCACGGATAATCTAGAGTCTTGTCGGCTCACTCCTGAAATAACATCAAAGGTCTGGACTTGAACCTAAAAACTGAGACCCTAGATAATATCAAATATTAAATTAAAATCGTGGATGTATACAATCTTCTTTCTTTCATTCATCTAGCAAAGATAAATCTGGGTCTGTTAACTCCCTCGCTTAAGGGTCTAGACAAGCGGAATGCAGATATTACGACTGCAAGCCAACCATGCAGCCCAATTGCAGTTGGTGTGCAGTTTTCTTGCAGTCGTACTAACTGCATTAAAACTGTAAATTTGCAGTCGGAGTGCAGTTGAAAGCAGTCCGTCTGTCTAGTCACTAAAATATACAGTACCTTTGGTTCTCCTATGTGACGCTGCAGTGGCCATGATGTCCTGTAACGAAGCGCTGGTGAGCAATGGAGGGGGTGGTGGGGTTTCCTCTGTTCTTGGTGGCATAGCTGTTGATCGCAAGTGGTTCTTTATGAATAATCAAGGGATGAGTTAGGCTGTGAGTGCACTTAAGTTTACTGGACACTTTCTATTAAACCTATCTCTCTCGAACAATAACTATCCGGCAAATCACCGTGAGAAATCACCCATATAGATATTTTTTTTATATAGTCCAATAAACTTTTGCACGTGAATTTATGAGTAACTGGTGATAAGATTTACATGCCTTGTGATTAATTTATTAATGATGGCCTGGACCCGTCTTTGGAACAGTTTCACAGTTGCTGTTGTTTTGCAGAATAATCCAATACTTCTAAAAGTGAATTTAATTTACACTAATGTTTTCTGTGACACGATTTTAAACAACTATTGTACCTACCTGAATATCATCAACCGGCACCAAGGAACCGATATGCTGCTCATAAATCAAAAAGCGGTGTTGACAAGCGATCACCATACAATAATGGCTTTTTTGCTGCTTTCACATAAACGTTAGCCTAGTTAATACTGCTTTACCAGCACCTCAAGACATCATAACATTATCCTGACAGCCAAAAATGAATCCAGATAAAATATTTATGTCAAAATTCTTTATATACTGTACACACGGCTACAGATCAAGCTATACATTTCCAGTATAAGCTGATCTCGCATTGTATAGGATTTCCGTACAATGGGAGATCAACTTATACTAGGAGTATAGCTTGATCTGTTGCCGTGTGTACAACTAACAGAACAATGTTACGATAAACACAAAATAAAGAAAACATCGGCACACAATCCACCACCTCACCGCCACCGAAATGAGAACAAAAAACTAAACACACGACACACTTTACGTATTCCATATACATTTATACAGTTATTCACATTGAAATCACACTGGGACTTAGATTTCGCACAAATAAGCCTTCTGACTTACGTAGCGGTCTCGGCGGCGGAGGATCGTTCAGTGATCGGATAGGATGCGACAGTCTTTTATGCTCCAATGTCTTCCAGTAAGGTTTAGGTTCGCGAGGTAGGGAACCTGTATTCGGATCTACATTCGGTGTTTTCTGTCCTTGTCCTTGTAAAGACAATTTCCGCAATGCTTCCTGCTTCTTGGTATCAGCTATCGGAGGTTTCTTCTCCCATGTTTGTACTAATTCTCCTATGGAGCCAATAGGTTTTTTAATTAGATCTTTGGCACTCGGAGTGCGGGATAGTGATATGATGGATTTGGTTATGCTAGTCATTTCTTTGACTACAGTATTGTCATCAGTTTCTTCTTCTGTTGACTGTCTACTGACTTGTCGCTGGTGATTATTTCTGGGTTTCTTTGGTTTCCGCGGAACTTTGAGTATCGCTTCTCTAGAGACCGATGCAAAATCATCGAATTTAGTCTGATTTTTATTTGATATTTTAACGTCATCTGCTATGTTCTTGTCTGGCGATGTTACTATAATAGGAATAACTGGTTCCCCAATTTCTTCGTAATAATTCTCTTGCTCAGAATTTTTTCTAGACAGTATCAGAGGTAAAAATGGATTCGTACTGCTCAAACGCATATCTTCTTTAATTTTATTTTCAACAGGCACTTTCACTTTGGACAATGTTTGGGATGTGTTTATTACAAATGGTACGTTGTCCATCGGTTGGTAATACTGGTTATCTATAAGCCATTCCGGAGTTTTAGAAAGTTTAACTACTTTGGTTTTAGGACTATCTAAAGGTTTGTATGGGATATTTTTACTAGGAGATGGTGATTTTGAATCTGTTAAATTATCGTTTGAACTAAAAGTCTTCCAAGACAAGAAAGGCAGCTGTTTTGCTTTGCTGTTTTTCTGATAAATGCTTTTCTTTTTATGAATCTCTTCTGATTTTTTGTCTTCAACGGCTTTATTTTCCACTTTATTCTCGTTGACGACAACCTGGTCTATATCATTGTAATAGATTGTTGCCTTCTTGTTATCTTGTTTTAGTTCTACAGGCTCTTGGAGGTTATGTCGGTTGAAGAATATCGGACTTATTATAACAGGGCTCAGAATAATCGGAGACTGATGGCCTATATTGCAATTTACAATTTTAATTGGTGTCATAAACGTTTTCAATCTGTTCTCGAAGTGACCTCTATTTATATTAACTTGGTTAGTTTTCACTGCTACTACATCAGGCGCATCATCACAAGCTAGGTCGTTTGTATTTATTTTTAAGTGATAGCTAACATTATCGTCTATAGGTGGTTCAAATTTTTCTATGGGAGGGCTGACGCATTCTGGCAGTGATTCTACGAACGGATTCTTTTCTTTTTCGGTATTGTTTTCTAAACTTTCTCTCGATTTATCATCTGGTTGGAGTGTCACATCATCTATAGCCCTGAATCTATCGTCTTTAACTTCATTTTCCATAGTATACTTGTGAAAGCTAGGAAGTTCGGGTATTGCAGTTTTATTTACAACTTTATTCATTTTCTTAATAATATCAGCAACTGATTCCTTATTTTGATCATCATCACAGTTATTATTATCATCTTTTAAGGCTTTTGGAGGTGTAAGTGATCTTTTAAGTTTATTATTACCTATTATTCTTTCTATTGCTGCCTTGAATGTTAGTTTTAGCTCTTCATTAACTTTTTTCAAGTCTTTTTGAATTTTTTCGTCTGTTAATATGGTTGGGGTATGATTTGGTAATGGCTGAGTAAAATCTATTGCAGGAGTTTTCTTAATATCATCTGGGTAAGGATATGGGAGTATCGATTCTGCTTTTATGACTGGAATTTCTTTAATAATATTTGATATAAAGTCATCAGTTTCTACAAGGTCTACTAAAGCTTCATAACTTACATTGGTGTCTTTTTTATTATTATTTGATAAAACTTCGCTGTCTGTGTAATGATTGTTCTCAGATGATAAGAACACACTATCCGAACCTTCCGTAAATAATGATGTTTCGCTATAATTGTTTGCACCATTACAAAACTCTATGCTTGTGGCCTCTTGCAGAGCATCATGAAATTCAGGATTAGCATTTAAATTCTCCATACTGTAAGCTTTCGGTTTTCCATTATAAATACCTGATAAATTCCTGCTGAATATAGTTTTATCACGGGGTTTTATTACGTTACTGGACTCTGACTTCGAAACTAACTTAGTGCTAACGCTCAGATCAATTAAATCTTCGGTAGGTATATCTGGAGGATCATCTGGAGAATCAATGGCATCTTGTCTGCTGATTTTTTCATTCGCAATATCTACGGCGTCTTGTCTCTTCATTTCTATATGATCAAAAGTTGGTAAGACTACTTCAGCTAAGATCTTCGTTTGAAAGGCTTCTGCACTATCTAACACGTCCTTCTGGCTATCATCAATATTAGTTTCATCAACAGTTACATCTTCGATTTCAATTTTGAAGCCTTCTGGTACGAGATCATCCAAATCATTATTCACTTCTGGCAAAGTACTAGATTTGAAAAAAGCTTGGTCTACAATACTCGTATCTACTAAAGGTGGATCTGTAACGCTGTGAACTCGTGACAAGTATCTTGTTCTTATATTTTTGAAAACATCCTTAGATGATGTATCGCTTTCGACACAATCCGATTCTCTAGATTCTCCTTTCTCATCATCGGAACAGTTAATAACGCTATCCATAGATTCTGACCTGTCATCACCTGTGTTGGTACATTAAATAGTGATTAGACATCATATATTAACAACGTACACGTACAGTTTAATGATATAGTAATAAATTCTGTTAGTTTGATGATATTGACGTCTACATCGCAAGCTTATTACAACACAGAATTAGTGCATGAGAATGCTTGTTAATTCTGCTGAAGAGGGCGTTGACAGACCATAAATTGACATGGTTACATGCAGTATCTAAATTGTACTCACTATTTTAAAAGTTTAACGGGTAATCCAATTCAAAAGCATATATTTAATGAGTTTTATATACATTAGTGCTATCAGTAATTACCGAGGTGATCTGAAAAGAATTAAGTGTCCTGTAGCGAGAAGGTACGTAAAAAAAACTCATGTACCACACACGTCAACTACTCATATATTTGTATAAGAAACATGCCAACCCTGTTGCACACGTACGTTATTTACTGCGGTAAGTAACATTAATAATTGTGGTATAATAATGAAATTACTTAAGGAAAAACACATTTATAAGGAAACAAATGACACAGTTTTTAAACATACATGTGTTATTCATTGATGATTGATTTAAAACATAAATTAATGTAAGAGCTGCTCTACAGGTGATACTTCAAAAGTTGACTTATCTTCGAGACCCGAGACAGAAGAATTAAACTTAATCGAAAATAAACCTTACATCATTTATTTAGGATTTGAATTCAGTCGTTTCTCGACTCACTCAAGTTTTGGTTGACATCGAAAATTCCATGCAGGACTAAAATGTGAGTATGGGTGGATACATTGAAATGGCATCATTTCGAATGCTATGTTGGGTTTCTCATGCTGTACTACTTTTACTTTGGGGCTAACTCGGATATCGTTTTACCAAAGAGTGTCAACCCTATTACTAAGCCTCTTCTATCCATCCATCCGTCTGTCAGTGGGCTGTATGTATCTCATGAACCGTAATAGGTAGACACTTGAAATTTTCACAAAATGTGTATTTCTATTGCCGCTATAACAACAAATAATAAAAATGAAATAAAATTTAAAATTAAAGGTTGCCACAAGATACATCTTTATGGAAACCTTCGAGTGCGACTCGTACTTAACCGGTTTTATTTTAATACATTTTCATCATTTGTGATTTCAGAGTTTACAAGACAGTACAAAAAAGCTTTCAGTATGACAAACCTGATATAGCATTCTACAAAAGGTTGGAAAAATCATCCACTCACTCAAATCCACCCGAATAATGAGAAATATTACCGCAATAAACACCGTACTACGCATCCCTCTATCACACTACACTGCATCTCAATATGGCCATCCCTCTCTGACGTACCTTTGAGCGAGTGCATCTGATCCTCGAGCAGCCGGATCCTGTCCCTCGCGATCTTGTTCTCGGAGACCAGACGCTCCAGTTCCCTTTGAGCTTCAGTCTTGAAGTCGTTAGCGACGCGCACCGTCATTAGCAGGTCGCTTTGGAACTGTTTCCATTCAGCTTCCTGGGAAGTACATGTTTAGATTTGACGATGTGGTTCAAAATACAGATCTAAAGGAATAGCAATAATAATTATTATGCATAGACGCATACGGCCTTAGCATTAGTGTATAATGAGTAAACCCAATTTTTCGCTAAACCCCTGAAAGTAAAGTACCTACCTTATTTATATTGTCTATTGCACCATTATCATTTACTGAAGACTCTAATGCATAAGCATGTGCCATCGCCTGACTACCTTCGTCTCGCTCCCCCACAGCGCATACTCACATCTCTCTCCCTGTCGCGCGCCAGCTGCGCGTTCCTAGCGCGCGCGTCTTGCAGCTGCCGCTCCAGGTCTGCTGTCCTCGCCAACGCTTCACCAGCTCGACTCATTAAGGATAGTTTCTCGTCTGTCGCTACCTGCACCTGGAAGGGGCAAGTTATCTATTTATCATCGATCAAGCCAAGCCCTCAGCGAACCGGATGACCCTATCACCTCAGCTCAGATCGGAGTGAACCTTTTACCACGTTATCGTCCACGCCAGCGATAACACGCGTCGCGACCTCTCACTAATTCTCGTCCCGTTCAAGCGGCCCGAGCTGCCAATAGTAATCCGACCGTCCCTAATTAGTTGTAACTCGTCACACGTTTAACGGTAACGTTCTGAGCAGAGGTCCGTGCCCCACCTGGGGCGCCCTCAGGCGTGATCCAGTTGAGATCTTGCCGATTTGAAGGTGATGAAGCTAATCTTTTGGGCTACCAGTTTCGAGTAAATGTAATAAAAACATCGATCAAGTCGAATGAAATATCAAAAGTCAATGTTCAAATGATGAGAATTTAGAACTAGGATCTCAAGTTTTAAACATAAGTTTCACAATCAACATACGGAAAAATTTAGTTAATGGCTATTTATGAAATTCTATATATTTTTAAATCAGTCAAAGTTTTAGATACATATGACTAGATATTCATGACAAAGATGTAAAAATCGGGCTGTGGAAACAAAAAAAAAGTAAAAATAAATATCCTGGGACATTCCTCACACACGGTCATCTGATCCCAAACTAAGCAGAGCTTGTACTATGGAAACCAGATAACTGATATAATACATATACTACTTTTTATTTGTCAATAAATACTTAATATACATAATTACACCAAGACTCAAGACATACAGACATGTTCATGCACACAAATGCATGTCCTGTGTGGGAATCGCACCCACGACCTGCGGCGCTATAGGTTAAGACTCTACGTCTTAACCAACTGCGCCAACTGGCCCGTCAAGTTTAGATTTTTGTGGATTTTTGTTGAGTAGAATTGAAATGTATTTATGTATCAATTTGATGAAACATCAATATTATCTGTCACTACACCACCTTTAACCTGTTGGCTCGCCAAAACCAACTGTCAAAATGTCCTTTAATCGCGAGGTGCGGGTCCTTGGAATGGGTACGCGCGCCGACCTTGAGATTTTAGCTTATATCTCGAAAACTAGACATCTATTCTAAAAAACAAAACTACCAGTGGAATCTTAGATAAATTTCCTATTGGAATCTTATTATCACTTGTGACAATCTTATAAGAATCGACCACAATCTTACTTCAAAAATCGTCACGACCTTAGAAGGTACCCTTCCTATGTATTTCGAATAAGTATTGCTAAATCTGTTGCTATTTAGGTCTGAAACAAATGTTTTCAAGAAAATGAATAAAGAATTAATGAAAATGTATAGTTGTTTTTATTTTATCCCATACAAAAATAATATATAAATTGGTTCTGAAGTTACGGCGTCAATAGCTTGCAGTGGATTGAAAAAAATCGGCGTATTTCGTATAAATTTACCACATAAAATCAGAATTACTATAAAACCAATATGTCATTAGATAAATTGATTATTCTTCTCTACTTTTTATTAGAAAGAAGCTAGTGTTTCATTCATTTCCAATTAGAAAAATACAAATATGTAAGACTCGACGACGAAAATTGACTCCTCAATTTGAAGTCTTATTACGTCGAATCTTAGGCTTCCAGTGTAAAATTATAAATGCAATAAGTTTCTAGAAATCCTCAATAATACAATTTATTACCTCATTTAGCCACTTTACATATAAATATAACGAGAAATAGGAATTTTATTTTCGGTGAAATTCTCATACATATCAGGTGTAGCACTAGTGATGTGCATAACTGGGCAAAATATCGATAAATTTTTCTTCCTTATTTCGAACAGTATAAACGTTTCTCATTGACTTTGTTGCTTTACAAATAACTTATAAGATTCTTACTAGCTCCTTATAAGTTATTTGTAAAGCAACAAAGTCAATGCGAATTCACCTAGTTATTTAATTTTATTTGGTAGGGTTTTAGAAAATAATAAGTCGTATAGTTACGTATAATATATTTTATAGATTTATTCCACAACATTGATAATTACAAAAATATTTTTGGTTTTTAGGGTTCCGTACTCAAAGGGTGCCAACGGGACCCTATTACTAAGCCTCCATCCTGTCCATCCATCTGTCTGTCAGTGGGCTGTATCTCATGAACCATAATAGGTAGACAGTTGAAATTTTCACAGAATATGCTTCTGCCGCTATAACAATAAATAATAAAACTGAAATAAAATTAAAACCCATACAAGAAACGTCTTTTTTTGGCGTATTTACTAGATTTTAATAATGGCAATAGGTAGACGGTTGAAAGTCAAAGTCTATATAAGCAGCAAGGTTACATTTTTTGAATGTTTTTTGGACAATCTGACTATATTGGCTTCTTTTCACAGAATATGCTTCTGCCGCTATAACAATAAATAATAAAACTGAAATAAAATTAAAACCCATACAAGAAACGTCTTTTTTTGGCGTATTTACTAGATTTTAAAAATGGCAATAGGTAGACGGTTGAAAGTCAAAGTCTATATAAGCAGCAAGGTTACATTTTTTGAATGTTTTTTGGTCAATCTGACTATATTGGCTTTTTTTTTCCAAAAACAAAGTTATAACTATATTTTTTTTATTATTCGATTTGTTCACATATATAATTTAAAAACAATGAGAATTACAATACAACTTGAACATCTAGTCTATTTACACTTTTCAGGTTTTTGCGAGGTGAAATACAATTGAAATTGAATTATCATTACTGTTTCTATTGTGACGACGGATGATCAAACATTATTTGCCAGTGGTTCAGGATATTAATCACAGCTACTTTTATACATGAGTGTATCAAAAAATTACCAAAATCAAAAAGTCATTTATTCAGTTTTGACCCCGGTAAGGCACTTTAAATTGGTACATACAGGTGAATTTCACCACCGGTTTACCATTATTTGAACTCACCATGCAAGAACAAAATGAAAAAGTCATATTTTCAGTTTAGACCTCGTAAGGCACTTATGAACGCTACCACCGGTATACACTTAAACTGAGAACACTCCGGCAAAAAACTCAGCAAGGCCCTCACACGAAAACTACCTAACACTGGTATGACACCAACATCCATGAAGAAGAGACGGTAAGTTGTATAGTGAAAGAAAGTGTTATATAGTGATAGATAAAATAAATAGGTAATAAATAAAATAAACAGGTAATAAATAAAATAAATAGGTAATAAATAAAATAAATAGGTAATAAATAAAATAAATAGGTAATAAATAAAATAAATAGGTAATAAATGAAATAAATAGATAATAAATAAATATGTGGGAACGAAGAATCGGGCGAGCGTGTCCACTGCTGAATATAGGCTTTCTCCTGCAGACAATAACCGGCAGCAATCGATGTCCTCTGCTGAATATAGGCCTCCCCTGCGGCTTGAGCTTATTACGACGACCAATCATCACTGTCAGCTGAAAACAGGCCTTTCCTAACAAACCTACGCACCACATCGTCATTCATCACTGCCAGCTGAACATATACCTCCCTCCATAAATTTCCAATCTTGCTTAATCATAATCACTGCCAGCTGAACATAGGTCTCCCCTGGACTGCCACTCCACTTACGCCATCATCATAGCCAGCTGAACATAGGTCTCCCCTTAGAACATCCACTTCACATACACCATCATCATTCCCAACTGAACATAGGTCTCCTCCATAGATTACCATACCTACCCCGTTATAATCATTCCCAGCTGAACATAGGTCTCCTCCATAGATTGCCATAACTGAACCGTTATAATCATTCCCAGCTGAACATAGGCCTACCCCCATAAAAACCTGCAACACCATTGACATTCCTAGCTGAACATAGGTCTCCCCTTGCCACCCCACTTATCAGCTCACACACTCATCAGAACACAAGTCCACCTTAGGTGTGATACTTTTTGAAGCACCCCTCTAAACAAAGCGGTACCTCACAGGTATCGCAGACCCAAACAGTTCTGCTTCTTTTTTTCTCATGAGCACACCACTCACAATAGCGGCGACTCTGAGAGATTCGGGCGGCTCCCGTTGTCCTTTGTTCTACCTCCCCACGTACAATAAAATGCTTGCCGATCAAGCGCGAAGGAGGCAGAACTGATGGCCTTACTGTAACAGTGCTGGCAATTCGAGGTTGCGGCACGTGGGCCAAATGGTGTTGCATAATTTGCTCGACCAACGACAAGCGGTATGCCAACTGTTTGGTCTGGCTATGTCGTTCAAATGATTTCTCATAGATTATATGGCTATTGAAAATAGAAATGTTCAAAAACCTTTTGAACAGTTTCTTATACCATTTCTGGCACCTCTTTCGCTCAATTAAGTATGGTTCCAACATTTGATCCTTACGATCTACTCCCCCCATGTTGGCATTGTAATCGGCAATGACAGTAGGCTTGAAATGAGCCGGCTTACCAGGCTTACCCTCAAAATGAGTAACGCCAGTGTTGTGATGTGTGGATATTGTGTATACCGTTTTTTTATCCTGGTACACCATGACGGCCACATCACCAGAATGACGCGCTACAAAGGTTCCTTCTGGGACTTTTGCGACTTTAATAAGTGAAGGCACGTCTTTGCGAGATTTTCGCAACGTACCTACGCAGTCCGTATTGTTCCGTTTGAGAAACCTTGCAAGGATTGGAGAGTTGAACCAATTGTCCATAAACAACCGGTAACCCTTATTTAGCAGTGGTCTTATAAGACGCACTACTACTTCCGTGCTCTTCGGAAGTGACGATGTGCTGGTGGTGTCCTTACCCTGATAAATGGTAAAAGACCATAAATATCCGGTCGCCGACTCACAAAGTTCAAACGTTTTGATACCAAAACGTGCCGCCTTTGTCTTTATGTACTGCCGGAAACTTAACTTACCTTTCCAGAGCGTAAGCGACTCGTCTATTGCAATGTCTTGGCCCGGATTGTAGCATTCTTTAAATTTACGGTTAAAATGTTCTGGTATGGGGCCAAGACAAAACAACTTCGACGAGTCTGCGGTTCGCGTCCCATTGTCTACTAAATGTAACGCCCGATTTAATATCCAATAACGCGACTGCGTCATAAGGGACCTAAAAATGTCAGTTTTCAGAAGAGGGGAATACGAAAAGCAAGATTTGATGCTTGGCATCCTAATGATGCCAAGCATCATCCAAAATGATAGCAATATTAAAATTTCGTGGACGTTGGTGTCATACCAGTCCCTCGCAAACCTCACGGAACTTTCCTTCAATCCTTGAGCATATCGATTGGTTTCCCGCACGATATGCTCAAGGATTTCGTCGTCCCAAAATTGCCGAAAAGCACCGTAGGCATCGGAGCAACTTCGGGTGGGGCCAACTTCGAATCCAGGGTCAAAAGGACACCTGGATCCCTCAAAAGTGGCCATCGGCGACCACTGAAAATTACGCGCCGACTCATCCCCACCGAATAGCTCCGATACCACGGTGCTTTCGTCGCCCTCTTCATCCTCCTCTTCCGCGTGCCTTCGCACAGACTGCTGCCGCCTGGTCTGCCTCGCACGGCTCTGTGCGAGCTCATGGACCATCTGCCGCAGCGCTGGCGGAACGTCAGCGTCATCCAGGCACACCTCCACCACCAACCCATCTGGCCGCACAAAACCCGCACCCACCGCACTCGCAGCTGGTACGCTGCGCCCTCTCCCAGCCGGGCGTTGCACCGCAGGCAGGCGTCCTCTACCCCGATTGGCACCTCGTGGACGGGTGCCGCGCGATCGCGGCTGACCGCGGCTACGGCCACGAAGAGAGACTGAACTGGCCCTGTAATTTTTTTTTACTAAATATTTTTTGCCTTGTAATTGTAGTCAGTTACGTCTATTGTAGTAGGTAGTTGCTATAAGCTTATACAGGTTAAGAAAAAAAAGAAGAGTACTTGTTCATAAATCAATAATAGGTACCTCGGACTCCAGTCTTCATCATCCTGGTCAGCAGTCTCTCCATGCCAATCGGAGTAGAAACGCACCACATTTCTATAATTATAAAAAAAATATATATAAGCGTACATGTGCTTTCATATAAATCTGTCCATTCATCAAAGTATCAATCCCAGCGTAAAATTTAACCCAGGATACCAAGTTCCTATCAGTGAATGAATTTTTGGAATCCGATCAGTGGATCATAAACAATCAAAATTCGCACTCTCTCTTTATAAGTATAGATATAATCGGTACCTGTCCTGCCCAGGGTTATCATTTGGGCTGGCAAGAGGGCTGTTGCGTGGGCTGGTGAGCGGGCTGTAGGGTGGCGGAGACGGTGTCCTCGACGACGCAGGCACGCGATCCGGTGATGGTCGGGGACTATCGCTGAAATATTATTTTTGTTAATAAATATAAATACTCACCAATATTCTTTGTCAATAAAGTATTTAACTTACAGTCTATGCAGCATGCCGCCTTCATCCATAGAAAGGATGAGCATAGACTCGATATCCATCTAAAAATACAGGAATTATTATATATAAATTTATATATAAATATAGTTATCAAATAGAATATAAATGTTCTGCAACTAGAATATAAATGTCCTTTACAACCTGCTCTTCCACCTCCTCGTGAGCTGCCACCTCCTCCTGAACATCCTCGTGAGCTTCACGAGGAGGTGGAGCATCCACCTCCTCGTCTTGAGCATCCACCCCCTCGTGAACCTCCTCAAAATCGTCTTCATCCTCCCCGAGAGATAGCTCGTCATAATCGCTGCCCAGCTCGCTCCCAGAGTCTGCATCGTCTTCCAAGACATCATAGAACTCACTGGGAGCGGCGGACGAGCGATTAGGATTCCACATCTAAAACGATAATAATAAGCTAACTGTACATTATGTTTTTTTTTAAACGTAAGTGGTATATATTATATACGTAATACAGACCCCAAAACAGCTGCTTTAAATTATTTTTGTCTGGTTGTCTGTATATATGTCTGTTTGTTTGTCCAAGCATCACTCAAAAACTAATATACCGATCGCGATAAAATTTGGTATGCACATAGGCTATGGTATGGAAAAACATCCTTTTTATACTTACCATACTCCTTTTTATCCCGGGAATGCGGGTGAAACCACACGGGACAGCTAGTAATAATAAATAATACAAAATTATTATTTATTTATTCATATACTAGCTGTCCTCGTCGGTTTCACCCGCGTTTCCGGGAAAAAAAGGAGCCTATATTTTTCTCCATAGCATGGCCAATGTGCTTATCAAATTTTATCGCGATCGGTTCATTAGTTAGTAAACAAATAATGATCAATGTGGCGATTTTCCTTATACACAGACACTGTGTATCAGTCGCGGTGGCCGCTTTTGGCTTAAACACGAACGTTTTGTACAAGGCGCGTCGGGGGAAATAAAAATCTTTATAAAAAACAAAAAAAAACAATTTTAGTTGTATACAGAAAATTTACGATAAAATCGATAAATATCGATAACGTTTTATCGACTACACCCACATCAAATTGCAAATTTCTGCACAACATGGCGTATTGGCGCCATTTTTTGTAAACGTCAAAATCTTGGCCTTCAATAAATATCGAAATTATGAAATCGGAATGAATTACTTTACAATAATTATGGATGGAATATTGTCACAATGAAATTTATAATCCAAAAACAAACATTTCACACAACAATACTCACTTTATGACGGTAAACTAACTCAAAACATCTTCGTAAGTACCTTCTAACGGCTACATACCGGTTTTGATTTCAAGAAAATTTATGTTTACACTGCTAAATTGACGTAAATAGTAACTTATTTATATAGAAAGCTTAGTATTATTATGAAATTACTCACCTTCAATCACTGAAAACCACTATTTTCAATATAAACACTTAATTTCTTTCGTACGGTTCGCACTCGTGTTCACGAAAATGTCGAAGTAATTTGCTTTTTTTATTCTTCGTAATGTCAACACGTCGCGTTCCAGTCCCAAGACATATCGTATACCACAGCATAGATAATTTATCTCTCTTTCCATAGGTACCAAAAAATCTATAGGAGAGAGCAGGATCGCTAAGCAATCTGTGATAAACGAACTCAAGGGCGCTTTGCGCCGCGCGTCCCATGCGAGAACCAAGTGGTGCGCAACTACATAGGACGCGCGTCCCACGCGAGAACCAACAGGTTAAGTTTAAATCATTATAAACAAAATGATTTCTGACCTGCATCTGTAGTTCAGCAACGTTGTCCTGTAGTGTTTTGATTTCCCCTTGCATCGCGCTCTTCTCTTGTCGTAGCTGCTCTATTTGGAATTCTAGTTCGGATATCGTCGATTTGGCGTTGTTCCGTGATACCTATGAAAATGAGGATTAAAGTTATATGCGGGCTAGTTTCTGCTTCGAAGTTTTGTTCCGAGGAATCGAATGTAGTAAATAGATATAGGGATATTTCTCACACACGGTCATCTCATCCCAAACTAAGCAGGGCTTGTACACCAGATAACTGATTTTATACATAGATGGTGGAGATTTCGAGATGGCATATTTTCGAAACTTATGTTGGGTTAGTCATGCTGAACAACTTATTATTTTTGCAAAAAAAACTTGCAGCGAGCGGTGAGCAGGTCCCGCCCGCGCAAGCTCCTATGTGGCTCGCGCCTAAGAGTATGTTCATACCCTAGAAAAATAGACTTTAGGATCATTGGAATAAGGTTTATTTTTACTTTGAATGCTGGAGAGCCGTCCTCACGCTCTAACAAAAGAATTGAAACCATATCAATTACTTAAAGCTCTCCTCTCCGGTCTATGCGAACGGACCCTAACCCCCTTATTAATAAATAAGGTGTAAGTCAGTCTTGGATCATCCAGGTATTAAGATAGCCTCATCCCTTTATGTTTATATGACATTAGAAAGTGAAGGATATATTGTAATCCTAGGTATTACTATATTTGTTTTTTTTTTTTATACAACTTAGTCGGTAAACAAGCATACGGCCCACCTAATGGTAAGCGGTTACCGTAGCCATATGGACGCTTGCAACAAACGAGGCATCGCTCACGCGACCGCTTACCGACCTTTCCCCCCTTTCCGGCCTTACTCACACGCAGGAACACAACTTTACACAACATAAAGTTATTTGGCTGCGGTATTCTGTAAGGTGAATCTGAAACCTTATTTATTAATAAGGGGGTAAGAGTCTAATGTGTGTGTAGGGGTGTGGGGTGTGTGTCGGGGTGTGCGTGCGTGTGGTGTACGTACTAGCGCGTCGTCGTGCAGCTTCCTGGCGTCGGTGTGCGCGCGGTCGAGCTGGCGCTGCGCGTGCGCGAGCCGCTCGGCCAGCGCGTGCGCGCGCGCCGCCGCCGCGTCCGCGTCGCGCCGCGCCGCCAGAGCCGCCGCCTCCGCCTCCGCCGCGCCCTCCGCGTACCCCGCGCGCTCCGCCAACTAACCACATTACACATTACCACCATATCCATCCACTACTCACAAATATCAACAATTGTTCGACACATAAAATTTGCATGTGTTTTTCGCTTTACATGTAAATAATAAGGGGCTATGTTGGTCATGACACACGCGGCGGTACAGTAGTAAGATACATTTTCAAAGCGCGGCAAATGCTATTGGTCGGCAGCTGCCGACATTTGTGCGGAGGGGCGTGACTTGCGAGTGAGACGGAACTAACAGCTGCAGTGTATTATGAACCTTATAGTAGTGATCTAAGGTTGATTGTAAGTTTTAAGCATTCTTTCGTTAATCTTCGGGCCAAACTTTCTTTTCTGTGCGAACGAAGATTCACGATGCGCCTTATCAATTGGGTACTACTGTACTAGGCTGAAACGCGACTCGGATGATTTCTAACACAAATGTTAGTTTGTAAGGTACAGTAAGAGGCACGAGAGGTAAGCACAGATAGGCAGTAGTGGGAGCAAGCTCGCGCATCTACACTTTTGGCCAAATCACAGTAGCCAAATGGCATGCGAGAATCCAATAGACGACGAGCATCGACTGACGAACCAATCGTGTGCAGCTCGCCGCTCCGCCTTGCTTCATTCCGACAAATTAATTTCAACTTTTTTGGTACTACAGATCGCGGTAGTTTTTTTTTTGCAAAATGATGATGACCTTGTTTGATCGACTACATGTTGGTTACGATTTTAATTCCTTAAACTTGGAAGCAACATTTTGTTACACACAGTATATACCTATCTATATTTCATAAATTGGTCAAACATGAAAACAACTTCTGTAATTATCCAAGACTTATCTAAACATGATATTTATTAGTATAACTAAAATAAAAATAAGACATAAAATAACTTCAAGATGCTACCTTAGCTTTAGCAGCATCCAGCAGGTCAGTCAAGGTGGTAAGCTGATGCTGTCGTGCTGCGGCGAGCTCCCGCGCAGCGCCCGCTTCCGCTTCCCACTGGGACCGCTCCGCTTCTGTCCTCTCTAAATTACCTTCTAATGCCCTGCAATAACACAAGGAATACGTCAAACATAACCTGTCAAGAATTTTTATGCAATGATGGCCTTTTTTTATACGACGAAGTCGGTGAACTAACGTACAGTACCCAACTGATAAGGCGCGTCGTGAATCTTCGATCGCACAGAAAATAAAGTATGGCCTCGAAGATTAACGAAAGAATGCGTAAACTTACAATCAACCTTAGATCACTACTATAAGGTTCATAATACACTGCAGCTGTCAGTTCCGTTTCACTCGCAAGTCACGCCCCTCCGCTCAGCTCTGGCTACGTAGTACTATTAAATATTCTGTGCTCTGGCGCAGGAACACAACATACAGTTATTTGGCTGCGGTATTCTGTAAGTTGGAGGTACTTCCACAGTCGAGCTGCTCTTTGAGCGAATAAACGCTACGGTCTACCTCTCTATTTTATTATATGGCGTTAGAAAGGGACGTCTATATTTAAAATCTGAGATCTAAACGGGCTTTAAGCCTGTAAGGGCTTTTACGCACGCGCAGTTACAGTAAAAAATCATTTTTGTAATTTTAAGATACACTGCTACAAATTCTACAGTAGTTACATTATAAAAATATTATGTAATGACAATAGTAGGTATATAACTTACCTGACTTTATCAACTAGGGTTTCATTCTCTTTGGTTTTCTCGTCGATAGCAGTCTTCGCGTCCGATAGCTCGGCTTCCACCTGTTCCTGCTTCGTTATTAGCAGCCTTCGTTCTTCTTGTGACGCCTTGGAAATTGATTACATTATTTAAAATCTTCGTTCATGGACCACAAAGGAAATATGAGTCCAAGGATGTAGCATAAAGGTCTCCAGATTATCCATATACATACATATGTTTTTCTTTTATCAAATCATTAAAAATTGGCAAAGGAAAGCGCGTCAAAGTTCGGGAGTGGCGGCTCGTGACGTCACTTGCTTGTGAAAAGTGTACCATAACGTGACGTCACGCGCAACTTCAACACACCATATCTTCGTATTTTTTATTGACTAAAGAAAAAATACGTGTCTAATCGTTTTTGATTATTTAAATATAAGACTAAATAGATTTTATTTCCGGACACTAGCCTATTAAAGTCGCTAGAAGTAACTGCATATTATGCTGTTTGTATGAAAAATATTATTATTTATTTTATTTTATTTATTCAGATAGCAAACGGTCACAATTCAAATGAAAATTAATACTAAAATACACAAAAAGACCTACAGTATCATCAATGAAAACTTAATAAATACCATATATTAATGAGCTGGTGTACACTTAAAAACTTAATATAAATATGTATAATATAAAAGAAACAAAACTTATAATTTGTATAATATTTGTGTTGCTTTGGCCATGCCAATTTCGTCAAGTTTATTATTATATAGGTTAGGACTACGAATAAAGAACCTGTATTTGGCGTAGTTGGTTCGGCTGAACTTTGTATAGAAATGACACATTTTATCTCGTGAGGAGGGACGTGGAACTTTTAAAAATACCTTTGCTAAGAGATCAGGACAATTGATATGATTACCAATAATTTTTATGAGGAAAGTAGCATCCATAAGAGAGCGCCTGATCTCCAATGATAGGATTTTAAGGCGTTTACCTGTAGTTGGATAGTCAATAAATTGATTTCCAGTTCTGTAATCAACAGCTTTTAAAAACTTATTTTGTATTTTCTCAATTCGGTCTATATGAACAGCATAATACGGATTCCAGACTGTGCTAGAAAATTCTAAAATACTACGTACAAAGGCAAAGTAAAGGGCTATGTAAGTTTTAGCAGTTTTAAATGGCTGGCATATTCTGAGGATGAAACCTAAATTTTTAAATGATTTTTCTATAACAGAATAAATGTGCATATTAAAATGCATTTTGGATTCGAGCACAACACCCTGTATATTGTAGTTATGACATCACCATCAATTAATCGGCACTAACAGGACAATCTATATGAAGCGCTCGTGGTGTAGCATGATAGGCCGTTCTTAATCGATCGGCAAGTTAAGCTACCACCGTCGTGGTCGATACCTGGATGGGTGACCGCCTAGTGGTTTATCAAATCGAGCGTTTCCGTGCTTCGGAAGGCACGTAAAGCTGTTGGTCCCGGTTAACACTTAATTGTGATATTCGTTAAGCTAGTTGGAGGCCTTCTAGGCGACTTGAAAACTCCAACAGTAGGTTGACTACTAACCTACCTCTACCTCGCCGCAGTGGGCACGCGTGGTGGAGTATCTGCCAATTCCCTTTCATCCTGATTTGTGAAAGTAGGCCTTGGCTCAGCAGAGGGACATTATAAGGTGATGATGAATAGGACTATCCATGTTGATCAACCGCATCATTGCTGATGTAACAGCACATAACTATCAACTTGACCTGTCTATAGTCGACGCTTGATCTATACTAATAATCAATTGATGTCGATCGTGAGTGTTGTTATAACATCCTGTACATCGAGGAAAGATCCCTTTAGAGTAGTAATAATGAACAATCAAATTCCGAAACTCGTCAGTGATTTGTCACTGAATTTGAACAGTAAGCACCAATTACTGCATCGTGTGTTTTTGACTTGGCCAATCAGAGTGCATGCTTGCTTGACTTAGCAAATCAGAGCGCGTTGTCGGCGGTGGGAAATTGGCGGAATATATTTCAACCAAAATGAACGTCATTGCGCTTCTTTGGGTTAATTGTTCGATGATCCTGTATCACAGGCATAAAAAACTACATTTGACTCTGGTCTAAGAGTGCATTAAGGTTAGACTTACTTTAAGTACGTGGAGAAGCTGTTCCGTATCTCCCGCGAGGAGGGTTTCAGGTTCCACACCTTCGCGGAGCAGCATTTCTTGAAGCGTGTCAACCTGTAACATACAACTTTATGTTATCCACTACGATTGAAATCTTATAAGGATTGCTAACTGCTCTGATCATTAAGATAGTATCTATTGTTTCCAAAATGCAGGAAAAAAGTGTTAAAAACTTGAAGTAATTACTGCTATGTATGTCGTCTTGAAACGTGGTCACGCGTGAAACCGTTGGTCCCACTTATCACTTAATTGTTATAGTCGTTAAGCCAGTTGGAGGCCTACTAGGCGGCTTGAAAACTCCAACAGTAGGTTGACCACTAGCCTACCTCCACCGATCCGCAGTGGGCACGCGTGTTGGAGTATCTGCCCATTCCCTTTCACCCTCATTTGTGAAAGGAGGCCTGTGCTCAGCAGTGGGACATTATAGGCTGATGATACCTGACTACAAATAGTCCACGAGGCTATTTGTAGACTGCAAACAGGGTCAGATAATCCTTAAATTTACACCATTATTAATGTCAGGCATTATTGAAGCAAGTAGGTTTGTATTACAGTAGTACCCAACTGATAAGGCGCGTTGTGAATCTTCGTTCGCACAGAAAAGAAAGTATGGCCCGAAGACTAACGAAAGAATGCTTAAAACTTACAATCAACCTTAGATCAGTACTATAAGGTTCATAATACAGTGCAGCTGTTAGTTCCGTCTCACTCGCAAGTGACGCCCCTCCGCACACATGGCGGCAGCTGCCGACCAATAGCATTTCCCGCGCTTTGAAAATGTATCTTCTGCGCAGGTACATCGGTAAGCCATATTAGTTGGGTACTACTACTGTACACAATTTATTTTTCTACACAGCCACATCATGAAAATCAAAGTCAAGACCTAGTAAAGTAAAGTTTAGACCTTTGTGAAGGTCAAAGCTACTGGAGTTTCCACCAAAGTCGGCCTTCAACTGAGAATAACAGGCAAGAAACTCCAGAAGTTTTCCATTTTTATTTATATTTCTTTGGACCAAAGACTGACTATAACACGTGGAGATTTCGAGATGGCATTTTTCGAGATGACATTTTTGAGATTTCAATGTTGGTCCCATAGTAAAAGTTGTTCAGCATGACTAATCCAACATAGGTTTCGAAAATATTCCATCTCGAAATCTCCACCCAGTATTAATTAATCAAGTCCCGTCTTACCTTGGTCCGACTGTCCTCCAACTTCTCAGTCTGTCGACACAGCGACTCCAGCAGCACTTGTTTCTCATCGGCCAAGCGCTCGTTGTCTGCATGCGCGTCCGCTAGTTGCGACTGCAGATCGGCTAGTTCTGCTAACGTGGCTTGGAGCTCTTCGCTTGTACTGGAACCGATTATATGTTTTTTTTTTACTGTGTATAGTCCTGTGTTGGACCGCAATCTCACCATGGTAAGTGATGATGTGGCCGAAAGTGGTAAGTTCCAAGAAGGCACTGGCTCTCAAGTGCAGCTGTCGCAACACACCGGGTGGTGCTTGTGGGTATACAAAGTCACCAAAGTACGTATACCACCCTGCTACTCCTTTCCTCGGTTTTCCGGGGTTCCTCGTGTTTTCCTTCACCGAAAGCTCAAGCATTGTAGGATTTGAACCCGGAATTTTTTGAGATATTCAATTCAGGTTGTAACTAAGAGAGCATTATCAAAGGGCGGCTATTTTAAAAGCCAGATAAAAGGAATCTGGCCGATAATTTCAAATTAGAACATTTTTTGTATAGACTTATCAGAAGAATAATTTATTTACCTACAAGTTTATGTAGCTATTGAAAAATCGAATGTAAACAGGTTTTTATGGTAGATTTATGGAATATCTTAAAAAAATCAAAAATAAAAGTGGTATGCCAAAGTTTATAAGATATTTAAAAGCCGGACATTATTTTAAAAGTAACAGCGTCATAAATGTCAAGTTTTGGCGCCTCATCTACATAATGTCGCCAAAAATATGATATTTATTTGCATTAAGGTTTAGAGAATTATCTCCAAACGTTTAATAACATTATTTAATATTTTACATACGGATATTATTTAAGTTGTTAATTATATGTACTGATTTGATCCACTTAAACTTCCATATAATGTTTTCACCTTACACAACGGTTTGTAGTTTGTTACGCGGAATTTAATAGAGAAAGTATTTGTATGGCTCATTACAAAAACAAAACACGTAAAGATCTGAAGACTAAAAAACGTACCCACTTTAGGTATACCATGGCCATAGTCGTATTAACAAAGTTATGAAAACCTTAAAAACAATAAGAGACATAAAATACACACATACGACCATATGAATTACGAGAAAGGCAAGGAATATGTTAAAATAATAGGTACCTGTAATGATGCTCCTCCATCTGCAGAATGCGGTCCTGCAGACACGCCACGGATACTTCGCTGAGCGACGACGATGAGTGTTTGTCCCATTCTGGAGTACTGGCTTCACCGCTGTCTCCTTCACCCTGATCCAAATAGAATAGTAAAGTAATGGTTCAACTTTATGAACTTAGGCTGTTGCAAAGTGGATACCGAATTCCCAAAAGCCTTCGACAAATTAACTCATAGATTTATAAGGATGCCTTTCAAAATATATGTATAAAATTGGTTAATGCCCGAGCTATTTTACATAGAGGGATCCCAGGTTGGGAGCGAGCAATCACGTTACCTAATTGGGATCAAAAAAATTCGTAGCAGCATAGGATTCCCTCAAGGATCTCAATTGGGTCCTATATTGTTTATTTAGTATATTCATGATATATGATAAGGGGAAGTGATTAGACTGACATTGGCAAGTGCAATGGAGGCGGGCGCGGACGAGTGCATGCGCCTGGGCGCGGGCGCGAGCAGCAGCTGCCGCTTCTCGCTGTCGGAGAGCGGCGAGTGCGCGACGCCGCGGAGGCGCGCGCGCAACGCGCCGTTCTCGTCCGCCAAACGCTCCAGCGCCGATTCGCGATCCGCTTCCATCGCCTGACAAATAAATAAATTACTATCACATCATAGCAAACTCTTGTCCTGATCTAAAAAAGTTAACCATATTTTGGAATATATTCATCAATAAAGGCGAATATGTATAACAATACCAGCATACTTGTATACGAAACCAATAACAATACGTACCTTTATCCTTTCAAGTTCAGATCTCAATCGTTCAGCATCCGAGGCTCGTTCCATCAACTCGTCGACCCTCGCCTGTAGTTGTGCCCGTTCCATCGCGCTAGCTTCCAGTTCCCGCCTCAAGGACTCTATCTCACGGGCTCCTGATACCATTGATGCCTACACAGATAAATAAACATTGAATTATCTGAAAGATCGATATTTTTAACAAAAGTTTTCTATTTTAAAGATGGTACGTTTAGTACCTAATATTGTAAAGCTACAAAATTTAACTAACCTCAGATGGTACTCTAGGCCTGAGCTCCACCTCCTGGAAACCCGGCATATGTTCAGCGTTCAGGGTCACAGGTAGACTGACGCACTCCTGCGATCCCCTCTCATCTACCGAACCTCCCAGCTCCTCTGCGCTTCCATAGTCATGCCTGACTTGCCCATCTTCGTAGCCCTCCAAACACTCCCTCAGTTCCGGATCTTCCAACACGGCATTATTATTACCGAGATCCTTCTTCTTGTGGGCTTTGTGGAGTTTTTCTTTGGACCCGAATAATTTTAAGGACTTATCTCTAGCCGGGGCTACTTTGTGGTGCTTTGAATCGAGGCTGGAAACTGAAGGAGCTCCTTTTAATGTGGACTCCTGTTTCCCCTGACTCGGTCCTCTACGGAATAACGATTTGAACTTCATCATCTTGCTAGTTTATTTCATATTCGTTTTCGTATCACTGATCGAATAAGTTCGAGTTTTGCATAATGTTCGGTCACTGTATTGGTTACTAGAGTGTGATTGGAATAAGTTAGACACAATACCGTATTGTTTGCTTATTCGGTAACACTAGACACGTAGAGGTAAAGGAAGCTATTCGGTACTTATATAATATTATGCCTTCCTAGCTTGGCTTTTATTTACAGTTTACTCACTAGCACTACGCATCGCCGTTATCAATGTACCCGTATTTATGATAAAGTATGTTAATTAATCAAAGATAATGGAGATATCGTGAATGATGTTGATGTTGACAGCATGTAAAGGAAACGTCTAAGCATAAATTAATGCCAGACACATGCTGCAAATGCATGAGATGACTGATTCAACTCATCATAATTACACGACACGCAGACGCCAGACTTTGAAAACAGAGCCATTTGTACTATGCAGTTCAATTAAGATTAGGATGCATTGGAGAGTATTTTTAGAATAGGCGTAACATCGTTTAGTTAAACATGTCATAGACATCTCATATCTCAGAGACGGAAGAACTTTGTTAAGATTTTTTTATGACATCTTAAAATTCACAGGATACCCCAAAAAGCTTAAACACAAGCGCATACACTAATAAATTCATTAGAGACAATTCCAAACGCTTTAAAAACACAATTACCCTCACATCGTCTATCTATCTACAGTAATCCCCCGCATTCAGTACAGGACATGCACAAGGGCTCCCCTCGTATGCAAATAGATAGGGGGCCGATGAGGGCCACACCTTAGTAATGGCTATCCTTTGTTCTGTGATCTAGTACAGTAAATGATTTTTATTGAAAATCACTTTAACAGCTCATTTTGTTTTGTAAAATTTTGCAACATCGTTCGGCCTTCGTTTACGGCAAAATTTGATTACCTATCCAAAGCAAAATCTTTGTTAAGTCTTGTGAGTTTTGCAAGATACACAACATCCCTTATGGGAGATAATATGTTTAGCACACAGATGCATTGACATTGATTCGGAACATTATTTAACTTTTGTTAAGCGTGGTTAAGCTAACGAAGTATGGGAAAATAAAAATCGTCAAGGTTACTATGCAAGATCTTGTATCTAAGAATCTTGGGAACTGTTTTTTTTAGAATACGTTTTTCGTATTATCTTGTTTATCGTGATATCATAAACTGACTTTAGAAACCTAATGCACAATAAACATTATGAACTATTATTTTCGAGAGATACTGAAATCACGAATAACTATTTCATTTTGTCTTGGTAATATCATCTACAAGTAAAAAGTAACACTTATATGGCAGCTGTATCGCAAAATTTCAACAAATTCAATTCGTGTTTTACTGGACAGTATTAATTCTTAAGACGCAATTGGCAAGTATGAAAACGCTATGCCAAAAGATGCAAAAAACATGAATGGAGCCACAAACAACCTACGGTTCGTATAAATAAACGATCCAAAACGAATACGAACGAATGTCTGTAACTCTGTATGCTCACAGCACATCCATTCGAGTGCATTTCAATGGAGTGTTATTTTCAGTATCTACTGTACGGAAAATATCATGAACTTCATGAATTTCATGATATTTTCTTTCATACCATGGAATGCATCATAAAATAAAATTTGGATTCTTCTTCAATTATTTGTTCATATTGTTAATTTTACTGACAAGTATCTCGCAGAATTTTATAAGACTGCAGTATAAAGCAGACACACATCATAAAAGATTATTTTATCTATTGTACACATAGATAATTTAAATGCTTCTTATTACACGACTGGCCCAGAAGGATGTATTGTATGAGACATATGCATAATAACATGAGTTTTAGTATTATTAAGTAATTGTCGTCGTTTACATAAAATTTTCTGCTAATTATTTATCTAGCGAAATCTAGAGAAGACAGATACTTGCTTTCAGTCCTCAAGGTTCTTTTAATGAGGACAGAAAATACAGAAAAGAAATGGACAAAAGGGAATGTCTATATTTCAACCGCAAGTCCTATAAATTTACAATTATTCATAACACTAGTTATGAAAACCTTTCAAAATCTCAATGCCGCACCCGTCCAATGCCTATTCCGACAGTCTAGTAGGGTTATTGAATTGAAACAACTCGCACGCAAACACGTTCTATATGTAAATGTATGGGTAATTTGTATGTGCATGCTGTATGGGCAACGGACATTGGCTATCCTATGTAGGAGCGCAAGTAACTTGGGTATTGCAATTCCCAAGGTGGGTGCAAAATATTTGTGTCATTTGTAAAATAACATGTTTGATTGAAGGTAAACTACAATAATGGCATAATTGTGCTCACATAATGAGGAAATCTCAATCAAGATGTGCGAAGTTCATTCGGATCCGATTAATTGGCTATTTAAAGAGTTATTTAGAAGGGAATAAATAAAAAAGGTACCATTGTAGGCTTAAAAATGGGTAATATCTTTTCAAACAAACATTCTTTTGTAAAGTTCCAATTGCATAACATCAATGTAACTTTACGAACGATTATCTTCGCATACTCATTAAATTTCATCTGTTCAAGCAATGTTCGGAATAATAACAATAAAATTCATACAAATTGGATACAACTGTGTTACCTAAGTGGTAACGAGGCATAAGCGAAATCTCACTTTCACCAGGGAAAGGATGGCATTACAATAATGTAGGTACCTTATCCAACACTCTTTACAGTCCAAATGTGTCCATTTTAGGCTATTACCACACGAATACCAACAGCTAATGTAATGCGAGAGATGCAGTGGTAATGCATATGGACATCGGCACAAGACATGCATATTAATATAGTTAATTCATAGCATAGAAATCTATAGTGCTATTATAACACGTTTGATACTTATCGCATGCGATATGAATCGTTCAATGTGTATATCTCACAAACCTCATTTGGAAGAGAATATACTTAGTGGGACAATAACCGTAATAGGTATTCAAGTTTCGAAGAATATCCTTTAATTATGACGAAGCTGGTAGGTACAGGATAATAATGTGATGTGTGTTAAACATCCCATCCATAATTTCAAGGGTCTATGGTCAAAGGTCCAATGACATTATGACGGATACAGATGTGACTTAATTTAAACATTAAACATGAGCAAAACCTCAAGAGAAACGTCCGAATGAAAAGAGCCAAGGTCGGCTTTTAGGCCTCATTTTGTTCACCATATTTGGATAAGAACTAAATATTCCAAATTCTTCGACGCAATGTCGTGAAATTTTGCATTCGAAAGAATATTTGAATATGAATGCAGCTTATGCAGCAAATTGGGTGAAATTTAAATAATATTGCATTATAAATTGAGTCATAAATATATCTTTATGTTGCGGTTTTAAAAGGAGTCAGCGAAGACATTAAAGACCGGCGAAAATAAATTAAGAACAAGAAATTCATTGATACAAAATATTCTTGAGCTTAATAGGTTTTTTTTATCAAGTTTCCATCGAATAGCATTCCATAGATTGGAGCAGCTAGGATGCCGACGCCTGGCGCAGGCGGGTGAACGACCAGCCGTGGCCGCGGTGGCCTAGGGAGGTCGCTCGCTACTCTAATATAGAAACTGGATAATAAATCGTTTTAAATTTCGAACGTCACACTTTTAAGAGGTATGATTGGTTGTCATAATCACAAATTGCCAAGTGCAAACTCGTGTTCAATACTCGCGCCGTGTGGCATTGTTAATAGGACAACAT
The DNA here is from genome assembly GCA_947623365.1 of Achlya flavicornis. NCBI lineage: Eukaryota > Metazoa > Arthropoda > Insecta > Lepidoptera > Drepanidae > Achlya > Achlya flavicornis. The sequence goes on from OX392487.1 coordinate 3,238,677, forward strand.
TTTCGTAACTAACTTTATAACAAGATATTTTTGTTCACATACGGTCTTACTCATAAAAATCTCTTAAATAACGGATTAAGTAGTAGATAGCTAAGTACTATTTAAAATTTTATTCAGTGTTTAACTTTTCTTTACTCATAAACGCTTTTTAGTCATGATTTAGTTATTGAAGGATTTAAAGAGCAAAAATAATATTATATATGGCGACACCAACATCAAGACCATAAATTTGACAGTAATGGAGGTTTTAAAAAAAAGAAACGGCACCATTTTGAAAAGTTTTATTTTGTGTTTTATGATCATTTATATTTAATTAGAAAATGGAAATTAACAATTAATTCAGAATTAATCATCTCAATTCGGTTTGTTTGCGAACTTTATTAACCTCTGAATAAAAAGGTAATTAGATTTTTGAATCTTAATTTTAGTTACTTACTTAAGTCTATTTACAAATTCTATTTCATTTTCTATTTTTAAGAAATAATGTATGAATTTATTTTGTTTCAGGTCAGAGTATGAACAAGAACATTTCTTATTCATAGTCTGATCTACTGGCTTAAGCAGCGATCGAAAAATAAATCCAAATAGGCTGAAGAAATACATGTAAAACGTATAGGAATTATGAATTTGGAGGAAGAGTATTGGAAAATCAAAATACACACATTGAATAAATTAATGGAATTAATGTTGGGAATAATTATGTGTAAATAAATATCTAGTGAAATTGTGTATGTTATTACTAATATTATTTATATTATCTTGGTCCTCCTGATCTGAAACCTTCATATTTTAATTAAATTTAGTTAAATTATGTAGCACACACGGCACAAGCAATGATAAGTATAGTAGGTAGATTTCAAATGGCATGAGTTCGGTAACTCATGGTATTTTATAAGATTTCTCATTGGTTAAAGTTTATTTCGATATAATAAAGGAATACTATGATAGAGCGAGGTTTCATCAAATATTGTGAGTACTATTTCAGAGTAATAAAATGGAACTTCACTAGATATTGGTAAAAACCCTTGACCTTGACGACTCAACCTATGTGAAATAGAGTAGGAGTTGTTTTATTATGCTATATGAATCACCTATGATTTAAAAATTCATCCCTCTAATACCTTTAAACGAGCAATTCTTGTATATATATAAGGTCCTAATAAATTAGTGAACTTCCTCTTGAGGGATGAATGTATAGGTCATTAGTAATCAAAAAATAATATTAGAAAAACAATCCGAGGAAAAAAAAAAAAAAAAACCTTCGCGCGGCTTCTTTGATTTGCATAGAGACAGTATAGTATTTATTATTTTTTTTCCCTCGGATTATTTTTCTAATATTATTTTTTGATTACTAATGACCTATACATTCATCCCTCAAGAGGAAGTTCACTAATTTATTAGAACCTTATATAATCTGAATATCGGAAACGGCTCCAACGATCTTCATGAAACTTAGTATGCGTGGGGTTTCGGGAGCAATAAATCGATCTAGCTAAGTTTCATTTTCAGGAACCGTCGTTATAACCGTGTTTTCAGGCAGTGAAAAACTGCTACAATATTATTAGAATACCTACGAAGGTAAATTTCGCCACCATCTACAGGGTTATCATAGCCAGAAGGGAAATCGGGCGGTTCCGAAACCAGAAGAACCCTGTTCGAGTTCAGATGATCACATTTTCCCTTTTTTTTCAAGGTCCTTCTTTTGTGAGAAAAACTATTATGATTTACAAAAAATCCGAGCAAAGGCTGGTCATCCAGGTAATATAAGTTTAAGTAATTTATATAATTTATGGTGTTTCTATATAATCTGACATCATATACTTATCCATCGTATTTTCAGAAATAAATAAAAAATATTTTACAACGTTCAAGCATCAGCTGTTTATTTGTCGGCCATTTTGCTATTTAACGCGCTAAACAAGGGTCGTAGTTGTGGTCGTAGGTTGTTTAATTTGACAGCTCCTTAAATAACGTTTTTAAGCAGTGAATAACGTTAAATAGCGTTTATGAGTGAAGATTTTTTTAAATAACTGTTTATAATTTAACTTTAAATAAGTATGATTTAACTTTAAATAGCGTTTATGAGTAAGGCCGATAGTGTCTGGCTCAAGATTATCCCAGGACATTTATATATTTATAATAGAGTTTGAAACCTAGATAGAAGTCTCTAATTCTAGGATTTTTTGCATTAAAATTGCACGATATCTCACGTTCCTAATCGCATACAATCAATATCTCGATGAAGAAAACGTGTAAATATGTTCGAATGTAAAGACTAACGACCGACAATAGGCCCACGACCTAGAAAGGTCGCTTTCCGTTGCGTTTACTGTGCAAACCAGTTTGCTTGCTCAACTCAGTACTTAGACACATGACTAGAAATGTTATACCGCCAAAATTTATACCATCGGTTAACGGTGCAACACGGCGGAGAAATTACGGTTTAATACAATCAGTTGCAATCGGATATAAAATCAACGATAGATCTGTACATATGCCGTACTTTCTCTCCGTCCACATCCGAAACCAGTTTGCATTTATGCAGTGAGTACCTACAAGAAATAGAAATGGGTGATCAACTAAAGGGGAACACCGAAGTTGTCAATAATGACCATCGAAGAAAGGTTGCTTGCCTATCGGTTTTCTATAAGATATATGTTAGAGAGTGTGCACAGGAATTGTTCAACCTAATTCCACCATCCCCATTCTACACCGAACCACAAGACGCCGGGAAATGTTTCACCCGTACGTTGTTGAAAATACGGGCACAGCGTTTTGCATCCTCATTTATAATGCGGACAGCAAGGGAGTCGAACTTGCTCCCGCCGTCTGTGTTTCCTGACTCATACAACCTAGAGACTTTCAAGGCCAGAGTGAATAGGTTCCTTCTGGGTAAGCGTGTCCCATCTTAAAACCTACTTGGTGGTTATGGTATATGCTAGACTAAATATATTGCTCATTAGTGCATAAGAATGCATCAAATGTAAGGATAGCGAACCGTTTGTCCTGCTACAGACATAATAGGTGCGTCGCCATCGGGCGGTGTGACCGATGCAATCATTAACTGGAATTGTTCACCTCAACAATACAACTCATAAATAACTGCATACCTACAGCTACATACTTTGGTGTTGTAGAAGTTTTTACGTATCGAATGAGTAATTGAGTCCCTCTTATTGGCGCTGATGAATATAATAAAACTAATTTTATTAATTAACCTATTTAAAGAATATCATCAAGATCATGTGTTTGGTTTTTGCCTTATGCAAGCATCACTAATTCAAGATAAGCAACTAAATTTAATACACTCAACATATGAACTATAGTAACTAACAATTAGTACAGTACAAATGGTCGTATAACCTTGATTTGGTATAATAACAAAGTCCTCGGATAACACTTGAACAAATAAGTTATCCAATCTAGCTCATTGGTCAGAGATGACGCAAAGGTTTAGTCTACGTTGGTAATAAGGTAACATTCTTAAATTGAACCAAAACCTAAACTATGATTAATCGTTCAACCAACTGGCGATACCCAGCTCTATAGTAAAAGCTATTGTATTAATCGTATTTTTTTATTACTCATCTAAGCAATTAGCGGCACTGAAGTTTCATTCATAATTAATTTAAGAATATCTGATCCAGCACGATTTTGCTCTATCCTCGCCGCGTGCTGTGCCGCAGGAAAATCCGATTCTTTCAAACGCAAGGCTCTTTTTATCGTCAAAACTCCATTGTAATTGAAACGGGCTATTGTGCAATGGCCGTGGATATGATTAATCTTTTTTGTAAATTGTGAATAATACAATAAGTTTATTTATTGGGAAGTGGAATTCAAGAGCGGTGTCACCTGGGGAGATCTTCTGTTATAATTTTAGTAATTTATCCATTTCCATAATAATCGTTAGGTACTTGTTCTTCTATGGCATCATTCATTTGACGGTTTATACTGTATATCGCATTTTCATTGTTGACTTAGTTTTCTAATATCTTATCATCGCTTATTATACAGTAGATTTGCCTGATAAACTTGAAATCGTATCGTTTGAATGATTATATATTTACATCGATGTTTCCGTATATTTAACGGATTATCGGCTTTCTAGATTGTCGACATGACAAGGGAAGTCGCATAGTCTGTCATAGACACCTCCTACAGGAAGTTCCTGATTTATAAATGGGATTTATGTTGGATTTACGAATCATATTTTTCTTGACTGCCTACCATTGATTTAAGTCATTGACAAATATTTTTGGTTTATTTTGCATTATTTAAAAATAAATTGATTTTCCGTTGTTATGAGCATTTTGTTACAAGACCTCTTCAGCTTAGTTTTGTGTTCGTCTTTAAACTTTTCTAGTCTTCTCTCACGTACCTAATTATATTTATGGATGATTGGGACCTCGCAAGTTCCGTGTTCTTCAATGTATGCCATATATTTTTCTGCTATGTAAAATATTCTTTTGTCATTTTTGCTATTATTGTAACGACCACCAACACATTTTGCTCCCTTGAAACAAAAGGAGTTGTTATTGTGAAACAACTTGTTTAAACAAGTTAGCATATTTTTGCTGCGAAAACTCGCCTGCTGAGCGTTTTACGTCGATTTTTAATAGTATTATTTTATTTATAGTAACCTTTAAAGCATTTCGTGCTTTATGCTTTGATGTCATGAGGTCCATTGTACCTGGACTCATGAGCTACTACTATATAAGGTATAGGTATAAACAAATGCGATCATCATTCAATATTTTCGCACGTATTAAGTACGGCATCCTGAAGTCTTTGGCCTTTTATGCCAATGATTCGTTCTGGCTTAGAACAGCACTTAGCTCTTTTAGGAAGAAAAACCAGAAGTAGTTCTGAGATCATGTAATAACGTAGCGATCTCCAATAATATTCTTTATGTATGGAATTTAGTGTATTATCAGAGACAATTGATTCTGTAGAACTGATTCTTCAAGGCTTATTATCTTTACACAATAAGCAGTTTTGTTTCGTTTCTTGTCAATGGAATTTTTTGCTTCCGGACTGCTTTACACATGTGGTATACAAATAAGAGATGACCTTGAAAATACCTTGTCCCTTTAAAGTAGGTAGGTACCTACCTACCTGAATGAGATATAGGCAAAATACGGGTCGGGAGTTAATTTCCGAATAAGCTTCTATTCCTCTAGCTAGCTAGTCCCACAATTTCCAGCTCAACATGCATCGTTTTTTTTTATTGGCTGATTGATAGCACTTGGTTGACTTTCATGAGGTTCGCACCATTCGCTCGCAGTTCATTCGATTTGGTTACATGACGAAGACTTGTGAGGAACCGTTGACTAAAAACTAGTGAATCTGGATAATTTAGATTAAATTGTATAAATTAGGTTTATGATATGTATGACACAGCAGAAGATAACACCTGGATAAAAAAAAACAGGTCCAGAACGCCTTAAGGTGCAGTAAATAAATATAAAGCGGTTACTAATTGAGGCAATTAGGTAGGTATACATATTTGTTTTTCTAACTACCTACCTACTTTATGTTATCTAATAAGAAAACTAGTCACATCTCTTTGATTTCTTAATACACTATCTACAAAAACTACCTAAAATTGCAATTTTAAAGCAATTCATGACTACTTATATCAGCAAAACTTTCTCATCTTCAGTGGATAATAAATTCAATTTAAAGATACTAGTTACAAAAACTTGACAACATCCGTCGGTATGCAGTACGGTTCGTTACGTGAAAGCAAGTAACCCGAGTAAGCAAGCAATAAGACACTGTAAATAAGTTCAATTTTTGTTACACAGCACGGCTGGCCACATTAATTGATGCTACGTTGACGCCCCGCGTAAAATACACAGATGCACCATCTATTATAACGTATTCCAATCACTTTACATGTATCACTTCACATATATCACGAACATTTAACGCACCATCGTCAAACTTGATAAAAGTTCGTTTTGTTTGTCATTGAATACAAAAAAAAGTTCGAAAACGAAAGCACCGGGCGAAGGCACGACATCCGTGGCCAACCGAACCGAACAAACTTGTTGTCAGCCCGCCCGTTGCCTGTTGCCGTACTCATTTTCAACCGACCAATCAATTTCGTGCGTCCTGCATTTCTTTCTATAACACCATCGATTTAAGAACGTACATCTCTCACACTATGGTCGAACTTCGAACTATCTCATAAAGTTCGCCACATAATACGTGGAGGAAAATAAACCCTGCGTAAGCAGGACGACGACATAGCGAACATTCTTTCGCACGTGAAATCATGAGACAACCGCGTATTTTAGAGCAAGACAAGTATATGGACAGAATTTAGTTTTCGTCACGTGCGATTATATCTCGAGACGTCAGATTGAGTAATTGAAAATTGAACAATACTGCAATCTGTTAAGACTCAATATTATTTAATGTCATGCAATAATTGTGAACATGAAGATTGTGGCGCGAGTGTTTGAAATTATAACTTATTCGAACAGTAATCCGTTTATAGTACTAACATAGTCTGTCTTTTATAACTAACAAAATATTAGTCATTGAACTTGTAATAATTTATTATTATTAATAATAAAGAAGGAAGGATTAATGCAAGTAACTGACCTTACTGGTAACGAAGGAATCCTCTTTCTAACATTCTTGACAACATTTGCATTTGTCCAAACATCATTGTTGTTTATGTTTTTTGTAAGTTTCAAACTATTTTGCTCGATTATTTTTGGTTTTAAAGATGGCGGCAGGATACTATCTGATGGTTTTGGACTTGGAGTCGGTGGTTTTGTAGGTGCATGTGATTTCTTTACGATTTGCAGAACAACATTTGAGCTTTTCAACTCATGTCTTTTCGACGTCTCAATTGGTTTTGGGCCTCCAGGGTCTGGAGTCGTAGGTTTGGTCCTCAGAGGCCTTTCAGGTTCAGTTGTTAGTTTTTCGATTCTTTTTACAGACGATTTGAGGAGATCGACACTTTTTTCTTTTTTTACTTTTGCTTTGATTGGTTCTTGTTGCGGCGGGGCTACATAAAGTAAAAGTAGGTAAATTTTATATGAACTGCGTATTAAAGGTGAACTCGAACTCAAAGTATGTAAGAATTAATTAATAATGATAATTACCTGTCCTAGGTCTATTTCTAGTAATAGGTTTAGTCTCCGCGCTGCCTATTTTGGTGGTTGTTTCTACAAAGTGCGATGAATGGGCGGCCGGTACCGCCTTGCTTCGAGAACTAAAAGTCGCCTTGAAGAAATTCGCCGCAAACACCTTATTTCGCACTACTTGAGTGTTAAATTTATGCGGATGTCTAGAAAAAAAAAATAGCATTTGAAGAACAGTTACTAAAACAAAAATGTCTGTCCTAGGGGACACCCGGGTTTGAACCGGGGACCTCTCGATCTGCAGTCGAATGCTCTACCACTGAGCTATATCCCCGATGACAAGAGCAATGAAAATACGATATACAAAGTAGTACATGCACAGTACGCCCTCTACGCACAAACTATATATATAGTCTTACAAAATATTACGGACATTAACAAGAGATGGCGCTAGCCGTTCATAAAATCATTGTTATAAAAAATATAAACTCTAACGTGTAGCAGTATAATCTAACAAAGAAATACTTACTCGATTTTAATATTATTAGGCACCCCTGGCGCCTTCTGCTGCATAACCTCCTCGATCTAGAACAAATTGAAATGGAGTTAGTTGGTAAGATAAAGGTACCTAATACATGTGTTGTATACAGGTTTGTATTGTTTGTACATATTTGTTGTAGGAAATTATCGTGCGTAATGGCCGCAAACATTAGTAAATACTATTAAAAAAAAAAGAAAAAGGAGTTATATTTTTTTCATTCATGAGTGTATTTTACCGGTAGGTACTAAAGGTAATATCTTAATTAGTCATGTTAGAGGTACCCTTTGCATATCAGTTTGGTAAATACATTACACATAATCACGAGATACACAAACGTGATTAGCCGCGTACTGACCAAGCGAGCGGCTTCGCGAGGCAGCCTCGCGAGGCAAATCCTCGGTCGGTCAAGACGTGCCTCGCCCGAGGCAAACGCACGCGCTGCCTCGCCCGAGCATGCCGCGGCCCGAGCCGAGCGTTGTCGGTTTTTGTCGATGCTCAAAGGCGCCTCAGTAAGTTTGCCGCGCTCACTCAAGACGGTAGTGTTTTGCCTCGCTTATTCGTTGCGTGTTGGTTGTGCGTCATGGATAAAGAACAGTGTCTTTAATCCAAAAACGTTTAGTTTTCTGTTTTCTTTTTTTTGCAAGCCTTAAAATTATTAAAAAGGCAGTGGTAGCGACAGCTTTCCGAATGTGCGGCCTCATGGTGGTCTCGGGCAAACTATACGCACGCGCGGTCTCTATTAGACTTCAAGTTAAACTGAGCGTCGATGCTCACGGTGGCTCGGCCTTGCCACGCGAGGCAGCCTCGGATTAGAAAACTTACAGACCGAGGCCGCCTCGCGCGGCATGCGTACTGCGGCAAATGTCCGAGGCTGCCTCGCGAAGCCGCTCGCTTGGTCAGTACGCGGCTATTGCGGAACGCAGAACTCTGAACGTAGAACCACAGAATATTTAATGTAGAACTCTCTCTGTGGGATCGGCGCCTTAGAGTATAAAAATATTACGTGGGTAATTGTTTGTGATATAAGGAAATTAACGAAGATAGAGAGAAACCATTATTTACAAAAATAATACATTACTTAATACCATTATGAAATAAACATATTTTTTATGATAGGTACTGTATTATTGAAACCATAAAGCTATTGCTTATAGCTTACTGAAACCATAGATTGAAACGTAGACGTGCTGGGAAATCAATAGTTATGTAAAAACCAATAATAAAACAAAGTTCGTTTTTTTTTCTACGGGGATTTTTCTTTTGTATAAGCTATTACTACGTATAGAGAAAACGCCACACATCACAACTATGTTCCGTTCAAGTGAGGCCATACGGCCACACTTGTTGTTGTAGAACGATGAACGAAACACTTGTCGTGAAAATCACGGTGTTTGCGAGAAAAATACTCCTAAAAGGATTTGATAGCGCCTACGTGTTTCTACTTTCTGATTAGATGACTAATTATTAAGTTGAATCTAAAGAAATGGGACATGGACCTTTGCTTATGATAGCTTCTCTATACGTAGGTAGTAATAGCTCAATAAGTGACGTGAAGTGACTACCTCGATCATGTTCAAAACTCTGGAAAAATCTAGTTGTTCAGAAATAAACAAATCATTTGTTTATTTAGTTACATTAATCCTATTTAAATACCATATGTTCTAAGAATTAATCTACTTACATCATCACTACACATTTTATTCACTACATAAAAATTGCAACTGACTCGATAAAGAATATAATTTTCTTATCAAGTCATTATCGTGAAAGATAAATTGATTGTTTGTCGTTACCACAGAGAAAAGAAATATAAATAGAGACGCTATGCTAGCGGAGCCCGCGCGCCACACATGACATCAAATGGGCATATCTCAACCAAAACACGCGTCAACGCTTCGTAGTATCCGCCATACTTAGCAGAGGTGCGTAGCTCCGCGAAAAATATTAATTATGTCGTGATGCGCTATTATTTCCTGTAGGAAACGAAGTGAGGAGTCGGAGTGTAACTCAAGGAGGGATTTCCTTTCATCGATGAGTCTACAAACCTTTATTTAATTGTGATATTTATAAAAATGTATTCGAGATTATGATAATTTTAGGTGTAAACGATAAACTCGGATACTACTGCAAAATTATACATTGAAGGCAATGTACTCACTTTATTTGTACGCAAGGTAGCGAGCGCAACTCCGCACGTAATGTATTGCGTTCTTTCACATTGGTCGTGAGTCGTGACCTGTCGTGACCCCAAAACACGTGCATCGATAGTTTTGTTCGATCAATATCGATAAAATACATCTTTTTATCACTGATTTGATTAAGGCAATAGTTGAAAGTTATATCAATATCCGCATTCATCTGTTAAAATTAAGCTTTCAAAACGAGAATTTCGATACAAATAAATTTTATTTCAAGGGCAAACAACCGTGTAAAAATAACTTTTTTTGAATTTACTTCATCATGTTAAACGTTTTTTTTTACAATTCAGTATTCTTTGCACAATTATTCTTATCGAACGTGAATTTTCTTACGGAATTTCTAAAAATATATCGACGAAATTAAAATATCGATAATTTTATTGATATTTTATCGATTACTTTCGCTGCATTAAGCGAATAGCAATAAGTGTTGCTACTCGACGCCAGTCGACGCAGCTATTACGCAATTATCAACATTATGTCTAATGCGTTTGAGTTCAAAATTGCGTTCCATGAAAATAAGGCCATCTAGTGCCGAGTGGCAGAAATTTTTCGTCGATTGAATCTAGTTAGTTTGTAGATTACAAAACGACGTAAATACTTTGTACGCTATTGAAAAATAAATTTTATGTTAACGTAAAAAGGTATATTTTCATATGTATGACCTGTGTGATTAAAGCTATTTTTGAGTAAAATAGAAACGACCAATCAAAAGGATTGTTTATTTGTAGTACAATATATGATTTAACATTTATTTGTGTGAGTTTGGCTACACTGGTTCCGATACAAATTCTAACGCATCGCCCTTCCAGTGTATTCTCTTTTCCGTGGTCGTTACCATTATAAACTTGTACTCTCGGGTCCGTCGAGTGCTTGTCCACGACATCTTTATGTATTATTATTATATATAATATATATTATAATCAAAGCTAATTAACTCTAAAAACTCAGCAATCCTTTCCAATTCCAGTTTGTTTATGGCTTGCGATTTTATTTTTTTGTTTCGATCCTGTCAGTTTAAACTTTTTTTTAAGTTACATCAGCCAGGACGTTGGACATTCCTGAAACCTAACCTCTTTGCATAAAAATCTGAAACATCAGACCTTATTGGAATTTAATAAAAAATTAATTAAATCTTTTGATTAGGCAAATTGGTACCTATTCTGTGGAAATAGCTAACACATATTTTTATTTGTACCTAGTTTCTTTTTTTATGTTGTTTACGTTTAATTAGCTTTATTTATCGCTTCAATGTCGCTTGGCATGTTAATAATAAGTTACCGTGTAATTTAATTTATAAATTGAAATTGATATAACTTTTTCCTGTTTATTATTATAGTTGGGAATATTAGGTACCTATGCACCGATGCAGTTCAACGCAGAGCATGGGCACTGGGCATGGGCAGGGTTCGTAACATATATGTCACATGTCCCTACATTTTTATTTTTATAAGGCTAGCGAGCATTTAGGTGGTCCACCTAATGGTACTTAAGCGGGCATCGCTGCCTATGGACTTTAGCCAAGGGAGATAGCATTGTAGGATTCGAACCCGGAACCTTCGTCTCGGCATCCGACGTCACTACAACTGAGCTATAATCTCTTTAAAAGTTTGTGTCTTGCCTTTGAAGTGAAGCAATCGAGAGATACGGACGAAATAATAACATCTCCCTTGATATCTCTTAAGGCTTTCGACACCTTTGGGTCAAGCAAAATGCCTTTGCCAGCTTCCCTATATGGAATTCCTGATGGTATATGCACTGGGATTTCAGATTTCCAGAAGTCAATGGTCAAAACGAATGGTTTAGACGGGTGTTCGTCAGACCTTTTGGAAATCAATGCCGGAGTTCTTCAGGGATCAGTTCTTTCTACAAAGTTGTTTCTGTTGCATATCATTGACCTGCTAAAGCCCAGGATATAAATTTAAGTTATTTTAGCATATTAAATAGTACTAACGTATTCATTTACGGCTCATCGTCATCATCATCTACCTGAATTCCCAATGTAGAGTTTTAACCCAAGATCTTCATTATATGCAGTGGCGGATCCAGTATATCGGTTTGGGGGGGCTTTTTTATACCAAACAAGCATACGGCCCGCCTGATGTTATGCGGTTGCCGTAGCCTATGGACGCTTGCAACACCAGGGGTATCACGTTGTCGACACTGCAGAAATATCTTCACACCCCTTTTGAAGAACCCCATGCTGTACTCCATTGGGAAAACCATAGCGGGGAGCTCATTCCACAGTCTGAGTGTTAGCGGAAGGAAGCTAGGGCATGAGGACTTGACCCAACTGAGGGTAGCCTTTATAGATTTTTAAGAGAGGTAGAGCATAGCGTTTATTCGCTTAAAGAGCAGCTCGACTGGGGAAGTACCTCCACCTTACAGAATACCGCAGCCAAATAACTTTATGTTGTGTAAAGTTGTGTTCCTGCGCGTGAGTAAGGTTGCCAGAGCTCATAGGGGAGGGGGGATAGGTCGATAACGCGTGAGCGATGCTTCGTGTGTTGCAAGCGTCTATATGGCTACGGTAACCGCTTACCATCAGGCGGGCCGTATGCTTGTTTATCGACTAAGTTGTATAAAAAAAAAAGAAATTTATCAGCAGTGGTTTTTAATGCTCCCCTGGATCCGCTAATGTCAATTTCACTTACACTGAGCGACCGTGAATATCTAAGTATGAATTGAGGTTTTCCAACTGACCTTATTTTTAATGACACTCATTCTTCTCTTCCATCTACTTACACAATATTTATTACACCGATTACACCTAATTTAGATGCGTCCAGCGTTCACAATACACAAATACTTTGTAATTATTTTTATGTATGACCGACGATGCATTTTAAGGTGTGTTAAAATTTGCAATAATTTTCGTGTAGGCCAATTTAAAAGCTGAAGCGATTTTAATGGGGGGTTTATAAACAATGTAACTTTTGACCAACTGCCTCCTGCGGGCTAGAATGTTTTTTTTACTAAGGTGGCAAACAAGCATACGACCCGCCTGATGACAAGAAATTATCATAGCCAATTGACGCTTACAATACGAGTTTTACTACCCGGGAAAACCACGGCGAGGAGCTCATTCCACAATCTGGGCGTCCGCGATCGGAAGCTCCATTGAAAGCGCACAATGCGATGCGAGACTATTTTGATTCTAATTTCATACGATACGACGTCGATATAATAACATATATATAATAACTAGCTTTTGTGCGCGGCTTCGCTCGCACCAAGTTTGATAGATCACGCAGTCACGGTTGCCATTTATATATACAGATATTATGAAAAAACACGAATCATGTGTTTTTATTTATCCAGCGAATTGATACATCTTTCTTTTATGATTTCTCAATACAAATTTTGAAATCCCGTTACACCCCTTCAGGGGTAGAATTTTCAAAAATCCGTTCTTAGCAGCCTAATTAGCCTACGTCATTATAGCTATCTGTATGCCAAATTTCACCCCAATTCGTTTGTGCTATGTATAAAATTGGTTCATGTGCTGATAGATCACCCACGGTTTCCTTTTATATACTGAGTGTAGATTTCGAGATGGCATATTTTCGAAACCTATGTCGGGGGTTTTTTTTTTTTTTTACTTTTCATACATTATGATCGAGCAAGGTTTACATTTACAAAGGAAAGTTAAAAAAAAAATTGAAAATTCACTATTGGTCCCATAGTAAAAGTTGTTCGGCATGACTAACCCAACATAGGTTTCGAATATATGCCATCTAGAAATCTCCACCTGTTATACAGATAATCTCCTACACACGGGACATGCAGATATGTTCATGCACACAACTGCATGTCCTTGGTGGTAATCGAACCTACGACCTGCGACGTGATAGGTGAATCTTAACCCCTCATTTTATAGGTAACTAGCTGCCCGGCGCGACTTCGTTCGCGTGGTGCTACCCTACCCTATAGTGCTACCCTACCCTACCCTATAGTGCTACCCTACCCTACCCTACCCTACCCTAACCTACCCTACCCTAACCTACCCTACCCTACCCTACCCTACTTATAACTGCCCAAAATTAAAATATTGGTTTGTAGTACATGCTATGTATCAGAGATGGCGCGTGAAAAAAGATTTTCCCGCTTTTCTGTTGAAATTTTTCCTGAATTTTCTTTGCTATAAACCTCACGGAGCCCGAGACCTTTCCAACGAATGCAAAACCGTGGAAATCGGTTCGTGCGTTCTGGAGTTATAGCGTCAGGAAGGAAAACCCGACTTATTTTTATATAGTAATAATAAAAAAAGAAGACTATGCTCCATAAAGCGGTCACCTGTGTCTTGCACCACATTAACCCACCCACACAAGCAGCACCCTTTTGGTCGCCGAACAAAAACATTTACTAGTTAAGCCGTTGAACCCTTTAAAATGATATCATTATTAATTAGTTATGCAGCTCTTTGACATTATCCAATGAAGTGATCGAAAAAATTAAATTATTAAAAGAAACAAAAAACCCGACTGCTTAAAACAAATATTAACTGAAAAGAGAAAAACAAGCTTTTTAATCTATAGAATTTGGAATATAACTTGAATGTTATAAGGTATTGCAGTCGGGGACAAACCAATAACCTAAGAATGTGTTTTTTTTTTTATATTTGTTTATCCCCGACTGCAATACCTTATAACATTCAAGTTATATTCCAAATTCTATAGATTAAAAAGCTTGTTTTTCTCTTTTCAGTTAATATTTGTTTTAAGCAGTCGGGTTTTTTGTTTCTTTTAATAATTTATTTCAGACTTTTTAGTTTTATACAGAATGATTAGTAAGTATTAGTAAGTAAATGAGCGGTACGGTAAAGAAACGCTAACAACCATCGCAACTCTGTGAGTTACGTACGGTAACCGCTCATAGTACCTTTCTCTGTGGTACCTACCTCCTACCTACTGTTCTTGCATTAAACATGCTTTTTTGCAGTTTACGTCAAAATGGTAGCACAAAAGTATAACAATATATACATATATGGAATGGGCTTTTCATAAGCTTTCATTTGATACCCATAGTGTTATAATAACGTAATTTTTGTTTTTAATACCCCCCCTCTTTTCTTATCCGTAGACGCCATATAAAAATAATGTACCCTATGACACTCCCACAGTTCAGACGAATCTAACGACACCTCATATGCTTAAATCCATCAAGCCGTTTAGGCTGCAGAGCGTGCCAAAGAAATAGACATACATACATACATACATACATACATACATACATACATACATACACTCGAAAAACATAACCCTCCTTCCGGGTCAGTCGGGTAAAAAAACAGCAATTTAGACAATTAGGTACCTATAAAATATCGATCGGTGTTATACCGGGTGAAGATTTCGATATGGCATATTTTGGCATACCTATGTTGGGTAAGTCATGCTGAACAACTTTTACCATGGGACCAACACATAACTTTTTACTTTTCTATCAAAAGGTCAACCTTGCTCGATTACCTATAATGTATGAATAACTTTTACTGCTCTAGACCATGTTTTAAGTAAGTTTAACTCTATAGTGTCTATAGTTATAGTTTCTTTGCTAAGAAATAGGTAACTGGAGGTCTGGTGAAATAGGAGCTGAAGAAATTTAATAGCCTAATTAAAGTGGGTGGTAGAAAATCTTTAACGACAATAAACAACTTGATGTCGTTGTCTTTAAGCGGTTTAGCTTTTTTTGTACCTAGGTGTACCTAATAATTTTTTTGCGATCGTTTCTTAACGTTTTCAATCCGAACGAAACAATGACAAAACCGATTAATACCATTTCATAACCGGTTATTTTTAAACCATGTCTGTAATTAATTATCATTTTCGACGACGACGTAGGTACTTATGCGAACATATTTTATTTTTTAATATCATTGACCTTGCTCTGAAATAGCCTATGAATATCCTTATCTTTTATCACTCGCATCTTGTAAGATGTTAGACCATTGACTTATATATTACTAGCGTAAGGACCGGGTCAACTGCGCGTTGAAATAGCACCAAAGTGCTGGCCCTATAAAGTCAGTTTAGGGCCAACGCGACTCAGTCGTCTACGGTCTGCGGAACAGTTCGTTCGTTTATTGTTTATTTTATTCTTGTATGTGTGCATTGTACGCACATACAAGGTTACATCGTACGCCTATATGCAATGCGGCACTTCGAAATGGTGGAACTGCCCCCCTAGACAAGATTTTGTCGACAATCGTCATCGTTAGTAAACGATCAACCTTTCTATGGGATTGACAGAAGAGATTGTTGAAAATCACGTGATATTTCGATATGAAATGTCAATCCCATACAAGGTTGATCGTTTACTAACGATGACGATTGTTGATAACCACCTTGTCTACGGGCCCTATTTACTTGCATGAAGAAGTTTTTTTGCAAAATGTTCCGATGGGCCTATCCTTAGTTTTGAAATCATTGTGTTAGACTAATCTTTTTGTTCACTGACAACAAACATATCTCTTATGAGACCGGTCGTACTCAGATAGGTACTACTAAGTACCTACCTAGTAATAAAAAGTACCTACCTATTAAAATATTAATGAATATTTGAGTTTGATTGAGAGAGGTAGAGCTCGTTTATATTGAATATTCTGTAGTAGAGCGTAGGTAGCGTTTATTCACTCAAAGAGCAGCTCGACTGGGGAAGTAGGTCACCATACTGAATACCGTAGCTCAACCAAATGTTCCTGCGCGTGAATGGCTACGGTAACTGCTTACCATCAGGCGGACCGGACGCTTGTTTACCGATTTGTCGTATAAAAAAGAAGAACGCGAGTGAAACCGCGGGGGAAATCTATGAAATATAAGTGTATATTATGTGTTATACTTAAAGGGAGTAGGCAACATCGCATTTTGCTCGTCTGATTCCTTCGGCGTCGTCCTAATTGGCGATGATCGTACGAGCAAACGATGCGATTTCGTCGCACGACGAGATTAAATACACAAAACGCTTTAGAGTGTCCTAATTGAAGCTCGCAAGTCATCGCGCGAGCACAGGAACATCAGCGCGATCGTGCGACGAAATCGCATCGTTTGATCGTACGATCGTCGCCAATTAGGACGACGCCTAATACTATTATTTATTGTATGGAGTAAATAAAGTACATACGCATGTGCCGTTCCCACAGAAAAGTAAATAAACAGCCGTACCCAAAACTCATACAAATGTGGCAATAAATCTCATTGATAAATGATCTATCATCCATAATGACCATAATCAATGAATTTGGTTTTGTAATGAATAGAATAGATTGACGGCTTTGCGACCTGGATGCATTTATCTTGGTAGGTATTTGTGGCTGAAATAAATACACCTCGCGGCCTTTAGTTGACTCAAAAATAACGCATACAAAAGATGTTTTCAATAAAGATTTTCTCTTCTTTAATATTAGCTTATTGGTCTGCATTTGGTATCTTATCAATGGTAAAAAAGTCAGCATGCAGACGGTATTAACAAAAATGTGGCAATTTTCAATTTTAGCATTAAAATGTGTATACTAATTATCATTTTGTCATGAATATTGATCGAGGCCTCCGGAGACCAGCGGGCGGGGAGATTTTTCGCCAACCTGCGCCAACGCACCAGCTTGGCTACCCAAAGAAACACTGCCAGCCTGCTGGGAACAGACTCGAGGAAATCTATATAAGTATAGATTGGAATTTGTACATATACATATATGTTAGAAATAAATATATTGTAGCGTATTTCATACTTACTTCATTCGAATATGACAAGACGAGATGCATCAAAGTCTTAATCCTAGGAAAATCCTATCCAATAATATATGACGTCATAAAAGGGAAAGTCTCCAACCGCCAACGTCACAATGATGTAATAAACAGCCATGAGTGTACACAACAAAAACAACTTTATTGTACGACATGATTTCATTCACCAATAAATTCTCAACTTGTCTTCGAGATTTGATATCGCCTAATTTTACTGCCTTACAATATAAAACTGCAATACACTTTGGAGTTGCTATTACGAATATTACTGACAGCAATACACGCGATAGATTGCTAATCTTTGATAAACGTTTTACTCACACACTGTCAGTATCAAGCCGCATGCACATTGCCAAACAAGAGAGCAACGAACTATGTGTAATATTGAATTTATTTTATTATATAAGTTCATAATAAGGTCAATTTCATTCGCTGTTTCGTATTAAAATAAAGAGCATCAGTTTTAAGTAAGTTTTCAATTAATCTAAAGATAAGTAAATAAGATTGACTATTGAAATCTTGCTCGTGGTTATAAATTGATTTTCGACGGCTCATTTTGTGTGCTCTGCGAAATCCATAATAAGCTACCTAATTGAATTGCGATTTATTGAATAGCTAAAAACAACCTCGCAGTATCTTGACAATTTATTGAGGTAGATGTTAGGAATTTGTACAATTCACAAATAACACGTCCACTAATATTTCTACTTGTATGGAATGGGTTCAATTTGCGAGTTTTATGTAACTTTGCAGCAGTTTGACTTTGCAACAGAGCTTGTACTATGGTAACAATATAACAGACATAACTACTAGATTATATATACATAATATTAACACCCAGACTCAGGACATGCAGACAACAAGTTCATGCACACAAAGCACAATTATCCTGGTTGGGAATCGATCCCACAACCTACGGCGTGATAGGTCTAATTACTTAATCTGTTTTTTTTTTATACGACTAAGTCGGTAAATAAGCATGCGGCCCGCCTGATGGTAAGCGGTTACCGTAACAATACGGACGCTTGCAACACACGAAGCATCGCTCACGCGTTACCGACCTTTCCTCCCTCCCCTATGAGCTCTGGCGACCTTACTCACGTGCAGGAACACAACTTTACACAACATAAAGTTATTAGGCTGCGGTATTCTGTAAGGTGGAGGTACTTCCCCAGTCGAGCTGCTCATTGAGCGAATACACGCTATGCTCTACCTCTCTTAAAATTTTACATGCAGGTACCTACTTAGGTTAGGTACCTTTTATTTAATCCCAGGAATGCGGCTGAAAGCATCGGGGACACGGTAATGTTATCTAATACTATAACCGTGGCGGGGGTCAGCTAGTAATAAGAGAATCTACATCAGTCTAAACAGTTATGTACTATAATATACCTATTTGTCACATTATAATGTAACGATCAATATCTGGAACAACTTGCTTGCAACAGTCGCCTACGCAACCCAGCGTGTAAATTACACTGGGCCGCAGGTTGCAACTACTTGCAGCGGAACTGCATTGATAATCAAATGCTTTCATTACACAACTATAGATAGATTGTCGAACATATAGTACATAATATCCTAGGACAGTGTATGGAAACCAGATAATTGATATATGAGGTACTTTTACACATATGTATGTATACCCTGAATTAGGATCGACATGTTCATATATACACAAATATTATTAGGAAATCAAACCCATCAACATCGTTGTGGCAGTCTGAGAATCTATAGCTGTGTTTCCCAATTGTACGCGTACCCCTGGGGGTACGCGAAGTTGCATCAAGGGGTACGCGCGGCAATCTCTAGACTAAGATAGACTAGAGAAAGACAGTTATTTCCCAGAAATATCGGCGCCATGGAACTGATTTAATTTTGTATTTATCATTCCTGCAATAAGGGGTACGTGAGTTTGAGGTTGAGGTCTTTCTTGAAGTGGTAGCAGGGAAAACTGATTGGGAACCACTGATCTAAAGCCTCCGACCAAACATCCCGTCGAATTGCAAAATTTTAACTCTATGTGCTAACTATATGTGTCTCCATTGTAGGAGGTATATTGAAGGAAGAAAGCTCGAGCACGGGCTGAGGCGCTCTTCGTTCGTCGCTCGTGATATCAAATGTGGACGTAAACCGAGCCTACTCAGAAGCGCGATGCGAATCCCTGTGTTCGACAAAAAACTGACAATCGGTGGAGCGCAGTCGAGAGCAACTCGAACACTCGTTCGAGGCTCTCAAGTTCGTCCACGCTACGCGAACAACGAACGAGTCCTGTTCGTTCGTGGCTCGGCTCATGCTCGGTTCGTAGCATGGACGCACCATTAGATATTATTTTACTTCCTTATGTGGTTGTGTTTCGGGAAATCCATTATTTCCTCCTGCTCCTGGGTTACTCAAGAAATGTTTCCTCTCAATTTAAAGATATCTAGGTTCACCGGTTTACTTCGTCAGTGTTAGAATTATTATTAGATTTGAAATTATCAACAACTAATCCTAATTCAACAACAATGTTATCAATCGATATCAATGGCGCGATGATTGTTTAAGATTTGCGGAACACTAATCGTTATATCAATGTTTGCATACCTACTTGTGGAGTCAGTTAACTTGGTTCATTCGTTCCTATCCTCACGTAGACATTAGCCAGGGATGTCAGGCAGGGCCACCACAAAACGTCTTAAGCTTCCAGAGCGTGGACCTCATCATCAGCCTATAATGTCCCACTGCTGAGCACAGGCCTCCTTTCACAAATGAGGGTGAAAGGGACTGGGCAATACTCCACCACGTGTGCCCACTGCGGAATGGTGGAGGTAGGCTAGTAGTCAACCTACTGTTGGAATTTTTCAAGCCGCCTAGGAGGCATCCAACTAGCTTAACGACTATCACAATTAAGTGACAACCGGGACCAACGGTTTTACGTGCGGTCACCCATCCAGGTACCGACCACGACAGACGTAGCTTAACTTTGCCGATCGATTAAGAACGGCTAATCATGCTACACCACGAGCGCTTCATTCGAGTCGTCAGTAAGTACTATGTATTATATTCTGGACTTGTGGTTGCTCCACGAATAGTTATTGAAAACTGGACCAACTGAACCTGAACTGAACTGTATCGTTTTTATGTCAAAGGAAGTAATGTTGCGTCTATTCTACGCGAAGCGAGCACGAGCCGAGCCACGAACGAACAGGAATCGTTCATTTTCGCGTAGCAGAGAAAGACTTGCGAGCCTCGAACGAGCATTCGTCCCGCGCTCGACTATGCTCCGCATTGTCAGGTTTTTCACGAACACAGGGTATTCGTATAGCGCTCGTTGTAGGCTCGTAGCTAGGTCAAAGCTACAGAAGTTACCACCGCATCCACATCTGGAATAATCAATAAACGCTTGCGGATGTGGATGTTACACAAGTAATTTTGTTTTTTTTTGACATGGGCAATATGGGCACTGGTTAGAGATTTCCAGACGACTAAAACTGGCGCGACCGATCCACCAGAGGTAGCGCTATACGTCAAAAAGGAGGAGTACAAAGGCGTCACATTCTCGTTTCAGGTTTAGACGTCTGTTAATGCCTTAATCTGTCGGGGTTGCATTCTATGAATATCTGCGAAAAATTTACCTACATTAGAACCAGAAAAGGCAGCGTAATTACTTTCTATCAAATATAATGCCATAAAAATACTAGAAATGCCTCATGATTGGCACGTGCAAAATCTAGTTCGTGAACACGACGACTGTCTCTGGCTACCATTGCAAAACTAAATGCTTCTTATATCATTAGATCTCTAAATAACCAGCTTAGATCACTATCTACAACTTACAGTATCTCAAAACCGGATCAAACGTTTAAAATACCTGTTTCATTAATTAATTTGCCATTTACTTTAACAGATGTTAATTAGATATCTTTTCGGAATATGCGAAGGATTTGAGATAAGGATGTACGATTTTGTTGTAAGAGAGATTATTATTAAAAGAGATCAGATTACTTTTGCCCGCGGCTTCGCCCACAACATCATTTCTGTGTAAAAATGAGATCAAAAGTACCAGAAATTGGTGATAAAGTTGGAATATTACATCCGCATCCTTCGTTTATCATTCCTTGAATTCATGGTCACTTGATAATAGTTTGTCAATGAGAAAACAAGTAATTAAATCTATCTATCCATACATATTATTAAAAAGCCGGCCAAGTGCGAGTCGGACTCGCAAACGGAGGGTTCCGTACATGTTTTTTTAATATTTGAGTTGATTGAATGAGAGGTAAATTGTGGTATACGATTTATGACGTATTAAAAAAAAAACTTACTAGATCTCGTTCAAAACAATTTTCGGTGGAAGTTTGCATGGTAATGTACATCATATTTTTTTTTTATCATTCTCTAATTTTAGAAGTTACACACATTTTACCACTTTGGAAGTGAAAAAAATAATCTAAACAAAAAATTTTTTTTTTTTTAATTAGAAACCTCAAATCATTTTTGAAGACCTATCCACACGTATTGGTTTGATGAAAAAACATTTTTGAGTTTCAGTTCTAATTATGGGGAACCCCCAAAATTTATTGTTTTCTTTTCTATTTTTGTGTGAAAATCTTAATGCGGTTCACAGAATACATCTACCTACCAAGTTTCAACAGTATAGTTCTTATAGTTTCGGAAAAAAGTGGCTGTGACATATGGACGGACAGACAGACAGACAGACAGACATGACGAATCCATAAGGGTTCCGTTTTTTGCCATTTGGCTACGGAAACCTAAAAAGCCGGTCAAGAGCGAGTCTGATTCCGAACTCCGACTAACTTAAATGTATTTTTCTGGTATGGGCCATAACTGTTGTAAAAAACCGCCTGCAGAGTTTACAAACTTAACTTAGTTAGATATTCTTAATGAATCTACAACTGCCTGATCAAGGTCACGCAAGTCTTAATCCTAAACAAAACTGTCAAAGAGACGGTGCAGGACCAGATATTATGGAAGAGATTGTTGATGTGAACCTAAATCATCAATAGATCTCACAATGAGAACATTGTCCACCATAGTATTCATTCCCTCTGAAAGACCCATTTGCAAACGATCGATAAATTGTATACAATTAGGGTTGCCATCTCTAAAACATAGCAACCAGGACAAGACGCGTGAAAACCCCGGATTTTGGAGGCCAGGACCCGGACATGACAATAGGTTTTTTTTAAACTTAGTCCGTAGAATAAAAAAAACAAATCAACTTTTTATTTATTTTCAGACATTAAAATTAGATTTTGTCATATTTTATCATCATTTTAAATAAATAAATAAATAAATAATAAATATCCTGAGACATTCCTCACACACGGTCATCTGATCCCAAACTAAGCAGAGCTTGTACTATGGAAACCAGATAACTGATTTAATACATATACTACTTTTTGTTTGTAAATACATACTTAATATACATAATTACACCCAGACTCAGGACATACAGACATGTTCATGCACACAAATGCATGTCCTGTGTGGGAATCGAACCCACGACCAGCGGTGCGATAGTTGGAATCTTGACCAGAGTCTTAACCAACCACGCCAGCTGGCCCGTCAATGTAACAAAACACAATCTTCAGACTGGAAATTTTTAAACATGGACTACAAATGATACCCCGCCCGGACGCTCCCCAGACGCCCTCTAAACTAAGACAAATCCGGGGAAACCCGGACGGATGGCAACCCTATATACAATGGATACACGTTCTAATTCTCCTACACGTGACCTTATGATTACTATCCTAATACTGAAGGTTTCAGCTTCAGTCTAAATACATACAATTATGCGATAAGACTTTATCAAACTGTATAAGACGCGCACTTTGAGAATTACGTCAACAATGACGCCACTAAAAGAAATCTTTGTTGAACTCGATGAAATTACAAAAAAGAAAAAGATGGCAAAATTAAATTAAGGATTTATTACAGTCCATGTTAGAGTGAAGAATGGAGGAGAGGCATAGGAGACAGTCTTGCAACAATAACTATACTCTACGAGCGGCCCGGTACGTGCTTCGCTACTTATAAAGTGAAATAATAAAAATGTTATAAATGAAGAACCGCTCGACTGATTTTGTGGAAACTTCACATAAACCATCTACTAAATAGTCCGAACAAAGCCTAAAGCTTTGGTTTGGATAGGTGAGCCCGTTCTTGAGTTATAAAATTACAACGAAAAGTGGCATTGATTTTTTTATATACCTGTTGATTTCACATAGGATAAGTCGTCAAGGTCAAGGGTTTTTTACCAATATCTAGTGAAATTCCATTTGATTACTTACTCTGAAATAGTACTCACAATATTTCATGAAATCTCGCTCTATCATAGTATTCCTTTATTATATCGAAATGAACATTGAGAAATCTAATAAAATACCATGTGTCACCGAACTCATGCTATTTGAAATCTACTATAGTCTACACAATATTTGTACACAGATTCCGCAGAGGCAAGTAAAACAACAGTCGAAAACAAACACGCGATAACAATATTGAAATATATCGTAAGAAAAATGTCACAAACCTGTCCGTGCCTTTGTGGCACAATGTCGCAAAATCGAATAATTCCAAACGTCACAAAAATACAAGCACAACACTCAGCACAACTATTAGCCTAAATAGGCGATTACCTACTTAAACAATAATTACTGTGTACCGTTAATTTCAATTTCAAAAAAACTCGTTAGAATAATCATTAATCACACATGCGCGCCTTATCGAGGTAACGCGAACACTGTAAATGATAACAGTTATCGTAAACTAGAGCAAGCAATTTGTTTTTTAATCACGTGTTTTTTTCGTTTAAAACATTAGTGAAACAGATTCGCGCATTCGGCATAATATGACGTTTGGAACTGAGGGATTCGAAACGGCGCCGGCGCAGCTCGTCGCGGCGCGTTGCGTCAACGCAACCGGTGGGTGTATCGCATCGTGTGATATTTCGCGAATCGTATGCATGCTAATAGACATTTAGAATGTCTGAAAATTCATTATGCATGAGGAGTACCTAACTCTTACTTTATTGTTTTTCTTGCATTTTATAAAAGTGCTCCAGATTGATTTTAAGGGTTCCGTACCTCAAAAGGAAAAAACAGAACCCTTACAGAATCACTATTTGTCTGTCTGTCAAGACCCTTTTTCTCAGGAATGCGAATATCAAGCTGAAATTCATATCAAACACTCAGGGGCCCAAGTCTGCTATTTCAATTGTGTTCCAATGATCTTTCAGTGGTGTCAAAATTGTGCCATAATGACACTATACTGTTAGTAAGTAGACTACCAAAACTGTTAAATGTCACAATTTTGACACCACTGAAACCACTGAAACTTTGACACAATTGAAATAGCAGACTTGGGCCCCAGGTCTACTGTAGTACTGTCCCTTGGAGCTAGAAAAAGCCGTTTATGCTGAAAATTTTCGACACTCGCAAGGGAATCAAAACCTACAGGGTGAACCTCCGGTGAACTCAGAATCTTGAAATTTGGTACAAAGCAACGTCTTATAGCACAGATAAAGATAAAAATTGCGAAAAACATAAATTTTTAGTTACATCATAGAATAAAAATATTTTTAGTAATTTTAAACTTACTACCCCTTTCCTCATGAACGCGTAGAGGTATTAAATTGAAATTCATGTCAAATACTCAGGTCGCTGTAACAAAATTTATATACCTACCGGTTTGTACGGAACCCTCGGCGCGCGAGTCCAACTCGCACTTGGCCGGTTTTTTTATTTATCATCATCATCATCATCATCATCATCATCATCAGTTATAGGTTCTAGAGATCAAAACCCGGACATATTATATTCTGGCGAAGGACCAGCCATAAAGAAATGAGAGAAAGAAAAAAAGAAGACCGACTAATGGACAGACTAGCAAATTTTTAAGTGAACATAAAAACACAGCAATAAATGCATTATTCATAAAAGATGATTTGTCATTTTTATCAATAACAGAAGCTTATATACGATGTAGCAGGCACAATAACTACATATATGCTTCGAAATAAATATTAGTTACTTTTTGAAGGTATATTTGTGGACTATTCCAATGACTCATCGACGCTGAATCCAGACAGAATTTGTTTTTCTAATTTGCACTTGGACAATAGACGTTTGAAAAATATGACATACTCTACCTTGATTCGGATGTTCTACTGTAGATATTTGGTAAACAGTCGAGCAGACATACTGCAAACTTAGCAAGGTGTTTGCCAAAATATTGGACTTAAGAGCACGTATAAAGCCAGAAAAATATGGCAATGGCAGATGAAACACACTAATGTCTAATATTCGCGTGCCATGAGACGGAGATCGTGTTTCGCGTAACAAAAATGAACTAACGCGCTTCGCGCTAAACGATCTAAATAACTCGTAAAGTAAGACTTTACAAACCCTGGAAGGTATCTTGCAAATAAACGGAAAAATACTTACGACAGGTAACTTTGGAAAAATACCACTTTTTCCAACGCGCAAAAAGTCAATTTAACTGAGCCCACAAAAAATATAATGACATGGATTTAGACGACACAATATCATTAACAAGACGGTGGATTATCACATTTTAAACGGTTGGAGGCTAACCTTTGAGGTCATTGGACAAAAACTGATCTGTTTCGTTGGAAGAAATAGGAAGCTGCAAGATTTCTTTTTTTTTAAGCTATTGCATAGCTTCTATCGCGGGCCTTGAGCGTGGAGACCGAATCCAGAAATTCCGTAACGAAATAACCTAACACCCCCCACTCCGACCGGCACAGCGGTGATACTGTTTGCATTGAATAGGCTCCGAAAATACTGAACCGATTTGAAAAATTCTTTCACTGTTGGAAGGCTATACTATCCCCGGTTGACATAGGCAATATTATATTTTCAAAAAAATTTGGGATCCTTACTAAAACTCCAATAATGTAACCCAAGGTGTAAAAAAATTACCTAAAATATTCATTACATCGCGTGCGCTGCGAAAACTATTGATGATAGAATAAAATAATGTAACAAAACTAAAGACTTTACACTATTATTTCAGACTAATAACTGCGACCCTGGACCCCATGTGCAACGTGTTCCAGTGTCGCACAACTGGACAGTCGCATCTTTATAGTACGTTGTTTAGGAGACCGCTAGGTACAGTCGAGGACATAAA
This sequence comes from Achlya flavicornis, assembly GCA_947623365.1. NCBI lineage: Eukaryota > Metazoa > Arthropoda > Insecta > Lepidoptera > Drepanidae > Achlya > Achlya flavicornis. Next base: position 3,265,417 of record OX392487.1, read on the forward strand.
TATGTATACACTTTTTGAAATTCAAAAGCGATTTTCTCGCATGTTTAACATTTAAGTGTTAAACTATTAAACAAATCATAATAGTATATGTTAGAAGATTCTGCCTTTATAATATCTCATAATTTCAATCAGTAGTTTAAGAGGAAACCGTTGTTGAATTTTACTAAGTGTATACATATTTATGTCCTCGACTGTACTGTCCCGCATACTGTTATATAATCCACTCACTTGCGCTGCTTTCAATTAGGTAAAGAAAGAAAGAAAAGAAAAGACATTTATTCATCGAGAAGCCTTATCCTTTGACGCCAGTCCTGAAACTCCTACACTGATAAATCAATTATTTTGGACGCAAGATTTTGCTAGCGAGAGATTAATTCATCATCATCAACCTACAATGTCCCACTGTTGAACACAGGCGCTTTCACAAATGAGGGTGAAAGGAAATAGGTAAATACTCCACCACGCATGCCCACTGCGGTTCGGTGGAGGTAGGCTAGTGGTCAAACTACTGTTGGAGTTTTCAACCCGCCTAGGAGGCCTGCAAATAGCTTAACGACTATCACGATTAAGTGATAACCGGGACCAACGGCTTTACGTGCCTTCCGAAGCACGGAGAGCTTGTATTAGACCAGTCTAATACAAGGTATGTAAAGAGGTAGAGCATAGCGTTTATTCGCTCAAAGCGCAGCTCGACTGGGGAAGTACCTCCACCTTACAGAATACCGCAGCCAAATAACTTTACGTTGTGTAAAGTTGTGTTCCTACGCGTGAGTAAGGTCGCCAGAGCTCATAGGGGACGGGGGAAAGGTCGGTAACGCGTGAGCAATGCTTCTTGTGTTGCAAGCGTCCATATGGCTACGGTAACCGCTTACCATCAGGCGGGCCGTATGCTTTTTCACCGACTTAGTTGTATAAAAAAAAAAGTCTCAAAATGGTAGTTAACAAGAACAGGTGCCGGTTGCCGTACCACAACCGTAGGTGCTTGGAGCCAGGTTGGTACTACTAAGTACTCTGCCGCCCACCACCTATGCTAATAGATGCTATAGCTTGATGTTTTCCACCACAGAAAATTCATTCTCATTGTAGGCGTATTTTACACAGAGCTATCATCGCCTTAAAAGCTATCAGTGATACGTTAGTACTATTATTTATTCTGTGGTGCTACGTTATATAAATATAAGTACTTATGACTTTTAATTGTTCCAATCCAATGCCACAGTCAGGTAAAGACCAGAACGCCTACATCGTCGTTCATCAATACAGGTTCCACAGTGTATGAAATTTACGCAATGTACCACATCCAAGTTGGCAGGATAACAATGTGTGAGTTTCGTCACCCGCCCACTCTGTAGCTTCGAGGCTCTTGTCTGACACTTGTGGTTTTTGACTTATCAGGGTCTTAGGGAAAGGTGGACTCAGGGTTTCTCACTTGCATTTTTACAGAGAAAAATAACCGATTTTGTTGCCATGACTCAGCTGAAGTAACGTTACGTAAGAGATTATTGAATTTAGCAGTGAGATTGGGTTCGTAAATGAATAAACTGATAATCATGGAGAGCAGTGCATGAGTGCCTATATAAATAGCACGTTTAATAAATGGAGGTAATTTCATGGTAATTTACTTTCGGGAAAAGAGATAACCTTTGATTAAGGATACATCCAGATAGAGTGTCGCAGCTGTGCACGCGTCGATAAAAATAGGCTCTAACTGTTAGGGGCTAAATCAAATAAAAATAAATAAAAATGTAAAATAATGATCAATATTTAAATTTCTCCCGATTTTAATTGGAATATTTTAACAACTACTATCATTATGAACGTCATTATGACAAGCATAATGACGCAGAAGGAGCGTAAAACGTAGCTGTTACGCGCAGCAGCCTATAAAAGTTGGCCTGTTTTGTATATTCGTGTAGTATGGCGACGTTCTTTCTAGGTATATTTATTTCTATGGAGATAACTATATAACCTAGATTACCTATTTCTTTTTATAAGATTCGAATTTTAAATAAGTACTTAAATAGTAGAGTTCTTATTTAAAATTCGAATCTCACGAGATGATTAGTTACATCTGTTTATTAAAGCTACGCTATTTCTTAGACCTTTTCTTAGCCCGTCCATGACTTAACTCCATTTACAAATTCAGCTCTAATGGAGCCGAATATTTGCGAATATAAACACGAAGCTAAGTCGAAAACTAGGTCACTGCCATCGTCCAATCAATCTAGGCTCACGCTAAAATACACTCTAAATACACGGAGATAAAGGTTACAAGAATATTTAGTGACATAAAGAAATAATAAATCAATTAATCACAGCGTAATGTAATAAAGTTATTGATTGTAATATATAGCACGTGGGATGTTAGGGTGGCTCTATTTTGAACCATGTCGGGACAGTCTTACATTTTTTTTTCATAATTTGATACGGAATTGTATTGATGCTTCCTACTGATGTAAATATGATGACCGTTTCATTTATGTAATTTAATATGGTCACCATTCCGCTTATAGACATAATATTTTGCTTTATTTTTTGCGTTTTGATCGATGAAGTTAATTTTTGTTCAGCATGACAAAGCCAGCATAGGTTTCTAAAAACGCCATAATATGTCTTTTACGTAGCAATAAAAATATTAAAAAATAGTACCTATTACTTATCCCTAATATATAAATCCTATGGTGACTCTACCTGTTGACATGTCTGTCATATATCACTGCTAAAAAGCTACTTGTCCATTAATATTAATCAATGAGAAATTATTCATAAACATAGGTACATAATTTATTAATATATCGAAGTAGATCATTTTTGAATTGTTCCCACATCCACAGACAGACAAACTGTCTTACGTTCTCTAGCACGCCTTCTCTTGATTTACTTTTCGATCAAGTAGGATCTGTCTCTCTAGGAGTCTGTTTAGGATACCAAAAATGTTAAAGTCTGATTTTTAATTTTTATAGACCCTAGATTGGGAAGTTTTACCTCAAATGACGGACCTTTGCGAGGTTGTTTTGATAAGATAACCTATCTGTCATGACCTAGGACAGATATTTGTGTGCATGAGCATGTCCGATGTAGTATATCTTCGTTTGGGATCAGATAGCCGTGTGAAGACTGTCCCAAGATAATATTATTATAAATACAGATCAGCCTCGCAATAGTGCAGATAGGGTGAGTGAGACAGCTTGGGCTCTCGGTATACTCTCGTCACAGTAGGTATTACCATCTTGGTAAAACTGTGCTCTCGTAGAAAGAGGAGGCTCGTCAGCAGTACATACAGAACCTAGGAAATCTACCAGAATAAACTGAGCTCTCTTTAGTACCGTAAAATGGATTGCGGGGGGACAAGGGACGTTAAGGCAGATTTAATTCAAACCTTACCAGTATGAATATAAGGCTTTGAATTCACACACAATTTTTCTTTTATTATTTAGTATTATTTTACTTTTTATGCATGGCAGCACAAATTAACCAGGACACGAAAATAATTAAAAAAAACGCAGTCAAAGTCGAGCGCCTAAAAGTCAACGGTTTTTTACGTGTTTTAACTTTGACCTTACAGTGAAATGACTGTGTCATTGTGATTTCAAGTTATTTTAGACTGTTGCCGTATCCTCAAGGCTCAATTTAAACAAAAAAAGTAAGTTGTAGTATCCGATTAATATCTGTAATAAACAAACTGAAAATAACGTATTGTCAGTATTGCCACCCATACTCCCATGCTACGGACGGGGCAGGTGACTTTGTTATGTACCCTTTATTTTAAAATCTGAATAAGTTAGGTATGTACCTACGTAAATAGATGGCGTGGGCAAAACTACTTTGTGAATGAATACTATTTTTATACACTTTTGAATTGAATAATATTAAAACTATAGTGTCACTCACTTGTCCACGTGGGTGTACGAATATCTAACCGATTGACAGAACCCTTATTAGCAAGCAATAAGATCCAATTTACTACAACAATAAATAGATGAAAATAGATCAATGTACGAACATAGTGACCAATGCAAATAAAATTGTTGTTTATTCATTGCTGTTTTTTATTTGGCAATAGTTAAAATTATTTATGGATGGAAAGCAATGGATGGATTGTTTTTCATTGGTAGTATAATGAGTAGGTGTTGATTCGTATTGAATGACATAATTTGGTGACAAAAATGTTAATGGAACTAGGAACTTCTTTTACGCCTATGCAATCTAATTATAATTAGGTATACCTAAAGTATAATGCGGCAAAACTCTTACTTTTTTTGCCGCCTGATTGTAAGCGGTTACCGTAGCCATATGAACGCTTGCAACACACGAGGCATCACTCACGCGTCAGTAGCCCTTTTCCCCTCCCCAATGAGCTCTGGCGGCCTTACTCACGCGCAGGAACACACTTCCATACTAGTAAAGTGACGTCGAATGCTGAGACACGGGATCGAAATTCGAAACTGTCAATCAGCTCCTTTCTCATAAAGATATATATGTATTGTGTTAATTAACAATATACAAACACCCATATATAAACAAGATCCATGAAGTAAACATATATAATTGCAGGCAGCAAATAACAGAAAGGTGTGAAGCGTGCGTCGGCGGGACATTCGGGTCAGCCCAACGCGTGGCGTGGGCTTCTTTCCGGTCTGTGACCGTATTGTGGTCTTGTGTGGCGATATTGTTGCTGTATCGCTTTATCATTTTAGCATTGACTGACAGAACGAGAGGAGACTCCCGACGCAAAACAGGGCTGGATCACAATCCAATCTTCTTCTAACTCTCTCCTCTCAACTCTATGACGTAGATATACTTTTTATTCATCAGCCCACAGACGACATTTTGCCTGCACTATCGACCACGGGTGTGATACCGACCACACCGCAGCCACGTCGCAACCACAACGCAACTACCAGCGACACCGTGAACTAGCGGTACAAACATTTTAACTATTTGTCGATACGAAAACGCAACCGCAAGAAGCCGCAGCGACACTATTCACACTGTCACACGTAACCACAGCTCGATATTTTATCGCGACGGTGTGGTTGCAGTACGTGTGAATAGACGCTTACCATCATAAGAATTAGTATCGTAACTTCTAAGGAGGGAAAGTCTCTGTAAGCTATCTATTATTGTTTGACCGGCAAGGTACTCTCACTGGCATGTCACAGAGTTCGATTCCCAGGACAAACATTATTTTGGCATCAGTGACCATGACGGAAAGAATATCTCAAGATTTTATTTATTATCGAAGCGTATCGAACGTATTATTTATCCTGGCAACACATACATAACTAAATATAAACCTAAAAATAATTCAGAGGAATCTGTTAAACAATATGGCATCCGGCAATATCGCTTTGAAACCATCTGAATAAGCCTTCTCGAATATTTTAGTACACATAACAGCCAGTTTGAAGTCTGTGATTGCTGGCAATTGGCATGAGTCAACGATTCGTGTCCTTGTGACTTGGTTAGGGGTATTTAAACGTTATTTACCTTGGCTGCTTATGAGCCAAGAATATGAACAAATACTAAAACTCCACCTAAGATTAAGAGCGTCTTTAATACCTGAGAAGCTATCTAGACTATTCCTTACAATGCCCAAATCTGTAGTACCCGAACAGATGGGGTTCGCAGCTGGAACTACGGGTCCGACTGATTGGATAAGGGAACGCGGGGTCAGGTAGGCCCACCGCCTTTATTAAGGCGGCACATGACATTGGAGAAGGTGGGTCTATGTGGTGGTTGCAGGGGAGTGGCATGTTGTCTGCTTGGCTATGTGTGGGTCGAGCGTCATTCACCGCGCGCAGCAAGTGTCTGAAGTTACCGGCCTAAGGCAAAGGGCCACCTGGTGGTCAGACGCGGGGTTAGTGAGTAACCCTCAAGCAAGTGAGCTCCTGTGAGTGAATTGCATCTCCGGCACTTTTCTGGATAGAAAGTAGAGGACTGCCCGTTAGATTAGTTTTCCGGCAACCCAGCTGTAGGCATTGGGTAGATGCGTGGATACGTATTGGGAAGTGAGCGACTTTTAACAATTCCGGTACCATCCTGTACAAATGGTAGTGAGTAATTACGGTGTGACTCACATTTTCTCAAGAGTACCAGGGGCGAGTACTCTGGCGGCGTGACCTACCGCAGATGGTCTCTGACGCTTCGTAAGTGGTTGCCAGGTATAGTGTGTCGTCTTTTCCCTTCCCTTTTAAATAAATAAATATCCTGGGACATTCTTCACACACGGTCATCTGATCTCCAACTAAGCAGAGCTCGTACTATTGAAACCAGATAACTGATATAATACATATACTACTTTTTGTTTGTAAATACATACTTAACATACATAATTACACCCAGACTCAGGACATACAGACATGTTCATGCACACAAATGCATGTCCTGTGTGGGAATCGAACCCACGACTCCACGTCTTAACCAACTGCGCCAACGGGCCCGTGGAGGTGGAGGTGTCATCCACATTGCAACTTTAAACATTCATTCATTTCATGTTCCATAAATAATATGACCATTGACAAGGTCCGTTCACACAGACCGGCTCGGAGAGCAGAGCATATTCTAATTTAAAAATATACTTTAGAATAATTGAAATAGGGTTTATATTTCTTAACACTCTTCTTGAAGAACCACATTTGTTTTCTTTTAAGTGTATATTCTTAAAGATAAGAATGCAAAACCACAAAACTATGTCCCCATTGCTGGAATACGAGTTTTCACTTTGTGATAGGTTTCCCTTGTTGTAAATTGTTTTTTCTGATAATAGGTGCATAGAATAAGCTTGCGTTTCACAACCAAGGTGAAACCACACCAAACTTAGAAAGCCTCTCAAGTAGCTGCCTGAACTTTGACCTCTAAACGTCGCAGTGTACCTCAATATTAATTATTGTCTATACAAATAAACAAGTCTTTGCATAGCATATTTGTCTCTGAACAAATCATAAATAGACCTGAAGAGAACAGCTGGACATCCGCCGGAAAGACATACGAAATAATTTTTGGCCAAAAGAGACGCTTATTCGCGCTCACTCGTTCAATAAAATAGACGTATTTGTTTGTAATATCAAAATAACAGCGTTTTACTAAATGCATATGAAAATACATACGGTAATTAAGCAAAACACTTTTTTTTTTTTTTTTTAATCGGTCTGTTTATTCCCGGTAATCTACTGGCCCGAATTTGACGGGATTTTCACTAACAGATAGCTGATGTTATAAGAGTAGCTCAGGCTACGTTTATTTCAGAAACACAGGGGTCAGCTATCTGGAAGACATCGCTCTTTAGCGAAAAGACCCTCCAATTCCATGGTGTACAGTTATACATATATATGTTTTTTCTTTTTGTTTTGTTAATCTGTTTTTCTTGTGTACAATAAAGAGCTATCTATCTATCTAGGCAAAAGTGACTATCTAATTGCTCTCCTTATACGATAACAGAGACTGACCTATTACTTCGATAACATTTTGCATTTTGTATAAGACCTGTGTCTTTATTTATTTATTGTACAATTTATATTTTACATATTCTAAGCGCTATTCGGAGAGCAGAGCAACCAAATTTTTTTTATCTGATTTGCCTTGGAATTTGGAATCGAACTGACATCCTCACATATGTAGTATAGAATTGCCGCCAAGCACTTACCGGTGTCTTCCAACAGCTGCACTTGAGAGCCAGTTCCTGTTAGGCTTTGTGTGCTTACCACCTTCGGCTATATCCGTCCGTCCCCTCACGTTCTAAAAATCTATTTTATATTAGCCCCTGCAGGACAAAATATGCAAAAAATTCCTTTTTTCGACGTGCATGTAGCTGTTATAATGACAGTTTATTGGAAATTGACATTTTCTCATCACCCCTTAGTTCTTCAACAAAAAAATTAAGGCAGGTGTTTCTTATATAATAATTATTGTATATTGTGCTTAATATTTTATCTTTTTTGTATGATTTTGTTCCATATTTACTATATATTATTCGCGGTGCTAGGTATTTATCTTTTTTGTATATCTTTTAGGAAACTTTAGGTCTTTTTGTGATTTTATTTTAGTATATATATATTTTGTATGCGACTGTTTGTTTCCAATAAATAAATAAATAAATAAAATAAAAATAAATATATCAACATTTAATATTAAAAAAAAAAATAACAGTAATATAAAAAACCTTACCCATATTTTCAGATTCCATTATCCTTTTTAAAATAATTCCAGTTACTTTACACTACACAAAACGGACACTTTTATATCACATTAAGGCTTTGGTTTAGTTATATTTAAGTTCCACTTCACTTTAAAAAATCCTGAAAAAGACACGTTTTATTATAATCAAAGGTAATTAAAGGTACTGGGTAAACACTGCACCGCACTTTACGCCAAAAGCCTTTGTTTCCAAACCCATTTTTCACTCTATGACATTTATAACTTTTTAATAATTCAAAATTAGAACCTTACAGAACTGAGTTACAGACTATAAACGTAAAATTGAACGAGTAGGTTGAAGCGAAATCGTCTTGCTATCGTTAGATCGCGCAGCCACTGCACAAGTCAAGTTAAACTGCAATGTTTTCTATTCACAGGGTGACCATGGCACCGGGTTCTTATGTAGGCTGGTAATTATAAATTATGTTAATTATATGCTATTTGTATATTGTGTGATACTTCTGATTAGGGTTGGGTTTCTTCCCGGGAATAAACCCAACTTCGAGTAAATTTCCAATTTCGTGGGAAAGAACCCGGGAATTTTCCCATTGGATGGGAAAATACTCAAATGGTCATATTTAGTAGATTTTGCGTATATAGCGAGAAATACCTTTACCAAATCGTTTGAATAACATTTAACATGATTTCTATTAGGGTCATACTCATATCATACAATTAAAAACAATAAAAAATAAATTGTGACGGAGGAACACTTTGTTTTTAAAAAAGCGACATTTTGGGGTGTAAGGGTTGTGGTGGACAGGCGGCAGCCCCACACAATTCCCATACCGCCCAGTTTGGTGGTAGTACGTACTCGTCCGACCGACTAGCGATCACCCTTGTTAGTGAATTTGTCGGGAAACAGTTCGCTTTGTTTCGACAGGATTCACGAGAGCCAGCCCCCCTAGATTCGAAGTGTGCGGCATGTATGATGGTGGGGTCCTACGATGCGATTTGGGCGATCTCTCATATCATCTGGTATCTGTTTGACAAGGGGGTCAGGGAGACCCGGTGAAACTGCTGTTTGCTGGCCGGCCGCCGGCTAGTAGGGGACCCGATCCTGGGAATTACCTATAACCTCCGGCCCAAGTGGCAGTCTTCCAAACCGTGCGCATAATCCCGATGAGTGTCTGTCCTGCTAGGGGAGGATACTAGAGTAAAAACAGACAGGGACTCCCGGCGAAAAGAACAAGAAAAAAGAGAAAAAGGTTTCCTTCAGCGGCACACCCTTCCACGTTTAGAATGGACTTTGGCAATATCAAGAGGTCAGTCAGTTCACAGTTATATCAACGCCATCCGTCACCATCTTGAGAGATATACAGATAACCTGCCCGATCGATACACCGTATCTTCACTATCCCAGCTAAAATCTCTAAAATTTGTTAGTTCCAAAGGCCGGGGTGTGCATGTTTATCCGAGAGGGCATCTGCTGTTGTCGACGTCTGAATAACCTAGAAGACAGAGACCTGTCTACTCTCTGGTTGCGCGTGGATTACGCATGTGATATACGGGTGGACTGGCGTGCGTCTACAAGTCTCATCACGGCGACACTGAGACAACTCGCGATGACGGTGGGGCGATGATAGCTCAGTGGTAGTGACGTCAGATATCGAGACGAAGGTCCCGGGTTCGAATCCTACAATGGCTTGAGCTTTCGGTGAAGGAAAACCATAGCACGGTGGTAGGGTACTTTGAAATACCCATCTGGCTGGCTACCACCCTCAAGTTGAAAATCTGTCGCCAAGCACCTATCGGTGTGTTCCGACAGCTGTACTTGAGAGCCAGGTCCTTCCAGGCGTTGTGTGCTTACCATATTCGCCCACATCATCACTTACCATTGTGTGGTCAAACACAGGCCAATACACAAAAAAAGAAAGTCTCGCTTCTTTGATCGCGTCCAAGAAGAGACCGACACTGTACCTCACGGTACCCCATAACCGAGGTGATTGTCATTGGAGACTTTATAGCCCACCATAGCACAGAATATTTAATATTACTAGTAACCATAGTGAGTGGTTTGGTTCTTCGTGGACTGACCACGCAGGGAAAACCGTTTATGACTTAGCTTACGAATACGCGAGCGCTTCCCTTTTTTATTGCCACTAGATCACTCAGTCGACTCGTGTCACGATAGATCACGTTTGAAACCACAGCGCAGGATGCTAGTACCAGCGAAGAAGAGTTTACAGCGATGGAATTTATTGGAGAAGTGGATTGACCCGGTATCTTGGTGGAAGGCCACATGCGGTTCTAGTACAAGCAAAGCCCTTTCTCTCTGACAACTTTCAAGGATATGTTCTTGGAGATCAACGACCAGCGTGCTCTCCTGGATAATGACTTTATCAACCAAAATTCTTTAATTTCGGATGGATCCGCCATGTACCGATGATAGACTCATCGGCGATGAGGAGTTGGCGAAGGCAAGGTCACAAGACTAACTTAATCTCGAAATGGTTCTATAAAATGAACACTGTAACCGTTTTTATAATCGAAGCACGCAGGGCATTGGGAGAATCCACACGTAACCCTTTTTTTCATGGGAATATCCCCATAGGATCCCCGACCACCTCGGGGTAAGCGGCCAGGTTATGCCAGGCTTGCACCCAAAACGCCACAATGGTCGCCATCTGCACTGTAAAGGGGGTGGGCTCTCGTGCAGAAAGAGCACGTGTGCACATGTGCTCTGGTGCAGAAAAAGCACGTGTGCACATGTACGACGCTTACATAGCCCGTCCCGGGTCCCGAGGGAGGTGTTTCATGCGTCCGTATGCTTGTTTGCTACCTAGGTAGTATAAAAAAACGTGTGATAACTTCCTCCAAGGTCCGCGTGGGTCCGCGCGTAGGTGATGTAGGTACATACAACAACAAGTATGATTAAAATAACAATCAAAACCATCAACAAATATTTTTTTTGAGGAACATAAAGCCATTTGAGTATTTTCCCGCCGTTTGGGAATTTACCCGTATTTTTCCATTCTTTTCCGTATTTTCCCGTATTTTTCTTTTCTTCCCAATATTTTTCTTTCCCTGCCCATCCCTACTTCTGATTGAAAACAAGAATCGCACGGAATCGTTTGGGTAGGTACCTAAGTATATATACCTATTGTAGAGTTAAAAGATATTTGAATTTTCTAACTTTTCGCAATTACACATTTTGATTGATTGAACAAAAGCTGTTAATGAAATATATTATTCATTGCTTAAAAATGGCGGGAGATCTCTTAATTTCACTGTTGAATACAATGAGACGTTTTCATTCCATAGAGTTTTATAGAGTTGGTTGAAAATACCTGTCAAATCGGGTACATAAGGTTCAAATTAGTTCGAATTATCAACAGTTTGACAGGTATTTTCCACCAAACTCTTTAAAACCCAAATTAAAACCCTATGGAATCGTCTCATTACGAGAAATGTAAGTAGCCGCCAAAAGACCATGAGAGTTTAAAATTCTCTAATAAAGAATGTCAAAAATTCAAAATCATTTATTCAAATAGACCTTCGTAGGCATTTATGTAAAAGTCTGGCTGTTGTCATCTCATTTCCGCAATTTTCATCAAAACATGCTCACAATTGTGCTCACAATAAACAATAATGAGCGTCGCCGAATGAAAACGACTAACTGAGGTTATACTTACACTACAAAAACAAAAAGCGCTTACGCTGAGCGACGCCGACGCTTTCGCGAGATCTCTATCGTTAAGCTGGTCGTTTTATAGCCAACACTGTGAAGTTATAAGAACAGATGGCTTACTTTAATACCTACATTTCTGACCGCATATGTTATTATGTTAACTAAGAATACCATAAAAGATATCAGACCGCAAGTAAGCTAAAGTGACGATGTGCAAACCACATCGCTTCAAGAGCCGATAGCTGAATGACATTCAAAGTCTGCCATTTATATGGCCATTTATTAAAGTGAAGCTACTGAAGCTAACGCCGATTCAGAAGCCAGGAAGTCAGTTCAGAGAGGTAGAGCATAGCGTTTATTCGCTCAGAGAGCAGCTCGACTGGGGAAGTAGATACCTGACAGAATTCACCATTGCAGTCAAATAATTGTATGTTGTGTTCCTGCGCGTGAGTAAGGTTGCCAGAGCTCATTGTTGGAACTCATTGGTGGAACGGTCGGTAACGCGTGAGTTGCAGTTGTGTGTTGCAAACGTCCATATGACTACAGTACCGCTTACCATTAGGCGGGCCGTAGTTTTGGTCATGGTGGTGGTAAAAAAGGTGGATTATATGGTTTAAAAACACAGCCTTCAACTGAGGCAAGCTAGCAACCTAGCAAGACACTCACACGGCATATCATCTCTATACCTATACCTATACTATACCTACATAAAATTACGTTGATCCGATGTTGCATGAAAGAAGGACACCACTACCACACCCTGTCCATTTGGATCTCTTTTTTTCTCAGCGCACATAACTTTCCGGAAAAAAAGCTGGTGAAATTGCTACAATAAGTACCGAAATATCGCAACAAATTCAACAAAGCGTGGTGAAAGAGAGACGTGACACTCTTTATCTACGTTCCGCTGTTCAGTTTTACAGTTTATATCTATTGCGAAAACTTCCTCTGTTTAGATAATTCGTGTTGTATAAACGCATTGACTGTAGTTTAGGAGAAATTATTTTAAGTTCCCGGGAAAATATTCAAATTCCCGGAATCTCATAATAAACGTCCCGGGTCCCGGGATCACGAAAACAAATATTTGCGTAACTTTTTTCAAGTAGGTATATCAGTTATTTTTGCTAATTCAACATAGGTACAATTTATTATGTATATGATTCGAGTAGTTTTTCTTTTTATTGATTTATAATGTAATGTAAGGAAGTATATTTTTTTTTCCAATTGCCAATTCAAATTTCATATGGAGGATCAGGTAAGAGTTACTGAATATCACCAGATAACGCACAAAGCGCAAATAAATACCTTTTAATGAAAGTCAAATACTATACCAATTTAAATATTCATGAAGCTGGAAAAAAAATTCTCATTTTTAAACGACTTCAAAAAAAGGAGGAGGTTTCTCAATTCGACCGTACATTTTTTTTTTGTGTGTTCGCTGTTATCTTGTCGTTTATGAACCGATTTTGATGATTATTTTTTGTTGGAAAGGAGATATCCCAAGAGTGGTACCATGATAAGGAAAACATGATCTGATGATGGAATCCCAGAGAAATCGAGGGGAACCTTCGAAAATCGTAGTGGCGACTAATGCGTTTGTTATTATTTTCATTAAGTATTTTAAAGCACTACTATTTAATGAAGGTCTCGAGTCCATCTGATGATGGAGCCGAAAGACAGTCGACTCGATGGAACTCCTCAACGGTTTACAACAATTACCTGTTGTTTGGGCTTGATTAATTTGTATTGAAGACTTTACACCTAGAAACTCAAAATTGAAAAATAAAAACTTTTTAACAAAAAAAAATAACCGCCTTCAAAATACACCAAAAAGTATCAAATAACTCTAATCTCACACTGGTTTGAAGTTAGGGAAATATTTTCAATGGAATACGCTGTGCTCTTTCGCTGACTTCAAATCATAATCCTAACTAATATTATAAATTAGAAAGTGATTTTTTTGTTACGCCTTCTCGCCTCAACTACTCAACGGATCATCATGAAATTTGGCATGGGTAGGCCCATGGTATGGACAAGGACATAGGCTACTTTTTATCCCGCGGTTTATCCCACTAACGTGGGTGACACCGCGAGAGACAACTAGTAGATTTTATAAAATGTCGCACTGAAAATCATCCTCATTTGATTTACGTCTTTTGTGTAGAATAATCAGCCCATATAGGGTTTCATTTGCGTCATGGTTTCTGGACCGTGAACTAGCATGACGGATGCATTGTCGTGCTTCTCTGCTTTTAAGATGTGCGCATTGCCAGTTTTCTTAGAATAATTATATGTAAATAAGATTTTCAGAAAACTCCTCAGTGAAACAGAATAAATTACTACAATATACCTTCTAGGTATAGGTACATAACTATCTAACCGATATTAAAAAAATAAAACTTTGTTTGTACTTATTCTGCTCTGCGTTACGTCATTTAATAATTTATGGGAGTAATTCGATAGAGAGAGTTACCCCTTTCAAAGCTCAAAAGATATAGGTTAGGGCGATAATAATATGGTAAAAAAGTGGTAAAATACGGACAATAGACAGCTGCAAAGAGAATTCTGACACATATTACTTAATAGGAACCTAAGTTTATGACCCTCTCTATATAAACGATAAAGTAAAAAATATGCTCCAAAATAATATGTCTAATGATGTTAAGAACTCCTCAGCTAGGGTCCCACGAACGATGTAAAAGTGGACAATTTTATTTTTGGGACTTTGGATGCGTCAAATTGCTCAGATAGTAGGTATAAGGAATGTGAGCATTTAACATTTTTTAGTTTCGGGTATAAATTAAATATACTACCTAGGTATCTGATAAATCCCGGAATAGTTTACCCATCCCTATTTTGTTCATTAATTCGTAATTAATTAAATACTTTTTTTGTATAGTACTGTACAATACATGACATTATTTTATTTTATTAAAATTGTTATTAAATCATCATCATCATCAGCCTATAATGTCCCACTGCTGAGCACAGGCCTCCTTTCACAAATCAGGTTGAAAGGGAATGGGCAGATACTCCACCACGCGTGCCCACTGCGGATCGGTGGAGGTAGGCTAGTGGCCAACCTACTGTTGGAATTTTTCAAGCCGCCTAGGAGGCATCCAACTAGCTTAACGACTATCACAATTAAGTGATAACCGGGACCAACGGCTTTACGTGCCTTCCGAAGCACGGAAACGCTCGATTTGAAATACCACTAGACGGTCACCTTTGAAATACCACTAGACGGTCACCTAGTCACTAGACGGTTATTAAATATAAAATTGTAATTCAATACAATATTTAATTTAGTCACGAATGCGATTAATTATTGAGGTATATGACTAATAATCTAGTAAACATTCATAGACAATATAATTATCTATACCAGCTTATATTTTTTACGAAATAAAATAATCACAGTTCATTACATTTAATTACGTAGATACGTACGAATTTTGAGATCCGATTACCTACTTACTATAACTGCCAGTAACAAATTGCCTTCTACATAAGTAAGAGATAAAAAAACCGGTAGAGCCAGTTAGATAACACGAAGAATGCTAGTTCGCAGATCTTTTTATTAATAACAATGTTTGTTTGGGCTTATCCGGTTGAACAATTCAAAAATAACATAAAATCTAACTAGCTACACAAATAACATCTAAGAAATACGAGAACGAACGAACCCACAACACAGTCTGCAAATCGATAACAATTTAACCCCGATCTATTTTTAGTATTGAATCCTGTAAACATCGATGTAAAAATACAAGACAGAGACGTAAACAACTCCTTATTGCATTATCATGCGCCAATGCGGTGCAGTGGCACCACACACAATCGATAAACCAAACGCACACTGCCGACTGCAACGATTCCCGCGTTTTTTCATATCAACACCGCACTTTTTACACTCTACGCTTAATTTTAATCATCACCACTTTGTAACTAACCGATAAATTGTAACTTCCACTTTTTATCAAAAATATAACACTTTTGAGTTGGTATTGTTTATACAGCCAGATGCGGCACTTACTACTGACATCGCGTAACTGACAACGACCGGCTGGCTGAGTAGATGGGGAGCACGGCAGGACGCCCCAGTGCGCGGGCCCAAACTATAACCTAGCCAAGTTAAAATAGTAGGGTGAACGGGAGCTATTGCTTTACGACGCGCGGTTACAAAAATAGGACGGATTGGTAGCCATTCATGCTAGGGGACGGTGCATCTCGACCGATAGCTTCCGCATTCAACAGCCGGTGCGTAAAAAGGTTTACCTGGGGTATTGAAAGCGCTCTAACGCCATTTTTCCATTGAACTTGCTTGTATTCTGCGCAAATATAAAGATTTGCAGGGACATTGCATCTCATTTTATTACAATAAGTTGTTATTTTACGTATTCATTAATACCTTTCAGCCTAACAAGTTATTCCTTTTGATCCGTTGCATCAAGATGTGAAAGAACAGATAAGCAATCAATCAATATCAATCGCTTATTTTACACACTTTTTTTACTGTATATAAGTAGGTAGGCTTGTTTGAACTGTTTCACTATGGTCATGGTGTGACTAAAAATGTAAAACGTATAGGTAGCCTAAAAGAGTACTTACTGCCTCTCAAGTGTAGCTGCTGGATGGAACTCACCTATAAGTGGCAGGTTTTTAACTTGCGGGTGACAGCCAGCTAGGCAGATACTATAAAGTACCCAACTACCGTGCTATGGTTTCCTCACATTAAAGCTCAAGCTCATTATAGGATTCAAACCCTTGTCGCAGCATTCGAAGTTAGACTCTGAACACCTAAGTAGACTTTTTGTCTCATTCATAACCGTAATCTCAAATCCCGGGATTTAATATAATCAATAAAAAAACCCGGAAGTAATATCGCATCACTATTTTTAAAATTATCGAATATAGATAAAGCAAAATGCATTCTTCCGAACCGGTAATAGGGAAACCTGCAAAGGTCTATTTGAATAAATAATATAGATTTTTTTTATTTAAAAATTACTGTGCTGTGACTGGATGTATAATATAATATATCGGCGCCAAACAAATCTGTTCATCGTTTCGGTATAAATAATACCGACTTATTTAATGCTATTATAATTCAAATGGGTCAAGAATATGTTTATTATAATTTTGTTGTTTAAATGATTTTGATTTCCAGATTTATTTCAGATTATATCAAATTAATTAATCTAAGAACATTAATGTTTTCATATTTTATCATGATTATTCAATTTTTACAAACAATTCAGTATTTTAATTGACAGCTCACTCTATGATTTTAAATCAACCGGAAGTCGATCATTTTATTCAAAATAAAAGTGTTTTGTTCGTTGAGGGTAGATTCCATGCGTATAAAAGCAATGGTGAGCCGAGCTTGTGGATTCATTCTGTGTTCAGACGTGAAGGAGTAACAATCATGAGCTAAGTACAAGCTTTTTATATTTAATTGTTATATTTGCTATATTGTTGATATATTTTATGTGTGTGCGTGTTCTAATTGAATTATTTACAGAGCCTGTATCATAAATGGATACAGTTAATATGAATAACGGTGTTTTCAATACAAACGGCGATTGTCCGCCGATAGCAGCGGTGGGATATACCTCGCCAGTGCTGAGGTTATCTCATTCTAGTGGTTCACGGCCTGAGCCCGCTCCTCAGTCTGTCACCCAGACAGAACCATGCTTTTATTGGGAACAAGTGATGAGCTTAGTTACATTAATTAGATAACAAGCTGCATTCAGTGCCAGAAACACGCTCCCATGATATTTGAGATTGGTGTGTCAATGTTAACAAGACGTTTGCTAGTTTCAGTGTACAGTACAGGAAGCTTGTATGAAAGCAATCCTATAATATCTACAAGGCAGAGCAAAAATATGGACTGCCACTTGGGATCAAGTAAAAGGTTACCTGATCCGGACGTTTGGCAAAGAGTTTCGCTATACCTATACCGATTTTTTGTAGCCGAAATCTCAAAATAATGTGTCTGGTTCAACACATTATAAAAAGATAACTTGTCGGTGGTAAAACATGATAAACCGTGGCATTCTACAATTTAAGATTTACAATTAACGATTAATTCTTCTATATTAAAAATTACAGGAAGAACTACCATGTAATTATTATTTGGCAAGCAATGCGCGGAGTGCATTACTTGCGTGTATCAAGCTCCTTCATATTGATGATGAAAGATCTAAATACTGTAAAATCGGTAAGTAGGTTAAGGATGGACGAGCAGATGAAATATCTGATTACTAACTTATCCACCTTTCCAACCCTAAACGCTGGCTGGCCACCACGCGTATCCTTTTCCTGGTCTTGAGAGGCTAGATCCCAATGGGTGATGCCTAGTTGATGGCTTTGTTCGTTGTGTTTTGGTTAGACCCAAAATGGGTTTTGCCTAATGTTGAATTGGTGTAAACTTGCATTTCTAAAAATATGTTCTATATCCAACTATCCTCCCCTAAACGCTAGCTGATCACTATGCGTATCCTTTCCTGGTCTGAGGGGCAAGATCCCAAGCGGGTGATGCCTAGCGTTGTGGCTAGATCCTAGGTGGGTGACGCCAAACGTTACGGCTAGATCCAAGGCGGGTGAGCTTATTATTACGAAGGGATCGACAGCGCAGAGAGCGCGCCGGAACAGAATGGCCATATCGGCGCCAAACAAATCTGTTCTACGTTTCGGTATAAATAATACTGACTTATTTAATGCTATTTTAATTCAAATGGGTTTTGCCTAATGTTGAATTGGTGTAAACTTGCATAGGTATCTAAAAATATGATCTGTATCCAACTATCCTACCCTAAACGCTGGCTGATCACTATGCGTATCCTTTCCTGGTCTGAGGGGCAAGATCCCAAGCGGGTGATGCCTAGCGTTGTGGCTAGATACCAGTTGGGTGACGCCAAACGTTACGGCTAGATCCAATGCGGGTGAGCTTATTATTACGAAGGGATCGACAGCGCAGAGAGCGCGCTGGAACAGAATGGCCGTATCGGCGCCAAACAAATCTGTTCATCGTTTCGGTATAAATAATACCGACTTATTTAATGCTATTATAATTCAAATGGGTCAAGAATATGTTTATTATAATTTTGTTGTTTAAATGATTTTGATTTCCAGATTTATTTCAGATTATATCAAATTAATTAATCTAAGAACATTAATGTTTTCATATTTTATCATGATTATTCAATTTTTACAAACAATTCAGTATTTTAATTGACAGCTCACTCTATGATTTTAAATCAACCGGAAGTCGATCATTTTATTCAAAATAAAAGTGTTTTGTTCGTTGAGGGTAGATTCCATGCGTATAAAAGCAATGGTGAGCCGAGCTTGTGGATTCATTCTGTGTTCAGACGTGAAGGAGTAACAATCATGAGCTAAGTACAAGCTTTTTATATTTAATTGTTATATTTGCTATATTGTTGATATATTTTATGTGTGTGCGTGTTCTAATTGAATTATTTACAGAGCCTGTATCATAAATGGATACAGTTAATATGAATAACGGTGTTTTCAATACAAACGGCGATTGTCCGCCGATAAATACCTACTTTATAGCATCCGATTCGCACGGTCATACATAGATAGGTACCAACATCCGACCGTTACACGAACAATGAAATTGAATTCAGGATGATCGAATATGTTCGAGATTTTCTATACAATAACAGTTTCAATCGAATTGTGTTTAACGGATGTCTATTGCTGTTTAAAATGACCTTCGATTAACAATGCTGGGTTCTTATAACAATCTAAATTGCCACAACTAAATTACTTAGTTTTCCAACACCACATACCTATTAATTAAGAAAACTTATACCTACTTGGGTAGTACACTACGCCACCCATTTCTTAATAACAAAGATGCATGGTTTTTGTGGTTTTCCCAATAGAGTACAGCATGGGGTTCTTCAAAAGGGGTGTGAAGAGATTTCTGCAGGGTCGGCAACGCGCGCGTGATACCCCTGGTGTTGCAAGCGTCCATAGGCTACGGTAACCGCTTACCATCAGGCGGGCCGAATGCTTGTTTGCCACCTGTGGTATAAAAAAAAAAAAAAATGCATTTAACCTATACGCAAAAAATAACAGATTTTCTTTTCCATTAGCAAAAACTTGAACTAATATTTATTTTAAGCTAAGGTTGGTTTAATCGTATAATATGGCTTGTTATCTGCTTTTCTTATGATACCTCTATGCTAAAAATACCTGTCAAATCGTGTAAATAAGCCGTGGCGTAGCTACCCAGGGCCAGGGGCTAAACGGGGCAGTACCCCGGGGCCCCTCGGACTCTGACTTCCTTTGTTGTTTTATATTCGTCTTTGTTCGCTGGACGTCTGATAAGGGCGTTAGGAAATGGCAAGTTTTTGCGATTTTAGAATAATTAATGTATGGAGAAAAACACAACCAAGGGACGTACAGTGGTACCAACAGATTGCATGGTACAATAACCATTGCTCTAGTGTTATTATCCAGAGAGGAAACTGAGGATTACGTTTGTATGGAACAATGGGATCGGCGCCTAATACTTCGCATAGAAACAAACAATTTTTAATAGTTTACCATATGAAAACTATGCTACTTTAATTTGAACCAAGAGATGAATCTTTCATGAACTGCTATGTACACAACCTTGTTACCTGTCCAAACGATCGACGACCCGACTCATGTAAATTACTTGTTTTCTGCCAGAGACTGTATTTTATATGAAACCAGTGCCAAATCCAATTCAGCTTAGTTATTTGTTAAGGATGTGTATAGGTTATTTTTGGGACCAGGCTTCAAGTTACAATCTTCCAAACTCGTACCTTCAAATTAGATTACTCAGAAGGGAAATTGATGAGTAAAATACATTATATTTAATACAAACTTTATTTAAATCAAAAAATAAAATCTACAATAATCCTTTTCACTTTTCAGTTATCTATAGTTATAATTTGTTTTAGCATCTCGTATCTTTAGCATATTCTCTGTATCCACCACAGTTCACCATGGAACCTCCAACAAGGCATAATTTTACCCTCCGAGTTACAAAATGTTGCGTTAATTTTTGTAAACTAAACTTTCCGCCACTTACCGGTAACCCAAGTCTAAATATGTACCCATAACTGTCGCGTTTAGATTACCATCATAGGTTTATTAAAATACATCAAAAATACTTTTAGAGTACTTAATACCGAGAAATCCAATTCCGAACTAGTGCTTTTCAACTGGTTAAGAGCGCGCATAAAGCCAGATAGCGACTGGCAGATGAGACAAACTTATGTCTAATATTCGCGTGGCATGAGACGGCGATAGCGTGTTTCGCGGAACAAAAATGAACAAAGCGCTTTTAATCTAAATAACTAATAAAGTATAGAATATTTAAAAAAATCGTTAGTATCAGCCCTAGGTCATACGTTAGTGATATTATTTATCGAATTTTTGTCTTAATCAGATACACCATGACCGAATAAAAACGAAAATTAATTAATATTAGAGGTAACTTTGTGATTTTTTTCTATCGAGGAATTTCCATTCCATTATGTTTTTGCTCTGACTGAACCCTTGCGTAAGTATATAATGAAAATACCCATATCAAAATATTTTTTCATTAAATTATTATTAACTTGGGTAAATTTCAATTCTAAGATGTTATTTTGCTTTATGCGTACCCTTAATAACAGTACCGAATAATCACTGCATCTAAATGTTTAGTGTCTCCTTGACTTAGCCAATCAGAGCGCATAGTCGGTGGTGGGGAATTAGCGGAATAGATCCTGTCCCAGGATATTTATTTATTTCATTAAAATTGACTTGTGAACTTCTAAACGCGAGCGTTAAAGTTACTTATTGACTCCGTGTAATAATTACCTGAACATAACATAAACTGGGGAATTCAACTAAAATATAATATTCGCAATGTGCACCACAATCGGGTAAGTGACGGACCATTTAATTTGACTAAAAACTAACATTACACAATTACCTTAACAAATTATATTAAATCCTCTTTTACAGCTAAATTACAATGCATAAATTTTTATTCTCAATAAAAAATACATATCTATCATATATCAAAGAACACTTTACCTATGTATTTGTTGTTAAGTCGGTAACGAATGAGGCACATTATTATTACATATTCTTTTCTTTCACCTATAGGTATAATTATATACACAAATCTTGGACTTGTTTTTAACTTATATATAATATATACGTGTACGTAAGAATCTTCAGTCAATTCTTAGGTACTCTCAGTTTATGTTGCAGTTTTATTTAAAAGTTCATATTTTATATAAAATAATTACAGAATCAACAATGTCGTTATAACACAAAACCGTTTTTGGTTTTATTTTAAATAAATCAATGGTCTCGCAATCACATATTATTCTGATAGTTATACATAATTTAGAGTGGAGGAATAGCAACTTACATAATGGTATCGGATATGGGAGATCAACAATGAAATAGAAAAAAAAAATGGACATTCATAAGATTTGTATGTACTAGTAACGGTAATATATTTACGCTAGAAGATATGTTTGGCTGTAAACATTACTATAATCACTCAAACATGTCTATACTATAAAAATCTTTCATTCATGAAGTTCCCATCGATGTAACAATAATTATGATGAAGATCAAAAATCAATAAAGCTCAATTAGGAAGTACTATAAAACAATTCTTTTCCCAAAAGAATAACCTCTCCGTTGTCTAACAGCTACGGTCGCGTAGAAAAAATATTTTTTAGCACAATTCATAAAAAAAAATTTTGGTGATAATCTGTACAAAAACGACTGTACATTTATTTATTAATTATTATTTTTAGCACTCTTAATTAACATTATTTTCCGAGAAAGCACTCTTGGTATAGTTTCATTAATTTTTTACATTAAAAAATAATAAAGATATAGTATTCACTACGTTAACAAGATATCAAAATTCCAGTCGTGTAAATCCTCGCGAGATACGATCCTGCGGTCGACCGCGAGTCGCTAGCGCTACGTAGCCTCCGACGCGACGCGACGCGACGCGACGCCATTACGATGAAAATCAGATTTCCACATCCGTCTAAAGTTAAATGCAACGCGATGGAAGTCTATAAATATACAGAAAATAAATATCTACTAGGGCTAATTCAATCCTCCTGGTCCACGGGTTAAACTTACATGTTAAAAATTCAATATACTCATTTGTACTATAGTTTAACGTCGAGGGGCCGAGGCGCGGCCACACGCGGCGCCCGGCGGCCGGGAACTAGAATATCAACAACGGAAACTCAAACGTATACGACGCAGTCATCTTTGGATTCGGGCCGGGCGGGCTAGCAGCGGCGGCGGCGGCGGCGGCGGCGACTCGGGCGACGGGGCCGGGCGCTACTTGGCGAGCCGCCGGCGCAGGCGGTTGCGCAGCGCCAGCGCCGGCGCCCACGGGCCGGACGCGCGCTTGCCCAGCGCCCGCGCGCACCGCTCCGGCGCCAGCTTGGCGGCCTTGCTCGCTCCGCCACCCGCCTCCTCGGCGGCGGCGCAGCGCGTCCGCTTGGCGGGCGGCGGCGGCGGCGCGGCGTCGTTCCGCGAGCGCAGCGCGCGCGGCCGCGGCTCGGCGCCCGCGCACGCGGCCGGCGGCGGCGGCTCGCCCGTGGTCGAGTGCACCTCCGGCTGCGGCTCGGGCGCGCTATCGGCGCGGCGGGGGCGCGCCCGCGGCGGCGGCGCCGGGGGCGCGGGGGGCGCGGCGCGGGCGCGGCCGCGCGGGCTCGCGGCGCCGAGGTTCTCCTTCGAGCGGTCCGCGCGCCGCGCCGTGCCCTGTCGGCGCGCCGCCGGGGCCCGCCGCGCCGGTCCCGGGGCGCGCGCTAAGTTTCCCGCGCGCGGGCCCGCCGCGGCCGCGCCGCCGCACGCTCCTCTCAGCTCGCGCGCGTACGCGCCGATGCTGCGGGTGATCTTCTGCGCTAGCGGGGTCGCGGGCGCGCCCTGCGACCTGGTGGCGCGGCCGGGCCGCCTCGCGTCCTCCTCGGGCGGGTGGGGCTCGTCGGCGGCCCGCCGCGGTGCGGGGGGGCGCGGCGGCGGGGGCGGGGCGGGCGCGAGGGCGGGGGCGGGGGCGCGCCGCGTGAGGATGACGACGCGGTCGAGCGGCGGCGGGGGCGGGGCGCGCGCCGCCTGCCGCGTGTTGTGCCGGTGCGGCGGGTCGGGCTCGTGGTGTGAGCGCAGCACGCGGTCGTGGCCGGCGGCGGCGCGCGGCCCCTCGGCCCGGGGGCGGCGGCCGCGCGCCCGGGGCGGCCCCTCGGTGGGCGAGCTGGAGGAGACCTCGTTGATCTGGATGCCGCCGTCGTCGTGGTCGGGCGCGAGCTCGTCGTCGGGGTCGGGCGCGAGCGGGTCGGCGGGCGGGTCGGCGGCGGGCGCGGCGGGGTCGCGGTCGCGGTCGGGCGGCGGCTCGGGCACCACGGTGGCGGGCTCCGGCGGCGGCTCGCTCGGCTCCGCGGGCGGCGCGACGGCTATCTCGTCGGGCACGGCCGACAGGGTGTTGAAGACGCGGGTCCTGTTGAGCAGGCGCGCCATGAAGTAGGACTCGGCCGGGTTCCCGTAGTTGGTGATCGTGTCGTCGTCGTCGGCGGCGTCGCGGGCGGAGTCGTCGAGCGGCGCGGTGGAGAGGCGCGCGTCGAGCGTGGCGCACGGCGGCAGCGGGCCGGGCTCCGGGACGGGGACGGGGACGGGGATCGGGCGGTCCACGTCCGAGTACCGCGTCATGATGGTGAGCCCGTTCTGTGGGACGGGCCGCTCGGGGTCGGCGGGGGCCTCGGGCCGGGGCTGCAGGTCGGGCTGCGGCTGCGGCAGGGGCTCCGGCGGCGCGATGGCCTGCGGGCGCTGCGCGGTGCGGGATCGCAGCACGGTGGCGCGCGGGGGCCCCGGGGGGTCCAGCATCAGGGTCACTACTGACGTGTTGTCGGCTCGCATTCGAGTATTCGACCATCTGGAAGAGGAGCAATCAACAAATTAACTATCTCATATACAAAACCATCGAGAATCTCATTACATATTATCAGTAATCAGAAAGGAGCCATTCCTCCAAATCAGTAACTTAAGGCAGAATCATATAAATCTCAAAATTAATTAATCCAATGTTATTCTTCTTCGAGAGTTATACATATTTGGTTTATTTTTAACCTTGCTTCAAAATGTCAGGCCATTGATAGATAAAATCATAGATATACTTCTCACCTCTCTAAAGCATGGTCTACTAGACTTTTGGATGGATTAAGCCAATCCCTAGGCTGGTTTCCATTGCCTCCGACCAGGGCAGCCTCATTGTGCCTCTCTGTGGCTTGTACTAAGCTCACTGCACCTTCCGGTGATATCATGTTCCATAAGCCATCAGTGCCGAAAATTAAACACCTGCAATTTTAAAATATACCATTGAAATTGAAAAACTTCAAACTGGAATCTACAATTTAATATTATAGCTGCGTGGGTGGTCACTCAAAGATTAATATTGAAAATATATCGTAATATGCCTTGCTATGATTTATATTAATATATATTATAGCTATGTCTGTGATGGGCTTTATTGTTACTCACCTAAATTTTGATGGGTCAATAGTCAATACCCCAACATCAGGGTCTGGACTGACTATGAACTCGTCATTTTGAGGATTATAACTCCAAAGGTCACCTAAAGACCTTGCTACGGCCAAAAAAGGTATCTCATCCATTGGCGTGTTTTTTTTAATTGGTCCCTTATGTCCAAGACGCGGCCTGTTCCACACAACTCGTGGTACACCAGCTTTGGACACAACTTTCCCACCACATCTTTGTATGCGCTCTATTTCTGCTGTTGATTCCGGTTTGTGATCTGATGTTAGAGGTTTCGCTGCCCATTCTTCGCAACCTGATTAACACAGAAATAATATTTTAAGAAAAAGATTTTATTTTTATTCATAAGGGAGAAACAAGCATAGGTGCTAGAGCTTAGAATAATAAAAGTAGAGGGCTATATGGGCAGAATCCATTATTTATTAGAGCTGCCAAACAATACACAAACCCTGATTCTGTGTGTTAACCAATGGTCCACATTTAGGTTTTATTATTTATCATATTCATATATTAATAAAAGTGTACATGTAGAACAATGAGGCAACATCGGATCTACAAGAAAAAGTGGTCTGGAGCTTTTCTAACTACTTTTATTTTTCTAAGTGCTTGAGTATGCTTATAAATTGACTATTCATAAGTTTTAAGTTTTAATTTGCTATTTGAAGAGATAAGCACTAATTTGGGATATTTATTCATCATCATTTATATTCTCTTTGCCTTATCATTTCTTATTCTGAATTTGAATATTTATTTATACAAATTACAAATCTTCAGGTTTTTAAAACTAAAATTTTAAGCATCAAAATCATTCTGCAGTATAATGTTATCATTATTCTTTAAAAATTATGTATTTATACCAACCATCTTTCTGGTAACCAAGAACAATAGCAGAGTCTCCAACATGGCCAATGTATATTTTGCCACGACGTATGAATGCTACACTTGCTGTTGTACCAGCTGTGCTCGGCAAGCCTGTTACAGTTTTTGGCCATTTTTCTGCGAAAGATAAATTATTTCTTTACACTTTATGTTGGAATTTGTAATTTTTTTGCACCCATTATTGTACACAAATGTATGTCCTAGGGGGGAATCAAACCCACAACCTGCAATATGATAGTAGGGGCATAAAAATCACACAAACTGGCCCTTTAAATTTCTATTCTGTTTATCTCATTAACTTCTTTGGCCAAGTAGTTTTCATAAGTCTTATTAAAATCTTCAGTCTTATTGCATAGCTTGTGACAAATGAAACAGTAGTTAGGAACATTCCTAACGATTTCCTGATAAGAAACCAGTAGGTATTAAGTATGTTGAAATTCAAATAAGTAACTAAACTTTCTGACAGTAAAAAAGGAAATAATTTACAAAGCAAATGCAAATTTACACTATTGTCTAAACTTTTCAGTCATTTTAATAACACATTGTTAGCAAAACTTAACTAGGTACCTATGAGAATGTGAGGTTTCAATCTCTGCGTTAAATAATGACCTTATAAGATTTTTTGTAAGAGGAAACTTGAGCCAATATAAAAAAACTTGAACTGGTAAAACTGCTTTCACTTCACCAAGTAAGTGGGTTTCCAAAATTGTGCAAAGGTACATTTCAACAATCGTTAACTCCAAGCATTATCTAACAATGCACAAACATCAAACAATCACTCATTTGAAAAACTTTTGTAGCTTCAATGTCAAACTGGTGTATAAAAAATTACGAGTAGCTTTAACAAGGTCAAGCATTTCAATACAATCACTTAGGATTCTCCTTAGATGTTGGCGACTCGCCTACACAAAGTTACGAGCGATATACTAAACTCGACACGGTAACAAACTTGAAACTCGATGTTTACCTAACTCTTTCCACATGTTCAAGTGGGTCAACATGTAACCATTTCTGATAGCTTTGAGGACGTCCTCGTCATTGTCTGACCAGAACTGTCTCTGCTTCACTATGGAATCCATGAGGTGCTCCTTGGCGAAGGCTGCCGCCTCGCTCCCGCCGTGCCCATCGTATATCCCGAAGAAAGCATACTCCAAATCTCTCTCGTCCTCAGTTTGTTGATAAGCAACGGAAAACAAGTCTTCCATGTACTTTCTCCCGCCTTGGCTACAGTGGCCAGTCACACGTAAATTAACACCGATTGACGCAGGCATTTTATAACTATAACACTACTAACTTAAAATAACAAAAAACTATGATTTCATTGTAACACAAACGTTTCCTTCCAATACATTTTGCATTTGCAATTACGCGAGTCGCGACTGACGACAGATCACGTGGACATATTGATCACTACGCGTGCCCAATGCCATTTTATGCCTTACGGAAATCTCCCTGAGCCAGAGAGAGATAATTATAGAATCGTCGTCATGTTGTGAAAAGATATAGACGCCATCATTCTTTCCGCCATTTTCATTTGTAGTCAAAATGAAACTTTATATCATTCAAATGGATCTACTGAACATAAATCGCTAAACTTATTAATTATAACAAAAACATTTGCAGTTTATTAATTATTAAATTTATGGTTATACGAAATTAATCAATATTTATGAAAAAAAAGTATACTCTTGACTCGTCCAAAAATTATGACGGAACTTATTACGTTCAGAAATTTAGTACCTGTTTTTGTGGTTCGTTCTGAAATGTATAATTTTTTTTATTTAATTTTTTTATTTTGACCTAGGATACAAAGTCCTTCAGTCGCATACATTTTATTAATAATATCACTTACATATATAGTCCGCCCGCACATTATCTTTCGCATAGTCCACATTATCAGTCACCGTCCAGTCATGTTTTAGAAAATGGTGGTCATTGTACTAAAACTTTTCACGGACTTTTTGAGACAACTTGTAAAGTCACGATACACCTTGTTCATATGTCTGTGCGATACACATAATTCATTTAATTTCACTTCACTGGTGCACATGGATTGATCTTTACTGGATAAAATACCACCGTTAATATGCAATAAAACTCAAAATACACGAATTTAGGAAAATAAAAACCGGCCAAGTGCGAGTCAGACTCGCGCACCGAGGGTTCCGTACAAACCTGTAGGTATGGTAAATGGTACAAACCTGTAAATGTTAGTATAAACCTGAGTGTTTGATATGAATTTCAATTCATGACGTATTAAAAAAAAAACTACTTACTAGATCGCGTTCAAACCAATTTTCGGTGGAAGTTTGCATCGTAATACATATATTTTTTTAATTTTTATCATTCTCTTATTTTAGAAGTTACAGGGGGTAGGGGACACATTTTACCACTTTGGAACTGTCTCTCGCGCAAACTATTCAGTTTAGAAAAAAATGATATTAGAAACCTCAATATCATTATTAAAGACCTATCCACAGACACTTATGGTTATATTAAAAAAAAAAAAAAAGAGTTTCAGTTCTAAGTATGGGGAACCCACAAATTTATTGTATTTTTTCTATTTTTGTGTGAAAATCTTAATGCGGTTCACAGAATACATCTACTTACCAAGTTTCAACATTATAGTTCTTATAGTTTCGGAAAAAAGTGGCTGTGACATACGGACTGACAGAGACATGACGAATCTATAAGGGTTCCGTTTTTTGCCATTTGGCTACGGAACCCTAAATATGAAAACGCAACGTCACTCTACAAGTTCCCGTCAAAAAGTATAAAAAGTAGTCATGGATTGTGATGCCATACCTAAGAATAAGAAATAAAATAATAATATTTGTTTGGTTGACTACATAGAGAATCCATATTATATTGGATTCTCTAAGGGTTGACTATCATATGCTTTAATTCAATTGTTTTATACTTTACTATAACTGTCTCAAGGTGGTGCCGTTCTGGGCATATATGGGTTAAGACAGAATGAGCGACAGACAGCCAAACGAAAGATTATTATACTATGTAGCAGGGTATTTATTTTACTCTACAGGTACAATACACAGTAAATATCTTGTACTAAGTTCAATTTTTTTTTTAACTTGAGTAAATAATATAAAACAGATTTAAAACAACTAAAAATAATTTTATTCAACAAATTATAACTATAATACAACACAACTACTCGCTAACTTCCCATGGTTTTTCAGGTCTGAACTGATCCCATGGATTTGGTTTCTTGTAAACTTCTGGCTCTTGTAATTTAACTCCACCATTTACAACCTCCTTCAGGAATTTCTCAACCTTTCCACCTTCAACAGGTTGTAGGTCACAAAACATTTCCGTAATACCGCATTCAAGGCATCTTTGGGCAAAGATCCGTCCCAAATTGATGAAAGCAGATGTGTCTTTAATGCTATAGAGTTGTTTACGTAATGCCCACTCTGATGTTTTAGCTTCTATGATAGGTCCATTGATGAAGTGAACGACTTGGGCAGAAACTGTGCGGTTGCTGGAAGTTAGAACTAACCTGAAAAATAAATGCCGTTTATTACATTAGCCATTACAATAGATTCACCAAAATCAAAATTTTATCTTCTTGTAGGCACTAGTAAGCTATAAACCTAATATTTATTAGCATAGGTGAGGAAATCATAAGGTTGTAAAGATAAAGATATATTTTTTTTTTTTATACAACTTAGTCGGTAAACAAGCATACGGCCCACCTGAACCTATTTAAATTATTTGCCAGAAACATAGTAAATTGATGTTAAAATGTTAATAATAAGTATATATATAAGGTCCTTCATGTTTTCCACTATATATGTTTTGCAGTTTTTTAAGAAGATAATATTTATTCAGCAGTCAATGAAAGAAGTTTTCAAAAGAATAAGTATTGAGATAAAAAGTATTAATTCACTAACTTGTGCCAGAATTTTCTGCCTGGTTTATCTAAATGGTACCCATCGGGCTTCCTTGCAATTCGGAGCCTTTCTAGGTTTCTCGGGTTTCTATTTACAAATTCGGCAGCCGTTGTGGAACTTAATCTGGCGAATTGTGGGAGCACTAGTGTCTTCTTTAGTATATTCATTGTGTATTCCACTACGAATAAATAATAAGCCAAATCTTTCAATTCCAACTGTTTTCCTATTTATTGCTATTTATTTTTACTTTTCTAATCTAACCTAGAGGTGTGTATGTAACTCAGCTCTGAACCAGCTCAATGAATCAGATCACTCGGGTTTGAGCCGCTGAGCTACAGCTCAACAACATAATGACTAGCTCACGGCTCAATCCAACTCCTATTGTATCTGCGACTCCCTCCATAGATTATATTCTTGTAATTCTAATCTACGAATTATTATTTCGTTCTTAAACATTTAAATAATAATTACATTCAATAATTAAATACCTATGTAACATAACTCTCAGATCAGATCATGAAAAAAAAAAAACAACTAAAGTATGAAAAGAGTCGCTAGGCGGAGTCGAATGAATCGCGGCGGCTCAGTCGGCTCAATTCGACGCGCGGTACGCAGCGAGCGTGCGCGCGTATCGTGGACTATAGGTACACTGAGCTGATCTGCGAGCTGAGTCATTGAACCGGCTCACACACCTGAGCCGTGAGCTGTTCTGCAGCTCGCGTATTTTTGATGAGTTACACACCTCTAATCTAACCTCAAGTAAAAATTAAAAATAGACAGTTGTTTTTTTTTTTAATTTGTTCATTACCATGGATACAAAGTCCTTCAGTCGCATACATTTTATTTATAGAATATATTTATTTTTTATATAATATTGCTTTCATATAGGTAGTCCGCACATTAACTTTCACATAGCCTGCATCATCCATCAGTCACCGTCCAAAGTCATGATTTAGTAAAATGGTGGTCATTGTACTAAAACTTTTAACGGACTCTTTGAGACAACTTGAAAAGTCACGATACCCATAATGCATTTCATTTTACTTAACTGGTGCACATGTATGATCTTTATCGGGTAAAATACCACCCAAAATATACAAAGAACAATGGGTCATGTTATATGAAACGCGTCCCCAGAATGTAGCACTATGAGCTATGGTGGAGATTGTTGGCCACATCGAGGGTATCATTTCATTGTATGACACCAAGTCTGGATTCCATGGGAAAAAAAAGATATTGACGGTTAAAGCAACCAAAATAATGATTAACTTTGTTACCGTCCCGCAGTATTTGTATAACTTTTCTAGTTTAAAAGTATTATATATGCTAATCCAGAGGTTAATCTATCTTTGTGCTAAGTTTCACCCACATCTGATAAGCCATTTCGGTGTAATTTAATAACAAACATCGATAAAAACATAAGCATTTTTACTTACATTACTAGGATAAGGTAAAGATCTAAATATTATTATTTCTTTTTTTATTTGGCACAGCAAACAAATCACTCACATATTACCCACCTACTATATGACATTTTCTTGAATTGCCGTTCTTTAAGTGTAATCAGCCCCATGGGCAATGACTGACTGGATTATGGTAAATAGCAAAACACAATAAAAAAGAAAACTTGAAGATGACTATATAAACTGAATATGGTTTAAAATATGAATTTTGTTAGTTACCTTATCGTTAATGAAAAACGTAGATGTATGTACATAGTGTAGGTACCTACTTTGTATCCCGGGAATACATGTAAAATCCCGAGGTACAAATAGTACTTTAACGTTATTAATGCGAAAGATAGTTTTTTTTATACCACTAAAGCAGCAAACAAGCAAACTCCCCGCGTGATGGTAAGCGGTTAACGTAGCCTATATATACGCTTGTAAAACCTAGGGTACCACTCGCGCGTTGCTGACCCTGCAAAAATCTCTTCACCACCTTTGGAAAACCTCGGCGGGGCGCTCATTCTACAGCCTGAACGTCCGCGGCATTGAGCTCGATTGATATCGCACAGTACGAAACTATTTCGGTTCCAATGCGTGAGGTTAAACTCCCCGTCAATGGCGAGAGGTGCGATGGTAGAAGGTAGACGTGGGCATCAGGTTGAACACTGTCAGTTGTACAAGGTACAGAACACACATAAGGAGGCAGAATCTCTCCTCAGACTAACGGGCTCTAAGCCGCTTGTGAGCTCGGGACCGTCGACAAAATTGTAATGGGTCGTCGCTGAACCGAGTCCAAAGGCCCAAGCTGGTATCCGACATATAGATGACAGTATTACTCCATATGAGGCCGGACTTGCGACTTATAAAGTTGCAGTATTTGCCCCGATTTGAAGTACTGCCTCGCTCTATTGCGCACTCCGAGCCTTTTGGATGCCATCTTATCCTTGTCTTCTAAGTGACTATATACGGAACAGCATGTGTCGCTAGAAATATCGACAGCAGGAATCCCGATGCTTTGACTGATGTTTAAGGGATTGTTCTGGAATTGTAGAGCCACACTATAGGGGTTTTCTTCGGGTTAGTATGCCTTATGTTACGTTTTCTAGCTAAGTTAGGTTGATATCAATTAAAATGAGCACACGTGGCAGCTTAGAGCCTACACATGGACATTGTTAGCGACGCGATCTAAATGTCGTCCCATATTTTCATTGTTTGAATTTTTTAAAATTAAATGAATTGTATTTTGCCATATTTAAGTATTAATTGTCATTGTATAGAATTGTCTTAAGGTAAATAATGTGTAGGAAATAAAGATTTTGCTATTGTTGTGTAAAATTATTTAGAAAAATAAGACACTGAAACGCGGCATTACCGAGACGTGAGCCGTTTCAGTATTTTGTATTATTACTCCTAAAGTAATAGGAATATCTAGGTAATTATTATTGTATAAAGTATATAATGTCAATACCTAGTCGATAAACAAGTTCTCATTGTAATAGGACAGCCATTTCCAAGAAAAACCCAGTAAATAGGCAAACTACGCATTAGAAGAGCTTAGAGTACCGATAGACAGAGATAGCTAGAAAACAAACCGCTAGAAAAGGTCAAGGGTGATTCGGATCACGCCATCGACTCTCATTGGTCATTAATAATTAAAACTAGCGATTTGATTGGTCAGGGAACATTGCCAAAAGGTATAAATACAGACGCGGTTTTCTTGGAATGGCATTCCTACGGCAGCAACCTCCGAGAGAACAACCAAGAAGGAAAAAGAAAAGGAATAAAAGGAATAATTGTGAAATAAGGAATAAAGGAATAATTGTGAAAGTAAACTGGTGTTTTCATTGAGAGGATTGAAGATCTGCTGCAGCGAATCAACGGGCAGGCAAGAGCCCCAACGAGTACCAGCAACAGTACTGGGCAACCAAGCGCCCCGCCGACCGGGTACTTCACGTACCCCGCCGAGAGTGCTCGTCTTCCCCCCCCCCCCCCCGCGCCCTTCGCGCTCCCCCCCCCCCCCCCCCCGGCGCCCCGCGCCCTTAGCGGTCCCCCGTGTTCCCCCGCGCCCGCGTCGCGCGCCCCTCGCGCCCCCCCCCCCCCCGCGCCCTTTCGCCCTCCGTGTAGCCACGAGTCTCGTGCTCACGTTGGTACCATCGGCGTCGTTCCCCCGCGCCCCGCAACCCGCGCCCTTAGCGCCCCTCCCCGCGCCCCGTGTTTTACGGCGCCCGCGCCCCCCCCGTATACCCCCCGCTCTTGTTCAGCACCACCCGTGTGCTCGCCCCCCCCCCTCCTTTTTCGTGTCACTGATCCGTCTTTGACTCTTCGGATTTCGCTCGGATCTGGTCGCGTCTTTAGTGACTTCGTCCAGCCGGCATTATACGGTTTCAACTTGTAATATACAGTCCACTCAAGTCTCGAGCAGGTCGGATCAAGTGTGTTCGTCACAGACATGCAATACTATTTTCTCGGGAAAACAGGCGAAGCCACGAGGCACAGCTAGTACTTTAATATGATAAATGTGAGAGTAGATTTTATTTTATTTATTTATTTATTATTAAAAGAATACAAAAAACTTAAAGGTAAGGTGTGACATAAACCATTTTTGGTTTTTCCGCACACCATATCGGTTCGTCGGTTGGTGATTGACAGCTGTTACATTAGTCAACAAACCCAAGTCAAACTGTAAACTAAGTTAGTATGTTCATTATAGCTAATTACATTCAATGTACAGTCTGACCCGGACATAACACATATAGTACAAATTGAACAATGTTACAAACAGATTTAGTACTACCCACCTGCATCGTGGCATTTTTTATTTAGATCTGTCCGTTTGTTATGTTTTCACAGCTATGTTACTGGACCGATATCGATAAATATTAGCAGACAGATAGCACGGAACCTGGAAATCGGCATACAGTTCTTTTTGTCTTGAAAACGCGGTTGGTATCGCTTGTATTCAGTATTCTGTGCCGCAGGGCATAGCTAATAATAACAAAAAACTATCATTACCAAAGGAACATTTTTGTTACTTCAAATGTGAATATCTTTTTTCTCCCATGGAATTCAGACTTGCTGTCATAGAATAAAATAATGTGCTCGACGAGACCTACAATTACCACTATAGCTCATCGTGCTACAGTCTGGGGACGTTTTTACCCATTCTTCTTTATGAAAACAAAAATAAAAACGCAACGACACTGCAAGTTTCCGCCAAAAAAGTCCCTGCCTTTTGTGGTGTAACCTGTCTGTGTAACGATGTAATTTTTAGTTTTTTTTTTCATTACCTACTATATTTTTAATTTTTTTAATTTAATTCTTTTGACATCCACCAACATACACTCAACAGTATATTAACCTTAGTTTTTTTAATTTCTTATGTGAAGTGATTTGTAATCTTTTGAGGAATAAATGTCTTAAACCACAAAATACACGAATTTATGAAAATAAAAATGAATACGCAACGTCACTCTGCAAGTTCCCGCCAAAAAGTCCACAGAAATACAGGTAATATAAAGCGAAGTTTAGCGAAGATGCGGAAGCACATCCCTAAAAAAAATGACGTATGTTACATATCATTCGCCCACCCACACGTCGAGTTTTGATAATAAAATTATTAGTTTGTATTCATTCTAAGCACGTTTGTTACCATATTTATCATCTCCGGCTATGTGGCGGTCCTTACGGTGCGTTTAACCGACATTTCTCCGTACTAAATGTGTAGAGATGGGTAGCTATTCATATAACTAGCCAAAAAACGGCTATACACAAAATAGCCACGGCTACGTTATCTGTCAACACGATAATTAGCTACTGGCTACTGGATGGCTACTGGCTACTGGATGGCTACTGGCTACTGGATGGCTACTGGCTATGGCTAGCTAGAATGAGGAGTTTTCTTAAGATACCTCTATGCTGAAAATACCTGTCTAACTATTGATAATTCGAACCAATTTGAACCTTAAGTGCACGATTTTACAGGTATTTTGACCTTTTGTAACATAAACAATACTCCTCATTACGAGAAGTTTACGTCACACACAGCGGGTAGCCGCCTAGCCGCCAAACGTTAATAGCCACACTAGCCGGTAGCTGGCCGGCTAGCCAAAGCCAATCTAGTCACTCGGCTAGATTGGCTTTGGCTAGCCGAGTAGCCGCGTAGCCGCGTAGCCGCGTAGCCGCGTAGCCGCGTAGCCGCGTAGCCGCGTAGCCGATAGCTCTGTGTGCGTGCGTTCACTGCGAAACTGAGTTGTGTAAGTTCCGAAAGAGTGAAATTCGAGTGCATGTCGTTATTATTAATTCGAATTTGAAAGGTACTAATTATACGAATTTAAACCTATTGTTTTTTAATTAAATTAAATTATTCTGTAATATTATTATTTATTAAATAAATCGTTAAAATCATCTGAAGTAGCGCGACATCTATGGTTTACTTGCCTACAACTAACGACTGAGTTGATGTACTGTGAAAGCTTTTAGTTCATACCCATACATAGAGATGACGTTATTGTTGATTTTCGATGTTTTTTTTAGTAATACGTACGACCTATGAGGGAAAGTCTTTTATTTTCAAAAAGTATACAACAAAATAAAAAGTAAATGAAAAACAAAATCATTACATTAATTTATTACATTGTCATCTAGACTAGACTTGTTGCAGTAGCGAGGATCGAACTCAGATCGCAGTTGAACGTTATTCATCTAGCTGCGCCGCCGCTCAAGCCTAATAGCCAAATAGCCAAAATAGCTGACTAGCTAGCTGGCTTTTAGACCTCATATAGCTGGCTAGCTAAGCTATTGAAATTTCGGCTAGTTACCCATCGCTATAAATGTGATGTTGTTTCGGAACAACGGGTGTACTAGTGTGAATGTGTGGAACAGTTAATTTATATGTTTTGTAATTAATTCTCACGCCCACTCTTGTGGTCGACAACGGTGGTTTCCTGGGTGTGCGTGATGGTACAGGCTAGAAGGTAGAACAGGAAGTGTGTAAGATGTCATTGCAGAAGAGTGTTAAAAGTGTAGGGGGCGATCGCAGCGAGCTGGCGGAAACTACGTCGATCTGTTCCTCTGTGACCACACAGCCGGACAGGCACGGGTTCTTTGGTGGTGCTCAGTATAGTCCAGAACCGTAAGTAATTGCCACTAAGTTTTTGCTATCCAAAATCTTATGATAAATGCCTGATTGTCCTCTCAATTGTCCTTGTTTACGTCAATGGAAATCGGCGGAAATGCTATTTATATGTGTAATTGTATTGCTACAATTTTTTGTTTCAATAAAAACATGCAATTCAAATATATTTATTTGCTATATTTATACCAAGGGTTGAAATCAAATAGTTTTGACATTTCGAGCCAAGCATTGCATAGTTAAAGCATATGTCTAGAAAAATAATAATGTACCAATAATGTAAACTCAAATTTATATATTTATTTTGAATTGGCTATGCAGTTTACTGCATGCGATGTTGCCTGAATTATTGTGTCTTAGTGAAGGTCTAGAGCAATCTCCAGTACCCCTAGACAAAGTACATTTCGTTGCATTTGCGTGTATAGAAACACTACAAAATGTATGAGATTGACATTTGATTACGCTAAGATCTACCGTATCCGTATGTCAATCTCATACATTCTAGTCCAGGGGTACTGGTTGTATTGTATTTAGAGCAAGAGTACCATCACAATTTGCTTATTTATGATGTAAGCATTTACTGATCAATTCTGGCCAGCACATTTCTAACTATTAGGCTTAATTTACATCGCAGCAGAATGGATTTGAAGCAATGAAATTGTACATATGATAATTAACTTTATGTCAATTTATACAATTTACATAAAGTATGTAGTATTACATACGTAGCATAAATTCTCGAGAATGCGCGGATGATTCCCCGGAAGATATGCAACCTCTTTGATGGCTCATATATAGTTTGTATATTATACAATTAATTAAGATAAAGTTCACTATGCTATGTACAATTTCTTTCACTTCCATTCCATTCCGCGGCAATGTAAATTGAGCCTTAGTGGCTGGCATATTATTTAACATTAATATAACTGTAAATTATTTAAATAATAAGACCATATGACTGTTTTTGGAGTTTTGTGGTTCACCTTTATGAAACAAAGCTTGTATTGACAATAATGTTGATATATTTCCAATTAAACGAGTTAGGTAATATTTGGAATTTTTTGGGACGTTTTCAATTAGGTTTCCTACAATATGTTTTGTACATTTTGAGTTCAACAGTTTTTTACTACAAATAATGCAATAATCATATGAGTTTTTAACAAGCCTTAATTGGTGTATTTCTTTTGATTTACAATTCTGTTTTGGATTGTGATGTGATGTGTGTGACTAATACAAAAGTGTGATAAATACCCAATAAGCTTTGAAACTAATGGTTAATCATAACAACTATCAAATTGCAGTGACAAAATACCTAGATACATAAAAGTCATTACACTAATATGATTAATTGTTACGTTTCACAACTAAACCTCTGTAGATAAATTTGGCACCCAAGGTGGTAATCATAACATTCATGATTTTATGCATTGTTTTGGTATGGTGGAGACCATTGGTAGGCCCTAATCGTATGATATTCATTAAGAACCTCTTGAACACAAGCGAAAATGTAAAGCGCCTGAAAAGATGGCAAATACTGGACCTAGACCAAAGAAATTAAATTTCTTTTACCCTTTACGGTGTCATTTAATGGAATGACACCTACACCCCTGATGCCTCGACCACAACTGATTATGGCTATGGAGCCGATATCAGATAAAAAAAGAAAAAAAATAATAATAATAAGATTACCACCAAAGATATATGTGGTGGAGCCCCAGGTAGCCTATGATACGGGAAGGCTAGTGATATATAAATTTAATATAGTTTTTTTTATCTCTTCCTAAGCATTTTTTATTGGTACATTTGAATGTAACACACATTTTTATATTGTTGTTTCAATGAGGTACTGCCAAGTTGGAACTATCTGTAATTAACCATTTCCTCACAAACACAAGCCCGGGGTAAGTCATTATTAAAAACCGCTGAATCGAATAGGAATAATGTCTGAACTTCTGGGGTGCGAGATTGCTTTTACATATACTTATGACCAGAGAGATAATTGGACTTCATATACTTTTGCATTTCCTGCATTTTCTATTAAAAGGCCATCAGTAACATGACAATCATATTGGTAAAAAAGGTCTGCCGTGTAGTGAAGCCTCTAGCAAATTTTTTAAATGAATGAGTAATCAGCTGAATAAATACTATAGAAAACAATAACAAGACCGCAATGTTTATAAACAAGGTCAACCAAAAACTACACTTATACTTTTACTTGTTTCATAATTAATAACCGTCTTCTGCAATTACTTGTATCTCAAATTAATTTAACAATTGGCCTTCCTCAGTCAGATAATTTTTATCATGACTAAAACATCTGCATATTTGTTTATTGATAATTGCACCTCGGTTTCAAAGTTACAGCAGTAAATTTAATTTAATAAAATGATAGTTAATGATGATAATATCTTTTCATAGATTTTTTATTTTTTTAGAATTGACTAGATGTTGACGAGACGACCCAAAAGATTGGCCTTATCACCCTTACACGGACGTTCATATATAGTAAAGCCCTTAGCAAGTTAAAATCCATTTTTAATGACGTAGTCGCCCGTTCGTAAGCAGTTACCGTAGCCATATGGACTTTTGCAATACATGGGGATCATTCACGCGTTACCGACCCTTGCCTCCTCCCCAACGAGCGCTGGCGACCTTACTCTTGCAAAGGAACACAACATAAAGATATTTGTTGGTCTTCTGTAAGGTCCCTTCGCCAGTCAAGCTGCTCTTTTAAGCGAATTAACCCTACGCTCTACCCCTCTTAATTAATTCAATAACTAAAGTTAGAAAATGTAAAATTTCTTTCAGCACTTCCATATACCTACCTAAACTTTAACCCTTTTATTCATAATCGCTTTTTAACTAAATCAGTGTAATAGTGTCCTCCGTCTCACTCTTTCGATCACCAAATGTCACGTGTCAGATAAAGACTTCAGAATTTTAGCTAATCAACGTTTGATAACTTTATTATGAATAAGGGGGTAACAATGCAAAATCTCGCAATCCGTGCGCGCAATCCTATGCTTGAAAAGCATCAAGCCACCTTTCCAATAAAATCGTGCGAGTTTTTGATTGTTATTTGTGATTTTTATGGGCTTTCCTTAGGCCGAGATAATAATTTACTCAATGGTGTCCTCACATTATAAATCCTCATTACGTGGCTGACTTCACAAATGCAATATTTAGAGAAGAACAATTTCCGAGGCTTTTGTGGCTTTTATTAGCTTTACAAGAGAAAGTTCGAGAATTTTAATAAGAATACTCTATAATCCCAAAGAAAGTGCACACGTAATGGAATACTGTTAACATGCTGAATACAAAATTGTTTTTTTTTGTCAATGAAATGTACGTTGGCTGAAACGTGGGAAGAATATTATCTGCTTTGCTATGGAGGTGCAAGGTTGATGACAGCTCTATTTAAAAGAGAAGATCTTCCGCCAGGATGGGTCATCGTGCCTGGGGACCGCGGTCCAACTGTACAGTAGTATCCAACTGATATGGCTTACCGATGTACTTGCGCAGAAGACATTTTCAAAGCGCGGGAAATGCTATTAGTTGCAGCTTGCAGCTGCTACGATGTGTGCGGAGGGGCGTGACTTGCGAGTGAGACGGAACTAACAGCTGCAGTGTATTATGAACCTTAGAGTAGCGACCTAAGGTTGATTGTAAGTTCAAGAATTCTTTCGTTCTTCTTCGGGGCCATACTTTCTTTTCTATGCGAACGAAGATTCACGACGCGCCTTATTAGTTGTGTACTACTGTACAAGTCGGACAGTTGTATCTACATATTGAGATTGCCGAGAAAACTTCGTAAGCGCGATGTAGGATGTTGGAAGGTCCATCTATCTATCGGCGTAGGAAGTTCAATATGTAGTGGGCGCTACACTAGCATTATGAGACGGTTGAAATTGAATCTAGTCCTTAGATTGATCTCCCTGGAATCAAGGTATCCAGCCTTCCCTCACCGCACGGCTTTCACTATCCTACTATATATTATAAACGCGAAAGATTGTGAGGATGTCTGACTGAATGGCTGAACGGATTTGCATGAAAGGACTCGTCTCGGATAAGACCGATGAGTAAAATACTTTTTCTAGTCATGGTCAGCAAACAAAATTGAAAATAGTGGGTTATGCTAATTACAATATGTGGCTCATAATAGTTCACGACAATACCACATATATCATAACAAGGCCAAGAGATCTACCTAGTTTGCCGAAACTCAGAAACTTTTAACCGTTGAGTTCAATCAAGGGCATTGTCAATAAAGGGCTGTATATGAATGGTTTTTTGCGTCTGTAAAGCGGTCAGTAGGTATCCGCCTTGTAAGGCGTCGAAACTTCGTTTGCGGATTCTGATTTCCCTTTGACCTCTAGATCAAGCCATTTCATTTTACTTTTTTATTGTCGGCTCATGATGCCTGCCTACATTTGGCATATGGGATATGAGGCACGTGGGATACCATTATTCATGCGGTATTTGTAAAGTTACATAATGGGATAATCGGAGATCATGGAATGATGAGCATTTTATATATAAGCCAATCTCTTTCTTGTCAGAATCCTGATAAATGGGCTGGCGGTTCACCCGATGGAAAGTGGCCTCCCACACCGGTGGACATTATCAATACCAGGGTTATTGCCAGTGTTTTGCTGACTTTTTATAAAGTCAAAAGTGCATCGGGCTTTCAAGTGCATCTACCGGAACACGCCGCGCCGGTGATTGCTTGTTAGAAGATTTAAGGATGGATAAATTTGGGGAGCGGCTATGCAGATGGCAGATGGGTACCAGAAAGTAATCTAGATCAACAGCAAATGGGCAGCAATGCAACTTGCTTCAACTAAGAAAGCGGGAGGAGGCAAAGTTTAGAAGAAAAAAAGAAGAAGACGTTTTTTTGGCGTTTATTCAGAAGGCGTTTGTGGGATATTCACAGAAATTATCCTCTCAGGGCCACATTTACAGGTTGTATTCTGAGAAGACAAAAAGTTGTTTAGTAGTTGATATCGGTCGCTATTTCAAAGTTTCGTGAAATCGCAGCCAGTGAAAAAACGCCCATTCTAGCATTGCCAGTTTCCCTACCGTGTCGATGTTTTCCTTTCCGACGTAGAATTGATTTAAGTCAGTCATTTCAAGTAAAGGAAGTTAATTACTGTTTCACAATTTCCCACATATTGTTTGTCTATAATTAACCATAGATTCGATTGTTTTGTAGTTTTTATATTTGATTTGATTGTTTTTGTTGATCTAAGAAGACTTTTGCTATTGGACCCTCTACATCAGTATGGTCTGATAACAATCATGCACTTTTAAAATGCTCCAAAAGTTTGGCTACCGCTTTTCATTAATATTCCTTTCACTAATAAGAAGCTACATTATCCCCGAGTATTATAAGTGTTTGTGAACGCGGGTGAAACCGCGGGGGGCAGCCATGTTAAATAATATGAATAGTAAAAATCTTTACGTAGTTAAAATCTATTAATACACAAGACTTAATTTACAAGCATTTTATTAACTTTCAAGTCGAATTTCACCCACTTCCAGGGGTCGGAGTGACTTGATATTTGGTATGTATACATTAGTATATTGAAAGAAAGAAAGAAAAAATATTTATTGCCCTACAGGGTGAAAGTATTGGAAGACAATGCAAGTTCAAGCAACAAAAGGTAAAGTCAATAAAAAAGACTTGTATTGTATTAAAAATGTATTAAAAATAATAAGACAAAGGTTTTGAAAATGTACTATTTTTATTTAGTAGCCTTTTTAGGGTATACGATTTTTATTCGCTCATCGTACGATCGCTCATTCAAAACGTCAATTGTACCATGCAAAACGTCTGGCAACACTGCGTTTGTGTCCCTACTGACTGTCAGTGTAATTTTCGATTCAACCGTTATCTGTGCCAAAACCTAT
Organism: Achlya flavicornis; assembly: GCA_947623365.1. Classification (NCBI taxonomy): domain Eukaryota; kingdom Metazoa; phylum Arthropoda; class Insecta; order Lepidoptera; family Drepanidae; genus Achlya; species Achlya flavicornis. The sequence continues at coordinate 3,308,113 of OX392487.1, forward strand.
AGGGTACTTCCGGTTGACTTAGAATTTTTGAAAATTAAGGTAAATTTTGGTAATTTTAAATTTTGCGCCTATTATTCATTTCACAGTCAATTTGGGTAAGGTTATATTATTATTATAAGGAACCCTCCGTGGGCGAGTTCGACTCGTACTTGGCCGGTTTTTCTTATACCGAATGTGCTCACGTTTGGCCGTCGACTGACCACTAGATGCTATAGCATGCCTGTCCAAAAATGTCTATTCACTGTGGTCTTGAAGACATCTGCGTTAAAGATATCGGTTCAGACTCCAGAAGTGAGTTCCACAGTTCCACTCCTTTGCTGTTCGCGCCATCTTCCTCCCTCTAGTTCTTTCCGAGAAGTTATTGGTGAGGTACTTCAACTTAGGTAGCTACGTGTTAGCACTATGAGTTCAGGTACCTTTATGGTATTTCCCATACAATAACTACAAGACATGCATAATTACTAGATCGAATTTAAAAATAAATAGGTAAAAATATGACCTCAGTCATCCACTTTTAATATTCATTAACAAACAAACTGGTCCATCTGAATAAATATTAAGACGTGACTAAGATAAGACCGTAGCATAATAATATATTCTACTACTTCATGTCAGGAATTGAAGAAAATTTCTTTGGAATAAAGGTATGTATATGTATAATAATATAATCAATGCCCTATACGTTTGTAACGTTTTCAAATATATCCATTAGATAGAAATCAAAATCACCACATTTAAAACAAAATTCGAACCACAACACCGCAAACATCCAAACTCGGTCCAAACACATGACAGTAACAGACGGACAGTTAGTTAGTAGTAACAGACGGACAGTCAGTTATGTAACTTATAATGTTGCTTTTTTTTCATGAGATAGGTAGTTATATAGGTATCTCATGAAAAAAAAGTTTCTAAGCGTTTGTAAAAATGCTATGTGCGCGCGCGCTGCGCTACACGCGTGTCCGTTAAATTCTGGCTCCAATTATTTATTTACAGTTTTAACGCCATCTCCCAATTCTCCGCTTTTAGTCAAAAGTTATTAGAGCATGTCCAAAATGCCTTAACGGCCACCGCAGGCCTTGCCACAAATATTTGCTGCCAAAAGTATTTTCGTACTTAACTTGTTGGTAGTTATTCGATTTTGTAACTACATAATTGAATATTAACCGTTCTTATCGAGTCTTGGGACTTAAATAGGCAGTTATGGACATTCTGGGCATTCCTAAAATACCTGTTACGTAATTTTTTACGGTGAATGAAATTGCGTGTGGCTTTATTGTACCGATATTCGAGCGATGTCCATTAAACACGAATACAATCAAAATTAAATTATTTTTTATTAAAACCGCATATGTAATAGGTTTGTGTAGGTGACGTCACAGGGACAGTCCCCTCTATGTGACGTCACTCCTAACCTAACCGAGCAAACGGGATACCTACAAGGCTACGAATGTGAATCTGCGGTTTCTGCCTATTATTCCTAAAGGCTTATTACATTATCTTTCAGGTCTATAAAGTAAATCACACCCAATAAAATGCAATACGATAATAATAAACAGGTTTTGTAGAGCATGAGCATAGACATACGTAATTGCATGGAATGATGTAAATAGCAGTATATTGTCAATCAGTTTGAAGTATTTTGTTTGAGATACCTACATGGTTCCCATGCGGTTAGAATGTACCAACTTACACATGGATTCTTGTAGCCATAAGACGAGGTTTCAACAATAATTCGAAGGCTGACAATGTAGCAGATTGTCCAATATCTTGCTGAGTTTCTTGCCTGGTATCAGTTGAAGGCCGACTTCCAAAGCGGTGCTAACTTCAGTAGCTTTGAACTACATAAGTTCTAGGGAATAATAAACTGAATAAATTGCTTTGACATTTTATTGCTCTCAGGAAGGAAAGGAGTGTTATTGTTATTACTAATTAATTAATGTTCTATTTGGAATATCCGAAGTCTCTCTTGCCTCTGAACAATGATAATAATGGCCACTGAAGTCAGTTTATCCCTAATCATATGTTGTCTGATGATCTTCCATAATACCTAACTCGTGGTCGGACGGAAGTTAGACAATTCCTTGCAACTTGCTTAAACGCTCTCATAAGTCATACCTAATAATAACTCAATTCTATTTACAGTCTATTACGTCAAAATCATAGATTTTATAGACCCATTAATTCAGTAATTTTAACAACACATGTATTCGTTTAATGGCTCGAGCAACCTAGATTCCTTCGCTAATGTTGATTCCTTATCGTACGCAAGAACAATTTATCAGTGCCCAAGGTAATTGAAAGTTTAAATATGCCAACATCTTTTAAGGATTGACACAAAATTAACGCCAAGTAATATGTTGTGTAAAGTTGTGTTCCTGCGCGTGAGTGAGGTCGCCAGAGCTCATAGGGGAGGGGGGAAAGGTCGGTAACGCGTGAGCGATGCTTTTTGTGTTGCAAGCGTCTATATGGCTACGGTAACCGCTTACCATCAGGTGGGCTGTACGTCTGTTTACCAACTAAGTTGTATAAAAAAAAAAAACAAAAATATATAGCCTGACTGGTGGTAAGCGGTTACCGTAGCCATATGGACGCTTGTGATGCCAGGGGTGTTGCATCACAAGGGATGTTTGTAACACACGGGGCATCAAGCGTTACCGACCCGCACCCAATGAGCTTTGGCAACCTTGCTCACGCGCAGGAACACAACATTATTATTTGGCTGCGGTATTCTGTAAGGTGGAGGTACTTCCCCAGTCGAGCTGCTCTTTATACAAAAAAATGCTATGCTCTACCCATCTTAAAACTTAATTGGCAGCTTTTTCAGTTTCGGCACGAGATTTTCTTTATCCCTACCGATTGATCCACGATAATCTCTCAAAAGCATAATCACTTGAGATTGCAAGTAGCTTTTTATAAATCCTCCAAGTGACAAGTTATCTCTGGCGAAGTAAAAGACTTACGGACGAGTTTCTCCTCAAAAATAAAGAGCTGAATCTTATAAATGCAACCCAATATGCACCTTATGAGATTCTCAAGAAAGTGCCAGAACAGAAATAAACTAAAGGATCACCTTTACGATGCGGCACACATGTTAATGGAGGCGTAAGAATTTAATTAGCGCCAATCACCAGCCGAGTTAGCCGACTGCCATGAACTAATTTACCTTTGACTATGAACAAAGCTTCGTTATCTTGCCATCTGAACGAGACCTAGTTTCATTATGCCCTAGAAATTAGGGTGCAGACTGCAGATTCCCAAGAAACCCGTTGCCTTCTGCATGGAGCCAAATCGATACGTTTCGATTGCTGGACAATTTCAACTGTTACCAAAGTAAAAGTGAAAAATTACCGGGAAATACCTAGGTTTCCATCATTGCTATGGAATTTATATGACGTCATTGTAGTACAAATGTTTACTCATGCTATTAAATAAACAGATTTAATAAATCAATATTATTTTCGACATATATTATTTAACTGTTCCGATAGTAGGTGACTCAGGCGGATATGGACTCCCCTTCTTTAATCCAGCTATAGTAGGGCTGTCAATTAATTGTTTCCCGACATATACAGTGCGAAGCGCTCGTGGTGTAGCATGATAAGCCGTTCGGCAAGCTAAGCTAACACCGTCGTGGTCGGTACCTCGATGGGTGACCGCCTAGTGGTATTTCAAATCGAGCGTTTCCGTGCTTTGGAAGGCACGTCAAGCCGTTGGTCCCGGTTATCACTTAATTGTGATAGTCGATAAGCTAGTTGGAGGCCTTCTAGGCAGCTTGAAAACTCCAACAGTAGCCTACCTAGTAGGTTGACCACTAGCCTACCTCCACCGATCAGCAGCGGGCACGCGTGGTGGAGTATCTGCCCATTCCCTTTCACCCTGATTTGTGAAAGGAGGCCTGAACTCAGCAGAGGGACATTATAGGCTGTTGATGATACAGTGCTGCTAGTCGCTTTGCTATGCATGCAATTTGTGCAAAGCTTGTCAATAATTATTGTATACCAATAAAGCATTGTTGCTACAGCACTCGCACGAGGTGGTTTTATTCATCACTCCCGGGAGAAGCCTCCCATCATCATCATAAGTTGGAAGCCGTCAATGAATCTATATCATAACAAATGCAGGATTTACGACCCTACATTAATGGTCCTTCGAGAATTTGACCCAGCGCGCAGGCTAACGAACGAAAAATACTTATCATCCATTTGTTTCTACCATACCTATACATTTTTTTTAATGATTTGTTAAAGCAAAAAAATACGTGTCCAATATTTTTTTATAATCTAACTGACGGACTAATTAGAATTATATTTACTTAGGAATAATTCCTATTGTAATAATAATATGTAGTAATAATATATCGATATTATTATTTCTGTCAATAATATTTCGATGTTCAAACCTATTTATAATTATAAAAGTTACACTATCTGTTATTTTGTAACGTGCATTAGGGTGATTATCATATTGGTAACACTAACGTAACATGCATTCAATTTAATGCATTAAGGTTACCGCCCACTGTACATGATATGCCCAGATGGCATGCATAATGCACGAACTATTGGTAATACGTATTTATTTACTTTTTTTTTTTTTTTTTTTTTTTTTATACAACTTAGTCGGTAAGCAAGCATACGGCCCACCTGATGGTAAGCGGTTACCGTAGCCATATGGACGCTTGCAACAAACGAAGCATCGCTCACGCGTTACCGACCTTTCCCCCCTCCCCTATGAGCTCTGGCGAACTTACTCACGCGCAGGAACACATCTTTACACAACATAAAGTTATTTGGCTGCGGTATTCTGTAAGGTGGAGGTACTTCCCCAGTCGAGCTGCTCTTTGAGCGAATAAACGCTATGCTCTAGCTCTCTTAAAAATCAAAGTGGAAGCAAGACAAAACGGTGGCATAGAGTTCATAATAGTGATCAACCGTAAGTTCTTACTTTGAATAGACTCCTGTTTGATAGTCTCCCTACCATATGGTTAGTGATGATGAGGCCAAAGGTGATCATAATAAGATGCCGATCCCACAGTTTTAGAGTTCTGCGTTCCGCCTTCACTATTGTGCACACAGCAAGCTAAGCGGCCTAGAGTTCTCGCTCCGATGACACGTCATACACTTTGTTGCCGCATAGATTACATTACAGTGAACGCAGAACTCTAAAACTCCCTCGGTGGGATCGGCGCCTAAAGCCTAAAAAGGAACTGAGTCCCATGTGCAGCCTCACGATGCGATGTTTTTTGCAATGTACACCTTGGTGTAATGGACAGAGAGCTTTACAGTTATGTAATTAATCACTGGCGGTATTAATTAGTAATGCATAATTGACACCTTGCTCACAAAACCTTAACATTTACCTATTGATTAATTTAACGCTTGCTTTATCATTAGGATTTTCATAGAGAGATACTCCTAGCCATGATTTGAAGATAATGTGGCGTATCTATTTTTATAGTAGGTAAAATCAAAATCAAAAAGTCATTTATTCAGTTTAGGCCCTGGTAAGGCACTTATGAACGTTAAATTGGTACATACAGTTGAATTTACCACCGGTTCGGAATACACTTAAACTGAGAATACCCCGGCAAGAAACTCTACGTGTAGATAGTAACGTATCTACGTGTCACTTCTATGTGAAAGCCGGTGTTCTGACAGCTGCACTTGAGAGCCAGTTCTTTTCTAGTCTTTGTGTGCTTACCACCTTCGGCAACTCATCATGATACGATTGTGGTACAACATAATACAGTCTGAATTTATCCATGTTGTTGAATATTGCCGGATTTCCGATGTATGCCTGAATCCAGAGATTCTTATATCCTTACTGGCGTGAAAGTCTAAACAGTATGGGGCAGTACTAAGCTAAATTAATTTAATGTGGAATGAGCGCCAGGCCAAAGCTCAGGACCTCTGACAAAATGTATATAAATTCTAAGATAAGTGGGTGAATGAAAAATGGTCCTAGTAAGTAGTTTTCTTTTTGGATTGGCCTGGTAAAGAGGAAGTAAATAAATAATAAGTACCTACCACGGACTACCTAATGTTTATTATGTACATCATGTTCTAATTATGTGACTAAATGTCTAGTCTAAGCCATATTTCTTTTTAATAATAAACTTATCGATATCCAACAAGCTGCAATATCGCGATAGCAGATCTAGGGCGTTCAACTTTTATTGCTGTATTTTTATACAAGACACGCAATTTCTTATCGAATCACAGATGCAGGCAGAATTTCGACCATGTTGTCGACATCTCGCTCTTTCTTGCGACGTATCTTTGAGCGAAAATGGGATGCAGACATGTGCTACAGTCAATATCTTTATCCTTATGTTTGAATTCAACTTTCATCGAATGACTATCGAAGAGAAAACTTCCAACGTGTGATTTTCCGGATTTGTTTACCTCGGAAAGCGTGACATCAGCATATTGTTACGACATCAGGAATAAATTGCTACCAGTAACGCCATCTGTTATTGAATAGCGGTACTATCAGTAACGCCATCTGTTATTGTATAGGAGTAAACATCTATCAAGCAACGCCATCTATCGCCGAATAGCTACCTGTTTCTGGAATATTCCCGATAACACAGTAGGCATGTAGAATACTCGCGTAAATTGTGGAATGTTCCAGATGCCGTTTATGAAGTATAAATACGAGACAATGCACAGGGGAGTTTGAGTTTGGTTTTGTATAACAGTGAGTAAACATCAAAGTGAAATACAGTTAAGTGCTAGTGAACTATTTATTTTGTGAGTGTTTTAATCAAAGTGTGACCAGTGTTTTGGTAAATTCGTGTACCATTATTTATCCTGAACCCCAGCTCGTAACAATTGGTGTCAGAAGTAGTAGGATAAATAATGCCGGTTATGCCAAAGGAAGTCACTGAGGGTGTCCGTACAAGGGGCCAGCGGCAGCAGGAGATGGATGAAAGGAGGTTTGGAGGTTCTCCGTCGCAGACTTCGGGTGGCCAGCAGCAAACTGGCTCTTTGCCAGTTGCCGACCCACCTGAAGTCAGAGCAGTACCTGCAACCCCAGATCTTGGCGCTTTGATGGTAATGCTACAGGAGCAGGCTCGCCGACAAGAAGAGCAGGCTCGCCGACTGGAGGAACAGCTACAGCGGGATAAGGAGGAGCAGGCTTGCCGACAAGAGGAGCAGGCTCGCCGACTGGAGGAACAGCTACAGCGGGATAAGGAGGAGCAGGCTCGCCGCCAAGAGGAACAGATGGTTTTATTAGAAAATTTACAAGTAACTCTTGGCAAGGATCTCAAGGTGGTGAAGGAACAGCTTCAGCATCATGAGTCCCGTATCTCGGAATCCGAAAATCGTATGTCCAAGGCCGAAGTACAGATAGAAGACGTGAAGAAGGCCCTGGTTGGACTCAAGGTTGGAACTGCTACTTCTTTACCTGTGGCTTCTTCACGTGGTTTCAAGGTACCGCCATTTGATGGCACCTCGTCATGGTCAGCCTATAGAATCCAGTTCGAAGCTGTCATGAAGGCGAATGGTTGGACTAGTGCACAGGCGATGACAGCACTCACTTTGGGTCTTCGCGACCAGGCCCTCACTATACTGGAGGCCCTCGGTAAGGACGTGACGTATGAGCAACTGTTGGAAGCTCTAGAATCTAGATACGGGGACGCACACCTGGAACACGTATTCCGTGCCCAACTCAAGGACCGTGTGCAACGGAGCGCCGAAACTATACAACAGTGGGCTCTAGAGGTAGAAAAACTGGTCCGTAAAGCATACCAGTCTGCACCAGCGATGATCAACGTTAATCTAGTGCAAGCGTTCGTGGATGGTATACGCGACTTGGAAGTCAGAGCTGCCGTGTGATTAGGGCACCACGAGTCGCTGAAAGATGCTTTGGCCCATGCCTTAGAAGTAGAGGCTGTGCGACGCGATGACCGAGCTCACCGCATCAGGGAAGTTGTGGTCTCGCCCTACAACTGTGGAGAAAAGGGCCACCTTCGGATGAGTTGCCCGAAGTGGAGAAAGTACAGAAAAGAAGAAAATCGACCCCGCGAAGTTGTGGCCTCGCCCCGTTGCTACAACTGTGGAGAAAAGGGACAGCTTCGGAGGAGTTGCCCGAAGTGGAGAAATTACAGAAAAGAAGAAGTTCGACCCCGAGAAGTTGTGGCCTCGCCCCGTTGCTACAACTGTGGAGAAAAGGGCCACTTTCGGATGAGTTGCCCGAAGTGGAGAAAGTACAGAAAAGAAGAAATTCGACACCGAGAAGTTGTGGCCTCGCCTCGTTGCTACAACTGTGGAGAAAAGGGACACCTGCGGAGGAGTTGTCCGAAGTGGAGAAATTACAGAAAAGAAGAAAATCGACTCTGGGAAGGAAGAGCAGCGGTGACTGGTGACACTGCTCAGCAACAGCAACAGTAACACGAGTAAACGCCAGGACCGCGGGGCGGGTGCTGGCTGGTGTTCGAAGAGCCCCAAGGATCTCGATGGCGTTATATCATGGAATTCACATTGCTCGGGACGAGCATGTCTAAGGAGGGGGTAGTGTTACGACATCAGGAATAAATTGCTACCAGTAACGCCATCTGTTATTGAATAGCGGTACTATCAGTAACGCCATCTGTTATTGTATAGGAGTAAACATCTATCAAGCAACGCCATCTATCGCCGAATAGCTACCTGCTTCTGGAATATTCCCGATAACACAGTAGGCATGTAGAATACTCGCGTAAATTGTGGAATGTTCCAGATGCCGTTTATGAAGTATAAATACGAGACAATGCACAGGGGAGTTTGAGTTTGGTTTTGTATAACAGTGAGTAAACATCAAAGTGAAATACAGTTAAGTGCTAGTGAACTATTTATTTTGTGAGTGCTTTAATAAAAGTGTCCAGTGTTTTGGTAAATTCGTGTACCATTATTTATCCTGAACCCCAGCTCGTAACAATATTATGGGCAAGGCTTGCATTTTCGGCCAATATTGGCTATATTAAAGCTAAATTGTTTGAAGTCGTCTGAAGTAACATTGAATCAGGTCTAATTAATTGGAAGTGACCGTGGCGTGAGTTCGGCAAACTGACGCCCAGTTGACCCATGATTTAGTAAAGTAAGACTAGCAATTGTTTTACAGTGTGGATTCATTAGCGATCCTGTGCGGAACTTCTACCTTTCAAGCTTTTCAAAGGAATTCCTACATTTCAAGTTGGAAGAAAACTAACTAAAAATGTTAATAAACTGTTCAAGTTATACTCCGAGCCATGGACGTATAAAAAATCAGAACCGAGCATCGCCTTATACGAAATAAAACACCCCAAGTATGCCAGGCTGTCTTGTAAATACAAGCCTCATGCACACACATTACACACCATTACACACATTTTACACCATTGTATACCTAGTTAGCCGATCGGTTGTCATTCTGCATTGAGCTGAGACGTTGACTGTGACAATAAAGCTCAGTATCACTTGTGCCTGCTTGGGCCAGTACTGCCCTTACTCACGCATCATCATCATCATCATCATCATCAGCCTATAATGTCCCACTGCTGAGCACAGGCCTCCTTTCACAAATCAGGGTGAAAGGGAATACTCACGCATACACGTAGGTAATATTGTGCTTCAATTTAGTATGACGCGACGCGACGCTCGGTCCTAATTTTTTTATACGTCCATACCCGGTGCGTTTTTTCGAACTAGCTGTCCCCCGCGGTTGGTTTCACCTGCGTTCCCGGGATAAAAAGTAGCCTATGTCCTTCTCCATATCGTAGGCTATCTGCATTCCAAATTTCATAATGATCTGTTGAGTGGTTGAGGCGTGAAGGCGTAACAAACAAACTCAATTTCGCATTTATAATATTAAAGTTAGGATAGTATTTCTCTTTTCTTATCCCATCAAGGTATAGAATAATGCTAAGCGGTTACAGTAACCTATAGACGCTTGGACCACTGCGTATTCGTTGCGTATCACTCGCGCGTTGCCGACCTTCTCTTCATACACTCATTCATAACCTTTTTGGGAAGAGGTTTTGTGAGAAGTCGCTGTGCCGGCATAGATTTGGATATTTGGTAATACACCGCTGATTTCCGCACACACCTCATGGAGCTCTGGCGACCTACTCCCCGCAGGAACACAAAAGAATATTTGGCTATATACGATTGAAACTACTTGGTGCATTATTTTAAGAAGTTTTTCTCTTTCTTTTAAAATGGAAAATAATATATTGTTACAGAAAAAGGACTGTATCGCCGAGCACGATACTAAAACGTGAACAGAAATGGCTGCGCATGCTCAACAACTGGGAGGCGTTCATGAGCAAAAACTACAAAAAGGTGCGCGAGAGATGTCGGAAAGGTAAACCACTATTTATATAATAAATGAATTGCTGTTCGTTAGTCTCGCTAAAATTCGAGAACGGTTGGACCGATTTGGCAAATTTTTAGTACTGAAATATTTGTGGAAGTCCGAAAGTTTAAATGTAGAGTAGGGTAGGGTAGGGCATCACCCGAAAGACGCGCCGGGCAGCTAGTACATTATATATTATAGTACTAAAGATATCTTTGCCGATGTAAAAAGTTAAGTAACTATACTAAAGATATCTTTGCCGATGAAAAAAGTAAAGTATCCATACTAAAGATATCTTTGCCGATGAAAAAAGTAAAGTATCCATACTAAAGATATCCTTGACGACGAAAAAAGTAAAGTCTCCATACTAAAAATATCTTTGACGATGAAAAATGTAAAGTATCCATACTAACGATATATTAGATGATGAAAAAAGTAAAGTATCCCTACTAAAGATGGTAATTTCAATAATCCGTTTCCCTCAGGCATACCAGCATCCGTACGGCCCAAAGCCTGGTTATACCTGTGCGGTGGTCAGCTCCTCATGGAGAAGCACCCCAACGAATACGAGGAACTGCTGCAGGCGCCTGGAGACCCCAAGTGCATGGAGGACATTAGGAAGGACCTCCACAGGCAGTTTCCATACCACGAGATGTTTATCAGAGAAGAAGGAATCGGGTGAGTGAAACTCGGTTGATAAATTTTTACCGATGATAGTTTATTTATTCGTAACTAGCGACCAGCCCCGGCTTTGCACGGGAGCAATGTTGTAATGTGGTGTCGAGCGATTTGCGGTACGTTACTGTATCGCGAATACCGTTTCTTGCTCATTTTAAATCTATGATTTCTTTTAAAATACCAATGATAATGGTTCTCTGCAAAGAGTAAACTTTATCTAAAATGACAAATGTGACTAAATGCTCGTCGTAACTAACTTATTTAAGTAGATAAGGATTTATATTATATTGGTCAAAATAACTTCGAAATTATAACCCAGAAAAAACTCAACAATTTTGTTTAAAATGAAATATTTTCGTGCCCTCAGTCAACAGGAGCTGTTCTCAGTGCTGAAAGCGTATTCAGTGCTGAACCCCAAGGTGGGGTACTTCCAAGCGCAGGCGCCGGTCGCCGCGTTCCTACTGATGCACATGCCTTCAGTGCAGGCGTTCTGGTGCCTCGTCAGCATCAGCGACAAGTACCTGAGCGGGTACTACAACCCTGGGTTGGAGGTATGTACAATTTATGATCTAGGAAGTCTGGATAGTTTTTTTTTTGCGGCAGCGTCGTGTGACGTTCGCTTAGTTGAGGAAGGTGGCTGCCACACGCGTCATATTTGTGAACGGGTGATGCTTAAAAACCTTGCCTAATTGTACTAATATTATAAAAGTGAAATTTGCCTTGTTGGCTTGTACTTTCCCGTCTGTTGGTATGTTTAAGGCCGGAGAATAACATATTGTAGATATATATAGAGTTATATAGGCTACTTTTTATCTCGGAAATAGGGATGCGGCCTGGGTAAAATGAACCGATTAGTCAGGCAGTTAGATTATTTGGTTTATCAAATCAATAAAAATTGCCAAAGATAAAGCGCGTCAATGTTCGGGAGCAGAGGCTCGTGAAATCACTCGCTTCGAAAAATACACCATCGGGTGACGTCACGCGGAACTTCAAAACACATCACATGTTCGTCATTTTTTGTGTGATTGACAAAAGAAAAAATACGTGTCTAATATTTTTTGATAATGTAAGTGAAGGAAGAAATCCATCAGTTGCAAATTTTGCAATGTCCCCAGGTGCTCCAAAGAGACGGCGACATCCTCCACGCGCTGCTGAGACGCACAGCTCCAGCAGTTCACCGGCACCTGGTGAAGCACAAGGTGGAGCCGGTGCTGTTCGCCACCGAGTGGTTCCTGTGCGCGCTCACCCGCACGCTGCCCTGGGACAGCCTGCTCCGGGTCTGGGACTGCTTCCTGTGTGAGGGCGTCAAGGTACCACACTGCTGCACCTGGACCCTATCAACTACCTACAACTTACTAACACACTAGCTGCCCTGCCCGGCACGACTTCGTTCGCGTGGTGTCCTACTAACCTATACCCTGACCTCCTTACCCTACCCTACACCTACCTTACCCTACCTTACCTTATCCTACCCTACCCTATCCTACCCTACCCTACCCTACCCTGTAACTTTCTTAATTTTTTCTTTCATAAGAACCTTCTCCTGACAATAACAAACACAACAAAAAAAGAATTAGCGAAATCGGTCCAGCCGTTCACGCGTGATGGCGTGACCAAGGGAAATGGGAATTCATTTTTATATATATAGACTAGCTGCCCGGCACGACTTCGTTCGCGTGATGTCCTAGTAACCTATACCCTAACCTACCCTACCTTAACACTACCCCTACCCTACTACCCTAACCTTCCCTACCCTACCCTACCCTACTTAACCTACCTAAAAGGTTAGGTAGGTTAAGTAGGGTAGGGATCATCGCGATGGATGGCGACTCAATTTATATTGAAAACAGGCATTGGACTAATTTGGCAGGACACAATTTCCGAAATCCTTTTCTTTTGTTCTTTGTTAGAAAGAAACATAGTCCCCCTTATTACAAAACATGGTTTAAAGCAAACCCAGGTTTTACTGTCACTCCGTCACTTTCTAACGTCATATAATAAAAAGAGACGACGCTATTTTAAAACCTGGTTTTATTTAACCATCTTTTGTAATAAGATTGAGACTAAATTAGTTTAGTTGTAAACAACAGAATCAAAACCAATAACAATGAAACTTTTTTCCAGGTCCTGTTCAAAGCATCCCTGGTCATCCTAGCAGGGGCACTAGGCCAGAGTAAGGTCAGGAAACGCGCGTGCGGTCTCTGTGAGACTCTTGAAGTACTAAGACACCCTCCCGACGCCATCTTGGCAGAAGAGTACCTCGTGTACCACATGCACCGTCTCGCTCTGACGGAGGAGGACTTCGAGTTCGAACACCAACGGCAGACGGCGAGGCGGCGCGCTATGCCTAGTAGAAGGTCTGTTTGATGCATATTCTTTGACATTTTTAGTGCTTGTGAAGTGACATCAGGAATATTCGAAAATCGAATGTTGCTTTAAATTGACAAGGGTTGTCCCAATCTTTTTTTTTACTGAATTATCAGTAACGGTCATTGTCTTGATTTTTATAGTGAAAGTATGAGGTTGGAATCGAGGAATGATAACTTGATTAAATTATTAACTAATCATTATTTTTCATTCATATAATGTTTATATTTCATTCGCTCTGTACAACGAATTATATAAACCGATTTCTTATAAATTATTTTAATACATAATTGGACTGTTTTACAAAAAACTTACACCGACTTCAAAGTACAAAAGTGACAATGGGACAAAACGGGAAGTGTACCCTTCTAGAATTTTCCAAATCAGTTAATAAATGACGGAGTTATGAGGTAACAAACATAAAAAAATACAACCGAATTGAGAACCCCCTCCTTTTTTTGAAGTCGGTTAAAATATTAAGAATGTGTCAAGGAAAACTATAAATGAAATTATTCGTATTAATTTCTGTATCGTTATAAATACGTGACAACCCTAGTAATAATAATAATAATAGGAATGTAATAGGTTTTCTTTGGCTCGAAGTATGCAAGCAATAATGGCAACTGCAGTACAAATAATAGAGTTCTAAATTATGTTATAAAACTGGTTTAAGTCTTACATATTTCTCGCTCTCATATAATCAGATTTTAATTCCCTGAACAGTAAAAAAGAGGTAATATTAACAGCCTTATCAACTTTTTACCATAAAAAGTAACGATATAGGTAAAATATTTGAAAAAAGAACGCATTCGCACCGAAACAGCGGAAAAATCGCTGCGTGCGTACAATTAAATACTTTATCTCCCTGACTTAAGTCCCTTTTGACTGTTTCAGTGGCAGCTGATTCAGCGACTGCTCTTATAAGCGATATTCCAAGAATAACGCCCGGGATCTGTTCAACACTCTGTGAACGCGTGAGTGTTAACTGCCAACTAGCTAAAATGTACCTAAAGTGCTTTGTGATACGAACCAGAACGCTTCAGTGGCCAAAACATTTAAATAAAAAGCGACCAATTCGAGAACGACTGACGATATGAAATAGTGTGTTTTTTATTACGTATTTTTAAATGGGCCTTGCAATCGGGAAGCTGGAATAATGATAATAGGGATGATGCTTGGGTAAAAAAAAACTCTAATTAGTCCGTCAGTTAGATTTACAAAAAAAACTAGCGACCCGCCTCGGTTTCTCTCGGCAATGTCGTGTGGTGTCGAGCGATTTGCGCGGCCGCGCCCCTCTCGGCCGGCCCATTCACGGTATCGCGAATACGGTTTCTTGTTAATTTTAAATCTGTGACATCTTTTAAAATATAAATGATAATGATTTTCTGTAAAGAGCAGATTTTATCTACATTAAATGCCCGTCTTAATTAACTTATTTAATTAGATAAGGATTAATTTTATATGGGTCAAAATTACTTCGAAAGTATTCTTTATATACCCACAAAAAAAAAAACTCAATCTCATAAAAATGGATACTGTGGGTTATTCATAGGATATAGACATATACCATCGGGGACTCTTTTGTAGATATTTTTAAACCAACAATTCCGTAGTACCTATTTCATTTTGATATAACTCGTAAAGTCATAAAGTCGGTAGCAAAGAAAGCGCAAAAAATTCTATGTGTTCACGAAACATTGACTTTTTTTATATGTTCCGTATACATAACATAGATGTATTATATATACAAACCTTCTTGGGAAAATTATCTAACTCATAGTGAAAACCGCATCAAAATCCGTTGCGTGGTTTAGGAGTTAGCGGTCGAAAAGACGGACAGACGCGGAAAGCGACTTCATTTTATACTATGTAGTGATGATATTGGACACGTATTTTTTGCTTTAACAAATCATTTTAAAATTGACAAAGATATAGCGCGTCAAAGTTCGGGAGTGGCGGCTCGTGACGTGACGTCACTTTAGAGTAAAAACTGTACCATAACGTGACGCCACGAAGAACTGCGACACACGCTATCTTCGTATTTTATTGTAATTGTAAAAGACGGACTAAATAGATTTGTATCTATGAAATATTTCAGTTATTGTTCTATTTAATAGTAGCATATTTAATGACATTATAATTTTTTTTTAATTGATGTTATTGTAAGGCCCTGAAATAAGTAAGTTGTATAGAATGAGTGGAACTATGTATTATATTGCGATTGCCAACTGTTGGAGGGTCGCTCATTTATCAATTATTCGATGATATAAGATATGGGTGATTGTAGCACAAAAAAAATGTGTTAAAATATTTCTGTAAAACATTTTTGTTTGCCAAAGTACAGATTGAGACATTATATTATCTTAGACGATACAACATAATATACAGGCTGTTTTTATTATAACGGAACTGTCAATATGACAGTTTATTAAAAAATATTTAAAGGTAAGCCACCGAGAGAAGATAAAATATGTAAACAACCGACCTCTACTGAGTTACATTACTCTCGCATCGCATGTCATAACGACGTCAGTTGGTCGACGACAGCTGTCGTTGTGTGATTCGTGGATTCGCGGTCGGTAAAGCAGCTGTAAACATAATTTCTTTGATTAAAAAATTTAAATTCTTTATCTCGGCTCGATGGCTTTGTATCAACGCTCGGTCTCTGCTCATCGAAGTTGTGCAATTAAAATTTCAACGATTATTAATCACGCTTTATGTGTCGTCATATTTGCTTAGCGTTAAGTTTGTAGTATTCATTATTTGTAAACTTATGTTCTCGAATTATTATCGGTTCTCGTAATCGTATGGCTGGAAAATTATGAACATTTCACATAAACCGAGGCATAACTGTCATCTGCTCGAAAAAATTACACTTGAATATTCTTGGAGACATAATATTTTTTTGTGCTGTCTTTTGTTGATTAAAATGTAATTATGACAATTATTACAGATTACGGATTATGAAAAAATATTGGACAAGTATTTGTTGCTTTATAAAATCAATAGAAATTTAAAAAGATTCGTCAAAGTTCGGGGGCTCGTGACGTCACTTGCTTGTGAAAAGTGTACCATCGCATGACATCACGTGGAACTTCAACCCACCATATTGACGTCAATATTTCTTTGACAAAAGAAAGACGTGTTTAATTTATTTTTTCAGTCCGGTCGAATATTAGCCATTTACAATAAAATATCTAGATTTAAAAAAAGCCAGCCTTCTCTGGCCCTACGGTTACAAGATATATGTACAGTATTGTATTTGCCTCGTGCCTCGGAAATGGTGAAGGGGCCTTAAGACAAGGATGTATGCGAGTGTGCTAGCGTAGTCATGTTTTTTTTAATATTATTCTCGTCAAGCATATCCTATTTAATTTATTACGTTGTTCTTAAAAAATTGTAAAAAAGTTATAAAAAAAATATGGTTTTATGAACATTGATGGCAGTGGTGGTAGAGTTTTGCATAAATATACCATATTATATAAATAAAAACAGCTATCCCATTAACTTCAACAAATAGTGTCACGCATTTAATTTAATAAATTAATTTGTATATACCTTATTATTATATATTAATACATTTTCCACTGCCATCATGTTGGATTAAAAACTATAGTATAATTAAGGAGACTTTATCTAAATATTGTGTATAGAAACGAAATACGTGCAAAAATATAACATAATACAACGTGATAAGGTCTGTAATTATATAAATTGCATATCTTCAAAAAACTTATCATATAATAATATTATAGAATCGAAATGCACTGTAAATTTTACTTCATTGAAAGTACAATTTTGAATTGTCACGTATTTTAAAAACAGTGCATGCTATTTACGCCTTTATATACATTGTTAAAGGTGTTGAAATAGCGGACACTATTTTGGGTAAAATACGTAATCTGTTTATAACTTTTTTCCAATGGCTCAAGTACCTGTAAAAATAAAAGAAATTAATTTTCTAACATTCAGAAAGATAATAATGTTTTGTGACTGCGTTTTTTACGAAAATTGTGCAAGTTTTCGAAAAAGTTCTTAAGTCCTTAGAATGTAAAGTCATATTACATTGCCCGTAACAGAAATTGGAACAATTGCAATAATTAATATAAATAATAAATAAATCTGTAATATGCAGGTTCTATGCTTAAATTCTTGTCAAATAATAGCAATGTAATTCAATCAGTATTTTATGTACATTCCCATTACACTTAGTCTGCCTTCCTCATGTGTAAAAGACAGATGTACGATAGAGATCTGTATTTTTTTAAATAACGTTTACATGCAATAGATTTATTTATCACAAATGGTATTTTCTGAACGTCTCGTTACATTTAAAATCCTGATACATAATATGTCTACTAATAATTAAAATATGTCTATGATTAATGCACAAATAGTATGAAATATTTGCTTACTAATATTTTATTAAGTTCATTTTAATCTATCGTGTTCTACGCAACAATGGAAACACTGAAAAAATTGATTTAGTTTTAAATCAACCTACATTTAACATTAATAATTTTTCAGACATTTTACTAAAATAGTAATCTGTCTGTTACCACTTAAATGCTACGTGGTCTTTTCGACCCTCATAATATATCGAATGTAGGCTATGATTTAGTTATAAGATCACGCGTATGCGTCTAAATTGGTGCATAATGTTTTTTTATTCTTCTTGTCCGTATTTAAATTATTTATAATCTATTTCTGAAAGCCTTAGAGTTAAAGATTTCTGGTTTTCAGATATAGGCTAAATGTATTACTTAGTTTTAATTTTGAGAACGTGTTCGAAACTTTTAAGTTTAATATTACTATCATGATTTGAAGAAATGAGTTTTCTTTGTGTTCACTGCCACTTTTGAGTTTCGAGCTTCCAAGATGGACGTCTTTTATCGATAAACTGATTATGTCATCTTACCCATGCTCTATCGATAAAGGGTTATAAGGATCTAACAAAGTTTTTGGGTGTTGTGTCGTGTGTGCGTGATAATCATTATATTTTTGTTTCCTTTTGTATGAAGATATTTTAATTAAACGTTATTTGTGTATACCATACTTTTTTAGTAATATTATTTTGTTGTTATATTTAATTTCTAAGGGATAAACGGTTAACTGCACATCTGTGGATTGTATGCACTCCTTATATTGCTGATGTAGTTTTTTTATAAAGGGCAGCTTACAGATGCGTGTATTTTCATTAGCATTTTAAATTGTACAAACGCCAGAATAACGTCAGTAGTGTGTGTAATTATTTTTTTATTGCATTCTTAAGTTATGACAAAGGTTAATACTACTTCATGCATATTTCTCAGGAGTCATTACAGTCCAAAATATAATTTGTAAACTCAAACAAGTATGTTCCATAATTCCATCACATTCCAATAAATTTCAGACTGTTTAAAATCTGTTATAAATTAAATGAAAGTATAAAATTGAATACTTGGATATCGTGAGTATTTTTGTACAGTGACTGAGAGTTTTCATATTACTGCAATATTCGTGTTGTAAATAAATATTAAATATGAATATTTGGTGTTTTATTTATTTCTTGAATGGGGAATAGTAAATTCAATATCATTTTCAGGTTATAATAAATAAATACCCGGGGACATTCCTTACACACGGTCATCTGATCCGAAACTAAGCAGAGCTTGTACTATGGATACCAGGTACCTGATATAATGCATATACTATTTTTTTTAATATACATAATTACACCCAGACTCAGGACATACAGACATGTTCATGCACACAAATGCATGTCCTGTGTGGGAATCGAACCCACGACCTGCGGCGCGACAGGTGGAATCTTAACCAACCACGCCAACTGGCCCGTCAAATAATGAGTTTCGTTTTAGCTTTGAAAAACCTTTTTTTAATTTATTATGAATATACCTGTGACAACAATCTCACCATAGTATGTAATGATGTGGCCGAAGGTAGCACAGCCTAGAAAGGAACTGACTCTCAAGTGCAGCTGTCAGAACACACCGATAGGTGCTTGGCGACAGATTTTCAACTTGAGGGTGGTAACCAGCCAGTCGGGTACTACGAAGTTACCATCGTGGTATGATGTCTCACGATGTTTTCCTTCACCGGGAGCTCCAGCTCATTTTTGGTGCAGCACAGACGACGGACTTTTTGTGTGAAGGAGTCTGCGGCACACAGTCTGTGTGGAAACAAAGGGTTGTGCGCCGGACTTATCGCGCGTCGTGTGGGTTACTGCTAGAATTGTATAGGTTATATTTTCATACACTCAAAAGTTCGGCGCGGTGCGATCTGTCGTCTGCGCTGAACCTTGTTCGAACTCGGGACGTAACGGCATTCGACGTCGCTACCCCTAAGCTATCATCACCTACTTCACCACTTCGTATATCCGAACTCCTGGTACTCCTAGCTAGGGCCTCGCCAGCCGATGGCCAAGCCCAGGGAGGGGAGCAAGTTACAATAAGTGATATATGGAGGTTGGGAATGTATGAATTGTATGTATAGACAAGAGCAAATGAATTTTGGGAGGTGGGCAGTTGCTCATCCTACCCCCAGCGAGGCCCATGACAACAATGCAGGTAAACTAACTTTAAGAGAGGTAGAGCATAGCGTTTATTCGCTCAAAGAGCAGCTCGACTGGGGAAGTACCTCCAGCTTACAGAATACCGCAGCCAAATAACTTTATGTTGTGTAAAGTTGTGTTCCTGCGCGTGAGTAAGGTCGCCAGAGCTCATAGGGGAGGGGGGAAAGGTCGGTAACGCGTGAGCGATGATTCTTGTGTTGCAAGCGTCCATATGGCTGCGGTAACCGCTTGCCATCAGGTGGGCCGTATGCTTGTTTACCAAGTTGTATAAAAAAAAAAAAAAAAAAATACGACGGAAGCTAGTCTTAGTTTATAAACTATTATAGGACATGAAATAAAACACAAAATTGTTGTATAAATTATATTTAAATACAAAATTGTATTATTTACCATTCCTAGGTATAATCTATATGCGATACAACCTATTATACAATAATAATTAGGCAGAAGACATCATTAATATATTTCTAGAATCGAAGACGACGTTAATTTCTCGCATTAAATTGAGCACCAAAATTCTGTTAGCTTTTTTACGCATACAACCCGTTCATACACGGATCTCAAGCTTTCTTCAAGAAATATATATCATTGTAATGAGGAGTTTTCTTTTATACCTGTATGCTCAAAATACCTGTCAAACTGTTGATAATTCGACCCAATTGTCTATGGTCAAAACCATAGAGGTATCTTATGAAAACTCCTCGTTATTAAAGTAATTTAACAAAGATATGTTGAAAATATATTGTTGGTATCCCTAATTTGATGTCTTATTAGAAAGTGCTTTTTGTACAATTCATATTTTGAATAAAATATTCCATTTCATAGAGAAACCTTAAAATGCAAGAAAAGTCAAAAGTTAATCTTGGAACTGGTGTAAAGTATAAAAAAATCGTCGGTAATTTGTTTATTTACTATTATTAATTAATTTAAGACCTATTTCATTAACGAGGCGACTAGGGCTTACAATAAAGTCAAAATAAGTGTTTTTATAAAATGTACTAAATAAATAGAATACCTAGATATAGAACATAAATAGAGCCACCGTACGCAGCGTATGTGCCTAGAGCATGTGAAACGCTGGCTTGAAACGAACTGCGCGTTCATAGTTTGAACGACTAAATACATATAATGAAAGCCAATTTCTCGTTTTTATCGAAACTTTTATTACTGAGTTTCTTCTCAGTTGAAGGCCGAGTTCCGAACCGGTGGTAACTTCAGTAAACGTGACCTTCATAAGTGCCCTTCTGGGGCACTTACGAATTGAATAAATGGCTTTGACTTTGAAGAGCAAATGCCAAGGAACTCATATCAATATTTTTCTGACAGTAAATCTCTATATGCAATGAATGCATCTATATGCAAACTGCTCACGCTTCGCACAAGTTAATGAGGAGGCACACTGACAATTTATCCCGCTAGGTGTCGTATAGTCGCTGGTGCCGTCTATCTGTCAAACACCATACATTTTTTACGTATTCGTTATCAAATAAGTTATTCAATAATTATAATGCCTTTCTGTAGTGAATTTTAATGCAATAATAAAGGTTTACACCAATTGAAAAGAAAAAAGCCGTGGATTATTAAAAAAAAAATTGACACCAAGCTCATAGGAAGATAATGCAGTTATCACTTCAAACCTAACGATTTTATTATAAAAGCCGGTTACTGGTTGGTTTAATTAATTGAAATTCATGAAAATCCATCAATTCAATATCAATGACAGTTACCAGTGAGGGTGGCGCCATCTGAGATTAGCTTTGCCTGTCCCTCCCCATTACGCTATCACTCTATAAATATTCTTACTCTATGGTAGAATTAATGATTACCCCGGTCAGTGACTGTAGGTATTTCTATGCAATATTGTAACATCAGGCTTTTATCTCCATTAATAAATAACATATTTGTATCTAGCTAGAAATATGATACAGTTATGCAATAGAAAATCTAGTTAATTATTAAATGCAATTCGACTTTTTCATTGACTTATCTATCCATAGGGGTATTTGATCTGCATTTATTGATGCTTCAGTCGGTACGAATGTTTTGACATATAAATTAGATATTATCTAAAAAAAAAACCTTTCATACAACTTCTCGTTTATAAAAGATAAACTACGTTTGTATGGAAAAATGAGGTAGCGTGCCTCTTATGACGTAGTTGTCATGGCAAGCTTTTGTATGACTATTTACATTGGAAGAGCGTAGATAATTTAAGTCGCAGATAGTATGTATATAAACAAAAAATCGTTAAATTCATTTAACATTCCTATTATTAAATGATCAAATCTTAAAAGATCTTGTTTGGTAAGTAAACAATCAGATTTTTCTGCTGTGATTTTGTTTAGGAGATATTTTGCCATTTGTAATATATTCGACATATAAAACTAGATATATAATATATTAGGTGTCAGTCAAGCTGGGTATAGTCCCACTAACTTATCTGGCCCGGTGAGAGTCGCTGTTATCGCATTTGGTGGAGCAAACAACCAATGAACGTTGTGTTTATATTCTCTTTGACCAATGGCGATGGACATTTCAAAATGGCGCCGTTAGTTCCTCTTTTGACCACAGGACCTGTTTGAAATGTCAATCTCCTACTATTCGCCATTGTTTTTTAGCTCCACCAAATGCGATAACAGCGCCTCTCTCACCGGGTCAGATAAGTTTGTGTGACTATACCATATTATTTGTGAAGCATGCCAAGTGAAAATTTTGTGACGGTCTTTTGAGACATTACTGAAGAATTTATCTAATAAAAAAGGCCAAATAGCAATTCTCAATGCAATTTTAATTAAAATTAAATATTTCAGTTAAAACTACCACTTTCAAGCCAGTATAATACAATTTAGCATTTATATCGCATTAACTATTTACAAGATATGTTTTTAATACCTTTTTGATACTTTCAGTACGTATCTTATCATACGCAAAGCGTCTATGGTAATGTTTAGATTGTAGTCAAAAGGTTATATATAGAAAGGAAAATATAAACAGTTTGCTTCTTATTGCAACGCAAGAAGATCTAACATTGAAAGACACAAAAGCGGGTCATTAATTGACTAGTATTAAGCCGCTAATTTACCTACGAAGTTAGCTTTCCGTTGGACGGTATAAAGGAACACAACCTGTTTGATTTAGGAGGGTTATGCGCCTTTTAACAGCTAACAGTATGGAGGAGCAAAGTTGGATGACTTCTCCATTTAAATTGTGAAGAACTTCCACCAGGCTGGGTGATAGTGACTGAGGGTCAGATCATTAACGTTGCACATATTATATGCAGAATGTTTTGTACTGCGATAGCGCGTTGCAAGATCTTGTGGTGCCATCTATACATTGTAGTGTGAACTATTATGTAGGCGATCGCTACGAACTGAACTGTGGGAAGTAATTCAAACTAAGCACACTAAACTAAGGTCATCACAAAAAGTCACTTCGACGAATACAACACACAGTGTTAATTTAGAAATGGCACACAGCGGTAAAATCCGCAAAGGACCATCTTGTAGGCACTATCTTTATTTCACCGAATTATTTCTCCAATTATTTTTAATAAGACGCATTGAAAGTATCAAAATAATGCACCCAGCTTAGGTACGAAGGCCACGTCACTGCATCAGACTCTTTAAATACTTAGATTTCTTTTTTAATATATTCTTAACATCGTTTATCATATCGTCACGTCCGCACTTCAATTTATTTTCGACAGGGCTTTGGTATTTGTCATCTAAATTAAGTTTTGCTAATTCTTCTTCCAAAGTACCTTCGAAAGTATATTTTGGCCAGTTTTCGAATAGTTCTTCTAGTGATGCTATGGAATTTTGAACTGTTTCGTTTAGTTTGTTGAGGAGCTCCATAGTTTTGAGTTCGTCTGGCGACTGGTTGGTCTTCTTTTTAGATTTCTTTGTGTTCGTCGTGGCGACATTTTCATTGCACACGCCGAGAAGGAAAGTTATGATGCCTATGAACTGTAAAGGGAATTTTAATTAGAATTTACTAAATATTTAAATCGTTTTCTCTTCACACAAGATAATATACACTTTTTTGGCTATAAAATCAATCCGTGTACGTTGTGCTAACGGTATATAACTGATAAGCTGACCCCGTGACAAGATTTTTATAGAAAAATACCAACAATGTACACAACATTTAAGACGATTTTTTCTGATTCATTTTCTTATAATAAAGAAAAAATGACTCTTCGAATCGATCTCTGCTATCTATATATACCAAGTTCAGTTATTTATACTAATTCGTCAAGTTTATATACAAAAATTGACTAAATGCATATGAAAGTATATACGGTATTTATAAAAAAAAAAGTCAGTCTGTTTGTTCCGGCTAATTTTCGAAACAGCTGGACCGATTTTGACGGGACTGTCACTGGCAGATAGCTGATGTTAAAAGGAGTAACTTAGGCTACTTTTATTTTAGAAAAAGAATAAGCGTTCCGCACATAAAATTACTTATGCGGATGAAACCGCGGGGGTAACAAAAAAGAAAGTAATTAGTATTAAACTAACCTCCAAATAATTAGCGAGAGTCTCAAGCGTGTCCCTCATGTCCCAGCCGCTGTCCCCGCCGCCGACGGCCTCTAGCAGTACTGAATGCGCGCGCGCAACCAGCGCGGATAGTTCGTCGCAGCGCGCGTGCACTTGCGCGTGCGCGTGTGCAGGCGCATGTGAGGCGGAGCACTGCGCCTGCGCCTGCGCTTGCGCTTCCGCCGCGCACACCGATACTGCACCCGCCAGCTGCAGCGTTCGAGAGTATAGCTCCCGATATGGAACCGCAGATGATACGAATCCTACGAGCGAGAGAACCCTCGTTACAAATCTATACGTACTGGTCCGAAAAGTGATCAAAATGCGAACGTAATCCTAACTAATATTATAAATGCGAATGTGAGCTAGATCTTAATATTTTTTTAGTTTGAAATAAAAATGCTAGCTCAAAGTCAAAGCCATTTATTCAATTTAGGCCCTAGAAGGGCACCTATCAAGGTCAAAGCTACTGAAGTTACCGCCAGTTCGTAAGTCGGCTTTCAACTGAAAAGAACAGGCAAGAAACTCAGCAAGGTTACATTTTTTAAATATTTAGAAAACTCACCAATAATCCTAGACGGGAAAGGCGTAGATATGCTAATTTTCTCTTTGACACAATATTTATCTTTACACTTTTCCATCGCGCTACTGAAGGCTTCCACACAGATCTTCAACTCTTCATATTGGGCCTTCTTCTCTTCCAACGGCCGATTATCAGCTGATTCTATACAAAGAGCTATTGCTGAAACTAGCGCGTCTTTCAGTCGGAGGTAGGCCATGTCTTGCTCAAAGGTCCGGGATTTGAGGTCCGGATCCTGATATTCTGGTGGTTCATAGTTGACTATTACGTTTAGGTCTCTATTGTCCCTGTAAATTAATTTTATGTGAAAATGACGTAGCTTTTGCTCGTGTTGACAATGGTCACTTGGGGCTAAAAAGTTTATCTTTGGCCTAACTAGGGTAACTTTGGTGTGACAAGGGTGTAACTTGGGCCTTACTAGTCTATCTTTGACCTACCTACCGACCTAGTGACATGGATAATAGTGGTAAATTTGGTATGACAAGGGTAACATGTGCCTAACTAGCTTATCTTTGGCCTAACTGGGGTAATGGTGTGCCAAGGGTAACTTTGGACTAACAGGGGTAACTTTGGCCTGACAACAGTCACTTGGACCTAACTATTTATCTTTGGCTTAACTGGGGTAACTTTGGTGTGGTAAGGGTGACATGGGACTAATGGTGTAATTGGGCCTAACAGAGGGTAACTTTAGTATAACTAGTTTATCTTTGACCTAACTGGGGTCACTTTGCTTTGACAAAGGTGTACTCACGTGGGTGTGGTCGGTAGCCGCGAGGGCGCGTGCAGGGGCGCGGGCGGGCCCCCCACTAGCGACAGCAGCGCCCTCTCGCGCGCGCCCCCCGCGCACGTGTACCTGTAGGAGGGTCGGTCGGTACCGGTACTCACGTGGGTGTGGTCGGTAGCCGCGAGGGCGCGTGCAGGGGCGCGGGCGGGCCCCCCACTAGCGACAGCAGCGCCCTCTCGCGCGCGCCCCCCGCGCACGTGTACCTGTAGGAGGGTCGGTCGGTACCGGTACTCACGTGGGTGTGGTCGGTAGCCGCGAGGGCGCGTGCAGGGGCGCGGGCGGGCCCCCCACTAGCGACAGCAGCGCCCTCTCGCGCGCGCCCCCCGCGCACCACGCGCACGCCTCCACCCGCGCGCTCCACACGTACAGCTCCACCAGCTTCTCGAACGTGCCGTACTTGTACGCGTACGTTAGGTGCTCCACGCTCTATCAACAACAACATACAAATAAGTATTCTAAAATCTTTGATGTAAATAAGAAAAAGAAACGGTCTAAGGATAGAGCCTTGTGGGACGCCTATAGTTACTGAAGATTCAGAGGAACTTCAAATTAATCACTTTTATGGAAGTCCTATAGTACAGTAGTACCCAACTGATAAGGCGCGTCGTGAAACTTCGTTCGTATGGCCCGAAGATTAACGAAAGAATGCTTAAAACTTACAATCAATCTTAGGTCACTACTATAAGGTTCATATACAATACAGTGCAGCTGTTAGTTTCGTGTCACGCGCACGTCCCGCCCCTCCGCACACATCGCGGCAGCTGCCGACCAATAACATTACCCGCGCTTTGAAAATGTGTCTTCTGCGCAGGTACTTCGCAAGCCATATTATATATAGTATAGTATAGTATAGACTGACATCCTTGGCGTGGTGCGTGTGGAAGGCCCTGGTGTCGGCCAGCAGCTGCAGCGCGCGGCTGGAGGCGCAGGCGGGCGCCGCGCGGCCCGCGTGCACCCACCCCAGCGACACCAGCTGGATATGCTTCACTTCTAGACGCTGGTAAATGCTGTCCGCTGCTAGGGCGTTTCCTGGTAGGGGATTTACCGTATACAATTTAGCTGCCGATATAAAGATCGACTTCAAAAAAGGAGGACAAATTTTTAATACTGTTTTTTTATGTTTGTTACCTCATAACTCAGTCATTTATTAACCGATTTGGAAAATTCTTTTTGTGTCTGGAAGGGTGCACTTCCCATTTGGTCCCATTGTCATCAGATCAGGAATTGATTACTTCTTAGTGTACTTTGAAGTTGGTTTAACTTTTTTGTAAAACAGTCTCAATTATTCTAGCAACGAAGGCAAATAATTATAATTATTACCTATTAATGCTTACAGAATATGTATATTTGCCTGTAAAAAAGGGTCGTGATAGACAGACAGACCGAAGGAGAACGAAGTGATCCTATAAGGGTTCCTTATTTCCTATTGAGGTACGGAACCATAAAAAGATAAAATAATACGTAATTTAATTCAAAAAATAACAATTGAATACTTTATAATTAACAAGCCTGATTTGTTTGATGGATAGATTTTATTTAATCTGATGCCAATCTTCAAATTCACCATAGATACCATACAAACATGCCATGTTTTTTAAAGATCATTCACCATAGTTTGACACAAACATGGCATGTTTTTTAAATCATTTACCATAGATTGTCACAAACATGGCATGTTTTTTAAATATCATTTACCACAGATGGACTCAAACATGGCATATTTTTAAAATATCATTCAGCATAGATTGACACAAACATGGCATATCTTTTAAATATCATTCACCATAGATTGACACAAACATGGCATATTTTTTAAATATTCACCATAGATTGACACAAACATGGTATGTTTTTAAATATCATTCACCATACATTTACATAAACATGGCATGAATAATTATCATAATTTAATGAAGCACTTACCTAAAAGATGATACAGCTTGATAAGAAGCAGCTTGACGTGGAAGTTGGCCGGCGAATGATGGAGAACCAGCTCTAGGAGGCACAATGCTTCTACCACCGGCGCTGTACTTTGTTGTTGCATCGCTAGACAACAACTTGGGTTGAATCATCATCATCAGCATATAATGTCCCACTGCTGAGCACAGGCCTCCTTTCACAAATCGAGGTGCAAAGGGAATGGGCAGATACTCCACCACGCGTGCCCACTGCGGATCGGTGGAGGTAAGCTAGTGGTCAACCTACTGTTGGAGTTTTCAAGCCGCCTAGAAGGCCTCCAACTAGCTTAATGACTATCACAATTAAGTGATAACCGGGACAGCGGCTTTACGTGCCTTCCGAAGCACGGAAACGTTCGATTTGAAATACCACTAGGCGGTCACCCATCCACGTACGACGGTGGTAGCTGAACTTGTCGATCGTTTAAGAACGGCTTATCATGCTACACCACGAGCGCTTGGGTTGAATAATAAATCTTAAACATATTTTTTTTTTAATGCAAAAAGGTGTACCTTAGACTATGAATGCGCATGTAAAAGACGGGGAACGCGAGGACGACAAGTTATATACTGAATTTGTTACTTAAAATGTAATAAATAATTATTTTACTTCATAAAAAAAAAAGCCTTCAATTTTAAAGCCACCTATTTAGAAAGGCAAATGAAAACAAAAGATTTTTATCGCGTGACCCTACTAAGTTAAACATACCATCATGCTCTAGTACGCTTAATAAAAGGAATTGTTACATTATGGCTATAAATATTTATAATAAAATACCTAAAACTATTAGAGAATTGCCTTTGACATTGTTTGTAATTAAATTGAGAAATTGGTTGGTAGAATATTCTTTTTATAATATAGCAGAATTCATGACATTTAAAATTAAGTAAGGAATTTGTTATTTTTTAATGATTTTGTATTGTGTTGTGTGTATTTTTAATTTATTTACTGTACTTTATTTTAATTTAATTTGAACGACATTTGGTATTTATATTTTTGATGACATTAATTATTATATAAATACCTACTCAATTTTGCAAGCCGTCACGGCGAAACATGTAGAACAAAAACATTATTTTAAGATCTATGTATTCACCATGATTCAAGCAAATAAATTATCTTTATCTTTAATTTTTATTGCCACCTATCTCCATAATATGTCTCTCAAAACAACTGTCAAATGTAGGAGGTTGATTCAACATTTCAATTGACTGAATTGATATCAATAATTGTCTTCATAATTAGAATAATTATTGACACATCCAATTTTGCAATTTCAAATTGTTTCAAACTTACCTGCATAGAAATAATGATGCGCGGCCAACAGTCCGTATCCATCTGCGGAACAAAACTCTGTAGGTGTAGCAGTGACAAGGCCCCGCTGCAAACAGCGCAGGTAGTGTCTGCGCAGAGTGGTAGCTAAGGAAAGGGCCCCGGACGCGTTCAGCGGGGCCGCGGCTAGCCGCCAAGCGGATAGGCATGAGATATGGCGTTGGATGTCGTCCATCTAAAAAAGGTTTATTTTGATAATGCTTAAATCAAAATTAATCAAAGCCTTAAGCCAAAGCCGAAAGGTTAAAAATGCGGCAAAACCATTAATTTAGCTATAACATAATTAAATTGAATTGACTTCCGTATCGGTGGTAGCTTCAGTAGATTTGATATTCATTATCTTTGAAATAATGAATTTGTCTTTAGACAATTAGCAAACTATAAATGTATGATGCTTGCTAATAACAGACTGAAATAATTTCAGTTCAACCATCATAATAACTAATAATAAGAAAGAGAAACAAATAAAATATCCCGACTTAGCACACGAGGTTGTCGACATGTGGAATGTGAGCTCGGCTGTCATTGTGCCGATTGTCGTAACGGCCAATGGCCTGATGGCCGAAAACCTCGACCAACATCTCTCGAGGCTCTCGTTAGGCGGTTGGATCAAGAGCCTAATTCAGAAAGCAGTACTCCTCGATAAGGCTCGCATTGTCAGGTTCCTGTCTCTGCAGCCCTAACCACCGTTAGCTTGGACCCTGTTCCCGACACTAGTGAAACACTATTTTTTATTATTTTTAAATGTTTTCAGTGAGTAATGATTTTTATTAAAATACTAGTTGTGCACCGCGGTTTCACCCCCACCCGAGGGATATCGTACCCTACCCTATAAGAACCTTCTCCGGAGTATTAGAAAAGTTAAAAAAAGTTGGATGAAATTGGTAAAGTTGTTCTCAAGTTATGGCACGACCAAGGGAAATAGGGATTCATTTTTATATATAATATAGATTTAAAAATGCATTTAATATATATAGAAAATAAATAAACGAACATGGCAACAGCATGGATGGCCACACCCTAAAGTATAGGTCAAAGGAGTCTACAATCTTCAATGCTCACTTGAAAATTTCCTGTATGTAATTTTTTGAGGTAAACTCACCGTTTCAGGCTCACTGTCCTCATCAAAACCCAAACACGTCAAAAAGTCTCTACACTTCTCTTCCCTTTCTTCCTGAGATATCATTCCCATATACGGCCTCAAGTCAGGCACAGCACACGGCTTATTTGCAAACACCCTTAAGTACTGTACACATAACGCCATTCCACTTCCTAACAATGCTGTTGGATCACCGTCAAAAGATAACCGCTTCCACAATTCCAATCTAGCTAAGTATGGACCTCTCAATGTTCTACCAGAAGTCATGCTTTCAACTAATTGACAAATAAATTCATGACATTTCTCAGGCGTGTCATCTGCTGAATTCTCTCCATCAACACTTCCTTTCATCAATTCAAACACCGAGTCAAGATAAGGCAGGTAATAGTCCCAGCGATCTTGATTATCAAATAGCAACTCTTTGCATAGTAAATTAAGCCTTCTCCATTGCCCTAATTTCTTTAGATACGGTATGCATGCCTGAGCACAGGATCCTGGGACCAATTGAGCATACAACGGACTTTCAATGAACTTCAAGATATCTTCAGACTTGTCTTGGAGTTCTAAAATCATAATGTAGAGACGGGCTTCCTGTTCGGCTTCCATTTTGTTTTCAGTGATGAAGTTGTCTACCATTCTCTGGGCGAGTGATAGGAGAATGTTCTTTTTTGTACTATCATCCGTAGTTTTGGCCTATGGAAGAACATAAAATCAATGCTGTTGATAATTATAAAAAAAAACTTATTAATAGTAATTTAATAATCTAAATAAGATTGAAGTCAAGGAGCTTATTTAAGTAGTTCAATAACTATTTCACCATAATCACACCATGGTCAGTGTCTCAATTACATGTACCTACAAGAAGGGCCCTAGCCAGGACCAGGACCCTTTTTGGGGAGTGTTGAAATTTTCTGAAATTGGTTTGTTAAAGCATATAAAAACTTTTTAACAAAAAAATAAACCACCGAAAAAACTGAAAAGCAAAAAATAATGTTGAATATAACTTGAATTTTATAAGGTTTTGCAGTCGGGGACAAACCAATAACATAAGCTATTACGACAATGCGACAGCGACATTAAATGAAACCACGTAAAGTTATCATGAATATATAACTTTTACTATGGGACCGGGGGCTCTAAATAACTATAAATCATCCCTATTTTCCCACCCTTAGGGTAGGTATTTTTTGTCCATATTTATATGGGACCACCTTCGAGGTATACCCTATCCAATAAAAAAAGAATTATCAAAATCGGACTACTCTGTCAAAAGTTATGCGTGATCATACATAAAAAAAAAAAAAAAAAAAAAAAAAAATACGCATCGACTTGTAAACCTCCTCCGTTTTTTCGTCGGTTAAAAAACGAGTTCATCCTTATTTTACCTAAATTAAATGCTACTCTGGTATATGTGTATTTGGGTACAACACAATATGATATACTTTGGTATCTTAAAAAACAGTGTATATCTGTCAGGGGTTTGTACACCCAAATCACCCCTCTGCCCACAAGACTTTTATTGACAAAATATCCTAGTCAATAACAAAATGCATACCTGCAAAACAATACTCATAACTGCCCAGAAGTAATACGGATTCTTTGGAGCAAACTTATACAGTGCCATTGCAGCCCTCTGCTGAGACCGATAGTCTCCGACCCTCACATAAGACATGAACAGGTGCGAGTGGAGCTCTTCACTTGTTGGTTCTGCTTTTACTGCCGCTTCATAAAGGGCACATACTTTGTGAACTGAAAGAAGCATGTTTTTTTGGAATTAATTTTGATATGCCATACTTATATGTCATCAGCATCATCTGCAGTAGTAAAATTATTTGGGGTCTATTCTTAATGAATGCAACATGAGTAATAAAAGTATAGTGTGACATAAAATTCGAATTTTTTTTTTACTTAATACTTATTTGTTTATTATTTTGCTTAAGTATTTCTTAATTAAGTATATTTGTATAAAGGATGTGTTATACTGTTATATTACTCTGTTCCCAAAAGGATGTCTAAGGTATTTTCTTTAGCAATAAGACCGCCTATTTTGTCGTAATTTCTAATTATCATGTCTTCTATGTTTAATATAGTATATTACTATTTGTTTAGTACCTCTAACATTTGTATCAGAACTAGGTCCATAGTATAGTTGAGATATAGAATAGGTCTAGACTAGAGACTACCTTGAGGTACTCCAGTTTTGATGAACACAGATATTGATACAATTTTATAAAGGCTTACTAAAATTTAATCCTTTATTATTAACAAATATTCAATGCAAGTCTCCTAATAAGATTTTTTTAAGATGCATAAGCACTTGAAACCTAACCTGGCTAGCATGAAAATCTCTATGGAACGGTAACTTATTGACAGATAATATTAAAACTTGTTGAATACACCACAGTGGCATGTAGCACACAATTGCCATGGTTCACCTTACACGCCACTGTGATGTGTTAGATGCTACCCAGGTTAATCATGCATTTGATATCACAGAACTTGTTTTGCACAGCAGTTTTAACCATCATATCATCATCCTGAGTCATCTTATATTTGCTAGGGATATAGATATCCTATAGTTTATTCCATGTTACGATCTACCTGAATGAAAAATTTCATCACAATTTCATTCATTCATGTTGCCATGTGTCAATAAGTAACAAACAAACTCAATTTTGCATTAATTCTATTCGCACAACAACTACTGTCACTCCTAGTGGGTCAGTGGTAAATGCATCATATTATTATTCAAATATTAACCACTTTGCATGCAGGAAAAATAAAGTCAAATTATGTTCTGGTCTCGCAGGCGTTAATGCCCTTGCAGTGGGGAAGCTATGAGCTATTGATGATGCGCCAGGGTTAGTACAAGGCAAATATGAAGAACTTACGCTGTTGAGATTCTCGGTAGGATATCGTCATCGCCTGTAGCGTAGTATCGTCGCTAGGCTTCTCTTCAGCCAATGCATCCAGTACGACGTGCGCTTCCGAACTCCTTCCTAACCTAAAAAGAGCTAGTGCCTTCAAAGCCCGAGCTGCTTGCAAAGAAGGACTCTTTTTAAGCACTTTCTCCGCCTCCTGAAGTGCTTTTTTGTTATTCCCATTGTCCAACCAGTCTGGAAAATCCATAAATCTACATATTTTCACCGGAAAACCCCAACTCTCCTGGGGAGGTTGTTCGAAAAATAGAATATGAGGTACGCAAAGTTTTTACCGTAAATTGGCCGCAAACGGCGCTCCACAATACCACCATCGTGCATGTGCTGAGGCCGCACCGCCATTTTTCATTTAAAAAGTCTTTTTTTACGAAAAATAAACGCACGTAAAGTCTTTTTTGGCTTTTTCACAGCACGTTTGTTTTGCGATTTTGTCTATAGTTCGACCACTTGACTGACAGTGACATTTTAGGGCAATGTTGCAAGTTCAGAAAATATTTTTAGATTACTTGGATCTCTACTCTTTTCTAAGTCTGCGGGTTCGATGCACTTACCAATCTTGGTCGCACTATCGCCAAAGACTCATGGCGAGATTTGTACAAGAAAATAAATATTTTTAATTAGAGACGATGAAATGACATTATTATTGATCAATCCTTGGTGCCTAAAGGTGGACGCACACTTATCAGAAACCGAACGCGTCGAACGAAACAAATTTTAGAATTCTTTATATGAAATCTTATGAAAGCTCACACACTTGCCCGCGTCGAATCGTCCGAATCTAAAATTCGTTTCGTTCGATGCGTTCAGCTCGGATTAGTGTGTTTTCACCTTTAAAATATTTTTAGATCCCGGGATAAAAATGCGACATTCTCAAAATACCATGCCGGCGAATCGCGACCAAAACCATTATGTTGTTGTTGTATTTTGCGGGGTTTATAAAATATTCAAAACTCTTTAAAATGTTTTTTTTTGGACAAATCAAAGTATGGATCTCGCCAAGATTCTTTACTGTTTGAGAAATAATATAAAAAGGATAGATGTAGGTGATCTTATCTTGACTAAAGGTTAAGAGAAATCGTTTGGTTTTGGTTTTTGTCTGTATGTGTATCTTTATCATATCTTTATGTAGTCCTTGGGCTTGACTTGAGTTTGTTTCATAACAAGTCTCTTTTACTAGATAATCTTATCCATAATGTTCGTCAACACCATAGTGTATTAGGGTTTATCTTACTCGTAGCTCGTAGTCAGCTCTTGTAATGGGGGAAGTAGTTGTGTTATGGTGCGTCCGTGCTACGCGAATCGAGCACGAGCCGAGCCACGAACGAACCTACAACGAGCACAATGCGAATCCCTTTGTTCGTGAAAAAACTGACAATCGCGCTCGTTCGAGGCTCGCAAGCCCGTCCACGCTACGCGAATCGTGCTCGTTCGAGGCTCGGCTTGTGCTCGAGTTTCGCCAAGCATGGACGCACCATTATATATAAGCTTTTAATTATGATCATGGAATAAAATAAGGATTTAATTTTAATATTTTAACATTTAATTAAATAACATAAATATAATTTACAAAAGTCTAAATTAATTCTAACTTAACTTAGTAACCGATTCACAACATTCACATTCTTGCGCACGAGATTTTTACAATAATATCACTGTTAAATACAGCTTTAGGTAGTTGTATAGCTTATTACTTTAATTTAGCCTCATTCCTTTTTATTAACCTATGAATTATTTAGCTCTGAGGTCGACCGTTTCAAAACCAAATTCGGGAAAAGTTGCAACTTTTTGAGGCATTATTTCTGGCGGGTGTTCTCTAGAGAGAGACGCTCTCTTATGTCTCGGTGGTGGTACTGGAGCTGGAGGTGGCACTTTAGACTTCAGTAGACTCTTAATTCTCATGCCACCTCTGTAATAGTACAGGTAGACTCCTGCCAAAATTGCGACAGCAACGAGTAGCGCGACAATGGCGACCAGCACTCCGTACCACGCGCTGCCAGTGGATTCTTCTGGTGTTGGCACAGTTGGCTTCCTGACTGGAGGCACATACGAAGGTCTCGGTTTTCTAGTAGTCGTCGCGAAGCGATCTCCAATAGATATATCAGCACACGCTCTAAATTCTTCCTGCGGGCCACACCCAACGGCTTCCGTTCCATTTACACACTTCCCCCAGTTATTTCCAGCAATATATCTCCATTGCATTACGCAATGGGAACACTCCAGATCGTCAGGTAACCTGTACTTCATTTCGTACACTTTGTTACCGTCTCGTGGGTAGAATTTTGTGCCGTCTTTATCGTCTAATTTCAAGACGTTTTTGTCCAGGCATTCCTGGGTTGTCGTTTTTGGGTCTTCGCACACTCTGAATTCGAAGAAACCATTATGGTTGGCTGTCAGTTCTACTTTGATTACAACAGCATCTTTCGGTGCGTATTTGCGGACTATGACTCCTTTGCCGAATCTACCGCCGAGTTCGTGGGCTCGTGGTTTCGGCGCGTCCCAGGCATCGCCGCAGATGCCACACTTGCCGTCGTTTTTGTTCCATTGCCTGGAGAAACCACCACAATAGAGTTCATGGTCGTTGTAGTTATGCGGTGTGTCGAAGCCGAAGCGCCACGCGGAGGCACGCGATGGCGGCTCAATGAGCCTGCCGTGCCCACTCGCACCGCCCCATGATACAGTCAGTACTGCCAGCCAGCACCATAGAATCTGTAACAAAGTAAATATGTATAAGTATCAAACTTCTAAATAACAATATATATGTTCAATCATTGTGGCTAGATCTAGAGAACATTAAAGGTGAATGCAAACTTATCCGAGCCGAACGCATCGAACGAAACGAATAATAGAATTCTATATATGAAATCTCATCCAGATTCATTCATTCATTCCAGATTCGGACGATTCGACGCGGGCAAGTGTGCGAGCTTTCATAAGATTTCATACGCGTTCGGCTCGGATACGTGTGCGTCCACCTTTAGGGTACCTATGTTGGATTTTCATGGATTACTTATGGAATTTTAAATTGTTTTTGTATTTCATAGACTTTATTCCGCTCCGGTCTATTTCACTAAGCTATTATTTATTACGTAAAAATGACGCTCGAGATCCGTATCCATTCGATAATACTTAACAGTTCACTTTCTCTAGATAATAATAGCATTATCGCATGATTCGTTTCTGTACCAGCCTTCACGCCTACTTTAATTTTCATATAAAATTATGACTTTAATTTAGTATGTATTAATAAATACATACGTATGTCTACCTTAAGATGGTCATTGATAACTTTAGGAAATACTTCATGTTTGCTACATAATTCACATCTACAATATGAGTTCAAGACCATAGTGTTCATATCCATAATGTATTTGTAGCGTAGGAGCATGTAACTTGTTTGTTGTCCACGTATGGTTGTAAAACTCATCTAAGGCTATCTCCTTCGAACCCATTAAAAAAAGAAAGTTCAGTCGTCCGTATAAGAACGCTTATTTCATTATACCGTCCGGCATATATACCTCACATACGTATCTACCTAACAATCGGAAGGTTTTTATAGTTTTCACACAAAATCAATAATGCTCTCTTTAGCTACTGTACATTCTGAAATACAATCTAATGAGAATAAAATAACCAGGCTGTTACCAGTACCTGTCCAGTATCTCCAACTTATGCGTTTTTTTTGGTTTTAGCCTGTTGGTTCTATATGGTAAAAATTATTGTTTTGAATGTTATTTTTTTACCGCGAATCAAAGAATTATACTTACGTACAAGAAGCTTCTGTAATCTAGTCACAGAAAAAGCGGAATTGCAAAACAAAGATTAATAATTCATTAGATAACTATCCACATTTGCACGATTAGCATCTGATTCGGCTCGCACACGAATTTTATGTTGCGGATAATCTTTAGGCAATGTCATGATCACGACTGATGCAATGAAACAGCATAAATATGGAAATAATTATGTGGGTGGATTGCAAATCATCTGTCGGCGTTTGTTAATGACATTGTTAAGATGTCGTTAACCCTAAGATCAAGTTAAATTGACCGTTAACCTTTGCGTCGTGCCGTGCAGTTGGCTGGATTGTTTACTATAGGGTCAAAGGAAGGGTTGAACATTTCTTAATTTTAGGTGTGGCAATCCAAAATTGTGGTTCCTTTTTGACGGGAACTTCCAAAGTAACGTTGCGTTTCTTTTTACTTTCATACTCCATATTCAAATTATTATGCTGATAGTTTTATCCAATAAATACCTTCATTAGTGCAGTGAAGTGAATGTGTATAAGTAGGTACTTATCTATTTTATTTTTCGTCTTTTTAATTTGTCTCTTACACCCGTCGGTTCTCGCGAGGGACGCGCGTCCTATTATAGCAATTGATGTCATTGCTATATTTTTAACCGCGAGCCAATGAGTTAAACTCTGTTAAAAGTTTTAGTGCGGTGGTTACCTTACTAATAAAGAAGAAAAAAAAAATAGGATTGAAAACTTGAAAATTGATCAATATTTCAATATTTACGTATAACGATTGGATTCTGTAAAATCTACGGGAGTTGCGCGTGTTAAACTATACTAAAAGCACAGAATATTTAATAGTACTACGTACAGAAAACCCACTTCGAAAACGACATTGAAACAAAAATCGACTCTTGGAACGACAGAATAAAGCGCAATCCAGTTCGCGCAGCGCTGCGCGCCTATAATTATATTCACCTACAACTTCCCTCTCTTTCTATCGTATAACTCTATCCTGTATGACGCGGCACGTGTTACGGTAGGGTTGTCTAATGACGTATTTTGAATGTTCAATATTTCCTTATCGCCTATGTATGTCCTATTACTATTCTCTGTGTTTATTTTATTTCTATGCTATTCTCCTTTCGTGAACAATGACATTTAAAATATCCTAGCTAACTAGTATTAGATCAGAAAGTTATTTTAAAATGTCTACATACTTTAATCTAAGTTGTTAGACCTATACACGACCTATACGTACTTTGTATACTGAATGTGTATTCTGTCTACCAAACTGAATACAACTATATTGGGGAAGGGTTTTAGTAACATACATGCTTATCAAATCTGGAATGACTGACGACGCGACAAGAAACGGCACGATTACCTAGTCCAGTAGCCGTCAGCCGAAATTCACAATATTTGTTCTTAATAATCTTCATGTTGATTAAAGAAGTTTGTTTGACAATGGGACCAAACGGGAAGTATACCCTTCCAGACAAAAAAAGAATTTTCCAAATCGGTTAATAAACGACGGAGTTATGAGGTAACAAACATAAAAAAAAAAAAAAAAAACAAACGAATTGAGAACCTCCTCCTTTTTTTGAAGTCGGTTAAAAAATATACGGTTGAATTGAGAAACCTCCTCCTTTTTTTGATGTGGGTTAAAAATCATTCACATGAGTTTTCGAGGTCTAAGAGGCCCGTTTATACAAGAGGGTCTCTTCTAGTCGCTCTATCTTTGTCTTATTAACACACTGGTATTTTATCAAAACGGGCCTATTATTATAATAAGGACTTTAGGACAATACAATGAAACAACAAAAAAAAATATCTAGAACTATAAAAACAACAATATCTACACAAGATAGTGTTAAAAAAAGAACAGTAAACACTTTATATAGGTAGTACGTAGGTATTTATACCCACACGCGTCTTGCGCTGCGTGCGCGTTGCAACCCATAGATAATACTATATATAACTGTTGCAACCGACTAGCGTTGTTCCGGTAGTCCGCGTGCGCGCGATCGTACCTAAACATGGGAGTGGGACAGG
The DNA here is from genome assembly GCA_947623365.1 of Achlya flavicornis. Lineage (NCBI taxonomy): Eukaryota > Metazoa > Arthropoda > Insecta > Lepidoptera > Drepanidae > Achlya > Achlya flavicornis. The sequence continues at coordinate 3,347,068 of OX392487.1, forward strand.
CCTGCTAAAAGGAAGGATAGTCGCCTCTATGGCAACATGAAATAAACAAGCCAGAATTGACAGTAATTGACAGCCGTGCGCAGTACGAACTGAGAGCGATTTGCTCAGGGAGCCCCTCAAGCGGAGTGAAATTAAATGTCATGCTTTAGTAAGGCGGATTATCCATCTGGGTAGAGGCACGATGCCCTATGAAAATCTTTGGAATTTGTATACTTGTATATCTTGAATATTACGTAGGTGACAATACCTAGTATACTTCATCTTCTTATTTTTAATTTTGGCAACCAAGCCCTTATTAGGACTCATTTCTGCTAGTGTCGAGTTATATTATTGTTTCCAGTCACAATAAAGTCATAATAGATCACTTTCACATAATAATATAGTCCTCAGTCAGTCACCGTCCATTGTACTAAAACTCTTCACGGACTTTTTGATACAACTTGAAAAGTCACGATACACATAATTCATTTCATTTCACTTCACTGGTGCACATGGATTGATCTTTATTGGATAAAATACCACCGATAATATGCAATAAAACTCAAAATACACGAATTAATGAGAATAGAAACTAAAATCACAACGTCACTCTGCAAGTTCTTAAATAAGTAGTTGGTGTAAAAATTTAAAAAACAATAGACTATAAATAGTAACTTTTCAACCTAGTTAAAAAAGTTTTCATTACCTAGTGTCATATTTTTCTCGGATATTATTTTTAGAAACATCTTTCACTGTTCGTGCTGTACTAACGTTACTAATACCTCCTAATACTGTTTTATTTTTAATCTTTTTACAAAGGGTTACGCAAAAGATAGAGCCGTCCATTTACTCTTTGAAAACATGATGTTTTATTTTTATCAATATGTCTAGAAAACATTTGATTATCACGTAATGTATCTTGTGAACTTTTCGACAAGCAACTAAGCTATCACGTAAATATTGATTACAAACTTTAATTAAGTCACGATCGATATGCATAACGCGTCACTCATAGCAACAACCATGACCCAAAATAGGTTATTTATAGTCACGAATAGTCTGCTTTTTCTCATATTGTACCGCATAGTGACGCAACTATGTTCACTTGAGAAAGTAAAACTGCAAGTCTTTTTTTATCACGATTGAGCTCTTTCAGGCGTTGAGATGTGAGCGCTAAGCGGATTACTAAGCTGGTCTATTCTACTTTAATAAATCTACAAAATAGGTAAATAGGGATGTTGACATAGTCTAATACTGTGGATCTCTTCTATCGGTGTACCTATCTGTTCTTTCATCAAATATTCCTGATGGATGAAGCCACATAGAGGTGCGTACTACGAAGTTTCGGTATCTATCTAGCAGAGACGGTTGACGACTGCACGGTATGGTACGGTAATTACCCGATGGTTGGATGATATAGTGCAAAAGGCGGGCAAACTGAGGATAGAGTGGCACAGGTGGTGCGAGAGACAGGAGGCCCATACCCAGCAAGAAAAGGGGTAAAGTGGGCTGATATATGATGATGAAATTTGTAAGTTAGTTATAGATACTCTTTACAAGATTTGGTAAGCTGCGCGACCAAAGAATAAAAATATAGAATTTTACAAAAAGTTTCCTACTTACTTGGATCTTACATCACAATAAACACAGACATATGAACAAGCAGTAAAATGAATGAGGAGTTTTCTCGGAGTTTTCTTATGATACCTATATTGTCAAAATCATAAGAAAACTCCTCATTGGTAGATGTAGTAGATACCTACTTACCCCCTTACTCATAAAGTGCTATTTAACTTATATAAAAGGGTCACGTAAATAATGACACATTATTTGACTATGACAATAGAGTGACTTTATTTTCGTGACCCTATAAAAGTAAAAGTAGGTAGGTATATTAGTTAAATAACATTTGATGAGTAAGGGGGTTGGTAGATATGCATTTTGTAAACAGCAGTTTATTCGCAAATGTTTTACACCACACTATCATAATTAAATATAATCTTCGTGGGAATCGTGTCTTCGATTTAGTATTGTTCGCTTGTTAGTTTTTTCTTCAAAGTACCTAGGTAGTTTCTAAAGTTAACGTGAATATTTATGTCAGCTTTTATTAAGTTTAAATTGTTTCCATTTTTTGTAACTTAGTCCCAACGTAACATAAAAATTATTTAGTAAATAGGTACTTAATTAATTAGTGACATTAAAATAGTTAAGGTGCAAACAAAAATAATGTGCAAGATCTACTGAAAAAATCTATTTAGTCCGACATTTAAATAATTAATAAATATTAGACACGTTTTTTTATTTTGTTAATTATACAAATATAAATACGAAGATATCGTGTGTTGAAGTTTCGCGTGAAGTCACTCTATGGTACTCTAAAGTGACGTCACGTCACGAGCACCCACTCCCGAACTTTAACGCGTTTTATCTTTATAAATTTTTTGTTTTTTGGTAAAGCAAATGCAAAACATACGTGTCCAATATTTTTTGATAATCTAACTGACGGACTAATTAGAATTATATTTATTTTCTTTTTAGAAAATTCTACTCAGATATCGCGGGCTAGATTAAACCTTTAGCAAACAGTACCCCGAGTGTGAAGAATTGACGTTAATAAACGCTTACTAATTCGTTTGCGTTAAGTAGGTAACTAAAATTTGTATGGGAGAAATTAGTACCATGAGTATTCCGCTTGAAGCGCTGTGCTAATTCCTATAGAAAAGTGTCGTAAAAGCAAACTAATTAGTAAGCGTTTACAAACGTCAATTCTTTACACTCTGGGTACTGCATCTCAATAATTCATCGTCTACTTTTAGTATACTAAACTGCTGACTAACTAGAGGTAGGGCCTAATGTGTAATAAAGCGTTACATAAACCTACTTTATGAAATTGGCAGTGCCAGTCTTCAAATTGATCATTGAAATGCAGTGTGCATCGGTCGCACAGGCATTGAAGTCGAAGACAATGTGACACAGACAATAAACTATTTGCGGTAAGAACACAATAGATGACTCTTTAAGTTAATATTTGGCGCGTGATTTATACTGGGTATCAAAATGATTAGTAATATCCGGTTCAATATTTTTAGGCTGGCAACTTTTTTCGTACACTCCATCATGTAGGTAGACAGAGAAACACTACGATGAATCACGATTTTTGTTGATATTTTGTTCTCTGAGTCATGAATTGATTCTTCTTCAAACAAAAGTCATTAGGTACAAATAATGTATCCAGTCCGAAGGCGGGTTTCCTCACTCCTTCCTTTATAATTCTAGGTAGCTACCTATACGATTATTTACCTACCTATAATAACTACAGGTCTGACAGCAAAAGGATTGCCCAAGTTTTACGTAAAGTCCCTTTCTAATACCTAGGTACTCTATAATCAAACCGCGACTCTGTCGGTCGTGTTTTACCCCATCTGAACATACTACATACAACAGTTTTGTTAACGTTAATTGTTGCAATGTGGATTTTTACGATTATAAAATAATCTATGGAAGTTAATTGAATACAAACAATTTGTGTAATTTATTAAATATTTTTTGTTAAAATAATTGCAGTGTTTACCTACTTAGTAGTACCTACCTACCATAGCAACCTACTCACTTTTTACGAGTATCCTATAGGTCTTATATCTCTATACGTTAAATACCTGATTTCATGAGTCAGTAGGTAGTTCAAAATCAGTATAACATTCAAGTCACGAATTGGTAATGCAACTACAGTGCGGCCGCCGAGATAATGCGTTTCTGACACATCACTGAAATTACAAGGGACATTCTGAAGAAAATAAAATCCTAAGAAAACACTGAACCATCCGTTGAAAGTCCCATTGCAATAAAATTTGGCTTTTCCGAGATTACCTACCGACCAAAACATTAACAGGTGTCAGAAACACATTCTCTCGGCGGCCGCACTGTAGGTACAATCAGCGAAAGGACATTTAAATTCACCTACTTTACTATAAATTTCAACAATCTTTTGGGGATCAACAATTGCGTGAGTTTACTTCATGTTGTAAGAAATTGCACTTGTGATGACATTGCTTAAGCAAGTTTCTCGATGTTTTGTAAAATGCAGGCAATAATCGCGTTTTTAAATGCTATACAATATCCATTATAAGACCGAAGACGGTAATCGATGAACATGTTTTCTCAACCAAGTGTTATTCTACACTCGCCATCAAAATATCAAAATTATAAAAATTATTGCTATTTTCGTAAAATAACCTTCCTCACAGTTTTTTTTTTTTTGATACTACTAAGTTCGTAAACAAGCATACGGCCCGCCTGATGGTAAGCGGTTACCGTAGCCATATGGAAGCTTGCAACACGAGAAGCATCGCTCACGCGTTACCGACCTTTCCCACCTATGAGCTCTTACTTTAGCTATGCGACCTTACTTACGGGCAGGAACTCAACTTTACACAACATAAAATTATTTGGCTGTGGTATTCTGTAAGGTGGAGGTACTTCCCCAGACGAGCTGCTCTTTAAGCGAATAAACGCTATGCTCTACCTCTATCATAAACGCAATGCTCTACCTCTCTCATAAACGCTATGCTCTACCTCTATCATAAACGCTATGCTCTACCTCTCTCATAAACGATATGCTCTACCTCTATCATAAACGCTATGCTCTACCTCTCTTAAAAACGATATGCTCTACCTCTCTCAAATCATAAGTGTAAAGTTAATCATAAGTGCTCAAATTAATTCTTTGAATTTCAATAATAATATCAACTACGAGATTACTAGTAAAACTATATTATACCTAATAAGAGTCTAGTTGTTCGTAACCTGTTGAAATGTACCTAATTTCCATCAATCCAATCCCTTTATCAAAGCAGTACTAATAAAATAACATTGTACGTGCTTTTGCTGAGCTATTAGGTACTATTTGAGCAGAATAGCTGCACGTCTTAGCAACAATTAACCGCCTTTTACACCGGTTTTTCCACTTCATTTCTCAAACAAGTAATTAATATTTTTGCCGCTCTCTAATTTCAAATAAGTAACCCCATTGTTTATTTTTTGCATATGTTTACACTGCGGTGTTACCACACGCCAAAACAATTGGTGTTTGTTTAGCAACAGCGGCGGGTCTATTTCCTAAGTTTGGTGGTAATCGTACTAATGTCATTTTGAAGTCTGATTAAGTTTTGGTGATCATCGTGGTATCACGTAACTGTCACACGACCACCAGTCAAACGATTACCACTAAAGACCACTGAATGAATGAAAACCCTATGTTTTTGACACATGATTATCATTTTTTGATATCACGTAAGAAAAAAAAAAAAAAAAAAAACGAAAACGATTAAGTTTCGCTAATGTCAAATGAAGACGGGGACTAATGTGCTCCCTTCTTCAGCTAAATTTATCATATTTTGTATATTTTTTGCATTTTATTGTTATATTCTCATAGTGTTTGCGTAAATATTAAGTGCTGTTTCTTGGTTTTCGTATTTTTTTGTATATTTCATGTGTACTGAGCGTGAAATGGCGAGAGCGTATTTGCTGGGATTTGCGGAGGATAAACGCTTAAAGTCAAGAGGAAGGATAGAGTGGAGGATGCAGAGGGACTTAAGCAGGCCCATGCTGCTACCGGAGACTCCGTTCTCAGATAATTTCATCCTTTGAAACGTATAAAACCTATAGGTTATAACCTTGTTCCGAAACTATTATTACCTACTTTTAAAGCTCTAACAACAGTACCTACTCAAAGTTATTTCACTAGATATTGCCACTTATAAGGCCAATATCACAATGCTTTGCAAGAACTTGATCCCGCTTATGGCATCCACAAAAAGAGTTACTGCTGTGCCTCCAGAAATCAGGAACCTTACAACACATTAAAACAAACAGAATATAGAATCAAGGCTTTTTAATATATAAGCCACCTTCTCAATGATGTACAAATCACATGCCTACTTCTATTAAATGAGCTGGGTGATATACTTAACTACCTAACTTAAAAGTTTCTAACGAGCACTGGTCTTACAGATACTGGCAGCATTCTATGTGAGCGGAGCGGCAGTTATCAAGGCAATATAGGGAAAACAGCTCTCTTAACCTATCACAGACCGACGGATTGTCTGATGGCAGTCACAAATTTGCTAAATCGCCTCACATCTTGAGAAAATATGTACAAAATATTTTTTCTAAGAACTCACTCAGATAGAGATAAAATTTCAAAGAGGTAAGTAAGGTTATTTTTATAACTTTCAGTTTATTCTGATAATGTTTACACTTTCAACAAAATAAGAACATTATGAATGTAATTCACAAACTCAAACCAAAAGGTTAGGTAATAATGTTGTTTTAGATTCATAGAGAAATTTGCATTTCCTGGGGTTTTAGGGTGCATTGATGGTACATAATGCTATCATTCACCCCAAGGACAATAAGGAAGTATACTTCAACAGGAAGTATAACCACTCCCTTAATGTCATGGTGGTATGTTATTCTAAAACATTGTGAGTTATTTTATTTAATTTGCTTATAAAATTTGGCTATTTGTTTTGCAGATTTGTGATCCAGATTTACGAATTTTACTTGCGAGGCATGACACACATTTGGAACTGCAGCCCTGTGAAAGAAGACATGTCGCATCAAGAAATGCAGTTTTATGTATAAGTACTATTTTAATTAGTTAGAGAATAGTTGTACCTATGTATAAGATGATATATTAGTTTTATATTGAATAGCTTTAAGTAGTAGTTATTGTATTGAATTAGTTTGTGAATAAGATTTAGTTTTCTGTATATCTATAATTTTTATATAGAATAGGATTATGTATAGGCATTGTATTAATTTAGTTTTATATGGAATATGTTTTGATAGATACCTTAGTTTTATATAGAATAGGGTTATGTATAGAAATAATATTCATTTAGTAGAATAAGAATTGTTCATATATATTTATTGTATTAAATTAATTATTCATATATTAATATTTTCACATAATCTGTAACAATTTTAGTAGATTGCCATTTTATATACATGTTTACTGTCATAATTTGTATCAGTAATTTAAGAGATTCATTTATTTGTTATTGTATGTACACTTTATAGTATTAGAATTGTGATTTGTAGTAAATAAGTCGTCTTTATTATTTAACCTATTTAAGGTAGGTTATTTACTATTGTCACAGAATATTCAATAGTAGCTATAGTATATACACTAGATTGATTATTAGTAATTTCTGCATTTACTTAACATTATAAATGTGAAAGGAAGTTTGTTTGTCACCTCTTGAACCTTGTTAAATATGTATATGATATTGTATACCTGGAATTTATCAAGTAGTAATTTGAGTCACACCTTTTACAGTAAATAAAAAGCACAATAAACAATCATTTATTAAATTAAAACTATTTGTTACACATGAAAAATTATAAAATAATAATTGCTTAGTTTATTTCCGACAATCTTCTCAGCAAAAACAACCTTCCGAAATAGTGGTACAGTTTATTAATATGCCTGATATAACTTATTTGATTAAAAACCTATTTGAAATAAGAATTGTATTATTTTTTATTAATTGGTGCAATATAATTATATAGAGATAATAACAAATACCATTATCAGTTCCCTATGTAGGCATTCAAATTCATTTATTATGATTAAGCACTAAGAAGGCACTCCAAAATGACGAACAATGATTTGAATCGAACAACTGGGACACAATTCGAACCATTGTCTGTATTTTGGACTATGGCAGACATGGTGGCCATGGCTGCTGCCAAACTCTTCACTGCATCTGAAAGTCTCTTCTCTGCAGCCACCCTGCGCTCCTCAATCTGCAGTGCTCTGGCAGTGGGCCCACTGCAATGGGCGAAGGTGGCAGCTTCTTTGGAAGTGGCTGTATTGTCCTCAGTTGTAACCTGAAAGCAGTATTATATACCTTTTAACCAAAGCCTTCCTCCTCATTAATATTGAGTATATGACAGATAATATTTAATTACAAGAAATATCATCCTAGTCCTATAAAATGTGAATATAATTATATACACTATTCCAAAAATCAAGATACATAACATTGTCACTTTTTGTAGGTAGCTTTACAAGACATGCCCTATAAATACAATAATAAGTTAGTGCGCTAAGTATGGGGCAGAGCATAATGAAAATCATAAGAGTAAACATACATTCAGTAAACAAATGACATGATAGGTACTTAAATAACCTTATGAATTACTTACATCTTCACTTATCCGGGGTTTTGATGTCACCAATCCCAACAGCGTTAAGCTGGGATATGAAGGCGGTCCGCCGCGGCCGTAGCTTGTGGATCTGCCGAGCTTGTGGCCCAGACGACAAATTTTATTCGCCGGCATTCTAGAATTTTAATACGATATAATCATTGGACACATCGTCACGTGTCCAACTTTAGGTGGACAGAGATAATGTAGCCTTAGGGCGAGGTGCTTAGGGCCCTTATGGTGTAATATACTCTTGTATACTCTGAAAGATTTTAGTCCAGCAAGAAGGTATAGGTACTTTAAAGTAGCTAGTTTAAAGGAGTGATTATATTTTTGTGGTCTACTTTCTTGTATTTTGATCACAAACTTTAACTCTCTAAGTATATACTGTAGTCTTTGCTTTAACTTTTATCGTTTGTTTTGTTATTATACGACGTTTTAGGTTAGGTACGAGTGTTGCCAGACTCATCTTACTAATTTTCAGCCAAAACATTTTCTAGATATAATTTCTTTTACTTATAATTGAGCTACTTATGCCAATTTAGATCTAATGCATACTTTTACACTTAAATAATTGAAATAATACATATCTGTTATGAAAACAATGTGTAATCCAATAAGATAAAGTAGCTACTAAAAAATATCATCGGACTTTTATAACGTTCTAGTAACACTGCTTTGCACGTTCGGTTTTTTCATTTTATTCCTTTATTTTTATGATTCACAAAGAACGCTCTAGGAAGCAAATAACAAACGGTAAATATGTTTTAACTCGACAACAATTGGAACCCTAATTTAATATAAATTAATAATTGCATTTAAAGTAACTTTAAAAATGTATCAACGCGTGGCTAAGTTGAATAAACGAAACTCTATTATCATTCACTCACGACCACCATTAAGTGTGTACTTTTTACAAAATAGCATTTTGGTGGTAATGAAACCACCGGCGGGTCTATTTCCTAAAATTGGTGCGTACGTTTTGAAGAAGATTATCGATAATCATCCGGTGGTTTCATTACCACCAAAATGCTATTTTGTAAAAAGTACACACTTAATGGTGGTCGTGAGTGAATGATAATAGAGTTTCGTTTATTCATCTTAGCCACGCGTTGATACATTTTTAAAGTTACTTTAAATGCAATTATTAATTTATATTAAATTAGGGTTCCAATTGTTGTCAAGTTAAAACATATTTACCGTTTGTTATTTGCTTCCTAGAGCGTTATTTGTGAATCATAAAAATAAAGGAATAAAATGAAAAAACCGAACGCGCAAAGCAGTGTTACTAGAACGTTATAAAAGTCCGATGATATTTTTTAGTAGCTACTTTATCTTATTGGATTACACATTGTTTTCATAACAGATATGTATTATTTCAATTATTTAAGTGTAAAAGTATGCATTAGATCTAAATTGGCATAAGTAGCTCAATTAAAAGTAAAAGAAATTATATCTAGAAAATGTTTTGGCTGAAAATTAGTAAGATGAGTCTGGCAACACTCGTACCTAACCTAAAACGTCGTATAATAACAAAACAAACGATAAAAGTTAAAGTTTGTGATCAAAATACAAGAAAGTAGACCACAAAAATATAATCACTCCTTTAAAGTACCTATACCTTCTTGCTGGACTAAAATCTTTCAGAGTATACAAGAGTATATTACACCATAAGGGCCCTAAGCACCTCGCCCCAGTATATACTGTAGTCTTTGCCTCGCCCTAAGGCTACATTATCTCTGTCCACCTAAAGTTGGACACGTGACGATGTGTCCAATGATTATATCGTATTAAAATTCTAGAATGCCGGCGAATAAAATTTGTCGTCTCTGGGCCACAAGCTCGGCAGATCCACAAGCTACGGCCGCCTTCATATCCCAGCTTAACGCTGTTGGGATTGGTGACATCAAAACCCCGGATAAGTGAAGATGTAAGTAATTCATAAGGTTATTTAAGTACCTATCTTGTCATTTGTTTTCTGAATGTATGTTTACTCTTATGATTTTCATTATGCTCTGCCCTATACTTAGCGCACTAACTTATTATTGTATTTATAGGGCATGTCTTGTAAAGCTACCTACAAAAAGTGACAATGTTATGTATCTTGATTTTTGGAATAGTGTATATAATTATATTCACATTTTATAGGACTAGGATGATATTTCTTGTAATTAAATATTATCTGTCATATACTCAATATTAATGAGGAGGAAGGCTTTGGTTAAAAGGTATATAATACTGCTTTCAGGTTACAACTGAGGACAATACAGCCACTTCCAAAGAAGCTGCCACCTTCGCCCATTGCAGTGGGCCCACTGCCAGAGCACTGCAGATTGAGGAGCGCAGGGTGGCTGCAGAGAAGAGACTTTCAGATGCAGTGAAGAGTTTGGCAACAGCCATGGCCACCATGTCTGCCATAGTCCAAAATCGATTCAAATCATTGTTCGTCATTTTGGAGTGCCTTCTTAGTGCTTAATCATAATAAATGAATTTGAATGCCTACATAGGGAACTGATAATGGTATTTGTTATTATCTCTATATAATTATATTGCACCAATTAATAAAAAATAATACAATTCTTATTTAAAATAGATTTTTAATCAAATAAGTTATATCAGGCATATTAATAAACTGTACCACTATTTCGGAAGGTTGTTTTTGCTGAGAAGATTATCGGAAAGAAACTACCAAATATTATTTTATAATTTTTCATGTGTAACAAATAGTTTTAATTTAATAAATGATTGTTTATTGTGCTTTTTATTTACTGTAAAAGGTGTGACTCAAATTACTACTTGATAAATTCCAGGTATACAATATCATATACATATTTAACAAGGTTCAAGAGGTGACAAACAAACTTCCTTTCACATTTATAATGTTAAGTAAATGCAGAAATTACTAATAATCAATCTAGTGTATATACTATAGCTACTATTGAATATTCTGTGACAATAGTAAATAACCTACCTTAAATAGGTTAAATAATAAAGACGACTTATTTACTACAAATCACAATTCTAATACTATAAAGTGTACATACAATAACAAATAAATGAATCTCTTAAATTACTGATACAAATTATGACAGTAAACATGTATATAAAATGGCAATCTACTAAAATTGTTACAGATTATGTGAAAATATTAATATATGAATAATTAAACCTATTCTATCATTAATTTAATACAATAAATATATATGAACAATTCTTATTCTACTAAATGAATATTATTTCTATACATAACCCTATTCTATATAAAACTAAGGTATCTATCAAAACATATTCCATATAAAACTAAATTAATACAATGCCTATACATAATCCTATTCTATATAAAAATTATAGATATACAGAAAACTAAATCTTATTCACAAACTAATTCAATACAATAACTACTACTTAAAGCTATTCAATATAAAACTAATATATCATCTTATACATAGGTACACCTATTCTCTATACAACTAATTAAAATAGTACTTATACATAAAACTGCATTTCTTGATGCAACATGTGTTCTTTCACAGGGCTGCAGTTCCAAATGTGTGTCATGCCTCGCAAGTAAAATTCGTAAATCTGGATCACAAATCTGCAAAACAAATAGCCAAATTTTATAAGCATATTAAATAAAATAACTCACAATGTTTTAGAATAACAAACCACCATGACATTTAGGGAGTGGTTATACTTCCAGTTGAAGTATACTTCCTTATTGTCCTTCGGGTGAATGATAGCATATGTACCATCAATGCACCCTAAAACCCCAGGAAATGCAAATTTCGCTATGAATCTAAAACAACATTATTACCTAACCTTTTGGTTTGAGTTTGTGAATTACATTCATAATGTTCTTATTTTGTTGAAAGTGTAAACCTTATCAGAATAAACTGAAAGTTATAAAAATAACCTTACTTACCTCTTTGAAATTTTATCTCAATCTGAGTGAGTTCTTAGAAAAAATATTTTGTACATATTTTCTCAAGATGTGAGGCGATTTAGCAAATTTGTGACTGCCATCAGACAATCCGTCGGTCTGTGATAGGTTAAGAGAGCTGTTTTCCCTATATTGCCTTGATAACTGCCGCTCCGCTCACATAGAATGCTGCCAGTATCTGTAAGACAAGTGCTTGTTAGAAACTTTTAAGTTAGGTAGTTAAGTATATCACCCAGCTCATTTAATAGAAGTAGGCATGTGATTTGTACATCATTGAGAAGGTGGCTTATATATTAAAAAGCCTTGATTCTAAATTCTATGTTTGTTTTAATGTGTTGTAAGGTTCCTGATTTCTGGAGGCACAGCAGTAACTCTTTTTGTGGATGCCATAAGCGTGATCAAGTTCTTGCAAAGCATTGTGATATTGGCCTTATAAGTGGCAATATCTAGTGAAATAACTTTGAGTAGGTACTGTTGTTAGAGCTTTAAAAGGGTAAGTAGGTAATAATAGTTTCGGAACAAGGTTATACCTATAGATTTTATACGTTTCAAAGGATGAAATTATCTGAGAACGGAGTCTCCGGTAGCAGCATGGGCCTGCTTAAGTCCCTCTGCATCCTCCACTCTATCCTTCCTCTTGACTTTAAGCGTTTATCCTCCGCAAATCCCAGCAAATACGCTCTCGCCATTTCACGCTCAGTACACATGAAATATACAAAAAAATACGAAAACCAAGAAACAGCACTTAATATTTACGCAAACACTATGAGAATATAGAAATAAAATGCAAAAACTATACAAAATATGATAAATTTAGCTGAAGAAGGGAGCACATTAGTCCCCGGCTTCATTTGACATTAGCGAAACTTAATCGTTTTCGTTTTTTTTTTTTTTTTTTCTTACGTGATACCAAAAAATGATAATCATGTGTCAAAAACATAGGGTTTTCATTCATTCAGTGGTCTTTAGTGGTAATCGTTTGACTGGTGGTCGTGTGACAGTTACGTGATACCACGATGATCACCAAAACTTAATCAGACTTCAAAATGACATTAGTACGATTACCACCAAACTTAGGAAATAGACCCGCGGATGATTATCGATAATCTTCTTCAAAACGTACGCACCAATTTTAGGAAATAGACCCGCTGCTGGTCTATTTCCTAAGTTTGGTGGTAATCGTACTAATGTCATTTTGAAGTCTGATTAAGTTTTGGTGATCATCGTGGTATCACGTAACTGTCACACGACCACCAGTCAAACGATTACCACTAAAGACCACTGAATGAATGAAAACCCTATGTTTTTGACACATGATTATCATTTTTTGGTATCACGTAAGAAAAAAAAAAAAAAAAAACGAAAACGATTAAGTTTCGCTAATGTCAAATGAAGCCGGGGACTAATGTGCTCCCTTCTTCAGCTAAATTTATCATATTTTGTATAGTTTTTGCATTTTATTTCTATATTCTCATAGTGTTTGCGTAAATATTAAGTGCTGTTTCTTGGTTTTCGTATTTTTTTGTATATTTCATGTGTACTGAGCGTGAAATGGCGAGAGCGTATTTGAAACTATTATTACCTACTAACCCTTTTAAAGCTCTAACAACAGTACCTACTCAAAGTTATTTCACTAGATATTGCCACTTATAAGGCCAATATCACAATGCTTTGCAAGAACTTGATCCCGCTTATGGCATCCACAAAAAGAGTTACTGCTGTGCCTCCAGAAATCAGGAACCTTACAACACATTAAAACAAACATAGAATATAGAATCAAGGCTTTTTAATATATAAGCCACCTTCTCAATGATGTACAAATCACATGCCTACTTCTATTAAATGAGCTGGGTGATATACTTAACAACCTAACTTAAAAGTTTCTAACAAGCACTTGTCTTACAGATACTGGCAGCATTCTATGTGAGCGGAGCGGCAGTTATCAAGGCAATATAGGGAAAACAGCTCTCTTAACCTATCACAGACCGACGTATTGTCTGATGGCAGTCACAAATTTGCTAAATCGCCTCACATCTTGAGAAAATATGTACAAAATATTTTTTCTAAGAACTCACTCAGATTGAGATAAAATTTCAAAGAGGTAAGTATGGTTATTTTTATAACTTTCAGTTTATTCTGATAAGGTTTACACTTTCAACAAAATAAGAACATTATGAATGTAATTCACAAACTCAAACCAAAAGGTTAGGTAATAATGTTGTTTTAGATTCATAGAGAAATTTGCATTTCCTGGGGTTTTAGGGTGCATTGATGGTACATATGCTATCATTCACCCGAAGGACAATAAGGAAGTATACTTCAACTGGAAGTATAACCACTCCCTAAACGTCATGGTGGTTTGTTATTCTAAAACATTGTGAGTTATTTTATTTAATATGCTTATAAAATTTGGCTATTTGTTTTGCAGATTTGTGATCCAGATTTACGAATTTTACTTGCGAGGCATGACACACATTTGGAACTGCAGCCCTGTGAAAGAACACATGTTGCATCAAGAAATGCAGTTTTATGTATAAGTACTATTTTAATTAGTTGTATAGAGAATAGGTGTACCTATGTATAAGATGATATATTAGTTTTATATTGAATAGCTTTAAGTAGTAGTTATTGTATTGAATTAGTTTGTGAATAAGATTTAGTTTTCTGTATATCTATAATTTTTATATAGAATAGGATTATGTATAGGCATTGTATTAATTTAGTTTTATATGGAATATGTTTTGATAGATACCTTAGTTTTATATAGAATAGGGTTATGTATAGAAATAATATTCATTTAGTAGAATAAGAATTGTTCATATATATTTATTGTATTAAATTAATTATTCATATATTAATATTTTCACATAATCTGTAACAATTTTAGTAGATTGCCATTTTATATACATGTTTACTGTCATAATTTGTATCAGTAATTTAAGAGATTTGTTATTGTATGTACACTTTATAGTATTAGAATTGTGATTTGTAGTAAATAAGTCGTCTTTATTATTTAACATATTTAAGGTAGGTTATTTACTATTGTCACAGAATATTCAATAGTAGCTATAGTATATACACTAGATTGATTATTAGTCATTTCTGCATTTACTTAACATTATAAATGTGAAAGGAAGTTTGTTTGTCACCTCTTGAACCTTGTTAAATATGTATATGATATTGTATACCTGGAATTTATCAAGTAGTAATTTGAGTCACACCTTTTACAGTAAATAAAAAGCACAATAAACAATCATTTATTAAATTAAAACTATTTGTTACACATGAAAAATTATAAAATAATATTTGCTTAGTTTCTTTCCGACAATCTTCTCAGCAAAAACAACCTTCCGAAATAGTGGTACAGTTTATTAATATGCCTGATATAACTTATTTGATTAAAAATCTATTTCAAATAAGAATTGTATTATTTTTTATTAATTGGTGCAATATAATTATATAGAGATAATAACAAATACCATTATCAGTTCCCTATGTAGGCATTCAAATTCATTTATTATGATTAAGCACTAAGAAGGCACTCCAAAATGACGAACAATGATTTGAATCGAACAACTGGGACACAATTCGAACCATTGTCTGTATTTTGGACTATGGCAGACATGGTGGCCATGGCTGCTGCCAAACTCTTCACTGCATCTGAAAGTCTCTTCTCTGCAGCCACCCTGCGCTCCTCAATCTGCAGTGCTCTGGCAGTGGGCCCACTGCAATGGGCGAAGGTGGCAGCTTCTTTGGAAGTGGCTGTATTGTCCTCAGTTGTAACCTGAAAGCAGTATTATATACCTTTTAACCAAAGCCTTCCTCCTCATTAATATTGAGTATATGACAGATAATATTTAATTACAAGAAATATCATCCTAGTCCTATAAAATGTGAATATAATTATATACACTATTCCAAAAATCAAGATACATAACATTGTCACTTTTTGTAGGTAGCTTTACAAGACATGCCCTATAAATACAATAATAAGTTAGTGCGCTAAGTATAGGGCAGAGCATAATGAAAATCATAAGAGTAAACATACATTCAGTAAACAAATGACATGATAGGTACTTAAATAACCTTATGAATTACTTACATCTACACTTATCCGGGGTTTTGATGTCACCAATCCCAACAGCGTTAAGCTGGGATATGAAGGCGGCCCGCCGCGGCCGTAGCTTGTGGATCTGCCGAGCTTGTGGCCCAGAGACGACAAATTTTATTCGCCGGCATTCTAGAATTTTAATACGATATAATCATTGGACACATCGTCACGTATCCAACTTTAGGTGGACAGATATAATGTAGCCTTAGGGCGAGGTGCTTAGGGCCCTTATGGTGTAATATACTCTTGTATACTCTGAAAGATTTTAGTCCAGCAAGAAGGTATAGGTACTTTAAAGTAGCTAGTTTAAAGGAGTGATTATATTTTTGTGGTCTACTTTCTTGTATTTTATCACAAACTTTAACTTTTATCGTTTGTTTTGTTATTATACGACGTTTTAGGTTAGGTACGAGTGTTGCCAGACTCATCTTACTAATTTTCAGCCAAAACATTTTCTAGATATAATTTCTTTTACTTTTAATTGAGCTACTTATGCCAATTTAGATCTAATGCATACTTTTAAACTTAAATAATTGAAATAATACATATCTGTTATGAAAACAATGTGTAATCCAATAAGATAAAGTAGCTACTAAAAAATATCATCGGACTTTTATAACGTTCTAGTAACACTGCTTTGCACGTTCGGTTTTTTCATTTTATTCCTTTATTTTTATGATTCACAAAGAACGCTCTAGGAAGCAAATAACAAACGGTAAATATGTTTTAACTTGACAACAATTGGAACCCTAATTTAATATAAATTAATAATTGCATTTAAAGTAACTTTAAAAATGTATCAACGCGTGGCTAAGTTGAATAAACGAAACTCTATTATCATTCACTCACGACCACCATTAAGTGTGTACTTTTTACAAAATAGCATTTTGGTGGTAATGAAACCACCGGATGATTATCGATAATCTTCTTCAAAACGTACGCACCAATTTTAGGAAATAGACCCGCAGGTCAGTTGCCACGTGAGACGCATGTTGAGATTGATTCAAAGTACGCTGCTATTTAATTATTTGCATTTAAATTAGGTAGGCTACCGAGGTCAGAATATTTGGTAATTGTTTTTACTGCAGGCAACATTGAATACGTACTTGTTTTTTGCCTCCGAGGTATACATTTGTAGCGATGACATAACTGACGTCCAATGCTGCGACGAAGGTAGTATGTTCGAATCCTACGAAAGCTTTTGGTAAAATGAAATCATAATGCATGAGTAAACAAAAGTTGAAAAAGTTGAAGTTGAAAATTAGTATTCAAATTATTTTTGTGCAATGTTTATTAGGTGCAAATACTCGAATAGATAACATCACAAAATAACGTACTAAATTACTAATGTAGAGTTTATGTTTAACGTTTAACGTAACGTTTTTGTTTTTGTACTTTTGAATATAGCAAGTTTACCCTATTATCAGTACGTACCTGAGTAACGGAATTTAAACAACAAAATTATATTTATAATACGTGTGAGCCCATTGTGTCGTGTGATCCATATAATAAAATTTAGGAAGTACTTAAATACAATACAAATAATAAGGAACTTGGCAAGGTTACAGGGAAGTCATATCATTCACAAGACTACAGACACTAAAGTTGTCGCCGCGTCGTGCAAAATTAGTATTCAACGACAAATGTCGCCTCCGTGTCGTGAATCGTAAAGGAAAGTGAAAACGCGCTCAAGATGCCATAACGGAACTTTCTGGCCATTGTATTCCTCTGAGCTATTAGCTATATTGACCACGGCTGTCATAGTGCCGTGAAATGGACTGTTTGGCTTACGATGAGGAATTCATAAGATTCATTGTTTTGCAAAACGTCTTATTGTAGGCAAAATATGTTTTGGTCATATTTGGTATGGTAGTGGCAAAGACCGGAATAACACTTATTTCCGATTTAGCTTGTCCTAACTCACTTTTTATTTGAACTTGAATGGCCCTACACAACACAAGATATAATTATAACACGTCGACTGTCGCCAAGCACCGGTTTTGTTCCAGCATCTGCACTTGAGAGCCAGTTTCATTCTCGTCTTTCAAGCTTATTTATCTATTGTTGAATGAAAACGTAAGTAATTTTCAAAACACTGCTATTTCTAATGACATTTTCATAAATGCTCATAGCTCACTCATAGGTACCTATCTACTTCAATTATTTCAAAATGTTCTATCGCTTCTTAGCGATAAGACCGCCCATTGTACAGTAATTAATTTTAACTACTTTTGTTCTCTATGTTGTTTTTGTTTTTTGGTGTACAATAAAGAGTTATCTATCTATCTATCTAACGATATATGCGAACGCATAACAACCCTTATTCATATAACCAATTTTTAACCTAGGCGCATCGCAAAGTGCATTTTAGATTTTCTATCAAAGCTTTTACATCCGCGTTGATTTACCACAACGGCTTACGCCATCTATTCTCGCTCAATTTAATTGACTCCATTACTCAAATGACAATGTGAGGTCGACTTCACGAACGTTTGCTTTCTCCGAAAGTGTATTTTGCAACTTGTATGTTAAACGTATGGGGCTAGTTGGTTTCTTATTCAGACGGTTTGAATTTAAAAAAGAAGGGCATTGACCCTATATCGGTTATGAAAGCATGGTATCTTTAGATCATAGAAATAAATATACCTAGAAAGAACGTCGCCATACTACACTAATATACAAAACAGGCCAACTTTTATAGGCTGCTGCGCGTAACAGCTACGTTTTACGCTCCCTCTGCGTCATTCTGCTTGTCATATTGACGTTCATAATGATAGTAGTTGTTAAAATATTCCAATTAAAATCGGGAGAAATTTAAATATTGATCATTATTTTGCATTTTTATTTATTTTTATTTGATTTAGCCCCTAACAGTTAGAGCGTATTTTTATCGACGCGTGCACAGCTGCTACACTCTATCTGGATGTATCCTTAATCAAAGCTTTAGATATTTACTTTTTTTTAAACAAGTATTGATCTGTGTAAACGTTCTTTAGTCCTTTAGACCGATTGTCGATGATGTTTATATCATAGTTATAATGTTAAAAATTTAATAAATAAATGGCAAAGGTTGGGATCCATTCTTCATAATAACAACATTTTTATCCTACAAGAAGTTTAAAAAAAATCACAAACATAGTAATACATTATAAATTTACTTTTTAATGGTACAAGAATGTAAAAAAATAAATTAATATTCGTGATATTATGTACAGATAACATATCACGAAATAATGCTAGTTTGTATTACGACGGTAGGTAGTATCTTATTAACTCTGTGGTACCTACTGCCTAATATTTATTTGCTTGTTATTTGCCATTTGTCTCCACAGTTTGTCTCCCTCCTGCTGTTTCTTTAATGTCGTCGACCCATCTCCTTGATGGTCTTCCTCTTTTCCTATTTCCAATTTCCATATTACGACTCGTTTCGTCCATCGGCCGTCTTGTATTCTGGCTATATGACCTGCCCATTTCCACTTCAATTTCATAGAGTGTAGTAGGAATGGCAAAGGCTAGAGACAGAGAGCAATGGAAAAAAATGGAGGAGGCCTTTACCCTACACAGAGGGGTACTCATTAATAAAAAAAAATAAAGAAGAATTCTGTTAAATAAAATTGAAAATCGATTGAAATTAATATTGAAATTTAAATTAACTAATATCAATTAAATTATAATAATATCTCAAATTCATCATTATTCAAATTGTTTCATTAGCAGATACAAAATTATTATTATTTTCTTTTGTTGCATGTAAACAAAAAATCATAGAAATAAATATACATAGAAAGAACGTCGCCATACTACACGAATATACAAAACAACTTTTATAGGCTGCTGCGCGTAACAGCTACGTTTTACGCTCCCTCTGCGACATTCTGCTTGTCATAATGACGTTCATAATGATAGTAGTTGTTAAAATATTCCAATTAAAATCGGGAGAAATTTAAATATTGATCATTATTTTACATTTTTATTTATTTTTATTTGATTTAGCCCCTAACAGTTAGAGCGTATTTTTATCGACGCGTGCACAGCTGCGACACTCTATCTGGATGTATCCTTAATCAAAGCAAAAAATATGTAGAATTGCATGAAATGAGAAATAAAACTTATTTATTTATTATTATTATTATTTATTGCCTCATGATAAGTATATTCAAAAGTGGCTCCAAATGGTTCGTGTAATATTACACGCGGTACTGCTCTCCAGTTCTCTTTTCTTGTGTTGAACTTGGCTTGCCACAAGCGTGTCTAGATTATTTTTATTCTTCTTTTCATTTGGTTTGGGAATTAACATCACAATAAAACAATACGGTAAAACAATATCAATACTTTTTTGTCGAACGAATCATGCATGTGTGAAAAGGATAATAAACTGTCATGTTTATATAGCTCTCTTTGAGTGAAAATTTCGTGAACATACGAACTTTCTGTTTTTTGTACAACTTCACGTTCTGTATTATGTCGATTTGCAAATATAACTTACAAGAAAGCTTATAAGTCACAGTTAAAAATCCACAGGTTTATAAAGAAATGTACTTATATACCTACTAAGTCACATATAACTATGAGGCTGATACACTTAGAACTAAAAAGTTCTAAATTTAATTATTCACCTTAGGCCTCTTAAAGCATTTATGAACTGACTCTATAAGACTCCGGCAAGGGATTCAGGAAAGCCATTAGATATACACCTCAAACATTCCTGTATTAACTATAAGTTTATGTAACTAATGAGATAGTTTTAAGGCGATAACAGCTCATATAATGGCGGACGGCAAATTCTGTGGCGAAAGTCATGAGTTCGAATCCTATAATGACCTGCTTTCGGTGAGGGAAAACATCGAGAGGAAATCACGCGGTGATTAGATACTTTTTAGAACAAAACACAAGTTTGTCCATAGTCCTATCCATAGAGAAATAATGTATCGATAACAATTAACAATATTACCTTGTGCGAAGCGTGAGCAGTTTGCATATAATTTAGGTTACTGTCAGAAAAAAATACGATACGAGTTCCCTTGAACGATTTAACCACATCGTTCAAGCGAGTTCCTTGTCATTTGGTCTCGGTAACATTTTTAAAATTTGTATCGATAAACAACGAGATTTAGTAGTTCAGAGAAGTATTTAGTCGTTCAACTATGAACAAGCAGTTCGTTTCAAGGCAGCGCGGGAGCGGTGATCAAACCCGTGTCACACTCACAGCACATATACTAGTACAATCGCTCTTATTCTATCTCTGACCTCTGTGGTTCTGTGCCTCTGTGGCTTATCCAAAGGTAAGCAAGCATACACAGAATTTGAATTAATAGTATAATCATTATTATTACATTTAATTTGCTTGCTGCTATTAGGTACTGCATAAACATATTAAAGCAATAAATTGGGAGCGAAAGTATTGCCCTGAGGTACACCCTACCAGTAAAACTTGTAGAACAACTTGCGATTAAAACTAAAAGTGAAGAACGCTTCATCGGAGAAAGTTATATTGAATAAAACAACTCTATGGTCAATTTATAGCGTGTTTCATTTTTACGGTAATTAATATATGGTATATAACAATATCGAAAGCGCGTAATTGTTCCTTCTGAACATGACATTATTGGATGACGACGAATTCATACTTTTTTTTTTTTTTTTTTTTTTTATGTCAATAGGTTGACAAACAGGCAGACGGTCCACCTGATGGTAAGTGGTCACCGCCGCCTATGGACATTTGCAATACCAAGGGGATTGCCGATGTGTTGCCGACCTTGAAGAGCTCTTTTCACGCCTTTTTTGAAGAACCCCATATCGTAGCGCTGAGGGAAAACCGTAATGGGGAGGTCATTCCACATCCTAATGGTCCGCAGTAGGAACGTCCGACTGAACCGTTGTGTGGACGATCGAGGCGGCTCGAGGATATGAGGATGAACTCCACATCGCCGGCGAGCGGTGCGGTGGTAGAAGGGTGATGACGGCACCAGGTCGAAAAGTTCTTTAGAACACTCCCCATTATATAGGCGATAGAACACACAAAGGGAGCCTATATCCCTCCGAATGCTGAGAGGTTCCAAACCGCCAGTGAGTTCAGGATCGCCAACAATACGAGTGGCCCGCCTTTGCACCGAGGCAAGTGGATCGAGCTGATAAGCGGGTGCGCCTGCCCAGAGGTGTGAGCAGTACTCCATATGCGGCCTAACCTGCGCTTTATATAGCTGCAGCCGCTGGAGTGGTGTAAAGTACCACTTAGACCTATTAAGCACACCCAGCTTTTTTGAAGCCAGCTTGGCTTTACTCTCCAAATGACCTCGAAACTGGACATCACTCGCAATGTCGACACCGAGGATCCCGATACTCTTTGAGATGATGAGGGGAGTGTCTTCGAACTTTGGTGCAACTACGAAAGGGGTTTTTTTCGTGGAGAACGCGCAGACCTGTGTCTTCGAAGGGTTAAATTTGACTAAATTAAGTCTTCCCCATTCCGAGACCCGCTCCAAGGAAGTCTCGACTTCAGACACAAGTTGCATTCGGCTTTCCTCCACCATGGACCGAGGGATGTTAGCACGGCCAGTATATTGGGCATCGCCGGTACTGTCATCCGCATAGCAGTGAACGCTGGGAATTTCCAGCATATCATTGATATGCAGGATGAACAGAGTGGGCGATAGCACGCAGCCTTGGGGTACGCCAGCATTAATATTCATGACGTCGGAGCAGCATCCGTCAACAGCGACTTTGATGCTCCGATCAGCAAGAAAGCTGGTCACCCAAGTGCACAAACCCTCGGGAATTCCATAAGACGGTAGCTTCGATAGAAGTGCCCTGTGCCAGACCCGGTCAAAGGCCTTAGCGATATCTAGGCTTACTGCCAATGCCTCGCCTTTATTCTCTATGGCTTCAGCCCATCGGTGCGTCAGGTAAACGAGAAGGTCACCAGCTGAACGACAATGACGAAAGCCGTACTGGCGGTCGCTTATCAGCTGGTGCTCCTCTAGGTACCTGAGCAGCTGAGTGTTGATGACCCGCTCCATCACCTTAGAGAGAAGGGAGGTTATCGCTATAGGTCTGTAGTTGGTCGGATCTGTTCGGTCCCCCTTTTTGGGAATCGGATGTACTAGGGCAGTCTTCCACGAAGAAGGAACACGTCCGGCGGTATAGGAAAGCCTGAAGAGGCGCGTCAACACTGGAGACAACTCTGGAGCACACGTCCTTAGCACAATGGCGGGGATGCCGTCTGGCCCACTCGATTTACGGACGTCAAGGGAGAGTAGAGCTCGCCGAACTGCGCTTTGCAAGAAGCGAACTTCTGGCATTGAGCTGTTGCACCGCGGGATAGTAGGCGGTGAGGCTCCCCCGTCATCAAATGTTGAGTTCGATGCAAAGATAGCAGCGAGAAGATCGGCCTTCTCCTTTGCAGTGTGAGCCAGATAGCCATCCGAAGCGTGCAATGGTGGAAGAGACGAACGACAGAAATTACCCTCGACAGCTTTGGCAAGCGACCAAAATGCTCGGCTCCCTGAAGGGAAACCAACAAGTCGATCACCAATTCTGCCGATGTGCTGGAACTTTGCTCTGGCAATTTGCTTCTTGCTGGACCAAGAGGCAGAATTGTATATTTTCCTCAGTTTGGATACATCCGGATCATTCCGAGCATGCGCTTGTGACCAGGCCCGATAGGCGTCTTGCTTAAGGTTAGAAGCCTTTGCACTGGACCCATCGAACCAGGGTTGACTCGTTCCGCCGATGGGTACTACAGAAGATGGAATATAACATTCCATGCCCTGCAATACGACATCAGCGACAGAGGCTGCGCAGCTGTCCGGATTATCTGTTGAGAAACAAAGCTGCCTCCATGGGTAGGACGCATAAAACTCCCGCAGTCCATCCCAATCTGCTGAACGATAATGCCAAACTTTGCGCGTCTCGCGGGGTCGAGATCTTCCTGGTTGCGCTAGTGGTACCTCAGATTTAACCAGGCAATGATCGGACGATCCCAAAGGGGCGCCGACGGAGACCTGGTAATTATCTGGATGCGTGGTCAGCAGAAGGTCCAACAAAGAGGGCTCATGGTTCTCGATATCTGGAATGCGGGTTACTTCCTGCACCAGTTGCGAGAAACCATAGGCCAGAGCAAAATCATGGATCGTTTTGCCTGCGTGGTCGGTCCGCGAAGACCCCAGCCACTCACTATGGTGAGCGTTAAAGTCCCCGAGGACAATTACCTCAGCTGCAGGATACCGTTCCAGCACACTGTCGGTTGCTTCTTGGACGCGTTCAAAAAAGCGAATTGTCTCAGCGTCGCCTCGATGAGACCTGTAGAGGCACGCGTATATACGGGTGGACCCACCGTAGTCTACGCGCACCCAGAGAGTAGACAGGTCTCTGTCTTCCAGGTTATTTAGACGTCGACAACAGATGCCCTCCCGGACGAACATGCATACCCCGGCCTTTGGAACGAACAAATGTTCGAGACTGTAGCCAGGGTAGTTAAGATACGATGTATCGGAAGGGCAGGCAATCTGTGTCTCCGTCAAAAAGAGCAAGGCCGGCGTCGCCGTCTCGAGATGGTGATGGACGGCGTTGATATTACTGTGAAGCCCCCTAATATTGCAAAAATCCACTCTTAGTGTGGAAGGGGGAACCGCTGAACGAAACCTTTGTCTTTTTTTACTCTTAACCATATTAAAAAATGCGAGAAAAGATAATTGTAGGAAGTGCGCAGTGCATATGATCGCAGAGGCAAAGGGCAACGGTATGGGTTCGACCCGAATGCAGCGACAAGTTGTGGGATTGACATGGGGGACGGAAGGGCCCCCGGTCCCCCCCGGGAGTGCCTGTCTGGTTCCACTCCGGTCTCCTCCCCCGGCAGGACAGACACTCGTCGGGATTATGCGCCTGTTGGCGGGACAGCCTCCTGGGCCGGAGGTTATAAGTAATGCCCAGGTTCGGGTCCCCTACTAACCGGCGGGCGGCCAGCGGACAGCCGTTTCACCGGGTCTCCCTGGCCCCCACGTCAACCCAACACGTCACACACACCGGAAATCGCCTAGATCACATCGCTGGACCCTACCATCATACACACTGCACAATTCGGGAGAGGGGAGCTGGCTCTCGTGAACCCTGTCGAAACACAGCGTACTGCTTCACGACAGACTTACTCACGAGGGTGGTCGCTAGCCAGTCGGACAAGGGTATGTCCTACCACCAAGCTGGGCGGCGTGAGAATTATGTGGGGCCGCCGCCTGTCCACCACAACCCGAAGCGGGATTCGAATAAAAAGCCAGAGCCTCGTTTGTTGGTCAGCAGGGTGCACCACGAGCAGGTGAGGTTGGCAAGGATCCAAAAGGTGTTATATGGACCCTTACACCCCAATACTGCATCATGTATTTTATCGCTAAGCTAAATTAAACTGTGTGGTTATCATTTGATAATATAATAAGGTAGAGCATAGCGTGTATTCGCTCAAAGAGAAGCTCGACTGGGGAAGAACTTCCACCTTACAGAATACGGCAGCCAAATAACTTTATGTTGTTTTCCTGCACGTGAGTATAGGTCCCCAGAGCTCATTGGGGACGGGGAAAGGGTAGGTAACGCGTTGTGCAAGCTATCATGGCTACGGTAACCACTTACTATCAGGCCGTGTCGTATGCTTGTTTAACGACTTTGATATATAAAATAATAATAATTTACTGAAAAATTTATATTATGGTAAATACAATGGTAAATACAATAAATGGTGACAATGGACACAAACATTAAAAAAAAAACAAAAAGATCGCGAAAACAAGAAGTTTACTTAAATCCAAAGAATTTAAAACGTCCAGAAGGATAGTCGCCTCTATGGCAACATGAAATAAACAAGCCAGAATTGACAGTATTTGACAGCCGTGCGCAGTACGAACTGAGAGCGATTTGCTCAGGGAGCCCCTCAAGCGGAGTGAAATTAAATGTCATGCTTTAGTAAGGCGGATTATCCATCTGGGTAGAGGCACGATGCCCTATGAAAATCTTTGCTTAAATCGTAGATTTACGAGAAAAAAATACATCAACCATAGAAGATCGTGATCGTGACCAAAATCAATAACATTTTAACAGTATTAAATCGAAAGTAATGTTTTAGTCGAGTGAAAGATATAATTTTGTTTCTTTTGTAACTAAATAGTTTAACAGCTCATAATTTATTTATGTTTTTTTCATTTATAATAATTTTATATAGGTATCTGTGCACGTTAAAGAAAGCTATTATTATATTTTGTTTTGAATAACGACATAAATAAGAGTTTGTCGTGACTTTTATAATTTGTTTTCTATATCCATCAGCTCGTTGGAGAAAATAGCTGTTTAGAATTTCTCCATCTTGAATTGGCGGCAAAAGATGTTATTAAACGCGATGATTTGTGGTTGTAGAGGAAAAGGGTAGTTTGTGACTACAGACGTTGACTGACTGCTTATTTAAGTGAATATGAAATCGATCGGTGTTATTGAACTGGTAACCTACTTTTCCAGCGTACGGCATACCTATATATATATATATATATGTATACGTTTATATAAAAGTAAACGTGTCTTCATGGTTATTATAATAAAGTTGGTAGGCCCGTACCAGTGGGTGAATGGTGAATGTCTTAGTGTTTCTGAAACTGCCTGTCCCTCAATGGTTTCAATTAGTTTAACAAAAGATGACCTATCATTTGGACTCCCTTCTCTCTTGTTCTCTGTTTATGTAAATCATCAAAATATTATTATAGAGATAAATTAAGCATTCTTTGACCCGTGTTTCATTAGTTCTAATTTGTCCACAAATTACATATTACTTGCTAGAATGAAAGATTCTTGATTTAATTCGATTTGATTATAAAGTATAACTATCGGAAGTAATTTAGTTTTTCACTGAACGCAACCAACCAATTGTCACGACTAGCAACGGCAATGATACCAACGCATCGTTTACGCAATTTAACGCCAATTTCAAACAAATTGTGGTCACTTTATTTTATTTTTTTATGAATAACTATGAATGAAAGTTACTCAATTCTTTTTTACGGAAATTATTATGTCATTATACCTGAGAAAAAAATATCGTGTAATTTGAAACGCTCAAATTGTTACGGATGGTTATTTAATAGACCCAGCCTGGGAATGTTTGTTTGAGATGTCCAGATATGTAAATTATAGGAAATTGCCTACATAATTATCTAGTAGTCTTTTATAATAGTGAAAGTGGTTGTAACTATTTTTAGATCGTTAAACTCTAATTTACGTTGAAAGTTGCATAATGTAACCCTTGCGTTCTTACACGACGATTATTTAGTCGTTTTAGTATTTTCAACATATAATAATTGGATTGTTTTACAAAAAACTTAAACCGACTTCAAAGTTCGCCAAAAAGTAATCAAATCCTGATCTGATGACAATGGGACCAAACGGGAAGTGTATCCTTCCAAACAAATAAAAACTTTTTAACAAAAAAATAAACCACCGAAAAAACTGAAAAGCAAAAAATAATTTTGAATATAACTTGAATTTTATAAGGTTTTGCAGTCGGGGACAAACGTACGTAGATTTGTCTAAAAAGGAAGCTAAGCAATATTGCTAACGCTATACATTTTTTCGAATTTAAAGCTAGGGCTCTACCGCGTAACTTTGGTGGTAATCGTAACGAACACCATTAATTATTTCATCCAATGATGCGCACGTGGTATGTCGCGACGATGACCATTCGCGGGCCCTGATTGGAAGTAATTCATTAATGGTGTTCGTTACGATTAACACCAAAGTTACGCGGTAGAGCCCCCGGTCCCATAGTAAAAGTTGATCGTATACATAAGTACTTTACATGGTTTCATTTAATGTCGTATTGTCGTAATAGCTTATGTTATTGGTTTGTCCCCGACTGCAAAACCTTATAAAATTCAAGTTATATTCAAAATTATTTTTTGCTTTTCAGTTTTTTCGGTGGTTTATTTTTTTGTTAAAAAGTTTTTATTTTATAATTTTTTGTGGCTATACTCTACTAATTACTACATGCTTAATTTTTTATTTCTTTTGATGTAATACACATGATTGATGTGAGTGAACAATAAATCAACCCTATTTTCCCACCCTTAGGGTAGGTATTTTTTATCCATATTGGACCACCTACGAGGTATACCCTATCCAATAAAAAAAGAATTATCAAAATCGGACTACTCTGTCAAAAGTTATGCGTGATCATACATTAAAAAAAAAAAAAAAAAAAATATACGCTTCGACTTGTAAACCTCCTCCGTTTTTTCGTCGGTAAAAAAATTCCAAATCGGTTAATGAATGACGGAGTTATGAGGTAACAAACATAAAAAACAAAAAATAAAAAAATACAAGCAAATCGAGAACCTCCTCCTTTTTTGGAAGTCGGTTAAAAACAGCCTGCAACTGCCTGCAAGCTGCTTAGACAGTTGTTCAATAATTAGTAACACAGCTAACACAGTTCGCAACTGTACAACCAAACAACCTAAATACCTACAAAACACAAGATATTTCTACAAATGCTATGAATGCTATTCAATTTGTTTACAGTTTCTGCAGCATTTTGAAGCATAATTTCAATGACAATTACCTACTTATGTTTAACTCTAAAAGAGAAACACGAGCCAAGGTAAAATTCGCACGGCTTACCAAACTCACGGTTGATAGAGCTGGCAACATTGCACATGCGCTTGCGCAATGCAATGGCGACTCTATGACATTAGTAATTAGACTCATATCGATTGCAGAATCTTGTTAACGGTACTATCAGTCACGGCATGAATCGGTCTAATGCAGTGTCGTGTTTGTGCTTCCTCGTCGTTGCCCACTCTCACTCTTTGGAAACTAGGAAAGGCAAAGTTGACATGTCCAACAATTATTACGTAGGTACTTACTTAGTTAATAAGTTCCTATCTATATAATCCTGTAAGCACCTCACCTAAACTACTAGGTCAGCTTGTCAGCTTTATATGCTTGTCTATTACTCCAATTTGAAAATAGAATGTTAGTCGAATTGATAATCGATTCATAGTCGATTTTAGTCATTGCCTCAAAAATTAGATTTTATCAGCTGAACGAAACAATTACCTGCTAGTTCATTGATAAAATTAACGCAATCTGATTGATTGTAATAAAAAGCAGGTACCTATATGTTTAATTAGGTCGTTAAAACAACAGCAGTTGTTAACATTATGTAATGTATTCGCATCAGTTTTTAGACCAGAAAGATCCAAATCTAGGTGCATTCATTCACAGATGGATATTTTCTCACGATCATTTCTGACAATCAATGTTACGACATTCATGAAAGCACAGTGTGAATTGGTATTTCGTCGGAAGTGTGGGATATTATCTCTAATTATAGTTATTGTATTCGATTTATGTAACTTTTTAGTACCTAGTCTATATATATAAAAATCAATGCCACTTTTCGTTGTAATTTTATAACTCAAGAACGGGCTCACCTATCCAAACCAAATGTTTAGGCTTTGTTCGAACTGTTTAGTAGATGGTTTATGTGAAGTTTGCACAAAATCGGTCGAGCGGTTCTTCATTTATCACATTTTTTGTAACATTTTGTCATTTTGTTACTGGGGATTTTGCTGGGTATTTTGTTTTTGGGTAGGGTACGGTAGGGTAGGGTAAGGCAGGTTAGGGTAGGGTAGGGTATGGTAGGGTAGGGTATGGTAGGGTAGGGTATGGTAGGGTAGGGTATGGTAGGGTAGGGTATGGTAGGGTAGGGTAGGGTAGAGTATGGTAGGGTGGGGTAGGGTAGGGTAGGATAGGGTAGGGTAGCACCATAGGGTAGGGTAGGACCACGCGAACGAAGTCGCGCCGGGCAGCTAGTTAGTTATAGATATTAATTTGATACCGAATCACTTCGGAGGTTACAAACTTACAACCCTATTCCAAATACACAGGTCCAGTTAAGAATGTCAATGAAAAACAATGTCAGGGGCTACTATTAAATTTGGTTTCGTCACGGTTACGTCGGTTTTTTTTTGCCCCGGTGGTGAAAATAGGAACTAACGACGCCATTTTGAAATGTCAAACGCCATTGGTCAAAGAGAATATAAACACTACGTTAATTGGTTGTTTGCTCCACCAAATGCGATAACAGGGACTCTCTTACCGGGCCAGATAAGCTTGTGGGACTATCTATTTATTGATGCTTGCTTAATTGACAATATAATGGACCGTTATAGGATGCAGGTCATAGAATAAAGTTGATGCAGGTCACACACTTCGGAAGTATTCAAGGAGTTGGCGACCTCAGTCTTACGTCCGTCATATCGTTAGACGATATAAATAGTTACAGCATTGAGATCAGGAAAACTCATTAAAATCGCTTATGCGTTCTAAAAAGACTCCCTTATTGTCATCGAGGTCGTTTTGATTGAGCTGCCTTATAAGTCCACTTTGGCTCTGCTCTCACTATCAACAAATG
Organism: Achlya flavicornis; assembly: GCA_947623365.1. Taxonomy (NCBI): domain Eukaryota; kingdom Metazoa; phylum Arthropoda; class Insecta; order Lepidoptera; family Drepanidae; genus Achlya; species Achlya flavicornis. Next base: position 3,377,746 of record OX392487.1, read on the forward strand.
GTGACGCAACGTAGATCGTGATTTTTTGTAGTTTTTTTTTATATAACCGATTAAGGATACATCCAGATTGAGTGTCGAAGCTGTGCACGCGTCGATAAAATAGCCCCTAATTTTTAGGGGCTATTTTAAATCAAATAAAAATAAATAAAATTGCAAAATAATGTTTAATACATAGAAATGTTTAATATTTCAATTTCTCCCGATTTTAATTGGAATATTCCAACAACTGGTATCATTATGTACGTCACTATGACAAGTAGAATGACGCAGAAGGAGCGTAAAACGTAGCTGTTACGCGCAGCAGCCTATAAAAGTTGGCCTGTTTTATATATTCGTGTAGTATGGCGACGTTCTTTCTAGGTATATTTATTTCTATGAACCCTACATTAAAATATCAATACAAATCTAAAGAAAATTCCTGACTCGCTCACTGACTGACTCACCAGCACCCAGCTCAAACCCATCAGCGGCGGCTAAGGTATTGATCAGGGTTCAGGGTAGAGCGAAATTGTCTTGGTACCCTTTTGACTTTATTCGCGCAGGCCCACGCCTCTCGGAAGGCCAAAAATATTTGGTTCTTTGCTAGAAATTGTTTATCGAATTTGGCATTTTGGCCACCTTGAACTGGCCCCTAGAGCGATCGCTCCTATGGCTGTTCTCTGTTAGATATAGACAAGGCCCCCTAAAAAGGAAGCTAAGCAATATTGCTAAAACAATTCATTTTTTCGAATTTAAAGCAGATCTTATGCAATTTATCAATTCCAAATCTTTTAATGAATTGAATTGTATATAATGAGTTACTATTTTACCAAGAAATATTGGAATCACTAAGGATCTGGAAGAAATGAATTGCGTAGCAATATTGCTTTTGCTTCCTTTTTAGCGCTGGTCGCGCGTGAAAGCACGGGCAGAAAGATAGTAGAATCGATACAATTTCGTCTCAAGACTTGTCTTGTATGATGCACGTTAATAGAATTAGCCCTTAGAGGTGTGTGGGGATATGAAATTCATGACCCTTAATTTTGTTTAAAAGACCTAAATTAAAACTACTTCTGACTGACTACAGTACTCGAAAGAAATAGAGTTTAGTGAACCGTTATTAAAAAGATTTCCGTTTTTATCTGAATGAATTTTATACCATAAGATGTTTGTGATAATTAACAATACTCAATTAACAATAATTAACCTACTCTGCATTTGATCACTAAGAATCAATGACACTTGAAAAAAAAATAGGCGACACAAATGAAGCAAAAACTTGAAACAGCGACAAAATTGCGACTGTTCTCAAAATAAATTTAGTCAGAAGTCAGTCACGACTTGGCCTTCTAGTTACTTAGTAAGATTTGAGACCATTGCTAACTCTATTTTAAATAGGAGACGGTATGACATATCCATTAGGTAAACGTTAGGTACCTACTTGTAGCGATAGCATAAACTTGACAATAAAAAAAAATATCTTTACTAATATTGTATGTTGGTTTGTTCATCTTTCAAGGAGCAATTTGGCAACGCATCGACGCGGCGACGTGATTTTTGCCATAGAAATTATTAGAGACCTAACAGAAAGATATCGTTGCCTAACAGAGAGTGTTCACAGAGAGTAAAATAGGCTCTTTTTTAGAATATTACAAATCAACGATCCTTACTGTTTAATAATGACGTTATACTTAAAATCACGTTTATTTGAAAAGGAGTTTAGCATACTGTAGGATAGGTAGCTAGGTATATACCTACTGTGTTCCTATGCGACTAAATCGTGACTTTAACATTAGGAAATGATTTATCAGGTATTGTTATCATGTATCTTCAGGCTACGTCATTTTCTCTAAACCCAACCATTAATAAACCTATGATCAAATTGCCATGATTTTGGAGCTGCTCTATGCCACGCCCATTTTCCCGGCATTAAATGTATACTTTTTTTTTTTTTTTTTTTTTTTTTACCTATCTTCTTCTTATATGCCTGTGATACCTATAACGTATTATTATTATTAACTCTTTGGTAGGATCTCCAGTCTCCTACTCCTAACCAACTCTATGCAAATGCTCTATGCAAAGTCTATGCACGCCACACATAGTGTGACCACACTTTTGCATAATATAACATTTGTAGGAGGAGGATTGATGGAGAATTGGAGGTATAGGTACCTACTTATATGTACTTTTAACAAGTTTGAAAACTACCTAATAATATTTTCTAATAGGTAACTAATATTTGAGTAGGTAGGTGGTATAGGAGTGGCGATTCCGATTGAAATGTATAACTTAAGTTACTTAACTTGTTATCTACGCCATAAAAACTTCAGTTACGGTTGGACACCTTGAATAAGTTAAAATTTATCAGTCAATCAATATAATCGGTTTAGAGTTTAGGGTTATCATAATACTTATTACTTAACTGTAGGATCAACTTAGTGGACCAAATCATTTAGCTAGATAGACCTATACATTTTTCATAAATCTTTATCAAGTTAATCTATTTGATCCAATTTCAGTTTTAGTCGCAAAAATCTGAAACAATAGCAGCCAGAGCTAATTCTTTCTGAAACGCGAGTGAAATGGTAAGTTAGAAATTAGAAAAAGGTTTATTAGATCACTCTTCTCTACGGATCTCTCAATCCATACTATACAATACATATTACAAATGCGAAAGAAACTCTGTCTCTCTGTCTATACTCTTTCACGCCTTAACTACTCAACTGATGGCGATGAAAGGCACGCATATAGATAGTCTATTGTATGGAGAAGGATATAAGGCTACTTTTAATCCCGGGAACGCGCGGGTGAAACCACAGGGACAGCTGCTAACTCTATAAATAAAAAGAATATGAAAGCACTCGAATCGATTGTCAACGATTCGAGTGACTGACAACCCTATTAAAATCATGTCTAGCAATAAAAGACTTATCAAATTCACAATTCATTGACCGCGAAGAATTCACTTCCACTTGTTTTTCGTTTTTAATTGCACGTTGCATAGGCATATATTATGCAAGATTTTACCGGATGTAGGTATACTTTATTGAAGACAATTCTCTTGTATTTATCTATGGGTAGGGTGACCATTTAGGAATTAGAAAAGTCCTGACAAAAAGCCTGACATTTCGATAAAAGTCCGGACATTTTAGTTACAAACGGTATGGATGCAGGCGGGGATTTCGCGCGGCACGTTCGCCTTGCCTCCAGCCTCCTCCTCTTTGACCAGTGACTTATTTGATATCACTTAATGTAGTTTTATTACTCAAAATACACATATTCCTCGTAAATTTAGCTTTGCCAGCCAGTAGCTATTTACTTTTTAGGGTTCCGCAGTCAACAAGAACCGTTATAGTTTCGCCATATCGGCCCGTCTATCTGACCGCGGCTTAGCTCTTAGTAGGTACCTAGGTACTAGAAGCTGTAATTTGTTATACTGACACATCAATCACGCCGACAAAGTGGTAAAGTGGGGATGTTTTTTTTTCATGTCGATCCCATTCTGTGTGATAGGATAGGTGGCGCTCGAGGTGTGTGAAAACGATTCAGGGATTGTTGGTGTCAAGTGTCAACATATAAAATACCTTGGAATAGGACACTAGGGGCTTATTAGGGGTTTATCACGGGCACGCGGGTGAATTGATAAGTTGGTCATGGCACCTGCTGGAGATGCCTTTAACAAGCTTAACGCTGTCTTCAGTGGTAGGTACCCACTGGTGGGGTGGTTAAAGGGTCTATCATTCGCTCCATGCATTCGCTTTCGCTATTAATTTTAATAACTTGCTCTTGCTGTATTCTTCTATTTTTTAGTTTGATGAAATTGCTTCCGCTTTTCTTATCGGAAATTGACGAAAATTATAAAAAATACCTTTGTTTTGTATAAACGCATCAATATTATTAGCACGAACTTTATTGACCCGATTTCTATAGAATTCAAAGTTCATGACACGCATGACACATAACCAGATGTCAAATTATTGAATCACAGGCAAGGAATCTAAACGCTTGTACCGTGTAGGTTTAATAAGTTTATGAGAATATATTCTTGTAAAGCACAGATTACAGAACAAGGCAGATGGAGCGCGCGGTACACGGGAGTGAGGCCAAAAAAGCAAATACAAATTGAACACATACCTGGTAGGTATTCACTTCTGAATTTTTATTTGCTTTGTTTAACAAACTTTATTTAAAGAAAAACACTTTCTTTTTTAATAAAATTGAATATGTGTTTTTTAATTTGTATTTGTTTTTTTGGCCTCACTCCCGTGTTCCGCGCGCTCTATCTGCCTTTTGTTGACGATGATGATGTCTCAGATTTTTATAAAGATGGGACGCGGGACACGGAAGCTAAACATCGAGACATGAAAATCGGGGACATTTAGCACGGGCAGCCCTAACCGGACGTAATAAAAAACTTTCCGATTGGAAATAATTAATTAATTATGTATTTTATTCTCACTTGTCATTTGTTACGTCGGATCGGAATATAGATAGCTATCTGTGGATTTGCATAAGAAAGTTCTGAGAGTAGGTTATTTGAAAAAGGATTTACGGAAGATAAAGTCCTATTGCCTTTGTTTTGTTTTGGCTGATCCCTTTTTTAGAGAATCCTTCTATGTTTCTTTGGGTACTTACCTACTACCTACTATTATATTGAATGACCCATAGAAATAAATATACCTAGAAAAAACGTCGCCATACTACACTAATATACAAAACAGGCCAACTTTTATAGGCTGCTGCGCGTAACAGCTACGTTTTACGCTCCCTCTGCGTCATTCTGCTTGTCATAATGACGTTCATAATGATAGTAGTTGTTAAAATATTCCAATTAAAATCGGGAGAAATTTAAATATTGATCATTATTTTGCATTTTTATTTATTTTTATTTGATTTAGCCTCTAACAGTTAGAGCGTATTTTTATCGACGCGTGCACAGCTGCTACACTCTATCTGGATGTATCCTTAATCAAAGGAATGAACATTGCTTTACACACATTTGACACATTTTCTTTAAATTATCGATTTCTCTCTCAACTCGTTTATTACCAATGTTTTCTACATTTATATTACAAAAATTCAGGTGATTTTTTAAATAAATTAATCTATATACGTCTTTATCATCATAATTAAGAAAACAGTCCAAGTACCTACTGACACACTGACACTCGGCGGTATTTTCGCCTAATGTTAATGTGTTAACGTTTTATTAAGTAATGAGAATCATTTATAAAATAAATGTCAATGTAATTAACACAAAACTAACCTGACCCAGTATCATTAACTGCATGACGAGGGTGGTATCTCGTGAATTTATATTAGCTACCAACTAGGCAGAGGCGTACCGCCTTATCAATGATAAAGGGCCCCCGGGCTACAGGGGCCCCGAACGAGTGTAAGCAAAATTTACTAAAAATTGTACCTACCTACTCCATTTGGATTCGCCGCAGTCAAGTAGATGGGCTCTCTAACAAATTTTGATAGAGGGCACATTTGAGGCAAGCTACGCAGCGCCACTGCAACTAGGTATGTATTTGCATGGACGATCATTTCCTTACTCTATGGTATTTGTTAAATATTGACAAAAGTAATCGAAAGCATAACTCAGGTACCGAAAGCACTGTTAAATGCACTAAAAATATATCATTGAAATCAATCAGTTTAAGTATGTACCTACCATTGAATTATTACGCTTAGAAGCGAAGTATCGAACAAAAATCCTCGCGACACGTAAGCCACTTGACAACCGATGTATGCGTGAGTACCATATAATGACACTCGCTGACACGCACACAAGCGCACGAGTAATGTTGCAAGCTAAACGAAATTTTTCGGTAAAATTAACCTTCCGATTTCGCCTACTAGTGAAATTGTAAGTAAGTATTCATAAAAATAATTAAATAGTTTAAAAAGTTCTGGGTCTTAGATAATTTATCATAGACACAGGCCTGTTATTTATTTATTACTAGTTGTTTCATAGTACTTATTTCGGGTATTTTAACATAATAAACCAAGACAATGTGCAGTGCTATGAACGATCGTACAATTTGTAGCTTTCCTTGGTAATGATAGGTTTCATATATGATAGGTTGTATAGAAAAAGAAGATTAAGTAGTATCTAGGTATTTAATTTTCATTAATTTTTAAAAGTCTGTAAGTTGAATTTGTTTCCGGAACAACTGCCGCTTTGACAATATATTCCAAGCTATATTCTCTTTTTTCTACCAGTCTGAATCGAAATTATTTCACTAATATGAAGCTACATTATCCCAAGTATTATAGACTACTTATCCCAAGAACGCGGGTGAAACTGCGGGGGACAGCTAGTCGGTTATAATAGCTATAAGTAAAAGAAACAACTTATCGGACTCAACTACTTTATTAATAACAAAATCAGTATCAATTACGTAAAACAACGCAAATTCGCACAAAAAACAGCTGGCAACACTTTGCTCGAAATCTGAGTGAAGTATTTTCTATGTGTAATAATTCAATGGTACCTACCGTCTTTACTGGATATTCAAGACAAGAAAATGTGCCCTAGTTTTCGAATCGCACTGCCCAACCGATAACCTCTAAGGTACCTATAAAGTTGGATCTTAACTCATAGGATAGTTTCTCGAACTTAAACTTCCTATTGAGTTTCTTGCCGGAGTCTTCTCAGTTTAAGTGTAGGTATTTCGATTACTTAACGTTCATAAGTGCCTTACCAGGGCCTAAACTGATTAAATGACATTTTTGATTTGATTTGTTTTAATTTACGTACTGAGAAAACCTAGTAGACAGATTGGTACGTAATTAGATAAAATTGTGTATTCTTGAGTTTTGGATTTTGCACCGTTTCATATAAATTGTACTACTTGCCTGCAGTGGGTTCAAAAAGCTTAAATGAAGACGCGAAACAAAACTACTTCGATACCTAATCTTAAAATCCCAAGAATTCCTGATCAATGACGATACCGAAACGTGTATAGGTATGACGTCATATAACACTGTGTTTTTAGGATTTACGGAATCTTATAGGAAGCCTAATTGCTTTAGCAAGTTATAAGTACTTATAAGTAGGGAGGGAGTAATTCTTTACCTGCAAAGGCTATAGAATGTAGGTACACCAGTTATCCATGTCCTCTCTCTGGACAATTCCCGCATTCTTTTTCTGTTCAGTAGATTTAGACAAGGGCCACTTATTGACAGTGTGACTGTTAGAAAGTTTATTTTGTAAGTATGGAAAATGACATAAGCTAAGGATAAATCACGTGACTGCTGTATACAAGACCCACACAATATCGCGAATTCCATCTGCGGAAAACGTAGCGTTTATGGCTTTTGTTTAGATCTAGTAGCATCACTGATAGCCTGCGTAGAATCTCTACTAAATCTGAGCTATTTGAGCACAAGATTAAGTGTTGCCACGGTTAAAATATGCAAACAAGTCTAACTTTTAAAGATCCGGAACTCGTAAATGAAAAAACCCGGAACCCTTGTAAGATGGGGCCCTTCGTCCGTCTACCACAGAAGTTCAAGTATGGTATTAGTCCTTTGATGCTTCGAATTTTAAGATAAAATACGAAACACGGGTATCTACCTATATCCGGCATAACAAAATCAAAATTCATTTATTCAAATTAGGCCCTTATAGGGCACTTATGAAAGTTAACAAATGACTCTACACCGGTTCCAAATACAACTTGAACCCAGGATTCGGTATGATAGGTATACTAGAAATGGTTGGTATAATGAAAACCGATATTTACAAAGTACAATCTAGCAATACTAGTTTCCTCAAATTAAAGTAGGCTAAGTTAGGCAGCAGATAATAAAGGATGTTCGATTGGCAAAATTATTATACTACTGTACCTAATAGTCGGTTATTCGAATTTAATCAGACTTACGCTTGAACAATAATATTTAAAATATTCGTTGCAATTAAAGCAGTTGCAATTAAGTTGCAAGCGATTTAGAAATTAAAGCTTTTCCTTAAGCTCAGGGATCATTTACACAACAACAATACCCGTGTTTTTTTTTTGTCTATCTGTTAGTCCGGGCTTATCGCCGAAACGGCAAAACTTTCATTGGCATAACTAGAAATTTGAGACACGTATTTATTTTAGATCCTGAGACACGGGTACCTTTCATCAAGAACGCGTGTGAAACCGCGAGGCGAAAGCTGTTAATTTATAAGAATCAGTCAATGAATACCTATAACAAAATCAAACAAAAAAAAACTATAACTCACATTCATTGTTCACTGCCGTAAATTACAGTATTCCACAGCCAGGTTATAATTTAAAAAAATATAATCACAGATCACAAACACCCCGTTGCTTTCTTCAATGGAATTTAGTGTTATGGTACTAAATTAAAAGTTTCACGGAACCGGTTTCGCGCGGTTAATTACGTCACTACGAAGCGGCACCTCGCGTGGCTCCGCTCTTGGAGTGCAACGGCGACTGTCGACACACTGTACTGTCGACTCTGCGTGTTTAAAAAAAAAAACTTTCTCAATCGACCGACCGCGATGTTACGTGCTTATTGGTCGGACAGCCTATTTAGTATAAAACAAGACCTTTACTTATATACTAGGAGGTGACGACAAAAATGGTAACGATAAGGTAAATGGCTAAACCCGAGTTCATGGGATGAAGAACACCTCTCTGATGTCAAATATGTCAGCCTGCCTGCGCCGAGTGGTTGCGTTATCGAGTTATAGCGCATGAAAAACTGTTTATCGTGACCAAAAAAAAATAAGATACGGTAAATGGCTGAGCTCGACGTATAAAGTGATATAAGTGCTTGATGTACCGATGATGTTGGATCACGAAACAGAAAGTGTGTTGGATGTTGTACCGAGGATGTGGAGCTACGCCCGTTCAAAGATGCTTTATCGTGACCGAAAATATGTAGATAACGCATCCACTTGGTGCATGCAGACCGACATATTATTATTTGGCATCAGAGGGGCACCTCTCTTCATCATACCATGAACCCGAGTTTAGCCATTTATCTTATCGTTACCATTTTTGTAACGCCCTCCTAGTCTGTTACCAAGGATGTTAAAAAAAGGCATGTATTTAACGCGGCGACAAATTAATCTGAATTTGGTATTTATAAAAAATGAAAGGAGGTACTAAAAATAATAGGTTGGCAGCTAAACTGAAGGATCATTTTAAATAGAAAGCAGCAGCTAAATAAGCTTTGTTTTAATTTAAACTGGCATCGATATTTTTGTTTTGGTAACTGAATTTATTGTTAGGCGAAGACTTGATGGCGAATAAAAAGTAGAAAATAGGCTTTCTTAAATTATATAATGAGGTTGTATATAAAGTAAACTAAGATGAGAAGAAAATATGAACATGGTCATATAAAACATACTTTGTGCGACATTTTAAGAGCTCTAATTAAAGCAAATAGTGGCATGCAAAAAAAATAGTGTGTGTCTATAGATTTATTTCTTGACTTTTATTTTCAACACGCTTTTATTAGCTTCACCTGGAAACATGGAATTGCTTCACATTCTATGGAATCACATATATGTAAGCCGTGTTCGGACTTGTTGGAATCGTCTTGAGAGAGACTAAAATGCATGATGATGCATTTTAGTTTTAGCTTTAGTTTTAGTATTTTAGTTCCAGTGCTTACCCTCCTACTCCATCATCAGACCCTGAAAACCTTACATGGTTAAAGTTCATCTCACGACAATTCCAACAAACCCAAACACGGCCAGTATACGATGATCCACTATGGAGTTCAAGTGCTTACCCTCCTACTCCATCATCAGACCCTGAAATATATATACAGTCAAAGTTCACCTCATGACAATTTCTCGAACACGGGTAGGATACGTTGCTCCACTATGGAGTTCCAGTACCTACCCTCCTACTCCATCATCAGACTCTGAAAATCATACATGGTCAAAGTTCATGTCACGACAATTCTAACTACCCCAAACACGGCCAGGATACGATGATCCACTATGGAGTTCCAGTGCCAACCCTCCTACTCCATCATCAGACCCTGAAAACCATACAAAATCAAAGGTCACTGTTTTCGGTCCCGAAACCAGAAGACCCCGGTTCGAGTCCAGCTGTTTTTTTTAAATTCGAATCTAAATATAATTTCCAAAAACATGATAAGCTAAAAAGTAAAAACCAGGTTCAACTCGGTCATCCAGATACTAATTATGATGCCACAAACAAAAATACTGAAACCCTAATTCTTAATTATAGTACCCGTTTAAATTTTTACAGCTGCTTGCAAATCGCAGCCCGAAAGTGTATTTTTATATGGAAGCCTATAGTTGCCAATAATACAATGTTTGTTATCCCACTGTCAATATTAGTCGCCAAGTCATTATTTATAGTACCCCACCTATTATTTCTATGTGCCTGTTTAATATATTTGCTACCTTAAAGAAGCTGCCACTATTTGGTTTGTATGATACCTTGCAATTTGTAGCCCATCTAATTTAATAGTTACCAAATTATTTAATCGCTGCCAAGTAATTTTTTTAGTAACCAATAGTTAGTCGCCCTTTAATTTGGTCGCCTCGAAAATAATTAGCCTTAAAAAAAGTTCTGTTACATAATAAATTGTCTAGTGTGTGGACCTGGATTAATAAATATATTTTTTGTTTTTAAAATAATGGTCTATGAGGTTATAGGTTTCTACGTTTATAATAAAACCTTTTAACATGTAAAGTTATTGCTGCTTGTTTATTATTAGGGTGTCGAAACTAAATGGTAAAAAAGGATCCCTAATCCACCAAAAATGGTGAATTCATTAGAATGAAAAGAAAAATCACATCTCTCGTAGATATCCACCCTTAGCATCCATCCACACAGCAGTATATTTAATCAACCACTGATACAAATAATTTGGGATAGTTTTAAATACTGCTGACCCAAACATATTGCCAACGAAAAAAAATTATTAATTTTTATTTTCTGTGCAAAAGGGGCCGAAATTTGAAAATTTTAAACTAGGGCTACAAGTTTAAATGGGGCGTCATATGAAAGGGATTCATTTATACATTCCGAAGCTTTTTATTTTATGTTGCGTAGTTTTTGACTTATGATGTATAATTACAAATACTTAATCCGGCGATAAATTTTCTCAATTAATCAGGATTTTTAAAGCTTACCCATTACCTACATAGTACACCTAAAACATAAAGAATCATGGCGGGCTCCATACATTGATTTGTACAAAAAAATATAACATTTTAGAGGATTTTGCATCACTTCCAATGTTGAGATTACATTACCAGCAACATGTTAATATATAATAGCCCCGCAAAAAATAACAACAAAAACGGTTTTGGTCGCGAATAGTCGCGATTCGCCGTCATGCCATAGAAATTCGCATTTTTATTCCGGGGTTCTAACAATATTTTAAACGGCTCAAGTTATTTCTTAGGCACCAAGGATCAATTATAACTTCATTCTAACGTTTCTAAAAATCATTATTTTTTTTTTACAAATCTCACCATGAATGGAGCTAAGAACCAGGAAAAATAAAATAAAATATGTGGAACGCACCATGTGGGAATCCAACTCGCACTTACCCAGGCTGGTCTAATTATACCTACATACATCTACAGCCAAAATCTTCTAACCAATCTTTAAATCGTAGAAACGGTAAAGTTGCAGATTGAAATCTGTCTCACGACTCATAATATGTCACTGTAAATCCCTTGGGAATTTCGTTTGATACTTACATCAATACATATGACATGATATAAAGTAGTACCTAAGTGGTGAATCTACAACCTGTAGGTATCTAGACATATGTGAGGTTTTATTATTTACGTACATTGTATTCCCAAATGCGGCTTATTTCCCAGAATTACTAAACAACCGAGACATGACTATAACTTCAAATTGTCCTTGTGTACATCATTTCACACATCCCTATTTCCTTAAGGATTCCAACAAATAAACATTAATAGGTATTTTTATCCCCCATGATATCCTCCCCCGCTACTGGACCGAAGCATACAAAGGAACTGGCTCTCAAGTGTGGCTGTCGGAAGTGTCGGAACCATGTCGGAACACACCGATAGTTGCTTAGCGACAGATTTTCAACTTGAGGATGGTAGCCAGCCAGGTGGGTACTACAAAGTACCCTACCACCTTCACCGAAATATCATTGTAGGATTCGAACCCGGGGTAATAATAGCCTATTTTAAGACACAATATTTTTTGTTGCATCTTGTCTCTACTTACTCAAGGTTCATCAAACAGAATTCCAGGGCTGGTTAGCTTGAAAACAAACAATACTTTTCAATGGAAATACGTCTGCCATTGTTGAGAATGTATTCATTATAAACGACAACATTCTCAGGAAGAATGCTGTTGGATATTCTTGATCTTGTGATAGAGACGTAGATGTTAATGAATTCCTTACTAACCGGTTTATTTGGATGTTAGTCAGGCCTCAAGTTATATTTAGTTTAATGTCGATTACGAACGAAATTATTCCCAAACGATATCTTAGTTATCGTTCACTTGTTCAAGGCATCTTTCGCCTCCAGAGACATGTTCTTCCACCGAAAATTATTCGAAGCGAACGAAAGCGAAAATAAAATTATTCGAAGTGCCTAATTTCGCGCGAAATCGCGGCAGTTTTCACCCTCGAGATCGTTCTTCATGCGTTCTAAGTAGTTTGTCCTCGGCGGACTACCTCATTTGAGTCTCACATATGTGCAGGCCTTTAAGTGTCGGTGTTGTTCATTTAGCTTCTTTAACATGGCCTTCTATTCACATTTTTTTTAATGGTACAGCATTTATCTCAAGTCAAGTAAGTAATTAAGCCAACATTTATTTCAAGGCAGGAAGGCAGTCTCGTTTTCTATTATAATCTTACGTCATAGGTGCAAAGTATGAAAACATGGTATATAATTCCTTAATTTTGGTTAAAATATTGCTTTTCAAAATCTTTTAGGGTTGGTACACACGGCTACACATCAAGCTATACATTTCTAGTTTGTGCTGAACTCTCATTGTACGGAAATCCTATACAATGCGAGATCAGCTTATACTGGATAGCTTATACTGGATATACTATGTATAGCTTGATGTCTAGCCGTGTGTACCATCTTTTTGTGGATTACTTATTCGCGATATCGTAATTGAGGTATATTCATAATAAATTAATAAACGTGTATGTTACGTTTTAACAGATATTTGACTCAGTTCCATCGGCCCCGGTGCCACTGCCCCGTTACCGGGGCGGATGGCCAAGGCAGGAACCAACGTTTAGTTTAAAAACATGAATACATACATACAACAAGCAATGTCTCATACGCGAATCACAAAGAAGCTTCATAGGCGCTTTAAATTAAATGTGCAATCAATATCCGCATAAAATCAAAACGGGGTCTCCTTTTTGTTTTTTTGCGGATGTTTGCTATTCGAAGCATATTATTAACTCTGTGCTATTGTCCAACGTAGCAGAGAATCAATTGGTTCTTCCTATTGCGAATGCGTTGGCAGTCATTAATTTTAATTGTGTGTCGGCCCTAGTTCAATAATATACGTTAATACGATGAATTTACCTTACGTAATTAATGAGCTTATAGTTTTATTACAACGATCGTTGACTTTGAGTATTTAGAAATAATAGTGTACCTCCCTACTTAATTCAAAACAATGATGAGACGTAAGTAATAAAAAAAAACCAATCTTTTTTGGTTCTTGTAAGTTCTACAAAGTATTAAAAATAAGAAACCGGCCAAGTACGAGTCGGACTCGCACACGGGTTCCGCACAATATTAACTAACTAAAAATTGCTATAAAAAAACGCAAAAAGGCGATTCTTGTATGGGCCCCTTTTGATTTTATTTCATTTTTTTATTTGTTGTTATAGCGGCAATAGAAATACATATTCTGAGAAAATTTCAGCTAACTATTACGGTTCATGAGATACAGCCCACTGACAGACAGACGGACGGACGGACAGCGGAAGCTTATGAATAGGATCCCGTTGGGCACCTTTCGGGTACGGAACCCTAAAAAAGTCCATTGAAGTCAGAGTCGGAATCGCACACGAAGTTTCGTAAAGAAGTTTCTTGTATCAGAGGCCCCTTCCTATTTCATTTTTATTATTTTGTTGTTATATCGGCAATAGAAATTACACATTCTGTGAAAATTACAACTGTCTAAAGTCCCCGTCATGAGAAGCTATAAATTATGTAAACAAACATCTTTTACTAAGTAAACATTTTATACTGCGAGATAATAATAAATTGACCATATTCAATCGACATGAAATATAGACGGGTTATATGAAAGTAACAACCTATTTAATTTAGTCGGATCATATTTTAACGACGCAAAGCGCTATCGTTTGTGTTTCTTGGTACCGGAACGCGTCCGTCGCAGGGATTGTAAACTATCGGGACGCCATTTTGAAATAAACGCGTCATTCGAGTTTCGAATGCGTACGAGTTTGTTTCATTGCTTTGCATATATCGCGGATCTGGTTGTTATTGTTAATTTTGTTATTGTTTCGTTATCACTTTTTTATTGTTGTTACTTTAATTGTTGCGTTAATTTTATTTGTTATTACGTATAATGGAGCCAGTAGCCAGTACATCTAAGGAAATAAATTCGCCACGAAAAAAACGTCAAAAGGTGCGTAATACAATTTATCTAAAATATATAATAAGTAAAAAGAAAGAGTTGTTTGTTAAAAAATATATGTTAATTAATATTTGTTACTTAATAATTTATTAAATCTTAAACAAATTCATTTTTTTTGTTGGTCCAAATGTTGTGAACTCCTGAACACTTGTTTACAAAATTTATAGCTTCTCATGACGGGGACTTTAACTATTACGGATCATGAGATACAGTCCACTAACTGACAGACTGTCGGACTGACGGCAGAGGCTCATTAATAGGAACCTTAAAAAATTGGGATAGTTTGTAGATACAAGGTTACAACGGTGGGCGGATATTTGTAGGATATAAAAACAAACAAACAAATCCCGATTCAATCATTTATTAAGTAAAATATGTCTAAATACATTTTTCATAAGCATTCAGATAATGTTTCCAGTAAAGATAAATCGAGATGGTGTTACAACGGTGGAAAACTATGCGTCTGAAAACCAGTTTCAGGTAATAAATGTTATTATTGCTTGCCGAATGAAATAAGAGAAAGCGATGTAGGAAATAACCGAATTATTAGTTTTGATACTTTGCATAATCGTCGACAGTAACGACCAAAGCAACTCAAATTCGACCCCTAGTCTTTTAATTAATAATGAAATTAACATTGTAATATCATAAGTAGGGTACGATTAAATGCGCAAAGAAACAAAAAAGCCCTTATCCCTCTTATAATAAAGTCTACATCAGCGCTTGATATAATAGCACTATTTGCAAATGATTAAATACAAATCAGGTATGATGCTTATGGCAATAATGGGACAGTAAATACAGAATAAGTATGGCGCCGACGCAAAAAAAACATTAAGTTCTTTCCAATGATCTATGTCTCGAGCACCATACTACAAATATTAAGAGTTCAGTCAAAAATCTAGCTGTCACCAGTTTTATGAATTTAAACCTTAAGACATATACTTTACGTTGCAAAATGGCATGTTTGTGACTAAAATTCATACTGAACTCGTCAAGAAGTAAAAAAATCAAATGTCCGACGCTCTAGTTTTATTTTGTGTCTTCATATGAAAGTGATAAAGTTTATAATTGCATAACTAGATTTTATTGGATAATACGTTTTCTTGTGAGCGCAGTTATTAACGTCTTGTGACCGCTTGCCATTCATCACCGTCAGGGTCCCGAGCTAGAAAATAAGAAAAGCATGTTTAAAAATGAAATATTAAATAGTATATATACTCTATTTAAATTAAACATCGGTGCTGATTATGTTGTTTACATCTAAACTAATTTATCCTCATTAGGTATATCTCTTTCTAACAAAAAACATGGATGTAAGAAATGTAGTCCTTTCAAATTAGTCCAATGCTTGTTTTCAATATAAAAGTCGCCATGTCGTCGGTGTTTCATACAAGACGTAACCGCGACAGATGAAATACCCGCAACTGAAGACCACAAAGACTAATTTGACAGCTTTAAATATGTTATATCCTTTTTCTTATGTTTGTAAGAAAGAGATGTGATGTGCCTAAAATTAGTTTAGTGCGATTTCATACTCATAAACCGCTATTTATCTAAAACTCAGTTTAATGTTGTGACAATATTGAATGACCATCTATTGGTCGGTAAGTGTAACTGGTAGTATATAATAGTTACGTTTGTCTTCGCGTCGGGGCGGCGGCGGGCGGCGGTCGCGGTCGTCGCGTCGGGGGCCCTCGCGGTCGTCGCGTCTGGGGCCCTCGCGGTCGTCGCGTTTGGGGCCCTCGCGGTCATCGCGTTTGGGGCCCTCGCGGTCATCACGTCTAAAAACAATATATTATTATTTCATAGAAATCATCTTTACTAGAGGTCAAAAAAAACTGTCGACGCGGTGCGCAATACATTGCGACAAGGTGGAGTTAGAGATATTGTTAACATTATAACAGAAATAGAAGATATGTGAGAGCTGTTATTGGAAGATTTTCCCTGGAAAGCACATCGCAGTCAATAGGAAAATCTAAATGTAATTGACTCCGTAAAGGACATAATGAGACACATGACTGTTACAGTTGACACTACAAATACTTTTGGAAAAAAAATATTAAGAAATTAAACCTTGCTGAGTTTCTTGCCTGTTCTTCTCAGTTGAAGGCCGACTTACGAAACGGTGGTAACTTCAGTAGCTTTGACGTTCATTAGTGCCCTACTAGGGCCTAAATTGAATAAATGGCTTTGACTTTTGACTTTGACCACTGGTTCAGAAGACACTGAGAAGACTCCGGCAAGAAACTCGTCAAGGCATTTTTAGTGGATCTTTTAACATGGCCAAACCATGTTTTGATGTACTGACCTGTCGTCTCTCCTGGGCGCGTCTCTTTCATCTCTCTTCGGCGGGTATCTATCACGGTAGCCATCTCTTTCACCGCCGCGATCGCCACCGCGGTCACCTGCACGGTCGCGATCGGTACCGCGGTCGCGGTCACGATCACTACCGCGGGGCGCGTCACGGTAGCGGTCGTCACGTGGCGCGTCTTTGTTTGTACGCCACGTTGATGAACGCTCCTGTGGAATGAGGCAATATCTATGTGAAGGCAGAGAGTTAATAAGATACTACTTATAAGTGAAGGTACGATTTGGAATTAGATGGCAGAAAGCATTTAAAGATTTTCCAAAAAATGGATAATTAATTTGAAATTTTCAAAAAAAAAAACATTTTTTATAATTTTATTTATCTACGAAGTGCACACAAGCGTACATCCTGATGGTAAGCGGTCACCGTAGCCTAAAGCTTGCAAAACACGAGGCATCACTCACGCGCAGGCACACACCAAAGTTATTTGGCTGCGGTATTCTGTAAGGTGGAGGTACTTCCCCAGTCGAGCTGCTCTTTGAGCGAATAAACAATATGCTCTACTTCTTTATCTCGTGTGGTTCGAAATAAAATTTAATAGTTTTATATATATTTTTTTAACTTACGGCAACAGCTGGCGGCGGCTCGGCGGGTCCACGACGCCAGCTTACACTCTCGGGACCGCTGGAACGACCCGCGTAGCTTGGACGAGGTCTACGAACAATACGTATAATTCAAAATACATCATTAAATAGGAATTATATCTATGCAGAAATAGTGAGATGCTCCGGTTTTTTTTTGTATCAGCATACCGCTTGTCTATGCCTACCTAGATTCTGCGTGTTTTTTTTTTTATTCGGGAGTTAATAGGATCTAAATTTACTTATATTATAATGAATAAATGATTTATTATTATCATCTAAATATACTTATGTGTTTGAAATGAAAATACCGGCCAAGTTGTCAGTAAAAAAAAAGAAAAAAATGTTTCTACTGTCTACCTCTGATAGGTACACTGACAGACAGACGGACGATGCCGTGATGGCACTCTTTGGGTACGGAACCCTAAAAATAATATATACCTTTCGCGGTCGGGTTCTGCTCTAGCGGCTCTCCAGCCACCTTCATCCCTGGGTCTGTCGTCCCTGGGCCCGCGGTCATCCCTCGGTGGACCGCGCTCCTCTCTAGCGGGACGATCGTCACGGGGACGTTCCTCACGGGGACGTTCCTCACGGGGACGTTCCTCGCGGGGACGTTCCTCACGGGGACGTTCCTCACGGGGACGTTCCTCGCGGGGACGTTCCTCACGGGGACGTTCCTCGCGTGGACGTTCTTCGCGGGGACGTTCGT
Organism: Achlya flavicornis; assembly: GCA_947623365.1. Lineage (NCBI taxonomy): Eukaryota > Metazoa > Arthropoda > Insecta > Lepidoptera > Drepanidae > Achlya > Achlya flavicornis. The sequence continues at coordinate 3,396,028 of OX392487.1, forward strand.
CGCGTCTGTACAATGTTATATAAATCGTATTATTGTGTAAATAAATAAAGAAAATTAACAGTTCTTGTATTGTGTAAATAAATAAAGAAAATTGACAGTTGTTGTGAGAGCATTTCAGCTTCCTGATGGTCTATAGCTAACACACACAGTACACGTTAAATGGGATTCGGAGATATTTATTATTATACATATCCAAAGTTTTAATTAATTTTATGTCTAATAAGATAAAATGAATAAAAGATATGATTTTGAAACAACAGAAGCCAAGAAACATATTCTATTAATTACACACATATACACACAAAATTACAATCTTGCAAGGTAAATGTCTAGTTTCAATTTTATTAATATTTATACCTTGAATCATTGTTTATTTATTTTTATTTTTGTCTCATTGTTATTGATGTGTTACTGGGTGAAAATATGGCTCCTGACTTGTGAGTCAGGAGCCATATTAACTGTGGTTAACACTAGTTTGGGAGTCAAGAGGCTTCAGATCATTGTTTCAATAACTGATGTCAATAAATATATTATTCTTAGTTTTAATTAAAAGTTTGTGTTACCTTTCGTCTCTGGCTGGTGGTCGTTCATCCCGCGGACGTCTTTCCGGCGAACGGACGCGTTCGTCACGCGGCGGGCCTCGGCCTGTTATAAAATTAAATAATCATTATTACTTTGATTAAGGATACATCCAGATAGAGTGTAGCAGCTGTGCACGCGTCGATAAAAATACGCTCTAACTGTTAGGGGCTAAATCAAATAAAAATAAATAAAAATGTGAAATAATGATCAATATTTAAATTTCTCCCGATTTTAATTGGAATATTTTAACAACTACTATCATTATGAACGTCATTATGACAAGCAGAATGAATGATTGAATGAATCATTAAAATTAATAAAATTATTGGAGTATCGTATTCAAATGAATTATTTCGAGTTATTTATTTAATTGAATGTATTCGTCTCCCTGAAGAATGTATTTTGACCAGAAATATCGCGGAGGCTTTGCGGAGGCCTAGGGCACCGTGGAGCACACTTAAAGTATGGCTGCTCAAGTCTATACAAAGCATCTTATTTCAAATTAAAATAACTGCAGATACGAGCAGCTCAGCCGTTCCTTATAATATGTGACGACAACTTATTCACAACACTCACTAGCACGCCAGGGTTCTGATGATTTCTTCTCAGGTTCTTTAGGATCTCCCTTCCGCCAGGCGGAGGGCGGGGCGTCTCGCGAGGGCTCCCGCGCAGGGCCCTCCCTGGCGGCGTCCTCCCGCCGCCAGCTGGACCCGGTGCCGGCCACGGCCGCCTTCTGGTCCTCGAGCTTGCGTTGGACGGCAGCTTCCTTAGCGCGCGCCTTCGCTTCCACGCGGGCGAGCATTTCTTGGTGTTCCCTGGTGGAAAATAATAATATAATAATAAGTATTTTTATTGCCAGCAAGATTATTGTAACATAAAAAATTAAGACAGACAATATGGTATCCTTACAACTAAAGTAGTTTAACATCGAGTCCTAAGCTAAGCAGAGCTTGTATTTTAGGACTCAGGGAATGCAATACATTATAATTTTTACAGGTTAGGCTAGATGTGAACACTAAAACGAGGAAAATCATTGGGATGATAAAATTAAAAATTAGGGAGGGGTAATTTAAGTATACGGCATTTTTTTTCGTGCGTATAGTCATGATCATGAGTTTTATGCCCATATTAATTGGACGTTATGTATGAAGAAAGTAATTTTAAAACTACCATATCATTTGTCCACAATCTCACCATAGTAAATGATGATGTGGCCGAAGGTGGTGAATGCACAAAGCCTAGAAGGAACTGGCTTTCAAGTGCAGCTGTCGGAACACCGATAGATTTTCAACTTGAGGGTGGTAGCCAGCCAGAAGGGTACTACAAAGTACCCTACCACCGTGCTATGGTTTCCTCACGATGTTTTCCTTCACCGAAAGCTCAAGCTCATTGTAGGAAAACTACCATACCTTCGTAAATATAAAGTATACAATTTATTATAGTCTAAAATGTACGATAAGATTTGAACGCAAGCCAGCACACGGCTGGCCTACGACGCAGTCCGTCTACCACTCTACCTCTGAGGCCTACCATCTCAAACTATTTAACAGTTAGATATGGGATTTAATTTCAGAGGCCTTTTAAGCTTTTACACTATGACTTTATGATAATATTTTACATCAGCAAAGGTAGAAATATTGACGTAATTACTTCTCTTCCTTCTCTTTCTTCTCCCGCAACGCTGCCTGTTCCTCTTGGTGTTTCCTCTCGCGTTCTTCGCGTTCCTTTCTCTCTTCTTCCTCCTTGATGCGCTTAGCTTCTTCAGCCGCACGCTCTTCCAGACGATGTTTCTCTGCTAACCACTGTGAATTGAAAAAAGTCTTAGAAAAAAGTTTTTTAATCTTAGTTTCAACCTTTTTGTTAGAATACAATATAGAAAATGAAAAAAAAAAACAAGCAAACATCATATTATATGGTATATGTATGGGCGAAAAAGCGAGGAATAATGCGCCTTTTTCTGAGTGATTCAGAACAGGGATACAGTGCAAGAATAAGTTAAGTTACAGTGATACTGGCGGATTCTGCAGTTCATACGCCATCAACAAACATTAGCATAAATAGATTTGAATAAGCTTGAAATAAATTCGTTTCGCTTGCAAGCCTTTTAAACCAAGACTTGGCACAATATACTAGCGATTTTAATGAATATTTAAAATGTACGATAAGATTTGAATGCATGTTAACACACAGCTGACATACAACGCAGTCCATCTACCACTCTACCTCTGAGGCCTACCATCTCAAACTATTGAACAGTTAGAAATGGGATTTAATTTCAGAGGCCTGCAAAAATTTTCACTGATAATTAGTTTAATTGAATTTCATGTAGAGTTCGAAAACCTCTAATAATATTATTCACATTCCAATGGTAGTGGACAGTATGAATGTCCGATTGTTTTTTTCGGACCGATTTTTCAATTAATACGTAAATCTCGGTACCTTATTATTTACTAAATAAAGTTCTATATTCTATTGTTATTTTTAAAAGTGCGCACCGCGTCTAATAGCGTCACGTCTCGGTGTGAGCTGACCCTTACGAGTTGTATACTTTTTTTTTTCTGTGTATAGGACTGTTTGACCACAATCTCACCATGGAAACTGATGATGTGACCGAAGGTGGTAAGCACACAAAGCCTAGAAGGAACTGGCTCTCAAGTGCAGCTGTCGCGGAACACACCGATAGGTGCTTGGCGACAGATTTTCAACATGAGGGTGGTAGCCAGCCAGATGGGTACTACAAAGTACCCTACCACCGTGCTATGGTTTCTCCACGATGTTTTCTTTCACCGAAAGCTCAAGCTCATCGTTGGATTCGAACCCGGGACCTTAGTCTCGGTATCCGACGTCACTAGCACAGCTATCATCGCTATAGGTGGTAGAGGTGGTACCTCTTGTCGTCTCTTCTCCTGCCTCTGCGCGCGTCTGTCGGCGCGCCGTTTCTCCCGCTCGGCGGCCAGCTTCTCCTGGAAGGCGGCGAGGCGCTGGTGGTGCGCCGCGCCGCGCTCGGCCAGCAGCCGCACCGTGAACTCCTCCTTGTGGACCACCATGCGGGAGAGACGGGTCGATGTCGCCACGTCGCGAGCACGGGACTCTGTACACGACATACACATACACCACGTGTTACGTTACTCATGACGGATATTGTGAGAGGTCTTTTCGAAACCTACATTTGATTCTTCATGCTGATATGCTGATATTATCGTAACTAATTTTATAAATGCGAAAGTGAGTTTGTTTGTTACGCCTTCACGCCTCAACTGGCCTGAAATTTGGCATGCAGATAACCTATGGTATGGAAAAGAACATAGGCTACTTTATTATCCGGGGAAAGCGGGTAAAACTGCTGGGGACATCTAGTTTGCGATCAAACAAAAACTTTTTTCACGAAAGATTTTCTCACACCTTGCTCAAAGTTTATGGAAAAGATATTGTCAAGCGATACCTAAGCGAGACCTTGTGCAAATTATAAGAAAATTTCTTGTGTCTTATCAGAAATGTCTTATGAGAAATTCCGTCGCATTGGTTGTCCAAACCATACATATTACCAGGAAATGTCGGATCAGACACGCTTGTGTCTGATAAGACAGTAAAAATGGTTCCATATGACCAAACTAACATGAATTTGGAAAAAATGCTCATTCAAAGTTACCACCCGGTATAAGGCCCCACAAAATAATTATCCAAGTTATTAATTATTATTTGTACTAGTTTGTAGAAAAACATTGATTCGATCTATACATCATCTTTTTTTGTGGCCACACTTTGAGAGATATATTATAGACAACTCCAGAAAATGTAAAAACAGGGATGTGAACACGAAAGCGATGTAGTTTTGGAATTGATATCTCAAATGTACGATAAGATTTGAACGCACGCCAACACACGGCTGGCCTACGACGCAGTCCGTCTACCACTCTACCTCTGAGGCCTACCATCTCAAACTATTTAACAGTTAGATATGGGATTTAATTTCAGAGGCCTACCATTGTTTTTCCAAAAGAAAATTGCTGAGCTTTGTGCCCAGACTTTTCAATAGTAATGCTTTTTTTTTGTATGACTTACCAATAAGTTGTTGTATGCGCTCTTTCTCCTGCGTTTCCCAGAATGCCTTGTCCTGCACTTGCTTCTCTTCCAAGCTCTTCTGAAGCAGTGGAATCTCTTCCAAACGCTTGGCACGCTCGAAGTAATCCACCTTGAGGAATATAAGTTTACTATATTATTGTCTTTATTTCACTGAAGATATTTTTTTGATCCGTGTTATGAGGTAAGTGGCGACTGTGTACTGAAATAAGTGGCCATCTATTTCTTTTGTTATGAAACGGTTATAGAGTTAGAATATTAATAGAGTGACTGTACTAGAGTACATCTCGAGAGAACGGGTACAAAATGCCTTGAAACGAAGACAAAAATACATATAATGATACTTCTACCGAAAAAGTATGACAAAGATGATGAAATATCGACATTTTGTGTGACTGTAAATCATCTACTGTACGATATATCTGCGAATGCATCAATATTTTTTTTTTTTTTTTTTTTTAATTAAATGGGCTTGCGTTTGGCCACTGACCCGCCCATAAGGGCCTAAGATGAAATACGCTTACCCAGAAGAAACCTATTCACTCTGGCCTTGAAAGTTCCTAGATTGTAGGCGGAAGGAAACACAGACGCCGGAAGCAAGGATATGGAAACTATCCTGGGACTTGCGCTTTTCACAAGGTAACCTTTGGTTGAAACGGTTATGGCACACTATTTCCTTGACCAATCAAAGAGTCGACTCCTGTTCTTTCCGTTTTGAATCACTTTGGATTTGGCTTGTTCCTCTTACATGTGTAATTATAATTACAAGTAAACGAGAAAAAAGGTCTTACCTTCTTGTCCTGTGATTTGAGTCTGGCTTGAAGCTCGCGGCGTTCCTTCATCAGTTCTTCAGCTTCGCGCTGAGCGATCGCTTCAGCGTCCATTTTCTTGAGGTCCTGTTCAAATTAATATGAATTTATCAGTTTTAATGTGTTATGTACCTATTAATAAGATGTATTTGAATATCTGTGTCTAAATGTCTCAGTGGAGTAAGTGAAACCAGTGATGGCTGTGGTAAATGCAGTTTCTTAGGTACACAGGCAAATCAATCTCGCACCTGAGTTTCCAACTTACGAATGCATCCAATAATGGCTTTTCGGTGACGGAAAAAATCATAATTTCATTTGATAAAGATTAGTTTATCCAGAGATTTACTCCAGAAGGAAATAACAAAATAGACGTAAACTATGGCCATGCTAAGAAGTCATATGAGACAAGAGGGTGCCTCTCCTTGCCGCACTTTTTGACATAAAATGGATGTATATGGGCTGTCAAATGTGATCTATTAAATCCATTACTTTAATCTTAGTATTGATATTTAAAATGTACGATAAGATTTGAATGCATGTCAACACACAGCTGACATACAACGCAGTCCATCTATCACTCTACCTCTGAGGCCTACCATCTCAAACTATTTAACAGTTAGAAATGGGATTTAATTTCAGAGGCCTACATTTCATTGGCAGACGTCCCGATTATGGCGGGACGGGCGCCGATAGCAATAAATCCATAACCAGCAACATCGTACGTTAGAGTGAAACAGCATATCATACCTCCTCGTCAAGTTTCTGCAGCATTTTCTGCCCGTGCGCAGTCTGCGAGATGTGCGCCATCCTCTCGCGCAGATGTCGCTCGCGCATGGCGGCCAGCTCGGACTCATGCCGCTTCTTCTCACGCTCTTCTCGCTCCGCTTCTTGACGGCGAGCTTCCGCTGCTGCGGCTATGCGGAGCTGCTCCTCTTGACGTCTGGTACAGAATAACGTATGTTAGTTTAGTCTATTGGTGCTTTTGTAAAGGAAGATAAGAAACTGGGTGCCTTTTCGTATTGTTTATTTTTCATAAAATCTTGTATTTTGTTATCAACAGTATCGGCCGTGATGCATCCCATATAATCACATTTTAAGTTGTCTCAAAAAATATGTAGGCCGGCTATACATTTCTAAGGAACAAGCTATTAAAAATTTTGGTAGAACTGGCACCATTATACTAAAATCTGAAAGTGACTAGAAATTGAAGACATTGTGGCGGGAACGTTGCGTTTTCGTTTTTATTCGCATAAATTCGTGTATTTTCATTTTTATTTTATATTATCGGTGGTATTTTATGCAATAAAGATCAATCTATGTGCACTAGTGAAGTGAAATGAATATGTGTATTGTGACTTTTCAATTGTATCAAAAAGTCTGTGAAGAGTTTTAGTACAATTACCACCATTGTAGTAAAACATGACTTTTATGGACGGTGACTGACTGAGTGGTGATAAGTGAAAGTGATTATCGTGATTGGCAATGATATAACTCGACACTGGCAGAAATAAGTCCTAATTTGGATTTGGCTGGCAAACTTAAAAGTAAGAAGACTAGAAGTTAATATGACAGACGTTTTTTTTAACTGTGTATAGGCCTATGTGGCCGATGGTGGTAAGCACACAAAGCCTAGAAGAAACTGGCTCTCAAATACAGCTGTCTGAACACCGATACGTGCTTTAGCGACAGATTTTCAACTTGAGGGTGGTAGCCAGCCAGATGGGTACTACAAAGTACCCTACCACCACCGTGCTATGGTTTCCTTCACCGCAAGCTCAAGTTTATTGTAGGATTCGAACCCGGGACCTTCGTCTCGGTTATCGACGTCACTAACACTGAGCTATCATCGCCTCGATTGAATTAGAGATGTATGTTGACAGGCCAGTTGGCGCGGTTGGTTAAGTCTGGTAAAGATTCCACCTATTGCGCCGCTGGTCGTGGGTTCGATTACCGCACAGGACATGCATTTGTGTGCATGAACATGTCTGTATGGCCTGAGTCTGGGTTTAATTATGTATATTAAGTATGTATAAAAAGAAGTATATGTATTTTATATAAGTTATCTGGTTTCCATAGTACAAGCTCTGCTTAGTTTGGGATCAGTTTTTATTTATACGACTAAGTCGGTAAATAAGCATGCGGCCCGCCTGATGGTAAGCGGTTCCGTAGCCATATGGACGCTTGCGACACACGAAGCATCGCTCACGCGTTACCAACCTTTCCCCCCTCCCCTATGAGCTCTGGCGACCTTACTCACGCGCAGGAACACAACTTTACACAACATAAAGTTATTTGGCTGCGGTATTCTGTAAGGTAAGGAGGTACTTCCCCAGTCGAGCTGCTCTTGGAGCGAATAAACGCTATGCTCTACCTCTCTAAACCGATGACCGTGTGTGAGGAATGTCCCAGGATATTTATTATTATTATTTATTTATGTACGAGGACATAAATATGTATACACTTTTTGAAATTCAAAAGCGATTTTCTTGCATTTTTACATTCAAGTGTTAAAATATTACAAAATCATAATAGTATATGTCAGAAGATTCTGCCTGCATAATATCTCATAATTTCAATCAGTAGTTTTAGAGGAAACCGTTGTTGAATTTTACTAAGTGTATACATATTTATGTCCTCGACTGTACCTGAGCTCCTCCTCCTCGCGGACGGTGTTGAGCCGCTCGATGTACTCCTTGCGCTCCTCGATGATCTTGTGTCGCTGCAGCACGCGGTGGTGCTCGGCGTGCTTGTTCTCGTGGTAGTGCTGCACCATGTGCGCGCGCGCGCGCTCGCGCTCCAGCTTGCGCCGCGCGGGGAACAGCGTCTGCACCGCGCGCGTCAGCACCTCCGCTGCACGGACCAGTTGCTCGCGGACCTGCCGATACGGTACGTAGCGACATCTATCAGGTGCACTGAGATAGTTCACACACGGAAAAGATATATGGTGCGATCTGCATATACAACTTGTTCCAAAACTCAACGGTAAGCGGGAAAAAAATATATTTGAAATTACAAAAAAATATAACAGGTGGAGATTTCGAGATGGCATATTTTCAAAACCTATGTTGGGTTAGTCATGCTGAACAACTTTTACTATGGGATCAATAGTGAATTCTCAAAAAAAAATGGTTAACTTTCCGTAGTAAATGTCAACTTTGCTCAATCATAATGAATGAAAAGTAATTTTTTTTTGAGAATCTAGTGTTGGTCTCATAGTAAAAGTTGTTCAGCATGACTAACCCAATCTAGGTTTCGAAAATATGCCATCGTGAAATCTCCACCCAGTATATCCTTCGAAAATTGACACTCTTTACATATTTTTTACTACCATGACCACAATTGTACAAAGATTGCTGGTTTTATTTTGTATCGGAAACCTAAGTAGCACTGCTATGCACCACAACCCTTAAATATCCCAGAATGTAGTAGAAATCAGAGTAGATTTTAAACAAAAATCAATCAAAAATAAAGCTCAGGTTGTCATGAGCAGGTCCAACCTCTAGTGTACCGAAGTCGTGTATTTTTATGGATATACCCATATAGACCCCTGTCTGTTACACGTATATAACTCACATCATTTTCGAGATAATCTATATATATAAAAATGAATCCCTATTTCCCTTGGTCACGCCATCACGCGTGAACGGCTGGACCGATTTCGCTAATTCTTTTTTTGCTGTTTTTGTTATTGTCAGGAGAAGGTTCCTATTAAAGAAAAAAATTAAGAAAGTTGCGAGGGTAGGTTAGGGTATGGTAGGGTAGGGTGTAGAAAAGAAGGACACCACGCGAACGAAGTCGTGCCGGTCAGCTAGTCTATATATATAAAAGAAACTCGTGTTAGTTACACTATTTATAACTTAAGAACGGCTGAACCGATTTGGCTGAAAATTGGTGGGGAGGTAACATAGGGTAGGTAGGGGGTAAAAAATGGGGCGCAGGTGAAACCGCGGGCGGAGAGCTAGTTTGTAACAAGTGTACCTGTTCAGCGGGCGTGGCTTGCAAGATGGCCCCACCGCACGCCTCGTCGGCCGTGGAGCACCACTCGCCGCCGCCGGCCTCCACTCCGAAGTGAACGCATCTGCAATGCAAACAACACTATTATTACATGTTGTCCACTATCTTCTTCTTCTTATTTTGAAGTTTGGCAACCAAGCCCAAATTAGGGCTCATTTCTGCCAGTGTCGAGTTATATTATAGTTTCCAGTCACAATAAATCACTTCTGTGATCACTTCACATTATAGTCCTCAGTCAGTCAACGTCCATAAAAGTCATGTTTTACTACAATGGTGGTTATTGTTACTAAAACTCTTCACGGACTTTTTGAGACAACTTGAAAAGTCACCATACACATAATTCATTTCATTTCACTTCACTGGTGCACATAGATGATCTTTATTGGGTAAAATACCACCAAAAATACACAGTAAAACTCAAAATACACAAATTTATGAAATTAAAAATGAAAACGCTACGTCACTCTGCAAGCTCCCGCCAAAGTCTTGTCTACTATCATTCCTATGTCACCCTAAATTACACGACAAGGATTCTAAGGGTGCATACGCTAACTATGCGGTTAGCCAGATTGCGGCTAGCAACAACAAAAGGTCAATGTCTCCTCGCTAAAGTGTGTTTTTTTTTTTTTTTTTTTTTTGGATTTCGAGTTTGGTCCCATAATAAAAGTTGTTCATAGTTAAGAGTGCTATACGTGGTTTCATTTATTTTCATATCCACCCTGTATTTATTTCATATGCATTTGGTGAAAAGCAGCTGTTTTGACGTAACAAACAGACACTTCAATTATTTATTAGTATTATAACTCACTTGTTAGCATGATCAACACGTATCTGCATATCATTATGTCGCACGCAGTCGACGAGCAGTCGCTCCAGATGGAACAGGTCGTCGGTGGCGGCCAGCTCGAGGAGTCGCGAGAACTGCATGCACGCGTAGCACTGCGCCACTTGACGGATCAGACGGACCAGCGCCACGTCGCTCAGGGCTATCGTGTACTGAGCCAGCGGGGAATCTGGCACGGGTACACAATATTTTTAAGGTTTTTTTTTATACAACTTAGTCGGTTAACAAGCATACGGCCCACCTGATGGTAAGCGGTAACCGTAGCCATATGGACGCTTGCAACAAGCATCGCTCACGCGTTACTGACCTTTCCCCCCTCCCCTATGAGCTCTGGCGACCTTACTCACGCGCAGGAACACAACTTTACACAATATAAAGTTATTTGGCTGCGGTATTCTATAACGTGGAGGTACTTCCCCAGTCGAGCTGCTCTTTGAGCGAATAAACGCTATGCTCTACCTCTCTCAAAACTGTTGTTGACGGGCCAGTGGGCGCGGTTGCTTATGAATTCACCTATCACACCGCAGGTCGTGGTTTCGATTCCCACCAAGAACATGGATGAACATGTCTACATACATGTCTCAGTTATCTGGTTTCCATAGGACCGTGTGTGAGGAATGTCCCAGGATATTTATTTATTTGTTTGTTTGAAAGAAGGCACATGGAAGTTTTTCAATTAACCATATACAATCTCACAAATTATTAACAACTAAAATTACAAAAAAAAAATGAAATACTTTTTGACAACATACCTTATAGGTATGATATCAAATCACAATATTTTTTACTAAGGTGAACAAATTGTCCACAATATTAAACTTTATAAAACAGAAATAATATATCGTCTGAATCTGTGATGGCATAAATTAACACAGACTGTGCATGTAGCACCGTCTGTCGCGTCCACATGCTATGCTTTCCCTCCGAGGCCTACCATAACTTACCATTGGTAGGTAAATAATGGGATTTATGTCGGAGGTATTTTAAAGGACCGCCGACCCCTGGTATAGATAGATTGCAGGGACATAACCCTCCTTTACGTCGCACAGTCGGGTAAAAAGTGCGCGAAGTCTCTGATTGAACTGAACCTAAGCTTACCTAGTAATGTGTACTTACTGGGCTCGTCGTGCAGCGACTTGACGACGCTCTGCACGTTGAGGCAGATGGTGAGCGGGTCGAACTCCACCTCCAGCCACGAGTACAGCTGCTGCAGCTGCGGCGACGCCAGCGCCACCACGTTCAGCCGGACCACGTCTGAACAACAACATACATGTTCAAATCACATATATACATCTAAATATTGTTACAACCTTCCGAACCGGTATTAGAGTATTAGAGTCAGACTTTTCATAAGTGCCTGCGAAGGTCTATTTGAATAAATGATTTTGAATTTTGAATTTTTTGAATTGTTATTTTTATCTATTTTCATTTTCTTACTTTGTTATTCATATTCTTTGTTGTTCGTGACGTCACCTATGGCAGTGACTGAAAATCAGTGCTGTAGCCCTGTACCTGTACTGGGCTTGCAGTCTACAACTGAGTCGCTGTCCATTTTTGATGTCACACAACACAATTTATTATTACTTGTATTTTCTTTTTTACTGTTTTTCTAAGATGCGTTTGTTTTTTTGTGATGGCATAAATTAACACAGAGTGTGGATGTGTAACACCGCCTGTCGCGTCTAGCCATCTGTTATGCTCTACCTCCGAGGCCTACCATCACTTACCATTGGTTAGTTAGTAATGGGATTTATGTCGGAGGATGGGATATTATAATGTTTATAGCCACGATCCTGAATGTTATCTAAGCAAAATCTATCTAATATTTGGTGAGATCTGGCTTGTACACTTATTTTGTAATATTATTGATATACTGGTTGCGCCCCGCGGTTTCACCCGCGTACTCGAGGGATATACTACCCTACCCTGCCGTTAAGTTTTCGTACATTTTCTAATTTTCTAAGCAACACACATACTTAAAAAAAAATCTTCCATCTATTAGAAAACATTAAAAAAAGATGGATGAAATGACCAAGCGAAATAGGGATTCATATTTATATACTTATAGAGATAATACTTGTTAGCTTGTTTGTAGTAGTTTAAATATAACCAAATAGAGACTTTCAAGATCCTGTTTTTTTTAATAATCTTGTCTATGATTATTTCTCTCATCGTTGATATGATGGAGCCTTAATCAAATATTTGGAGAGCATAATATTATGTCTGAAACTAAAAGACATTGACTGCAAATAGTCGACAATTCTCCCAGAGGAAGTTTTTTTTTTGCTATGTTTCTTCACTCCTTCAGCCAGTGCCGGTCTATCTGGGAGTTACAATTATGTACTGAAATAAACAATAAAAAAAATTACAACTATACAGCACAAACATAACACTCACCTTTCAGCAAGCTAGCCCTAGTAGGTGGTTGAGCCAATCCCAGCAGAACTGCCAACCGCTGAGCTTTTTCAACAGGACTCTTGTCCGTCTCCACAAACCGATCAAACTCCGGATGCAGAGAGGGAAGCGGCACCGATAGTACTGCCACTAGTACTCGGCAGGCCATTCTGAAATCAGTCAAGTTTTTTAGATTCAAACCTCACCATACAGTATGAGTATGCGAACTGGCTCTGGTATGCCAGAATATATCGACAAGTGATTAAAGACAGTTTAAACTTTACTTAATTTTCAGTACAATGTACGATAAGATTTGAACGCACGCCAGCACACGGCTGGCTTACGACGCAGTCCGTCTACCACTCTACCTCTGAGGCCTACCATCTCAAACTATTTAAGAGTTAGATATGGGATTTAATTTCAGAGGCCTAATTATTTTATTCTTAATATAAATTATCTAACGCTTATGAAAATCCAACTCAGCTGTGATAATAATTATATAATTATTGAAATCAATTAACAAGGGCCGTCCAATAATTACGTGAGGTGATTTTCACGATTTTTCGACACCACTCGCCTTGATTGGGAAAGATTTTCCTTCCCTTAAACACTTCACATAATGAATGGACGCTCCCCAACATATTTCTAAATACCACATACTTCTGCAACTCCTCTTGAGTGATATTCTTCTTCATCTCCCGTGACAATTGGAACAGCTTCAACAGTGCTGCAGCGTGGAACAGGCAGTGGCCGGCCTTCCAGAACACAAGGGCCAGCTTTCCGTAATAGTTGGCCATGGTTTTGGCCACTGGTGTCTTCTTGGACATGTTCATCAGGTTGTGGATATCTTCTATTGCTTTGTAGGCCTCCTGTTATTAGATAATTTGGGTGTTATGCAAATTTCGACTTTGTTAGCAAATAATAAGAATTATATTTGCAATCAATTGTTTGATAAGATTTGAACGTACGCCAACACTCGGCTGGCCTACGACGCAGTCCATCTATTACTCTACCTCTGAGGCCTACCATCTTATACTATAAGAAAAGTAAGAAATGGGATTTAAATTCAGAGGCCTGTCATTTATAGAAATGAAAATAAGGGTATTTACTTCTTTATTTTTTATATTAAAAGGCAGTTGCCACAAACCTGCCACAATTCCATCTGTATGGCACTGTCAAGCTGGAAGAGTCTGGTCTCCAAGTTGAGCTGCTGCGTCTCTGGCTTTGAGATGCTCACATTGCCAGTTTGTACCTGATAGAAATAATAAAATTAAGACATGACATAATAAATATATCAATTATAAATCGTTATCTCAGCTTTGTCGCACAACTGGCAGCATATTTTTTTCTAATTGCCATCTATGCTTTTTTCAAAGATCATAATGTACGATAAGATTTGAACGCACGCCAACACACGGCTGGCCTACGACGCAGTCCGTCTACCACTCTACCTCTGAGGCCTACCATCTCAAACTATGTAACAGTCAGAAATAGGATTTAATTTCAGAGGCCTTATGCTTTATATGAAAACATGATTATGACATAGTTGAATTATTTTACAACTTATATTTTTATTATTACTAGCTGTCCCCCCGGTTTCACCCGCGTTCCCGAGATAAAAAGTAGCCTATGTCCTTCCCCATACCATATGCTATCTCCATGCTAAATTTCATTACAATTCATTCACCAGTTTAGTAATGAAAAGGTAACAAACAATCAGTTATTTTCGCATTTTTAATATTAGTATGGATAATAATAATGTATTACTGACAAAATAATCTTCTACGAGGTATCTTAGACTAGGTTATGTTTTTAAAAGCTTAGCATCTGTTGCCAAATCCCCATTGAAACAGACTTAACCATAGAGCGATTTAAGAGCTTTCTTATCATTATATTGTTAGTGTCCTCACAATAAGTTAGTTAGATTCCTGAAAAAATCTATTTAGTCCGTCATTTACATTAACCAAAAATACTAAACACGTATCTTTCCTATGTCCATTGAACAAAAAAAATACTGAAATATGGTGCGTTGAAGATCCGCGTAATCTCCGGTATGACACACTTTTTATCACAAAGTGACGTCACGAGCTCCCATTCCCAAATATTGACGCTCTTTATCTTTGTAATTTTTTATTGATATGATAAAGCAAAAAATACGTGTTCAATAGTTTTTGATAATCTAACTGACTGACTAATTAGAATTTTTTACTCAGGAAACATCCCTATTAATAGATTAAGGTTAATAAAATAATTCAAGTAATACTTTATACCTTAATACTAACCGTAGGCTTACAGATGTCCTCAAGATGTTTCCGCAGCTTGTCGCAGAGTTTCCTGAACTCAGTCTTGCGGGAGTATTTGAGACAGAACTGGAATGCCATGCGAGCAATATCGTGGTACAAAGTCTCCACGTGGGCGTTGGTACGGAGCAGTTCCAAGCATTGGCAGTAGGATTCCCAGAGGAATTTCACCTATTAGATAAGAGAAAACATAGAAATAAGTTATGATGCTTTGCAATTTTAGATTTTATTGTATGAAAATAATGTAAAATGTACGATAAGATTTGAACGCACGCCAACACACGGCTGGCCTACGACGCAGTCCGTCTACCACTCTACCTCTGAGGCCTACCATCTCAAACTATTTAACAGTTAGATATGGGATTTAATTTCAGAGGCCTACTCATAAATTAGATAATTGATCACAAATAGAGTAAATTAGTCATAACAAAGAACAATGGATGCGTACAAAAAAGTAATGAAATTCATTGAATTTATTGGCTTAAATTTTCTGTAATTCTGTTATTTTATTTATTTATTTAGGTACACCAACAGTTATTACATTACAGATTGAATAAAAACATACATTTAAAAAAATTGCTAAATGCATAACCAATAATAGGTATACACCACATGCTTATTATTGATGAGTGTAACATAACTTAACTAACATTAACAAATAAAAAAAAATACTAAGAACTAAACTTATTAAGATTTAAATTTTTTAAGACGGGCCAGCTGGCGCGGTTGGTTAAGACTCTGGTCAAGATTCCACCTATAGCACCGCTGGTCGTGGGTTCGATTCCCACACAGGACATGCATTTGTGTGCATGAACATGTCTATATGTCCTGAGTCTGAGTGTAATTATGTATATTAAGTATGTATTTACAAACAAAAAGTAGTATATGTATTATATCATTTATCTGGTTTCCATAGTACAAGCTCTGCTTAGTTTGGGATCAGATGACCGTGTGTGAGGAATGTCCCAGGATATTTATTTATTTATTTTTATTATTTAGAAAAATAATTAATATATCGACACGTAGCGGTACAGGTGCACGTTGTGGACGATATGACAAAATACAACAACAAAATACATTTAATGTCTGCGGTTCACCGGCTATCTTCCGAAAACTTCTAAAAGAATCCGAAAAGATATTATATTTAAGAGACAAGTGCCAATGAAAATAGTCTTGGTAAGCCTTCCATTGACTCATTTGGAAGTCAAAATATAATAAAACCCCAGATAATGGGAGGGAAGTTTATTACGATTTCCTCACACTGTTGCCCTGAAAGGGCTACATTCAAGGGCTCTCTAGATTAGTAATACTGAGCAATCAAATTCCGCAACTAGTCAGAGCTTTTGCACTGATTTTGAACAATAAGGACCAATGACTGCATTGTGTTCCTGACTTGGCCAATCAGAGTGCATTTGTCATTGACTTAGCATATCAGAGTGCATTGTCGGTGTCTGAGAAATTGGTGGAATAAATTTCAAGCAAAATTAGTCATTGCACTTCTTTGGGCTAATTGTTTGATGAACCCCACAGAGTAGAGGCAGTAAATACAGATCATATTAGGATAATCTTACCCATGGTGTAAGTATTGTTCTATCAGATCGGTCTTGAGCGTCTTCCCCGGATACAGCACTCAGAAGAATGCTTTCAGGAGTGGCCAAATTGTCCAAATCATCAGTGTCAATGACAGCTTGAGTGGACTGTGCTCTGGCTGCTTCTGTACGCTCCTCCGCCATACGTAAGTACCCTCTGGATGATGAAATAATTTATTTATATTATAGAATAGAATAGAATAAATTTATTTCAGAAAATACGGTACATCTGTCCTTAAATAAAAAAGTGGCCGACGACGTATTCTACCATCACAGATGGTGTAGAATTATTTAAAATTAAATTAATTGAATTACAAAGAATTATAAGATTTTAAACATGGTGACATGTTGGTATGAACTTTGAACTTATTCAGAACTAATTTGACAGATTTTATTGTGCAATCATAAGAAATAAAAATGGTAAATTAAGGCTCGAATCCAAATTTAATTACTTTTCTCCAATTTTAACTATATTATGTATACATGTATGATAAGATTTGAATGCATGTCAACACTCAGCTGACATACAACGCAGTCCATCTATCACTCTACCTCTGAGGCCTACCATCTCAAACTATTTAACAGTTAGAAATGGGATTTAATTTCAGAGGCTTATTTTTACTAGTTTTCTTTCTAACAGTTTAACAAACATTCAGGAAGGAGCCTGTTATAGTGGTGAGCACAGATTGACACATTCGCAGTAGTTAAATTTCGGTCTGTTTGGTGCTCATCGTCTATTGGATTCATGCATTTGGCTACTGATTTGGCCAAAAGTATACATGCGCAAGCTTGCCCCCACCATTGCCTATCTGTGCTCACCAGTCCCAGTCCTGCCTCATACTGTATTATTGATTCATGATTATGAATTAATTTGCATAACTTAGACTGTTTACTGAGGAAAATAATAGGGTAAATAGCACCATCCTAACATGATGAACCCCTTAGACACCACTAGTTATTCATAATGTAAAAAAATATTTTTTTCTTTTCTATTTTAAATACTGTTCATGGTGAGCTATAAGTTTTTATGCTTGTGTATTTTATTTTGTTAAATTAAACAAAAAGTATGTATGTATTGTTTTGGAAAAAATAGCCAATATAGCCAGATTGTCAAAATAATATTTAAAATGCAACCTTGCCGAGTTTCTTGCCTATTCTTCTCAGTTGAAGGCCGACTTATGAACTGGTGGTAGCTTCGGGAGCTTTGACTTTGAGGACTCCAGGACATTATTAGTACCTAAAAAAAAACATACGTGTCGACTTGTAAAGCTCCTCCGTTTTTTTCGTACCTTATAACCTGTTCCAGTGACCCAACATTCACCGACTGGAACATGTTCCTGTACTGAAACAGGCCTTCCTTGGCAATGTGAGATTTTCGCAGGTCAACGCAAAGCTCCAGATATTTGAACATGATCGGCTCCAAGACTGACTCCGACCAGTTGTATGCCCATTTCTTGTTGCGGAACACCTCTTGCAAGGTGTCGAGGGCTCGCGCCGGCTTCTCCAAGTCCATAAACTCTAAGAGATAAGAAAATTGATTTGATATACTTATAAGTTAATAGAGTATAATTGGTTTAACACTTCAAACAAGAAACATAAGAGAGGTCTGATCGCTGGACTAGTTTATTTATTGCTTATGGCTAAGCTGATCACAGAAAAAAACAATAGTAAAAATACTGTTTACTTTATCATTATTATTGACAACTTTTTCGCAACAAAATTAGCCTCCAAACGACGATAGAGGTCAATAATAATTATGTTAGACTCCAAATAATTTAGCATGTTAGGTAAAACTAAGAAAATTTCATTTTCTAACATAGTACAATTTGTTTTATCTAAACTATTTTGGTGGCATGAAGTCAATTCTATTATTCAGTAGTGTGCTTGGAATTTCCACTCTTGCTGTGAGTAGGACCCATATGGGCCTTTCGTTCATTAGTCTGTCAATCATCCAATTATTTTTGGTTATGCTAAGTTTACGTAATCCTTATGGTTACTAAAATTATTATTCATTGGTTTATTAATTTATAAGGATATAGAATGAGCTGATTCCCAGGAAATAAGTAGGTTATTTCAAGGATAATTTCTTCAGAAAGGCATTGCCATTCCGCGTAAAGTGCAACGTGGTACAAGAAATCAGTAACTAACCATTGGCCCGTTTGAGGGCATTTTCCGGTCTTTGACCGTATCTCGCCATATTTATTTTGCACTATTCACTTCATTAACACAAATTTAGGCGTCTAAAATAGGGTGTGGAAGAATAAAATTAATTATTTCTTCCCGACACCGGCCTGTCAGCGACGGGCGAAATCAAAATGGCTGACAATTATTATTATTTTTGTTTTGATCGCCAAAAGTCAGGCAAAAGTATAAACCCATACAGCCTTGTTTTATAAAAGAGATATTGCTATCATTTCATTTTTTTCAATGATACTTGAGAGACCTTGGGATTATACAAAACATATTCTTTCCTAAAAATAAAAAAGTTACTTATAATTATGTGTCTGAATTGCCTGATTGCTATTAAAAAAAAAAAAAATTTTTTTTACATACATATACTTTTATACATAGAATGAATGTAATTTTTCTAACGGGACCCTATTACATTACTAAGCCTCCGCTGTCCGTCCGTCTGTCTGTCAGTCGTCTGTATATTTATATTTTTATGAAAATATTTGTGCATATAGTGCATATTACATCAATCCAAACAATAGGTATAGTAAAGGAGAATCCTGACACCCATAACACAAGTTTAATCTTAGCTTGGGTGCCAGGAGTTTCAATGCGACTTCAATTGTACAAAACAACTATTGTATAATGTAAAACTGCAAATAAATAATTATATTATTATTAGTCGTCTTATAGTCAATTCGAGTTAGTTAATATTATTATTATTGTACGGAACCCGCCGTGTGCGAGCCCGCCTCGCATAATTTATAGTAGACTTATGCCTACTTTATAGTAGCGATGGGCGATTGTTACATACTTAAAACAATCGAATTATTCGATTGTCCAATTTATTCGAATCATTCGAATAACAATTGACTTCTTTCGATTGTTCATAATACGCTTCATGCGGCACCACGCGTGGCCTGTGACGTGCGCTCTGGCTGTCCGTCCGCTATGTACTGTGGCTATGTACTACTATTAAATATTCTGTGGCCGACCGAATGAATGAATCTATTCACCCCCGCACTATTGCAACCTGCGTTGCGTGCGTCAATATGCGTAGTATCTCTACTTAGTTTGTGGTAGTCTTGCGCGTAATAGTTCCCGACCGGGAGCGCTCCGTTTAGTTCGCTCCTCCTTGGCGAACTAGGTCGCTCTTTTAGTTCCTCAGCTCCCGTCTCGAACTAGAGAAAGGCAAATCGTTCGCCCACTTTGCTAATGCTCCTGCACGATTTCTTTAGTTTTTTAAAAGTAGCTCTTTTTACCGTTACTTTTTACGTTAAATACATTGTACTCATGTATAATGGGGTGGATTCGACAATACGACATTAAATGAATATTTTTTTTAATGATGTAATTCAATTTAGAAATATTACCACATATTACTTATCATGTATTACAATTCTAACTGTGTTAATAAGAGTTTCAACTTGTATATTGTGTAAATAACTTGTAATAAAATAACTAAAGTGTAATTGGTGCAATAAGTATATTGTATTCCTTATTTAAGAGATTAAAATTATGAATAAGTAATCGTCTAAGTTTAATGCAAGTGCAACGCAAATAACGTGTCTA
Source organism: Achlya flavicornis (assembly GCA_947623365.1). Taxonomy (NCBI): domain Eukaryota; kingdom Metazoa; phylum Arthropoda; class Insecta; order Lepidoptera; family Drepanidae; genus Achlya; species Achlya flavicornis. The sequence goes on from OX392487.1 coordinate 3,416,384, forward strand.
GCGGGGCGGCGCGCCGCGCTCCCGCTCACTCGCTATTACAAGTCGATTTTACTATACCGAAGCGAACTAAGGAACTAAGGAGCGAGGTATCTGGGAACTAGTTCGCGTAGTTCCTCTGTGGGAGCGCTCTTTCGAACTAGTTCGTTCGCGAACTACACAAGACTAGTTTGTGGACAATTTTCATTCGAAAGGTCGATTGTTATTCGATTGTTTATTCATTAGAACCTATGGAATTGACAATCGAATGTACAGTCGATTCTTTAGATAACTTTTTTGGAACCATCACCCATCGCTACTTTATAGGTATAATTTTAATCTTGAACCGTATGATCGTGACCGTATATGAAGGGAAAAATAAAAGATAAAATAGGCAGTTTTATTGTAATTTATTTTAATTTCATTGCTTTCTGTTCCATTATCTTTTTAACGACAGTACTGTCTAGAGTTTCTAATTTTTTCACAATAAAATATTTAAATATAATTTCCGCAAGCCACCTTCTCATTGGTATTTCTACGAGAATCGTCAGCGGCAGCGCCACCAAGAGTGTAAGAATTATAATGACGATTCCGTCTAATACCTGAAAAGTGAAAAATAAACTTTTGTTAGTAGATATGTTCAACCTACCATAAACACTGGATGCTACTTGGTTTCTCCCAGTAGCTACCGCCGTATCAGCCGTATCAATGAAATCCTTAGAGAATCTAATGAAATCAATCAACGGGGCCCCAAAGTGCCCCGAACGTGTGTAAGCATAAATTACTAAAATTAAAAAGTGCACGAACGTATTCCATTGAAAGTATTTCGCTGACTTCAAATCAGTGACAGATTAGAGTTATTTCATATTTTTAGTGTATTTTGAAGTCGTTAATTTTATTCAAATTACTTTTTTATTTCGTTATTTTTAGTTTTTCTTAAATGTACTAGAATTTGACTAAGGATTTGAGTTGTTTTTCTTGATACCACACCCGCAGGTCGTATCAATAAGCCAGGCCGCCACACATATTTGTCCATATCTTGAAAAATACTGAACCGATTTCAATAAAACTGTTCAATAAGTTGAAGTAAATGTAAACCAATAAAAAAAGAATGGTTATAATCCGATTAATATTTACGGAGATATGAGTGGACAAACATACATACACCTAAGAAATTTTGTATATTTGTTTGGAACCCCTAATAGATTATCATATGTGAGTATATTGCAGTTCCAGTAATATTACATACATACGTGTCGAATTGATAATCTTATTTTTTTGAAGTCGAATAAAAGTTACCCTGCACTTGGTTTTACGGCTACTTACGCTCTGGGGGCCTACCACAAGCTCTTAAAACAAGGTTAAAATAACCTTATTTTGCGTTTTCGTACCATGACATCCTTAAAAATAAGCTTATTATAGGCATAAAACAATATTGTTTTGTTAGCAGGTTTGATGACGTCACCTCTAATCGTTCATTCAAATCGTACCATGATGTGTCTTTTGACAACTAGCATTATGGTTTTTATGTCAATTGCATATATCAATCAAAATATAACATTATATACGCGACGAATTATCCAAATTTATGATAAAAATATCTATTATTATAGTGATATAAAGTCAGTAGATCGTATTTATTTAACTTATCGAATTAATTGTGTATCTCTAGCCTTCTAGCTTTTGCCATCTAGCATTTCAAGATGGCAAATGAATATGAACTATTTGTGTTTTTGGAAGCAAATACCAAAGAAGCCAATAATAGATACACGAAAGCGACGTGGTATGCATCTATGCTACGTGAGGAATCAACACTTTCGCATGCAATGGACCAAAATGCCATTTGCTATCGAAACCATACGACCGTATGGGATTGAAGCTCACCGAGTCGCTCGCATATTGTCACCAAAATAATCGAGGCCTCGGGCGGGGAGCTTTTTCCGCCAACGCATTAGCTTGGCTAGCCTGTTGGGAACCTTGCCGATAATCTACGGCAGCCTAGAGGAAAATTTATATACGAGTGCTAGATTGTATTTCATTTATTTGTTGTAAATATTTAATATCGTATAGATTAAGCTTTAGTGCGTTTTCACACGAGACGATAACGACACCGTAACCACACAGTAAAAAAACTGTGACGATTTAGCCGACCATACATTTCTATGTACCGTTTTCACACGCAACGATAACGACACAGCACTGCACGACACAGGAACGATAATTCGGCTATGTCGTTGGTTCGGCTAGATCGTGACGATTTTTTTACTGTGCGATTTAGCGGACCTTCGATATGTATTGAAAAACGTCAGGACTTTCACACGGCGAACAGCACGATAACGATAACGACACTTCTTGTCACCTTGCTGTAACTGTCGTTACGGTGCGGTTATCGTTCCTCGTGTGAAAACGAACGACGACATGACCGTTTGCCAATTATCGTCGGTCGTTTATCGTCGCGACAAAAATGTGTCGTTATCGTCTCGTGTGAAAACGCACTTACTGTGATTGTACTGTATTCATAAACGTTTATATACCTAAATACACATAATGTTTCATTGTATGACCTGCAACTACAGTAGCATTCCTGACAAAAGGTAATAAATAAAAATATGTGTTGATTCCTGTGGTAAATTCTTTATTCATATAATTTAAAGACAATACCTGTACCTGCCTGTACCTGCCTAGACTATAGGTATTAAGACTGAAGTGCCATACATAAATATAAACCTACCTAGGTATATATTTATGTATGAACTTTGTCTCAGTTTTTGTAATGACCAAGAAGTGCTCCATTGCTTTGCTAGTTGAGGATTAGGTACCTATTTCTCTCCAGCACATTTCTTAGAGTAGTTACTTTGAATTCCGGCGAATTCTTCACTGCAAAATGAATAAAATAATATTTGAATTACTTCTGTTTGTAACCATGCCATATTAAATTTCATTCACTGAATATCACTATTGAACGGCGGCCCCTTGCCTTGTTTTCATATTGACCTAAGTAATATTAATTCAAGTAATATAAAAGTCGATATACATAAAATAAATATTTGTATTATTTCAAAATATGTAGTGCAACAGGGCACATTGAGTTTCAAAATTCGTGCGTCACAATTGACAAGTATTTTTTTTTGTCCCGTTCCATCCTATAGGGCCATCATCTTCTCTCACAAAATAACCTTATTGCCAGACTGTTTTGTTTTCACCTTATAATAATATTACTTTGATTCGTACCATGAGCTCAATCGTTCAACATTGATATAACATTGCAAAGTGCCGAGAAAGAATGAATGATTTGTAAGAATTTGTCTATGGCTTGCTACAACCTGATAAAAGATAAAAAGAAATAACGATATATTAACTGTATAGTGCCATTTCTTTCACACGTTGGACCGAAATGATTTGAGGTTCTTCATCTTTTAGCAAAGTATTAAATTAAACTAATTGTAAAGTATAAGTAACTAAAAGAATAAAATATTTTCGAGTAATTTCTATAAAATGCATACAAATATTTTAAAATGTTATTATGAAGAGTAAGGAAATTAATTGAAAAAATATATAGACTGCCGACTCTAGATTATCAAATGAAATGAATCGGAACAAAATATTTACCTGTCATTCTTGTCATACTCAAATGTCTAATAAAGATATCCAAGATATTTAGTTATTAAATACATTTGTTTATGTAATTTAATAACAAACAAAGTGCAATCAATATGGAAACATCTTAATAGTATATTCGACAGTAATATTCAGTGCATCAAATTTAAGATGTCATGGTTATAAACATTTGTAAGTTGCACAAATGTTGCAATTCATTTTGTAGAGTTGTAGCCGAAGAGTTCGCCAGAGATCCAGTCAGCAGGTAGAAATGGTTAAATACAAACAGACCAAAAATACCGCCTTCAATCGATATCTACAAGCGAAGGAGTACTCTCAAAAAAGTGTACGTAGATATGGAGAGGCTGGTCTAAAGTGAAGTCTAAGAACCTATAAACGCTGAAATAAAGTTTGAATCTGTATCTGCAAGATTGTTTAATGCCATACTTATATTGTGTATTATTATCTTACTCTCATTAAACTTATGTGAATAAAGAATGTAGGTACATAATACTTTCGTGTTTTTATTCATTGTGTTATTTACGGGAATCCTACTGTAGTTGCAGGTCTTGGAATTAAACATATTATGTGTATGTAGGTATATAAATATTTGCCGCTGTTGTCGATCATCGACAAGGTTCCAGGTTCAAGCTCGTTATTGGCAGTGTTTCCTCTTTGGATAGCCAAGCTAATGCGTTGTCACAAAAAGCTCCCCACCAACCGGTTTGCCGAGGTTTTGATGATAATGTGTGAGCAAATCAGCGAGCTTCAGACCCCCACGGTTCTATCCACAGCCACAAAGGCTACAGAAAGTTAGGTCCAATGGATGTGTATTTTAGAATTTCCCGCACGGTTACATCTGCTCTGCAACAGTAGGGGAGACCGGGGCTGGTTGTGACAGGGGTAGGTAGTTACAGTGGCAATGGTTGCGAAACAGATAACGCAATACTGACGTTAGAAAGGGACAAATACTCCCGTCGCCACCGGCTAGCACGCCACGAGAGCCAGTGGCGCCAGCGTTTTTGTGAGAGGAGCCCAAGCGTGCCGCCATTAAAAGCGTAGGTTAGTAAAATTATACACTTTTAGTAATATTGGTTTGTAACCTATGTTCCATAAAGGCAGATATGTCTTTGTTGTGATATTTACGCCCTAATGCTTTCGTTTTGCAATGAGTCTTCGTTTGTACAGCTACGTTTATTGACGTTTTCACAGGGTCACCTTATAGGGGCAATTTTGGCGTTGGGGCTAAAAGTTACATTTGCTCGGGGCAGGTTGTGATTTGTCACTACCTACCCCGTAGTGCTTGTTGCCGACTGATATAATTTGTGCTATATACTTTTTTTTAGGAAAAAAATAGTCTCCTAAAGAGGAAGGTTACATGCGAAGAAAGTGAAGTAGAGGATGGTTATTTTTGTCTGATATGTTGTGATTTGTGATCCTTTTGATCCGAAGAAATCCAGTGAGGAATGGGTCGAGTGTGTAGCTTATTAGCTTCTAAGAATGGTCACATGTGAAGTGTGTTAGAGGAAATATAGCACGTTACATTTGCTTGAATTGCGAATGTGATTGTTCAGACTACAGTGACTGAACTGCTTGATTTTCCTAATAGATCTGATTGTCTTTTTTTTTTAAGTGTAGTTTATTTTCTATTTAAAAAAATGTTTTGTTCATTAGTAGGTATAAAAGATTTGTTTAATAGAAAGGTTTATAATCTTATAGGTGAGAAAGATTTTGTTTTTACGAAGTACAAGATCAATAAAAGTTGAAGTTTGTAATCTTGTTTCATTTAAGTTGATTGTTTTCGTTGTAATGAGGCAAAAGACTTCTTTATAGACATAATTTCATTTAAATTAAGAAAAGCAACTGATTGTGATGATTTTTTCTAATAAAAACACGTATAATACGTTTGTTTTTTATTGTAACAATTTGCCCCGAGTAGTGTAACAACCAGCCCCGAGCACGGGGTTGAAAGTTACACGGATTTTTTTTCAGAATTCATACATTTATGTCATTACTATTAGTCTGCTACATAAAATTTATTTTAAATAAAAATCCTGAATAGTTACTTAATAAAACAAACCTATATCCAGGTAAAAAAATCAAACCAATAAAAAAATATGACAGTTTGTAAAAAAAATGTCACAACCAGCCCCGGTCTCCCCTATAGCAGATTGTTGTGAGTTGAGTTTTCAATACAAATATATAATACTTAATTAATATTTTACTACATTAGATGGTTAAAATGATTATCTTTATAGATTATTATAAGACTGTCGTCTGTCCGTCTGTTGACAATAATATATTCCATCCAGGCTAATGTAGGTTACGACCAATTTTAGAAAATTTGCCAGAGAATCTAGGTAGTTTGGATTCCAGGAACACAGGGACTACTCTGTGTACTAACACTGCAGGAAAGTTAACTTTATGGATTAATCTGGGGTTATTCGATGTACGTTGGTTATAATGAAAACAGGATATTAATAGTGGGTAGGTACCTAAATGAAAAGTCACTAAATATATAAACACGCTATTTAAAGCTCCGCTTCATCTATATAAATCTAAGGCTAAGGGTCGAGGGATCGATATTACTAACGTAGATGCATAGTTGTGTAGTGAACGACAAGTGCAATTAAAAACTTTATAAACAATCGGTTATATTATTTTGGGATGATACCTAATCTCGCAATCCCGATATATTCATTCTATAAGTAAATAAATTCGATATAATTACTTTATATGACACTATAATAGATTTTTATAACATAAATTTGGAAAACAATGTTATTTTCAGCTTGTAAATACAACGTATATAAGATTGCTAAATTTGACATTAAAACAATAATGTTAATTGTCAAAAGCTTATAAATAATAGCTCATGGTACGAATTGAATGAACCATTATGGTAAATAAACAAGGTTGTTTTCATGCATAAAATAAGCTTGTTTTAGGGACATCATGGTACGAAAAGAAGAATAAGGTTGTTTGAAAGAGCGAGAGAGTATGGATGAGTGACAGAGATAAGAATTGTTAAGAGAGAGAAAGTTGCTTAGGCCCATAGCGTTATTTCTTTTCATCTTTAATGAGCCCATAGACAAATTCTCAAAAATCATTCGTTCTTAGCAGAAATATAACAATCATATAACAATAGTGTTTGGTAGAGGTCATGGTACGAATATAAATAAGGTTATTATATGCTGGAAACAAAACAGTATTGCAATAAGGTTGTTTTGTAAAAGATGGGGGTAGGCCCCCTGTTTCTTAGTAGGTACGTCTATGATACCTAAACAATTGTCTTACCAATCCAATAAACGAAGTAGACACTGGCTGATGCTTAACAGCTTCAAGAGTCTCTGCTATAGGCCAGTTCACCAGCATGATGGATAAAGACAAGCGTCCCAATGACTGAAAGCCGTGCCAGCCCCATATTCTCCTTACTGGACCTATGGAAATCATATCATATGAGATAAATAGTACCTACCTGGTTGAACCCCCGACTGCAAAACCTAATAAAATTCAAGTTATATTCAAAATTCTATACATATTTAAAAGGTTTATTATTTTTTGCTTTTCTGTTTTTTCGGTGGTTTTTTTTTTGATAAAAAGTTTTCAATTTATAATTTGTTGTGGCTATAATATACCAATTACTACATGTTTAATGTCTGATTACTTTTATAATGTAATACACAAGTCACCATTAAAATCTGTGAGTGAACAATAAATCACCCCTATTTTCCCACTTTTAGGTATTTTTTATCCAAAAGTTATATGGGACCAACTACCAGGTGATACCAGGAGGTATACCCTATCCAATAAAAAAAGAATTATCAAAATTGGACTGCTCTGTAAAAAGTTATGCGTTATCATACATAAAAAAAATATATATATACGCGTCGACTTGTAAACCTCCTCCGTTTTTTCGTCGGTTAAAAATGGGACATAACCTTTAGCTTCTCTATACCTACACAGTAATAATATCTCAATTTTTCCATCGATTCCCGCGAGATCAGCGCAAATCAACGGCCACAGGGTGAATCCTGTGCCCGGCATGATTAGGTAGGTAGTATCTCAGAGTATATAAATACTGGTAGTATAGTACATGCTGCATCATCGAAATAGTTATGTAAAGCCGTTATACATATATGAAGGGTGGAAATTTGAGACGGGTCAGTTAGGAAAAGCTACGTACCTTATGGTTGAAGCCACGCAAATTTGGTCTAAGGAGCCTGATGGTTTAGATTTTCGTGGTTTTAGGGGGCGAATAATCGATCGATCTAGGTAGGTTTAAGAGGTTAAAGACGCGTTTTCCAAGTTTTCGAGCAAACCTCGGTCACCCGGGTACCTACTTAAGTTTAAGAAATTGGGTGCATAATGTTAAATTTAAACTAACTCACTACCATGCGACAATGAATGAAGAAGCGCAAGAAAAAAATCTTACCATCAATATTAATTGCTCCATAAAGTAAGACAGCTCCAAGTAAACAGAATACAGGTCTTTCAATAAGAATGAAGAGGGATGTAGCTAAGGGCGATGTATATTCCTTTATATATATACTCATTGACATCCAAATTAATAGCAACGGGAAGCTTATGTTGTGCAAGACTACAAACCACTGTGGATAAGAAAAACACAAATGTCAATTGACTGTTGTTCCCATTACACCGTGACATTTTAGTCGTCTTACAAAGGTGGTCACACTCAATGTATCCGACATAAAATACCACTAGGCGCGATCAAAAAATTGTTACTACCATTAATTAAGATAGGTAAAAAATAAAATGCATTAGTATTATGAAAAATCGTGTTAAAAATAAATATCGTGGGACATTCCTTACACACTTCTCACTGATTCCAAACTAAGCAGAGCTTGTACTATGGAAACCAGTTAACTGATATAATACATATACTACTTTTTTTTTGTAAATAGGTACTTACTTAATATACATAATTACACCCAAACTCCGGATATACAAATGCATGTCCCGTGTGGGAATCGAACCTACGACCTGCGGCGCGAGAGGTGGAATCGTCAAAAAATATAATAATAATAAAAATAAAGCCGCAGGGCAGCTTGTGGCGGGCGAGCTGTTGGTGAGTAGCGACACCACGGATCCGAGATCTCCCGGGGGCGGTACCTATGCCCCCGCCTCTGGCTTGCCTTCACTAACCTGCCTGAGTGGAGCGCGAAAGCTATATGCTCGAAAAGATGGAAGTGCTCAATCTGTGTAATAGCGGGGAAACCGGCTCCGAGATTACCGGTGCACACCTCTCGACACCCTTAGCTGCTGACACCAATGTTGCTCCCTTTGTCACCTTTCGGTGACTGTTTTCGGGGGGCCCATTTAGTTAGCGGCGAGTCACCGTCTGCCAGGATTATCAAGGTTGAGACGTTTGATTTGGCTGGCGTCCCGTTGTGTCAATCAATAGCCCAGCAACCAGTCCAGCAAGCTCCCTTCAATAGACCCAGTATAGTTTCCTTCTTCTCTGCAATAGTCCTTGCACTTCGCGGATGCTGTCTTTTCTTTAGCCGTATCTCTTCAATAGTACGGGCAGAGATAGAATCCGCTTAGTGTACCTACATATCCCAACATATTAAAGTATCTTAAAGGGGCCTCTACATGTTGGATCTGTATCCCCGTGCACGCCTTCCAAAGGGCCGGTCCTCGGACCGTGAAATTCCAAAAGGAAAGATAAAAATAATAAATGTTTGATTTTTCTAAAATAAATAGAAACTGATTGAAGCTTGCTTCGTTAGATAGATCGTCATCGGCCAGTGTGTAGTTCTCTGTATAGCGTTTGTATGTTACTCACTTTATAGTCTTCTATTTTAAAGCCTTTCGTGGTATGTTCATATTGTAGATACCCCATAAAAACACCTAGGAAGCAGGTTGGTATGGAACTCCATGAGCTTATGTAATACTCATAAAAAGAAAACTCATCACTGCATGTATTGCGTAATTTTCTGTAAAAAAATATCGAACAAACAAAAAAAAATATGAGAAAGAGGAGAACGCAAATAAATTAAAATACCTATGATCTACACTTACTCAACGGTATAAAAGTGGAGAGTTGATTTAAGGTCGTAAATATAGGCTATGCCAGTGATAAGCAGACACGAGCTGATATACAAAGCAACGAGGGTCTTCAGAACGTGTCGGCGCATGCGTGTCGCGATCACTGTTACTATCACTGCTAATATATTAATATGGAAATCTGCTGCTAGAAACCTGTAAGGTAACGTAACTTGTAATGAGATCATAGATAACACACTAAGGTATATAGCATGGCGTTTGTTCGCTCGTGGTATGTTCCGAAACATAGTAGCTGAAAAATTCTAACTTCACGAAAAACCAGTACCTACACAAAAACTATTTACAATGTAGAAATGTGTAGTACATTTATGTAGGTTTAATTGCTGATTTGATTGCCGGCTCTTCTCAGCAAATGCAACCTTCTGAACCGGTATTAGAGTCAGACTTTTCAGAGAACCTCAAGCGGCGCAAATATAGTAGGTATCATAGATACGAGATACATATTTAAGTCGTTTGGGATTGAAACTCTGTGTCCGTGGGGGCCGAGCAGTCACCATCACGGAAAAGAAAATACACTGGAAGGGCGATGCGTTAGAATTTGTATCGGAACCAGCGTCGCCAAACTCACACAAATAAATGTTTAATCATATATTGTACTACAAATAAACAATCCTTTTGATTGGTCGTTTCTATTTTACTCAAAAATAGCTTTAATCACACAGTTCATACATATGAAAATATACCTTTTTACGTTAACATAAAATTTATTTTTCAATAGCGTACAAAGTATTTACGTCGTTTTGTAATCTACAAACTAACTAGATTCAATCGACGAAGAAGTTCTGCCACTCGGCACTAGATGGCGTTATTTTCATGGAACGCAATTTTGAACTTAAACGCATTTGACATAATGTTGATAATTGCGTAATAGCTGCGTCGACTGGCGTCGAGTAGCAACACTTATTGCTATTCGCTTAATGCAGCGAAAGTAATCGATAAAATATCAATAAAATTATCGATATTTTAATTTTGTCGATATTAAATTTAATTATTTTTAGAAATTCCGTAAGGAAATTCACGTTCGATAAGAATAATTGTGCTAAGAATACTGAACTGTAAAAAATAACGTTTAACATGATGAATTAAATTAAAAAAAAGTTATTTTTACACGGTTTATTGCCCTTGAAATAAAATTTATTTGTTTCGAAATTCTCGTTTTGAAAGCTTAATTTTAACAGATGAATTGATATAACTTTCAACTATTGCCTTAATCAAATCAGTGATAAAAATATGAATTTTATCGATATTGATCGAACAAAACTATCGATGCACGTGTTTTGGGGTCACGACAGGTCACGACTCACGACGACTGTGAAAAACGCAATACATTACGTGCGGAGTTGCGCTCGCTACCTTGCGTACAAATAAAGTGAGTACATTGCCTTCAATGTATAATTTTGCAGTAGTATCAGAGTTTATCGTTTACACCTAAAATTATCATAATCTCGAATACATTTTTATAAATATCACAATTAAATAAAGGTTTGTAGACTCATCGATGAAAGGAAATCCCTCCTTGAGTTACACTCCGACTCCTCACTTCGTTTCCTACAGGAAATAATAGCGCATCACGACATAATTAATATTTTTCGCGGAGCTACGCACCTCTGCTAAGTATGGCGGATACTACGAAGCGTTGACGCGTGTTTTGGTTGATATATGCCCATCTGATGTCATGTGTGGCGCGCGGGCTCCGCTAGCATAGCGTCTCTATTTATATTTCTTTTCTCTGTGGTCACCATCTTTATCGCGAAATCTCTAAACACCAGGTCGAAGCATTTTGTGACCAGAATGCTGGCATTTACTTCGGTCGGAGAATCAGCATTTCAATCCATAGTGGCAATGCCGCCAGCATTCTGGGAACGTTCGCTTCTGACAATGAATAAAATTCAAAGTCTGATAACTTGACCTTCGCAAGCACATATGAATGTCTGATTTTAATACCGGTTCGGAAGGTTGCAGTTGTTGAGAAGAGCCGGCAATACACTCAGCAATTAACTCTTTTCATTTCATAGCATTTACATTCTAGTCTGAGTGACTACAATAGCGTGCCCACGGAGCGTGCCCCCGGCGTGGCGGCGGCAATACTACAAACTAGACTCAATAAGTAAATAGCAGACTGAAGCATACCAGCCCCAAAAGCAGATGATGATAATGAATAGTAAGGTAGGATGCGATATAACTTAAATACCAGGTTGGTGGGACGCAGTGTAGGTCTTTATCCACCATATTGTTTATATGAAAGACTTGCGACCAGAACTTGCGAAGACATATCTTGCTCTGAGCTGTCACTATAAGTGGCCATATTGGCCCGTCGTAGGCTAACGGCCACCACGTGATCACAAAGCCAATCACCAAGAGATATGACGGCGAAATCCTAAAATATGACAAAGGTTTTAATAATAGCTAAGGTTTAAGTCCAAAAGAATTGCTTGAGGTTCAGTGAAGGAAAACATCTTGAGGAAACCATAGATACATAGGGTACTCTGTAGTTCCTGCTGGGCTGGGTACTACCACTCATGTTAGAATCTTGTGCGTCCGTGCAGCTGCACTTGAGAGCCAGTTCCGTTCTAGGCTTTGTGAGCTAGCACCATTATCACACGGATTCATCGTTACTTACGATCGTGAGATGGAAGTCAACAAACATTTTAAAAGTAAAAAAATATATTTATATAACAAACATACCGTGAAAGGCGCTTCAAAATATATACTGGTAAAATTTCAAGACTGAGAGGATATTTCTCGAATATCAGCATGAGATTGTAGCAGGTAAGATATGAAGAAAGTACTAATAAAGCTTGAGTTGCAGGTATGGAGCCTAAAAGGATCTGAGCATAGCGTTTATCTATTATCTAAAAATAAGGTAAGCAATATTAAAGTTACACAGTACTACCACAGTCTATTTATGGTTTAATAGACTGTGGTACTACTATTTATTCTGTGGTTACACACTCATTATAAAAGTAGGTACCTACTATAGTCTGTGCTATAGTAGAAGTCTTAGTTCTAATTAAATAGTAATCATACTCAGTAAAGGTGGTAAAGTTCAGGTTGTTTACGTATTTTATCTCGTCTCGTTGGCCTTACTTTAGTTTTTTTTGGGAAGTGTTTATTAGGCTGTTGCGCTAAAGTAGTACCCACATTTAATCAAACAATTTTCAGGTCCATTATGACGATACGAAGACCCATCGTCGACTCTCAGTCATATTGTTTATCAAATTTTTGCTACTTATTAATTTAATTGAATTTTCATCGTACGTGCTTCTGGAATCCTTGCTATCAGTTGCTTGCTATCCATCCCTTACATAAAATATTGTTACGACATCAGGAATAAATTTTATACCAGTAACGCCATCTGTTATTGTATAGGAGTAAACATCTAAAGCAACGCCATCTATCGCCGAATAGATACCTGCTTCTGGAATATTCCCGATAACACTGTAGGCTTAGAAAATATATACGTCTAGAACGACCATGCCCATACTACATGATTTTTAAAAAGTGGCCAACTTTGCTACGTCTTATGCTCGCGGTACGTCATTCTGCTTGTCATAGTGAAGTTTATAATGTTACCAGTTGTTGAAAAAATCCAATAAAATGGGGAAAAATATATTACGGTTTCGATATCTTTGTAAATTACGAAAATAAAAGTTGAATCGGGATAATATATGATAATATAAATAAGAGTAATGGCGCCGATATTAATTTAATACTTATTATTTTTACTTATCTTACTATCGAGTGAAATCGAGTGAAATCGAGTGAAATCGAGTCAACACGAGTCAAAACAAGTCAAATCGAGCAAATCAAGTCAAATCGAGTCAAGTGAAATTGAGTCAAAACAAGCAAATCGAGTCAACTCGAGTCAAATCATGTCAAACCGAGTCAAACCAACTCAAATGAAGTCAAATCGAGCAAATCTAGTCAAATCGAGCCAAATCAAGTCAAATAGAGTCAAACCGATTCAAATCAAGTCAAATCATGTCAAACCGAGTCAAACCAAGTCAAATCGAGCCAAATCAAGTCAAATCGAGCCAAATCCAGTCAAACCAAGTCAAATTGAGTCAAATCGATTCAAATCAAGTCAAATCATGTCAAATCATGTCAAACCGAGTCAAACCAAGTCAAATCAAGTGAAATTGAGTCAAAACAAGCAAATCGAGTCAAATCATGTCAAACCGAGTCAAACTAAGTCAAATAGAGCAAATCAAGTCAAATCGAGCCAATCTGACCACTGGAAGTGGGTGAAATTCAAGATTTGGTCCGAAAACATACAAACATTGCAAGTAAAATGAAAGCTTGTAAAAAATACTTGCCTTGCAAGGCACTACTTTTTTTAATCTCCGGCGTCCCTGCTTATTTACAAAATACATGTTATTTTTATTGAAATGGTCAGAGCCACAGATTACAGAATAAGGATGGAACTTGTACCTGGTATTCGCTTTTGAATGTGTATTTGCTTTGTTTAACAAACTTTATTTAACAAAAAACACTCCTTTATAAAGAAACTGTGGTTAAACAATGCAAATACAAACTGGAAAACGAATACCAGGTATCAGATTTTCAATTTGTATTTGCTTTTTTGGCTTCACTTTCGTGTTCCGCGCACTCCATCTGAATTATTCTGTAATCTGTGGTCAGAGCAAAGAACAGATTTTTTGGCTAGTTTCCAGAGATCTTCACTACGGCATTTCCGAATGATGTTTTTTTTTTTTTTTTTTTTTTTTTTATACCACTGAGTTGGCAAACAAGCATACGGCCCGCCTGATGGTAAGCAGTTACCGTAGCCTATGGACGCTTGCAACACCAGGGGTATCACTCGCGCGTTGCCGACCCTGAAGAAACCTTTTCACACCCTTTTTGAAGAACCCCATGCTGTACTCCATTGGGAAAACCACGGCGGGGAGCTCATTCCACAGCCCGAGCGTCCGCGGAAGAAAACTCCTTTTAGCCCGCACAGTTCGAAACAGTTCTGGTTTCAATGTGTGTGGATGGATTCCCCGTCGATGGCGAGAGTTGCGATGGTGGAAGGTAGCCGTGGGCATCAAGTCAAACAATTCCTTAGAACACTCTCCGTTGTACAAGCGGTAGAACACACATAAGGAGGCAAAGTCTCTCCTCAGACTGAGACTGATGTCTATCCATTGGCTTCTTAAAATTGGATCAATTAGTATTCTGTAAAAAAAAAGTCTCATTTTCAACTAAAAAAACAATTTAAAAACGTGACATCCACTGTCGAGAATGACATCAGTCATTAAAAAAAAAGACCGCCATTTTAAAATTCAATTCGAGATTTTCACAAAATGGACGTCACACGCATAATAACTATGATCGAAATATCCGAAAACGATAAACACGTCAACTTCGCACACGTCACCGTCGCTTTTTATATATAAGTATCTACATACTCGTATTTACCTATTGACTGATATTACCATGGGAGTTTCGAGTTCATAAACTGGCAGGACAGGCAATACGTAAATATGGCGCTTACACAAAATAATTTATTTTCGAAAAATGTCAATGGCTTATATTGCAGGAACTAATAGGAAATATTGCTACTTACTGATGATAGCTGAGTTTTTTTGTTGATCTAGATCGACCTATGTAGTTTCTGCACACTTTTATCACACAAAAAGACATTCTGGAACAATACACTTTTGGTGAATTTGGTTGTGTCCCAGTGACGTCTCGATTGACACTGAGGGCGGGAAAATGATTTGCGCCCTAACAGTTAGAGTACATTTTTATCTACGCGTAAACAGCTTCGTAGTTCAGTCTTGATATATCATTAGTCAAAGACTGTAGGCATGTAGAATACTCGCGTAAATTATCGAATGTTCCGGATGCCGTATAAATACGAGACAATGCACAGGGGAGTTGGAGTTTGATTTAGTGAAACAGTGAGTAGGTAAAAATCGAAGTGAAATACAGTTAAGTGCTAGTGAACTATTTAATTTGTTAGTGTTTTAAAAAGGCCAGTGTTTTGACCAGTGTTTTGGTAAATTCGTGTATTTTTTTTCCTAAACCCCAGCTCGTGACAATATTTATATGTCAGGCAGCAGCGGTCTCAGCTTATGATAACTTTTTCGATATTTCTGCCGTGGTTTTCCCAATGGAGTACAGCATGGGGTTCTTCAAAAAGGGTGTGAAGAGATTTCTGCAGGGTTGGCAACGCGCGAGTGATAACCCTGTGTTGCAAGCGTCCATAGGCTACGGTAACTGCTTACCATGGCGGGCCGTATGCTAGTTTGCAACCTTAGTGGTATAAAAAAAAACTTGTATTATTCGTATAGGTTTTTTTAAAATAAATATATAAACATACCTGCTCTAGAAATTCTGGGTTATGTAAAAATGTTCTATATCGGACAATACCAGTGTGGATAAATAACATAATAATGATGATAAGAACCCTGAAATGAAATTTTTTTTTTCTTAGTGCCGCTACTTTCAAATATCTTTGTCATAAGTGCCACCCTGGTGGAATGATGACTTCAGTATGTGGTAGGTTGTTTTAAATACTTGCCTGGCTCCTTGTATGGGATTCAGTGCATTCAATCTAGGATCACCGTCCTGGTATGTGGCCGTAAACTTCTTCCAGTTCAAACGTATTGACCAAAATATCAAAAATTCATCTTAAAATACAGTAAATACTTAATTGGTTAATATTGATTCGATAACCTCCATCGGATAATTAATTATCGAACTACTTACTTTTTGAGACGGATTCTGTCGTTGTAAGATCGTACATTGTACCAATAATATTTAAGAACAGAATAAAGCAGATAATATATTTGTAAAGGCGCTGCCATATATCGCGACTGTTTACAATCTGCGTGTCTTTGTACGTGCGGCAGTAGTGCAGCGTGTGTAGTGTGGTGCGCAGCGCGCGCTCGCGGCCCCACTGCGCCGCGCAGTGCTCGAAGCGCAGCGAAGTGTTGCGCTCCGCGGACGGACAGCGCGCGCTCACCTATGTAACGACATCTATCAGCCATCTATTAGTAAACACTGAGATAGTTCACACACGCAAAGATAGATGGCGTGGCGCCAAATTATCCTGCATCACGCCTACAAAGCCACTACATCCTGCATCGCGCTTAAGAGCAGTCAATCCGCCATACTTTTCATACAAAAGCGCTGACGCTCTGTACTTCTGATGGCGTTGTTAAACATTTTTCGTTAGATGTTTTAAACAAATTGGTATCTTGTGCACTATATCTAGGCAAAAAATAAAAAAAGCGTGAAACAAATTCAGTAAAAGCCTCCGAAAAACAGCGTTTTTGCATAATTTTTACCGGAACTTTGGCTATATCTAATGTACCTATAAATTGAAAAAGTAAAGAAAACATCTAGATACCAGGCTTGCAAATGTATTGGAATTTTTTTTCACAATTTTGTAACATTTTTTCACAAGAAGTATACTCCTGGAACAAGTTTTATGATATGTGAAATCATGAATGACGACCTAGCGACGATCAGCGGAATTTACCGACTGATAATTGACGGCTCTGATGCTGTCTCTCTTTTTCCGCACTCAAACTTTACGTTGGATGAAAGTAAATGAACTTTTAGGCTATGCTTGCGTTGTAGTTGCGTTGGCCGTGAAGGGCCCCCTTAAGAAGTTTACTCTAGAATCTGTTTATTTACAACTGTCCGACATGTATGTATGTTGGAGGATAAGGTTGCTCCGTACCGTCCGTACGTTATACCTAATTGCCGTAGGTACACGTGTTCTCCGGGTGGTGCGAAATGAGTAACAGCCCGTATCTGTAGATACCCGGACAGATGGTGTTCGCAGCTGGAACTATGGGTCCGGCTGTTTGACGAGGGTACGCGGGGTCAGGTAGGCCCACCGCCTTTTCGAGGCGGCACCTGACATTGGAGAAGGTTTCGCGGTGGTCTATGTGGTGGTTGCAGGGGAATGGCATGTTGTCTGCTCGGCTATGTGTGAGTCGTGTCGTGCGTCATTCCCCGCACGCAACAAGTGTCTGAAGTTACCGGCCTAAAATTGAAGAATTGTTTAAGATGATGCCCACGGCTACTTTCTACCATCGCAACTCTCGCCATCGACGGGGAGTCCATCCTCACATATTGAAACCTGAATTGTTTCGTACTGTGCGGGCTCAAAGGAGCTTCCTTCCGCGGACGCTCAGACTGTGGAATGAGCTCCCCGCCGTAGTTTTCCCAATGGAGTACAGCATGGGGTTCTTCAAAAAGGGTGTGAAGAGATTTCTGCAGGGTCGGCAACGCGCGCGTGATACCCCTGGTGTTGCAAGCGTCCATAGGCTACGGTAACCGCTTACCATCAGGCGGGCCGTATGCTTGTTTGCCACCTAAGTGGTATACAAAAAAAAAAAAAAAAAAAACAAAATAAAAAAAAAAAAAGGCAAAGGCCACCTGGTGGTCAGACGCGGGGTTCGTGAGTAACTCTCAAGCAAGTGAGCTCCTGCGAGTGAACTGCATCTCCGGCACTTTCCTGGATAGAAAGTACCTCTACTTTCTATCCAGGAAAGTGCCGAGAACGCTACCCGTTGGATTAGTTATCCAGCAACCCAGCTGTAGGCATTGGGTAGATACGTGGATACGCATTGGGAAGTGAGCGCGTATGACAGCTCCGGTACCATTCATGGAGAAATGGGATCCAGCTTCTCTGCCGTCCCAAGCGGGGATTGAATCCGTTAGCACCCTAGGGTGTGTTTGTGCTAGTGCTTCCGCTTGCGTAAGTACTGGCACAGACGCAGCTAGTGGGGAGCGCGAGGTGAGCGACTTTTAACAGCTCCGGTACCATTCTGGACAAATGGTAGTGAGCAATCACGCTGCGACTCACATTTTCTCAAGAGTACCAGGGGCGAGTACTCTGGCGGCGTGACCTACCGCAGATGGTCTCTGAAGCTTCGTAAGGGGTTGCCAGGTATGGTGTGTCTTTTATGACCGAGAGGTTGGTAGAGGTGGCCACTATAGAAAATCTCAGTAGAATAAAGGGGGTATGTCCGACATGTACAAGGTAAGATAAGGTTGCTCGCGTCCGTACGTTATACCTTTTTGCCGTACACGTGTTCTCCGGTTGGTGCAAAATGAGCAATATCCCACATCTGTA
This sequence comes from Achlya flavicornis, assembly GCA_947623365.1. NCBI lineage: Eukaryota > Metazoa > Arthropoda > Insecta > Lepidoptera > Drepanidae > Achlya > Achlya flavicornis. The sequence goes on from OX392487.1 coordinate 3,435,144, forward strand.
GTACCCAAACAGTTGGGGTTCGCAGCTGCAACTACGGGTCCGGCTGTTTGGATAAGGGAACGCGGGGTCAGGTAGGCCCCCGCCTTTATTAAGGCGGCACCTGACATTGGAGAAGGTCTCACGGTGGTCTATGTGGTGGTTGCAGGGGAGTGGCATGTTGTCTGCTCGGCTATATGTGGGTCGAGCGTCATTCTCCGCGCGCAACTAGTGTCTGAAGTTACCGGCGGCCTAAGGCAAAGGGCCACCCGGTGGTCAGACGCGGGGTTAGTGAGTAACCCTCAAGCAAGTGAGCTCCTGTGAGTGAACTGCATCTCCGGCACTTTCCTGGATAGAAAGTAGAGGTCTACCCGTTAGATTAGTTTTCTGGCACCCAGCTGTAGGCATTGGGTAGATGCGTGGATACGTATTGGGAAGTGAGCGCGCATGACAGGTCTGGTACCATTCATGGAGAAATGGGAGCCAGCTTCTCTAGCGTCCCAAGCGGGGATGAAAATGGAGGTGTCATCCACCTTGCACCTCGATACTTACATTCATTAAGTCGTACGTTGGATGATGTTGTGTGGCGGGTGTCAGCGCAAAGGTGCCGACGCAGTAGAGGCCATTCTTTTGAGAGAGACATCTGTTGTAGTCGTCCAAGTGAAATAATGAGGGAAACTTGAAGATGTCTTCATCTGAAATACGAGGGACATTAATTATATTTCATCGAAATAGTATATATATAAATACTACGTACAAGTATTACCCTAGAATAAGGGCGACAGCTGTAAAAACGGCCGAGGAAATAAGACAACGGTATCACTATTTCAGTTTCAGTAGGTCCACTTTTGAACGTAGAACATTCATTCATGAGTCACATAATTTTGTTTTATTGAGTTTCCAAGTGGCCACTTTCACGATGTTGTCTTGTACGTTAACCAGAAGATAATATATCGATGTTATATTTACATTACATTAGGTACCTATGTATATATATTCTAAGCTAGGATCCTAGCTCAAAGAAAATTATGATTAATAGAAGAACCGACGGAAGATTATTATTTTCCATAACAGTGAAGTTCTATTCGAACGTCGGTCGTACCCTCGGGGAACAAATGGACAACTTATCTCAATTCGAATCATGACGCAATGCCGCTTTTCAACCACTTCCACAGAATAATCAATAAGTAGCATTAAGAAAATGTAACGTATTGTTGCATCCTGAATACATATCCTGGATTCAACGTGAGAGACCGCACTCGGTACGAACCTCCGTGGTACAAACGAATACGTTACGCTTACGATAGATTTTCGTGCTAAAAAATACAAATTTTCTCATAGACTATTGATTGAAATTATATACCTATAAGAATTATGTATATTATTATAGGCAGAATCATTTAACATAATAATATTATGATATGTGTTATCCATAGATCTCGATCACTATGGTGTTATCTTTACAACATATGTTGCTTTCAAATTTCTCAAAGTGTAAATCTTTATATTTATTATACTTACTCTACGTTTAAGAAATAGCTTTGATTATGAATCTCTATCTCTACTCACCTGTAAATTCCCGAGCACTACCTCCTGCCACCACAAGCAATAAGTAGAAAAGTAGCGACATCACCGTTAGCTTGGGTAGTTAATACTGACCGATTTCTTTTAAAAAAGGCACGTTTAATTTTATCACAAGTCTTATACCTATGCTATAGTTACCTAATTATTTTTTTGGTACTTTGCATACATTAAAAAAATAGTTCGTGACTAGTAAGCAAATAGCTTTCAATAAAATTATTTAAAAAATGAATATGATAATATAGTATAATTTATGCCAATGTTAAGTCTAAAGGTAGGTAGGTATAGGTATAGTATACTAATACCAAATTAATGGTCTACAATCTAATAAGAATGTATGTATTTATATTACTTTATATATCTCAAAGTATTTTAGTATTTGTGTATAAATAGTATTAGTTTATTTCATATAAATAATATATCGTATTATTTGTAGGTAGATGCTCAACCTGCCGCCTTTTGAGTTTTTTTTTTTTTTTTTTTGGCAAACAATCATACTGCCCGCCTAATGGTAAGCGGTTACCGTAGCCTATAGACGCTTGCAACACCAGGGGTATCACGCGCGCGTTGCCGACCCTGCAGAAATCTCTTCACACCCCTTTTGAAGAACCCCATGCTGTACTCCATTGGGAAAACCACGGCGGGGATCTCATTCCACAGTCTGAGTGTCCGCGGAAGGAAGCTTCTTTGAGCCCGCACAGTACGAAACAATTCAGGTTTCAATATGTGAGGATGGACTCCCCGTCGATGGCGAGAGTTGCGATGGTAGAAAGTAGCCGTGGGCATCATCTTAAACAATTCTTCAGAACACCGTCCGTTGTAGAAGCAGTAGAACACACATAAGGAGGCAAAGTCTCTCCTCAGACTGAGGAGGAGGCTCTAAACCGCTTGTGAGCTCGGGATCGTCGACAACTCTGATGGCACGTCGTTGAACCGAGTCTAAAGAATCAATCTGGTATCCAGGTGCCCCCGCCCATAGATGACAGCAGTACTCCATATGAGGCCGGACTTGCGACTTGTAAAGTTGCAGCCTTTGCTCCGATGTGAAGTACTGCCTCGCTCTGTTGAGCACTCCGAGCTTTTTGGATGCCAGCTTAACCTTGTCTTCTAAGTGACTTCGGAACAAAACGTCGCTAGAAATGTCGACGCCAAGGATCCCGATGCTTTTGCTGATGTTCAGGGACGTATTCTGGAACTGTGGAGCCACAGCAAATGGGGTTTTCTTAGCGGTGAACACGCAGGCTTGAGTCTTAGCGGGGTTGAAATGGACTAGGTTTAGTCTGCCCCAATCGGAGACACTAGTTAGTGTACTCTCGATTTCAGACAACAGCCGTTCGCGGCTTTCCTCCACCTCGGAACGAGGGATATTAGCACGGCCCGTGTAATAAGCGTCCCCTGTACTGTCGTCTGCATAACAATGAACGCCGTCAATAGACAGCATATCATTGATATGCAGTAGGAACAGTGTTGGGGACAGCACAGAGCCTTGCGGGACGCCGGCATTTATGTCCATGCTGTCGGAGCAGCTACCGTCTACGACGGCTCTTATGCAACTGCTGGACAGAAAGCTGGCAACCCATTTGCATAATCCCTCGGGAAGCCCGTATGCTGGTAACTTCGTTAGAAAACCCCGGTGCCAGACTCGATCGAACGCCTTCGCCACATCTAGGCTCACTGCCAATGCCTCACCTTGACTCTCGATGGCGAGTGACCAACGGTGCGTGAGATACACAAGGAGGTCACCAGCTGAGCGACTGTGGCGAAAGCCATACTGTCGGTCGCTCAACAAATCGTGATCCTCCAGGTATCTCAAAAGCTGCGTGTTAATCACTCGCTCCATGACTTTGGAGAGAAGGGAGGTGATGGCGATAGGCCTGTAATTCGTCGGGTCTGATCTGTCACCCTTTTTGGGCACTGGGTGCACATGGGCAGTCTTCCACGAAGACGGGACTTCCTTTTTGGTGTAGGAAAGCGCGAAAAGACGCGTCAGTACTGGACACAATTCAGGAGCACACCGCTTCAGCACCACTGCCGGTATGCCGTCTGGCCCACTCGACTTATGGATGTCCAGAGAAAGCAATTCCCGCCGGACCTCCCGTTAGGTAATGCTTATCTCTGGCATGGAGCTGTCACACCGTGGAATGGTAGGAGGTGTGGCGCCACCATGAACAGAACTCCGTAACAATTCAATTGAATAACCCTGGCAAGTGCTTTGTAATTTAAGTAGGCCTCTGATCTCATGAAAATTCAATTGTGGTAGGTAAACGCACGGTAAATTATCCGTTACATAAATTAATTATCGAATATAAGCAATTTTCTTCGTGTTTTGTTTAATTTACTTGTTAATAACTTATATTTAAGTAATCGTGTTTCGCCTCGCGGTTTCATCTATGTACCGAAGTATAAAAATAGCTACCTAATGTATCTCTCCATGCTAAAAGTTACCTGTGAGCGAGAAAAACAAGCTCACCTACGTATCAAAATCAATCTTTGGAGCGAAGCCATTGAGAGACACGGGGAAGCAATTGCCGTTTCCCTCGATATTTGTAAGGCTTTCGATAGGGTCTGGCACACCAGCCTTCTAAGCAAGCTTCCTTCATATGGAATTCCTGATGGCCTGTGCGCTTGGATTTCCGATTTCCTGAGTGAACGGTCTATACGAGTGGTCATAGACGGGTAATCGTCGGACTTCTTGGCAATCAATGCCGAAGTTCCTCAGGGATCAGTTCTCTCTGCAACCTTATTTCTGCTGCATATCAACGATCTGTTAAGGCGAGGTTCTCCGACGAGCTGTAGGTATTTTACGCTACCTCGTACCCCGCCATTTGAGCTTTGGGTACTTTGCGTATCTTTGGGTACGCAGACGACAGCACGGCGTCTGTTTCCTGACACTTACAATCTAGGAACTTTCAAGGCCAGAGTGAATAGGTTTCTTCTGGGTAAGCGTGTTTCATCTTAGGCTTCGTCATCGCTCCTTATGGGCGGGTCAGTGGCCAAACGCAAGCCCATTTAATAAAAAAATAAACAAAAAACAAAAACTCTGTGGTTATTCAGAACTTTCTCGGGATTTAATACACTAGTAAATATTCATATTAAAAACAAAGTGTCAGCGACGCGATCTAAATGTCGTATTATATTTTCATTGTTTGAATTTCTTAAAATTAAAAGAATTGTATTTTGCCATATTTAAGTATTAATTGTCATTATATTGAATTGTCTTAAGGTAAATAATGTGTAGGAAATAAAGATTTTGCGATTGTTGTGTAAAATTATTTAGAAAAATAAGACACTGAAACGCGGCATTACCGAGACGAGAGCCGTTTCAGTATTTTGTATTATTACTCCTAAAGTAATATAATAGGAATATCTAGGTAATTATTGTTGTAAAAAGTATATAATGTCAATACCTCGTCGATAAACAAGTTCTCATTGTAATAGGAAAGCCGTTTCCAAGGAAAACCCATCGATAGACAGAGATAGCTAGAAAACAAACCGCTAGAAAAGGTCACAAGGGTGATTCGGATCACGCCATCGACTCTCATTGGTCATTAATAATTAAAACTAGCGATTTGATTGGTCAAAGAACATTGCCAAAAGGTATAAATATAGACGCGGTTTCCTTGGAATGGCATTCCTACAGCAGTAGCCTCCGAGAGAACAACCAATAAGGAAAAGGAATAATTGTGAAACTTAACTGGTGTTTTCATTGTGAAGATTGAGAATCTGCTGCAGCGAATCAACGGGCAGGCAAGAGCCCCAACGAGTACCAGCGTGTACTGGGCAACCAAGCGCCCCGCCGACCGGGTACCTCACGTACCCCGCCGAGAGTGCTCGTACCCCCCCCCCGCGCGCCCTTCGCGCCCCCCCCCCCCGGCGCCCCGCGCCCTCAGCGGTCCCCCGTGTCCCCCCGCGCCCCGCGCCGCGTGCCCTTCGAATCCCCCGTGCCCTCGTCACGCGCCCTTCGCCCCCGCCCCGCGCGCCAATCGTGTTTCCCCGCGCCCTCTGTATAGCCACGAGTCTCGTGCTCACGTTGGCACCATCGGCGTCGTTCCCCCGCGCCCCGCAACCCGCGCCCTTAGCGCCCCTCCCCGCGCCCTTAGCGCCCCTCCCCGCGCCCTTAGCGCCCCTCCCCGTGCCCCGTGTTTTACGGCACCCGCGACCCCCCCGTATACCACCGCTCTTGTTCAGCACCCCCCGTGTGCTCGCCCCCCTCTCCCCTCTCCGCGACACTATTCCGTCTTTGTCTCTTCGGATTTCGCTCGGATCTGGTCAATTCTGGTCGCGTCTTTAGTGACTTCGTCCAGCCGGCATTCTATGGTTTCATCGTGAAATATACACTCCACCCAAGTCTCAACCAGCTCGAAGTTCAAGTGTGTTCGCCACACAAAGAAAACATTAAAAAATATTGGTGTTATTTGACATTTTCATTCGTGGGTACAGTACCTAGTAATTAATTATCTTGAACGATTTAACCTCAAATCGTTCAAGGTAATTACGTACGCGGCTGGTACATCAATAAATCAAGGCAAAATAAATTATCACAAAATTTGATCAAGTTTTATTTTACAAATAGGTACTTACTTATATTGTTCGTGATTTGACTATTATTGTTATTTTGTTTTTAACATTTAACGATTCCTCTTATAACATTTGCGGGACTTTGCGGGTGAAACCATAGGATAGTCATCAATCAATAATAGAGTAGGAAACTAAAAAGGGGAAAATGAAAAATAAAAAGACATGTATATGATGGAGATTTGAGACAGAGTAAAAGAAAAATATATTTTACTTTTCATTCGATCGAGCAATTTTGACATTTTGTAAGAAATGTAAATTTTTTTTTGAGTATTCGTTATTGGGCCCATAGTAAAAGTTCTTCAGTATGACTAACCAAACATATGTTTCGAAAATATGCCATCTCGAAATCTCCAACTAGTATAAAAAACGAGATATTGTACATGTGAATGTTTTGATGTTTGGCAAAAGCTTTATATAAAAACTTTTTTAAAGTTATGTACAAAATACAATCTATATTTACAAAATATAATCTATATATAGAAAATTTCCTCAAGCCTGCCGCTGCTTCCGATTAACGGCAAGGTTCCCAGAAGGCTGGCAGCGTTTCCTCTTTGGATAGCCAAGCTGACGCGTTGGCGGAAAAAGCTCCCCGCCCGCTGGTCCCCGTATTTTTTTTTTTAATCTTAAGATATCTTAGTAGAATACTTATCAAGTATTTTCTTAGGCTACCTACTAATAATTTTAATTCATGAGGCTTTGCTTCAAGAAGTTCCCTTAAGTTTTTGATAAGGTATTTACATAATAAAATAAGATGTTTATACAAACATTACTTGTAATTTGAGATATTGAATTTATAACTTTGTCCTTTATTATCATTAATTAAAGGACATTTAAAGATATATTATTAGATATAATAATAATGAATACATGAATGAATATGCATAATTTATTATAACATTGAGAGCATATTTAAATTTATTTATTTTCACATAGCGTTTGTATGTACTCTTTCACCAGCAGATAACAAACAAGTCTTCATAAAATGCTGTGTGTTTTGGAACCACATATAATAAGACTGTTTTGCACTCCAACAAAACAGTTATTATGTGTGTGAAAAAACACACAGCATTGGAGCAAGGCTCTTGCCGGTGATGAATGGAAGACTATGAGTTCACAGGTGCGCTCCAGTTCAGGTACATGTCGCGCTCTGCTGTGCGTGAAAGAGACAGGTAATATAAGAGAGAAGAGGTAAAGTATACAATTTCATGCTTAATATGGTAAATATCTGTAGATGCTTCTTAAGTTTTTAAAGTTATATTATTACTTGGCTAAGGACCTCATCAATACGAGCTTTATTTTTATATTACTAGCAAACATACGACCCGGCTGCGATAAGCGACCTTAGAAGCTTGTAACACCAGGGTTGCCGACTATCTTTTCATATTCTTCTTGAAAATGGGTCTGAAGAGGAAATGAGAGGATTAGATGTGCCGGCAGCGGAAAGGACAACATCTACCATACTGCTGGTCCCCACACACTGCCAGCACAGGGTCTACTCATGGAGCTCTGACGACCTTACCTACTCACCGACGGGAACACAACACCACATTAAAGTGATGTTATTTGGCTGCGATCTTCTATAAGGTGGAGGTACTTCCCCAGTCGTGCTGCTCCGAATTTTTAACAGGACAACTTGGTATGTGTTACCCCTCTTTAAATTACCATTAACTTGTAAATACATGTATATGTATTCAGTATCAGTACCAGTGCATTGCATGTCATAAAAGTATCATTAATCAGAATGAGGTATACCATAGTGTACGTAATGTCAATATTATGTATTTTACTTTTCATTACCGCTGTAAGTGCCCGAAAATTGACTGGTAAGTTTGATTTTTAACCGACGAAAAAACGGAGGAGGTTTACAAGTCAACGCGAATATTTTTTTTTTTTTTTTTTTTTTTTTTATGTATGATCACGCATAACTTTTGACAGAGTAGTCCGATTTTGATAATTCTTTTTTTATTGGATAGGGTATACCTCGAAGGGGGTCCCATATAAATATGGATAAAAAATACCTACCCTAAGGGTGGGAAAATAGGGATGATTTATTGTTCACTCACAGATTTCAATGTTGAGTTGTGTATTACATCAAAAAAAGAAATCAAAAATTAGCATGTAGTAATTAGTAGAGTATAGCCACAAAAAAATATAAAATAAAAACTTTTTAACAAAAAAATTAACCACCGAAAAAACTGAAAAGCAAAAAATAATTTTGAATATAACTTGAATTTTATAAGGTTTTGCAGTCGGGGACAAACCAATAACATAAGCTATTACGACAATACGACATTAAATGAAACCACGTAAAGTACTCATGTATACGATCAACTTTTACTATGGGACCGGGGGCTCTACCGCGGTTGTGTAAAGTTGTGTTCCTGTACGTGAGTAAGGTCGCCAGAGCTCATTGGGGAGGGGGGAAAGGTCGGCAACGCGTAAGCGATGCTTCGTGTGTTGCAAGCGTCCATATGGCTACGGTAACCGCTTACCATCAGGTGGGCCATATAATTGTTTGCCGACTTAGTCGTATAAAAAAAAAAAAAAACTTCCAATCAGGGCCCACGAATGGTCATCGTCGCGACATACCGCGTGCGCATCATTGGATGAAATAATTAATGGTGTTCGTTACGATTACCACCAAAGTTACGCGGTAGATAGACGACCTAGCTTTAAATTCAAAAAAAATAATTGCGTTAGCAATATTGCTTAGCTTCCTTTTTAGACAAACATTACATTTAACAAATATTACAAAAAAAAATACATATCTACGTAGGTTATTGGTTTGTCCCCGACTGCAAAACCTTATAAAATTCAAGTTATATTCAAAATTATTTTTTGCTTTTCAGTTTTTTCGGTGGTTAATTTTTTTGTTAAAAAGTTTTTATATTGGCCAACTCACGCCGCATTTTGGACTGATCTCTTGTTTTTGGGGGTTTCGAAGTATCCTTTGCTTTATATCCGGAAGCTATGATATTATTAGTATAAACGTCGGCCAAATATTGGCATTTATAATATTAGAAGGACTACATGTTATCATGCAAAATAATTATCAATTTTATTGTCGCCATGCTGACTTTCCAGAGGCTAAGCTTAAGTTTACATAATGTGCTTATATTTTTCGTAAAATCAAAACGCATCACGGTGAGTAAATAAAAAATCTATAGAAAAAACGTTCTTAATACGGACTAAAAAGTATAAGATACTCTCTCCGAGAATAAAGTTAAATTATTATTTCCTGCTTGTGATAAACAAACGAGCAGATAGGCAAAAAGCGAGTTAATATATAGCACTGTCATCCAGTTCTGCAAGGCTACCGCGTAAGGCTTATAAATTGCTCGCAATATCTGAAGTCTTCCACAAATATAACAGAATATCAGAAAATTTTAACTGCTGGGCTAGGCTGTTAGCATTAGTGTTAGTTAGTAGGCTTCGGACTGTTAGTTTAAAATTGATGTCTATAGGTATCGACTAGACAAACAAATGAAACGACTAAGAAAGCGATTTAATAATAACATCGTAATAAAATAATAAATAAGCCATGCCATAATAAAAAATCATATTAGATAGTTAAATATTTTTGCAGAAGAGGAGTATTTTCGTCTACCTAAATTATACCAATTAGATGACTATGAGAAATGCCTGTCGCGAAAAGACGGTGTTTACTGCGTCGGCGCTTTCCACCTTATGCCAGAGACGCAACCCCATGCCATTTACGATTTAATGAAGGTAAGTACCTACCTTTTAATTACAAAATATAGGTAAAACCTAAGCGCATTCACATAAAAATGTTATAATGAATTATATCCATAAATAGGAGCATTCTGAAGTGAAGGAAAAGTTCAATCGTACTGTGATCTACCGTGGGTACTGCGTGAGCGAGCGCTATCCGTCCATGGAGCGCAACAATTCGCTGCGCTTCGAGCACTGCGCGGCGCAGTGGGGCCGCGAGCGCGCGCTGCGCACCACACTACACACGCTGCACTACTGCCGCACGCATAAAGACACGCAGATCGTACACCGTCCAGATATATGGCAATGCTTATTTGATTACACAATGTATATGATCTTGGCATTCAATATAATAGGCACTATTTATGATATTACCATTGGTGGTAGCTCTGAATGTAAGTTTCTTAAATATTTATGAAAATAATGAGATTTCCATTGGTCTCTCCTATAGATTTCCAAAACGAACGATTTTGTGATTTGACTTAGTTTACGTATATTAATGTTTTTTTAAGCTAAACATTTCTTTATGTTTTGGTCGATACGTTCCAATTGGAAACGGCTTACGGCGTCATATGAGGATGGTGATCCTCGATTGAATGCACTTACATCTGTAAATGGAGGCAGGTAAATGATTTCCCTTTAGTATTTTTTTATACAAACTTTTGCTTCCAACACCCGGAAGTATTGAGTCCCTCAGTTCTAATTTATATCCTCATCATACTGTAATTTTATTATATATATAACTCATTTTATTTTCAGAATATTGGGAATATTAATAATTATCTGGGCTCACTGTTCCATACTATATTGTCATACTTTTGTGTATAATCCACATGCAATAGAACAGGTAATATTTAGAATAAAACTAAGGAGAATCTGCACGCACCAGTGCAGGGTTCGACATAATAGTTGAGCAGGAATTAGTAAATCCCACGGATCCAGGAGGCCCTAGTCCACACGTAGTAAGATACATTAAACCGGTAATTTTTGCTAAGCGATCAAGAAAAACAGTAAAATAACTGGAAATACTTTCTTTCTAAGACGAGGAAAATTTCACTGCGTTGCCAAAAAAATGCGCTGGATTTATTTATTTTATAACAATTATGCTGTGTGTGTGGTCATTATAATAAATATATAATATTTCTCTTATTTTAAAAGAGTAATACAATCGTGAACATATCTCTGCGTGACCTACTCTTATAATCTGATAGCTGGATCTGCGCCTGAACTATAAGCTTGGAGAACTCAAACTATCAGTCGATGGTCCTTGTGGACCGTCTGCCTACTTGTCAGCCTTCTGACAATTTTGACTTGACAGCTCTAATCCCCTTCTAGGCATTGTGTGCTCACCACCTTGTGTCTTGCCAAACATGTACACTGCACTTAATTCGAGTATTTGTGGCCTTAATTGTACTTTATAATTATTTATAGATGATAGATGAACCCTTTACTGTACTAATGCTGAGTTCAATCTCTGGAAACCAAATTTTAATCATTCTTTCTTCGTTCTTAACCAGTTTTAATCTACTCATAATATCTAAAAAGTATGATTTGAGTTTGAAAATGTTGCCTATTTGTGTTTTAAAAAGGATCACAAGGTTCGTACTGAGATTATAACAGTTTACTTTTCAAATATTTTTGCGGGTGTGATATTTTAATGACAATTAAAAAATATAATTTGTCGTAATTGTTGTTAAAATAATAATCATTCCAGGATTGCTCCAGTTTACTACCTGGTTATATTCTACGTACTAACATGGTGGCCATTGGCCAATGATGGTCCACTTTGGTCAATATTTGTGACCGATCAGAGTAAACTATGCCACCGTAAATTATGGGCGAATCTATTATTTGTCAACAATATTGTGAAGAGATACGAACATTGTCTTATTCCGACATGGTAAGATATACATTATTATCTTTTAGAAACACTATTGACATGACATGGCCACAAGGGCGTAGCCAGGATTGTATAATAATGAGATACTTATAATGATTAGACTCCCGACACGCTCAAGAACTGGTGCGGGTCGAGAGGGCTCATACAAAAGAACTTGCCAATATGAGGCAGTCTCATTGCTGAGCTGAGTCTGGTCTCTCTCTTGAATTCTCTCTGAATTATAAATCATAAATGTATTCAATGTTTGAAGCGCTCGTGGTGTAGCATGATTAGCCGTTCTTAATCGATCGGCAAAGTTAAGCTACGTCTGTCTTGGTCGGTACCTGGATGGGTGACCGCCTAGTGGTATTACAAATCGAGCGTTTCCGTGCTTCGGAAGGCACGTAAAGCCGTTGGTTAATTGTGATAGTCGTTAAGCTAGTTGGATGCCTCCTAGGCGGCTTGAAAAATTCCAACAGTAGGTTGACCACTAGCCTACCTCCACCGATCCGCAGTGGGCACGCGTGGTGGAGTATCTGCCCATTCCCTTTCACCCTGATTTGTGAAAGGAGGCCTGTGCTCAGCAGTGGGACATTATAGGCTGAAAATGATGATTCAATGTTTGTTCAGGTTTCTAGCAGCAGATATGCACATGTGTATCTTAGCAATGATCCTGACCATATGGATCGTGCGCCAGCGACGTAATGTTATCCCGATACTCGTCACAGGTCACGTTGCTATCACCATCGCCATTGGTGTCGTGACCTACGTCAATAGCTGGAGTTCTCCCTTGCACAGGCTTACAGCTGAGTAAGTACCAATCGGGGGCTCTACCGCGTAACTTTGGTGGTAATCGTAACGAACACCATTAATTATTTCATCCAAAGACGCGCACGCGGTATGACGCGACGATGTCCATTCGTGGGCCCTGATTGGATGAAATTCATTAATGGTGTGGCGATTTCCACCAAAGTTACGCGGTAGAGCCCCTGGCTCTATAGTTGTGGTGCTGTCCAAGAGTTAGGGACTATGATTAGAAGTGGATGTACCTACTGAATTATAAGGTATCATATAAAGCCTTTCTATCTTTGAGCTTTCTATAAAAAAAAACATCGGTATTATGCAACTTAGATACTGTCTGAATATTGCGTTGAAGAAGAGCGTGAACATAATTTTAATCTAAATTGTAAATTGTTGAAATTACCGCTCATCAGAATATGGATGTGAGCATTTTTAATAATTTAAAATTGTTTTATTTTCACACGAATTGCTGATATGTATTTTTTAGAAATCTCCGTGTATTTTACCAAACCGATGAAGCGTTGATAGAACTATACCTATCATCATGGGTTGCTTTACCATCATGTCTATTAGGAGTAATATTTGCATATATGCAATATCAAAACACTGTAAAAGGTTTCAATCCTGCTGACCATGAAGTGAGTATACTATATTTGAAAGTGATCCCATCGTATCAACTATTCTTAGGTAGGTACAATGATAATGGCATTAATGAAATGGACGGATGTAATTGAGAACCTCTTTCCTTTTTAAAGTCGGTTAAAATGAGTCATCTACTCCTAACTAATATTACCTATAAATGCGAAAGTGACTTTGTTTGTTTGTTTATTACGCTGCTTTCACGGCATAACTACTCAACCAATTATGATGACATTTTGTAAGCAGGTAGCCAATGGTATGGAGAAGGACATAGGTTTTTTATCCCGGGAACGCGGGGGACAACTAGTAAATAATAAGTAAACGTATTTTTGAAATATCTACCAAAAATATGCTTCGGTAGGGTGTTTTCTCAGTATTTTTTTTCACATTAGTGGTAGAGTCAATTGTGTATCTATTTATCTATTGTTAGTAACGGTAATGGCTTACCAGTACATAAATTAAGAGAGGTAGAGCATAGCGTGTATTCGCTCAAAGAGCAGCTCGACTGGGGAAGTACCTCCACCTTACAGAATACCGCAGCCAAATAACTTTATGTTGTGTAAAGTTGTGTTCCTGCGCGTGAGTAAGGTTGCCAGAGCTCATTGGGGAGGGGGGAAAGGTCGGTAACGCGTGAGCGATGCTTCGTGCGTTGCAAGCGTCCATATGGCTACGGTAACCGCTTACCATCAGGCGGGCCGTATGCTTGTTTACCGACTAAGTCGTATGAAAAAAAATAAGGGATTTTTTTATTGAGATGATATGTTAAAAGTCTATTAATTTTGGGGATATTGTCAATCTCAGTAATTCGCAGTACCTTTTATTTTTTGTGTATAGGCCTTTTATTTACTGTGTATAGGCCTGTGTTTGACCACAATCTCACCATGGTAACTGATGAAGTGGCCGAAGATTTTAAGCACACAAAGTCTAGAAGGACCCTACCTACCCTACCTACTAATCTTCGAATCTGAAATTCACTTCATAGCCTGAGCTGATGCTAAGTCATGTAACTGTATCTATAGCACTGGTATTATAGCTTACTTCAATAGCGATAACATTTCAATTACTATTTATATTCTTACAGTGGCTGAGATGTTACCAATATTTAGCAATGCCAATACTATTTGTTTGGTTTTATATCTTTGGCTTTTACATAAAGGAATACACGTCACCATTAGCTGTAGCTGTTTACATCACTATTGAACGACCCATCGTCAGTTTGATCGTAGTATTCATGTTTTATGCGACATTTAATTTCGATGGTAAGATCTCTTGTTCTAATGTTACTAAAGATCCAAGTAAATGCACTGGTAGAACTATTGAAGTCGCAATAAATGTCACGGCGGCTTCGACTGCATCGATTTATCTAATCAAATCTACACACACACTACGAATAATAAGTCAGTATACATCGGCGTGAAGTGCGCTCGCGAGGCCTATTCCACACCATCCTCTGTTGGACTATTTGGGTTATTTTAAAACGGTCGGATTCGGAATCGGGAACGGATTCAATAATTTCCGAGGCGAATTTCAGCAATTGCTATTTTAATTTCCGAAAATATTTCAATGAATCGAATTGATATTCCCGTAAAGAAACTTCAAAAATATTCTAATTCAGAAATTAAAAAAGCAATTGCGCAATATTGCCTTCGGTAGTTTTTGAATCCGTTTCCGATATCGAATCCGACGTTTTAAAATAGCCCTGCAGGAGAGCATTCGCCCTTGCGTCGATTACTAAATAACTACTTATAACACATTAATTGAAAATATAGATATATTTGCACTGTCTGCGAACAGATTCAGAAAAAATCTAACTAAATTAATGCAACTCTAAGTCACTCACTGTTTATTTTGTGTAGACTATTGTGAATGTCTATTTCAAATATACTTAATATTTATTTAGTAATTAGCGGATAATGTTGTTGGTCAAAAATTTTGCACTAACCACATATGTTATATCATTCTTTAGTTTAATGTAAAATGTTTGTACTGTTTTTGTCCCAAATAAATAATATATCCTGGGACATTCCTTACACACGGTCATCTGATCCCAAACTAAGCAGAGCTTGTACTATGGAAAGAATCCTCGAGTATGCCGCTCTTGCTGGTCATGGCAAGGTTCCCAGCAGGTTGGTAGCGTTTCCTCCTTGTATGGCCAAGCTAATCCGTTGATGGAAAAACCTCCTCGCCTGCCGGTCTCCTGAGGACTCGATTAGTTTTGACCTTCTACCACTATCTTTTCTAGCACAAAACTTGTACAACGGAGTGTTCTAAATAATTGTTAGACTTGATGCCTACGGCTACCTTCCATCATCGCAAATCTCGCCATCGACGAGGAGTCCATCCTCACACATTGAAAGCAGAATTGTATCGAACTGTGCGGGCTCAAAGGAGTTTTCTTCCGCAGACGCTCGGACTGTGGAATGAACTCCCCACCGTGGTTTTCCCAATGGAGTACAGCATGGGGTTCTTCAAAAAGGGTGTGAAGAGAATTCTTCAAGGTCGGCAACGCGCGAGTGATATCCCTGGAGTTGCAAGCGTCCATAGATTGCAGTAATTGCTTACCATCAGGCGGGCCGTATGCTTGTTTGCCACGTCAGTGGTATAAAAAAAAATAACTATAAAAATAATGGATCGTAATAATTATTTTAATTTTTAGGTCCTATAAGGAGATTTTGGAGCTGGCGAGGCTTTCAACCACTGGCTCGCATGGTCCTACCAGCTTTATTAATATGTTGGATACTAAATGTATCTCTTATGGCTGAAAAAGTTCAACCGATATCAACTACACGACTAGCCGTGGTAAGTAAAGTTGTCCAATGTTCATAGCGGTATGTATTTTAATCATTATTTTGATGATCTTTATATATTTCCAGAATATCGAGAGCTTAGGTCTTTTATCCATGTCGTTTATACTGGCACTGCCGATGACAATCCTCGTGGAGATGCCAATGGGACGGTTCTTAGGTAATCTATTAGAGAAGAGTTATTTATTAGTATCTGAAAAAGCCACCAAAAATAAAATTGTACATGTGAATTGATAAAGGAAGTTTATTTTTATGTATTATTCGTGTCAAATATCAAACCCCAATCGCAAAATGAAGGAATGTTATATTGGATGACGGTGTAAGTGTACGCGCGTTGCTTGCGAAGAATTGAGAATCAGTTTCAATTGCACGCAAATCCGCGGCGCGAGGCGGGTACTGTGAATGCTGTCGGTCTGTGGAGCGCAAGCAATAAATTCAGTGCGCTTCGAGCACTGCGCAGCACAGTGGGACCGCAAGCGCGCGCTGCACTGCACGCACACTACTTATAAATTTGCACACGCTTGCGCTGCACTACACTAAGTGGCATGGCACTACTGCCGCATGCACAAATTCACACCATTTGTATATTAGGTCGGTACTATACAGATTATGTGGCAGTGTCTTTTTAAATATGCCGTCTGTCTGATTAATTTTAAATATTATAAAGTAGCATAAGCGTAAGTTGTCAGGAACTTTAAAAAAACTTTTTAACAACAAAATAAACCACCGAAAAAACTGAAAGAAAAAAATAATTTTGAATATAACTTGAATTTTATAAGGTTTTGCAGTCGGGGCAGGGCAGGGCAGGGCAGGGTAGGGTAGGGTAGGGTATGGTAGCACCACAGGGTAGGGTAGCACCACGCGAACGAAGTCGCGCCGGGCAGCTAGTTAATAAATAAATATCCTATGTGGTTGGCATCCATTCAGAAGATTAAAACATTAAGGAATCTCTGCATTGGAGTCTCGACGAGGACGGTGAGCGGAACTGCGAGTATGTAAGTTATAAATCCAGTAGACACCCAATCAATTATCTGGAAATATAAAGAATTAAGGGGTAAGAAAATGTTCTCCGTAATGACTTTTATTTAGATTTAATTCGTCAATCGAGTGTACAACAATTGGCTGAAGCAATTAAAAATTTTATTGGATTAGAAGGAGGAAGTGAAACTTCAAGAAAGTATGACAAGTACGTAGCCACTATTTATATCACATTTATATACATACATACATATGATATTCATAGGACATTGTTGACACACGGAGAATATCCGAAACCAACCACCCAACCTAACGTTCTTACTCAATATACATAGGTAATTACACCAAGGCTCAGGACATGCAGCCAAATTCATGTTCATGCACACAAATGCATGTCCTGCGTGGGAATCGAATTCGCCCTGTGGATTCTTAACCAACACGATAACTATCCCGTCATAAGAATAATACTTCCCTGAAATTTTGGTAAATATACTATACCAATCTCTGGTTATGAGCCTTCACCAATTTTGTAACTATCGTTATTCGGAGCTATCTTAGCCAAGACACATTAAAATAAGTGTTTCTCTGATAAGCTATAAATGTTAATTACTGAATACTTGCCACCGATATACTTACTGTATCTAGTACTGAAGTGCTGTAGGTGTAAGGTCTCGCTGCTATGATCATATTCACGCACCAATGTAACAGCATGACTGAAAGGGACATGTTAGCCATGGCATGCCACCCCGTCCAAGCAAAGAAACTACTTAAACGACCTGAAATTACCACAGTGAACTTAATGAGGACTTAGGGAGTACATACAGAATGGGGATCTTATGTTTTTTCTTTCAAAAAGGGTGTGAAGAGTATTTTTTGCAGGGTCGGGCCAAAAAATATGAGAAATGTTTATCATTTGTTATGTTACATATTTTAATGATATTACTAATAGCTCAGATATTAGTGTTATCCATCAGCCTGTAGATAAACTCTGAGCTGTGTTCTGAACAAGCAGTAGGCTTTATTAAACTGCGTCCCAATTATTATTATTTGCCAATATGAATAACTTTTATGAAAACTAATATCGGTGTGGGTTTCACAATTAAAACTATAGTTAGTATATATATTATAAAGATATTGTGTAAACTGTTTGTTGATCCAATAAATAATAATAAAAAAAAACGGTAATATACACCTTGACTTTTTAAATTTTGAGCAAAGATTCATGTTTTTTGTTCTCAAGGTCTCTCAAATCTCAATTTTGAGAACTATCAGACCGGTAACTAAATAGTTCAAAAGGGTCACAGTAAAAAAAAATAACAGATTCTTATTTTGTAAACCCAAGTTACTTAATGTAAGGGAAGCTGCTGTACCTTGATACCTTTTTCATTAAATTATTTATAACAATAAAAGTATGAGGCCTTTGCTGATGAAAATATTTGTATCTTAAAAAGAAACTAATTGGACTCAAAATATAAAATATACAAAAGTACAGGTTACCATCTTCATAGTTTTTTTATTATATAATTAAGAAAAGGCATTTTGATCAAGGTACAACAGTGCCAATGTACCTTGATACGGCACATGTTGTACCTTGATCATGGGCAGTTTTATGGCAAATAAAAGGGATTATAGAATTGAATATCAATATTATACTAAGTTTTCTATATTTCTTATAGTTATATAACTCATGCATAACAATTCAAACTGAATTGAATAAAAATATACACATCATTAACATCTTTTATGTATCATTGTAGCCTAATATGATTTTTTTTAATAAGAATTTTTTTTTCTTCGTCTACCTCTGAACTTTCCGATATACTTAGGTATCATTAAGGATCTGTTTCTTTACTTTCAAAATTTTGATCTTAGTCTTCATGTCTTTTTTAACATTTTGTTTTTTTGTAATGTTTTTTTATATCGTTTTTTTCCAGTCTCTGTTAAAATCCTAGACTTTCCTTTTGGTCTGCCTTTCCGAACTTCCTTTCTTGGCTCAGCTTTTGCGTGCAGTATTATCATTAACGGTGTTAAAGGGACTTGAGGGACTGGTAATTTTTTCTTTTTTTTTTAATCCTCCATCAGTAGTCGTTTTATCACATTCAATCATCAATGCATCTTGAGATGAAGCTTGGGCCGCATTATCAGAATAGGGAAGGTCGGTAAAAGCACAAAAATATTACAATTTGTTCCTGAAAATTATCAGATAATCAAATAACATCGAGACATAATAAATTGCTGTACCTTGACCATAATCAAGGTACAGCAGATTGATGTAGGTCAAGGTACAACACCACCACCATTACCTTTATATTCACACAAAAAAAGAAATAGGTTATGTTTAGCTAAGATTTAAATAGCACGTCTAAAACGATAATAAACTAACTCTCTAAAACAGCAATTTGTTAACAGCTTCGTGTTTAATACGTCTAGTTATCAACAAAGTAATAAAACACAAAAAACCTACTTTTTAGCACCAAAAAATTTACAGCTGTATCACCCCCAAACGCCGAGAAATTCCCGCTTGCAACCAAAGAGAATATAACGCTACGCTAAGAAGAGGCGGGACTCCCTAAGAACTGAATGAACTGAATGGAATTTATTTAAGCTGCATTTTTAGGCAACGACACTGTCAAGAGTCATTTCACTGTCAAAAGTACCTAATACCAACGTAACAGAGCAAACGGAGAAAATAGTGGTGTTGGCAAGTATGGGGTTGTTTTATCGATATCGATAAAATGTATGACGTCAGCGCATGCTTGCACACCTGACAGTATTTTTATTAGATTTAAAAGGGCAATTGAAATGAAAAACATACATTTATCATCACACCTCTTTTATTACATATTACACAATAACATTAACACAAAAAAAAAAAAAAATGTATTGTATAAAGAAATCTAATATATTTTCTAAACAAAACTGAATTTTATTGTTAGTAAATATTTTTAAACAAATATTGTTCTTAAGGTTCAAATTGGTACGAATTGTCAACAGTTTGATAGATATTTTGAGAATAGAGGAACTAAGAAAACTCTTCATTGAAGTATGTACCAACACTATGGATTTATGATTTATTATCAATTAAACATGAAAGTATGTCAAAAATCAACATATAGATATAAAGTATAGACTCACTTATTGAGTATTTAAATTGTGTTCACAATATTCTTAAGACTACATAATGTATTATTCTTTGAGATCTTGTGTTTGGCACTAGTAAATAAAAGTAAATAAATACCTAATATAATACACACAATATCTAATAATATTTTGTTCGCCAGTAAGTTCATAAAAACATAGGTTATCCGACAGTATAACAATTCTTACCGACCGAATATTTTTTTTTATAATCACTGCTATTGAATTTTTTTGTCGAAATAGTACCTTTTTCGAAGTAATTTGCTGGTTGCTTGAACTTTTTTCATATACCTTGAAGCATAAAAACCAAGGCATGGTCAGCCGTTTCGTTTATCCTACCTTCTTCATCTCCAAAATCTACGTAACCATCAACTTTGTCGGAAACAATATTATAAATTAGTCTTCTTTTAAGTGCTATTTCATTAAACATTAGAACGCATATTTTGTTTACTTCTATTAATTTTTCTCCTTCTTTTTTTAAATGAGCCATTACGGTAGGGTATACACCTGGATTCATCCCAACGTTTTGCAATTTTTTTTGTCGTGATCTCTGACTTGGCATTGTGAACAGATAGTTCAAATATCTATATACTTTTGGAGATTTTTTGTAGATGGCAAGAGCTATACTTTTGTCTGATTTTGTCCGCCTTTTAACATGCGCTTTCCAGCCTTGATTTCTAATTGTCGCGTGTATTAGGTTTTATAATACTGGTGAATTTATTTTGTCAATCTGTGCCACTATTTTTTGAAGGATATTAACACTACAGGATATTAATTTTAATTTTACTTTTTTTCTAATTTCTTTACTAGTTTTTTCTTCCGAGGTGAAGTTTTGATGCGTCTGAAACATATGAAATATGGATAATAACAGGTATGCTACTGCATATTTGTGATTATTAAAATTAAAAAGAACCTTACCAATATTGGGTGATGTTTTACTTTCTTTTACTGGTACAGATATTAGAGTCGATGTTGAAGATACTGTAATTAAAATCAATTTTAAAACAAGACTGGCAAGAAACTTACGGCTATGTCACACGGAGGGAAAGAAAGAAATTGGTGATTATAAATGTGAATGAAAGTGAGATAAGTTAAAAATAAAAAAATACCTATATCATAAGGAGGCACAGTTTTTTTTAAGTATTATTTATTTAGTACAAAATGTAGATGATAGGTATGATGATATGGAAATTGCTCAACTAAATCGTCTGATAATGTTTCCATACGAATGCCCACTGATAGTATAGCCCTGACATTTGTACACAATATTATTTACACATTATATCAACATACCATCTCTTAAGTCAACTTTTCTTGCGGTTGAAATCTTTGTGTTGAAAGTAATCACCACAAACATATTTTAAATGGTGCAATTTCTCAATTGAAGCACAGGCCAGATCCTCGTTACCAATTATTTTCACCCAATGTCTGCAATTGTAAAAAAAAATGTAATGATACTAACCTTAATTACTGAGAGCAATCAGTGAAATCAGTAAAAAGTTCAATATGGCGGAAACATTTTTAAATTTGGATATAAGATTTATGTTATGTGGTCCAAGGATCTCTCAAATACCTACAACTACACACTACGTTCGTAGTTTGGCGATTATAATAGATAAAATTAATATAAGACTTAAGTACAAGTTATTATGAAATAAAGTAAAAAAATGAAAATATCATACTCATTGTCACAAAAATACCAGCTGTTACTAAACAACAGATATTTGGAACTGCTATTTTCGAATAACTGTAACATTGATAACAGGTCTCAAAACTATCGACAAATCACCGGTCAGCACTAGTAGACAACATTGAAATTACGTATATTTAAGTTTATAACATATGTTTATACTTATAAACCTTTTATTAACAAATAACATGCTTACCGGGTTTCATCCAAGGGAAGTCGTGCCGTAAATTTTCTTTTTTCTTTAACATTCCCACGTACTCCACATATCTCACATTTTCTAAAAGACCGGACCGGTGGCATTTTGAATGCAAATGATTTAGTGACCAAAGATAATTGGCGACTTTGTAACTCACTATTATCCTTCCACTCACGGAAAATACGAATTATCACCAAACTGAAATTTTTAAACTCCAACAAATTAACAATAAATGACAACAATGGCGCCGCTTCAAATATTGTCAAAAAAGACAAAGAGTAGGAAAGCATTGAGAGAGAGAGATGGCAGTATACACCATAAATTGCTGCTTCAATTCCATACATCAAACCATCTGTTCCTACTTGCGTCAGACTGCTTGCAACTAACTTCATGATGATCACTTTTCTCTAAACGTCAACACACCATAGATGATTATCGGTAAAAAGATCGGGAACATTTAAAAAACATCACATGATCAAGGTACACATAGTATCAAGGTACAGCAGTCTCCCCTATATATTTTCTACATAGGTACAGATTTCACATGATGGGAAATAAAATTTCATGTCATGGCTGCCATATGCTCAGACATAGCATGGCGTCTTCAGGTCAGCAAATTATTAAAAACTATTTAAACATGTGATTATTAAATTATTTATCGTAACTTGCCGATGCAATGCGGTTTTATATACTTTTTTCATTTAAGATTTTTTTTACACGATTTGTTTACATAAAACGTAATTTTTAATAAAAACTGCGGGAGCACAATTACAGCAGAGTGTGCAATACGAACTGAGAGCAGTTTGCTCAGAAGCCCCGAAAGCGGAGTGATATAAACATGCAGTGGTAAACCTGACTATCCATCCATCTGGGTAGAGGCATGATAAATATATAAGCAGAATTTAAAAAAAAAACGCCATATTTGTCTATTTAGTTACTGGTCCGTTGCTCTCAATATATAATATATAATAGGCATTGAGCTATTACTACTACGTATAGAGAAGCTATCATAAGCAAAGGTTATGTATGTCCAATAAAGTTCTCTTTAGCGCTGAAACAATAATTAGTCTTCTAAGCAGGCAGTAGAAACACGTAGCCCTATCAAAACGCTTTTAGTAGTATTACGCGTTTCGTTTATGGTTCTACAACAACAAGTGTGGCCTCACTTGAACGGAACATAGTTGTGATGTGTGGCGTCTTCTCTATAGGTACGTAGTAACAATAGCTCAATGTATGTAGGAGACCTTGTGATCATAAAACACTAATCTTTCAAGAGAGGTAGAGCATAGCGTTTATTCGCTCAAAGAGCAGCTCGACTGGGGAAGTACCTCTACCTTACAGAATACCGCAGCCAAATAACTTTATGTTGTGTAAAGTTGTGTTCCTGCGCGTGAGTAAGGTTGCCAGTGCTCATAGGGGAGGGGGGATAGGTCGATAACGCGTGAGCGATGCTTCGTGTGTTGCAAGCGTCTATATGGCTACGGTAACCGCTTACCATCAGGCGGGCCGTATGCTTATCGACTAAGTTGTATAAAAAAAACAAAAATAGTTTCAAAATGTATGCCAGCCTAATTCTGAACCCAATAAGTAGGTACTTATGTGGTTACATAGTTTTGAAATTGATGATTGTGTATTTTGTTTAGGGTGTTGCAGTATGGATACTTTCATTTGGAATGTACACAAGGCTACACATCAAGCTATACATTTCCAGTATAAGCTGCCGTGTCGTGTAGCCAAAGTGCCTAAATGCTCATTCGCCAATATCCCACCAAAAATGCGCTCTGATTGGTTAAGAATAAGAACACAAGATGCACTGATTGGTCCTAACTGTCAGGAATCTGTGCATTGCATATTTTACTTACTTTTAATATTAATCAATCCAAATCCCATAATAGATAATATTATGACCAAGATAGGGCGTTCGAGTCCCACATATACAGCAGTGACGAAAGGTGATGATATGTTACGTATATAAAATCCCATCAATACCCACACAATTGACAAGGGTATGGCTATATTGTGAAAGAACACCAACCACTGAAAAATAAGAGTTCAAGAAGATTTCCATATGGATTTAATTTAATTTATTTAAGAATAAAATCCAACTCACTCTATGATCACCACCATTAAAATTCTTCTTCTGCAGTTCATAGTGTAAGTGTGCCATAAACAAACCAATAAAACAAGCTGGCAAAGCACCCCACGTTGAGTTGTAGAAATGCGTGTATGACCGTAGTCCATGAAATATTTTGCGTACATTTCTGTAAAGTCACTAAATCAATCTAAGTTTATCAACATAAAATGACGATTAGTTACAGCATAAATACTAGGATGCTGTCATGCTATCATTATCAGTATTCAAGATGGTAAATGTGTACATATATAAATCTAAATAGATGACGCGAGTGTATGTATGTAGTGTACTTCGCGTGATATTTAGTCTAAACTTGTCAATAGTCACAGTTATAACAAATTGTGTGTTTAGTAGTTTCCCTTTAGTTATTTTTTTATTTCTAAGGCAGACTTAGGTAAGTCATGCTCACTTTAAGGTCTTGGCTTGCGGCGGCGTCGCGTGGAGTGATAACCAGCCAGCTCAAACTCATTGTAAGATTCGAATCTATAACTTTCGGCATCCAACGTCAACTTCCAATGCGTAATTAATACTTACTCAGGTGTTGCGAGGTATAGCAGAGACTTATAGTCTTGGATATAAATTATGAAAACATTAAGTAGAGATGAAGCCACGACCAGAGCTGGATAAACAGACAGAGCGCGACTCCGCAGCCACCCGGATAGCGTTAGGAAGCAAGAAAAAATGTATAGATGCATGTATACTGCTACGAACCTAAAACCAATTAGAATATAAAAATATCGTATCTACATCTGTCATGCATCATACAAGCCTAATAAGCTTCAGTAACAGACTTGATTGCACAAGCTGTTCGGGAAGACTTAAAACCTCGCATTAATTACCAAGTTGGTGCAAGGCATATATCTTCGGCATCCACAATATTGTTGATAAAAAACACATGAGCCCAATATTTCTTCTGGCAAATCTCGCTTTCTCTACCAATTATGGTGGATATAAGAGGGCCATCACGTGCGTGTGGCCACCATGTGGCTGCATATCCTATAACTAGAAGCCATATGGGAGTTAACCTGCAATTAAAGTACATACATCGATTCAATTAATTGAACTGTTTCAAATTCCACAAAATTTCGGATATAACACATACCTAATGACTCTCTTAACAATGTAGGAAGGCAGCATATGAATGCTCAATGAACGCTGCTCAGAAAATAGGAGAAGGTTGTAAGCAGTCAGAAAAGCAGATATGGTCACAAACACATGAACTAGGGATGTGCCATTTGATAGCAAGACACCATCTGCCCGATTAGATACCTGGGAGTGAGAATTATTATTTAGCAATACTTGTACGTAGTATTTATCTACTCTGAGGCAATACGGACTATTTTCTAGCAACCAAAAAAAAAACAATAAGTAATTTAATCAGTTTAGACCCTGATAAGGCACTTATGAACGTTTCAGTTGACTACCACCGGACTGAGAAGACACCGGCTAGAAATTCAGCAAGGGTTTTCTTTCGTGGGTCATCAATTCAACAAATATCAATTCTCCACTTACATTTTCAAGGTATTCTGGATTAGCAGAGTAATATCTGAATTGTAAAAAGGTGGCGTGAGCGTACATTATAATCGATAAGCTGATAATTCTGTAAAAATAAATATGTTAGACAGGATAGCAAATAATGAATACGCTTATAGCTCCCAAAGATTTCTTTTAGAAAAAATGCTACTGATATAGGTATGTGTTTATAATTATTTTACCTTATTCCTTGCAAGGGAGTCAAAGCTGATAATCTAGGATCACCGCCAATATGAATAGCTGTTAGTCGCCCCCAATTCTCGGGAATGGACCAAGCTACTAGCAGTTTGTTCTCTGAAAGCATATAGAATGAGGTTTAAATTCATTTATAAACCTGAATTTGGGAATGATATCTTACCACTTTTGAACATAACTTACTATGAGTATAATCGCCAGTCATCACATCGTACATAGTTCCAACAAAGTTAAGTAACAGTAATAAATAGATGACTTTAATAAATATGTTTTGAGATGTTTTCGGGATATTATCTTTTATTATGTCTTTGTGCGTGCGGCAGTAGTGCAGCGTGTGCAGAGCTGTGTGCAATGAGCGCTTGTGGCCCCACTGCGCTGCGCAGTGCTCGAAGCGCAGCGAAGCATTGTGCTCAAAACGCTGCGAAGCACCGCGCTCCGTAGTCGGACAGCGTGTGCTCACGCAGTATCCACGTCGTATTAGTGTCCGATTGAAGGTATATGTTAATTCTGAATATTGCTGTAAAAGCAAAAGGTTAATAACTCTATCTGTGAAGTCAAAGTTAGTTTCATTACTCCAATAATACTAATAATGTACTTCTACATAATAATAGAAACTATCGGACCGAGAGACCCAGAGGCTCATAAATTATTCAAATAATAATTTATTTGGGATAAAATTGATTCCATAGTTTTTAGTAAAAAAAAGTTAATAGGTGTTAGTAAAAACATCAATTAAAACATTTTCAGGGGCGTGTGGCCAGTGCGTGCAAGTGTAGCCACCCGTCCCAGCAACAGTGAGTCCCAACGTGTTTGGGCTGCCGCGCAGGCGTGACATCAGCGACGCGCACCGCTTTCTTATGATTGCATAAAAGCAGTCGGTGCTCCCTCTGCAAACATCGCTAATACGCTACAAAGTCGTGGCAGCCCAAACAGCACCCTGAATGCATTATTATATTATATATTCAAAGACCTATCAACGCGACTAATAGAGACATCCGGAAATCAAAGTGCTGGCTCGTAGCTCGGTCAGAGTGTAAGGCTGGCTATCCAACGCGGTAACGTAGCCAGTCTTTTGGGTAGCTTACCAGTAGTCAGTGACCTAAATTCCGTGTTTTATTTATAATAAATTTATAATGTAAGAATGTGTAAATATTTTAGCTATTTAATTTTTATTTATTTTTTCATATTTCTTGTTCGTTAATTAGTTTTAGTTGTAATTATGTTACTTTTATTTCATTAGATATATAAATAATTTTAAATAAATTTAATAAAGTAGCAGTCGCGTCAATATTTATAATAAAAAGAAAATAAAATACATTTATTTTTGACTCGCACGAAATCAAAGAATATTACACCACACGATACTAAAAAATAATAATAAAGAGAAAAAAAGAGAAGAAGAAAAGAGAGAGATAGAGAAGAACCAAAGAGTTCCTTGAGGTAGCGCGGGGACGAGGGATTGAACAATATATTGTAAAGTAAGGAGAGTATATGAGTATTCCGGCGAAGTCTAATAGGAAGCCACTTGAGTTGAGAACGAAAATGGGATACGTGATCATATTTGCGCAAGCCAAATATGAATCTAATACAGAAGTTTTGGAGTCGCTCAAGCTTATTTAGCTGGTCCACCGTGAGATCTAGATAGCAAGCGTCGGCATAGTCAAGAACGGGAAGCAGAAGAGTTTGAGCTCATCGAGGCGAATACGCTGCCTGCGACCATACAAGTAACTGTGAAATCAATCGATCACCGATGGAGATACGTTAATTGAGCGTAACAAAGATAAAAGAATCTCAAAATTGATAGTATTAAAAGCATTACTAAAGTCTAACAATGTCAGCACGGTCAAATCACCATTTTCCATGCCAAGCCGAATGTTGTCTGTAATTTTGATAAGTGTTGTAACTGTGCTGTGGCCAGGACGGAAACCAGATTGAAAGGGATTAAATAGATTACGATAGGAAAGAAATTTGCTAAATTGATTGTGGATGATTATTGTTTTGAATTAATAAAGTAAAGTTTTTGAAAATAGCTTTGTCTGGCTGGTCAACCCAATTATTTGAATTGCACCAGCCTAAAAGATGGAGATAATAGGAAAATGAGTGGGCTGCTTATAAGGTTTCACGTTCCACCACATTATTATTGATATTTTACGAGATAGAGGCCGCTTCTGTTGGTTATGAATTAAAAAGATGTCTGCGGCACAGTGGTATTTTACTCATACACGTATTTCATTCGCCGTGAGAGGGCGACACAGTTCATTAATTTTAGTTTGTGGGTTTTAGGCGAATATTTAAACACGCAGGTTAGGATTCAGGAAAGGGATGGAAATGAAGGAAAATTAGGGAATATCTCTAAGCCTGTTCAATAATAATAATAATAATTAGGATAATATCATGCAACTGTTCCATTTGCTAGGTAACTAAATCCCACAACGTAACTACGTACCAAGCATTATTGAAAAGATCCTTGTTGTTGTATTTGGTAGGTACATACCTTAATTATCTCATACTGCTTATGTGGGAGAATTTCAGGTGTGATATGGAATGTCCCAAGGCAGTAGAGACCATCGCTCTGCGACAGACATCTTTTGTAGTCGTCCAGATGGAATAGTGGTGGAATTTGTGAGTACTCCTCATCTGAAAGTATGCAGAATACCACTATGAGTTTGAGTTAAATAATACATATACACATATTTTAACAGCTATATAAGATTAAGCATACAAGAGAGTCATGTATGTCTTTGTTGCATTAATATTGAACACTGACACCCACGCTAGGCAAGAGCCTGTATGGGGCTAAACAGATTTGAAAGGCATATAGTAGCAAATGATAAGTGGTAGGAAAGTAGCTGGTTCCAGTTGCAGCTGCCGATACCTACTCACTAGTGGGTTTCAGGCAACAGATGTTCAATTTGAAGGCGATGTAGCCAGCCTGGTAGGCACTATTAGAGATTTAGAGCCCTTTCATCAGTACCTACCACTTTGTTATGGTTTTCTGACGATATTTACCTTTATTGTAAGCTCATTGTGGGATGGTTTCGAACACGATTTTTGGTATGGCATTACAAACACGAACAAAAAAAAACATACGTGTGAGTCAAACTTGCGCACCAAGGGTTCCAGATTTTCCTCGGACGTATATCACATACATAACGCCAAAGGGCATCTGTACCACATACATAAGGCCAAAGGACATCTGTACCACATACATAAGGCCAAAGGACATCTGTACCACATACATAAGGCCAAAGGACATCTGTACCACATACATAAGGCCAAAGGACATCTGTACCACATACATAAGGCCAAAGGACATCTGTACCACATACATAAGGCCAAAGGACATCTGTACCACATACATAAGGCCAAAGGACATCTGTACCACATACATAAGGCCAAAGGACATCTGTACCACATACATAAGGCCAAAGGACATCTGTACCACATACATAAGGCCAAAGGACATCTGTACCACATACATAACGCCAAAGGACATCTGTACCACATACATAAGGCCAAAGGACATCTGTACCACATACATAACGCCAAAGGACATCTGTACCACATACATAAGGCCAAAGGACATCTGTACCACATACATAAGGCCAAAGGCGCTTCTATTACAACTATTTATTACTAAAAATCTATTCGTCCATGCTAAAAATGTACCTGAAAAATCCCGCGCCGTAATTCCACTAATTATAAACAATACACCAATTGCTACCCACATGCTTGTCAACTAAACACTGTATGTGACTTTGATTATTATTTTCTGTAAATTAATTCTACATAAACGTGTTAACAAGTCCGTTACCTAAAACTGGTACTTTAATTCACAGTACTCACACTTATGGAATTTCACGATACAGGATGTTTGCATACATTATTGCTTCTAATCAGTCTGTTGACGCGGATGCGGAGAGTAAAAATTGAGTACCTACAAGGACGCTAAAGAAACAAGGCTTCATGTACAGCAACTTGTTCCTTTGGTCCGGGGTGATGCGATGATGTGAAAATGATGAAATTGATGATGGCACGAGTCTAAAGGATCAAGTTATCCAGATGCCCATAGATGACAGCAGTACTCCATACGAGGCCAGACTTGCGACTTGTAAAGTTGCAACCTTTGCCCCGATGTGAAGTACTGCCTCGCTCTGTTGAGCACTCCGAGCTTTTTATAGATGCCAGCTTAACCTTATCTTCTTCTGACTTCGGAACAAAACGTCGCTAGAAATGTCGATGCTTTTACTGATGTTCAGGGACGTGTTCTGGAATTGTGGAGCCACATAAGACTATAAAAAGTAAAATATAAAAAGTAAAACTATATAGAGTGGTCTTTCTTGCATTCTTCAGTTAGAATTGACTGACTGTGTTTATGCCGTTTTGAGTACCAATGAACGCTTTATGTTCGAGCGTCTCCCGAAGCGGTCCGGGAAAGGACGAACCTATCATATCCAAATATAACCAGAATTGTTTCGTACTGTGGGCTCAAAGGAGCTTCCTTCCGCGGACGCTCGGACTGTGGAATGAGCTCCGCGCGGTAGTTTTCCCAATGGAGTTCAGCATGGGTTTCTTCAAAAAGGGTGGGAAGAGATTTCTGCAGGTCGGCAACGCGCGCGTGATACCTTTGGTGTTGGAAGCGTCCATAGGCTACGGTAACCGCTTACCACCAGGCGGGCCGTATGCTTGTTTGCTACCTAAGCCATAATCTGTGCCTAAGTGGTATAAAAAAATATTAAAATAACTGACAGTTTATAGATTACAGTTTAATACAGTTTGAGTTCATACATTTCAAGAAGTTCAAGTTAATTAAGAGAGCTGAGGGTATTTGAGTTTCCACTACTTTAGGTCTCTATTTTTCATGGCCATTTTTATGAGATTGGTCGCTTGTTGCCGCCATCTTACGTTTTGCGAACCTGCCTATGGCCTCGCTGTCGTCAAAATGCTTTTATGGAAACAAAAATGTATGCATTCGCTAGGAATCACTATTCAACTGATTGAGAAGGAAAAAATAAACTCGCATGTACCTCATGAACAACAGTATCGGCACAGGTATCGCTGCTAGATTTGAATTAAAAATCTTGAAAAAAACCTCTGAACATACATGGATTCGGGTAGCTAGCTCTTAAGCTCGGGACACCCTGTATGACAGACAATTTAAATTTATCATGAATAAAACAAAAAATACTAATGAATACCAAATTAACGTTAATTTATAATTTATTTCCCTACGGAATACATATTAAATTAAACGCAATTTTTTGCTGGTATAAATTACACACAAAATACCTACAATGCCTAACTAACGTGCTCAGCAACTCCTCTGTTTAACCGACTTTAAATAGGAGGAGGTTCTATGTTCGACTGTATGTATTTTTTTTGTACGCGATTTGGATTTTTTTAAACTGTAAAATATCGCAATAGATCCCGAGGTCAAAAAGTTAATAAAGGGGACAAAGACCAAGCTTCATACAACCGCGCTACGGTAGGTACACAACTACAAGCTTGATGCGCGTGTGTGCGTGAGCACTGCTGGCTCGTCACGTACGAGGGGAAACCGGTTTATACTGGCTCGGCCTGTGCTCAAACTCAGGGCACTCGCGCATCGTGTTTGTTTACGTTTAGCTTTTAATAATAGAATTTTAATATGAAAATGTGTAAATATGGTTTACTTTACTGAGTCTATGAACAATAATAGAATAAATAAGTTTTAATATAATAGGCAGGTAGGTATTAGCTTTCTTATTTCTCGTAAATTAATGGCATGATTGGTGTTTATGATTTCAAATACGTATGTGTACCTACCTTCACTATTTTTTTTTTTTTTTTTTTATACAACTAAGTCGGTAAACAAGCATACGGCCCACCTGATGGTAAGCGGTTACCGTAGCCATATGGACGCTTGCAACACACGAAGCATCGCTCACGCGTTACCGACCCTTCCCCCCTCCCCCATGAGCTCTGGCGACCTTACTCACGCGCAGGAACACAACTTTACACAACATAAAGTTATTTGGCTGCGGTATTCTGTAAGGTGGAGGTACTTCCCCAGTCGAGCTGCTCTTTGAGCGAATAAACGCTATGCTCTACCTCTCTTAAAATATCTCGCTTATCCTATTTAACGAGCATGCATGTTTTGAGATCTCGAAAACGGCTTTAACGATTTCGATGAAATTTGTAGTACCCTTTCGTAATAATCTGTAATATTCTATCATCACGAAAAAGCTGATAGGTATACATTTTCATTTATTTTATGTTATTCTCCTGGAAATCCTCATGGATACCCGGGCACTACGGGGGGAGCGGCCGGGTTATGTCAGACTCCTACTGACTAAAACCCCACGGTGTTCCTACATGTCGCTGCCGGCTGGATATACGGGGGCGCCGAAGCATTCGTCCGCGTATCCAGCAGCGACGGCCTGATCGGAGGCCTCCTCTTCGTCGACGGCAGAGACCGGAGCTCTTGTCTCCGCCGTCTCCTCCTGAGTAGCGTGCGGAAACACACGCTCCACTACTCGGGCCCGATGTTGATGGGCGGCAGACTCCCCCGAGTCCGCCACCCTTGGGCTTATGTTATTCTCCTGTGCTAACCCTACCAAAAATAGGTATAATTTTTGAACGCTCCTTAGAAGCTTGTACTCTGTTCCCTTCAATCCTCTGCGCCGAGGTGGTCCCATATAAATTTTAGTATGATCTGACCATGGACATCGAAGATATGATGGAATATCTCAACGGAAAAGAGGACAAACGTCGCGATTGAAGCATTTTATTCAATAGACCCCGCGTAAGGTTTGAATTTTTTGCGCCGAACGCTAATTATTTTTCCATAATAATAGCACAGTAATAATAGTAGCTAATGAACTATGAACCGGAAGAGACAGGCAAAAATGTTTAAAAACTCAATCCGATTTTATTCGAAAAAAGTTGACACACACACATAAAAGTTTGTTGCAATTAGGGCATGAATCTCGGAATCTCGGAATCTCGTAATATCGGAATCTCGGACCATTTTTTCCGATATTACAATATCGGAATTGAGTGATCCAATATCGTAATATCGGAATCGGATATTTTTTCTATTTGAGTTTTTAAATAGAGCTTTTAATCGCGCCACAAGGTATGGTCACCTAGAGCTATAAAATTAACGTATCGTACATCAATTTTGCCTACCAGTGTTGCAAGTGAGCGTATTTTTTCAATAAAATACGATGTTCATTATCCATAAAAATGCTTGACGCTTTGTTTTTAGGAAAATATTAGCCAGAAAAAGAGCGTTTAAAAAATAAACATAAAATGGTGCTGATTCTGTTGTTTACAACTAAAATAATTTAGTCTCACTATATCGCTTTCTAACAAACATAACAAAAGGATGTAAGAAATTTAGTCCTGTCAAATTAATCCAATGCTTGTTTTCAACACAAATTTTGTCGCCATCTATAGGTTACGTCTTACGTCTGAAGACGGTAAATACGAATTTCATAGCTTTAAATGTGTTCTATCCTTTAATAATGTTTATAAGAAAGAGATGTGATTTTACTAAAATTAATTTAGTGCGATTTACAACAAAATCGGCACCATTATCTTTTTCTATACTAATATAATATTAATTATACTAAATATATTAACATCTATACTAATATCGATATACGAATCGTCTCGCACGTAGGTTTGACGACTTCCAGCCTCCTATGTTCAGCAGTGGCCATCCATGGGCTGATATGATGATGTTAATATAATAAAGGGTTTTTTTGTTTGTTTAAACGGTGAAACCGCGGGGGACAGTTTTAATATAATGAAACTGAAGATTTTTTGTTCGTTTGTTTTAATGCATTTATCTATGGAACTACCAGTCAGATTCGATTTTTTTCCACTAATAGACGAGGAGACTTTCCAATAATAGCATGGAGGACCTCTTGGCTCATTATGATACCACTAACCTCCAATTCGGACTTGCAATCAACACACAAGATTTAAATGTTAATAATAGACCGGGCCTAACTTAATAGAATGGACGTACTGCGAAAAAGATACATCTACCTCGGCTCTACCATTTCCAACATAAGAGACTGTGATGATGAGATCAAAATATCATGCGCAATGACAAGATCAGCAGTAGGAAGATTTGGAAAGACAGGAGGATAACGAGGAAAACAAAGATTCGACTTATGAGATGCCTGGTATTTCCGATCTTTCTCTGAGGAGCTGAAACTTGGTCATTAAGCCTACAAGATCGCCGGAAAATTGACGCACTGGAGATGTGGTGCTGAAGACGCTTCTTGAAAATTCCTTATCCTTTAGGCCTTTCACACCAATAACTCGATCCTGCAGGAGCTTAGAATAACAGATAGTCTTTCATCGACTTTGCAGCTTCGAATTCTGATGTTATTTGGTTACATCTGCAGAAACGAACACGATGAAGAGTCTTATTGTCCAGGGTGGGAGAGTGTACTCGCAACGCTACGAAAGCTGTAACCCTAGTCAAGGAAAACATTGAAGACCCACCATGTACACTATCTATTGCAACCACTACCACTCTGACAGGAGTGCTCGACTGAGCAGAAGATGTTTTCAATCCAACTTTATAACGAACTAGTTGTTCTCGAGGTTTCACCCGCGTTCCCGGGATCAAAAGTAGCCTATAGTAGGAAAAAAAAAACGAATCTGACCGGCAGTTTCACAGATTAGTCAGTTAACCAAACAAAAAACTCTTCCCCTTCATAATATTAGTATAGATAGATAATTATGTGAAGTTTATAAGGAATATGTGCTAATTATAAGGAATATGTGCAATTTATAATAAAAATGTCTAATTTCGATATTAATATCGGAATTCCGATATTGAGATCCAATATCGGAAATCAATATCGGAATTGAAAAATATTCCGATATTACATGCCCTAGTTGCAATGCAATACTCTTGAAAATTCGAATGTCAAATATAATCACCCCTAAAATAAAATCTACATCTTTTTAACACCGTTAGGCGATGAGTTAAAATAAAATACGAAACACGTCTTCCATCAATTCTGTTAATAATAACAATAAATATTTATATCTTCATCAAATTACTTTACAAATATAAGTGACATAGGAGTCTCCTGTTAAGCATAATAATGCCTGTGCTAGGAGAATCCGCTCTTCCATAACTGTAGCTATATATACTTTGACAATAATTTTACTACAGTTTTAATACAAAAATAATTCATGTGGTTATGACAAGTTATGACAAAAAAACTTTTTAACAAAAAAATAAACCACCGAAAAAACTGAAAAGCAAAAAATAATTTTGAATATAACTTGAATTTTATAAGGTTTTGCAGTCGGGGACAAACCAATAACCTCCGAGATATGTATTTTTTTTATATATTTATTAAATGTCATTTGATTAGTTTTACCAAAATTTATTAATAAATTATTACATGTTAACCATGCAAAATTAATTTCCTCCTCTGGAGTATTATTTTCATCCCCGATAAAAATAGCTGTGCTATCGTCAGAAAATAAAACCATTGAGTGATATATAGCGGTAGGTCATTGAAGCATTGAGGCTTTGTCAATATTTTTGTTGAATGTTTAAAAAAATCTTAACCAAACCAGTTAAGCTTTAGGCATTTCATAATTGTTATACTACCCCTTAAACCATTCAATTAAAAGTTCAATGCTTAAAATAGTGGCTAGAACAGATGTTATATGGAAACTAGTTGTGGCCACATACATGATCAAAACCCCAACAAGTACAAATTTGTTGAAACAGTTGCGGCCACCTAAGTTTCCAGCGAGAGGAATTCATTGACTACAAAAATAACATCAAATGCTTCAATTAAATTCAACGCAACAAATAATTTAAGCAAGATATTCATCGATTACTTACCAAGGGTCGCTAATGGTTTCTCTTAAGAAATTAACGAATATTATTATTTTTGCTTTTACAGTGTCATAAAAAAGTTCCTACCTATACGCTTACGCCGCGGCGCCGCCCGCGCCACTACTGTTGCTCGTCAAAAGCAATAGATTTTATTCACTATTGATAATAAACGATTCAGGTTTCAACGTCTTATTTTGTATTGTATTGTATTGTGCAGACATTGAAAGCTCCATCATTATATGTGTGTATAGACCTCCTGCGTAAAATTTTTCGTTGTTTTGTTCTATAATGGATAACAAATACTTAGTAAATTATCTAGGTATAATAAGTCAGTAATTATTTGTTTAGATAGAAATAATTTTATTACTTTATTTAAATTATTTAATATGTCTTATATTTAATGAGCCCACGAGAGTGACGGCTACTAGTTCCTCTTGTATAGATATCATTATAATGTGTCTCATTATACCTATTGACGACAAGGATGTATGGAAGCCCAAGCAGCACGCAAGCATATTCTACATCAATAAACCAGCCCATTTAGAACTTAGAGTTCTTTTAGAGACTTACAAGAGTGTAAAGAACAGTTTTAATACTTATAAGAGTGATTTATGAGATATTATACAGCTCTAGCTGTATAAAATTCTTAGTAAGGGATCCGCGTCAGCTTAGGGTTCTTAAACAGAATATCAAAACTCTCTATATACAGCGTTAAGAATTTTATAACACTTCAAACTGGTTTTATCGTTAAAGCTGTATAAAGGGATCCGCGTCAGCTTAGGGTTCTGAAACAGATATTATAACTCTATCATACAGCGTTAAGTGTTTTCTGACACTTCAAACTGGTTTTATCGTTAAAGCTGTATACAGGCTGTATAAAGGGATCCGCGTCAGCTTAGGGTTCTGAAACAGATATTATAACTCTATCATACAGCGTTAATTATTTTCTGACACTTCAAGCTGGTTTTATCGTTAAAGCTGTATACAGGCTGTATTAAGCATGTGTTCACTTACTTAATACAGCAATACACGTTCATAACTTACTTAGTACAGCTACTAAGACTTATAACACACTCCAAATATCTTCTAGGCTGTATAGCAAATTGTCGACATTTTTACATTTACAATAAATATTTGATAATAACTTTAGCCGCATCATGGTTATCAGCTTGAATAATGATCATGTGTACTCATATCTATTATTTATAAATATATTTTTATTCTAACCTTAAAAAAAAAACACTTATTTACTGTATTTAGTATAATTTCTTTACTTTGGCTTGATTATTTTGTTGGCGCGTGAATATTTTGACGGAAAACATACACAGGTTCACAATAAATTAAAATTTGCACATTGAATTCATCAATTAACAGCATCAGATATCCATGTCCAAGATTTTATCCTTTCCATTTATTAAATATTATGTCGCTATTCAGTACATATGGCTTCGTAAACAGTTTTACTTATTTTATTCTCACATAATTCTCTTCAACAACCTTTTTAGAACTCTTATTCTTACAAGATAATTATAAGAGGATATCCGTAGTGTATAGGCTGCTCTATACACCTAATAACAGCTCTAATACAGCTTTTATACTTATCTATTGCTTATACAGCCTCTATACAGCTCCAATAACGAAATAAGCTGTGTAATGTGGGGCCTTTTTACACTTATAAGGTCTGTATAAGCGCTTATACAGCCTTTGTACAGCCTGAATATTCAGCTTTTAGTATAAGAACGAACTTTAATACAGCCTATATACAGCTTGTTATGCTACTTGGGAGTAGCTTCTCTCTGCACCTGCCTCACTTAGCAGCTAGTTCAAGGTCCATTTTAATTCAGAGTATGCTATTATTATAAGTTACGTTTCTTAGGTTACAGATTATTACTTATTGTAATGAATTCAATTCAATGTTATTCATTTATTTATTTTGATATAAATGCATCATCATATCAGCCCATGGATGTCCACTGCTGAACATAGGCCGCCCCCATTGATTTCCACTTCGAACGGTTCTGGGCCGCTTGCATCCAGCGGCGCCCAGCGACCCTGACCAGGTCGTCAGTCCACCTGGTGGGAGGTCGTCCCGCTCGGCGCTTTCCAGTACGTGGTCGCCACTCGAGAACCTTCCTTCCCCATCGGTTATCGGCTCTTCGAGCGATGTGGCCTGCCCTTTGCTACTTCAGCTTACTAACTCTACGAGCTATGTCCGTCATTTTTGTTCTCCTACGAATGTCCTCATTTCGGACCCTGTCACGTAGAGAAATTCCGAGCATAGCTCGTTCCATAGCTCGCTGAGTGACTGAGCTTATTTATGCGGCCAGCAGTGAAAGACCACGTCTCTGTCCCGTATGTCATCGATACATTATGTCTGTCTAATTGTTATATTTTCTACACTCGCGCCATCTCACTTACCTGCGACTTGTAAAGCTGCAGGGGCAGCGGCGGCCAGTGCGGAAAATTCAAAATTCAAAAAATATGCATCGATTGGACCCAATTATATTTTTATGCCTTTTGCGGTCGAGATCTTGGGACCATGGGGGTCAGAAGCTCGCCGTTTTGCTCGCACCTTGTCTTCAAAATTGATCGAGACCTCCGGAGACCAGCGGGCGGGGAGCTTTTTCCGCCAACGCGTCAGCTTGGCTATCCAAAGAGGAAACGCTGCCAGCCTTCTGGGAACCTTGCCGTTAATCGGAAGCAGCGGCAGGCTTGAGGAAATGTTCTATATATAGATTATATTTTGTAAATATAGATTGTATTGTGTACATATTTGTTGTTAATAAAGCTGCATTTAATGATTGCTTTTCTACATAAATGATATTTTAGTCTTTAACTTGTCAATAGTCACAGTGGTAGCAAATTGTGTGTCTAAACAAATAATTTAATTTCTTAGAACGTTGAACAGGATCGGGTACATATAATAAAATAAAACACCCAGTTTATTTGCGAAGACAAAATAGAGAGATCAATTAACTAACTATCAGGTAACACCAGAACTTACTCCTTTATTAATAAATAAATATCCTATATTGGCATCAATTCAGAAGATTAAAACATTAAGGAATCTCTGCATTGGAGTCTCGACGAGGACGGTGAGCGGAACTGCGAGTATGTAAGTTATAAATCCAGTAGACACCCAATCAATTATCTGGAAATATAAAGAATTAAGGGGTAAGAAAATGTTCTCCGTAATGACTTTTATTTAGATTTAATTCGTCAATCGAGTGTACAACAATTGGCTGAAGCAATTTCAAATTCGATTGGATTAGAAGGAGAAAGTGAAACTTCAGGAAAGTACGACACGTACGTAGCCACTATTTAAATAAATAAATACAATCCTGGGACAGTCTTCCCACATGGAGCTATATCCGAAACCGGTTGGTTGGTTTCAGATAGGCTAGAACCAAACGTTCTTATTCAACCTATACATAATTTCACCAAGGCTCAGGACATGCAGACATGTTCTGTTCATGCACACAAATGCATGTCCTGGATGGGAATCGAACCCACGGCCTGTGGTATCTAGAAAAAGCAACACGATAGCTCGTCATATGAATAATACTTCGCTGAAATTTTGGTAAGTATACCTACTCTACCAATCTCTATCTCTCAATCTCTGGTTATGAGCCTTCACCAATTTTGTAACTATCGTTATTCGGAGCTATCTTAGCCAAGACACATTAAAAGAAGTGTTTCTCTGATAAGCTATAAATGTTAATTACTGAATACTTGCCACCGATATACTTACTGTATCTAGTACTGAAGTGCTGTAGGTGTAAGGTCTCGCTGCTATGATCATATTCACGCACCAATGTAACAGCATGACTGAAAGGGACATGCGAGCCATGGCATGCCACCCCGTCCAAGCAAAGAAACTACTTAAACGACCTGAAATTACCACACAACTTTATAATTCATCACATAGTGATATTACCATTACTTACACGGATATGTATTACAATTGGTCTTACATATCCATCAACCTGTAGATGGCTGCCTCTGAGCAAGTTTGAATACACAGAAGGTTTTATTTAACTACGTCCCAGTTACTCCCCATTTATTATTTCCCAATATGAATAACTACAAATTACCATAATTTATTAACAACAAATATGTACAAAATACAATCTATATTTACAAAATACAATCTATATATAGAAAATTTCCTCAAGCCTGCCGCTGCTTCCGATTAACGGCAAGGCTGGCAGCGTTTCCTCTTTGGATAGCCAAGCTGACGCGTTGGCTTATTAAAATTTTACAAAATCTAAACTTTAATTGTTAAAAAAAAGTATTTGTTTTCGCAGAGTTGATCGAATGCTAAAAATCCTAATGCGTGATAAAACCCCAACTTAGGTTTGGAAAAAAATATGTTGTAGGTACATAATGGTGATGATTCTGTTGTTTACAACTTAACTAATTTAGTCTCACTATGTCTCTTTCTAACAAAGAACTTAAGAAGAGGATGTAAGAAATTTAGTCCTGTCCGATTAGTCCAATGCTTGTTTTCAGCTCAGATTACTGAACAAAAGGCAGATAGAGCACGTGGAGGTAGATTTTTTGGCCTCACTCCCGTGTTCCATGCACTCCACCTGCTTGTTCTGTAATCTGTGGTTTTCAGTTCAAATTCAGTCGCCATCTATCGCGGCTCCATCTAAATACCCGCATATGTAGACGGCAAAGACTAATTTGACAGCTTTAAATATGTTTTATCCTTTTTCAATAATGTTTGTAAGAAAGAGATGTGATATAAGTAACTATAATTAGTTAAGTGCGATTTACAACAAAATCGGCCATTAGGCACCTATAATTTACTTACTTTTAATATTAATCATTCCAAATAACGCAACAGTTACTATTATGACAAAGATAGGCCGTTCGAGTCCCACATATACAGCAGTGAAGAAAGGTGATGATATGTTACGTATATATAATCCCAACAATGCCCACACAATTAACAAGGGAAGGGCTATATTGTGAAAGAACACCAACCACTGAAAAAGAAAAGTTCAAGAAGTTCAATATGGATTTAATTTAATTTATTCAAGAATAAAATCCAACTCACTCTATGATCACCACCATTAAAATTCTTCTTCTGCAGTTCATAGTGTAAGTGTGCCATAAACAAACCAATAAAACAAGCTGGCAAAGCACCCCACGTTGAGTTGTAGAAATACGTGTGTGACCGTAGTCCATGGAATATTTTGCGTACATTTCTGTAATGAAAATCAAGTCACTAAATCAATCTAAGTTTATCAACATAAAATGACAATCAGTTACAGCATAAATACTAGGATGCTATCAGTATTCAAGATATATATGCGCACAGATATAAATCTGAATATATCTATACGCGACTGTATGTACTGCGCGTGTCAAAGGCCGTCCAGCAAAAAGGGAGAGCAATGCTCTTCTTTTGTTTCGCACTGACAGGGAACTCGCATAAGGCTTCATTTCCATCAGAGATATACCCCCTTGATATCTACTTAGATTTTCTATAGTGGCCACCTCTACCCACCTTTCGTGCTTCGTGAAAGGCTACCCCTTTACCTACCTACCTACCCCGAGCAGACAACATGCCACTCCCCTGCAACCACCACATAGCCCACCACGAGTCCTACTCCAATGTCAAGTGCCGCCTTGAAAAAGGCGGTGGGCCTACCTGACCCCGCGTTCCCTGTTGCGAACCCGCTACGCTTGAAATCCATCCACACGTTTGTGTATTCTTAGTATCGCTTGCGTTTGGAGTTTGCGGCAAACGGCAAACGTGTGGACGAGGCATACACTTCGGCATTCAACGTCAACTTCCAAAGCGTAATTAATACTTACTCAGGTGTCGCGAGGTATAATGGAGACTTATAGTCCATGATATAAATTATGAAAGCATTAAGTAGAGATGAAGCTACGACCAGAGCCGGATACACAGACAGAGCGCGACTCCGCAGCCACCCGGATAGCGTTAGGAAGCAACAAAATATGTATAGATGCATGTCTGCTGCTACGAACCTAAAACCAAATGAGAATTTAAAAATATCGTACGTATCTATATCTGCAATGCATCACACAATTCACACAAGCCTAATAAATGAAGTGGTTTCAGCAACAGACTTGATTGCTGATTTAGGGTCACCGCTCACTATAACAGCACGGCTACGCCTCGGCATTTACGTGGCCATGCAAGTTAGGTCTTTAAATCGTATGCGTTAAAGTAAATTTTACAATGACTCCATAAAACAGTTGACGCCTCGAGGCAAGTGCGCTTGCCGCAACAAGCCACGAGTCCTGCTGACCACACGCTTTCAGCGAGCGGTCCGCTCCCTTGCTGCATGACGCCAACAAGCTGTATCTTGCCAAAGCCGTTCTACCAATTTCACCAGCACCCGTGCCGCCCGCGAGCTGCCACCTCGCAGGCAGCGCGCTGGCAGCTAGTGGTTGGATTGAGTTGAGGCGGTGCCAGGCCGTTGCTGCGATGGAAAAGTGCTGATATAGTGAGCGATACCCTAGGCCATTAAAACATTATAATATATTCGTACACAGTACGAGTAGCAGTATAATAAAAAACAAGCTGCTCGGGA
The DNA here is from genome assembly GCA_947623365.1 of Achlya flavicornis. Lineage (NCBI taxonomy): Eukaryota > Metazoa > Arthropoda > Insecta > Lepidoptera > Drepanidae > Achlya > Achlya flavicornis. The sequence continues at coordinate 3,477,438 of OX392487.1, forward strand.
ATACTTTAATTGATTTGATTGATTTGACGGGCCAGTTGGCGCAGTTGGTTAAGATTCCACCAGTCGCGCCGCAGGTCGTGGGTTCGATTCCCACACAGGGCATGCATTTGTATGCATAAACATGTCTGTTTTTCCTGAGTCTGGGGTTAAAAAATATTATATCAGTTATCTGGTTTCCATATTCCAAGCTCTGCTTAGTATGGGATCAGACGACCATGTGTGAGGAATGTCCCAGGATATTAATTATTATTATTATTTCCAAAATCTTGCATTAAATACCAAGTTGGTGCAAGGCATGTATCTTCAGCATCCACAATATTGTTGATAAAAAACACATGAGCCCAATATTTCTTCTGGCAAATCTCGCTTTCTCTACCAATTATGGTGGATATAAGAGGGCCATCACGCGCGTGTGGCCACCATGTGGCTGCATATCCTATAACTAGAAGCCATATGGGAGTTAACCTGAAATTAAAGTACATACATCGATTCAATTAATTGAACTGTTTCAAATTCCACAAACTTCCGGAAATAACACATACCTGATGGCTCTCTTAACAATGCAGTATGGCAGCATATGAATGCTCAATGTACGCTGCTCAGAAAATAGGAGAAGGTTGTAAGCAGTCAGAAAAGCAGATATGGTCACAAACACATGAACTAGGGATGTGCCATTTGATAGGAAGACACCATCTGCCCGATTAGATACCTGGGAAAGAGAATTAAAATTTTGCAATATGGACTATTTACTAGCAACCAAATAAAGTCAAAAAGTAATTTATTCAGTTTAGACCCTGATAAGGCACTTATGAACGTTTCATTTGTCTACCACCGGACTGAGACGACACCGGCTAGAAATTCAGCAAGGATTTTCTTTCATGGATCATCAATGCAACCAATATCAATTCTCCACTTACATTTTCAAGGTATTCTGGATTAGCAGAGTAATATCTGAATTGTAAAACGTTGGCGTGAGCGTACATTATAACCGATAAGCCGATAATTCTGTAAAAATAAATAAGTTAGGTAGGTTAGCAAATAATGATTACGCTTATAGCTCCCAAGGATTTCTTCTGCAAACAAATGATACTGCTGTATGTATATTATATAGAATAGTTTACCTGAATCCTTGCAAGGGAGTTAAAGCTGATAATCTAGGATCACCGCCAATATGAATAGCTGTTAGTCGCCCCCAATTCTCGGGAATGGACCAAGCTACTAGCAGTTTGTTCTCTGAAAGCATATATGAGGTTTAAATTCATTTATAAACCTGAATTTGGGAATTATATCTTACCACTTTTGAACATAACTTACTATGAGGATAATCGCCAGTCATCACATCGTACATAGTTCCAACAAAGTTAAGTAACAGTAATAAATAGATGACTTTCATAAATATGCTTTGGTATGTTGTCGGGATATTATCTTTCATTACGTCTTTGTGCGTGCGGCAGTAGTGCAGCTTGTGCAGTGCTACGTGCAGTGAGCGCTTGTGGCCCCACTGCGCTGCGCAGTGCTCGAAGCGCAGCGAAGCATTGCGCTCGAAACGCTGCGAAGCAACTCGCTCCGTGGACGGACAGCGTGCGCTCACGCAGTACCCGCGTCGTATGAGTGTCCGATTGAATGTATATGGTGACGCTGAATATTGCTGTAAAAGCAAAAGGTATATATTGAACTCTGTCTGAGAAGTTAGTTGCATTACTCCAATCATAATATAATAATGTATTTACTTGTACAATAAATAATCTAAAATTAATAATCTGTCTATTGGGTTGATATGATATTTAATGTAAGAAAAAGAAAAGAAAAGACATTTATTTTTGAGTCACACGAAACCAAAAAGCATAATATTTAGCAAATTACACACATTAAAGAGCTGTTTTTGACCAAAAAGGCACCCAATTCAGCATAATAATATGCTGTAGCGTCAGAGGTCGCAGCGCTAATTTTCAGATAGTGATTATAATAATAATAAATCTGTCGCACTATGTATGTATAGCTACGTACAGCGTTGCAAGATGTCCCGATTTTGGCGGGACGTCCTGATTTATAGCCCAAAATTAAATGTCCCGCTGGACAGGCCCAGTCCCGCTTTTCACTGTAACGTATAAAAATCTTCTAGTTCTAAGTCAACGCAATCGAAAGATACGGCCGTATATGGCGAATATTTTGACGTCCTTAAGGGATTCAAAACTTATAGGGTAACCTACTTCCCGTTGACCTAGAATCATGACATTTGGCATTCAGCAATTCCATGTAGCACAAGTATAAAGGAAGAAATACGACAAGCTTAAATTTGAAGTTAGGTAGGTAACTACATCATAAAATAAATTAAATTATTAAAAGAGACAAAAAACCCGACTGCGTAAAACAAAAATTAACTGAAAAGAGAAAAACAAGCTCTTTAATCTATAGAATTTTGAATATAACTTGAATGTTATAAAATATTGCAGTCGGGGACAAACCAATAACCTAAGTATGTATTTTTTTGTAATATTTGTTTATCCCCGACTGTAATCTATATATATAAAATGCTTTGTCCTGAATGACTGAGAATCAACGCACAGCCTAAACCGCTGATCGTAGAGACCTGAAACTTGGAGGTTGTGTTCTTTGTATGACGTAGGCATCCGATAAGAAAGGATTTTCCGAAATTCTACCCCTAAGAGGGTGAAAAACGGGGGCAAAGTTTGTATGGGACAACGTGATTGCTTGGTCCGATCTACTTCAAATTTTGCATAAAGATTCCTTAACAGAATTGATGGAAGATGTGTTTCGTATTTTATTGAAAATCATCACCTAACGGGGTCAAAAAGGGGTAGTAAGTTATTTTAGGGGTCATTTGCATCGAAGTTAATATCAATACTCCTTAGTACTTTTGATTTAAATTACATTTTTTATTTTGACACATGTTTGAAATCTCAATCCGATTTTCATAGATTACAGAATAAGGCAGATGGAGCGAACGGAACACGGGAGTGAGGCCAAAAAAGCAAATAAAATTGAAAAACACATACCTGGTATTCGCTTTTGAATTTGTATTTCCTTTGTTTTGTTTTTAATTGGAATGTCAAATACTTATAAAAGAATATTTAAATCGGATTAGAATTCGAAATTTATTTGGAAGTTCATTTTCTCGGACTTTTTGGCGGGAACTTGCAGAGTGACGTTGCGTTTTCATTTTTATATGGTATTTTATCCAATAAAGATCAATCCATGTGCACCAGTGAAGTGAAGTGAAATGAATTATGTGTATCGTGTCTTTTCAAAAGTCCGTGAAGAGTTTTAGTACATGACCACCACTGTAGGTATAACATGACTTTTATGGACGGTGACTGACTGCATGAGGACTATGTGAAAGTGATTTATTGTGACTAGAACTTATATAATAAAAATATATAAAGAAATTGGCAAAATACACACCCATGTGACGCCAATGAAAAAAAAAAGTTCATTTTCTCTATTTCATTAGAATATTTTGATTGTAGTTCATTTAATTTCTTTCACATTTGTTGTTATAATAATTTTTTGTGTAGGTATAATATGGGTTTTTAGTTTTAATTGTAAAAATATCTGTGTTTGATTTGTTGTGTCTAATAATCAGTGGCGTGCATTGGTTTTCGAAGCAAAAAATTCAAACCGTACGCGGGTGAAACCGCGGGGGTCTGCTAGTCTATATATATAAAATGCTTTGTCCTGAATGACTGACTGACAATCAACGCACAGCCTAAACCGCTGATCGTAGAGACCTGAAACTTGGAGGGTCTGTTCTTTGTATGACGTAGGCATCAGATAAGAAAGGATTTTCCGAAATTCTACCCCTAAGGGGGTGAAAAACGGGGGTAAAGTTTGTATGGGACAACGTGATTCCTTGGTCTGATCTATTTCAAATTTTGCATAAACCTTCCTTAACAGAATTGATGCAAGATGTGTTTCGTATTTTATTGAAAATCATCGCCTAACGGGGTCAAAAAGGGGAAGAAAGTTATTTTAGGGGTGATTTTCATCGAAGTTGATATCAATACTCCTTAGTACTTTTGATTTAAATAACATTTTTTATTTTGACACATGTTTGAAATCCCAATCCGATTTTCACAGATTACAGAATAAGGCAGATGAAGCGAACGGAACACGGGAGCGAGGCCAAAAAAAGCAAATACAAATTGAAAAACACATAACTGGTATTCTTTATTGAATTTGTATTTGCTTTGTTTAAAAAACTTTATTTAACGGAAAACACTTTCTTTTAAATAAATTAGCATACAGCAGATTTTAAACATAGCAAATACAAATTCAAAAGCGAATACCAGGTATGTGTTTTTCAATTTGTACCTAATTGCTTTTTTTGGCCTCACTCCCGTGTTTCGCGCGCTCTATCTGCCTTTTGTTCTGGAAACTGAAATGCTCTTTAAAATTGGAATGTCAAATATAAAAGAATATTTAAATCGGATTAGAATTCGAAATTTGTTTGGAAGTTCATTTTCTCGGACTTTTTGGCGGGAACTTGCAGAGAGACGTTGCGTTTTCATTTTTATATTCATAAATTCGTGTAGGTATTTTGAGTATTATTGCATATATATGGTGGTATTTTATCCAATAAAGATCAATCCATGTGCACCAGTGAAGTGATATGAAATGAATGATGAGTATCGTGTCTTTTCAAAAGTCCGTGAAGAGTTTTAGTACATGACCACCACTGTAGTATAACATGACTTTTATGGCCGGTGACTGCATGAGGACTATGTGAAAGTGATTTATTGTGACTAGAACTTATATAATATAGCTGGAAATTGGCAAAATACACACCCGTGTGACGCCATTGAAAAAAAAAGTTCATTTTCTCTATTTCATTAGAATATTTTGACTGTAGTTAATTTAATTTCTTTCTCATTTGTTGTTATAATATTAAATAAGATTCTTTGAGTTCGATTTTTTAGGGATTGTATAATATTGGTTTTTAGTTTTAATTGTAAAAATCATTGTTTATGTTTTGTTTGTTGCGTCTAATAATCAGCGGCGTGCATTGGTTTTCGATGGAGAGAAATCAAACCGTACGCGGGTGAAACCGCGGGGGTCTGCTAGTACCTTATAAAATTCAAGTTATATTCAAAATTCTATAGATTAAAGAGCTTGTTTTTCTCTTTTCAGTTAATTTTTGTTTTACGCAGTCGGGTTTTTTGTCTCTTTTAATAATTTAATTTATTTCAGACTTTTTAGTTTTATACAGAATGGGTAAATGAGCGGTACGGTAAAGTACCGCTAACAACCTTCGCAACTCTGTGAGTTACGTAGTACGGTAACCGCTCACAGTACCTACTGTCCTTGCATTAAACGTGGTTTTTTGCAGTTTACGTCAAAATGGTAGCATAAAAGTATTACAATATATACATATATGGAAAGGGCTGTTCACAAGCTTTCATTTGATACCCATATTGTTACAATAACGTAATTTTTGTTTTTAATACCCCCCCTCTTTTTTTATCCGTAGACGCCATGTAAAAATAATATACCCTATGACACTCCCACAGCTCAGACGAATCTAACGATACCTCATATGCTTAAATCCATCAAGCCGTTTAGGCTGCAGAGCGTGCCAAAGAAATAGACATACATACATACATACATACATACATACATACATACATACATACATACATACATACATACACTCGAAAAACATAACCCTCATTCCGGGTCAGTCGGGTAAAAAAATTGGTTAATTACAACACAATAGGAAAAAAGGGGAAAAATCTTCGAGACTCGACTCCCGTGATTTACGAACTATTTACACACCTACAAGTTTCTACAGAACACTCGGAACGCGAGTCCGACTCGCACTTGGCCTGGTTTTTTTAGTAAGTCCCGCTTTCGACGATAGGTAGAATGCCACTTTTTTACTGAGGGGAATTCAAAATCCCGCTTTCTCCGAAAAAAAGTCTGGCAACGCTGCTACGTAACGAGCTTTATTAAAAAAAAAATGTTTTTGGTGCGTACGTACATACCTTAATTATCTCATACTGCTTATGTGGGAGAATTTCAGGTGTGATATGGAATGTCCCAAGGCAGTAGAGACCATCGCTCTGCGACAGACATCTTTTGTAGTCGTCCAGGTGGAACAGTGGTGGAATTTGTGAGTACTCCTCATCTGAAAGTAGGCAGAATACCACTATGAGTTTGAGTTGTTACTCAATCACTTAGCAAATGATGATGTACGTAGTAGAAAGGTATCTAGCTGGTTCAAGTACAGCTGCCGGTACCTACTCACTGGGACTCTGGGAGGTGGCAAGTTGGCAACAGATTTTTATGTTTGTACGATGTAGCCAGCTAGGTGGGCATTATTAAAGTACCTGCCACTTATGGTTTTCTGAGGATGTTTACCTTAATTGTAAACTCATTGTATGATGGTTTCGAATCACGATTTTTTGTATGGCATTTCAAAAAACCCTCAAACCAAAAAAAAAAGCATACGTGTGTGTCAAACTCGCGCACCATGGGTTCCAGATCTTCATCGGACGTATATTTGTGTTCATTGTCTGAGACAGAAGAACAGTGGCTCGATTCTCGTAACAAAACGTCAGCGGTGTCGTAGCGACATCAACTATTTAAATTGTATTTCGTGAAATATTTTATTATATATATATGCCTCAACAATTTGTCTATAGGATCGTTTTTCAATCGTTCATTTGACATTATAATAGTAATAAAAAACACAGTTTAATCGTTACGCCGCTACGACATCTTTGATGTTTTTACGAGAATCGAGCCACTGACAGATAGACGGAGTCGCACCGCACCATACAGCAGTGGACATCTGTACCATAAGGCCAAAGGCGTAAAAAATCACCTGAAAATTCCCGCGCCGAAATTCCACAAATTATTAACAAGACACCAATTGCTACCCTCATGCTTGTCAACTAAACACTTTGTGTGACTTCGATAGTTTGTGTTTCTGTTAATCAATTCTTCAAAAACGCATTTACTTGTTTCAATTTGCATACTTTTATAGATAACTAGCGACCCGCCCCGGCTTCACACGGGTGCAATGTCGTGTGGTGTCGAGCGGTTGCGCGCCCGCGCCCCTCTCGGCCCGCCCGTTCACGGTATCGCGAATGCGAATACTGTTTCTTGCTAATTTTAAATCTGTGATATCTTATAAAATATAAATGACAATGATTTTCTGTAAAGAGCAATCTTTATCTAAATTAAATTGATGTATTATATATATAAACCTTCCTGGGAAAATTACCTGACTCATAGTGAAAACTGCATTAAAATCCGTTTCGTGGTTTAAAAGGAGTTAGCGAACAAACAGACAGACAGATGCGGAAAGTGACTTCATTTAATACTATGTAGTGATTATTAAGTCATTGAAAAGGTCGAATCGTTTGACAGGTCCACACGAAGCTCATTTTTATTTTTCGGTGTAATTTTTTTTTTTACCTATGTTCACTTATGATTTCTCGATATTTTACTATGAAACCTATATAAAAATGCTACTGTTATATAATCTAGATAATATTTCCTATCCGTTACTTTAAAAGTTTTGAAGATTTTGGTATACTTTTCAACGCGACTTTGTTATCGAAAAAATTCTCGATGTTTTACAAATTCAATAACCATGAAAAATTACTTACTTATTAAACGATTGTACGCATTCTGTGGTGCTAGAATAGCTAGATATATACCATCCTCCCATCTCCCCCTCCACCGCTGCCAGCCAAACGGTTTCATTTTGGATATGTGAATGGTATATATAGATATATGTTACTGTAAAAGCTCGAACCTCAGTATATCCTAAGATATACCTGTAAAACCTAAGATTTACCATGTCTTAATGATAGAACTCTGAACTTTTCTTTTACCTACTTTTACTTGCAATACTCAGAAAATCTTAGGTTTTACCTCGGAGACATGGTATACTTTGAATAGTTTTCTAACTAAACATGTTCGGTGTTTTATCGAACTCCTGCGGTTACCGTAGCATGTAGACCCTTGCAACTACAGGCATACAAGTGCACTGGCTGGGATTCCCCAAAGGGTTATGTAAATGATACCTATGTGTTAGAATAGAAGTATTAGACCGTCATTACTACCATTGCCCACAAGTGCGTACAATGGTGGTAAACGTATGTACGATCACGACCCCTACATTTAAACAAGCAAAGATTGACTACGAATTGCTACGGAGCTTACTTAATTAGAGAAACAATAGTTATTTTGAATGAATAAATTAACAAATATTCACATAAATAAAACCAAATTGACGTCAATGTAAATATTTATTTTGAATGAATAACAAATTTAAATAACGTCCAGTTTCAAGTGAAATTGAACACAATTTAGGGAACTCTGGCATTCAAATACACAAAATATATTGCGTTTTTCTTTTATCTTTTATCTACCAGCTAAAGCCTGCTTTACAACGCCCCTTTTTATATCAAAAACCTTACCCGGCCTTCACAAGAACTCATCAAAATTTCATCATAATCGGAAGCAAAGACTACAGTATGGAAAAATGGTAAACGACCGCGAAAGTTTATCATATCAGTCTAAGGATGTCCACTGCTGAACATAGGCTTCCGCCATTGACTTCCAAATCAATCGGTTTTAGGCCGCTTGCATCCAGCGGCGCGTAGCGACGCTGACCAGGTCGTCGGTCCACCTGTGCGCGGTGGGAGGTCGTCCCATTTGACACCAGTACGTTGTCACCACTCGAGTACCTACCTTCCCCATGCTAAGGCCTCAGTTTTCGGTTCCTCGAGCGATATGACCTGCCCATTACCACTCAGCTTACCAAAATGGTTTCGTACTGTGCGGTATCAAAGCAGCTTCCTTCCGCGAACGCTCAGACTGTGGAATTTGGAATGAGCTCCTCATCGTTGTCGTCGTGGTTTTCCCAATGGAGTACAGTTTGGGGTTTTTGTGAAGAGATTTCTGCAGGGTCGGTAACGCGCGAGTGATACCCCTGGTGTTGCAAGCGTCCATAGGTCACGTTACCCTGTCACGTGGAGAAATTCCAAGCAAAGCTCGTTACGTAGGTCGCTTATGTTACGTTACAAAGATATAAACAGACAGATTTGATTTTCATATATTGAGATATTTAGATATATGTGAGAAATCTTAGATAACACCATCCACGCATCATTATTTCGGCATCAGTTGTCTGAGCATCAGTTCACCGAGGAACCTCCTCATCGGTATCTCCACGAGGATCGTCAATAGAAACGACAGCATATACGTGATGAATACAACCCCTACGGTGAACATGAACTGAAATAGATATTGATAGATTAGTATATGATATAAGTACGGTACAAGGATGATTGTGATCATTTAAAGTGTTTTTCTTTACTTCAGATATGCTTGTGTTTAGCCAAATCTCACAATGGTTAGTGATGATGTGGCCGAAGTCGGTAAGCACACTGAGCTTGGATGATTTGCTCGCTGCCGGACCACTCCAGTAGGAGTATGATGATAATATGAAACCACAGAATTGGTTGCTAATTTGTAAACAATAATAATTGTTCTGGGTGAATTTACTCAGTTTTGTGTACCTACTGTGTCATTTGCGAAATACTCACCAAATCAACAAATGTAACAGCAATCAATGTCAATCTACCGGCAGATATAGTAAATATTACAAGCCAGTTCACCAGCATCACTGACAGAGACATGCGACTCAAGGCATAGAAGCCTTTCCATGCGAAGAATCTCCTTGATGGTCCTGTAATTGTATATTTAAATAATATAAAACAGCAATAATTAACACAATATTAAATATGACAAACAAAGTGATCTATTAATACTTGGAAATAATATATCAAAATGTGTCCGTCACGTGATGTTCTGCGTAAGTTAGAGCGAGAATAACATCGACTATCTTTCTCCTGAAGGTGGTAAGCACAAAAAAGAGGTTGAATTTTGATTACCCTTTCTTAGTGAATTTCTGCTTTATTGTGCAAAGTTTCTATATACTTTAAGCAGTCGGTAGAAAAAGCGTTTGTGTGCCAAATTTCAGTCGAAACCGTTCAAGCATTTGTTATACTGTGGTGAGATTAGAGAGATCCTTTAGGCTGCTTTTCCACCAGAGATGTGCTGTGCTACGTTGCTATGGATGCTTTTGATATCCACCAATCATATTCATTGGTGCACATAGCTTAGCACTAGTGGAAACAGATTCAATTAAGATATGTTTTTTATATGGAAGGATGCGTGCTATGGATGCGTGCTATGGATGCGTGCTATGGATGTGTGCTGTGGATGTGTGCTATGGATGCGTGCTATAGATGTGTGCTATGGATGCGTGCTATGAATGGTCGCGAGTGGTGTAGCTATGTGCAGAGCAGAGTACCTACAGTAGGCCCGCGTTTTTGGCTGAGAGTAGACATGCCATCGTGGAAGCAAAAAGTTATACATCGCATAGCTCGAGCTGCGCATCATCATAGCACATCTTACTCGCACAGCTACATAGCTTAGTATCAGAGGAAACAGTCACATAGTTTCACAGCTTAGCTATTATTTCCTCGCACCATAGTTGCATAGCACATCTCTGGTGGAAAATCAGCCTAAATAAGATCTTTTGTGATAATTGCTAAAACATTGGTAGCTTAGGACACTTACCATCAATATTACATGCTCCATAAAACAATACAGCGGTAGTGATGCTGAAAATGGGCCGCTCGATGGACAGATACAGCGTGGTGACCAAAGGTGATCTATATTCCTTCAGGCAATAGCCCATTACTGACCACGTTAAGAGCAGTGGCAGGGATATCTTGTAAAAACGCATGAACCACTGTGGAATTTTGATTAGATACAGGATATTCTTATTACGGGTGAAACTAAATATTCACTTACTTAACAATCTATCAAAGTTCAAAATCATTTATTCAAATAGACCTTCGCAGGCACTTATGAAAAGTCTGACTCTAATACTCTAATACCGGTTCGGAAGGTTGCATTTGCTGAGAAGAGCCGGCAATAAACTCAGCAATTACTCTTTTCAAAACAAGTTTAGATTCATTACATAATATTTACATTCTAATCGCACTGAAAACAATTGCGTGCCCCGGCGCGGCGGCAAAATTACAAAGTAGACTGAATAAATATTTAATAAGTAAATAAATAGCAAACTTAATCAGACCAGCCCCCCCACAAGCAGCACCTGTTCACAAGTATGACGCGTGTGGCAGCCATCGCCCTCCTCGCCATATTGGAGGGAAGTGAGCGACCCTAAAGATTTATTGATTAACATGTAGTTCAGTACCATATCTCCACTCCAATCTGGTCTCCATAGTACAAGCTCTGCTTATTTTGGAATCAGATGGCAGCGTGTAAAGAATATTATCTAAATGTTCTAGTGTTGCCCTCAAAACTCGCACTTGGAGACAGATTTTTAACTTTAGGGCGGTAACTTACTTTGTGTTCAGAGATTTTGAAACCATATTGCACATTTTCAAACTGTATATATCCCATAAATACTCCAAGGAAGCAAGCTGGGAGGGCACTCCAGGAGCTTATGTAAAGGTCAACAAATACCGGCTCGTTTTTGAATAGGGTACGTAAATTTCTGGAAAAAAGTATAGTATCTTTTTTACCGTGTTTAACCACAATCTCAAAGTGGTTAGCACACAAAGCCAGGAAGGAAACTGGCTCTCAAGAGCAGCTATTGGAACATACCGATAGAACTGCTTGGCGACAGATTTTAAACTTGAGGGTGGAAGCCAGCCAGGCAAGGCAAAGAATCCAACCACCGAGCTTTCCTCACGATGTTTTCCTTCACTGAAACCTCAAACTCTTGACTTGAAACCAAGAATTCGACGTCTGACCATCACTGAGCTATCATCGTCTTAAAGATTTTCTCTTTTCTAGCAGCTGTATATATAGTATTATACTGTAATGTTCTTACTCGGTTGTGATCATATCAGTGAGAGCTTGCCGTTTCTTAACGTATGATAGGAAGATGATGAAGAGAGAAGACACCAAATACATCACAGTCAGGATAGGTAAGGCTCGTCTTCTCAGCTTTATGGCCATCATAGTGAGGAAGACGGCCAGGATGCCTAAATGCATGTCTACTGCTAAAAACCTGTAAAAAAAATATATTATACTTATATATAAATATAACTTAAAAGAGGAAACGCTTCCAGCCACCTGGAAACTGCAGAGGATCGGCAGCATGTGTAACTTCGAGGAAATTTCTTGTTACTTATATATATTTTTATTGTTGTATGTATGTTAGTAGTCATCATATCAGCCTAACGATGTCCCCACTGCTGAACGTAGGCCGCCCTCATTAACTTCCACCTGGAACGGTTTTTGGCCGCTGGCATCCAGCGACGCCCAGCTACTCTGACCAGGTCATCGGTCCACCTGTTCACGGTGGGAGGTCGTCCCGTTCGGTGCTTTCCAGTACGTGGTCGCCACTCGAGAACCTTCCTTCCCCATCGGTTATCGGTTCTTCGAGCGATGCTTCTTCTGCTTAAGTTTGCTATTTAAATATTTATTCAGTCTACTTTGTAATTTTGCCGCCGCGCCGGGTCACGCAATTGTTTTCAGTGTGATTAGAATTTAAATAGAATGTAATGAATCTAAGCTTGTTTTGAAAAGAGTAGGTTATTGCTTAGTTTATTGCCGGCTCTTCTCAGCAAATGCAACCTTCCGAACCGGTATTAGAGTCAGACTTTTCATAAGTGCCTGCGATGGTCTATTTGAATAAATGATTTTGAATTTGAATTTTAATGTGGCCTGCCCAGTCCATTGCCACTTGCTTGCTAACTCTACGAGCCATATCGGTAATTTTTGTTCTTCTACGAGAGAAATTCCGAGCATAGCTCATTTCATAGCTCGCTGAGTGACTGAGCTTATTTATGCGGCTAGCAGTGAAATACCACGTCTGCGTTCCGTATGTCATAACTGTTATTGTAACTATTTTAGTCATCATCATCATCAGCCTATAATGTCCCACTGCTGAGCACAGGCCTCCTTTCACAACCTAAGTGCTATTTTAGTAGTAGCAGGTTTATAATTAATATTTTTATTTACCATGCTGGTGGGAGGCAATGATTGTACATATCCACAATGTTATTGACGTAGAAGAATTGCCACCAGAACTTCTGGCGGCATATCTCGCTGTGGGCTGTCACTAGAACAGGCCACAAGGGGCCGTCACCATGTGAAGGCCACCACGTGGCCATGTAGCCAACCACCACGATATACACTGGAGAGATCCTGAAAATCACCTCATATTTAAATACAAGCTGGTTTGTACGGTGTGCTCATGCAAAAGGTACTATTTCTTACATTATTATCAAGGAAGGTGGTGGACACACCTTAAATATCAATGCTTACAAATTTTACTCAACTCTCAGTGGTTAAAAACATGAAAAATCACAACGCGAAACTACAAAAAATCGCGGAACCATAATAATGGGAGATATTCGGGTACCTCTAAGGGTGAGCAACCTTAGAGGTGGAGATGAAATAAACATTATCGGAAATCTATCACTTCAGGCAAAAGTAGCGCCGTTTTCTCATAAAAAAGCGTAGAAGCTCTCATTACCTCGAAACACGCTTCATAATATACGCTGGCAATACATTCAAACCAATTGAGTATTTTTGTGTCAATAGCAGTATATTATAGCTTGTCAGAAAAGTCGACATGACCAATATCGCTTGTATTCCCGCTGTAGCGATCGATGAAGACTTCAAAAAAGGATTGGTTCTCATCTGAAAAGGTTTTTATTTTGTTGTAGCTATAGTGAACTTCGAAGAAAAGAAAACTATTAACAGTAAGATTGAAAGTTGGAATAGGCCATACTGAATGTGTATTGTTTGAGTAGACTAGCGATCCAGTAATGGAATCAAATCCAAATTACTCACCCATCTCTCAATTGTCTGTGGATTTTTTAAGTAAACGTGATGGATAAAACCCAAACAGGAATGAGCAATGATAATTATAATAAAGGCCAGGATCCTGAAAAAGTATAAAATATAAAGATTTAATAAGAACAGTTGACGGGACCACAACATGCTACCTCTCTCTGCGCTCGAGTATATAGATAGTGATAAGCCATCTCAATCTATCAAAGTGCGGTAGTAGAGTAGTCATAGGTTACGATTTATACGCGAGGGAACCGCGGGAGACGCTATTTTGTTATCATCTAAGGTAGCAAATAAATATACGGTCCGACTAATGTATAGTGGTTACCGTAGCTTATACATAGATGCTTGATTGTATATACTTTTTTAATTATAAAATTTAATTTTCCGAGTTCAACAGATTTTGCGAACACGTAATGCGTCAACCGCCATTCGATGACATAATATTATATTATGAAACATGTGTGCAAAGTTGTTAACACACGAGGTGTTATTAAGCGATAAAAGGGAGCCGAGAGAGAAAAAAAACAGACGTGTATTTTTTGAAGTAGATTTTTTGATAATAATCAACCACACACGTGGCAGGCAGGTTTTTTTTTGACAGCGATGCGCTCTCAAACTTTTTTACCCGTTTAAATTAATGATTCGTCTACTCACATATCAATTGAATTGTGGTACAAACTTAACATAACTAATCGGGATTATACCTATCATAAAACTGTGCGGTAATATAAAGTAAAAAGCACTAGTGCGTAATAAGTTGCATTATTATACTAAAAACGGTGCAATAAATGTCACTTTACGAGCAAGTGAGTTGAAAGAATAATTTGCTTTGAAAAAGTGATTGGGTGAAAATTGTCCACTAACGTAGAAGTACTTACCTAGCACCGTGTAAAGGTGTTAGCGGAGCTAATTGAGGGTCACCATCTTCATATGTGGCAGTAAGCCGCTGCCAGCTGGATCGCAATGACCAGAGCTTAAGTAAATTATTATCTGAAAAACATTTATTGAAAGACTGTATTAAATATCTATCAATAATATCGCATGACGATGAACTTGATTGTGCCTTAGATACCTGAACGAATATACATAATTGCATTTGGACAAGGAGAAGTCATTCACTCATTAATTATGCGCTTCGGAATCTACGTATTTTGAAAAGAATGCATCGTTGCGAGCGAGGTCAAGCGGGTCAGCCAGAGCTTCCTGAGGCACACAATACTGAAATAACTAAGAAGTCATAGCTGAAAGATAGTATAAATTTTCAAAACTTACTTTTCAAATCATCCTTACTATAATAATCATATAGAGTTCCGATCATATTTAGAAACAGAATCAAATAGATGGTCCATTTGTAAATATGTTGGCTCGTGCTCGGTGGCTTGACTATTTGCGTGTCTGTATGCTCGCGGCAGTAGTACAGCGTGTGCAGTGAAGTGCGCAGCGCGCGCTCGCGGCCCCACTGCGTTGTGCAGTGCTCGAAGCGCAGCGAAGTGTTGCGCTCCACGGACGGACAGCGTGCGCTCACGCAGTACCCACGGTGGATCAGCGTACGATTGAATGAGTACGGACTATTAGAATACTCCTGTATTTTACAAAAAGTATTGGTTTAGCCATAGAAATAAATATACCTAGAAAGAACATCGCCATACTACACGAATATATAAAACAGGCCAACTTTTAGAGGCTGCTGCGCGTAACTTAATGATCATTGCACACGCGTTTTACACTCCATCTGCGTCATTCTACTTGTCATAGTGACGTACATAATGATAGCTGTTGTTGAAATATTCCAATTACAATCGGGAGAAATTGAAATATTAAACATTATTTTGCAATTTTATTTATTTTTATTTGATTTAGCCCCTAACAGTTAGGGGCTATTTTTATCGACGCGTTCACAGCTTCAACACTCAATCTGGATGTATCCTTAATCAAAGGGTTTAGCATCATACAATAATTAACACAAATAGCTTTTATTTTTATTATTTTGTTTGAAATCTACTCCGCCTTCCTAACTAACGACAATGAGCTCTGATTGACTAAGTCATACATTTTTTTTGATGTAGTGATGATTAATATAAATCAATTTTATTTAAGTACCTTCATTAACGTATATGCGTCATGTGGCCCTTTCTCTGGTGCCTATACTACGAAATTTAATAACCTTTATCCTTATCGTTTTTTTACTTTCTTAGGCGTATAGTTATAGCTACTTTGTTGTTTGGTATTTATTTGCATATAATTATCTGTACATTTAAACATTTTGTGAAAGCTAAAAATAAATAAATATTATCAAAAATAATAAAAAATATTAAATTATAATACTTCCCAGCAGTTAAAGCATGGTATAGTAGGTGAAGCGCTCGTGGTGTAGCATGATTAGCCGTTCTTAATCGATCGGAAAAGTTAAGCTACATCAGTCATGGTCAGTACCTGGATGGGTGACCGCCTAGTGGTATTTCAAATCGAGCGTTTCCGTGCTTTGGAAGGCACGTAAAGCCGTTGGTCCCGGTTATCACTTAATTGTGATAGTCGTTAAGCTAGACGGATGCCTCCTAGGCGGCTTGAAAAATTCCAACAGTAGCTTGACCACTAGCCTACCTCCACCAATCCGCAGAGGGCATGCGTGGTGGAGTATCGCCCAGTACCTTTCACCCTCATTTGTGAAAGGAGGCCTGTGCTCAGCAGTGGGACATTATATTAATTTTTTTATTTATTTATTGACCATAATTACACTTTATTATACATAGTTTTAAATTGCCACCTGACGAAAGCCTGAAAGGCTTATGTGCCCGGTGAGAGTTCATTTTACATATTGACTTTTATTATAGATTACATTGCGGTACTTATGCTACGGATACACATAACTAAATTCATCCCCTTCCATTCCCAACATATAGGTTTAGCATCATACAATAATTAACACAAATAGCTTTTATTTTTATTATTTTGTTTGAAATCTACTCCGCCTTCCTAACTAACGACAATGAGCTCTGATTGACTAAGTCATACATTTTTTTTGATGTAGTGATGATTAATATAAATCAATTTTATTTAAGTACCTTCATTAACGTATATGCGTCATGTGGCCCTTTCTCTGGTGAAAGTTGGATAACACCTAGGCAATAAAGGCCATCTTTCTGTGACAGACATCTTTCATAGTCGTCGAGGTGAAATAATGGCGGCATGCGAAAGTGGTTCTCATCTGTTAAAAATTGTAATTTATAATAATGGATGGCATGTCTTTGATCCCGTCTCTGGTGTGGGATGCCACATGTGTTGATACACTCACATGCCATCTCACTTACCGGGGCTACTTGTAAAATTGTAGAGGCTGATGCCGAACATTCTAAGTATCTAAAGGAACATATGCATCAATTCGAACCAAACTAATTTCGCCCAACCTAGGTATCTATTTATGCGTTTTATGGTCGATACCTTTAGTTCCAAGTCTGTGGTCCTCACACATACGTGGCAATCAGCACCATGTCTGCATAGCTAAGATTATTGTCATCAAATGTGCATGCTGCTTAATTGATCAGCTCATTTACAGGGTTTACTCTACAGAGGTTTGGCGAGTTTTGCCACCCTTGCAAATTAACATTTTGCGAATAAGAACAGCGGACTTTCTCCGCTGTTCTTATTCTCAAAATGTTAATTTATTTCAAATATTTTAACAATATTTGTAACTCCAAAGCCTCGCATTTGGCGAATTTTAACATAATACCTACAACTGGATTATCAAGTGAACTTAATTATTATCTGTCTGACCTGCCCCCCTAGACAAAATGGTTGTCGACAATCGTCATCGTTAGTAAACGATCAACCTTTGTATGGGATGACATAACAGATTGTTAAAAATCATGTGTTTCGATTTGAAATGTCAATCCCATACAAAAGTTGATTGTTTACTAACGATGACGATTGTCGATAACCATTTTGTCTACTAGCCCTGTTCCCAATTATTTGATCCATAACTTATTAGCTAGGTATAATACTTATTTACCTGATATTATTTGGGCACTTCCACCATAGACAAATAGCAACAAATATAGAACGAACATCATTACCGAAGGTACCGATCAAACTAACTTTCCAAAGCAATTATTATTACTGAATGGATAACTGATTGTTATTGAGAATCGGGATCAAAAAATATTATTTACAAGTTCAACTTTTTCTTGTCATCGGACTTTTAACCTAGCATTGTTTCGATTATTTAAATAAATTATTATTTTTAAAGTAACATTGTAATATTCCAAAATAAAATTGCATAGCAAAAGCAAATCCTTAGTTTTTACGTACTGTTAATTATTTGATAAACAAACCTATACTACGAAATTTAATAACCTTTATCCTTATCGTTTTTTTACTTTCTTAGGCGTATAGTTATAGCTACTTTGTTGTTTGGTATTTATTTGCATATAATTATCTGTACATTTAAACATTTTGTGAAAGCTAAAAATAAATAAATATTATCAAAAATAATAAAAAATATTAAATTATAATACTTCCCAGCAGTTAAAGCATGGTATAGTAGGTGAAGCGCTCGTGGTGTAGCATGATTAGCCGTTCTTAATCGATCGGAAAAGTTAAGCTACATCAGTCATGGTCAGTACCTGGATGGGTGACCGCCTAGTGGTATTTCAAATCGAGCGTTTCCGTGCTTTGGAAGGCACGTAAAGCCGTTGGTCCCGGTTATCACTTAATTGTGATAGTCGTTAAGCTAGACGGATGCCTCCTAGGCGGCTTGAAAAATTCCAACAGTAGCTTGACCACTAACTAGCCTACCTCCACCAATCCGCAGAGGGCATGCGTGGTGGAGTATCGCCCAGTACCTTTCACCCTCATTTGTGAAAGGAGGCCTGTGCTCAGCAGTGGGACATTATATTAATTTTTTTATTTATTTATTGACCATAATTACACTTTATTATACATAGTTTTAAATTGCCACCTGACGAAAGCCTGAAAGGCTTATGTGCCCGGTGAGAGTTCATTTTACATATTGACTTTTATTATAGATTACATTGCGGTACTTATGCTACGGATACACATAACTAAATTCATCCCCTTCCATTCCCAACATATACTTTTTGATAGGCTTAATCATTTTAACATTTTGTGTATATTTGGTTTGCAGTTCCTTAGGTAAACTGTTAACTATCTTGGGCAGTGTGTACTTAAAATTTCTCATTCCATAAGTATTTTTATATTTAGGCAAAACATACATTTCCGAATCCTTGAGAGGTCTCAAGTTTTGTTTTCTTTCATACAATTTTAGATTGCTGATATTATGGTGTTCATCTTTAAGAATAGCTAATTTTATATTTTATAGGCTGATGATGATAGTAGGTTAATATAAATACTACGTACGTAATTACTTATTCAATATTCTAAGCAATTAAAGGGCATATGTATTTGCATAGACGTATAAAAAAATCAAGATGGAGTGACAAGCGAAATTGAAGTGAAGCCTAAAACTAAAATCAGTACTGGCCCAAGCAGGCACAAATGATACTGAGCCTTATTGGCACTGTCATCTTCTCAATGTGGAATGACAACCTAGGCCTTCCTATGGTGTATATGTGTGTGTGAGACCATGTATTTAAAAGAACGCCGGCTTCTTTTTGGTGCTTTACTCGTTTATAGGGCGACACTACGTCCTGATTTTTTTATACGTCCATGTATATTTTGACAAGAAGTCGAAGTCAAGAAGTCATGTGTATATTGTATAGTATGCTCTAACATCGATGCTGTTTTCGGATGAAAAAACAGGGTCGAATGATTTTGGGATTTTGGATGATATTCTACTAAAACTTAAATAGTAAGTATAGGTACCTAGTTAAGGTCGGTGAAAAGTCTAAAGTACGATGACATTACCACAGAATAAATAATATGATATTACTCAATGCAAATGGATTATAATTTATTAAAAGTCGAATCACAGAGTCGAATATATATTCATATTATTCACATAATTAAACGCAGTTATTGAAATAATAAAAAAAGGATAATGTACTTCAATAACACTAATGAACAAAATAAACATAAACAGTTAATATACACCTTTTAAAAAAGTACACCTTTTAAACCTACATTAATTTTTCAATCAATATGTACCTAATGGTATTGTAAACGAGCTGCGTTCCTCTATTTTATCCGCTGTTCTTCGGGAATTTTCGTCCATATATAGGGTATTTTAAGAGAGGTAGAGTGTAGCGTTTATTCGCTCAAAGAGCAGCTCGACTGGGGAAGTACCTCCACCTTACAGAATATCGCAGCCAAATAACTTTATGTTGTGTAAAGTTGTGTTCCTGCGCGTGAGTAAGGTTGCCAGAGCTCATAGGGGAGGGGGGAAGGGTCGGTAACGCGTGAGCGATGCTTCGTGAGTTGCAAGCGTCCATATGGCTACGGTAACCGCTTACCATCAGGTGGGCCGTATGCTTGTTTGCCGACTTAGTCGTATAAAAAAAAAAAACTGGTTATTAGTAAACGATACTTAGACACATGATTGTACTCATGATAATAAAAAACATTCCCAAAGAAACAAATAGGGATAAATAACTAAATTAAATAAAAGATGATGGACAGCTACCATTTACCAGTCACCCTATATATATATATGCCATTAAAATATGGTTGCATCACGGCCCATTTCCTACTTTGCTTAGGTAGCCGGCAGATAAGTAGGTACTTACGCGCAAGATTGGCCTCAACAGAAAAAAATCTGTTTTTTTTTTCTGGTTTAATGGCTGTGTCAGCCAATACATAACAAAACCGAAATTGAAATGAAAATCAATTGAGGAGTTTTCTCTATGCTCAAATTACCTGTTAAACCGTTAACCGTTAGATAATTCGAACCCATTTGAACCTTATGGCGCCGATCCCATAGAAAAGAGTTCTAGAGTTCCGCGTTCCGAGGTCCGAGTTCCGCGTTCACTGTAATCTATGCGGCGCCTTTGATCATTGCACACAGAGAACTCATTGTTCAAGAGAACGCGAGTTCTGTCGGAGTTCCATTCTCTAAAGCTGGTAGTTGAGGTAACACGTCTGAGCTATCACTGTCTTATTTACTGAGTGACACAAGGCAGAAAGGACAATGGGCATTCTGGCCCATGAGCGTCCTGTTCAGCGGCTCTTCTGTGGGATCGGCGCCTATGTTGTTCACGATTTGACAGGTATTTTGATCATAGAGGTATCATAAGAAAACTTCTCATTTTGTTGGGATTTGAAATGAAAATACATACAATTTTATTAGTAGTTTTTTATCTATAAGTAAACATATGTAAATCGTTATTATTTTTGTTCTTAAAATAAATAAATAGGTATCTAATTATTTAACATAATCTATAATAAGACCATTATGGCTCATAAAGGTAGGAATGCTTTTTACTAAAATTATGAGGGTTTAAAAAGCCCTGTAGTACCTTTGGGTTTCGGGAAAAACGTTGATCATCTATTAGAATCAACAAATCCCATAAGCAATTTTGCATATTAATCTCTACAATCATGGTGTATTCACTCTATAAATGTTTTCCATTAATTTCCTCGTCATCCATAGTGGAAGGTATCAGGAGACCAGGGCATCAAAGACCTTCTTCATGGGCATTTCCACGAGCAGCGTGACTGGTATCGCTATTAGATACGTGAAGAATGCCGTTGCAATGCCATCTATTACCTGTAAAGAGAATTATTTATTTGTGAATATAGAGAAATATATTTTATAAGTTCTATAACTGACTGAATGTCAAAAATAGGTTAGACAAAATTAAATATCCGGGGATTTTTTCGATTGTTCACGGAGATCCCGGCAATCTTCTTGGCACAATTTGGGCGTAGTGGAGAATGGTTTTCCCAGGGGGCACGAACAGCTAGTAAAATATTAAAATTTCGACATCGTGCAGATATCGACCTTTGCCGGAACACTATATATAGGTTGACTGGTAATTAGTAAACGATGCATAGACACATGATAACAAACAACTTTCCCAAAGAAACATTTTTGTTTAATTTACTTAACACATGAGCCCATAATATTTAGTACCTAACAAGAATAAAAATACACGATCAGTTTTTATTTAATTTAGTTATTTATCCATATTTGTTTCTTTGGGAAAGTTGTTTGTTATCATGAGTACAATCATGTGTCTAAGTATCGTTTAGTAATTACCAGTCATCCTATATAAGTGTTTTACTTATACATTTATGAGTAAGCTTGTATGTCTATGAAAGAGATTTCTAGTTACAGTAGTACCCAACTGATAAGGCGCGTCGTGAATCTTCGTTCGCACTGGAAAGAAAGTATCGCCCGAAGAATAACGAAAGAATGCTTAAAACTTACAATCAACCTTAGATCACTACTATAAGGTTCATAATACACTGCAGCTGTTAGTTCCGTCTCACTCGCAAGTCACGCCCCTCCGCACATATGGCGGCAGCTGCCGACCAATAGCATCTCCCGCGCTTTGAAATGTATCTTCTGCGCAGGTACATCGGTAAGCCATATTAGTTGGGTACTACTGTACTCCTTTGTCAATTTACTATAGGCAACAAACAGAACAGAATAAATGTATCACTGAAGTGAGTACTTACAATGTTTAACACGGAAGTAGCAACTGGTTGTGGTGCCGTGGCAATTATACTCATGTTGATGCACCAGTGCAGCATCATGACTGCCAGGGACATCCTGCCCATGGCGTGCCAGCCTCGCCAAGCAAACAACTTCATTAGCTGACCTGAAAAAACACGCATATCAAATTGTATATTTCATATATTTAATTTTAATTGTGAGAGAGGTAGATCAGAAGCGCTCGTAGTGTAAAATTATTAGCCGTTCTTAATCGATCGTCAAAGTTAAGCTACCACCATCGTGGTCGGTACCTGGATGGGTGACCGCCTAGTGGTATTTCAAATCGAGTATTTCCGCTCCTAGGCGGCTTGAAAAATTCCAACAGTAGGTTGACCACTAGCCTACCTCCACCTATCCGCAGTGAGCACGCGTGGTGGAATATTGCCCAGCCCCTTTCATCAAAAAACTTCACTTTCGCCTATTCAAGTAGCTCGAAAAGCTCCACTTTGCTCAAAGAAGTTTGTCAAAATTATCACATTACAAGCATTTATGAGTAAAATTTAATTGTACCTTCTTTTTATAATATATTCCCATATAATATAGAAAAAAAAGAACCTACTAACATATTATCATAAACCGGTTGTAATTACACACCATGTCGTAAAACATTTTGGTAGCCATCCGTAGGGGTTACTCGTAGCGCATACTAAAGACACAGTCGTAGACGTTCTACGACCTTCGTTTTCGGGAAAATGGGAAAACAAGGCCCCTTCTCCCTCCCCGATGAGCTGTGGCGAGTGCGATATTCTTTAAGGTGGAAGTACTTTCCCAGTCGAGCTGCTCTTTGAGCGAAAAAACACTACGCTTTACCTAATCATCAGCCTATAATTGTCCCACTGCTGAGCACAGGCCTCCTTTCACAAATGAGGGTGAAAGGGATTGGGTGATACTCCACCACGCGTGCCCACTGCGGATTGGTGGAGGTAGGCTTAGTGATCAACCTACTGTTGGAATTTTTCAAGCCGCCTATGAGGCATCCAACTAGCTTAACGACTATCACAATTAAGCGATAACCGGGACCAACGGCTTTACATGCCTTCTGAAGCAAGGTAACGCTCGATTTCAAATACCACTAGGCGGTCACCCATCCAGGTACCGACCACGACAGACGTAGCTTAACTTTACCGATCGATTAAGAACGGCTAATCATGCTACACCACGAGCGCTTCAATTATTACATTACTTACTGCTTATCAAATTAAGAACAACAAATGTAGCAAGGAACATGATTTGGAAGATGGATCGTTCAAACGCAGCATATAGCGCTAAAAATACTGGTGACTTGATATATGCGATGAAGTACCCCAGCATGAACCAGCCCAGTAGGATTGGTATCGCTATTATGTATAATGGGTACTGCAGCCACTGCGGAAGGAAAAAAACATTGAATTTGTAATACACAGTAATATCAGGATGCACACGACCATTTGACTTTACACCCTATTAGTAAAATAATAAAGATTGAAGTAGTATATGGGTGTCAAAACAAAAGACGTCTACGAATATTCAGTTTGGATTTTTATATGGTTGGTAATCTATCTATATATATAAAAATCAATGCCACTTTTCGTTGTAATTTTATAACTCAAGAACGGGCTCACCTATCCAAACCAAATGTTTAGGCTTTGTTCGGACTATTTAGTAGATGGTTTATGTGAAGTTTACACAAAATCGGTCAAGCGGTTCTTCATTTATCACATTTTTTGTAACAAATGTATTCAATAAATGGCGGATCATTTTGTAATGGGGATTTTGCTGTCAGGGTAGGGTAGGGTGGGGTAGGGTAGTGTAAGGTAGGGTGGGGTATTGTAGGGTAGGGTAGCACCACGCGATCGAAGTCGCGCCGGGCAGCTAGTATGGTATAAGTTTGTGCGTCCTTATCGCAACTTGGAAATACATCTCAGGGTGGTTCAGATTTTCTCCTATGGGGGGATTTTTAATAATGTTGAGTGTAGGAGTGCGTGTCCTAATCGCATTTTTAGTACGATCCAGTTAAAACTCTACTTACTTTATTTTTGGGTAGTCTAATGTTGCCATCCTTCATCATAAAGCACAGATATCCAAGGATTAGGCCTAAGAAACAAGCTGGCAAGTTGCCCCACGGTGATATGTATAGGTAGGTAAACGACGGAACATCGTTGTAAAGAATTCTCATGTGTCTGCAAAGAAAAAAATCATATCATCCCATTTTATTCACTGTTGCTAATTGGCTACTTGACAGTTTTCGGAAACATATTTTAAAATTTACATACGTGTATTTTATACCTCTTACAATTATCTTTTTATCAAAAAAATGTTATTTACAAGGAAAAAAAATTATTTTTTAACATTTCATTTGAAATTCGCGCAAAAACACCCGGTCACGTGACATTTGTCAGGTGTGACGTCACAGCACTTTAAACAACACTAGAGGTGTGTAACTAAACAAAAATACGCGAGCTGCATAACAGCTCACGGCTCAGGTGTGTGAGCCGGTTCAATGACTCAGCTCGCAGATCAGCTCAATTTGTACCTATAGTCCACGATGTAACGCGTACCGCGCTTCGAATCGAGCCGATACTCAGTGAGCGTGCGCGCTTATCGTGGACTAGTGGTATAGGTACAAATTGAGCTGATCTGCGAGCTGATTCATTGTACCGGCTCACACACCTGAGCCGTGAGCTGTTATGCAGCTCGCGTATTTTTGATGAGTTTCACACCTCTAGTTAAATTTGACGTCACAAACCTCACAAACAAACCATAGATGCTCAATCCCGGCCGCCCGCGTTTCGGTTCTTGTAATCCACAGATAAAAAAACTCACTTTTTATTTCCTAAAATAAAATATTAAATAATTATTATTATGCAAAAAACATATTGTGTAATTATTGTTAACCTATTAGCTATCATATCTAACATATTTCATATTTTTTCATTATAACTGTCAAGTAGCCAATTGAAATTCGAGGTTTAACTACGCGAGTACTCACTCCGGCATCCTATTATAGACCAACATAGGTTTGTAGCTGTAGACGTAAGCAATGCCTGCGTTCAGGACGCAGGAGGCCACTAGTAGCACCACCAGGATCAGAACAGCTCCTCGACGCATCTTCGATAAGGCCAGGGTTAGGAAAGCCGCTACTATGTACATTTGTATGTCCACTGCTATGTACCTGATAATATAAGTACGTTTAATAAAACTCCTTGAGGTTGAAAGGATTTTGTGTCTGCGATGGGATTTGTCGGATTAGGTACCTAACTGGGGCCTAATTAAGTCTGCTATTACGATTGTAAATAAATAAATAAATATCCTGGGACATTCCTCACACACGGCTAATTGATCCCAAACTAAGCAGAGCTTATACTCACCATAGTACAAGCTCTGCTTCAGGTGTTCAACTCGAGATGCCCTAACTGACAGGACTCAATGCGATAGGTGGAATCTTAACAAGAGTCTTAACCAACTGCCCCAACTGGCCTGATTGTGTTCCATCCAATACACTTTCAGTGGTGTCAAAATTGTGACATTTTAAAGTTTTGGTAGTCTACTAACACAAGAGCGTCATTATGGCGTCATAAAGGTGTCATTATGGCGCAGTTCATTGGAACACAATTGTAATAGCAGACTTGGGGTCCCTGCTCAGTACACAGTGTAGGTATATAAAGATTGATTTGATGATTGCGTGGTAATCTTCTCAGTTGAAGACCACCTTCCGAACTGGTGGTTACTTCGGTAGCTTTGAACTTAATTAATGCTCTGCTAGGACCTAAATTGAATAAATGGCGTTGTGCTAAGTTTCCGTATGATGTCTTGTTCATGATTGTTGATATTTTTGTATACAACTACTTATGTCGATAAACTAGCATAAGGCCCGCCTGGCGGTCAGCGGTTACCTTATATCGCCCTATGGATGCTTACAACACACGGGGCATCACTCACGCGTTACCGACCCTTCCCGCCTCCCCAATGAGCAGGCGTAATTACTCACGCGCAGGAACACAACATGGCTGCGGTATTCTGTACGTGCAGGTACTTCCCCAGTCGAGCTGCTCTTAGAGGGAATAACGCTATGCTCTACCTCTTAATTTTCATCGAGCAAGGTTGCTGTATGAAAGATTGAATTTAATTTTCGATATCTTGAGTTGTTCGCATGACGAACCAAACATAGGTCTCGAGATGACATCCAATTAGTTATAAGGTTAGAAAAAGGAACCGAGATAAGCCAGTTGTAGCATTTGACGCGTCAGTGGCATGTTGCGTATTGGTGGTGGAATAAGAAATGTCCCAGAAATATAAAACTAATAAAAGTACTAAAACAATAAATAAAATATTTCAAGTGCTCCATAGACATGGCTATTTTAGTCATGGCTGAGGCAGTAATGATCAATCCAAATGAATATAGTAAAAATACTTACCACGTGGGCAATAAACAAGTCTTCCGTACATCCACAAGGTTGTTCACAAACAATGCGTGTGGCCAGAACTTGTCCCGGCAGAGCTGACTCTCGGTGTCGATCATCGCAGACCAGACAGGTCCTTTACCGATCCACGGCCACCAGGTCGCTGCGAAGCCAACCACTAGCAGGTATACTGGTGATATCCTTGAAACAATATTATAGTTCTTTTGTTTGAGTGTATAAGTGTTAATATTTCTACAAAAGATGAAATGGATCCATCATATTTTACGGCATATACACAAAATATAATTTGAATCGCATTCATAGTTTGTGGTATGGTCCCGGTAGTACCTGGTACTAGTTTAAATTCCGGAATCCTCATCCCCCGAAGATAATACAGATAACCAAAGAAATATACGAAACGGAAAACTAAATAAAGCTGTGTAAAAATAATAACGTGGGATACCCCATCTCACGGTGCGGGATATTTAGGTAGGCAAATGTTTTTTTTAAATAATTCATCATTCGTTCGGTCGTAGCTTCGCAGAGTGAAAACAAGGTACCTACCTAGTAGATACTGCTTGGTAAAAATGTTTTTTTTATACCACTAAGCAATATTTTTTTATACAACAAGCATATGGCCCGCCTGATGGTAAGCGGTTACCGTAGCCTATGGACACTTGCAACACCAGGGGTATCGCGCGTTGCCGACCCTGCAGAAATCTATTCAAACCCTTTTTGAAGAACCCCATGCTGTACTCCATTGGGAAAACCACCATATGTTTCCATATTTTCCTGAATAAAGCTACATTCAAAAGCATTTACCTAAAAATCCTCTTCAGTATTACTTTGGGCAGCATGATGAAGCGAAGACTTCGTTTTTCCGAAGAGAGAAGTAAATGAAATGCGCAGAGAAACGACGAGAGAGTCACAAACATTTGCTCTATTGACGTGCTGTTCTGTAGGAACATTGTCTCAGGTTTAAATGCCACCTGAAATGGTAAAAAAGCATTTATTTATTTATTTAAATCGTCCAGCAATGGGGTGATTTCTCTTACTTTTTTATTTTTTTATACGACTTAGTCGTTAAACAAGCATACGGCCAGGCCTGATGGTAAGCGGTTACCGTAGCCATATGGACGCTTGCAACACACGAAGCATCGCTCACGCGTTACCGACCTTTCCCCCCTCCCCAATGAGCTCTGGCGACCTTACTCACGCGCAGGAACACAACTTTACACAACATAAAGTTATTTGGCTGCGGTATTCTGTAAGGTGGAGGTACTTCCCCAGTCGAGCTGCTCTTTGAGCGAATAAACACTATATGCTCTACACACGTTGGCGTAGGAGAACCCACTATGATACTTATAAACGTTGAAATTATATGTAATGCTTGAAATTTACATATTTACCTTTTCTAAAAACTGTGGATTATATAAATAAAGTGTATATTGCATTATGCCTGAATGCACCAGGCAAATAGTTATCGCAACGTTCACCCTGAAAAAAGTTTATGATATTTGTATTCAAATAGAAGTTAGTTAGAGGCTATTACTTCATGAGTGCCTGTAGGAATTGTCAGCTCCATGCACGGTTTGGAAAGTTGCTTTCACGCAGAAGAGTCAGCAATAAATTCAGCAATTACCTACTTTTTTCAAAACAAACTTATTTATTTATTATATTATTGGTGCGACGAACTTTCGTCTTTTTCAGAGCTTCTAGCAACGCCATCTACTACTTCACATTGCGAAACGATTTGTAAAGATGCCCTACACACCAGCTCCATTTACGTAGTTTATCAAGAACATTACCTGACCCCTTGTAAAGATGCAAATAATGGCTTTCGGGTACTGTCTTCAGGTGTTACAAGTTGGTTCCAATTTGATTTAACAGACCAAATTAGCAGCATTTTATTTTCTGAAAAAAGAAAACTAAAAATTCATGTCCTATTTCCATTAGGTATATCAGAATCTGTGGGAGTTAAAAATATCAAGTTCCAAAGTGCCACTATTCACAGCTGAAGCCAACCTCACCTCCTAATTTTGCGGACTATTAATCACACTCGAGCTCGCACCAGCGCACTGTATGCGCCACGTCTGTGGCAGACGCGTTCGTAGTGGTCCGTCAGATCCCCGCGAGTAGGAAGGTCATCAAGACTGCGATGCGAGTTTTATTTCACTTCTTCAAAGCCAAGATTCGTAAAATTATGCAACGTTCCTTTGAAGGCGTCTTACTTAACAATGACTTTAACAGACCAAGCTAGGCTCCATAGAGTTAGAAGAATATCTAACTCCATGTTAGGCTCATTATAAATTTGTGGACTATACAGCACTCTAGCAGTCTTTGATTGTTTCATGAATGGAACAGCTATGCAAGTTTGCTCAAAAACCAGCAGTGAATTCCTCAAAAGAAAAATAATAAGCAGTTACTACTGAATTCCTTGTAGATACAGACTGAGTCAAAATTATTGGCGGCTGTGATGTTAGGCGCAGAACGCTGCGCAGTAACGAAAACGAAGGTATGCGGTACATTCGAGTGGACTGAACCTGCGTAAAGCCGGCTCGCAGCCCACTTCACAGCCGCCATTAAGTTTGGTTCGGATTCTACTTACTTTTAAGACTATCCTTCACCATTAAATCGTAAATAGATCCTATTATATTAACGAGTAGCACTACGCATAGCACTACTAGAAATACTATATGTGCAGTTTCAATAGGTCTCGGGGTCAGCGAGTCTACGTGTGTCCGACAGTAGTGCAGCTTTTCCAGGGTAGTGTCGAGATATGGTTGCTCGTTCCAATGAGCTGCACAATTTGCGAAGCGCTGCGTGTGGTTGTCGTCAAATGTGGAGTTATCGAGAGGGCAGCGCGTGCTGACGCAGTAGCCGCGATGTATTAGCGTCCTATTGAAGTTTGTCTCCTCTTCGGAGTAGCCCTACGGACAAACAAGGTTCAGATAAAGAGAGCAGTACTCTTTCTTATTGTCCCAAAAGGGTAGCATATTGAGCTGCATCTAGCACCGTTTTAATAGTGGATGTAAGCTATGGTAGGTACTATTGTGACAAAGCGATGACGTGGGTGGATGCTGTACAGAATATTATAGTACCTACGCACACAAAGCATACAGGCGCCTAGCCTTCTCCCCGCGGTTACCTATGCCCGTGTTTCGATAATATTGTTCTAGCTAGGTTATGATTTATCTAGTGCTAAGTTGAGTCATAAACATCCAACCATTAACAAAAACTCATTTACAATGGTGCGTCCATACTACGCGAAGCGAGAAAGCGTGGACGTACTTAACGAGCCTACAACGAGCGCGATGCGAATCCCTGTGTTCGAGGAAAAACTGACAATCGGGCGGAGCGCAGTCGAGCACGCTACGAATGCTCGTTCGAGGCTCGCAAGCCCGTCCACGGTACGCGAATCGTGCTCGCAGTATGCTCGTTCGTGGCTCGGCTCGTGCTCGGTTCGCCAAGCATGGACGCACCATTATGTTAGTGACATATTTGGAGCTATCGGAACACTAGTAGTAGTTTGGTGACAACTAATCGACTCTACAAAGTGTCCTCACAATGTTTATTTTTGAGGAAACCTCAATGCTTAAATCAAACACATTGACTGCCGCTTCCGATATCACGACCACTGAGTTATCATCACTGTGTACAGATATGACTAATCGTGCTTGTAAGTTAAACCAGTTGGCCAGATTTATTATGCAGTCTGACCTTCAAGGGTTCAAGGTATGAGTCAGGAAAACACTGACACATTACACTTAAAACAGGAAAAGTTGGTTGGAAAACAAGTAAATTACCTGAATTATGTCCCAGACAGGGTTAGGTTGAACTGAGGGCATGAGTTTGAGTATTCCAAGGCAGTAGAGTCCGTTTTGGCGTGACAGACAGTCATCGTAGTCGTCCAAGTGGAATAACTTAGGAAGAAGAGCTAGCTGCTCTTCTGTAAAGAAATAAATTATATATTTGTTGTCTCTGTATCCTGAGTATAGACGTTAGTAAGTTTATGTCGCGTTTTCATTTAGGTACGTACTAAAGAATCATGGCGAGATCTATAGATTGATTTGTACAAAAAAATAGAACATTTTAGAGAGTTTTGAATCAATTCCAATTTTGAGATTACATTACCAGCAACATGTTAATATGCTTGAAATATTTTATAAACCCCGCAAAGCATAACAACAACATAACGGTTTTGGTCGCGATTCGCCGGCATGGCATAGAATGTCGCATTTTTATCCCGGGATCTAAAACTTTTTGAAATGCCTCAAGTTATTCCTTAGGAACCAAGGACCAATAATAACGTCATACAAATGTCGCCATGATTCTTTAGTACATACCTAAATGAAAACGCGACTATCTTTCTCCACAGGAATGAGGAGCTTTCTTATGATACCTCTTTGCTCAAAATACCTATCAAATCGTGGACTTAAGGTTTTTAATTGGTTCGAGATATCATCAGTTTGACAGGTATTTTGTGCATAGAGAGATAAGAAATCTCCTCATTGGCACAGCGCCTCCCGCGGCATACTCATGCCTTTTGCATCGAAATACATGTGAAAAGGCTGACAAGCACTCAACTGCAACTGAACTGCCAGAAGGAAAATAGGCATGGGGCCGTCATGGGACACATTTTCTATTTGAGGTTGCCAGCCAGTCGGGTAGGTACTACAAAGTACTCTACCACCCACCGCGCGTTATGGTTACCTCGCGAACTTGCATTGAAAGTTCAATTTCATTGCACGCTTCAAAACTCCGACCTTCGCTACGACGACGTTCGCGTCATTATTACCACCTAGTTATCTAAATATCAACATTTTCGGGACCTTTGAGATCCTACTGCTTTTTAAACATCAAAGCTAGGATTCGTATACGTATTTTTCCATTTTATTCTCTACAAAAGCGCCAAAACTTTTCATTAGTAACATTTTTGCGATGAAAAAAATATATCTTAACTTTGTAATATAGGTATCCTTTATCTCTGAATTAATATGACTTATTGACTTGATTCTTACATTGAAAAATCGGTCGCCAAGAAAAATATGGATTAATTGAACAGTACTGTCTAAATTAGAAGAAATAGTTTTAGTGGGCGGGTGGCGTGCTTGCGCTGAAAGTCCTGATAGGTACCTTATGCGTAATTCGGATAGCCATGTAGCTGTTGCTTTATAGCAAGTACACTGCCGTTCTTTAACTGTAGGAACATATGTACCAACTACATCCTCGGGATTAACTTTTTTTTTTATATTAGTATATCCGCCCCGCGGATTCACCCACATTCCGAGATACCAAGTATTAAATCCTTCTCCATTCCATGCTACCTAAATGCCAAACATTGCGATCGTATCTGACTGAGGTATAGTCGTAAAAAGATATCTAACAAACAGATTTACTTCCGCTTTTAGAAATATAGGTACATATATCTATAAATCTCGTGTCACGGTGTTTGGTTGTTCTTTTTAAGTATATTTTGATGTATGAGAATTGGTCGTAAAGAATATTTCATACCGCTAGGTGGGTGAAACTACGGGAGATAGCGAGTATATAATAGATCTCCTACTAATAATTATGTTGAATAAGCAACAGAGACGTTTAACGCAAAAATGTGGGCTGCATCCCGTATAAACTCGCATAGCATGAATGAACTTTGCTGCAGTTTATTGGCATAAGAAATAATAAAAAATAAAAACCGGCCAAGTGCGAGTCAGACTCGCGCACCGAGGGTTCCGTACAAACCTGTAGGTATATAAGTAAATGGTAGTATAGACCTGAGTATTTGATATTAATTTCAATTTATGACCTATTAAAAAAAAACTACTTACTAGATCTCGTTCAAACCAATTTTCTGTGGAAGTTTGCACCGTAATGTACATCATATATTTTTTATAGATTTATCATTCTCTTATTTTAGAAGTTACAGGGAGGGGGACACACATTTTACCACTTTGGAAGTGTCTCTCGCGCAAACTATTCAGTTTAGAAAAAAATGATATTAGAAACCTCAATATCATTTTTGAAGACCTATCCATAGACAACCCACACATATGGGTTTGATGAAAAAAAAAAATTTGAGTTTCAGTTCTAAGTATGGGGAACCCCCAAAATTTATTGTTTTTTTTTCTATTTTTGTGTAAAAATCTTAATGCGGTTCACAGAATACATCTACTTACCAAGTTTCAACATTATAGTTCTTATAGTTTCGGAAATAAATGGCTGTGACATACACGTTTTACACAACTAACAACTTAATTTAGGTAATAATATTTTAAAGGAGTTTGTACGAAATATTAATTGTATTTCTACAAGTACCTATATTATTTTTTATAAGTGGTAGAATATTACTTGCTGCTTAGCTGTGATATTTTTCCCTTTAACTTCGTTAGATTATAAGTATACCCAATAACATACTTGATTCTAACAATAAATAGCATAATATTTTGCAAACGGAACCCAGAACCTAGAAATGGTTTTGCCACCGCACCTGCAATAGTTTGAAAGGTTCCTTATTACGTACGGAATCCTAAAAAACCATCTTTCAAAACGGATGTAGGTGAAAACTAGTTATTTTACGTTGTTTTTGTTTATTTCTACCTCTCCGGCGGCTCAGGCAATAAGATTGGTGGGATAGTATTTTTAAACCTACGAAATTCTACAGGTTTTCTTACACTGTTACAAAAAAAGGAGACATTCCAACTGATGGTAATTGGTCCTCGTTCCCTGTGGATACCAGAAATAAGGCTGCTCTCAAATGCAACTACAACTGGGTGGTAACCAGGTGGGAACAAACAACAATGTAATCTACCACATGTCTACCACCGTGCTACGGTTCTCTCATGATGCTTTCCATCACTGAAATCTCAAGGTCATTGTAGGATTCTTCCAAAACACACCAAGGGGGGTAGAGCATACGTTTTTTTCAAGCAGCTCGACCTCCATCTTACAGAATACCTCATTGGGAAACGGAAGGGCCGGTAACGCGTGAGTGGTGCCCGTGTGATTCAAGCGTGGCTTATTATGATGCCACACTCGGGCTGGTACGATCCATGGAGCTACGGTAACTGCTTACCACCAGGTGGGCCGGACGCTTGTTTACCGACGTAGTCGTATTAAAAACCGGCCAAGTACGAATCGGACTCGCACACGGAGGGTTCCGTACAATAATAATAATAATGTTTCCTTACTCAAATTCACTGTGAAATGAATAGAAGGCGCAACAAAAAAAAACACCAAGAGAAAACGTTATGAGGACCCCCTTACAATAACAAAAGTAATACATATTCTGTGAAAATTTCAACTGTCTATCACGCTTCATGAGATACAGCCTGGTGAAAGACGGACAGACAGACAGACATACAGACGGACGGACAGCGGAGTCTTAGTAAAAGGATCCCGTTTTAGCTTATGGGTACGGAACCCTAAAAAAAGACCTTGTATTTGTTCATTTGTAAACAATACCAAGAACTACTCCAAACATCTTTATCCTCAATATAATGCGCTATCTTGTAAAAAGCTCTTATCTTTTTCTTTATCTTCTTACTATAGCACCAACGTCATCAAATACAGCGAAAAATAGACATCCTCACGGGGCAAGAGCCACCTCAAACGATACACCGATTTTGTACTTTGACTTTTCAGGAATAAAGTTGTGTGTTTTCAACACCGGAAAGCCACACGTGATTCAAAGCGGTACGAACATGTGATTTGAACTTGCATCGTCTTGATATTAGGTCGAGCCTCCACTGAGCTATCACGGATTCTTTTTAGAAAGGAATTTTAATTTTTTTTAACTGAAACAACAGCTGGACTGGGGAAGTACCACCTCACAGAATACCTAAGCCAAATTACTTTATGTCGTGAGTAAGGACGCCAGAGCTCATTGGGAAGGAGCTAAGGGCCGGTAACGGGTGAGTGATTGGCTGTGGTGACCGCTTACCATCAGGTGGCCCGTACACTTGTTTACCTACTAACTAGTCGTAAATAACAATTATAGATTTTTCATGTTAAAAATAAATACCATTTTATCTTTATCTTTTTATGTTATTAAAATAAAAATGCGATTTAATTAGTAGACTGCATACGCATTAAAAAATATTCATCCTACCAGTATACATGTTTCCTATATCCAACTGTGTGAAGAGCAGGACACTAACAATTCTGAACTAAGAGAAAAATGCCTAGCGTGTACGCTTTTATATGAAGGTCAGTGAGGCATTTTATTTTCTTTATTTCTGGAACTCCGCACGCTTTTGTATCGTTGAACTTGTACGCATGTACCTATGGTACTTAAATTACCACAGTATAGGTAATTACTATTGGTAAGTTAGTATGGTATTCGTGACCGTACCGTTAGCCTGCGTTCGCACGAACGCTTTTTACGCGCGTTATTTTAAACGTTATGAATAGAACGTATGACTTCTCCTGACGCTTTTTACGTCGGAAATATTCATAACATTCGTGCATTCTAGTAAAAAGCGGCGAACTCTTTTTTAAACTCCCGTTCGAGCGTAGCCTTACGCAACGCCGCGCGGTGTTACGCTGCGTCGCGAATTAAAACTAAGTAGGTATATCCAATAAATTATAGTTAAAAAAACACTAAGCCAATGCCCTGCACTAAAAAGAGTTAATTTTTTTAAAAAACCTATGTTCTCTGTCTATCCCGTAAGGGCCTTATAAATAGGGCCTGCTTTCTAAAAGGTCCATATGTGCGAAAAAATATAGAGTGCGACAAAAGAGACTAACATAGTGCGGCAAAGAGAGACATCCTCTTGTCAAATATGACTTCTTAGCACACTTCTTAGCATGGCCATAGATTAGTGTACTAAGCGATACTTGTAAATAAGAGTGGGCAGGGCTTTTTAAAGCGTGTTTATTAGTTTTTTTTAACTATAATTTATTGGGTGGGTATAGCTTTTGGGTATATTAATTTAATTTTGCATTAAAAACTTTTGCTGCTTGTATCCAAAGAATTATAGTAACTATTCATATAGGAACTTGTATCTTCGAAATGTGACACTTTTCGAGGTTTTGTCACGGAATATTTCTAGATTTTATTTTTGTCAGCTATCGATTTGTATATAAATAAGTAATCCGTGGATGGCATTTGGAAATAGAATCAAAATTACGGAATGATAGGAATGCCAGCCTCTATAGGTAATAAAATCTTCCAACGGTACACGGTATTTTTATTCCATCAACACAATGCCATTTTTTTTCATCTGATAACACTTAGGTTAACTGACTGTCATAAAATTAATTGTCAAAGTTGGTTGATCAATCATTCCAAAACCTTTCTCATTGTTTTGTTTGTATCGTAACAAAGAAATTGTGAAGATAATTACTTTTTTAGGTTTCGTTCCTCATTCCCGAAATGTTTGCGCCCATTTAAAACATCACCAGACAAATTTTACTACATAACCTAAAAACCAAAATCGTCTCGAAAACAAGAAAATGCAGGCAGTGATCAAAATACGTCTATTTCGGTATCCATACACACTATGCTACATTTCAGAGGACCATGTCGTGCTTCCAGACGAACAGTTCTATCGGTCAATTGGTGTAAAATCTGGACCATCTTGTGAGATAGCAGTAGATAACGAAAAACCGGTGAAAAAAGTTATAAACTTAAGGACTAGTGCATACTTCTTGCAACCATTCGTGAAGGAATGTATGGACTCTAATATCTATAGGTTTAATGTGCTTATGTATTTGAATGAACTGAGTGGTTACCCTAAAAACATGACTGTATTTATGAAAATGATTTTGGAGCCACCTGATGTGGAAATTATAGATTATGCATGGTAAGTTGAGTGTGGGGACTAGTTGGCCTGATTGTCATGCTACAGGAAAAACATTTGTGTGTGTAAACATGTTGGTTTGTTTGTTTTATTTCTGAGACTATAAATAAAAACATATCTAAAAATAAATATACTTACCTAGTGGGATCAATTGAGTGAAAAGAAATGTCCGAGGATAAATTACAAGGCAAGTTCCCTCTCTGATGAGAGCTCGCGAAGTCCATGGTGCTGGCTTACTTAGATCGGAGCTTCCCTAGAAAAATCTCGTAGACCACTTTCAAAATTTTCAGGTTTCGGTTGACCCCCTGCTGCTACATTTCTACCATATTCCCAAAAGTCGTCATAACATTTGAAGATTAGATATATCTTACGTAGACCCCCGTTGAGTCTCCTGTGGACCCTTAGGGGTCCAACTGGACCACTTTGGGAATCACTGCTTTAGATTTCTGAACATTTTATAATCTAACTAGCTGCCCGCTGTAACTTCATTCACATGGTGCTACCCTACCCTACCCTACCAGGGGTATGAAAAATAGTTTAAGTCCTATTCTCAGACCTACTGAATATACTCCTACTCCTACGAAATGGCTTGTCTTGTTTTGTTACAAACACTGACATTTTTTTTTTTTTTTTTTTTTTTTTTTTATACAACTTAGTCGATAAACAAGCATACGGCCCGCCTGATGTTAAGCGGTTACCGTAGCCATATAGACGCTCGCAACACACGAAGCATCGCTCACGCGTTATCGACCTATCCCCCCTCCCCTATGAGCTCTGGCAACCTTACTCACGCGCAGGAACACAACTTTACACAACATAAAGTTATTTGGCTGCGGTATTCTGTAAGGTGGAGGTACTTCCCCAGTCGAGCTGCTCTTTGAGCTAATAAACGCTATGCTCTACCTCTCTTCATGACATGAAAATTTTATACATTAGAGAGGTTATGAAATATTTTTATTAATGTAAGGATTTTTTGTCACATGAATTTATAATTGTCAGAAAATGCATAGTTTGGACAGCTGCATTTGTTGAAAAGTGCCTGCAATGTGTCCCTTTAAAAAGGCATTCAAGCAATTTCTTAATTTGGGTATATATAAACCCAATGGTGAGCATAGGCCTTGTCTCAAATGAAGGTGAAAGGGTATCAGTGGAGGTAGGCTAGCGGTAAACCTACAGGTGCATCCACACTGCAGTTAACTTTTGTGGAGCTAAACTGTGCAACACAGTATTATTAGGTAAGTTACCTAAATGCTCTACAAAATTAATTGCAATGTGGATGCACCTTACTGTTGGAGTTTTCAAAACCCCTAGGAGGCCTCCAACTAGCTTAATGATTATCACTATTGAGTAATAACCAGGGCTAATGGCTTTGCATGCCATCTGAAATATGTACATCAACTTTGTTTCTATTCTAAATGGAAATGCTTATTATTGCTTTTGTTTCTAGGAATGAAAGAATGCTGAAATTAGTTTGGACAAGAGTGGAGATAGAGAATGCATTTTCATGGCTTTCCACACTTGGGGGAGCTTATTCAGCGTTGGGAGACTATTTTGAACATTGTGTAAGTACTTATTATTAATACTAGCTGTCCCCCACGTTCCCATGTAGTAAGTTGTGTAGTAGCAGGAGATAATGTAGCTTCTTATTTGTGAAAGAATTTTTCAAATGCAACTGGCTACAGATCAAGCTAAACAATTCCAATAAAAGTAAAAATAATAATACTCGAAACACTTATTACCGCGTGAGATCGGGCTCGTCCAAATACACTAACGAAATATTAGACACTATACGCCCTTACTGACATTAAATTCGGCCCCATCTCTTGATAACTATCTTCAGTTTTTTACAGTAACACAGTATAATTGATGCTTTGTACAATATTAGGGACTTCCAATAAATACTATTTGATAAAAATAATTGTAATTATGCTTTTTGAAAGCAAGCTTACTTCATTTGTGACCAAAAATGACATAAATATGAATTAGGGACAAGTATGTTTTGTATGAAGACTGATTATTTTCTGCTGAGTTACCAAAAAATCTCAAGAAAATTACATTTAATCAAAAGAAAGTTTGAACTGATTTGGTGACGAATGATTAAAGTATGTGATACAGTAAAAAAAACAAAGTTTACAGATTTTGTATGTCAGGGACACGACAGGACAGGAGTCGCTTAAAAGTTGATTCACCCACTTACAAGATTTTTCGAAAATCTAAATTTGCTCATATATTTTGATTGTGTTGACTCAGGACCTTGATTTTTATACACCTAATATCTCTATCTATAAGACCTCAGTATCTGGTATAAATTTCAACTTGTTAGGTCCACCCATTCCTGAGAAAATCGGTGGTGACACACGGACAAGAGAGTTATCTTTTAAGGGGTAGAATACCAAACTTACCTGTATAAAACCAAATAGTATAATTCCATCCTTTATATTTACAGGCAGAAGAAGCTGGAAGAATATCAGTAAGGCAGTACAAGCTATCTAAAATGCTTGGCGATGATGGTTTAGCAGCTCGCAGTAAGCTGTACTCGGCTCTATCCTTCTCCCAGAAAGGTCATCTTAAACTAGCCAGACATATTGTCAGACAAGTAGCACAATTTGCCAGATTAACACGTGATAAACGACTGATACGTATGTGCCAAGGTGTTTGGGCAAAACTCAAGTATCTAAGGTCTATTAAAAATGGTTGTATAAAGGGTAAAGAAGGTATAGTCAACGGTGAATTTGGGGATTCCAAAACTCTGATGGAGAGTTAGCCTAATTTGTGATAGAATTTTTGTAGATTACCTAACTGTATCACAAGGGTAATATAAATGTCTGAAAGATCAAAGGAACAATAAAAGATGAATATTTCATGTTAATTAAAGATAATTTTAGGTTACTCAGGAAATATACAACTATGTTCTATTTTTTTCTTCTAACATGCCCCTAAATGAATATAACGATGTATAAATAAACCAACGATGTAAAATTGCAGTCTTTTTAATATTAATAAATAAATATCCTTGGAAATTAGTTGTAATTTATTAGTCATATTATTGAAAATAAGAACTTAATTCAGTGTTTTTATAAAATCAGCCAGCCGAGCATGGATTATCGATAAGTTTTATATGTGGAATTACTAGGTTATTTTTTATCAATATCAAAAGTCACATCGTAACTCTAAAATAAATTTTATTTATCACTAGCTGCCCGGCGAGACTTCGTTCACGTGGTGCCCTACCCTACCCCACCCGTTACCGTTTTTTTACACCTTGGGTTACATTATTGGTGTTTTAGTAAGGATCCCTACTTTTTTTGAAAATATAATATAGCCTATGTCACCCGGGGATAGTGTAGCTTCCCAACAGTGAAAGAATTTTTCAAATCGGTTCAGTAGTTTCGGAGCCTATTCAATGCAAACAAACAAACAATCAAATCTTTCCTCTTTATAATATTAGTATAGATTACATCCATGCTCGTAGCGCTACAATACGCGACCCCGGAAACTAAAACCTTGTCTAGAAGGGGCGATTTCGCCGCGATTCTCGCGCGTATTACGAGTCGAAAGAATGGGGGAAGTGCACTCGATTTACGCGAATGCATTATGCGCGTACGGCGGCGTGTGGAGAGATAGTGGGAGCCAATACATTGCGTACACAAGTTTCGCGCTTAATTAAAATACGCGCTTAAATCGCGTGCACTTCCCCCATACTACACGTAATACGCGCGAGAGAATCGCGGCGTAATCGCATCTTCTGGACAGGGTCTAAGAAGAAAAAATCCCGCCACAATATGGGGTTGAGTATTATTCTCTTTATTTCTTTAGGTCCTTAAAATTACTTTTTTTATAACATTAGTAAAAATAAAATTCAAAAATATTATAAAAAACCTAATCC
Organism: Achlya flavicornis; assembly: GCA_947623365.1. Taxonomy (NCBI): domain Eukaryota; kingdom Metazoa; phylum Arthropoda; class Insecta; order Lepidoptera; family Drepanidae; genus Achlya; species Achlya flavicornis. Next base: position 3,518,016 of record OX392487.1, read on the forward strand.
TATGTATATATATGATTATTTTTTTTACAATATCTTTACAAAATCTAAAAATGTTATAAAAAAACCTAATCCTAGTGTGCCGCCGGCAGCGGGGAAGGGCCCAAGCTACCGGTGGTTAGGGCTGCAGAGAGAGGAATCTCCTGACGATGCGCGCCGTGTCCAGGAGTACCGCCTTCTGTATCTGAGTATTATTATTATTGTACGAAACCCTCCGTGCACTAGTCCGACTCGCACTGTTGGTATTTTTTCTTTTTTGCTATTTCTGTGAAACTCGAAGAACCATACCATGCCAAGTCACAAAACATTTTTTTTATGTAATTAAATGAACTCGTTCACCAATCGTCTCATTTTAATAATTATTTGGTGTGGTGTGAGTAAATTTTATTTGTTGTTCATATTAATTTATATTGTTTTATTTTTACCCAGATATTTTAGATGTGAAATGCATGTTAAAAGTTTAAACAACGCTCTTGTGTCGTGGTACCTTGTTTTTTCAAGAGTTTATTTTAATTATGTATAGGGCAGGTACCTATATAAAGTCTAAGGAAAGTAGGTTCCAAGAGCTACCGGAAGACACTAGCAGTTGACTACGAGTCAAATTAAATTATCAAATAGACCTTTGATTTGATGATTTTTGTGGTCTCACTAAAATCGGCCATTTGCTGAGAAGAGAGAAGAGAAATAAACTCCTTTCATTATATCTACATTCTGATTTCACTCACAATTTCAGTGTCCCAATGTAATGTATTTGATAAGTTCTAATGCCTGTATTACAGGACGACATCAAAACTCAGTCTCAAGAATACATCGTGTTAATCGAAAATAAGCCTAATATCATTGGTGCAGGATCCATATTCAAATGTTTTAATCACTGCTTGACTTGAGCATTGCCTTACGATTGCTAAGCCAAATCTAAACCTATTAAATAAAACGCATAAAATAAAAATATAATACACCATGTATTTATTAAAAATACAAACAAAATTAAATACATTCACAGATATATGGAACCTAAATATACTCAGAACTTTGGGAGATTACAATTTTCATACTTTTTGGCAAAACCGAAGCTGTTTAATTTAGACAAACTGGACTTTATAAACTATCAGCCACAATTCGTGACTCACAAACATACAACTCAAATAATACAATTTTAAAACATTTAGTACTATTTTCACACATACTACAAAACATGCCACTAAGTAAATACTCCATAATATTACATAAGAACAAAAAATATAATACTATTTATAAGGATACTTCACTGTTCTGTTCTCTGCTACGCTATGCTATGCAACAACTTAATTTATCTATCTATAGGTGATAAACTGGGTGTATGGTTGTTGAAAACGAACCATTATTGTATCGCGTAGCATACTGTAGTTAGTGAAGTGATACCCTAAAATAAAAATATATTCCTAACATATAATTGCCCCTAAAATTATTAGCACAATGCACAAAATGGTAACTAATTAATGAACACAGTTTATTACATAGTGGTTATCTGATCTTTATATGTAGTAAAATATATTTGGTAAGACTATGCTCGAGTAGGTTTAAATATAACTGTTAGGTAAGTAATGTATGTGTCAAAGGCAAAAACGTTTTTTTTTATCTATGGCCAAATAATGTAACGCCACTCAGACTTAGATAGCAATTGAATATAGAACTTTATTCACTTAACAAAAAGGTGCACATTTCAGTGAGAGAATTCGTGACTAGTAACTCGCGCTGTACTCGCGTGGCGTATCCGAACCGTTTTGTTTACCAAATAAAGTACTAAATTCTTTTGTTATTTTAAAAACCGCGCGCCGCGTCCCTTCGCGTCACGACTCTGTGTGAACTAACCCTTAGTAGTGATTAAGTAGTGATTTGTCAGTTCGATTGTATGATAAAAGCGCTTCTCAAGTATTTAAGACTACATTTCAAGTGGCGTTTCTGTATTTGTTCTTCAGACGGTCAATTATATCATTAATATTTTATTCAAATAAATCTTAACAGGCACTTGTGAAATCTGACTCTAATACCGGTTTGGAAAGTTACACTCGCTGCAAAAAGCCGGCTAAACTCACTAATACATTTTTATAGTAGCTTTGAATGATTAAATACCATTAACATTTTAGTTTTGATAACAATAATAGCGTGTTTTCTTTTTGTAGGCTATTGAAATTTAATAATATATGTAGATAACATAATCAGGCAGATCAGCGCCCTCGAGCAGCACCTGTTTACAAGTATGACACGTGTGGCAGCCACCGCTCTCTTCGCTATATTGGAGGGCACCACACGCGAAGACCTCAAAGCGTACGTGACATACTTCTGCCACAAATAAACACCTAAAGCACTTATTAGACAAATTATCAGTGTGACCATGGATACATTTCAGACAATTATTATAAAAAAAACAATATCAATTCAGTCTTACTAATACAGATGAGCTGCATCGTCAGTTTCATAAAAATATGCTAAGATAGTACTAAGTGGCAGACACAAAAGAGACCAGCCCCCCACAATTAAAGAAATACTGATATTTGATGAAGATTTTCAAAGGGATAGTTTAGATTACGGAATCATTGGATACTTTGGACCTACTTAATTTAGGGCCGATTCTTCCATCGTTAGTTAACTTTAAGGCGCTGTCCCACTGCGGCGCACTTGTGGCTTCTCTTCGTTTTGTATGAAAATAACCGTGATAACGTCCAGTGCAGCCCACGAATACGCTACGCAGTCCGTAACGTTATTAGGACTCGCAGCTCAACAATTTGCTTCAGTTGAAAAGTAAATACACGTATCTGAAACCCGGGTCCACGTAGCTAACATGGCCGAGCATGCGCAGCAGTGGGACAGCGCCTTTATTCCAGGAATGTTTTTTTTTTCAGATTCCTTATTCTCTTCTTCTTTGGTTAAATGGTTACTGTAGCCAGAAGCACAATTCCGCCAATGTCACGTTAGTTAAAGATTATAAAGAAGGGGATTCTTGAACAAACAATTTTGAAGGTTTTGATCAGTGTAATAGACCTGGATTCTCTAATTTTATTTCTCTGATAAAATATATCTGACGATGGAAAAATCTACTCGTAGAAATAATAAATGCCTCATTATTAAACATCTTATGAGTATGCTTCCTCGCCAAGGGATGTCAGTTTGGAAATCTACTTCCATATATAGTTTGTCTTCATGTACTTTTATAATTTAGGGCCGGTAATTTTATTCATATTATTTGTAACTCTATTCGAAAGACATTAAAGAGGATTATAACTTGAATGCTGCGATTATTTTTGCAATTGGTTTGAATTAGATCGACAGATTTATGTACTTTTATAATTCAGGGACGGTAATTTTATTCATATTATTTGTAACTCTATTTGAAAGACATTAAAGAGGATTATTACTTGAATGCTGCGATTATTTTTGCAATTAGTTTGAATTAGATAGACAGATTTTTTATATGGTTAGACTTAGCTAGAAAGTAATTAATATTGTATTTATCTGATATAAGCTTTAGGATGTGTATAGAATTATCGAAGAAATTGCATTGGTGAAGAAAACTGTTCCTCTCTCGCAGCTATCGAATTAAATGTGTAAGACAGTGACAGCAAATAGTTTCTGGATACGGCTGTAATATCATAACAATCTGGTAAAAAACGTTGTAGTATAAAAATCCTTAGGTATTAATATAAAAATAATTCCTTTAAGTTTGCGGTCAGTTATTTTAAGTTAAATTGAATCTATACTGTGTGTACACATTATCTCCCTAATGGCGCTGATTATGTTGTTAAACTACTCTAATTTTGTATCACTCTTTCTCTTTGTAACAACAAAAAACACAAAGAATTTAAAATTTAGTTTTGTAAAATTTTCTTAATTTCGACGTGAATTTTGATAATTATCCCATTAATGACTCCAAATAAAGAATAAAGATTGTCTATGCTTTTCTAATAGTGGTTGTAAGAAAGAGATGGGACAAATTTAGTTTAGTTTGCAAACAAAAATATCAGCACCATTGACGAACGTTGCATTATTTTTCCTTGCAACACAGCGGACACGCGAGCGTCCCCATGGGGTCCCACGCTGGCAACACTTTAGGCTCCTTCTTGAAGACTTCGAGAACTTCTTGCGGTACGTATTTTTTATCCACTACGACCTGAAAATAATATGAAATATACAGGAATCGAAATGCGTAGCAAATTTTATTATGGCACAAACTTTAAAAATAAAAATAAAGTTTCATACAAAACTTCAATAGTAGGTATTGCAAGGAACGGTTTTTTTTTACCTAAATGTATGTGTAACAGCTGATTTTCAAACGTGATATCAAAGTTGGACTGAAATTCTGTAGGTACTGAGGGACCTTTAGGTCTTAGTAGGATATTCGGGCGATGTGGTCATTAGTGTATATTGGTCTGGTGCCCACCACAGGATGTTAAGTTTCCATCAGCATCGTTATCCCCCCTTGGGAAAAGCCCTAGATACACCAATGGATGTGGCCTGCCCATTGCCACTTCAGCATAATTTTGAACTATAATGATGATTAACAATTTACCTCAAAAACAAATTCCTTGAACCAAGGCTCGGTGAGCAGGAGGTACCCCTTGTCGTACTCCTTGTCGCTGTAAGAGTTTTCCACGCGGAACTTAAGCGGGTTGCCTTTATCCTGTTATAAAAGAAAACATCATAGTAATGATTTTTTTGACGTTTAAGAAAATAAACGAAAAATAAACGTACAGAGGTGCAAGGTGGATGACCAATCCATTTAAAAGGGTGATCTTTCGTCAGGCTGGGTCATCATGCCTGGGGACCGCGGTCCAACTGTACATGTTACACTTGTATACATGCAGATTCTCGAGAAAACTTCTTAAGCCCAGGATAATCTGGCTCCACGCCATCTATCTTTCCGCGTGTGAACTATCTCAGTGTTACTGATAGATGGCCGATAGATGTCGCTACAAACGTAGCTTTTAAAATTAGGCTTAGCTAGCTCGAATAAGAGTGAAGCTCTAGCTTTTTTTCTGGGACATTCTTCACTCACGGCTATCTGATCCCAAGCAGATCAAAAAGGCTTTTCAAAAGCAAAATTAACCTTATTGCGTCTGTATAGATGAACCTTATAACAAAGAAATAAGGACTACTTTTCTTTGCATTTATAAACGTCAAAAGGTTTTTTTTATACCACTAAGGTGGCAAATAAGCATACTGCCCGCCTGATGGTAAGCAGTTACCGTAGCCTATGGACGCTTGCAACACCAGGAGTATCACTCGCGCGTTGCCGACCCTGAAGAAATCTCTTCACACCCTTTTTAATGAACCCCATGCTGTACTCCAATGGGAAGACCACGACTGGGAGCTACAATGGGAACAATCTGAGCGTCCGCGGAAGAAAACTCCTTCGAGCCCGCATAGTTTGAAACAATTCTGTTTTCAACGTGTGAGGCTGGACTCCCCGTCGAAGGCGCGAGTTGCGATTTCTTAGATTTGTTGCACGGTTAGTATACAATAATAATAATAGTGTGTACATACATCAGTGCCGACGGCTGTGAAGACCATGGCGTGCGTCATACACGCGTCGCCATACATGAGGCGGTCCGCCTTCGACATGCCGATCTGCACCTCCGTGTTGAACACCAGCCGGTAGTCGTGCCTACGTTACACGAATTATCAATACAATACATCGATGAGCTGATGAGAGGAGCTCATACTATATACTACTCGAGGGAAAAGATTTTTTTCGTTCCAAATAAACCGGCCAAGTGCAAGCGAGATTCGCACACGGAGGGTTCCGTACAATATTAAATAACTCAACCTAGCTATAAAAAAAACACAAAAGAAGTTTCTTGAATGGGCGCCCCCTTTAGTTTTATTTAATTTGTTGTTATAGTGGCCATAGAAATACATATTATCTGAAAATCTCAAGTGTTCTATTACCGTTCATGAGATACAGCCCACTGACAGACAGACGGACGGACAGACGGACAGCGGAGTTTTAGTAATAGGATCCCGTTTGGCACCCTTCGGGTATGGAACCCAAAAATCAACATTTTTATTCGAAAATTGATACCACCAAAGTTACTTAAAAAAAAACCCAGAATGCCTCTAGTTTTTACCAAAAAAATCTATCAATTTTTGGTTTCCTCGAGTAATAATGAGCAAAACACTGTTGGGACACGTTGTACACATAAAAATTAAGGAAAAAATAGAGCATGTGTATTTGTGTGCGACCGAAGCCGGTTTCTAGCAAGCGCCGGTTCGAATCCTCCAGGTGCACTTGAGAGCCAGTTCCTCCTAGGCTTTGTGTGCTTACCATCTTCACATTTTAAACTAAAAAACTTTTTTTTAATATAGGTAAGTATTTGTAAGATAACGTGATACAAAAAACAACAAATTACAGACGAGCTGTGATTTACTTTTATTAAAGACATCAAGAGTAAACAGGTTAAATCGGCATTTGCTTTCTATAAATTACTCATGTCTTTATTACGAAAACGACGGACATAGCTCGTAGAGCTGAAGTGGCAATTGGCAGGCCACATCGCTCGAAGAGCTGATAACTGATGGGGAAGAAAGGTGAGTGGCGACCACGTACTGGAAAGTGCTGGGCGGGACGGTCTCCCACCAGGTGGACCGACGACTTGGTCAGAGTCGCTGGATGCAAGCGGACCAAAACCGTTCCAAGTGGAAATCGATGGGGGAGGCATTTCAGCAGTGGACATCCATGGGCTGATATGATGGTGATGAAATTACTTATTACATATACCCACGCGTCGAGATCTTCAAGACCATTTTTGCGTTCAAATCTCTTGCCCACTTCGCACCCGAACCACACCGCCTCACCACCCTCTATACTGTTCTTCACCACCCTGTAAATAAAACAAATGCAAGTAATTACAGCCTTCGGTAACCGATGTGTAGTAAGTGCTTAAGGAAGTGGCCAACCGGCATGGTTGGCCACTTCCTTAAGTACAGGGATTAGCAAAAAAAAATTCAAAGGGGTCTCGAGGTAAATTTTGAAAAAAAAAACTGCAATCATTTTCAATGTATGCGAATTCGGCAGAGTGTAATTAATGTATGAAAAAATTTATATTATTCTTAAAAATGTAATCTTTTCATTAGTTTTTTATCTAACATTACTTCTTAGTTTTTGAATGTGTGGCAAATAAATTTATTCTATTCTATTTGATCCTTATAAGCGAGACGTGCTATAATACAGGCCGTGTTAATTAAAAAAATATCAACGCGTTCGATACCCGCCTAGGAATTTTGGAAAATCCTAATATACAGTTATAGTTTTCATAAAAATCGGCCTCGACAATCCTATGAGCATTTTTCGCAATTTTATCTTATAATACGATTTTTCCCCTATACTTTTGATTTGGCCATCCATGCCCAAAAAATAAAAATCTGAAAAAAATTGAAAGATAATATATCCGGGAAAACAACCATCCGGTCCAGATACTAAGTAAACAATATATTCTTGATTAATTTTAGTCCTTAATTTTTATTTAATTTAATGTACATACGTATAAATCTGCCAAAGACTACTTGATCATTCTTATCCTAACGCCTTCACGCCTTTACTACTCAACGAATCATCATGAAATTGGCATGCATATAGCATATGGTATGGAGAAGGACATAGGCTACTTTTTACCCTGGGAACGCGGGTGAAACCGCGGGGGACAGCTAGTTCTTAAATAAAAATGTTTGCTAAACTCACGTCATGAGTGTCTCGACGGGTTGGTTGTTGTACGCGGTCTGGCGGCCGCCGACCACGTTCCCGAGGCACTGCAGCGTGTAGAGTCCGCCGAACGGGTTCGATTCCCGGGGGTCGCTCACTAGGCATACCTGTGTAATCAGGAAAAAGTTTAGTCGAAAATACTAAAGTTACTATATATTCGCAATTTTCTGATATATGTGCAACCTATTTTTACGCAATTTCAAAACATAAGGATAGCAACCACTCATTCGGGGACAACCAATAACCTAAGTATGTATTTTTATTGTAATATTTGTTTATCCTGCAATACCTTATAAAATTCAAGTCATATTTAAAATTCTATAGATTAAAGAGCTTGTTTTTCTCTTTTCCGTTATTTTTTGTTTTACGCAGTCGGGTCTTTTGTTTCTTTTAATAATTTAATTTATTTCAGACTTTTTAACCGACTTCAAAAAACGGAGGAGGTTCTCAATTCGGTTGTATTTTACCCTATGACACTCCCATAGTTAAGATGAATCTAACGACACCTCATATGCTTAAATCCATCAAGCCGTTTAGGCTGCAGAGCGTGCCAAAGAAATAGACATACATACATACATACACTCGAAAAACATAACCCTCCTTCCGGGTCAGTCTGGTAATAAAAGTAAAGCCCTCTTCCTAAAAGATCACTTTTGACAGCCCATATACATACATGTGTCAAAAAGAGACAAACATAGTGCGGCAAGGAGAGACACCCACTTGTCAAATATGACTTCTTAGCATGGCCATAGTTTATATTAGCACAGTATACCTTGTCATCAACGTTGAACAGTGGGCGAACGTGCGTGTTGTAGAACTCCTGTGCAGTGAGAGACCCGAAACTGTGATACGCCTTCTCCTTATTGTAGTATTCGAACGTGAACTTTTCCGGAGGCGTCCCTGTAATCCATCGATCTTATACCAATGCTGTAAGGTTGATAATGGCGATGATTCGTTTGTTTTCAAAACTAATTTAGTGTTACTAAGTATATCTTGAACTTTAGTACAATTGCTTGTATTCGACGTGAATTTATTCGTAAATGAAATTGGCATTGACTAATTCGATAGCTTAAAATATTTTCTATCCTTTTTCATTATTTTTTGCAAGAAAGAGATGCAATTAGTTTAGTGAAATTTGCAACACAATCAGCACCAATGAAGATTTAGCTGTGGATTTACTTATTTTGAAAAAGTTTTTACATTCATTACTTTTAATGGACTTTACCATAGAGTAAGAATATCATATAGAGCGATGGCATTAAAAACTAACCCCCTTATTCATAATAAAGTTATCAAACGTTGATTAGCTAAAATTCTGAAGCCCTGATACGTGAAGTTTGATGATCGAAAAAGTGAGACGGATGACACTATTACACTGATTTTGTTAAAAAGCGATTATGAATAAGAGGGTAAGTATCTGTTGAAATAAGCGTGAGCTGTTTGCATATACATACCTATATACATTCATAGATATATCGTACACTAGTGATAAACTTTCAGAAAAAAATACGATATGAGTTCCTTCCATGTCCACTACACAAACAGAATAGTACAAAATTGTGGATGTAAATTTTTTAAACAATTTTAAGCTTTATTACCTAAGCATGTAGCGACAATATTGTAGATGACCGCAATTTGCTTGTTGATAGTTTTCTGGATTTCTTCATCGGAAGCCTTGTCGGCGACCAGGTCTCTCAGAACTTTGGCATACTCACGGAGCTGTTCAAAAAATATACATTAAAATCCTTACTCGAAAACGCTGTTTAAATTTAAAAAAAAAACAATTATCACATATTGTACACCTAACTGTATTTGAAACAATGTGACGTTATTTATGTACGCATTTAGCGACATCTATCAATTACACTGAGATAGTTTACACAGCGAAAGATAGATGGCGCCACAACATCCTGCATCGCACTTACGAAGTTTATTCGACGATCTAAATACAACTGATGTCAGAATGTACGGAAAAAGTGATATTTGAAAGTCATTCACACATGAAAGGCATTTATTAAGTTTAGGCCCTGGTAAGGCCCTTATGAACGACTTAAACTGCGAAGACTCCAGAAAGAAATCCAGCAAGGCATTTTTTTGTGAACCGTTGAATCGCTTAAGAGTTGATGGTAGACCTCCAGTTCAGTCGGAGTTGAATCCAAATATTTAAGAGTTGGGTAAGGGAGCAGAAAAACAGATGGTATTAACTAGGTATAGATTCTGAGTACTTCGATCACATGGTACTATCACGTCCTATATTTATACGGCCTATAGATATGACCACATTTATTTATCTGTAACCAATAATATTGATGCACTATCTAGCGACTACACATCCGCAGGATAGTGCATAAACATCGCAGCTGGCCACATATAGGCGTGCGAATGTATTTCATTATCGTTTAGGTACAGTTCGATTCTGGAAATAATTGTTTCTGGCTCTGATAAAATACCGATACAATTGTATAATTCTACTAAACATTATGTATACTCTATTTCACATAGGATGGGTCGTCAAGATCAAGGGTTTTTTAACCAATATCTGATATCGTGTTTGTAAAATGGAGGAGGGCGTTGATATCTGCGACACAGTTTTATACTATTGTAGATGTCATCGTTTCAAATGTAATTTGTAAAATAGTGTTTTATGTGCCTCAAATAAAACTTTATCTTATCTATATTCCATTTGATTACTCTGAAATAGTATACACGGCTACAGATCAAGCTATACATTTCCAGTATAAGCTGATCTCACATCGTATAGGATTTCGGTAGAATGGGAGGTCAGCTTATACTAAATGTATAGCTTGATCTGTAGCCGTGTGTACTCACAATATTTCATGAAACCTCGCTCTGTTATAGTATTTCTTTATTATATCGAAATTAACATTAACCATTGAGATATCTAATAAAATACCATGTGTCACCGAACTCATGCTATTTGAAATCTACTATAGTAGTTGTAGTTTTAATTAGAGCTACTAATTTTCCTGAGAGATTCTGCAATCTGTCATCCGATCTCCAGCTAAAAGCTCTCAACTCTTTACCAGATTTCAATGTTTGTCATGGATAGGAACCAAACCCACGACCATCAGTCAGCAGTCTAAACTTGACGTCAACTGGCCCGTCAATAGAATATACTACCTTAGTCTTGATGAGCGCGTTCATGTGTAAGCTGCGGCGCGAGCTGAACGACTCCGGGAAGCACTTCTTGGGCATCACGCCGTACTTGTTCACCAGGTTCACTATCATGTCCCATTGTCCACCGTCGTTTATGGGGTCCTGGTACAATACAATTAAATTAAACCTTATGTACCGAGCAAGAAATATAAGAAATACCTTAAGTTTAAGAATGCCAAAGAAAAATAAACCTCATACCGTAAAGATAAGGTTTATTTTCCAAGTCTATGTGTAATATTTAAAGTGTTAAGGACACTCTGAGACAAGGTGCGCAACGAACATGTTAGAGGGAGCTTCAAGGTTGCAGAAAGAGCGGATAAAGTTAAAGTCCAGACTGAGATCGGATCGGTACGGTCATAATCTTAGACGAACAGACGACCATGTCCTGAAAAAGTGCCTTTCCATATATTTCATTCTACCTTAAAAGGAAGAAAATCATAATGTCATAGTTTTTATGTTATAATTTCAAATTAGATTAGTTTTTTTTTGTTATTGCTTAGTTTATCTGTTTTTAATATCTATTTAATCCGTGTTTATGTGTTGTAATAACTAGTATTTACCCGACTGACCCGGAAGGAGGGTTATGTTTTTCGAAGCATGTTGTGTTCACTTTTAGTAGGTCGTACACGTAATCATGTTCAGTAGATTATTTTTTATATGTTATAGTGTAACGACCAGTTAGTGGAACAATAAAAAAAAAAAAGCAACAAAGAGGAGGGGAAGAGGAAGACCTCAAACCACGTGGATGACAAGGGTCCAAAAGGACATCAAGGAAATGTCTCAAGATTAAATCGTGTTAAATGAAAATAAACCATACATCACAAATTCAAGATCCAAATTCATTTGGTTTAAACCGGTCATAAAATTTGATTTACATATTGACTGGCGTTCCGTATACAGACATTAGATTACTTCATGCTGCCGTGTGTGAATCACCGTACGAAAATAAGATTCAAGCATCATTGCAATGGTTTGTGGAATGACTAACTCAGGAAACTCCCTAAATAATGTCATAGATGTAATTTGGAATTGCGTCAGGAGCATCATGCAATATTTTATTTGTTTATCCCAACGTAGCGAAATGAAGTTCATTTTGTTTGAAACCTTTCCGCCAATAAACCACCACCGACAATGCGCTCTGATTGGCTAAGTCAGGGACACACTAAACATTTAGATGCAGTGCAAAAGCACTTATTAGTTGCGGAATTGTATTGCTCTGTATCTACTGTAAAGGGATTTTCCCTCGATGTTCCACATTATGGTTAGTGTACAGGTGTTTCGTAAATATCTGTTTAGCTACCTATCTATGCTGACTGTACCTACTATCAACAATTTCAAAATAAATATTGCCAATGCAATTACATTGCTATACTATATATATATAAAAACTATTTGTCATGATCTATATATGATAACACAATGCAACAAACAGCAAAATCTCTATATATAAAAATGAATCCCTATTTTCCTTGATCACGCCATAAATTGAGAATGACTACCGATTTCATCCATCCTTTTTTTATTTAAAGTTTTCTAATAATCTGGAGAAGGTTTCTAACGGAAAAAAAAACAGAAAGTTTCGAATAAAATTAGAAAATTTAAGAAAACTTATCTTTAGGGTAGGATATCTATCGGGTACGCGGGTGAAACCGCGGGAGACAGCTAGTAGTATAATAATTACAAACAACACATTCAAACTGATAAGATAGCATGTTACAAATAAGTTTTTATTGCAAATCTTTACACGTATATTATTTGTAGGTAGGTACTTATTTCTTTGATTTTTCTTTGTTCTAATTACCTCACAAAGGGGTTGGCCTATAAAAGCAACCTTAAGCTGTGAAGAACCAACAGCAAACCCAGGGCGATTCAAACACATAATAACGAAACCACAGCCCTGTGATAGGGTAGTATCAAAGATTTTCATAGGGCATCGTGCCTCTACCCAGATGGATAATCCGCCTTACTAAAGCATGACATTTAATTTCACTCCGCTTGAGGGGCTCCCTGAGCAAATCGCTCTCAGTTCGTACTGCGCACGGCTGTCAAATACTGTCAATTCTGGCTTGTTTATTTCATGTTGCCATAGAGGCGACAATCCTTCTGGACGTTTTAAATTCTTTGGGTAGTATGTAGTACCCACCTGGCTGGTTAACACCCTCAAGTTGAAAATCTGTAGCCAAGCCACTCCCAACTTATTAATCAGAGGGGGTAAATTTTACGAAATTAACATGAGCACGTTGCCACGTAGGTAAATGCGTTTGATAAGAATCATAATATGAAACTGCATAAGTGACGAAATTTGTCACGTTATCAGTACACTTGATAAGATGTTTCAAGGAAATACCCATAAGTCTTAGACAAAGCAGAATATAAAAGGATAATGAGCACATACCTTGAGCAAGAAGTTGACCAATCTACCCTCGAGTTGCTCGCCATTCTTAGCGGTTGCGACAATGTTGTTCAGCCAGTAGTGTGACCGTTCTATTTTGTCCCAGAAGAATAGATAGCTGTCAAAGATAATATAATATCCTATATTAAACAAGCAATATTTGTATATACAGGATCTACCAGAACTCAACGTCAAGTGTGTACCGGGCGAAAAACTAGTCTATACCATATCTGGCAAGCAAAAGAAAAAAAAAAAATGTCAAGCAGTTAAATGATAAAAGCCATATTTTAAAAGAGTTGAAGACCGTCACCTAGACCATATCTTTGAGCACTGTGATCACATATTTCCCAATTTTTCAGAGATTTTTAGTAACGTACTTAATCCTTAATAACCATGCTATCAATCGCAGTTCATCATCATGCATCAAAGAACATTCATAATTTCAGCAACAAAAAGGGATTTGATTGCGTCATGGTTTAGAAAATATATAAAAAAGATCTTTGACACGTCATAGTTTTAAAAAAAAGTACTACACTACCCCAGGCATATAGTATCAAACGATGGCCCATTTATTCACTACTAGCTATCCCCCGCGTTCCCGGGATAAAAAGTGTCCTTCTCCATACCATAGGCTATCTGCATGCCAAATTTCATGATGATCCGTTGAGTAGTTGAGGCGTGAAGGCGTAACAAACAAACAAACTCACTTTCGTCATTTATAATATTAGTAAGGATAAGGATTTCAATATGTTACAACAGATGACTCTTTTCATTCCATAAAAAAAAAACAATTTTATACCACGTTTCACCTAGATTTTGTTTTTAGCACTCTTTCTTTTGTATGCAGCCCCAGTGAAAGAAATCTAGGGGGTTTTTGTACGGAGAACGAGGCGGCCACGGAATAGACCTAGAGATATGTTTTGAAACCTCGAAAACAACTGACGATTTCGATGAAATTTGCTATTATGGGGTTTTTGCATTGAAAGGATAGAACGGGTCACCCAGGTACTATCCTTTCAATGCTGAATAATAAACTAATATATTATGCTTTAATAAGGCAAACAATGATCAAAGTTCGTCCAACTACAACTATTACATTTATTCAATTACAGGTTCAACAAAATTGGATGAAATTTGGCACACAGATACGCATAAATCATACCTTGGAATTTTTATTCCATAGGAAACAACCTCAAGATCGTCCCAGGATGTATTTAAACTATGAGCGCGCAGTTCTTATTGCTTCTGCATTAATCATACTTTTGATACGGATCTTGATACGGATCTACGGAATTGTTAAAAAAAAATTAAGAAAATATTTAAAAAGTGTAACCTTGCTGAGTTTCTTGCCTGTTCTTCTCAGTTAAAGGCCGACTTACGAACTGGCGGTAACTTCAGTAGCTTTGACCTTCATAGGTGCCCGCCCTTCTAGGGCCTAAATTGAATAAATGGCTTTGACTTTGACTTTGATCATACTCCAGTACAATCGCTCTATGACTATTCTATCTCTATGAGTAATACATTTTTTCGTGCATGAAAACATTTTGTTGCAACCTTCACACCTACGTAAAAACAAAGGCATATGGCCGACAATTAGTGTATAACCATTGTAAGGATGATGGGCAGTCAGGTATCCTTGACAACTTGTTAGTTAGAAAGAGACGGAGAATAGAAAAATAAATCAAAATATACCTCTGTGAGAACTCAAACTCTTCAATAGCAAACTTTTTCATAAAGGGCAGCCGTATCACATTGAGTGCTGCAAAAAGCCAGCAGCGGCCCGAGTTCTCTTGATTGGTCACCGGCTTGCCTTCTGACTCCACCTACCAATTTTAATATTATTTATTTATTTTATATAAAAAACATAGAGCATTAGGAGCACCTAACAGATTTTGCTTAATTGTATAAATATATAATACTAGCTGTCTCCCACGGTTTCCCCCATGTTCCTGGGATAATAAGTAGCCTTCTTCATACCATAGGCTAATGGTGTGAAAAATTTCATCATGGTTGGTTGAGAATTTAAAGCGTGAAAGCGTAACAAACATACAAACAAACTTACATTTACATTTAATTTATTTGTTTTTAAGGATAGCTAGTTAATGCCACCATACTTTGCAACATTTATTTTGTAAATACTTTGGCACACATTTCCTTTAGTTTCACTGTCTTATCTACATACTTAGCTGTTTTGATGAATGAGTGGAAATTAGTATCACAAACTTTATCAATGACTTTGCAAAATTTGTACATATTCCATCGCTACAATTTTTTCTTTGTCAAAAACGTTTCATCTCAATAGGATTAATGGTATAGGGACGTACCTTAATATTGTAAACATGTAAGCTGCTGTCAGCTTTTTTCCTGCTGATGGCAACTTCAAATGGGTCAAAGCGGGTACACACATTCTGTGCAAGTTCATTCTTAGAGTCCGCATAGAAATCACTCCGCAATTTATCCAACGTATCTAAAGTTAGAGGACCTGGAAGGAATTAAGTATGTTGTAACATATATTCTGACCAACTGTGTAGGTATCTTATGAAAATTCTCCTTTTGCTCATTTAAGGGTAGGTTTCACAAGCTTTGAATCTTATATTTTTTTGTAGCCTGGTTTTCAGGTAAGTTTACAGACTTTTCTTTAAACTTTTAAAAATACATTTGGTACAAACCGGCCATTTGAATCTTTGACTGGTCTCCATCATTATAAACCTCCAGTTTGTATTGATAAATGTTTAAATTTGATATTTTTTGCATAGAAATCACTCACATTGATGTGTTAGCACTTGAAAGTTTGAGCAATACCTTGTTAATTTTATAAATATGATTTTGTTTAGGGGCAACTTGATTATTTTATTCATTTCATGATGGTAAATCTTGTGGATATAAACACAAATTGATTTTTTTAATTGTGACTATTTTGACATGTTACACATGTTTTTTTTCTTTTGACAGAATTTCTTTTTACACTGGTGTTTGAAACTTTTTGTTTGTTCTCTCGCAAAGGAACTCAAAAAGTAATTTATTCAGTGTAGGCCCTGGTAAGGCACTTATGAAAGTTAAGTTGTTACATACATTTGAATCTACCACAGGTTCGTGATATACTTAAACTGAGTAGACTCCGGCAAAAAACTCTGCAAGGCATTTTTTATGTCGTTATTTTTAATAATAATACCTACAGCTTTTGTTCCAAATACTTATACTCTATGATGAAAAAAGACTTTCTTATAGTATTGGTAAATTATCAAATTGATTATTTACCTAATTAGGTACCTCTAATTTTTCAATAATGATGGTAAATTTCTTGAGTAAAAGACAAAGTTCAATTCAAAATAGACCTTCGCAGGCAGTTATGGAAAGTCGGGCTCTAGATAGATAGATGATGACAAAGCAATAAAAATTAAATAAAATCATAATCCTAATTTTATCTGAAGTTACCCGCAAATTAATTTCTAAACAACTCAATAGACAAAGAAAACATTTTCAGTAAAGTAATTTCCTAAAATAATTTCGTAAAATTAACTACATTACTCACATAAACTAGGTTTTGTATAGGGTTAGAAATAAAAATAATAAAACTCACTGGACGACATGGTTGCGCACGATACTTGTATAAATTTAGACGAACTCCACTTGAAAACTGCTGAAGACAGTGGTTTCACGAGCATTTAATTTGAAATGAAACAAAAAGACCACAGTAATGTTTTTTTAAACCTATCAAATCAAACTAAAGCCGGTTAGTGAATGACGTCGTTATGACAGTTAGACATGCAATTAAATGCAAATAATAGTCCTTATTCCTTTGCTTTATGAGCTATATACATTTTAAAAGAACGAGAGATAATATTACTTTTCTCTATCCAACTCATTCACGTGTCATAACGTTGTCATAAGTTCATTCTTTCGGTCGTTGACTCTTTAGCAGCTGACTTTCAGCTGTTTTTGTTAACTAACAGTTAACATACGGTGAAATAAAAATAGCAATAAATATTTTAGGAATCAAAATAAAATATAATTAAAAATAGGTAATATTATAGCCATTCATCGTATTACTTATTCGACCAATTTTTTATATGAATACTAAAGTTTATTTATTATAACTAGCAACACCAAGTAAATCGCGCGAATTTTAAAATTATTTCAGTAATCCTGTACATTTTTGTCGATAATCATTACAACTAGTAAATAATTTATTATTTTAGTGCCAACTTATTAGCCAGTAACAATTTTCATGCTATAATATCCATATTCCACAAAATGGAAAGTAGTGAAGGCGCAAGTTGTCGCAATAGAAAAATCAATAATCCGACTATAACACTACCATGTTAAGATGATATTCGAGGAAAAAATTTCACAAAGGCTTCCCTGTTTTTTCATTTTCTCGCTTAATACTTAATTTGTAAGAGTAAAGAAAGATATCACTTTTTATTTGGAAATGCTTCTTACTCTATAGGTACCTACGTATTAAAATAAGTGTTTAGTGAAAATTCAAGCAATGTCATTGAAAGCCTATGAAGATGCGTGTACCAGGGCCGAACTTTTCGGTCAGCCTTTACCAAATAAAGAGGAATTTCTTGAAAAAAACAAACATTTGGACGTTGTTGAGTTTGAAGAGGTGGAGATCAGAACTGCTGAGGTACCTAACTATTTATAAGCATATCGAATTATTGTGGTCGAATAATGTATCTAGAAGAACCCAAATGATAATAATAGCAGTAAATTCAACACTGCCTAGACTGTTGTCGCAAGAATTTAAAAATAGGAACGTAATTATGTGTTTTTTTTTTAATTTCATAACTATTTTGTAGCATTCTCGCTCGAGAGAAAAATAAAACCGGCCAAGTGCGAGTCAGACTCGCGCACCGAGGGTTCCGTACAAACCTGTAGGTATATAAGTAAATGGTAGTATAGACCTGAGTATTTGATATTAATTTCAATTTATGACCTATTAAAAAAAAACTACTTACTAGATCTCGTTCAAACCAATTTTCAGTGGAAGTTTGCACCGTAATGTACATCATATATTTTTTATAGATTTATCATTCTCTTATTTTAGAAGTTACAGGGGGGGAACACACATTTTACCACTTTGGAAGTGTCTCTCGCGCAAACTATTCAGTTTAGAAAAAAATGATATTAGAAACCTCAATATCATTTTTGAAGACCTATCCATAGACACCCCACACTTATGGGTTTGATGAAAAAAAAAAATTTTAGTTTCAGTTCTAAGTATGGGGAACCCCCAAAATTTATTGTTTTTTTTCTATTTTTGTGTAAAAATCTTAATGCGGTTCACAGAATACATCTACTTACCAAGTTTCAACATTATAGTTCTTATAGTTTCGGAAATAAATGGCTGTGACATACACGGACAGACAGACAGACAGACAGACAGACAGACATGACGAATCTATAAGGGTTCCGTTTTTTGCCATTTGGCTACGGAACCCTAAAAAAGGTTAAATATTATTGATTGCTGGTACCCAGCGAACTTCGTCTTTTAAGCAATTTTTTATACGTAATAAAATACCTATAATCGTCCTCGTGATCTGAAAATAGGTCAACTTTTCCATAACTAAACGAAGGTCAGACAGTTAACAGCCAAATTATTGAGTGTACCTACTTGAATACACATAGATGTACTTGACCATTGCGATTCACAGCAGTCATTGCGATAGTCGGTGGTATGCATTTAAAAAAATATATAATAATAATTCATATTTAATTCCAGAATACGGCTATGCTTGATGAGCAAATCAGGAATGGAAGAGGCGGCCTTACCGAGTTGAATACCATTTTAAATTCGACTCAAACTAAAATAAATCGGTTGAAAGTAAGTGACCTAGTAAGTTGTCGAGAGCTAAGAGGCACGTTTTGACAAGAGGGAGTCTCTTCTTGTCGCAATATGTTTGTCTCTTTTTGACATATTGATGTACATGTGCTGTCAAAACGGCTTATTAGATCTCGCCAACTTTAGAGCTAGTATTTAGACATTTTAGCTATTAGGTGCAATGAGAAGTTTTCTTGTAGGTATTTAA
Source organism: Achlya flavicornis (assembly GCA_947623365.1). NCBI lineage: Eukaryota > Metazoa > Arthropoda > Insecta > Lepidoptera > Drepanidae > Achlya > Achlya flavicornis. Next base: position 3,537,352 of record OX392487.1, read on the forward strand.
TTTTCTTTTCTTTAAGTCTCAATAGATGGCGTTAATATGACTGAAACGAACTATCTTGCTGTCAGTTCAATAAAAAAAAAAACTATGTAACTTCATGGGTGCGTGCAGTTACTACACATGTTATTGAACTGTTACTGAACGCTACGACTATCTTCGGGCGATCACACGGCGTAGTTACTGAACGCAGCCCATAACTATTTGGCTTTATACTGGTAAAAGACGTTCCAATGTCGGACTCCTATTTTTATTATTACGTAGGAGGCCAAGGTACGTCCTGCCGTAGGAAAGTGTGTAGTGCGGCAGGACCCTCATAATTATTACTAATACCGGTTGGAAGCTTTCGACGTCCTGCCCAAAGACTATAGTATATACTTAGAGAGTCCTGCCGCGCTACACACGGCCCTGACCATCAGACGTCTTACGTAACTAGTATTATGTCACTATCATGTGTGTTTTGTTCAAAACTTTTGTGAAATTTAGCTTAGATTTGAATGATTTGAAAACTATTGAAAATGCGTGTTTGTGCAGTTGTGAATTGTACCAATAAGGGACGTCTTACATTTCCAACTGATGAACCACTAAGGTCACAGTGGATAAGAGCAACAAGGGTGGATGTCCAACGAATATCAAAACAATGATAGAAACAAATAATCCTTAAGCGTGACTTCCACAACAAAACAAACAACGCAAACAACTTAAACAAACATCCACTCATACCAGTGTTGCCGCCTCTTATTACTAATTTCGGACGAAAAAAAACAGGCTGTTACCAAAAAGCAACGAAAATTAAGTTTTGCTCCTCTGAAATTTGGTTTCATTTAATCATGTTCATGATTGCCATTAATATCAATTAACACTTAATAAAAGAAATCTGTATATATATTTTTTTCAATTGTCGATTTTGAATTAAAAAGGATGGACACCTTCCGTTGTTGGCCTATGTGGCAACACTAAAGTTATGTGACAGCATATTTTGATTTGACAATTCAATTTGGTGATGACAGCGCCACCTAGTTATTTTGCAGCAACTCTTTAAATACCTACAAGAAAACTTCTCATTAGCACAAGCAGGGTTGCCATATCCTACTACTATAGTCCTTCCTTACTAATATTATAAAACCGAAAATTTGTATTTATGGATGTATGAATGTTTCTTACTCTTTCACGCTAAAACTACTGAATGGATTTTAATGAAATTTGACACGCTGATAGAATATGTTCTGGATTAACACATAGGGTACTTTTTATCCCGGGATAGCAATATCTCCCCGGGTACGCAGGTGAAACCGCGGGGCACAACTAGTATATAATAAGGAATATATTTTGGCGCCGTGGCTGTAAAGATACTTTGTAGCGGCTGTACCTGGCTTGGCTGGCTACTAGCTACTACCCACACGTTGAATATCTGTCGCCAAGCGCCTACCACTACATTCTGGCAGTTAGTTGCACTGGAGCCAGTTGCCGTTTACAATGCGGCTGCCGGAAGAATGAGTTAGTAATACCTGTTATTAATGGGCTATTCTCGGAAACTGCTAACCCTATTGCAATGGCACTTTCACAGGAAGGTTCAGTATATCCGTAGGCATAGGACGTCCCATCATAATTCATAATTAAATTAGCCGTTTTCGTGATTAGACTAATATTAACAGTTACGCATTCTCTCGGCAACCGCAATCTAAGTGAAGGTCTGCAACAAATCGGAAATCTGTCTGGTATTGTAATGTTTTGAAGGTTGATTTTTGAATGAAACTGACACTAATATAGATCATATACCCTGAAAAAAAAATACTAGAATTTATCCTTACTTTTTATCCCGAAAATATGAAATTCCTGGGGAACAAATCGGTGGTACTAATTTATAAATAATCTAATGTTATCTAAAATAATCTAATGTAATCGTATTTTTTCAGGGAGTCTGCGGAAGTCTAACAAACTTCTTCCGCGGTAAACTAGCATCAAAGGATAACCTTTCGTACTCCAGCGAACCAAGTTACGTAGGGCAAACTAATTACGATAAAGATTACATCCCGCCAAAAAAAGAATTAGGCTCCATCAACGAAGGCCTTGGCCCTGATGACAACGAAATGACACCGCGCGCGGGAAAATATAAACAAAATGGCGGCGATATTAATACCGCATTAAATGAATTATCGGAGATGGAGAAAATTGATAAAACGCCGTTGGTAAGTAAGGCAACTGTAACTGATATTCATAAGCAGATGTCGTCACAGATGTCCAAGCTAGATCATATGATCTTCCAGGCGGATACAGCCCAATCGTCTTTGAATCATCAGAATAAGCAAATGAGATCTTTTTTGCGATAAATTCTTTCATAAAATATTTTTAATGGTTTTTTGTAACTGGCTATGGAAGTTTGAGGGCTGGCGAGTATTTTTTTTTTTAAAAGAACCTCTTTTTATTTGTGTCCAATGCATGCCTGCACAAAAAAAAAGTTATGCGTACTTATTAATATCTCTGGTATTTCCAACGTGTTTCTTTTACAATGGGGGCAATTAGGTACAGTGGCCGGCAAACAACTTGAGCCATGACCTTGAGTGCGCAGTAGACGATTTTAAGGTGTCGTTGGTGGAAAGAGAGGTGCGCGGGGGCATTCTGTCGGCACGCGTCCACGCTATTGGCCGAGCATGAGTGTACATGCGCGAACTTACCCCCACTACGTCGACTTTGGCTCAAGTTGTTTGCCGGCCTCTGTACTATGTTAATGAATAATGATTTCTATTCGTTGGTGGTAACGAATCAAAATTGTGTGCACAAAAATATTAATTTCATTTTATTAACTCAGAACATTGTTTTGTGAATTAAATTGTCAATCTGATGCGATTGTGCTCAAGTTTATTGTAATTGTTATAATATATATTCAAAATGTTAAATTATATCTAGCTTTTTGTATATCCGTGCCTAATGAAAAGTAAAACTTAAAAATGTCATGTAGTTTTTTAACTGATTAGCAATGTTTATATAAATAGCTAATAAGAAGTAATTTTCTAGTAAGTCGTTCAATTGAGATTTGGGCTTATGTCTAGATATTGATTGGGTTTATGGCATCTAGGTAGAATAGTTTGTAAGCAACTAATATTCTTGTATTATAATATTTCCAATATTGTTAATTGAATTAAGGTTTTGGTGCTTGGATATGAGAAACGCAAAAATATGAACGATGATAAAATGTAAGACAATATTATAATTATAAAATTAATTCTTCCTAAAGGTGCTTACAGAATTGCTTGATCTACCATTAGAACAATGTTGTATGAGAGAAATTAGTTACATGAATATTCCGCGAGAGGCGCGCATTTAGAGCAACGCGGTAGTAACTTGCGTATAATATCGACAATCTGGCGTCGTCCTAATTGGCGACGATCGTACGATCAAACGATGCGATTTCGTCGGACGATCGCGCTGATGTTCCTGGGCTCGCGCGATGACTTGCGTTGCGAGCTTCAATTAGGACACTAGAGCGTTTTGTGTATTTAATCTCGTCGTGCGACGAAATCGCATCGTTTGATCGTACGATCGTCGCCAATTAGGACGAGCGACGCCAATAGGAATTAACATGGTACTATAATAATAATAAAGAGGAAGTTTTTTGTTTGTTTGTTTAAACGCGCTAATATTTGTCGGATTTGAAAAATTCTTTCCTTATAGGAATCTACATTATCCTCGAGTACTACCGATAGCTTAAAAAGACACCGTCATTAGATCGAAAAGAAAAGTAATGGTGGAGTCGAAGCTGCATAGTATGTTTCTATTTGTTGGCGTGGTTGTTAGGCTATGATTTAATTTGTTTACTGAAAAGGAGGATCTGAATATTCTGAATGTTTTAACGGAATAAAACGTATCATGTGTGTCAATCTAGAACATTACTTCTGCGTGCAACGAGATGTCATAAATCAATTAAAAAAAAATATGTTAGGTATATACTTACATTTAGAGTTATCGAATAAATCTGTAAGCACCCTTACTACCTAATTATCTAAATATTATTCACTGTTGATTAAACTGTTACTCTTGTTATTAATTATCTTTAAATACTCGTCAATGTTACAAAATAAGGGAATTGTTATAATCATGGAATATAGAAGACAGGATATCAGACTCCAGAAAATTTATCTGCGTTAGCATTGACTGTACCATAAGGGGCTATTCATTAATAACGGGTTTAAAACATCTCTAAATGATCCATCTCTATCATCTCATGATCTCTAGATGATCTGAATGATCCAGGGGTGGGAATTGGGTAAAAGCTATTCTTTCGTAATATTTTACACGTCGGATCGGAATGTGCGTTGTCCAATGCAGTGATGGACATTTCAGAGCAAAGCAACAGATCAAGCTATTGTGTAATACATTTTTTTCATTTCTATGCACAGTAAGATTAAAATCCCATTATTTTTTATTTATATAAAAAATATTAAATAAAAAATATAATGTAATAATTTGGGATATTAATCTTACTTTAGCTATTTGTTAAATCTTATGGTGCGTTCACGATACGCGAACCGACCACAAACCGAGTCACGAACGAACAGGGGCCCAAGTCTACTATTTCAATTGTGTTCCAATGATCTTTCAGTGTGGTGTCAAAATTGGATGGAGGATCATAAATTGGAATAGGATTCGTTCGTGGCTCGTGAATGGCCCTAAGTTTTTTACGATAACGCAATATAGCCTCTATATTTTAGCAATAACGCTTCTTTCAAAATTATTGCATATTTTGGTGTGATTTGTGCTAATAACTGTAAATTGGCAATGTGATAAAGTTTGTGGGCGTCAGAAATGAAGATATTATATTTTTATGATTTAATAGCTATATTAAGTGAAATAAAGCTGTGATTAATGTGACATATATTTTATTTTTGTATGTACATAACCTTGAGTTGGCAACTAAATATGGAGAATTTTTTGTAAGCAACTACATACTAAAAATAATTGCCTAACTAACTCTAACACCTATCGACAGCGCTTTGATTAAACGGTGGGTTAAAAATTATGCCATTTCAACAGGAACATGAACCGTTTATCATGGCATGGACATATTATGAGGAGAAATGAAAGGCACGTGACTAAAAGAATTATGAATATGAAAGTAAATGGATAGACGGGAAGAAAAAGACCGAAAAAGAGATGAATGGATTGTGTGAAAGATGACATGGGTAAGAAAGGAGTAGATGCTGGTATGACGGATAGAATAGAAGACACGAATGTAAGAAGTGTACATAATTGCGCTGACCCCCCCAAATGATTGGTATCTGGGCAGGCAGATAATGATGTCAAAAAATCTAAGGTGCAAACTCACTTTCGCATTTATAATATTAGTTAGGATTAGGATTCTTTGGAAAATCCACCGGAAATAACGGAAACGCCCGGGCGACGTCGGACGCGACAACTATTATAAAATAATGCAATGTGTAGGTGATATTAATGTGGAAAAGGAAAGCCCGGTAAGCAACCCTAAAACTAAACAATTAAACTACTTGCGTCATACTATAGGCATAGTTGTAATATTCTTTAGGTACCTATACGTATTTAGAGCTATTGAGTCATCTTTGGAAATAAAAGCAGACCCAAGGAAATCCCAGAAAAAGAAGACAAAACCGAGGAAACACGACTGTTCCTGATAGCCTAAACTAAATCAATCGAAGATTCAATTGGCATTGAAAAGGTAGGTACTCCGTCACGCGCTAATCAGGGCCATACAAAAAATGCTGCGTACCAAACCGTGAAATTTAGTTATATAAGAATCTGATTACCGTACCATGACCTATCACTCGCGTTTGATCTGCCGAGATGTTACTCGTACTTCTTATTTGCCATTTATCAGTTACATTAGCCAATCCATTTCACAAATACCCATACGTATTTTTATTGGACGTTGGTAATGAAGAACTTCAGAACACACATACGGATCAGATCCGATTGTCCGTGCCGGGAGGTTCTGTAGCACTCAGATACCCCGCAATTGGTAATGGAGAAACTATAACACACGTGCGAGTCAGTGGTATAGATTTTGGAACAGACCTCAAAGCAAATATTCTAGACGGAGGTCCCGGCTATAAATACGTTGTTTTTGTATTCATGGGTAACGCAGGAGCACCTTACGATACAGTCGTGACTTTAAAAACTATAAGCAGTGATAAAAATGAACAGTTCAATGCGGCTGACGTAAGTGGTAGTGAATCTCAAGTTTCTGACGATAATGATCCCAATGATAGTGCAGAAGACTTCAATGATGACTCAATAGATGAAAATGACGACTCGGTAAGTCAAACTCATGTGGAAAAGAGTAATGCAGAGTTGACACAATCAAGTTCAAATGTTTACACTTATGCTCAAAAGGAAGAAGTAAACAGCGATGACTATGACGATAATAATGATGATGAGAAAGATATACAAACTAAACAAAATTTCGATCAAATTGATATGCAAAATGTAGATACTAAAGACTATGTCGAAAATGATGGTACTGATCAAAATCAAGATGATGGTACCGATCAAGATCAAGATGATGAAATAGCTCAAGACCAAGATGAATTAAGTGATCCTAAAGCAGAAAAGTACAGCAACAACGAAGATTATGCAGAAAATGATCAGCAAGGACCAATCGTAGTTGATAGAAACTTGTATGAGAAATATGAAGCTTTAAAGCCTCATTTGTATGATGTCGGGGAAGTATATCCTCAAGATCAAGTACCACAAAATGTTAAGCCATTATCTGAACCTTTAGATGATGAAGATACTGATGAATTTGAGCAGATGTTCAATGATGAAGAGTTACATAATGACGGTGATAAATATAGAGATACAAATAACAATAACTATATCGATTCTGATGATCCGTCCGCAGTAGCCTATTAGAGTGTAAATTATGCGGGTGTTAATTCTGTGATTGTAAGAAAGTCAGTTAAGTATAAAGACTATTCTAGAAATATTATGTACCTAATGTATTGTATAGGGTTAAGTCTTTTTTGGAACAAATTATTCAAATTACAGGTATTGTTTGGACCTTTTTGCGAAATTCCGCATCTCATCCCATACCACGCCAGTCTTTGAACTCCAAGGTAAAAATAAGCAATAGGCTATTTTTCGGTATGTAAAATTTTCGATTAGTAGGAAAAGGCAATGTAGTTCAGGAACATAATATACGAATATCACGAGCAGTTCCTGGGATTTATTTTTCATATCTGGTTTGGTCATAGACCTCCCAATAGCGAGCAAGCCAAAGGATTAAGAGATCTACTTAGTATGCAGCAGCAAGAAATCGAATGAGCACCCAGAATTTAATGTTTTAATCCTTACAATTTATGGACAAAAATACCCATGTTTCAATAACTTGAAATATCCCATATTCCATAACCTTCATAAAATTAGGTTACTAAATTTCTCAAAAAATGAAAGTAAATTGTAATCTAAGCATGCACGTGCTATAAATGAAAACTGAAATATCTTCAACTAACATTTTATCTATTATTTATAGTATTTGGCAGTGTTTGTCTAGTTGTATTCATTTATTTTTGCCGTGTTTATGGTGTAAGTAGTCCTCTCATTATTCTACTGATGAACCGTGGTAAATATTTGGATCGTTTACTTACCTTCTTCATTCTTTTTGTACCTGCAACCTGCAACAATCCTGATTGGTCTTGGCTTCAAGGTCTAATTTGGTAATCAATAGCATAAAAACTGAACACGTAGGTTTCCCCAAAAGACGTCAGCTCGTAGTCAGTGCTATCACCAAAAATTGGTATGGATTTGAAACCTTTTATAATGTAAGTTTTTGTCATCCGTCCAATGACGAAAGAAAAGAAAAAACTTCATGTATTGTCGTCAAAAAGTCTTCGGAATCTAATGGTGCGTTCATGCTACGCGAATCGAGCACGAGCCGAGCAACGAACGAACCTACAACGAGCACGATGCGTATCGTATCCCTTTGTTCGTGAAAAAACTGACAAATGCGCTCGTTCGAGGCTCGCTCGGTTCGCCAAGCATGGACGCACCACTAGGTGGGTTATTCTTTTTTATTAAATAGTCATAGCACAGAGGTAATGGTATAATAATATCTTTCTTAATGGTTCTAATAAGAGGCGAATCCAAAGAACATACGAGTGTTTATTACCGTAGGTTTTAATTTTGTTCCACGTGAATGTAATTCATATCTGAATGTCTCAAGGATGTGCCGGCAATTGGCACATTATCCCAGCTTGACTCCAGCGTCTGTTGATTCTTAGAAAATAAAAACAAATTGGCTCACTATCGATTTTATTTACACGTGCCTTTCCAACCTGAATTTGACTATGCCTTTATTCATCTATTTTTTTTTATTAATTTTGCTTTGTTATTTGGGATTAGAGAAGATTGAGATGGTTGGAAGTAATATTATTATGGCCTACACGTCTTTACTTGTTTAATCTGCTTTATCTGCTGATCTTAAATTCAAATATTTGGGATAAATGCATTTTTATGTAACTAATTCGGCAAACCAGGCGGGCCGTAGAATACAGTCTGCCTCTTTTTTGGTAAGCGGTTACAGTCACAGAGTACTTTTTATAACTGCCAAGTTACCTTACTCACGTGTAGGAACACATCATTCAGTTATTGGGCTGCGGTATTCTGTAAGCTGCTGTTTTATGCTTTACCTACATAAAACCATACCTTCGGTTACATCACTTCTGTCACGTTGAGATTATGATCAAACCTCGGGAGAATCACATTTATTTGGTGGTCAAAAATGTGACATTCGGTACAAAGGCATTGCCCCGGTGCAACTACGGTACCTACGGAACCACCGGCGCGGCGGCGGCGGCTCAACGCTGAAAGCTAGCCTATATCTTCTTTATATATAAAATTCTACTGTACGTGTGTATGTCACTGAATTCCTCCTAAACGGCTGGACCGATTTGAATGATTTTTTTTGTTTGGATGGCGCCCTGGATGGTTTAGATTCACAAATCAGCCCGGCAGATAGCGCTGCAGTCGGTATTTAGGTTATATTATCGACTGCAGCGCCATCTGCCATCAGTGACAAACACACGTACGGTAGAATTTTATATATAAAGATAAGTTCTAGGTCGTATAAAATTTGGCGGTCAAACTTCCCGGATAACTACGGTATCTACAAACTAGGCCTTATCTGTCGAAAAGTATATGAAGTCGATCGTCAAATGTTTTTTTCTTATTGAGAAAGGTATTTGACCAATGTTTACGCTCCAAATGTACTCATAAATACAAATGAAATATCCTCAAAGCAATTGCTTGAAATGCCGACACTATCTCAACGCCAGGCGGAATTAATCATGTTTTCATCGGAAATGTCGTTTGTTGAAAAAAAAAATTGGCAAATGACTTGGACGATAAATATGTGTACTGGCATATTTGTAAGATCTAACTCCTCCATACTATATTTGACATGACGAAGCTTATCAAAATGAGATGTACCTACTAAATCCATTCCCAAAATGAGACCAACTTAGCGAGACAAACATTTTATGATCATAAAGAAATTATGATAAGCTAAGTGGAAAAATTTCATTAGCTTTAAGTATAAATGTAAAAGTTTCAGTATCAATCTTTAATCGTAAATAAATGTATTTATTCATGTTTATTAAAGTTTAACATTTTAAAAGATAAAAATTAAATTCAATTTACTGCGTTTTATTTTATTTGGTTTAAATTTTATTATTTCTACTTGAGTCATTTAAATCAATACATCCATTACGTCCATTTTAAACTTTTTTTTTTACTTTACTTAGTAAATCAATTACTCGCCTTACAGCATTTCAAAGGATCATGGCGAGATTTGTACAAAAAAATAAAGATTTTTATAGACGTTGGAATGTCGTTATAATTGATCCTTGGTGCCTAAGGAACAACTTGAGCCATTTAAAATATTTTTAGAACCCCGGGATAAAAATGCGAATTTCTATGGCAAGCCGGCGAATCGCAACTATTTGCGACCAAAACCATTATGTTGTTGTTATGTTTTGCGGGGTTTATAAAATATTTCATGAATATTAATATATTGCTGGTAATGTAATCTCAACATTGGAAGTGATTAAATACCCTCTAAAATGTTTTAATTTTTTTGTACAAATCAATGTATGGAGCTCGCCATGATTCTTTCTATTCATGAAATAGTTGCTTGATAGTTACATTTGAAAAGTATGTAAAAAATACTCGTTTGCGTGTAAGCCACAAAAAGGGCGGAAATATTCAACTTAGAAGTACTTAATTATCAATTTGGCAACATATAGAAAACTAAAAATAAAAAATATGTTTTTAAATTCATGTTCCAGAACATATATTTTCGAAGTAATTTTTTTTGTTTCCGATTTCCGAAATGGCAAAATACATTTCGGAAATCGGAAACAAAAAAAAATTGAGGGTAACAGCCATAGAGTGAAGATACCCTGTCTACGGTAACAGCAAATAAGTTATCTTACGTCGAATAGTGAGTAGACTTTACAAGGAAATAACATCAAAATAATTAAATTCCACCTATATGAACCATAAAAAAATCGGTCATCGAAACTACTCGACTATTCGTTTATTATGTAAGTAAGTCGATCACGAACCGAATGGAGTCATATTGCTGGAATATAACGGTTAATAGAAATTCAAATTTGGATTCAAGCAAACATAACGTTTTATCTATAATTCATTCGTCCGTGAAACGGTTTCGATCCTTGCGTTCTCGTTCCGAATCCATTTTGATCCTTTGCTCCATGTTTTTCTACCAAAATAATCTTTTAGTTACACGATTTTGTATCCTAAACAGTAAGTGATAAGAGCTGTAGGTACATTTGGCAATCTCGTTAATAAAATGGTTTTGAAATAAATGTTATATCAGTTATATTCAGATTTTATATGCACCGCGGTCGTGCCGTTTGCACCACTTTTAAATGTTTGTTCAATGAGACGTTTTCTTTCCATAAAGTTTTATAGAGTTGATTGAAAATACCTGTCAAATCGTGTAATTAAGGTTCAAATTAGTTCGAATTATCAACAGTTTGACAGATATTTTCAACCAAACTATAAAACCCTATGGAAAGAAAACGTCTCATTGAAAATGGACCGTTTTAACATTTAATTATTATATTTTTATTGATCACATCTAATCACAAAATTATACCTAAGTAACCTTACACAATTTAGGCCCAGAAGCCTTCCAATTAAAAAATCCTAGGTAATTGTCTTTATTATTTAACAAATAGCTTAAGCACAGTTCTTGAAAAAATTGCCATACAAATTAGTTAGGCGTAGTATAGTAGGTACCGCGGGTAAAAACATATTAAAATTCACATCGGATATCATTCAAATTCACCCTTCAAACAAAATAACAGAACATATCGTTGCCCTATTTCTTTTATTGAACACAATGCTAAATCCTTATAAATAAAAGAACTACATTTTACAAACAACAAGGTATTGCGTATTTACACAAAAATGGATGCAATTCGAAATTCAAACGGATTATTTTAATAGAAACGTCACCAAGCTAATAGTGGGAACACCGTTATTAGGGCAGTAAGGTTTTCAAAAATATTGATATATCGATAGCGATATATAAGGTCCTAATAAATTAGTGAATTTCCTCTTGAGGGATGAATGTATGAGGGTCATTAGTAATCAAAAAATAATCCGTGTTTTTTTTTTAGATAAATGGTTAAATTAATACTTGTACTGATATTTAGTTCAATTTCGGAATTTTGTTTTATTCCCACAGATTATTTTTCTAATATTACTTTTTGATTACTAATGACCTATACATTCATCCCTCAAGAGGAAATTCACTAATTTATTAGGACCTTATATATCGAATTAAGTCGATATTGATATATCGGTCTAGGAGGCCGAAAAAAACAGTATTTGGTATTGTATCAGCCTGCTTCCTAATTTGAGTTGTAGTGGATCCGGCCCTTAAAGAGACATTCAGAAGGAACACTTGTTGCCACGATATGTTGAGTTTTTCGATATTGATATATCGATATCGACGATACGCCGATAAATATCTATATTTTTAGGATTCATATCGATATTTTTAAGATTCCCGATATATCGTTGCATCCTATTATCTTATCAATATAATATTTTATCAATGCATAAAACTGTGGCATTTCGCGGATGTTTTAAATTTGCTGCCACTCGTTGTTGGAATGACCTACCACCACCATTGCGAGCCCTGAAAACGGTATATACTTTTAATAAGCATTTTAGGTTGCACCTCATGAAAATGCAAAAAGATTAAACTTACTATTTCTATTTCTAATTTTGCTGTGTATCGAATTCTTTACAGGTTACTTGTAGACATTGGTGTAGTTATGTAGTAAAATAGGTAAAATGAATACTCACCAAACATTATGCTCGATGTGCAATGGTGATAGTCTCCATAAAACGATTTCTTGTACATGCACTAGCGTAGCGTTTTATTCTCTTTGCACGCACTTGTCTTGTCACATGTATTCATAAATAACCTCGTCTTTTTGACAACATGCTTCTATTGTATTTCTCAATGTAGTAGTTTTAAACATGGTTTTAGCAATACGAATTGTCAAATATGTACTTAGTTTAGTTATTTTTTTAGTTTTTGATGATGTGGCACCACGTGCCAAACTTTTTTTTATTTTATTTTTAAAATGGGTACTATGGGTAGTACATGCATAGTGCAGTGCCGTGTTTACCGACCGACCATAGATTATAAATATCGTGGCGCGGCGTGGCTGGTCGGCTCGCACTTTCACTATGTATGCTTCATTGTTTTTTTTTTTTGATTTTATTTGTTAATTGTATACCGTCCGTACTGTGTCACTGTATGTTCGTGATGTCATGGACGTGGGCCTCGACTGAAAACCAGCGCGAGGGTTAGTTTTTCTTACTAACCTGAGCATATTGCTGAGTCGAGACCTATTCCTGGCATCACGCAACATTGCATTTTTGTGTAGTTTTTAATTGGTTTTGTTTGTTTTCTTTAATTCTTGTTTTTTGTAATTTCTACAGTCTAATGTAATGTTGTGTGTTGTCCTGAATAAATCTTTTTCTTTCTTTTTCTTTCTATTATACCACGTTCTACGAATGTACGAATACGATCGCGAATCACTGAGATATTTTGTTCTACGACGGTAAAATCAATGAAAACTTGAAAAAGAATCAAGTTTCTCGCATCATGCTGTGCATCCACCGTAAATTAAATTATCGTGCAACGGAAGATCAAATTGTGCACGAAGTTTACAAATATAACTGTTGAAAGCTGGACCTATAACCATGAATACAATCTATAATTAAGACTTTGTTATGACTGACTCAGTGCTGTACAGTCTCGCACGCAATGATAATAAATAAGTAATTTTAACTATCTATTTTGTACCAAAAAAGGTCATCATAATTCGGCTGGTGTTGCAACCTTCAAAAGGCTAAGGTGACCCCTTAACACCACCAGTTAGACCGTATGCGATGGCCGTATGACCGTATGCTTGTTTGCTAAAGTAAACAAAATAGATGATAAAATAGAGAAGGAAAAGAAACTAGCTGACTGAAAATGCAGGGTGCATTTTCATTCGCGTTCGTTTTTTTTTTGAGCAGAAACCTAGTTCTTTTTCTAAAATAACAGTAGGTAAGATACTCCTTATGAAATCAGCTATCTGTCAGTCAAAATCCCATAAAAATCGGCCTATCTGTTTCGGAGATTAGCTGGATCAAACAGACAGGTAGACAAAAATTATAAAGAAAAACAAACAATAATGCTAGCATAAAATAATAGTTACAATTAAAAACCAAAAATTTGCTTAGGTGTGTGTCAAAGTTACATTGATATCATATATGCTACAAAATGGGGTCCGACTCAGCATATGTTGTAATAACTATGAATAGCTACCACAACGCTGATCTTCCGTCGGAACCATCACATCACATACTACGTACAGTATCTTAGTTCCATGAAACAAAGAGTCCAGTAACATTTATTAGTCTCGAGAATTAGGATTAATAATAAATATAAACCTATAGAAAAGGTTTTAAGTACAACATTACAAATTAGAAGCAATCACGAAACTTTTACCAATAACAGGGTATATATAATAATAACAATTCATAAATGCAAAAATACAATAATTGAATACGACAAATACAATAATTTAAAAAATATTTATTAAAACACAAAATAAGCTTAGGCATTAGCGGACGGGGAAAACAGAAATGAGTGAGCCCGACTCTACAAAATGGAAATTTCATTTCTGAGATCTTCAGTGTCTTTCTGGTGTTCCAAATATACTTCTTAAGTGTGGCCCTGAAATTTAAACTGAAACTTTACAAACTTGAAATTTTTGGAATAGATGCTTGAATTTTATTTATTGGTAGAGATTCTACACGACGTTCTACACGACTGTACAGTAATATTTTTAATTTGCTGCTCAAGCATTTGTAAGTATGCATCGGTTCAAAAGTTTTACGACTCTCGTGTCGAGTGCACTATGGTGTATAATGTCAACTTATGAATCAAAGGTAGTGTATTCAGCTTTAATTTTGTTTCAACCACGTGGAATCATTTAAGTTTTTTGAACGGAATAAACAGCCACGGTGTTGTGGGTACGCACAGTTTATTTATTTTTTATTATTATTTTTTGTTCATGTAATTTCATTACCTATTTCTTTATTGTATTATTGTGTTCCTTTTTATGTACAGTCGAGGACATAAATATGTATACACTTTTTGAAATTCAAAAGCGATTTTCTCGCATGTTTAACATTTAAGTGTTAAGCTGTTACACAAATCATAATAGTATATGTTAGAAGATTCTGCCTTTATAATATCTCATAATTTCAATCAGTAGTTTAAGAGGAAACCGTTGTTGAATTTTACTAATTGTATACATATTTATGTCCTCGACTGTACCTATTTGTATTTTGTGCGTTGTGTTTTGGTAGAAATAAAATAATTTTCTTTCTTTCTTACAACGTTCCGATGGTAGGGGCACAAGGCGGCTGAGACCAAAGTCCACTTCTCTCGGCGGTTACACTGTAGACCATAAACTTTTATGGGATGGGATTTGATGGGATATTTGCAATTGAAGTATCACTCGATATGGTAGTTAGATTGTTGAGATTGCTGGCAATTCTTAGTCTCGGCAGTGAAATCTAATTATTGTGGCGATCACAATAGATCTAGCCTGCTTGCAGCAATACAAGTTCTCACGTAACGAAACTTTAATGGTGTCGTGGCGACATCAACGATTGAACCGTGTTTTTTATTACATATTATAATCTAATGCGTCATACTTGTGAACAGGTGCTGCTTGTGAGAGCTGGTCTGCTTTATTTATTTATTGCAGGCTCGTCTCAGCAAATGCAACCTTCCGAACCGGTATTAGATTCAGACTTTTCATAAGTGCCTGCGAAGGTCTATTTGAATAAATGATTTTGAATTTTGAATTTTGAGTGAAGGATTGAAAAACGATCCTATAGACAAATCGTTGAGGCACATTTTGAAAACTTTTCACGGAAAACCTTCTAAATACCTAGTTGAAGTCGCTACGACACCGTTGAAGTCTTCCAAATCTTTACATGCCCAGTTCATCACAAAAATATAATTTTCGTATTTATATCTCTTCGCCCTTGTAGAATAAATTCCTGAAAGGCGAGGCGTTTTTATGCTTTTGTTTGTTTGTATTGATCGGATTATCTTGTAATCTGTTTACGATCTGAATCGTTTCCATGATTGAGGGCGGATTAAAAAATGTTACCTTGTAGTTTAATGTTTTTATCACAGTAGTTAGTTTCAAGGTCGGCAGCAGTCTAATGGTGGCGGTGACTACTTGTCATTAACTCATTGGCTCGATGTCATCAATTGTTATAATAGGACGCGCGTCCCTCGCGAGTAACGACGGGTTAAGTGAATCCATGTCTGTTATACGGGGTGGAAACGGCAATAAATGAAACCACGTAAAGTACTCTTAAATATGATCAACTTTTACTATGGGACCAACTTCGAAATCGCAATTTTTTGCGATTTCGTAGTTGGTCTCAGAGTAAAAGTGGGTGGGCCGCGGGGTTTGACCCTGCCATTGGAAAATTCATAATCCTTTTTAAGAGTCCACGAGAATCAGCCTTTTGCTATATCTCTAAAACTAGACGGTTAAAATCAAATTTTTTTTAATCTGTGGGACGTTAATCTCAAGTAGATAAAAAATACCGATATCCTGATTTTGGATTGGCTCTTATTAAATAGGTCCACGGTGGGTCGTAAAGCATACAACGTGTTAAGCTAGTTGGAGGCCTCAAAACTTAACACTTGGTGGACCACTAGCCTACCTAAAAATCCGCAGTGGGCACGCGTGGTGGAGTATTTATCCATCCTCATTTGTGAAAGTTTGTTTGGTTTGGTTGGTTAACTTGAGTTAGAGCTTCTGCTTAGCACTTTAGGCCACAGTGACTCTTAAGAGCAGTCTATCCGCCATACTTTTCATACAAAAGCTGATGATGGCGTTGTTAAACATTTTTCGTTAGATGTTTTAAACAAATTGGTACCTATAACCTATCTTGTGCACTATATCTAGCCGTGTATCTGGGCAAAAATAAAAAAAGTGTGAAACAAATTCAGTAAAAGGACGGGTAAAAGCCTCCGAAAGACAGCGATTTCGCACAAATTTTACCTGAAATTTGGCCATATCCACATGTACATATTTTGACCAGCGGGCGGGGAGCTTTTCCGCCAATGCGTCAACTTGGGTATCCAAAGAGGAAACGCTGCCAGCCTTCTGGGAACCTTGCCGTTAATCGGAAGCAGCGGCAGGCTTGAGGAAGTTTTCTATGTATAGATTGTATTTTGTACATATTTCTTGATTATGAAATTATAATTGAAAAGTAAAGAAAACACCCAGATATCAGGCTTGCAAATGTATTGGAGATTCTAAATGACAAACTTTTTTTTCACATACTTGTAAGATTTTTTCATAAGAAGTATACTCCTGGAACAAGTTTTATGATATGCTAAATCATGAATGACCTAGCGAAGCGGCCGCGAGTGATCAGCGGAATTTACCGATTGATAACCGACGGCTCTGATGCAGTCTCTCTTTTTTTCGCAGTCAAACATTACGTTGGATGAAAGTACAAGCTTTTAGGCTATGCTTGCGTTGAAGTTGCATTGGCCATGAAGGACCCCTTAAATCCTCTTCATACCACTTTTCAAGAATTGAAGAGCAGGTGAGTTATACAACTGGAACCGCAAGGGTGTATAGGCAACGGTATCCGCTAACCATCACGCGGACCGTGCTCGTTTGCCAACTTGTTGTTCTGGTGGTGGAAATTACTGATAACAATTCACACGGGGTCAATGACAGTTATAGTTAAACTTACCTAAGTATTATAATAAGTCCAGAAAGTTGTAAACACTCTCATAGAACAATGTGGATGTTACATCACTAGTGAAATTATAATGTAGGTCGGACCATTAGCACTTGCAGTTCACAATGAACTCTTTTAAATTATAGCTCGTAAAAATATCTGGCGCCCATTATAAAAAGAAGATCTACAGCGATGATTAATCACGAGCTAAAATCGTAATTTTTTGTAATATTTTTAGTTTGCGGCGAAGTTTATAGGCTAATCAAAAAGCTAATAAAGCAGTCGTTTTTCTGTCTGTTTGTTCCGGCTAATCCCGTAACGGCTGGACGGATTTTGACGGGATTTTTACTGGCAGAAAGCTAAGGAGTAATTTAGGCTACTTTTAAAAAAGTATTTAGGGTTGCGCGCAAAAACATTAAAACCGGCTTGAACAGCGGGATCAGCAAGTTTTTAAGATAAGTGAAATTATTATTTGTGAGACCCCTCTTCGACGAATACGTCAGCCCAGATTTTCCGATAACCAAGACAAAGACTTTTCAAATTAGGTCACGCATGACAAAAATCTCTTTTCCTAGAAACATAAAGTACATAACATTTATTTCAATACAGTCATAATCTGGAGCAAGGTCAGAATATAATATGTATTTTATTCTAAATATTCGTCACAGATCAAAAACCATTTTCTTTTATCATAATTTATTATTTTTTGCATAACGTTCGTGGCCCAAATGTGTAGAGGCCTAATTGTTGTTGCATACAACTGCTCGCGTATATTTTGTATGAGTTATTATAGCAGCTAAATTATTATGGTTTTGGCAGTATGGTACCTAGTTAATGTAGTAGGTTAGTTAGTGTAAAAGCGTGCCGACATTTTTGAGTACCACATGAAGACACTGCCACTTAAAAGCTGACCCGACCGATAGTCCAAACTACGACATTTCCTGGCCCCCGATTCTCGCATTTTCAAAATTGACTTGAATTAGATACCTATTTGACGAAAAGCATGGTAGATAGTGTCAACAAAACGTAACGAATTTCATTCATCCATTTTGCAATATTGATATTGATAGAGCGAGAATTGGCCCTGTCGTTTCAACAAACAAAGCACTTTAATTTTTCCCGAATTGTCCATTTTCCGGGCAACTTTGTTTTTTGCCAATTGATCACAGGCTAAGGCTGTTTTTCCACCAGAGCTATGCTGCGAGGATGTAATAGCTAAGCTGTGAAACTATGTGACCGTTTCCACTGATACTAAGCTATGTAGCGGTGCAAGTAAGATGTGCTACACGGATGTGCTATGAAGATGCGCTGCCGTAAAGTAGCTGCGCGAGGAAGATGCGCAGCTCGAGCTATGCGATGTATCGATAGTAGGGAAGCAGCGAGGGCGGCGCGGTGTGGGGAGAGGCGCTCACGCGTCCTGCCGTGCCGGCGACTCGGCTGCTCTGCACATAGCTACACCCATAGATAATACACTATACTATGGCTACACCACTCGCGACCATCCATAGCACGCATCCATATAAAAAACATATCTTAGTTGAATCCGTTTCCACCAGTGCTAAGCTATGTGCACAAATGAATATGATTGTTGGATATCAAACGCATCCATAGCAACGTAGCATAGCACATCTCTGGTGGAAAAGCACCCTAAAGGTGATAAGCATACGAAGTTTTTTAAGGAAACTGGGTCTCAAGTGAGACCACAAGTGAGACTACCGTAACTGACTAATAGGTGCTTAGCGATATATTTAGATAGTGATGGCCTTCAGGTGCTTCAGGTAGGTACTAACTACAGGTGGTGGCCAGTCAGGTAGGCACTACACTACCTACTTACTATTTTTAACCGACTTCAAAAAAAAGAGGAGGTTCTCAATTCGGTTGTATTTTTTTTTTTTTTTTTTTTTTTTTTTTTTTTTTTTTTTTTTTATGTTTGTTACCTCATAACTCCGTCATTTAACAACCGATTTGGAAAATTCTTTCTTTATCTGGAAGGGTACACTTCCCGTTTGGTCCCATTGTCACCATCAGGATTTGATTACTTCTTAGTGTACTTTGAAGTCGGTTTAAGTTTTTTGTAAAACAGTCCAATTATGTCTTGCTCATTCTTTATTTCTCTTTACTTATTTTTTTAAAGCAGTTCATGTTCTTAGGGAAAGCAATATAGCTAATGTTTTTTTTTCGAATTCCCGGAGTACCTAGATCTTATACAATTCATCAATTCTGAATCTATAATGAGTGTTTATTTTACCAACAAAATATTGGTATTACATAGGATTTGCCGAGATTTCGAAAAAAAAAGTTGTCACTATATTTTTCTTTGTTTTTTTATTATGTTCTGTCATGTTTGTCTTATTAAAATAAACCTAACCCATAATATAGATGAGGGGTTTATCTTAATGAAACCAATCGTTATTAATCTCTTCTTATATTCCGACCACTATATTAAATAAACACAAGTGACTCTCTCGGCACCTCCCATAGGGATGTCCCTCCATAGATTATTACAATAGATTTCCATAGATAATAAAAGAAACTAAAACTATAAAGAGATGTGCAATCTGTTTTTGATACTTTCATTATAAATTAATTCTTAACAGTCTAAAGCTCACATAAAATGTTAATCCTCATCTATCTAAAAAAGTGGTTCACCGAAAAAACAATCATTTAAGAAAGCAGGAAAACACGCAACCTATTTTAAATTTCGCAAGGGGAATTCCGTGTAACATAAATTTGAAATGCTGTTATGTACAGAGTCCAAGTGGTGTATTTATACATCCAGACAGTGCAGTGTGAAGGGATTTGTGCGCTTCTGTATAATCTTAATACCGTTGATGTGTTAGTAGGATGTTTTTGAGAGCATTAGACTAGTGGTTGAGGAAAATTGGGTTTTGGGAATTATTTTACTTGTTGTAATCCTCGAGACACTGTTCAGTTCAAGGTTTATGTATTTTTGGTAGAGATAATAATATAAGATGTATATTAAAGGAAATAGAAAAGGCTTCGTGGAAATTTGTATAAATAATCTTATTTCTTTTCAGTTATAATTGCTTACTGTTTTTATTTCTATTTTTCTTCATGACTTTTTCTGTATTAGAAATATTCCTATCACATTTGATGTTATTTTAACCATAGAGACCAATTGAAATCATGGATCCACCACTGCTATCGGGTCTTGGAAAGAATCATAGAGACCAATTGAAATCATGGATCCACTACTTCTATCGGGTCTCGGGTAGAATCATAGAGACCAATTGAAATCATGGATCCACCACTGCTATCGGGTCTCGGGTAGAATCATAGATACCAATTGAAATCATGGATCCACCACTAGGGATGGGCAGGGAAAGAAAAATATTGGGAAGAAAAGAAAAATACGGGAAAAGAATGGAAAAATACGGAAAAGAATGGAAAAATACGGGAAAATTCCCAAACGGCGGGAAAATACTCAAAAGGCTTTATGATCCTCAAAAAAAATATTTGTTGATGCTTTTGATTGTTATTTTAATCATACTCGCTGTTGTATGTACCTACATCACCTACGCGCGGACCTACGCGGACCTTGGAGGAAGTTATCACACTTTTTTTTATACTACCTAGGTAGCAAACAAGCATACCGCCCGCCTGTTGGTAAGCGGTTACCGTATCCTATGGACGCTTGCAACACCTCCCTCGGGACCCGGGACGGGCTATATAAGCGTCGTACATGTGCACACGTGCTATTTCTGCACGAGACCGTCTGTCCGACTGTCCACCGACTGTCCACCGACTGTCCACCACAAACCTTACACCCCAAAACGTCGCATTTTTTAAAAACAACGCAACTTTTTTTTTTATTGTTTTTTTATTGTTTGATATGAGTATGACCCTAATTTACCCTTAAGAAATCATGTTAAATGTTATTCTAACGATTTGGTAAAGGTATTTCTCGCTATATACGCAAAATCTACTAAATATGACCATTTGAGTATTTTCCCACCCAATGGGAAAATTCCCGGGTTCTTTCCCACTAAATTGGAAATTTACTCGAAGTTGGGTTTATTCCCGGGAAGAAACCCAACCCTATCCACCACTGCTATCAGGTCTTGGGTAGAATCATAGAGACCAATTGAAATCCTAAAGTTGATGTCATCTTTTCACTCAGGTAAAATCATGGGGCAAAGTAAGTTAAATATTTAGATATAATAGGTAGGTAGGTCTGTGGTTAAATGTGTATTTTTTATGCGATGATTCATACTGCCTGCATTTATTTCGTGTGTGCATTTGGACCAAAGTTCAAGTGTATACTGCTCTGGAGATCATCATGCGGTTTAGTTATGTCAATATTTATAGATATGTATGCCTGTCTGACTGTCTTTTTATATAGTATCTACCAGGCTTAAGAAAGTGTGTTTTAGGGTCAAATTATTGAGAAAAATAAGTTGTTTGTTATATTTATGTATTTTATTGGGGAAGTAATATTTTATTCTAATTACTAATTTTCAGGAATCTACTACTACATAGTAAACAATCTGGGGCCCAAGTCTGCCATTTCAATTGTGTTCCAATGATCTTTCAGTGGTGTCAAAATTGTGCCATAATGACACTATTCTGTTAGTAAGTAAGTCTACTTACTGTACCAAAACTGTAAAATGTCACAAGTTCATTGGAACACAATTGAAACAGCAGACTTGGCCCCCTGGTTTCGAGGAATGGAGCCTGGAATAGTATCCAATCTGACAACTCAAAATCTGTGCAAAATTTCTCTTTTTTTGGAATAATTCTGTTTACTAAACATTTTCATCTGACAGGTGATAATTTGTAGCAAAAAACATGTCGTATTCGATTTACTAAAAAATAAAAAAAAACGCGGGCAGCGTTTTCAAGGTATTTTACCAGGGTCTGATCTATCCAGGTATGTACCAAGTATCATTAATTTCCGTTCGACCATTACCTAGCTGGGTGGTAACAACAGCATTTATCCTATTACTAGGATAGTATTATTTATCCAGTTTGTGTAATTCAAAATACGGGATCCAGATCCACAAATACAGTGATTGTAATAGAAATGTTAACAAATTAATGAGTTTACACTAGATCTTCAGCCAAGCAATGACTCAGTATACCAAGAGACATTTCCGTCAAAATATTAAATGAAATAAAGCAATAAAGCGCTGTCCTCGCTAAATGTGGAAGCGCTCGCCTTGCCGCCATATTGTGCGTTCAATGAACTAACAGTCAAATTGTTTACTTTATTTTACACGACCTGGTAATCAAATTTTAACTGTTGTCATGTAATGAGTTATTATTTGGATTATTTCGCTGAGGGTTGTGGAAGATTTTTGTATACTAGTTGTCTCCCGCGGTTTCATCCGCGTTCCAGGGATAAGAAGTAGCCTATACCAATTTGGGATAATGTAGCTTCATATTAGTGAAAGAATTTTCAGAATCAGATCACTAGTTACGAAGATCACCTCTTACATCCAAACTTACAAATTTTACCTCTTTCTACCACACTCATAATGAAGTTGTCAAACGTTGATTAGCTAAAATTCTGGTCTTTATCTGACACGTGACATTTGGTGATCGAAAGAGTGAAACGGAGGACACTATTACACTGATTTAGTTATAAAGCGATTATGAATAAGGGGGTTAGTTTATAAGAAACTTGGTATTCAAAAATCAAAATCAATAAGTTATTTATTCAGTTAAGGCCCTGATAAGCTACTTACGAACGATACCGATGACTATACCATCATACAAGACTCTGGCAAGAATCTCGGCAAGTAATTAGTACACGATACTAGACATGTGTCTAATGTGTCTTAAAATCATGTGATTGTACTCATGATAACAAACAACTTTCCCAAAGAAACAAATAGGGATAAATAACTAAATTAAATAAAAGCTGTTGGTGTATTCATATTCTTGTTCATCATCATCATCAGCCTATAATGGCCCACTGCTGAGCACAGGCCTCCTTTCACAAATCAGGGTGAAAGGGAATGGGCAGATACTCCACCACGCGTGCCCACTGCGGATCGGTGGAGGTAGGCTAGTGGCCAACCTACTGTTGGAGTTTTTCAAGCCGCCTAGGAGGCATCCAACCAGCTTAACGACTATCACAATTAAGTGATAACCGGGACCAACGGCTTTACGTGCCTTCCGAAGCACGGAAACGCTCGATTTGAAATACCACTAGGCGGTCACCCATCCAGGTACCGACCAAGACAGACGTAGCTTAACTTTGCCGACCGATTAAGAACGGCTAATCATGCTACACCACGAGCGCTTCTATTATCTATATTCTTGTTAGGTACTAAATATTATGGACTCATGTGCTAATTAAATTAAAAAAAATGTTTCTTTGGGAATGTTGTTTGTTATCATGTCATTATATCTAAGTATCGTTTACTAATTACCAGTCTCCCTATATACATAATAATATGCTCATATAATGTCACTTAGCCAGGGGGGCAAGTACCGAGAGAAGAACCATAATTATTCTGCTGACAAAAATAAACCAAGGCCGGGGCATGCCACGTCTTTTCTTTACTGTGTTTTGTTCTGTTCTTCACCACAATCTTTACATGATGTGGCCGAAATTGGAAACCACTAAGAAATGAAGCGCTCGTGGTGTAGCATGATTAGCCGTTCTTAATCGATCGGCAAAGTTAAGCTACGTCTGTCGTGGTCGGTACCTGGATGGGTGACCGCCTAGTGGTATTTCAAATCGAGCGTTTCCGTGCTTCGGAAGGCACGTAAAGCCGTTGGTCCCGGTTATCACTTAATTGTGATAGCCGTTAAGCTAGTTGGATGCCTCCTAGGCAGCTTGAAAAATTCCAACAGTAGGTTGACCACTAGCCTACCTCCACCAATCCGCAGTCGGCACGCGTGGTGGAGTATCGCCTAGTCCCTTTCACCCTCATTCGTGAAAGGAGGCCTGTTCTCAGCAGTGGGACATTATAGGCTGATGGTGAAGAAACTAATACAAATTTTAAATAAAAATATGTGCCAAGGCATAATGCATCTTGATTCTTGACTAATAAATAATCATCTTATCTAATACAGCATACCTATTTTGCAATACCTAGGCCCTTGTGAATTTGGCAGCCGACCGCATACGTATTATGACTCATGCGCAACTATTAATCACTATAATTCATCTTTAAGCTCTATTATGTTGCACAATTTACTTTTAAATAGAGTTTAGTTGAGAAAGTGCTGCACAAAACCGAGGAATCTAGTTAAAATTATATACATTACTAGCTGCCCCCGCGGTTTCACCCGCGTTCCCGGGATAAGAAGCGTATGTCCTTCTCCATACCATAGGCTATCTGCATGCCAAATTTCATGATGATCCGTTGAGTGGTTGAGGCGTGAAGGCGTAACAAACAAACAAACAAACTCACTTTCGCATTTATAATATTAGTAAGGAAGTAAGGATTTTCATTTATTTTTAAATAAAGGTCATTAAAATATTTATGACTGATAAATCGTTACGATGAAAGTCTCATCTCTCTATACTCTACTGTGCTCTTATAAGATAAACTACAAAAAAGTGATATAGAAGTAAATGTAGACGTTGTGTAATACTGCAAGATTGCTTGCCTAAAGAGAGGTAGAGCGTAGCGTTGAGCATACTCGACTGGGAAGTGCCTGAAGTGCCTGAACCCCGCGGCCAAATACTAAGGTTTGTGTTCTTGCGCGTGAGTAAGGTAGCCAGAGCTCATTGCGAAGGGTCGGTAATTCGTGAGACGCTGCGGTAGCTTGTAAAAATATTGCTTGTTCATTCTCCTGTAATATAGCTAATATATTAAATATTTTTTGAGTTATGAAGGGTAATATTACACACGGTGCTGCTCGCCAGTTCTCTTTTCAATTGGCTTGACACGCTGCCGCGTGTCTAGATATATTCTTTGTCAAGACATTGCTAATTTGGTGCAACCATGAACCTCCGTGATTTAAAACGCGTACCCACTTAGCTCCGTTGTCCAAACTTTCCCATCTTTCCCGTTAGCCGTAGACGTAACATACAGACCAACTTTTCGCTTTTATAGTTTGTGTAGTAACCGGTGGTACATACTAACAGTCACTTGTCAAAAGTGCCTGATCTGAATTTAAGTTCGATTACTAATTATTTAATTCCAATGGGGCTCTAATGAATAATTATAATTTTCCTACACGATAACATAATATAGTAAGCGACATTAAACGGTTTCATTTTGCAATTCAAAGATAACAAATATTTTATACAATAAATGCGAATGATAAATAAGAACAGCTGTATAACACTTTCTCTATACATCCTGTATGTACACCTGGAGAGTTTGTTGCGGACACGCTGACAATACTTCTATACTGTAGACATTCCGTTCTAGACAACATGGTAATTTTACATCGGACGATACGATTTTTTGTTGAAGATACTACCCTATCTTTTTATATGTATAGTAGCTAATAATGAGTTTTTTTTATTTTTTACCTTTAATATCGCAATTCGCAAAGTTTTTATATGCCATAAATATGCGTCTACTGAAGTCTCAATCTATTTCTAGCTAAAAGCCAATATGGACCTACCTATCGATTTTAATAAATACGATAAACGACTAACTGAATTAATAATACTCAGCGCAAACTGGTGGGTCCAGAGCTTAAAATAAGGAGGAGAAGCCGACTAACTAACTTATTAACGCACAGTGCAAACCGCTGGGTCTGATCTTGAAATATGCAACAGAAACTGACTAACTAACTTATCAACCCACAGCGCAAACCGCAGAGTCTGAGCTTGAAATAAGCAGAAGAAACTGACTAACTGATTATCAACGCACAGTGCAAACCGCACGGTCTAGAGCTTGAAATTTCACACACAAGTTCTTATTTAACGTTATCTAGCTACTAAGGACGATATTTAAAAATTCTTACCCTGTGAGGGTAAAAAGGTGTTCGTGACTTTTTGGACACTTCTAAATACCTGGTAAGTCCAAATATATAGGCCCTGTTGGGGAGCCTCTAAAATTGAACCTTTAATCTGTCAAATTGACGGCAGTCGTATCGTAAAACTATCATATCGTATCGCTATCTCTTAAGCTTCCAAACAGCAATAAACCCAGTGCACCCGACAGGTCGGAATGACGCAAAACATTTCAGAAATGGGACAGACAGGCACGCGTTCGTATTTTAAGTGCCAGATAATCTTATTACTAACAATAAACATCGATAGGAATAAGGATACTTCCTTTGTTTGCGGTTTCAAAATATGATTCGTTATATGAGATCGCAAATAAATGAGCGGAACTAATTTATGATCTATTTTGTCAAAAGTTAAGATTGGCTTTATTTTACAGAAAAACTAGCTGCACGCAAGGATGACCGTTAAGTGACAATAATACAGAATGTCTGCTATTTCATAGTACGTCAGTTGCATATCTTAACCGCAACGTATCTAAATTAATTATATTACGTCACATTTTATTTGCCTCATAATAGAGGGAGTATTTTCGTTCTTGCGTCATCAGTGTGTTTAATATAATCAGTCAAATTTTGTCGTGTATGTAAAATGGGTTCCTCATTGAGACATCGTTGACATGAAATTACCTCATTTTTCTCTGTCTATTTTATCGCTCTGTCTACATTTTCATCACCTCTTAGATTCAACTCAAGTTCAATTTAGTTGAAGATTTAGTTCCTAATTTGTTCTATAATGCCCGGTTCCTATAAACAAAAAATACGCGTCGACTTGTAAACCTCCGTTTTTTCGTCGGTTAAAAAACGAATCGTTTTGTTTACCAATGGTAGGTTTTTTTATTGCCAAACAGGGCATATAGATAATTTCGTAAGCTAATTTTACCTGTGATAGCTACCCATAGGATATGTGATAGCTTGCTGGCTTGTTTATTTCATGTTCCCATAGAGGCGACTATCCTTCTGGACGTTTTAAATTCTTTGATAAATAATAAACAAGTGACAAACGAGATCGTTCCTCAAAGTGCTGTTTAAATCAGGTAATTGGTCCAGTGTTTACTCAGTTTTTATTTACATAAACCCAATTAAACCCATTACCTTTTTGCTTTAAAAAACTTGTTTACTTATCTGTTGCCAGGCTGAAATTAACTTTTTGTGCAAATCTCCTTCCGTCATTAGCTTTTTTTAAAAAGTAAAAACCGTTCATTGGCTACGCAAAAAGTTGTCAATAGAAGTTTTTGCGCGTCTTCCTCGAACATCAATGTAATTGTTTTCTTTTTAAATCAAATTGTTTTCCCAAGCGTGACAACCTTGATTCTCTTCCTAATTGGCCAGTCACTGGGAGGATTTAATTGTTTAATAATAGTTGTTTTTTTTTGAAAATTTTGGGTCTGCCCAAACTGCTTACGAATATGGTAATTTATAGCTAAATCTTTGTATAGGTACACATAATTTAATCACACACAACAAACAAACAAATGAAAAATCATATTCGCTCTCTCACTTGTCAGGACTTCATAATAATAATAAGGCATAGTAATAAAGTTTAGAAATGGGCAAAAGTCAAAAAACAAAAATGTCAAGAAAAAATATGCTATGTTGTTTCGCCTCAGCCGCTCAGAATCCTTGTTCAACGACTGGTCAATAACCAAGACAGGTGTATTCTTGAAATTATAAAGGCAAGCCTAATAATATCTTGTTTATAACAGAACCCGCAATATTTTGGCGTATGTTTATTTGTACGTGTTTAAACAGTAGGTATATTATTTACTTTGTGATTATAGTAAGGGTTTCAAACGAGGTGGATTTCATCAATAAATAATGAATTTCATACTGCTTATTTCTGTTTTGACTCATCTAATATTATAATATTACTAGTCTGAAGCCATGGGTGATACACCGACGCATGGTCGGTCGAACACAAATATCTTGTACCCTTTCTTGTACCCTATGTCTTCTTCTTCTTATTTTTAAGTTTGGCAACCAAGCCCAATTTAGGCCTCATTTCTGCCAGTGTCGAGTTATATTATAGTTTCCAGTCACAATAAATCACTTTCATAATAAAGTCCTCAGTCAGTCACCGTCCATAAAAGTCATGTTTTACTACAATGGTGGTCATTGTACTAAAACTCTTCACGGACTTTTTGAGACAACTTGAAAAGTCACGATACACATAATTCATGTCATTTCACTTCACTGGTGCACATGGATGATCTTTATTGGGTAAAATACCACCGATATTACACAATAAAACTCAAAATACACAAATTTATGAAAATAAATATGAAAACGCAACGTCACTCTGCAAGTTCCCGCCAAAAAGTCCTCATCTTGTATGTCTTGCCCAGGCCACGCCTATAAGACATGATACCACACTACTTAAATAGTAATAGTATATAAAAGTAACATAATAAACTACAGAATACAAAACAGCTGTAGAAAAAAATTAATTTAAAAAAAACAATTAATACATGATCATATATAGCAAGCGGCACGCTGCATGGCATAGGTGTGCGGGACTTCTTGCTGTTTTGACCAGACATTGGTACAAGAAAAACACGTAATTTCGTTCAGAAAACTGGGTAGCCGTAACATTTACCTATCTATGTTTGTATCGCCCGAGCGCTCGGTGATTCGAATGCATTTCCTGACCCGGTTTCCAAACGACTCGATCCAATTGTTTATTTCTCGTATTAACAAAGTGCTTTAGTATTGTTTATACAATATATCTTTTGTATTTACCTACAATTGGTTATTTATAGGGTCATTTAATCAATTAATTTGATATTTCCTGATCCGTAAGAGTTAGGGAGGAACTTAAACTTTTATCAAATGTTAGTTCCAATTTGCCAGGGCTTAAACTTGTGTAAATCAATGTAATCTTGGTTAGTCATTTCCAAGAATAGCCCAATATTAGCAGATTTCAGAAAAGCTTTCAGAATCTCTCGGCGGCCGCATGGTAGTTACAGTCGAGGACATAAATATGTATACACTAAGTGAAATTCAACAACGGTTTCCTCTTAAACTACTGATTGAACCTATGAGATATTATGCAGGCAGAATCTTCTATCATATATTATTATAATTAGTGTAACATTTTAACACTTGCATTTTAAACATGCAACATTTCATCGCTGAAAATACGGAGAATTTCGACGCAAAAGATATTTTTGAGATTTAACTTACGAATTTTTTATCGGGAATATCAAAGCACTTTTTAATATTCTATTCGGTTAAAATTGTTCTCAAAACCCTCTTCTGTCCACAGTAATTTTTTGTGTCAGGTATTTTTATTGCGTTACGTCATAATCGACTCTCAAAAAAACTAATTTTTGTGAATTTGAGGTAAGACCTCGTCTTAATTCCGAATTCTGCATGCGGAAGATGTAGCGATTGCATTATATGTAGACCTATTCAGTGTTACAAGTGACGTCACATTAATAGGTAAAATTATGTAAGCAAACCCAAGATTTTGAAACAAGCACATGAGACCAACTAGACTAGGAGGTCACGACAGAAATGGTAACGATAAGGTAAATGGCTAAACTCATGTCCATGGGATAAAGGACACCTCTCTGATGCTAAATATGTCGGTCTGCCTGCGCCAAGTGGTTGCGTTATCTAGATATGGCGCCTGAAAAACTGCTTATCGTGACCGAAAAAAAACGATAAGGTAAATGGCTGAACTCGACGTAGAAAGTAAGTGTTAGTTGTACTGATATCAATTTAAAAAAAACTGATCAAATATTCGGTTGCGTTATGTAGATATGGCGCCTGAAAAACTGTTTATCGTGACCGAAAAAAAACGATAAGGTAAATGGCTGAGCTCGACGTAGAAAGTAAGTGTTAGTTGTACTGATGTCAATTTAAAAAAAACTGACCAAATATTCGGTTGCGTTCTCTAGATATGGCGCCTGAAAAACTGTTAATCGTGACCGAAAAATAATAATAAGGTAAATGGCTGATCTCGACGAATCATGGAAGTATTACTAGCTTAGTAATAAAAATCTGTAAAAAAATTTTGGTTGCATTTCTATCTACGTAACATACGTTTCTAAGCGATCTACGTAACAATTATTACTATGAATAATTTGAGTGTTTTACGGTTTCGTGGATTTTGCATTGTCAAAAATATTAAATGTTATCAGTGCCGCCCCCGTCCCTTTATACCCTCCGGCGCCCCGCCTGCACTGATCGGCATTCAGAAGTCAACAGGCAAACATAGATAAGACATTGTTATAAATACTAGCCACGCTCTGAAAACTCAAAACTCTCAAAAAGAAAGTCTCAATGGTTTGCTGCAAAAAATCTCATTAAAAAAATAAAATTATTAAGATTTTCAGTATCAAATGTAAGTTGATACCAATTTTAGTTGATTTCTACGTCTGACCATAGACTTTAGATTGTGGGGTGCTCACCTGACAGCCTTAGGTGGTAAACTGAGCTCCGCTGCTTTTGCAGTCAGTAAAATAAGGTAACTGACGGACATTCATACAGCCAAATTAATTTATTTTGCATATATTTATAGTCTTATGTCGTACGGTCTTTTGCTGTGGAGCTGTTTGATTGTTTGTTTCTGAGTTTTGTTTTGTAGCATATATGATATCAATGTAACTATGACACAAAGCTAAGCAAATTTTTGGTTTTTAATTGTAACTTTTATTTTATGCTACTATTATTGTTTGTTTTTTGTTCTTAAATTGGTATCGTTTGTTGTTATTATAATAGCAAGCGATTAACGTCTGCTAAACTTAGTATAAATATTATTTTTTAGGTGTATCTAAATAAGTGTATTTCAAATTATGCTAAAAATAACCAATTATTCTATTCTATTCTATTCTCTGCCGCAGACTAGGAATCAATTTTTGTATTATTTTTCTTTCTTTCTATTACAAAAATCCGGCCAAGTGCGAGTCAGACTCGCGCACCGAGGGTTCCGTACAAACCTGTAGGTATATTAGTAAATGGTAGTATAGACCTGAGTATTTGATATGAATTTCAATTTATGACGTATTAAAAAGAAACTACTTACTAGATCTCGTTCAAACCAATTTTCGGTGGAAGTTTGCATCGTAATGTACATGATATATTTTTTATAGATTTATCATTCTCTCATTTTAGTAGTTACAGGGGGGGGAACACTTACCACTTTGGAAGTGTCTCTCGCGCAAACTATTCAGTTTAGAAAAAAAAATTATTAGGAACCTCAATATCATTTTTGAAGACCTATCCATAGACACCACACGTTAATGGGTTTAATTAAAAAAAAATAGTTTCAGTTCTAAGTATGGGGAACCCCCAAAATTTATTGTTTTTTTTCTATTTTTGTGTGAAAATCTTAATGCGGTTCACAGAATACATCTACTTGCCAAGTTTGAATATATAGTTCTTATAGTTTCGGAAAAAAATGGCTGTGACATACGGACGGACAGACAGACAGACAGACAGACATGACGAATCTATAAGGGTTCCGTTTCTTGCCATTTGGCTACGGAACCCTAAAAAGGGCAATTTGCGCCATCTACTGTTTGCCTTCTATTGTTCGCGCCATCTATTTTTTCCTTTTTGCCGACGAGACATGTACCTTTTGTATGAAAAGCTGTAACAAAACAGTCTATCTACTATATTAAGTTTACTACCAATCATCATCATCTGCCTGCCCTATTCCCAATCAATTGGGGTCGGCGCAATATGTACGCTTCTTCCATTCATTTCTTAAGTTTACTACCAATACCATCCATAATAACATTGTTATCAACATTGTACATTTGATAATGAAAATCTTGTACATTTTGTTTTTTTTGAATTTAGAATAATATCCTGGGACATTCCTCACACACGGCCATCTGATCCCAAACTAAGCAGAGCTTATATAATAACATATATTACTTTTTGTTTGTAAATACATACTTAATATACATAATTACACCCAGACTCAGGACATACATACATGTTCATGCACACAAATGCATGTCCTGTGTGGGAATCGAACCCACGACCTGCGGCGCAATAGGTGGAATCTTTACCAGAGTCTTAACCAACTGCACCAACTGGCCCGTCATGATATAACAATGTTATAATCTTATCTATGTTTGCCTGTTGACTTCTGAATGCCGCTCAGTGCAGGCGGGGCGGCGGAGGGTATAAAGGGACGGGGGCGGCACTGATAACATTTCATATTTTTCATAATCCAAATTCAGCGAAACCGTAAAACACTCAAATTATCCATAGTGATAATTGTTAGTTGTTAGTTGTTACGTAGATCGCTTAGAAACGTATGTTACGTAGATGGAAATGCAACCAAAATTTTTGTCAGTTTTTTTATTAATAAGCTAGTAATAGTAACGACCATGATTCGTCGAGATCAGCCATTATTATTATTATTTTTCGGTCACGATGAACAGTTTTTCAGGCGCTATATCTAGATAACGCAACCGAATATTAGGTCAGTTTTTTTTTAAATTGACATCAGTACAACTAACACTTACTTTCTACGTCGAGCTCAGCCATTTACCTTATCGTTTTTTTTCGGTCACGATAAACAGTTTTTCAGACGCCATATCTAGATAACGCAACCGAATATTTGGTCAGTTTTTTTTAAATTGACATCATTACAACTAAAACTTTCTTTCTACGTCGAGTTCAGCCATTTACCTTATCGTTTTTTTTTGGTCACGATAAACAGTTTTTCAGGCGCCATATCTAGATAACGCAACCACTTCGCGCAGGCAGACCGACATATTTGGCATCAGAGAGGTGTCCTTTATCCCTTGAACATGAGTTTAGCCATTTACCTTATAGTTACCATTTCTGTCGTCACCTCCTAGTATAAACGTGATCAACATATCGTGCGACATCTCTCGACCTAGATGCATGCAAAATAGGACCTTTGGGAATAATCCCAGAAGTATATCCTCTACTATTCTATACTTTTAAGCGATGTTTCGCTCAAATAGCAGCTCGACTGGGGAAGTATCTCCACCTTACAGAATACCGCAGCCAAATAACCCAACGTTATG
This sequence comes from Achlya flavicornis, assembly GCA_947623365.1. Classification (NCBI taxonomy): domain Eukaryota; kingdom Metazoa; phylum Arthropoda; class Insecta; order Lepidoptera; family Drepanidae; genus Achlya; species Achlya flavicornis. The sequence goes on from OX392487.1 coordinate 3,570,660, forward strand.
TTCCTGCGCGTGAGTAAGGTTACCAGGGGCTGTACAGTGTACTCCTGGGCATCACTCACTCGCGCTTCCGACCCTCGTCTAAGAGATTGACAAAAATTTCGTGACATTTCGATTTGAAATGCCAATCCCATACAAAGGTTGATCGTTTACTAACGATGACGATTGTAGATAACCATCTTGTCTAGGGGGCAGAGCTTATCGGGGAGGGAGTAAGGGTCGGTAGCGCGAGTGGGTGATGCCAGCGGTGGGCAGTGGAAGCGTCAATATGGCTACGGTAACCGCTTACCACCAGACGAGCCGGATTTACCGACTTAGTAGAATACAAAAAATCTCATTGTGAGTATATTATTCGGTTATTCAAAAGATTGATTAATGCTAGAAGGGCTCGTGGTGTAGCATGATTAGCCGTTCTTAATCGATCGGCAAAGTTAAGCTACCACTGTTGTGGTCGGTACCTGGATGGGTGACCGCCTTGTTGTATTTCTGATCGAGCGTTTCCGTGCTTCGGAATCGACCGTTTCCGTGCTTCAGCCCCCAGTGCTTTACCTTATAAAATTCAAGTAAGTATTCTATAGATAACAGAGAAATTTCTCTTTTCAGTTATTTTTTGTTTTACGCAGTCGGGTTTTTTCTCTCTTTTTATTTTTTCGATGATTTGGTTGTAATAGATGATTAAATAGAATAGATATTAAACATAAATTGCAATTTATATAGACAAAGTAGTTTTTTTTTGTAATTACTAAAATAGACATAATATATTAAACAATATTAAGCAATATTAAACAAACCAAAAGAGGAACATTTCTTTAAAAAAATCTCCATACTTCCTTTCATGAATGACCTTGATCCATATTTCTTATATGAATGTAAGCGAAAACCATTGAAAATCCCTGTCAAGGGCTCGAAGGTATATATGTCAAAGACAAATCCAGTCGATTATTGAGAAGGTTATTACTATTGTGAAATGGTAATCGTGTGTATGCTTTGAGTATCCATTAGTAAATACTCAAAGTGTGTATGTCGTCGTAGCATCATTTTGACCTATTTTTCTGCGTAATTTACTCATTTTTATCACATGAGGCTCGACTTAATATCCAATTAAAAGGTATATCATATCTATCAATAAAATTATGGCTATAAGCCCTGAGGACCAACCTTGAATATTATAACCTTACGTCTTCTTCTTCTCCCTTGCTCTATCCCACTTTAGGTAGGGTCGGCTCTCCTAATCTTCAGGCGCCAGGACAACCTGTCTTGTTTGTGTTTAATCAACCCAAAGAAGCACAATGGTGCCGATTCTGTTGTAAATCGTACTAAACTAATTTTAGTCACATCTCATCTCTTTCTTACGAACATTATTGAAAAAGGATAGAGCATATTTAAAGCTGTCAAATTAATCTTTGCTGTCTTATTTTTCGTGTATTTAGGCGTAACTGCGACAGATGGTGACTAAATTTATATTGAAAACAAGCATTGAACTAATTTGACTCGACTACATTTCTTACATCCTTTTCTTATGTTCTTTGTTAGAAAGAGACATAGTGAGATTAAAATTAGTTTAGTTGTAAACAACAGAATCAGGGCCAATGACGTTAATTTTGTTTGAAATCCATTCCGCCATTTCCCCATGCGCTCTGATTGTCTCCACTGGACACACTAATGATAAAATGGTAACTGCGAAACGGATTTGAATGATATTTGCCGAGTAGATAGTTCATAGTCTTGGATAAAACATAGGGACATTTCATCCCGCTCCATGCAATCAAAGTTTTGACGGACCAGTAGGCACAGTTGGCCTATCGCGCTGCAGGTCGTGGATTCTATTCCCACACCACACAGGACATGCATTTGTGTGAATGAACATGTCTGTATGTCCTGAGTCTGGGTATAATTATGTATATTAAGTATGAATTTATAAACAAAACGTAGTATATGTATTGTATAAGTTGTCTGGTTTCCATAGATCGGATGACCGTGTGTGAGGAATGTCCCAGGATAAAAAATAAGTCACGTGCAGGAACTAAAGACAGTTTAATATGTATAAAAATTAAATTATTAAAAGAAACAAAAAACCCGACTGCGTAAAACAAAAAATAACTGAAAAGAAAAAAACAAGTTCTTTAATCTATAGAATTTTGAATATAACTTGAATGCTATAAGGTATTGTAGTCGGGGACAAACCAATAACCTAAGTATGTTTTTTTTTGTAATATTTATTTATCCCCGACTGCAATACCTTATAGCATTCAAGTTATATTCAAAATTCTATAGATTAAAGAACTTGTTTTTTTCTTCTCAGTTATTTTTTGTTTTACGCAGTCGGGTTTTTTGTTTCTTTTAATAATTTAATTTATTTCAGACTTTTTAGTTTTATATAGAATGAGTTGTATGTGTTAGTAAGTAAATGAGTGGTAAGGTAAAGTAAGGCGTTAGCCTTACTTTACCTACTTTATGGTGGTTACACCATCGCAACTCTGTGAGTTACGTACGGTACCCGCTCAGTCTCAGTACTTACCTACTCTCCTTGCATTAAACGTGGTTATTTGCAGTTTACGTCAAAATAGTAGCATAAAAGTATTACAATATATACATATATGGAATGGGCTATTCACAAGCTTTCATTTGATACCCATATTGTTATAATACAGACATTTTTGTTTTTAATACCCCCCCTCTTTTTTTATTCGTAGACGCCATATAAAAATAATATACCCTATGACACTCACACAGTTAAGACGAATCTAACGACACCTCATATGTTTAAATCCATCAAGCCGTTTAGGCTGCAGGGCGTGCCAAAGAAATAGACATACATACATACATACATACATACATACACTCGAAAAACATAACCCTCCTTCCGGGTCAGTCGGGTAAAAAGTATAGTACAATGCAACTGGACTGATTTCTCAGTGATTATGTTTCAAAGACTTCATATTATCATATAATAACGTCACGTTTTCACATAATAGGGAATATGCATGTTTTTTTTTTATATTTTTATACGATAGCTTACATCGATATATAACTGTAAAAAAATATTCCGCGCAAAAAAACTACAATTAATAGGACAAAAAAATATTTAAAATTATTAACTGATAAGGCCGCTTTTAAACATCCCGCGCGCTTGGCGTGACGTCACAGTCTATAACAACAATTAACTGTCAATGTCAACAACAATCAAATGAACTAATGTAGAACAATGTAGAATTATGTGCGTGTATTATCTTGTATTTAACGACTATTATATGATGGTACAACACAAAAACCGAAGTATAAGTACTGTATTGTACCAAGGTGTAAAAATACCATAAGAAGAAAATCCAACCGATAGTGTTTTTTCTTGTTCCGAGAGGTATGTATGGACGTAAGGAGAAAGTGGTCTAAAATCATGAAGAGACATGGTATCTCCATCAACTTGTTTATATTATTGTGAAGATCACTTCAACGTAAGTATATCTTAAACATTTAATCAATTTCAACTTGAGTTTTGTTTTTATGCTCCATTTAACAACCTGTCAATATAACCTAGTTTGAAGCCCGGTGGCCCAGACTTTCCTACTAAAACATTCACATTGTTATGTTTTAATCAATAATATTTATATTTTCAGATAGAAGAGGATACAGACAATTTTATTGAGTATAATATCATGACTTTAAAAGAAAAACAAAAAACTACATTATGATTAAAGTAAGGTATCCTTCCTCATTAAGAGTGTCAAAAAGATACTCAGTTGCATCTACCACCAGAGCGAAAAGGTTTCTTAGAGAAAACATCTAGAAATAATTGAAGGCACTCTCTCTGCCTCTGCCTCTCCTGGTAAACAGTGTTGGTGGCCTATATATAACTGGCTACGACTATTTAGAAGCAGGTCACAGTACATATTCGTCACACATATACACAGAAGATACTTGAAACATAAACATTGGTGAACCTAGTTGCAGCACTTCTTAATCTAATGTAATAAAATCATTATGTATGTTGATAAGGGTGTTCAAGTTAATAGTAAAGCAGGCGAAAAGAATAGCAGCATTAAGGATTCACATGAAACGTGTTATAAGTAGATTAAGAGAATTTCACATGTTACTACTACATGCATGTGTTCACCATAATTTTAATCCCTGTAATAGATGAATTTATAGTAGTCGCTTGCGGGTTAATCAATATGCAGGATGTGTTAAATAAAGAAATAAATTTATTAAAATTTTGATTTTATTTCTGTTTGTCCTATTTAAATAACACAGGCGAGCTGTATGCTTGTTTGCCACCTTAGTGGTATAAAAAAATAACAGGAAATATGGCATTAAACCTAAATAAAGTACATTTTTCTATAAGATCTTCACAAAGCTTCTTATATATGGTCTCCACTTCTATTATATGTTTTTTTATTCTTCAAAAGCACTATGAGCTACACAAAATAGTGCTATATTTTTATTTGAAAAATGCATCTGTTCATTTGCAATTCATTTGCAAATGCAACCGAACTGAACTGTTATTGTTTCTAATGAACTGAATCACAGTTTTCTCCGATGAAGGGCATTTTATTTCAATACTAAAATCAGTAGTTTCAAAATCAGGTGATGCACCCATAACGGGATGTAATGGGTTTAATAAAATTCCACATTTGTTTATTTTTATTTTATTAATTTTTTTCACAACCTTAATCACTTAACTCTCTAACAATCTCCCTCTTTTTATGGTATCTGTGGCTCAGTTTTGATACTCCCATGAAGGCTTTGTTTAAAGATCCATCAAATACTTTGCAGTGTGCAGCTTCATACGCTTTTGAAGCAGTGATCCTTGCGTAAAGAGCAGTTACATTGGTCTAAAGTTGAAAGGGCAGCTTCTTCACATGCTTTAGTGTGTACCTTTATGTGTTGCACAGTCTGCACATTGCACTGACAAGACATTTTCTTAGGTCTCATTACAGGTAGCTGTTACAGTGTAACACTTCTGGTGGGCATTATGTTCAGTTGTTATGCAAGCCTTTACAGTACATTATATCACCCTCCTGTTTAACTTGGACATATCCAACTGCTGAATCACCATATGATTCCCATTCAGATCTATAAAAAAAAAACACTGAATGTTAATACAAGGAAAACGCATCATTTATTAATGTTCTCAATATCCTTTGATTGATAGTTACTTGACTGAATTCTACAATAAAATTTAAACTTTCGATATATTCTAAGCTATGTTCTCTCATTGATATTTTAGGTTATGCTAATGTTACATGCTACATTTTCTTGCGTACCTATTGTATAATTTTCCAAAAAATGTGTTCAATAATTTATTAACATTATATCTAATATGTAATTACCTTGCAGCTTGCACTCCTTTGATTTCAGATGTAAAATCCGAACATGACGCAAAAAACGTTGTCATCATGAAAACATACATTTTGGGGATATTATCTGATTGCGCCTTTACATAACTGCTATCAGTCATTTTCGTTCGAGGTTTTGTAACGAGACATGAAATATCACTTCTAAATATGCGAAGAACTCACAATAAAACTAACCCCTTGTTGCACAAGTAAACAATGCACTTGTTGTTTTGTTGACACAGGTGCCGATTCTGTTGGCACAAACTAAACTATTCTTAACTAAAATTTAGTTAAGTCCTGTCAAATCGACGTTTCCTATTCAGTTGGCGTACGATTAAACTAAATTTTAGTTTGACAGCACTAATATCGTTTTAGTTACTCAATTTAGTTAAGTGTGCAATTTTTCTATTCTGTTGGTCACGTTTTACGTCAAATTATGTCTAAAATTAGAAATGTCAAACTAAAATTAGTCGTCACCTAATTAGATGTGGATTAAATATAGTCTTAGTAAATAGTGTTGGAAAGTGGATATTTTGATTTGGATTATTCATAATTCTAAATATTTGCATAGAATAAGGACAAAGCAAGATAGGGATATGTTACATACGTACACTGGACTACAAAATTATGTGAAAATCGTAGTTTTATTTTAATTGTTTTTACTTCCAATGATATACCAATATAGTGCCACAAGCTTATTTGGCCCGGTGAGAGAGTCGCTGTTATCAAATTTGGTGGAGCAAACAACCAATGAACGTAGAGTTCATATTCTCTTTGATCAATGGCGATTGACATTTCGAAATGACTGATGAATTCCTCTTTTGACCACCGGGTCAGATTAGTTTGTAGGACTATAAGTAGATTGTAAAATGGGTTTCAATGAAATCACAAATTCACAAAGAATGGACAAAAATAATGGACTTAAAACTTACTTTATAATATAACTCGACACTGGCAGAAATAAGTCCTAATTTGGATTTGATTGCCAAACTTAAAACTAAGAATAAGAAACAACGAAAACTCGACCACCATGCAGTCGAAATCGACAAGACCGAATATTCAAAGATATAACATCATATGAAAAGGCTGTATGGTTGAATAACCCTTGCCTATCATTTTAAGGATTAAAAAACTACTATAATAGGTACTAAACTCGCCAGGTTAAAAATATATTTATTATGCCTATATACCACAGGTAATCAAGATACTCAACCGACTTTATTACGCGTTATTGGAAAAGAACACAAATATATACAAATTTCTGGCCATAATTATATATTTTTTAATGATATTTATGAACTAAATGTTTATTTTTAATTATTTTTCTATTAAAATGTATATCATTCGTTCATTATTTTTATTTGATGGTAACACCCATCAGTTCAATTTAGGAGCTGTCAAAATCAAAATTAAGCCTGTCATTTCTAAATTTAAATTTAGTTCGATGTGACAACAGAATAGCGTTTAGAAAATCCTTAACTAAAATAAGTAAAATTTTAATTTAGTTTAGTTTAGTCTGATGCACAACAGAATCGGCACCATTGACACTATTTGACATTAAAATATTGTAGTGTAGCCTGGGCTTGTCGAAAAAATATCGATACATCGATATTATTTGTTCAACGAGAACTTTTTGAGGTTTATTTAATTTTTGATATATTGATGTATCCATATAAAATTCCAATTATCAAAAAGGTATGCAAATTAAAAAAAAATACGACCGAAAAATTACCTATTTTTTTATAGCTCATTCAAATAAAGTTTCATCGTAAAGATTGGCATCAGTTGTAAATCTCACAGTACCCAACCAATAACAGAAGTCGGCTTGCAGCATAGCACATAAATCAGAGTTTTTCTTCTCGCAGTGTCAGATAAATATTGGTTTGATTATTAGTTTATAACCCGACTTCGGCAGTTTTTTTTTTTTTTTAACAGTCTATATATGTTTGTATTTATTATTTACTTTAGTTTCCTCGTAACTTATGATTATGGTTTGTTAAAAGATATACACTAATTTAAAGCGCGAATATTGTTTTTTTTTACCGATATATATCGACACTTATTTGTATTTCTGACATCCCTATTGTAGACTTTGACGTCACAATTCTCTGACGTTGCGTTTCAACTACTTTGAATTTCCCGCTGTTTTTTGGACATTTTAATAATTAATTTCATAATTATAAAGAAATAATATCAAAAAATATTGATACAGGAATAATTCTACAGCAATAAAGTTTATGAAAAAAAATATTTGAACCCTATTTGGATCACACGCATATACCCTATTATTGTAGTCTCGTGTTAACACTAGACTGTGTCCTTCTCACCAAATCATCTTCGTAGACGGTCAGTGAGCTGTAGACCTCGCGAGTTTACATTGATAATTATTGAAATTCCCGTGTGGATTCAGTTTTTGAAAAAATGTCCAAAGACTGAATCGACAGCAAAAACATATAATTACCGAACCTGCTCACAAAATTTCACGAGATTCGGTAGAGAAATGTCGTTGACGTTTTGTTATGGGAATACTTAGAGGAGAACAGCCGGACAGACATACGAAAGCATTTTTGAGCAAGCTGAAACGTAGATGCTTCGCGCCCGCTCGGTCAATAAATGCCAATGTGAGTCTCGCTTGCTCGTTTGTTACCCTGTGCTTTAACGTTCATAAGTGCCTTACCAGGGCCAGGGCCTAAATTGATTAGATCATTTGATTTGATTTGATTTTGACTATTTATCAGAAAAGATAGTTTGAAACCAATGAAACTGGAAAGTATTTGACATAACTGAAAGGGGATGTAAACAACTCACAAGACATCTTTCACGCGATATTGACTGACATGGAAGCAAACAATGGCAGAAACATCAAAGAATAGTATGATATTACATGTCTACTGCTTACCTTGCGCTCAACCTCGAGCCTGAGTGCTGCCGGATTATGTTCAGTGATGTTGGCTGTCGATCAATATTTTATCGATATTTCTTTGAACACCAGAAGGTCTGCTCTTAAAAGTCCATCTGAATATTAACCAACAGAATGAGCTAGATATCTAAAAAAATATATTCAGTCATTCTTTTACATCATCAAAAAATATTTGACACGTATTTTTAGGGTTCCGTAGCCAAATGGCAAAAAACGGAACCCTTATAGATTCGTCATGTCTGTCTGTCTGTCTGTCTGTCTGTCTGTCCGTATGTCACAGCCATTTATTTCCGAAACTATAAGAACTATAATGTTGAAACTTGGTAAGTAGATCTATTCTGTGAACCGCATTTAGATTTTCACACAAAAATAGAAAAAAAACAATAAATTTTGGGGGTTCCCCATACTTAGAACTGAAACTCAAATTTATTTTTTTCATCAAACCCATAATTGTGGGGTGTCTATGGATAGGTCTTCAAAAATGATATTGAGGTTTCTAATATCATTTTTTTCTAAACTGAATAGTTTGCGCGAGAGACACTTCCAAAGTGGTAAAATGTGTGTAACCCCCCCCCTGTAACTTCTAAAATAAGAGAATGATAAATCTATAAAAAATATATGATGTACATTACGGTGCAAACTTCCACCGAAAATTGGTTTGAACGAGATCTAGTAAGTAGTTTTTTTTTAATACGTCATAAATTGAAATGAATATCAAATACTCAGGTCTATACTACCATTTACTTATATACCTACAGGTTTGTACGGAACCCTCGGTGCGCGAGTCTGACTCGCACTTGGACGGTTTTTTCTTTTGCCAATTAAACAAAAAAAATACGAATATATCGTGTGTTGAAGTTACGCGTGACGTTACGTTAGAGTACACTTTTTACTCTAAAGTGACGTCACGAGCCCCCCGAACTCTGACTCGCTTTACCTTTGTAAATTTTTGATGATTTGGTGAAGCAAAAAATACGTCTCCAATATATTTTGATAATCCAACTGACGGACTAACTATAATAATATTTTTTTTTACTTGGGAATCATCCCTATTGCAGCAAAACTGACGAGTCATATTTTCTTTTCTATTCTATTTATTTTCCTAAGCAATCAGGCTTTCAAGTTACATTTTTCGTAGTAGACTCTAAGAACGTTAATTAGGTAATTTTGTTTCAATTTGAAACACACACTTACTCGATACCGTTTCTGCGGCCGAAATATGATAAAATATTTTGTAATTATAATTAGGTAGGTAGGTATATTTCACGTTCTAGCATAAAGTCAGTCAAAAGCAAAGCAAGTCTTCTAATAAATCAATTAGTACCTAAGTACCTACTATACAATTCTGTGGAATGTTGGACTATTTACAAACTTATTATTATTTTATGTATTTTGCTGTTATAAATTATATGAACATTGTTGCTTACTGGCGTATGATCTAATTAATAACATTGAAAATTAAATTAAAATGGAATAAGTCTGAAAACGAATTCACATTAGTCATAGCAACAAGGCTATCGTTTCCAATCATAGAATAAAGAATAGCAAAGAACGAGCTCTAAAAAATGAAGCGACTTCTGAATAGCTGTACTCATTACTCTTACTGGGATTCTTTGTGCCAAAAAGAGACAGTTATATATTTATTATATCCTAAAATAGTAAGGTTGTACACTGTTGCAAGACTTTATTGATCAAGTAAATTTACAATAGGGTTCTGAATACAATAATATCGATATCGACAAAATTTGGTTTAAATAAAAAATAGAAATGGTAAAACTTTCCTGGACGAGACGCGGGGTAGGGGGGAAGCCCTTCCCCTCGGTGCCCACCAAACTTGAAGCAAGCTCATGGAATCCGATATATTCATGTTTGAAGTTTGAGATTATGTATGAGGTTTTTTACATAAATTCACTTCTGCATCGGCTCTGGCGCTGCGGGAAGTGCAGCCCTTTTGCCATTGCGTAACAAAAAGCAGGCGGGGAATGCTCTCTCTCCACGCCACCGGCTTTTTATATACACTCTAGGGGTAATAGCCACAAGACTAAAAATATTCGGGGTGCGCTGCATTGGTTTTTGAACCGTTTGAACCTACCAGACCAGTACAGAAATCGGTTTTGACAGATGACACACCTAATCTAACCATAGGTGAAATGGCACACGGCGCTAAATCAAAATGGCGTCATCATGCGTAAAAAAAAACTATCAAACTGAATTTTAACATAAATACATTCAAAACTAATCTCATTTGCTGTATGGACTAAACTATTGCCGAACAAAACGCAACTGTATATCAAAAAACGCAAGATTGTGATTTTATTAACACACTTCAATAATTGATATCTCAAAAACTATGAAGTTGCTTCTTGAAAATACTTCGCTGAAAGACTCCTTAGATCATCTACCATCTGTTAAAAAAGCACCAAGACCAGCGTCCCGTCCCAGAAAGTTTATCATATTGTTTTTTCGTGCTTCTTAGTTTTACTCTACTCTAATAAATATTTAAATCAACCACGTAATAAGTTAATCCTCACTAATATTATAAAAGTGAAAGTGAGTTTGTTTGTTACGCCTTCACGCCTCTACTTCTCAACGGATCATCATGAAATTGGGCATGCAGCTAGCCTATGGTACGGAGAAGGACACATGCTACTTTTTTACCCCGGGAACGCGGGTGAAACCGCGGGGGACAGCTATTTTATAATAATTGTTAAAATCTAGATGGCGATGGGTGGCTATGCCAGCTCCCATACAAAAATTAATAGGTACATACTTTCTTCAAGTAGGTACTTATACTATAGACAGTTTACAGATAAGGTTTTAAAATAAAATAAAAATCACGCGTTTATTATTAAATTAATCATAAAACAATGTTTTTGTGTACCGTTTAGGCAAGTAATTGTTGCCAATATGCGATCGGCTTGATCTCCTAGGCATAACATTAACAGCCAAAATAAACTTTGGCTGTTCTATTGAGTCGAAGGCAGAAACAGCTGCCAGAAAGCTGGATATCCTCTCTAAGGTTAAGCGGTACTTCACGCCTGGGCAGTTGCTCCAACTTTATAAAGCACAAGTCCGGTCATGCATGGAGTACTGCTGCCATCTTTGGGATGGATCAGCTAAGTACCAGCTTGAGGCCCTCGACTCAATAGACCGCCGAGCCAGGAGACTCATCGGAGATGAGTCTTTAATTAAGGCGAAACTCGACCATCGAAGAAAGGTTGCTTGCTTATCGGTTTTCTACAGGATATATTTTGGAGAGTGTGCGCAGGAATTGTTCAACCTAATTCCACCATCCCCATTTTTACACCGAACCACAAGACGCCGGGAAAATTTTCACCCGGACGTTGTTGACATACCGAAAATACGGACACAGCGTTTTGCATCCTCATTTATAATGCGGACAGCAAGGGAGTGGAACTTGCTTCCGGCTTCTGTTTCCTGACGCCTACAATCTAGGAACTTTCAAGGCCAGAGTGAATAGATTTCTTCTGGGTAAGCGTGTTTCATCTTAGGCTTCGTCATCGCCCCTTATGGGCGGGTCAGTGGCCAAACGCAAGCCCATTTAATAAAAAAAAAAAAAAAGTAATTTTTTAAATAAATTATCGATAAAATTAGTAATTTATGTTTAAATAAAAATTACGAAAACACAAACAACGAAAAAGGCCTAAAAACTAAAAAAATCTTCACTTTTTATTTCTTTTTCTGTTTTTGTATAATTCGTATGCCTTCCTCTTTTAGCTATGCACTTCTGAAGTCTGGAATGCATGCTCTCGATCATAATGCCTCACGTTTTCATCTGGAATCTCTTCCCAAGCAATTTTCAAAGCGTCGCCTGATTGAAGCATCTTATTTGTTTGCTCACTCTCTCTAACCCACCGTCATCGGGGAATCTAAAATAAATAATTTAATCTTAAAATTTAGACACTTTCATCATTTATGGTACTTTCATTGACGGGACGCAACGTAGGGGATGCGGGGGGAAGGCCTTCAACCTGGTTCCCCCAAAACTTTAAGCAAACTCATGGTTTCCGAGATATTAATGGTTGATGTTGAGGTTAAGTATGATTTTTTTTGATATTAATTCATTTATGCGCCGACTCTGGCTCTGCAGGAATTACCGCAGCCTAGCTCTTACCAGCCATTTCATAAAGAAACGACGCAAAATAGTGATTTTATTAATCACTATATACAATCTTCTATTATTTAACTATCGAAAATAATGAAAAAAAAAGTTGCTTAAAAAAAGGACTTCACTGAAAGATGATGATGTAAGAAGATCATCTTCTTTCTGTCAAAAAAATACGAAATCCCAGACCAGCGTCTCGTCAAGGAAAGTTTATCCTCATTGATTTGTCGATAAGAAATGTACAGCACTATTCGAACCTATACCAAAATATTTAAAATATAGCAATATTTTGGTAATCTAATTTGTTTTCAACATATAATACACATAATACTATAATACATAAATGTTAGTCTACAATTCTACAAATTATCAAAGCAATCTTACGAATAAAATCCGAAATATGTTCAAAATGCCATCTTACCGATGAAAGCTAATAATTTCAGATTCATTTTCCTTTCGGTAGGAATGATATTTGCACTCGATTACAACACACACCATATTTGTGTTTATCACAGATCACAATTTAATACATTTAGGTTTGCTTGAAGCTAAATAAACAATATTAATTTTAAATTTTCGCGTAGTCGTCGTCCGTCTGCTGTATGTCAACAAACTACGACTAAAATAAAAACAACATCACAGGGCCAACACCATAGTTCACTTTTAGACCTATTCAATTTGGTAGTACAATTAGACCAAACGTAACCACTGACAACTCAAAATGGGTTACAGGCGGTATGAACAGAAACACACAACTATATCTCATTCCTGTTTTATCTTATGGAGTAATCGTATGAAAATTATCGTGACAGATATAATTATAAAGTTTGCGTTTTGACACTATTTCTACTGCTTTAGTCCAATTTCTTTGTTTCCAATAAATATAAAAAAAGTAAACTACGTAGAGTATTCAATATTAATATTTATTTAATATGTTCTCATTATGGTTATTTAGGTCACAATGTTCAGTTCACTAAATGAAAACCAAATGTCATTGCCTTACTCATAATTCCTTTTAACTAAAGTCAAATTAAAAGGCAACTCATTGTTTAAAAATAATATTAATCTCTTTATTATTGGGTTACTTTGGCCCGTAGAAAGTAGCGAAATTATCTATATTAATTTAATAAAGCTAAAAAGATTTTTTTTGTTTGTTTAAAACGCGCTTGTCTCTGGAACTTCTAGTCGGATTCGAAAAGTTCTTTCATCAATAGGAAGCTACTTTATTCATTATTTAATTTGGGTACGTGGGAGAAACCGCGGGCGATAGCTATATTATATAATAATATAATAATACAGTTTGTGTTTTTTAATAAAAACTTAAGCATACATTAGATGTCACTATAAATATGGTTTATGGTTTAAGACATTTATTTCTCAAAAGATTACAAATCACTTCACATGAGAAATTAAAAAAAGCTAAGGTTATAATATACTGTTGAGTGTATGTTGGTGGATGTCAAAATAATTAAATAAAAATATGAAGAATATAGTAGGTACATGAAAAAAAAACCAACAATTATACAGACAGGTTACACCATGAAATACAGTTAATCGACAGTTAAACAGCTAAACATTTTCTAACATTTTCAAGTCTTAAAATTTCAATTTAAGTTAAAATATTTCAAAATAGATAATCAATCAATAAATTGCTAAAACATGTAGAAAATAAAAAGTCATTACATATGAGAAAAAAAATTAGTGTAAAATTATTTAAAATTAATCAATTCACTATAATAATATATCAGTTTAGAAATAGGTAAATACATCAACACACTTGATTAAAATAGTATAAAAATTTAAATAATAAATAATAATAATAAAAAAATAAAAAATGTAAAGTGTATAAGCTAATTCCATATTTATAGTTAACAGAAAACATTTAGGATGTGGCGTTTCAATGATTTCTTAAACGTATACAATGACTTAGATTCCTTAACATCTCTAGGTAATTTATTGTATAGCCGTGCTCCCTCATACATTATATTTCTTTTACCAATGTTAGTTCGTGGCTTATAAAGTATTATGTTATTTGCTTGTCTTGTAATCCGTTTTTGTATTTGTATTTTTTTTGTAAAAGTTATTTGGCAATGTATGTCACGGTTCAATATTTTTCTTATCAAAATGCATGTGTTATATATGTATGTATTTGAAATATTCATTAATTTTGTATTTTTATAAACTTCTCTAGTCGGCGTTCGGCGTTCATAGCGGAACAATAATTTTATGATTTTATTTTGTGCAGTCTGTAACATATTTAAATTAGTTTTGGCAGCCGTTCCCCATAATTCAATCAGGTAGTCGATATGGGGTTTGACAAGGGAATTATATATTGTATAGCGTACATTTAATGGAAGACAACGGACTATGCTGCGGAGAGCGCCATTGAGTGATATTATTTTTGAGCGTAGCTTTTCAATGTGCGGTTTCCATGATAAGTGACTATCCAAAGTTAGGCCTAGGTACTTTTCCGTATTTGATCGTTCCAAAACGACTCCATTAATAGTAAGAGGAGGATAGTCACTAATTTTCTTATTTTTTGCAGTAAAAATCATGTAATTTGTTTTAGATGCATTTATTGTTAAAAGATTACTAGAGAACCACGCTTGTATTAGATTGAGGTCACTTTGAGCTTGTTCCATAATAGAACTTATGGTCTGACCGAAATAAAATAAACAAGTATCATCGGCATATAAAGTTATGGAACCTTTAAGTCCAAGCTCATGTATGTCGTTGATGTAAATCAAAAACAGCAAAGGCCCTAATATTGATCCCTGGGGCACACCATATGTTATTAATTTAGCACTACTTGTATACCCGTCTATTTTGACGACTTGATGCCGATTTGAAAGATATGAGTTAATCATTTTTAAAGCATCATTAGTAACACCGATCCGTTCTAATTTGTCCAATAGTAAGCTATGGCTAACTGTATCAAATGCTTTCTTAAGATCTATGAAAACACCTACGGCTATATTCTTTCTATCTATATTAAGTTTAATATTTGTGATCATATCTACAGTGGCTGTTAGAGTGTTAGATTTTTCCCGGAATCCATATTGTTGTTTTGATAAGAAATTGATATTATGAAGGTAATCGCTTAGCCTTGTATGTAGAATCTTTTCAAATACTTTGGAAACTATTGGCAAAACAGAGATTGGGCGGTAATTGCCTGGGTCCACCTTGCTGCCAGCTTTATATATTGGACTTACTTTAGCCACCTTCAGACTATCTGGAAAGTAACCTTCCAAAAGACTCTTATTTATACACTGTGTTAGATCCTTACTTATTAGAGTTTTCACACATTTAACTGATTTAGTGCTGATGCCGTCAATTCCGGTACTAGTATTCGAGTTTAGCTTTGTAATAATTTTGTCAATTTCGTCAATTGTTGATAGTCTAAATTTTGAAAGATTTGTTGTAAGCTTTTTATTAAGATGATTTACGTTGTTAGATTGATTATTATTATTAGGTGGTGGTATAATTTGATTGGCTAGAACAGATCCTATATTTGCAAAAAAATCATTGAAATACTCACATACCTGTTGCTTGTCTGTAATTATGCCTAATTGGGTATCCAACTTGAAGTTAGTACAACTTGCCTTAACCCTATTACTAGACAAGTCATTAATGTATGACCACATCTTTTTGGGTTTTCCCTTGCACTCGTTAAAAGCTTTCACATAGTATTGATTTTTAGTATCTTGGATTTTTGAAAATACTTTGTTTCTTTCCTTTATGAAGTCTTCTTTAAAATCATTGTTATTTGGGTGTTTCTTAAATTTTGCCCATTTAGTGTTTCTATTATTGATAGCTAGAATAATATCTTTATTTATCCACTCTTGTTTAGATAAGAGTATTTAATTAATCTACTCAAAATGGATGTAAACAAAACAGCGCTATTTATTTATCGATAAATTATGAATCCCATCTCTAGTTCGATAAAAGCGCCATTACTGAAGTCGGTATCGCGGCCCCGAAACGATTGAATGTTGCCACTTCTCGGAGTTCCGAATATAACCATCGATACTATATCATAAATACAATTGACGGACATTAGAACTTTTGTGAAATTATAATGTAAGCTTGTAATACAGTATTTTGATATATGCGTAACGATTTTTGTAACTGATAGAATTGCAAAGGTATTTGCTAAGTTTTACAAGGTCCTACTTATATTGTAAAATGTGAAAGTTTGTGGATATGTTTGTTAGTCAATTAAGCCATAATGTCTGAACCGATTTAAATGTAAGTTGGCACATATACCTATTGGATAAAAATAATATACTATTTATTTCAGATGAGGGAAGCGCTTGTGGTGTAGCATGATTATGCTGTTCTTAATCGATCTCACAAAGTTAAGCTAGATAAAGATAAAAGATAAAGATAATTTATTTGTTCAACATACGTGTTACATTGGATGTTATAAAATGTTTTATGATTCAGGATGTTGTACCAATCTTGGCTTACAAATGATAATATTATTCAAAGTTAGTATACCATTTCAAAGAACAAAATACAAAAATTTTATACAATAATAATAAGTAATTCGAAAAACAAAACAACAATTACAAAAAAAAAAAGTTAAACCAATAATCAATAGTAGCAAAGGAAAATAATGTCAAATTTAAATCATAAATGTCTACAATTGAAAATTTGATATAAAAATTAAATCACAATAAAATAAACACACATTATCAAGTACCATTAAGATATTCAACATTATCATAATAACACTAAATTTCTTCCTAAATGAATTGTCATTAAGCTCTTTAAATGCTTTCGGTACATTATTATAAATGTTCTGTGCCATACAAAATATACTTTTATTCATTAGCGCAGTATTAGAACTACGCATGCAAAGACGACTATTATCTCGTCGATTACGCTTTACGTTATCGGCTAACGATGGGAACAGCTCTTGATTTGTTCTTACAAATAGTGCGGATTCTAAAATATACAGAGATGGTAGTGTTAGAATTTTATATTTTACAAAATACGGTTTGCAACTATCCATTGCTTGGAGCCCAAACATCGCTCGAATACATCGCTTTTGAGCTTTAAATGCTACTTCTTTATTAGTTGAGTTGCCCCAAAATATTACACCAAACCTTAAAATTGAAGCAGCAAGACCATGGTAGGCCATGAGCAATGCATCCTCGTTGAGTATTGAGGCAAGTCTATATAGTGCGTAAGCGGAACTGCTAACTCTCTTACCCAGTACCTCAATATGTGCTTTCCAATTAAGTCTACTGTCGATCATTATCCCTAGAAACTTTGTGCTTTCTACGTTATTAATCGGATTATTATTATAGCTACCACCGATGGCCGGGGTGGGCGACCGGCTATTAGTATTTCAACGCGAGCGTTTTCCGTTCTTTGGAAGGTACGTAAAGCTGTTGGTCCCGGTTATCACTTATTTGTAAGTTGGTGACCTCATAGGTAGCTTGAAAACTCCAACATTAGGTTGTCCACTAGCCTACCTCCACGAATCCGTAGTGGGTAGCGTGGTGGAGTATTTGTCCATTTCTTTTCACCCTCATTTGTGAAGAGATGCCTTTTTTCAGCAGTGGGACACTGTAGGCTGATGATGATGAAAGGGACCTTACCTTGGGGACGCGGGTTAAAAACACTGGGCTCATAATATTTCAAAATATCACACATTCCTCGATACCTGTCCCTGCTATATTCCATCGGCTATTGGCTGAACAGTTGATCGATTGTGGTCAGCTGGCTGCGATTGGCTGGTCGTCCACTCCCATCCCAGAGCGCGTGACTCCTATATACCACACGCTCCTTGATTTATCCATGGCTACTCCGATATTCTGGTACCAGTGATTCATAAACAAAGTTAGTTGCATGGTGGTTGATGCTTGAATGGTTGTATAGGACATGGGTCGGTCGCTGTAATCGCTAATCCTCATCATCAATCGTAGAGTCGCCCTTTTGTAGGTAATTTTAATAAAACAAATGATTGCTGTTTTTAATAGTCGTAGTAAAAACATTAACCTCGCAGTTTTAACTGTGTTCCCGTAGCTCAGTGACGTCGATGCTGAGACGTAGGTCCCGGGTTCGAATTCTACTATGAGCTTGAGCTTTCGGTGAAGGGAAACATCGTGAGGAAACCATAGCACGGTGGAAGGGTACTTTGTAGTACCCACCTGCCTGGCTACCCTCAAGTTGAAAATCTCTCGCCATGCACCTATCGGTGTGTTCGGACAGCTGCACTTGAGAGCCAGTCCCTTCTAGGTTTTGTGTGCTTAACCATGGTGAGATTGCGGTCAAACACATGCTATACACTAAACAAAGTAAAAAAAAGATCATTTGAACTTTTAAATCCAATTTGCCTAACTGTTTATGTATAAAACATCAGTAGTGCACACATTTGCATTTACATTAGTATATTAATAAGATCTAAAATATAAAAACATTTACCCCCTTACTCACCTTACTTACCCCTTACTCACTAATATACTGTTTAAAGTGTCACGTAAATAATGTCACATTATTGACAATGATAAAAGAGTGACATTATTTACGTGACCGTTTAAACAGTATATTAGTTAAATAACGTTTTATGAGTAAGGGGTTAGTTTATACATTGTCTTTTATTACATTTCCCTTCACCGTGGCGTAAACATGACATTGTTTTTACTATTAAATTCTACAGAATCAAATAAATCTCATACTGTAGCTGCCTGCATTCCATGTGAAAGCTTCGCTGCATTGTAAAGTCTGAGCATGTTTATTGCTCGGAGTTCTCCCCATGAGTCATCCAATAAATTCAATATCTACACAGAGCTTCACATAGTCTTCTCAGATGTAGTGTATTTATTTCGAGTCAATTATAACGTAGTGCATTATCAGGGCCTAAACTGAATAAACGAGTTTTCGAGTTTATTATTTGAGCACTCATTAAAATTTGTTTGAGACCAGGGACTCTACCGCGTAACTTTGGTGGTAATCGTAACGAACACCATTAATTATTTCAACCAATGACGCGCACGCTTTACGACGCGACGATGACCATTCGTGGGCCCTGATTGGATGAAATTCATGAATGTTGTTCGTTACGATTACCACCAAAGTTACGCGGTAGAGCCCCTGAATGGAGTTGATGAGGCACATTATGAGAATCAAGAATAATTTATGAGTCAGTTCAACTCAATTCATTTGTTGGTTGTCCTATACCTTTACGTATGTCAAGAGGTAAGTAACGAATCTACCTTCATTTTTAGCACATCTGAAGCATCAAGAAGTTACGCAATGGAATCAGAATAAGGAAGGACTCCCTCGCTTAAGTACTGAATTTCAATGCAGTAAGTACATACATTTTTCTTTATTTTTTATACGCATAAGTCGGTAAACAACCATACGGCCCGCCTGATGGTAAGCGGTTACCGTAGCCACATGGACGCTTGCAACGCTCGCAAGTATCGCTCACGCGTTGCCGACCTTTCCCCCCTCCCCAATGAGCTCTGGCGACCTTACTCACGCACAGGAACACAACTTTACACAACATAAAGTTATTTGGCTGCGGTATTCTGTAAGGTGGAGGTACTTCCCCAGTCGAGCTGCTCTTTGAGCGAATTAACGCTACGCTCTACCTCTCTTAAAACGCTTGGATACTTACGTATTTTTTGCTTTACCAAATTTAATTTACAAAGATGAAGCGAGTGATCATCCCTATTGTTACACGAAACAAACCTAAATCCATCCTACATCTAATAATAATATCTAATAATAATAATAGTGTGTAATTATTTTAGTTGAAATGCGATCATAGCTGGGTTAGGAACAAAAAGGAAGCCGATAGAAGAATACAACTGGGCTGGGCAGGGCAGCATTCGGTAAGCCTCGCCGAGTCTTTACATCACCGATACCGGACAACATTGACAGTTGGCCTGATAAGTTTCTCTCGAGTTCTCAACGATGAGATACGGCGGAGAACTAAATTAACCGACATAGCTCTGAGAATAAGCAATCTGAAGTGGAAGTGGGCAGGTCACATTTGTCGCAGAACCGATAACCGATGGCGTAGACGAGTTCTTGGCTGGAGACCACGCCCAGGCAAGCGAAGTGTGGGACGCCCCCCCACTAGGTGGACTGATGAACTGCGAAACTTGGCGGGTGGTAGTTGAATGCGGAATGTGGAGGACCGGAAGATGTGGCGACTATTGGGAAAGGCCTATGTGCAGCAGTGGACCTCCACAGGCTGATGATGAATGTGTTTGGTTGGACCATATTTTGTATCCCAAATACCAAAGTAGTATTTCTATTTAAGCTAATATAAATAACATAAGCGTTTTTTAATTGACCAATGACATATGGACAAAACCAATTTTTATCAACATTAATCATTGGTGTACCATAGACAAGGCTATTAGCGGGATAATAGCGGGAAACTAATGGCATGACATGTCATAAATGCTCAGGCCCGTATTACAAGATCGTGAATAAACATTTACCCTTATTACATGAGCAAGTCTTGTTAAACCCAGGTTTTTAGGTCTCATTTTGTTTTATGACCTAAGAAAGTGACAGATATATTTAAAGGCTGTAATAATTAGGAGAGTGCGTCTTTTTCTACCCCATTTTTTTAAATTCTTCGATTGATGTTGCCTAAGCTATGTCGCTTCAATTTATTAACTCTGAGTGCTTCACAAATTGTGTTCTCCTAGTGATAAAACAATATCTATGTCTCCGTGATACAAGGAGAAAAAGGTGTTTTTCTTATGATGGATAGGCCTAGATTTGATCATCATATCACCATGCAATTTTTTTTTTACCTGGGGAAATCCTCCTGGATACCGGTGGGATAAGCCGGGTTATGTCAGACTCCCACTGACTAAACCCCCATGGTGTTTTTCCCTGTCGCTGCCACCTGGATATACGGGGGCGCCGAAGTATTCGTCCGCGTATCCAGCAGCGACGGCCTGGTGAGAGGCCTTCTCTTCGTCGACGGCATACACCAGAGCTCCTGTCTCCGACTTCTCCTCCTGAGTAGCGTGCGGGAACACACGCTCCACTACTCAGGCCCGATGTTGATGAGTGACAGACTTTCTTCCACTGATCCTCACGACCTATACGTACCTTTGTTTTTTTATACCACTAAGGTGGCAAACAAGGTTACGGCCCGCCTGATGGTAAGCAGTTACCGTAGCCTATGGACGCTTGCAACACCATGGGTATCACTCGCGCGTTGCCGAGCCTGAAGAAATCTCTTCACGCCCTTTTGAAGAACCCCATGCTGTACTCCATTGGGAAAACCACGGCGGGGAGCTCATTCCACAACCTGAGCGTCCGCGGAAGAAAGCTCCTTTGTCTTTGATTTTGACCTGGAATGTACAGCTAGGGGAGTAACTAACTATTGTATAATTTTATTGTTTATATCCTGCGAACAAAGTCGCAAGTATAATATAGTATTACCAGTTTTTATTAATGATTGTTAATCAAGAAAATGGAGCAGGAAAATGGACGGCCGCCATATTAAACCATCAAGCTTGTAATTAATGGCGGAAAAAATAGGTAAAAACTAACCATTGTTTTGCTTGAATGGTTTTAAAATAAAACTGCGGGGTTTTTGTTCAGTTGAATGAATGAAGTGAAGGTTAAAAACAGAAGATCTGAAGTAACGTCAGTGAAAATAATAAATATATCATTATGCGTTAATTTATCTTCAAATATGACAGAATTCTAATTTTATCGTTCAAAAGGATAAAATAATCAACATTCAAAGTATTAAATAAAACCGGCCAAGTGCGAGTCAGACTCGCGCATCGAGGGTTCCGTACAAAGCTGTAGGTATATAAGTAAATGGTAGTATAGACCTGAGTATTTGATATTAATTTCAATTTATGACGTATTAAAAAAAAACTACTCACTAGATCTCGTTCAAACCAATTTTCGGTAGAAGTTTCCACCGTAATGTACATCATATATTTTTTATAGATTTATCATTCTCTTATTTTAGAAGTTACAGAGGGGGGGACACACATTTTACCACTTTGGAAGTGTCTCTCGCGCAAACTATTCAGTTTAGAAAAAAAATATATTAGAAACCTCAATATCATTTTTGAAGACCTATCCATAGACACTACGACATTAATGGGTTTGATGAAAAAAAAAAATTTTGAGTTTCAGTTCTAAGTATCGGGCCCCCCAAAATTTATTGTTTTTTTTCTATTTTTGTGTGAAAATCTTAATGCGGTTCACAGAATACAACTACTTACCAAGTTTCCACATTATAGTTCTTATAGTTTCGGAAATAAATGGCTGTGACATACGGACGGACAGACAGACAGACAGACAGACAGACAGACATGACGAATCTATAACGGTTCCGTTTTTTGCCATTTGGCTACGGAACCCTAAAAATGGGTTTTTGTACAAACCTACATCCCTTATACTAACCTCTCACTGTCAAATTATAACAAACTAACTGTCCGGCGCGACTTCGTTCGCGTGCTACCCTACCCTACCCTACCCCACTCAACCCTACCCTACCCCATCCTACCCTACCCTACCCTACCCTACCCTACCCTACCCTACCCTACCCTACCCTACCCTACCCTACCCTACCCTACCCTACCCTACCCTACCCTACCCTACCCTACCCTACCCTACCCTACCCTACCCTACCCTACCCTACCCTACCCTACCCTACCCTACCCTACCCTACCCTACCCTACCCTACCCTACCCTACCCTACCCTACCCTACCCTACGCTACCCTACACTACCATACCCTACCCTACCCTACCCTACCCTGACAGCAAAATTCCCATTAACATAATGATCCGCCATTTATTGAATTCATTTGTCACAAAAAATGTGATAAAAGAAGAACCGCTCGACCCATTTTGTGCAAACTTCACATAAACCATCTACTAAATAGTCCAAAAAAGCCTAAACATTTGGTTTGGATAGGTGAGCCCGTTTTTGAGTTATAAAATTACAACGAAAAGTGGCATTGATTTTTAATTCAAATAGACCTTCGCAGGCAATTATGAAAAGTCTGACTCTAATACCGGTTCGGAAGGTTGCATTTTTGCTGAGAAGAGCCGGCAATAAACTCAGTAATTACTCTGTTCAAAACAAGCTTAGATAAAAACAAGTCTAAACAAAGTGAAATAAATAACAAGTCTAATAAATAATCTTGACTTTTTTAAACCAGTCTCGTCCTCGATACTAAAAAAGCCTTACCATCACGTGAGAACAGAGAAAATCCTATCACATAATAATTAATTCTACGAACGTCCTCTCAGCCTTTTGTATTACCTAATGACACTTAATGACTTGATAAAGCATTGTTCATCAATTCATTACCGGATGTGAGAATATCCTTGAGACATTAAATAAATAAATAAATATCCTGGGACATTCCTCACACACGGTCATCTGATCCCAAACTAAGCAAACCTTGTACTATGGAAACCTGATAACTGATATAATATACTACTTTTTGTTTGTAAATACTTACATACTTAATATACATAATTACACCCAGACTCAGGACATACAGACATGTTCATGCACACAAATGCATGTCCTGTGTGGGAATCGAACCCACGACCTGCGGCGCTATAGGTTAAGACTCCACGTCTGCGCCAACGGGCCCGTCATTTTCTCGTTATTTATTTATTAGTTGTCAATTTATTTTTTATTAGCTTTCTGTCACGTGATTTCTATTTTAAAACCTTCTTCTTCTTCTTAGAAGAAGGACTCATACTGCGGTTATATGCGTGCAATTACAGATAGTTTCTTATACAACATTATACATAGGGTTATTGCAACCACTCAGGATTCTATTCATCATCATCAGCCTATAATGTCCCACTGCTGAGCACAGGCCTCCTTTCACAAATCCGGGTGAAAGGGAATGGGCAGACATTCCAGCACGCGTGCCCACTGCGGATCGGTGGAGGTAGGCTAGTGGTCAACCTACTATTGGAGTTTTCAAGCCGCCTAGGAGGCCTCCAACTAGCTTAACAACTATCACAATTAAGTGATAACCGGGAGCAACGGCTTTACGTGCCTTCCGAAGCACGGAAACGCTCGAGTTGAAATACCTCTAGGCGGTCACCCATCCAGGAACCGACCACGACGGTGGTAGCTTAACTTGCCGATCGATTAAGAACGGCTTATCATGCTACACCACGAGCGGTTCAGGATTATATTACTTATATCATAAACAACAACGTTTATTCTATGACTTTTAATAATTCATCAGATTTTCATACATTGTCATCCAACAAAACGTATTATCAACACGGGTATGCAAGGTTTTAGTTCAAACGGTTAGGGATAACTGTTTTAAAATTCAGTTGCAAAATTCGACCCATACCAACAATTAATATTAGTTGATTTCGGTGCTCCAAGCAATCAGGCGGTACCTCTATCAATTTTCATGTAAATCGCTTCTATGTTTTTACTGTGAAAACATAAGTAACAGACAGAATTACTTCTTCCACACTAGAATTCAATACACAAAATCATGTTTGGAACAGCGTGACAATAAGTTCACAATCAACGTTCTTTACTGCACATGCACAATCTGACAGATCTGGATATTTTGGTCACAGTCCAGCACAACATTAGCCTATCAGTTGCACGGCGCATACTTGAGCTGGTGCCAGGTGTGCCACTACATGAACCCGTCCGATATTTACTATTTCATCGCCTCTTGCGAAAACCTGAATGAATGGATTGCATAAATATTTTAGAATCACTTTCTTAATCGTATGCGTCTGGTTTTACCGATCATCAATATGAGTCATGACCGACGACTGACATGCAAAATCGGGTATTATTATTAAGGGGGCCCTTCATGGCCAACGCAACTTCGCGGCCGTTTCGCTAGGTATTCATGATTTCGCATATCATAAAACTTGTTCCAGGCCCATACTTCCTGTGATGTAATCTTACAAGTTTGTGAAAAAAATGTTAGTTATTTAGAATCTCCAATACATTTGCAAGCATTGTTTAGAGCTGTTTTCTTTACTTTTACAATTTATAGGTACATTAGATATGGCCAAAGTTCAGGTAAAATTTGTGCAAAACCGCTGTTTTTCGGAGGCTTTTACTGAATTTGTTTCACACTTTTATTTATTTTCGCCTAGTTATGCTGCTAGATATAGTTCACAAGATACCAATTTGTTTAAAACATCTAACGAAAAGTGTTTAAAAACGCCATCATAAGTACAGAGCTTTTGTATGAAAAGTATGGTGAGCTGACTGCTCTTAACAAGAAATATACTGAACAATAATTTATGTATTACTAGAGAAAACATTGAGGCTACTTCGAGGCGACAGCAACAAATTAAGCAATAATAAATTCTTACTAAGTATAGTTAGAATTTGTTTTTCCCAACGGAGTACAGCATGGGGTTCTTCAAAAAGGGTGTGAAAAGATTTCTGCAGGGTCGGCAACGCGCGAGTAACACCCTTGGTTTTGGCGTCGATATGCTACGGTAATTGCTTACCATCAGGCGGGCCGTATGCTTGTTTGCTACCTAAATCGTGTAAAAAAAGTTGTAAATATTAAAAACATACAATTAAGAATATACCTACTTATATATTTTTAGATGCTTTTATTATGAAGACAGAAAACATCTCTATTAGCAACTACATTTGATGGGGTGTAATACATGGCTAAGGTTCCACCAAAGCGGAGCTAAGAAAATACCAAAGGGGAGTGTCACCGTGAATTATGAGCGATTCTATTGGTAAAATTTTCCTAACTCCACTCCAGTAAATATGCAGTGTAAAGTAAATTTGAGGAAGGTATATTGGTATATAGTACAGAGAAGACCAAGCTGATAGCACTGAGTCAGCGTTGAAACAATCAAATTGCCAAGAAATAAAAAATATATAAATATCCTGGGACATTCCACACACACGGTCATCTAACCCCAAACTAAGCAGAGCTTGTACTATGGAAACCAGATAACAGATATACTACAATTAACTACATATACTACTTTTTGTTTGTAAATACATACTTAATTGTATTTACACACAAAAATGACATGTTCATGCACACAGATGCAAGTCCTATGCGGGAATCGAACTCTCGACCCATTTGCGCCAACAGGCCAGTCATATTAAAAATAATCATGTTTCTTTTGTTAATTTTGGATAGGTATGTGTTTAACCACAATCACATCGTGATAAGTCAGGCTGAAGCCGAAGGTCATATCGACGTAAAACCTTTAAGGGCGGTAGAGCATCGACTGGGAAACTACTTCCACCTTACAGAATACCGCAGACAAATAACGTTATGTTGTGTCCCTGCGCGTGAGTACGGTCGCTTGAGCTCATCGGAGAGGGAGGAAGGGTCGGTAACACGTGAGTGGTGCCTCGTGCCATCGATGCCTGCTGCAAGCCTCCATAGGGCTACGGTACTTAGTTGTATAAGAAAAAGGGAACCTAGAACACCTGTCGTAAAGCACCTACCGGTATATTTCGGCAGTGACACTTGATAGCCAGTTGCTGCCTAGGATTTGTAAAGGTTGGGAACATACTGCCATGTTCCTGATATTGCGTATGTCTATAGCCGTCAGTAGCAACTTATCAACACCTTCCTGCTTGTCAGAATCTTCAAAATCATATCAAAATCAAAGTCATTTATTCAGTTTAGGCCCTGGTAAGGCACTTATGAACGTTAAATTGGTACATACAGTTGAATTTACCACCGGTTCGGAAGACACTTAAACTGAGAAGACTCTGACAAGAAACTCAGCAGACTTCAGAATGTAATAGTAGATTATGCACCAAGGGGATAAATCAGTATCGTACGTCGCATATTGAACCCCGAGCGTAGCGAGGGATTTTAAACTTTAATCCCGAGCGAATCCCGGGAGTTATGTAGAGTTCTGAGTGTACTCCTGAGTGAAACGAGGCGTTCAAGCCACCCAAGACTAAGGCAGGCTTCATCCTCGAAGTGTATACTCCAAGAAGCTGTGGTATTCTGTAAGGTGGAGTTACTTCCCCAGTCGAGCAGCCTTTGAGTGAATAAACGCAATGCTCTACCTCTCTAAAAATATCTTGTAAAATACTAAAACAGCCTTTGGATAATGCAAATGGAATTTTAGGATTCTGACCTTGATAACGTAGATGTGTCTTGTTTACAATTTACACGATTTTGCCTCACGTGAATCTGAAAATATTCACGTATGGAATTCAACGTTTCGATTGTGATTCATTCGATATTGCGATCGGTTATCGATTAATGTTTACATGCGAATTTCTCTGCTATAATCAGTTTGGTATGACGATTTGATCGAATCATGGAAGTATTAGCGGAAATCGCTTCATTGATACCAAAGGTTCGACACAGTATAATCGATAATTCGATGCATTAGACTTCCTCCTGTTTTTTTTATTGAATTTTAGGTATACTTTCTTTTTATGTGTCGCACATCCGAATGACCTGTATTATAACTGATTTGTGTAAATATACAATGCAATATAACTGACAGCAGAATCACGAATAAATAAAATTTCTTTTTGGGTAAAATCTGAAGTAAACACGTCGGAAAAGTGAAGGAAAAAAATGATTAGATGTTGTTTATTGGAAGAATTTTCATTCAGCAACGAAGAGCACAAAGATGAAAAGTCACGAATTTATGTAAATAAAAACGAAAACAAAACGTCACTCTGCAAGTTCCCGCCAAAAATATTAATCATTCTCAATCACGTCGTAATAGATAAACCTTGTAGGATGTTTTTTTTTCTACTCTGGCTACACAGACTTGAATGAAACTTACAATATTTTTTAATAAAATAAAATAATTTGCGTTTGGCCACTGAAGGACAATGGCGAAGCCTAAGTTGGAACACGCTTACCCAGAAGGAACCTATTTACTCTGGCCTTGACAGTTCCTAGATTGTAGAGTCAGGAAAGACAGATGCCGGAAGCAAGTTCCCTTGCTAAATGAGGATACAAAACGCTGTGTCCTTATTTTCGGTATTTCAAAGCGTTACCGCGTAAGGGTGAAAATTTTCCCGGAGTCTTGTGTAAAAATGGGAATGGTGTAATAAGCACACTGAGAGACATACGGACGGACAGTAGAGACTTAGTAATAGGCACCCTTGGGTACGGAACCCTAAAAACTAAAACTAAAACAGAATATTTTTTAGTTGTCTCCGGAACTGCCACAATTTTGCATTGAAAATATCTCTATTAATGAAATGAAATGAAATAATTTATTCATTCAAATAGGCCTTCACAGGCACTTATGAATAGTCAAACTCTAATACTCTAATACACGGTTCGGAAGGTTGCTTTTGCTAAGAAGAGCCGGCAAGTCTTGTGGTTCAGTGTAAAAATGGAAATGGTGTAATAAGCACACTGAGAGACATACGGACGGATAGACGGACAGTAAAGACTTAGTAATAGGGTACTAAAAACTAAAACAGAATATTTTTTTATTGTCTCCGAAATTGCGACAATTTTGTATTGAAAATATCTCTATTAGTTACGAGGATCTCTTTCAGACTTTAATAATTTCAGAGGCACGATGCCCTATGAAAATCTTTTAGTTTTAGATAATATTCGATAGACGAGGTCTTACCTCAAATTCACAAAAATGGGTTTCTTTGAGAGTCAAGTATGACATAACGCAATGAAAATACCTAACACAAAAAAGCCAAAAAAATAAAAAATTACTGCTTCCGCTCTCCAAACCAGATTTTATGGAACAATACTACTACACTAACTCAGGAAGTCGGACATGAGGAGGCGTCGTGTGCAAAATGACGTTGGTATTCGTACGAGAATAGCTAATATCTCACGGAATGGGTCATTGTCTCGTGTCTTGTGGGCAGTAAAGTGTTCCGAGACCGAGTAGTGATGTCAAGTTCGTCCTAATAACGAGATCTGAGCTGAGAAACTGGGATAGAATGACTTTTCAGCACAAACTTGCTGTATCTTAAAAAATGAACACTAGAAATAAGCACAAACTAGCTGTATCTTAAACTCGGCTCAGCAAAGATCAGCAGGGATATGAAGCAAAATTGCTTCAAGAGCGGGGACTACACAGCAGTTTTCAAGAAAAGCTTCAAAAGTGAGGCAAGTCTAGCCAAGTTATTTGCGCCAGGAAACATACAAAAAATGATGTGTACTTTTTTATCCTTAGATGGTTTTTGCACCACGCCGACAAATCGGCAAGCGGCGCAAGCGCTGATAGCTCTGAACCGGAAAGCTAATTCTAATTTCATTAATGGTTTATTCAACACTAGTTCCCCCCCGCGATTGCATTACCGAGGGTCTTATTGTTTTCCCTGGGTAACATTATCCTTTGTGATAATCTAGAACATTATTATATCTGTGTGCCAAATTTCATCTAAATCCATTTCGCCGCTGATTCGTGAAACATCTTAACATCCAAATTTGCTCTTATATAATACTAGAATAACTTTTTATTTGACAGTATAGCAATCAAATATACTAATACATACTTACACTAAGTTATAAATAATGAATTATACTGCCAAAGAAGAGTAAACGCTACCACAATGCTGATTTTCAGCAGCAACCTTAGTTGACGTTTCGACGCCCCTGCTACAGTATGGATGCTCTTAAAATAATAATAACAACATGCTAAAATGTAATACAAAGAAATTATTATAATTGTATCAGTGATATAGATATAAGTGAGATAAGCTCTTATACATTAGCACGTACATAAACAAATACATGCGCAGCGCATTGATTAAGGATACATCCAGATAGAGTGTCGCAGCTGTGCCCGCGTCGATAAAAATAGCCCCTAACTGTTAGGGGCTAAATCAAACAAAAATAAATAAAATTGCAAAATATTGTCCCATATTTAAATTTCTCCCGATTTTAATTAGAATATTTCAACTACTATCATTATGAACGTCACTATGACAAGCAGAATGACGCAGAGGGAGCGTAAAACGTAGCTGTTACGCGCAGCAGCCTATAAAGGTTGGCCTGTTTTATATATTCGTGCAGTATGGCGACGTTCTTTCTAGGTATATTTATTTCTATGGCGCAGCGTTTCATCGCTCAAAGAGCAGCTCGATTGTGGAAGTACCTCCACCTTAGAGAATACCGCAGCCAAATAACTTTATGTGTTCCTGCGCGTAAGGTCGTCAGAGCTCATTGGGGAGGGGGCGCGGGTTGATAACGCGTGGGGTGAACCCGTGTGCTAGCTATATGGCTATGGAAACTGCTTATCATCAGGCAAGCCGTACACTTGTACTTCTTCGTATAAAAAAAAGATTCTTCCACCCGGATCATAATACAAAATTAGAAATCAACCTGAATGTGTATAGTAGGTAGTAGGAGTATAAGTAATAAGAAGTTCCTTCCTGAAATACTTTACGTGGATATCTGCAATAAATCATACTCAGTAAGGTACGTAGCTTTAAAATTTTACGTGCTCTTGAAGCTGTCACGGCTTACGTGAACTTTGATAATAAATTAATCATGCGAGTACGTTTGTGTCTTTGTACTCAGTGAAGTGTAATGGCGTCTAAGCTGCCTACGCGAACCGAGTACGAGCCGAGCTGATCTTCGTTAGTCGCTCGCGATCGTGATGTCAAGTGTGGAACTGTGGACGTACACACGGCTACACATCAAGCTATACCGTGCCAGTTATTACTGGAAATTTATAGCTTGATGTGTAGCCGTGTGTACAACGAGCGTACAACACGAGCACCATGCGAATCCTTGTCGCGAGCTGAACGCTCGTTCGACGCTCACAAATGCTACACGAATTCGAGCTCCACGTGTGCTTGGCTCGTGCTCGGTTTGCGCAGCGTAGACAAACCATTGCATTTTTATTATACTTATGAATTTATATGTTTTGAAAAGCGCACTAATATCCATCTTAAAAAATAGCACGGCTCATGTCATAGAGTTAGAATAATAATGGAGCGCCTGTACTAGATTACGGTCCGTGAGCACAGATACGGTCGAAATGTCTTGAAACGAAGTGTGCGTGCATAGTTTGAACCACTAAATTACATACAATTAATGCAAATTTTTCGTTATTAATCGACACTTTTACCGAGAATTAATGAAAAGGAATCCATGTCGACATTTTGTCTGATTGTAAATCAACTTAGTGTACGATATATCTGTGAATGCATCTATATGGAAACTGCTCACGCTTCGCGCAAGGTAATCACTCTATAATATATAAGTCTATTACCAAAGATTTTCATAGGGCATCGTGCCTCTACCCAGATGGCTAGTCCGCCTTACTAAAGCATGACATTTTATATCACTCCGCTTGAGGGGTCCCTGAGCAAATCGCTCTCAGTTCGTATTGCGCACGGCTGTCACCGCGACATACTCGATGTAACTGATGATATAAAAAATGACGACTTGCTTATTGAAATACTGTCACAACACTTGCAAAAACCAAGGAATAATTAAAAAACTAACCTTCCATGTGTATGTATTGCGATTTCGTCACTTTTAATTACCTAAACTTATTTTAGAAATATACGTTTCGGTGGTGACAGTTTTTATTTTTTAAATCTTTTCCGGCCATGTTTTATGGAAGGTTGCCACAACATGAAAATTTATTTTCCACATTTTTGTTAAGGATTATTAAAAGATGATATCGAATTATTCAGTAATCTGTGTCGAGTACCTACTGATTATTTTTGATAATTCTAACCTCCCGATTTGACAGGTATTTTGACCATAGAGGTCAAAATAATGAGAAAACTCCTCATTAAATATTATCCACACAACCAGAGTGATAAATAAAATTAATTTTATTGGTAAAACAAGAGCTAACACAGATTGCCAACCTAACTAAACTTATTGTCGAAACATTTGCATATATTCGTTTATATTATGTAGCAAAATCCGAAAATTTGTTAAGAAATACAATTTCAAAACGACAGCTGTATAGAAAACAACTGCAATTGCAGGGGGTCTAATTTTTGTTCATAGATATTACTTATATGATGTAGGATTTGTGTTTTGGGTACTCAAGGTATCCCAAATAACTATTTTGAAAGCAATAAGGCATCCACTTTTTCAATATTAGAACTTTGAAAATAAAAAACCGTTTTCTCAGAGATTTTTCGCCCCCAAAAATCCCCATATAGTACATTTCAACGAAATCGTTAGAGCCGTTTTCAAGATATATCAAAACATACAAATATTGTACATTTATTGGATAGGATATATGTTATAAACAAATATTGCTCGTATAATAGTACTTATGTACATGAAAAAATTCCGGACCGAAATTTATAAATTCCGCCATTTAGAGGAAAATGTTTTTTTAACTGCCACCCTATGCAAACTACACAGACTGTCAAATACTGTCAATTCTGGCTTGTTTATTTCATGTTCCCATAGAGGCGATTAGCCTTCTGGACGTTTTAAATTCTTTGTCTATTACATGTCAAATTAATTTTGTATGAAAATCTATTATTTGATTTTTTCACTGCTCCAAGGGATTGCAGACCTGAGTATTTGATATTAATTTCAGCTTGTTACCTCCACGCGTTTCTAAGAAAAAGGGTCTTGACAGATAGACAGACAGTTAGACGAATAACAAAGTGATCCTATAAGGGTTCAATTTGTTCACCTACTTACCTATTCGTCACATGATCATACTGACTTGCATGCATAGTCAACATAATCTCCCTAACTAACATAATCTCTTCCTTCTCTGACGCATTCAATATACGACTTTAACGCCTCAATGTGAGGAAAAACTGTGACCTAAATTCAGGGCATTTATGAAGCATCCACATAAACTAATAGGGTTGAATATACCTTGTACGATTTGTGACGACCCTCCCTTGCAGTTAACCGGTCGTTCCCTCTAGCAATCAGCAAGTGGTCAAGTTGTTAAGAAAGTCTGGGTCCACTGGACTACGTGTAGCTGTTACACGGCTATTTTATATACGACATATTATTGAAGGAAATGATGTGTTGTGTAAAGTTTCTTAATTTGAAAGTTGTAGCGAGATAACTTTTGAGTCTTTATTGGTGGAGTTTATTATGTTGTATATTTTGATGTCTTGTTCTGTTTTTGAATTTGAAACTGAGAAAGAAAGAAAATATGTAATTTTAAATTTGTACTAACAAAAAACAATAAAAACTATCTCAGCTTATGCTTCTGTTTATTTTTATTAGGACTTTTGGGCGGGAACTTGCAGTGACGTTGCATTTTCCTTTTTATTTTCGTAAATTAATGTACCAATTTTGAGTTTTATTGTATTTTATCCAGTAAAGATCAATCCATGTGCATCAGTAAATTAAAATGAAATTAATTATGTTGTTCATGACTTTTCAAGTTGTCTCAAAAAGTCCATGAAAAGTTTTTGTACAATTATCACTATTGTACTAAAACATGACTTTTATGGACGTTGACTGACAGTGCGGACTATATGAAAGTGATTTATTGTGTGACTATAATTATATAACTCGAGAAAACTCAAATAAGACAAGGCTGTATGGCTCAGTTCTTTGCCTGCCTTTTGGCAAATATTACAAACAACAACCTAGTCAGACAACCTATAACATTATATTATGTATTGATGCATACATAGGTAATAGTATTTGACATAGGTAAGTAAGACGTAGACCTAGATCTTTAACCGAAATAATATATTATGACAGTATACCTACGTCAAATAACCGACGGAGTGTGAAAATAATTAGACATAATTTAAATGCCTTAAAACTCAGTTCAGTGGGTTGCAGACGGTACAACGACCTGTGTTTAACCTGTGTTAGTAGGACTTCTAGATGTTCACTGTTAAATTTTGTGAACAACACAATGAATTACTGTAAATTGATCATAGCACTGATGAATAAACGATGATACAAAGGTTTGATGTTTTTTTTTTTTTTTTAAACCAAGATGGTGAAGATTGTCACTGTTCCCAGCAACACATTCTTAATTGTCATCTTGCTGACAATATGGGAGATTCACCAAAAAATTGTTATATCTTTGCAACTCCTAAACAGCGACTTCTATCACAATGTCGTCGACATATCTGTCGATGCAAACATCAAAATAGAGCGTCCTAATTTAAATCGGTATAATTCTCACTAATATTATAAACACGAAAGTTTGTATGTATGGATGTTTGATACTCTTTCACGTAAAACCTACAGAACGGATTTGGTTGAAATTTGGTACAAAGATAGAATATGTTCTGGATTAACACATAGAATACTTTTTATTCCGGGAAAACATACGATCCGCGCGGGACAGCTAGTAGGTACCAAATTCAAGTATTCAATGTAGGTACTGTATCAAATCCTGAGTTTCATTATAACAGAACACGATATGCTAGAGACAAAGAATTTAAAACGTCCAGAAGGATAGTCGCCTCTATGGGAACATGAAATAAACAAGCCAGAATTGACAGTATTTGACAGCCGTGCGCAGTACGAACTGAGAGCGATTTGCTCAGGGAGCCCCTCAAGCGGAGTGAAATTAAATGTCATGCTTTAGTAAGGCGGATTATCCATCTGGGTAGAGGCACGATGCCCTATGAAAATCTTTGGCTAGAGATTATATTTATTTGATATTTTTTATAAGAAAAAAAAAACTGAAACTCAATATCTTAAGGTGCCGATCCCAGAGCGAGCGGCTCCAGGCCGCTTAGAGTTCAGCGGTTTAGAGTTCTACATGCGTCTCCATGATCGCTGCGGTCGCTATGTGCAATGATCAAAAGCACCGCATATAATATACGGGGTGGGTACGACAATACGACATTAAAATATGAAACCACTAAGAATACAACAACTAAGCAGTATTTTTTTTTTGCGATTTCGAAGTTGGTCC
Source organism: Achlya flavicornis (assembly GCA_947623365.1). NCBI lineage: Eukaryota > Metazoa > Arthropoda > Insecta > Lepidoptera > Drepanidae > Achlya > Achlya flavicornis. The sequence goes on from OX392487.1 coordinate 3,605,840, forward strand.
CATAGTAAAAGTTGATCGTATACATGGGTACTTTACGTGGTTACATTTAATGTCGTATTGTCGTATCCACCCCGTGACCCCGTATTACAGTGAAAAAAGGAAGGCAGAACTCTAGAACGCTCGCTGTGGAATTGGCGCCTTTAAAAAAAGAGATCGCGAGTGAAACGTAACGAAAACGAAAAAAAGAGTGCGAGGTGGAAAGCTAAAGTAATTTTTTTATTTTTGATATTTAAATTATCATCATTTTTTCATGTCTGAATAGGTTTAAGAGTTATTGCGCTATGTTATGATACGGAACCCATCGCCATATCTGATCTCACCATGAACTCAGCTATAGATAAATCAGTACCAAAATAATGTGAAATATTTCACTTTATAAGCCGGGGCCTACCACAAGCTCTTAAAACAAGGTTAAAATAACCTTATTTTGCGTTTTCGTACCATGACATCCTTAAAAATAAGCTTATTATAGGCATAAAACAATATTGTTTTGTTAGCAGGTTTGATGACGTCACCTCTAATCGTTCATTCAAATCGTAACATGATGTTTCTTTTGACAACTAGCATTATGGTTTTTATGTCAATTGCATATATCAATCAAAATATAACACAATATACGCGACGAATTATCCAAATTTATGATAAAAATATCTATTATTATAGTGATATAAAGTCAGTAGATCGTATTTATTTAACTTATCGAATGAATTGTGTATCTCCAGCCTTCTAGCTTTTGCCATCTAGCATTTCTAGATGGCAAATGAATATGAAACATTGTGTTTTTGGAAGCAAATACCAAAGAAGCCAATAATAGATACACGAAAGCGACGTGGTAGGTGCATCTATGCTACGTGAGGAATCAACACTTTCGCATGCAATGGACCAAAATGCCATTTGCTATCGAAACCATACGACCGTATGGGTTTGAAGCTCACCGAGTGGCTCGCATATTGTCACCAAAATAATCGAGGCCTCGGGCGGGGAGCTTTTTCCGCCAACGCATTAGCTTGGCTAGCCTGTTGGGAACCTTGCCGATAATCTACGACAGCCTAGAGGAAAATTTATATACGAGTGCTAGTGCTAGATTGTATTTCATTTATTTGTTGTAAATATTTAATATCGTATAGATTAGGCTTTACTGTGATTGTACTGTATTCATAAACGTTTATATACCTAAATACACATAATGTTTCATTGTATGACCTGCAACTACAGTAGCATTCCTGACAAAAGGTAATAAATAAAAATATGAGTTGATTCCTGTGGTAAATTCTTTATTCATATAATTTAAAGACAATAGGTACCTGCCTAGACTATAGGTATTAAGACTGAAGTGCCATACATAAATATAAACCTACCTAGGTATATATTTATGTATGAACTTTGTCTCAGTTTTTGTAATGACCAAGAAGTGCTCCATTGCTTTGCTAGTTGAGGATTAGGTACCTATTTCTCTCCAGCACATTTCTTAGAGTAGTTACCTACTTTGAATTCCGGCGAATTCTTCACTGCAAAATGAATAAAATAATACTTGAATTACTTCTGTTTGTAACCATGCCATATTAAATTTCATTCACTGAATATCACTATTGAACGGCGGCCCCTTGCCTTGTTTTCATATTGACCTAAGTAATATTAATTCAAGTAATAAAAAGTCGATATACATAAAATAAATATTTGCATTATTTCAAAATATGTAGTGCAACAGGGCACATTGAGTTTCAAAATTCGTGCGTCACAATTGACAAGATTTTTTTTTTGTCCCGTTCCATCCTATAGGGCCATCATCTTCTCTCACAAAATAACCTTATTGCCAGACTGTTTTGTTTTCACCTTATAATAATATTACTTTGATTCGTACCATGAGCTCAATCGTTCAACATTGATATAACATTGCTAAGTGCCGAGAAAGAATGAATGATTTGTAAGAATTTGTCTATGCCTTGCTACAACCTGATAAAAGATAAAAAGAAATAACGATATATTAACTGTATAGTGCCATTTCTTTCACACGTTGGACCGAAATGATTTGAGATTCTTCATCTTTTAGCAAAGTATTAAATTAAACTAATTGTAAAGTATAAGTAACTAAAAGAATAAAATATTTTCGAGTAATTTCTATAAAATGCATACAAATATTTTAAAATGTTATTATGAAGAGTAAGGAAATTAATTGAAAAAATATATAGACTGCTGACTCTAGATTATCAAATGAAATGAATCGGAACAAAATATTTACCTGTCATTCTTGTCATACTCAAATGTCTAATAAAGATATCTTGAAGATATCCAAGATATTTAGTTATTAAATATATTTGTTTATGTAATTTAATAACAAACAAAGTGCAATCAATATGGATACATCTTAATACTATATTCGGCAGTAATATTCAGTGCATGAAATTTAAGATGTCATGGTATCATAAACATTTGTAAGTTGCACAAATGTTGCAATTCATTTTGTAGAGTTGTAGCCGAAGAGTTCGCCAGAGATCCAGTCAGCAGGTAGAAATGGTTAAATACAAACAGACCAAAAATACCGCCTTCAATCGATATCTACAAGCAAAGGAGTACTCTCAAAAAAGTGTACGTAGAGATGGAGAGGCTGGTCTAAAGTGAAGTCTAAGTACCTATAAACGCTGAAATAAAGTTTGAATCTGTATCTGCAAGATTGTTTAATGCCATACTTATATTGTGTATAATTATCTTACTCTCATTAAACTTATGTGAATAAAGAATGTAGGTACATAATACTTTCGTGTTTTATTCATTGTGTTATTGACGGGAATCCTACTGTAGTTGCAGGTCTTGGAATTAAACATATTATGTGTATGTAGGTAGGTATATAAATATTTGCCGCTGTTGTCGATCATCGACAAGGTTCCAGGTTCAAGCTGGCAGTGTTTCCTCTTTGGATAGCCAAGCTCATGCGTTGTCACAAAAAGCTCCCCACCAACCGGTTTTCCGGTTTTGATGATAATGTGTGAGCAAATCAGCGAGCTTCAGACCCCCACGGTTCTATCCACAGCCACAAAGGCTACAGAAAGTTAGGTCCAATGGATGCGTATTTTAGAATTTCCCGCACGGTTGCATCTGCTCTGCAACAGTATATACAGATTGTTGTGAGTTGAGTTTTCAATACAAATATATAATACTTAATTAATATTTTACTACATTAGATGGTTAAAATGATTATCTTTATAGATTATTATAAGTCTGTCGTCTGTCCGTCTGTTGACAATAATATATTCCATCCAGGCTAATGTAGGTTACGACCAATTTTAGAAAATTTGCCAGAGAATCTAGGTAGTTTGGATTCCAGGAACACAGGGACTACTCTGTGTACTAACACTGCAGGAAAGTTAACTTTATGGATTAATCTGGGGTTATTCGATGTACGTTGGTTATAATGAAAACAGGATATTAATAGTGGGTAGGTACCTAAATGAAAAATCACTAAATATATAAACACGCTTCACATTTAAAGCTCCGTTTCATCTAAATAAATCTAAGGCTAGGCCCCCTTTTATTTTTATTATTTATCAACGACATCCATACATGTTTTGAATTTTGTAATTTTCTCCTATACGCGGATGATTTAAAACTGTATGGAATAGTTGATGATCATAAAGACTATTGCTCATTTCAGCAGGACCTGGATAGGTTTTCTAATTATTGTTTGGTCAATAAACTTAGTTTAAGCGTTAGTAAATGTAAAACTGGTGCCGATTCTGTTGTAAATCGCACTAAACTAATTTTAGTCACATCTCATCTCTTTCTTACAAACATTATTGAAAAAGGATAGAACATATTTAAAGCTGTCATATTAATCTTTGCCGTCTTATTTTGCGTGTATTTAGGCGTAACCGCGATAGATGGCGACTAAATTCATATTGAATACAAGCATTGGACTAATTTGACAGGACTAAATTTCTTACATCCTTTTCTTATGTTCTCTGTTAGAAAGAGGCTTAGTGTGATTAAAATTAGTTTAGTTGTAAACAACAGAATCAGGGCCACTATCTCCTTTACTAAAAAAAAACAGTTTAAACATTATAATTACGTGTTGTGTCATACTGCTCTGGATAGGGTTAGCTTTATAAGAGATTTGGGAGTTATCTTAGATTCCAATCTGCACTTTAGTTTGCATATTGAAAATATTATTGCTAAAGCTTACAAATTATATGGCTTTGTCATGCGTTGTAGCACTGGTTTTACTGAATCATCAACATTTGTTTATTTGTTTAAGTCTTTAATTAGATCCCAACTTGAGTACGCAGTACCAATTTGGAATCCATATTACCAAAAATATGTTCAATTAGGGATGGGCAGGGAAAGAAAAATATTGGGAAGAAAAGAAAAATACGGGAAAATACGGGAAAGAATGGAAAAATACGGGAAAATTCCCAAACGGCGGGAAAATACTCAAATGGCTTTATGTTCCTCAAAAAACATATTTGTTGATGCTTTTGATTGTTATTTTAATCATACTCGCTGTTGTATGTACCTACATCACCTACGCGCGGACCTACGCGGACCTTGGAGGAAGTTATCACACATTTTTTTTATACTACCGAGGTAGCAAACAAGCATACGGTCTGCCTGTTGGTAAGCGGTTACCGTATCCTATGGACGCTTGCAACACCTCCCTCGGGACCCGGGACGGGCTATATAAGCGTCGTACATGTGCACGTGCTCTTTCTGCACGAGACCGTCTGTCCGACTGTCCACCGACTGTCCAACACAACCCTTACACACCAAAACGTCGCTTTTTTTAAAAACAACGCAAAAAAAAAATGTTATTGTTTTTTTATTGTATGATATGAGTATGACCCTAATAGAAATCATGTTAAATGTTATTCAAACGATTTGGTAAAGGTATTTCTCGGTATATACGCAAAATCTACTAAATATGACCATTTGAGTATTTTCCCACCCAATGGGAAAATTCCCGGGTTCTTTCCCACTAAATTGGAAATTTACTCGAAGTTGGGTTTATTCCCGGGAAGAAACCCAACCCTATTTCAATCAATAGAAAAAGTACAAAAGAAATTTCTAAGGACTATATACTTTAAATGTTCTGGTGCACGTCTGCCATACCCTCAGCTTCTAATGAAATATAAACTTCTTACTTTAAATTCCAGACGTCTACTATTAGATGCTATGACTCTGTATGATATAGTTCATAATAAATATGATTGTATGCATTTAACTAATAATTTAAGTTACCAAGTACCTAGAAAGGCGGGTATGCGCCCGGCACGTCCGCACCGCCTCTTTGCTACATCTCGGTGTCGCACAGTGGCGGGCATTCGTGTGCCCTTGAGGCGCATGGTTGATTCTTACAATGAGTTATTTAATAATATTGATATTTTCGCCGTGTCGATAGGCAATTATAAAAAGTGTGTTATCTCAGAAATTAGTTGATGGGGTAGGTTCTACGGAATATTTATTCCGTTGAACTTGTTTTGTTAATTTAGTAAATTGGTGTTTTTTTTTTTTCTTTTTCTTTTATTATTTGGGGTGACTGGTAATTGGTGGGCGATGCTTGGACGCATGATTGTGCTCGTGGCGGCGGACAGCTTTCCCAGAGAAACAAATAGGGATAAATAAATGAATTAAATAAAAGCTGATGGTGTATTCTTATTCTTGTTAGGTACTAAATATTATGTGCCCATTTGCAAAGTAAATTATAAAAAAAAAAAAAAAAAAAAAAAAAAGTTTCTTTGGGAAGTCTGTTTGTTTTGTTATCTTGGGTGCAGTAGTGTGTCTAGGTATCGTTTTGCTAATTGCCAGTCACCCTATATACATATATATATATATATATATATATATTTACATCCGGCAACACTTTTGGCTTCATGCATGTTGTGCATCATTACGGCGTCCCCGTGTTCTGCTTAATTATTTTATCATATCTTTGCGAATGTTGCTTAATTTTTTAATTACCTACTCAGTGACATATGTCACTTTCCTATAATATTATTTTTCACGATATTCTTCTTGCAGTTATGCCCAAGCATTTCTGAACCCCAATCTATGCTGATGAGTTCTAGGCTTCCTGGATATATTCATCATGATTATCCAATGCACCGACTTTTTTAACTCCAATGAGGTCATTGTTCCTAAATGCGACGTTGCCAGCTTTTTATTCAATTTTGCATCTCTTTTTATGGGCTATCATATTATTATTGCTTATAAGTACCTAGGTACAAATTCAAAAGCTTCTGTAACGTTTTTTACAGATAACGTTTTTCTCGAAGAAGGATAGGATTATGGTAGTAGGTAGCGTAGAAAATCCTATAGTTCTTTTCCCCAATCAATAATTAGATTTTCTGAATAAATAATTACTCGATGGATGATTAAATTACAGTGTAACTCAACTGTAACAATTTAGGATTAAAGGGATACGGTGTGACATTATTTATAATTTACTCGCACCGCAGAAAAATCATTTCAGGAATAGCCAAAAACTATAAAGCTTTAATAAAAGCCCATACGGAAGTATATTGTTATTTGGGGTCCAAATAATTTAGTTATCGGACGTCCGTATATTACTATCGAGCGTCCGTATATGCTATCGGTCGTCTGTATATAGCTATCGAACGTCCGTATTTTCTTGTAATCGAATGTTTTCTCAGAAGAAGAGGGAGACCTAGCAAACGCTTAAGAGTACAATTGGTCCCTTATGAAAATAATTTGATAATTTGAGAGGTGACCCAAGTACATGGATGGAAACGGAAGAGTTATGCTTAGCGGGGGGATGGAGTAAGTTAAAGGGAAAAACTTGAAGTACTTGTTAGTGATGCGTAAAAGTAGATAATTATATAATTCGAAATCTTTCATTCCTATTTTGTTATTTGGCTTCTGTACCAAAGAAATTGTATGTACAAGAAAAACATAGCCAGGTATAAGACGAAACGAAAATGAATGTTAGGGATTTGTATGGGAAAAATTAAAACTAGTCTTGAGTTACATACTTATATTTTTAGATATAGATAAATGGATATACTGTTGTAAAAACTGATTTTGAAGCCGATTAAAGTTTATATTGTGATAAAATAGAGTTGAAAATATTCCAATGAAAAAATATTTACCTGTGAAACGTATAATTATGTGGGCTACTTCATACTATTCACATCACATTTGCTCACAGAACAAGTGACAATGTCTATAACATACTCTTTTCTAGTTTTATTTGTATGATCGTAATTATTTTCAGTAACTTACGAAATCATACATAAACACCAGGGTTCTTATAGGTTGATCTTCGAAAATAAAATTTTCTCACGACTAAAATATGTATGCGTCTCTTTCTCCCGCGCAAAGTGTCATAAGGATTGTCATATTTCGTTTCCATGATTTGTATGTTTATTAAGCGTAGCGAAATTATAAGTCTATGTTCTGTACCGCCTATCAGACTCCCATATATGGCTACCGCACATCCGTTTATAGATATCGGACGTCGATTTTTCCACTTCTTAAAACTCAAAGATGGTACGTATAATAAAAAACCGGCCAAGTGCGAGTCAGACTCGCGCACCGAGGGTTCCGTACAAACCTGTAGGTATATAAGTAAATGGTAGTATAGACCTGAGTATTTGATATTAATTTCAATTTATGACCTATTAAAAAAAAACTACTTACTAGATCTCGTTCAAACCAATTTTCAGTGGAAGTTTGCACCGTAATGTACATCATATATTTTTTATAGATTTATCATTCTCTTATTTTAGAAGTTACAGGGGGGGGGACACACATTTTATCACTTTGGAAGTGTCTCTCGCGCAAACTATTCAGTTTAGAAAAAAATGATATTAGAAACCTCAATATCATTTTTGAAGACCTATCCATAGACACCCCACACTTATGGGTTTGATGAAAAAAAAAAAATTTAGTTTCAGTTCTAAGTATGGGGAACCCCCAAAATTTATTGTTTTTTTTCTATTTTTGTGTAAAAATCTTAATGCGGTTCACAGAATACATCTACTTACCAAGTTTCAACATTATAGTTCTTATAGTTTCGGAAATAAATGGCTGTGACATACACGGACAGACAGACAGACAGACAGACAGACAGACAGACAGACAGACAGACATGACGAATCTATAAGGGTTCCGTTTTTTGCCATTTGGCTACGGAACCCTAAAAACAATGTATATACTTTTACTATGGGACCAACACTGAAATCTCGTTTTTTTTTTTACTTTTTATACATTATGATTAGGGTTCAGAACCGGGAAATCCCGGTCTCGAAAGTACCGGGAATTCCCGGTTCTTTTGTCAGTAAAATGGAACCGGGAAATCAAATTTGATTACCGGTTCTTTCGGTATTTTCGGGAATTTTATTTTTTTCGGTATTTTCTTTCGGTATTTACGCGATTCACACTACTACTTACTTCTACTGTTCAAAAGTTCAAAACGAATATAAATAATTCAGCGCTAAAAGAAATAACGTGCGACTGAATGATGCGCTCGCTATATAATCTACATTCGCTCGCAGTTGCTAGTTGCTAGGATGAAAAGTAGTAGGTACATACGCGACTGCGACACGATCAAAAAGAATAATTTCGATTTTCCAACGTCGGGTGCCAGATATTTTTTCAAAGTCCTCTATTTTTCTATTAGAGCTACTACAAAAGAAATGGTTTTCACTATTCAGTCTTCCGAATTTCACCGCTGGAACCAGCTGATATACAAGACGGCATATTAACACATCGGCTCCGTAACATCGATACCGCTCAACCTACACATGAACAAGAAGAAGTGGGCAAAGCCGTAATCTCGCTGAAGAGTGGAAAGGCACCGGGATTTGATCTAATATCCGCAGAAATGCATAAAGCTGACCTACCCTCCGCTGTAGAGACCCTGACGCCTTTGATTGTAACGATCTGAGAGGCTCAAGAGCTACCAGGGACTGGAGTAAAGAGCTCCTGATAACTGTCTCCAAAAAAGGTGATCTTAGTCTTTGCAAAGATTAAGATCACCTTTTTTGGACACAGTTATCACTGCAGTTATTACTGCAGTAACTCGAGAGGCATCACTTTCCTTTCGATTCTTTCTAAAGTCTTCTGCAAGATTATCTTGGCTAGATCGAATGCCTTAAAACCTCTTCTGCGCAATGAGCAGGCAGGCTTCCGCTCGAACCTCTCGTATATCCGTGCATCCGTGCATGCATTGCTGGTGTGCGAGAAGGCTTCCTCATCTCACCCCTCCTCTTTTTGATCGCTTTGGATGGGATTATGCTTCGCGTGTATGATAACGGGCACCGCGGGATAGAGTGGGTAATCTCCAACGTCTTGGAGGATTTAGACAACGCTGACGACATATGCCTGTTGAGTCATACATGCGCCGATATGCAAGCTAAGCTCGACGATCTGAGCCATGAGGCAGCAAACAGGACTGAAAATCAACATCCGGAAGACCCAAGAGATGCGATCTGGATTGAAGAATATTGCACCGTTGCTGATAGGCACATAGGTAGTGGAACGCGTCCACAAATTCACTTACCTTGGTAGTGTCGTGTCAGAATCAGGAGGAACTGAAGATGACATCTTTTCTCGGATTGCCAAGACCCAAGCAACTTTCGCGCAGCTGTGCCCCGTATGTCAGTCTCTGAAGCTGACCCGAAGAGTTAAGCTCAAGATATCTGGGTCCAACGTGAAGTCTGTACGGATGCGAAATGCGGCCAAAACCAAGGCCATCTCGCACCAGCTCCAGGTTTTTGTCAACCGATGCCTTCGCCAAATTCTGGCCTGAGAAAATCTCGAACATAGATCTCCGAGAACGCTGCCACGAAACCCCGATTGACCAACAGATCATGCGTCGCAAATGGAACGGGATTGGCCACACTCTCCAACGGGATCCCGACATATACCCAAGCAGGCAATGGACTAGAATCCCCAGGGGAAGCGAAAGCGTGGCCGTCCCAAACAAACCTAGTGACACAATGTGCTTGGCGAAGCGAAGAAAATCGGGAAGTCTTGGAGTGAGATCAAGCCCGATGCTCAAGACTGCCCCATCTAGGGGATGAAGGATCATAATTCATAAGTCACCATTACATTCAATTTTTTTTACTACCATCAACTACGTATCAAGATCTACATATAAGAATCAAAAAGAATAAATTCGATTTTCCGAAGTCTTGTCTTACTTAGTTATGACAATAGGAAATAGAAGAAAAATGACTATGAGAAGACTTGAGTGATTAAATTCTGTTTAATTCTTGAGTTTTTTTTAATTACTTAAAATTTTATTCTTAAGTTTTTATTTATTACTTAAAAATTACTTGAATATTTAATTGTGGTATACTTTTGAGGCGTATCACTGCTTTATATAGCAAAAACTACCAAGAACCGAAAATACCGAAAGAACCGGGAAATCCCGGTTCCTATAAACCTAAATCCCGAAATTCCCGGTTCTCAAAAAAGAGTCCGGTTCCGGAAACCCTAATTATGATCGATCAAGGTTGCCAATTTGTAAGAAAAGTTAAAAAAAATTTTTTGGGAATTCACTATTGGTCCCGTAGTAAAAGTTGTTCAGCATGACTAATCCAACATAGGTTTCGAAAATATGCCATCTCGAAATCTCCACCCAGTATAGCCATCGGTCGTCTGTCTGTATTTTCTTGTAATCGAATGTTTCCTCAGAAGAAGAGGGAGACCTAGCAAACGCATAAGATTTTACATGGTCGCTTATGAAAATAACTTGATAGAGGTGGTTACTGACCCAGATACATTGATGGAAACGGGAGAGTTATCCTTGGCAGGGGGATGGGGTACGTTAAAGTAAAATATAATAGGTATAGGATAGTGATGCTTAAAAGTAGATTATTTTATCATTAAAAATCTTGCATTCCTATTTTGTTATTCGGCTTCTATACCGTTCATTAGACTCCCATATATAGCTATCGGACGTCCGTATATTGCTATCGGACGTCCGTATATTGCTACCGGACGTCCGTATATTGCTACCGCACATCCGTATATATCGAGTGTCGAATTTTTACACTTATTAAAACTTAAAGATAGTATAAAAAGCAAAGTAAGTAGATGTTTTTTTATTTTTCTGGATATTCAATTAAGAAACTGCGCAAAGTACCTGCTTTTGTTAGAAATAAATTGGTAGAACAGTTGAGCTCTCACCGTTATGTTTTCGTGGACTTTTTCTAGAATCTTGGGGTAATTGAAAATATTGACAGACGTATAAAATAAAAATAAATATCCTGGGTATGGGATAATTTCGGAGATTAAGTACCTTCTTAAAACAAACTCACAAATTTTACCTCATTTTAATATTAGTATAGAATTAGGGACATTATTATATTATAACTACTAACTTCCATCTTGTAGTTTTACTTTTACCCGCATTTCTGTGAAATCTTAAGTTTTCCCGGGATAAAAAGTATACTATATGTGTTATTCCAGGGTATGTAATTCGCTTTATTTTTTAATTTAATTTAATTTTTATAATTTGTTGTTGTAGCGGCAATAGAAATACATATTCCGTGAAAATTGCAACAGTCTACCTATTACGGTTCATGAAATACAGCCCGCTGACAGACAGACGGACGGACGGATAGAGGGAGGCTTAGGTATAGGGTCCCGTTCGGTACCCTTTGGGTACGGAATTGTATATTTTATTATGTAGTTCAAACCGAGCACCGCCGCCGCTCTGGACGCCGGATCACAATCAACGCGTACTGTTTAGGAATGTGAATATGGGAATGAAAGACAGGTACCGCGAATACCGCGATGCGATAATTCAACCGAGCATAGCATACGAGAAAGAGAAACTGAGAAAGCTGGCAACGTCGCGAACTCGCGAAAGAGGATGCCAAAAACGCGGCTTCTTCGTCAGGAATCACCAAGGTATACGATTGTGGATATACGCGCTGCAGGAGCGCCACACATCTGCTGCGAAAACTCTCGGAACCTTTTTATATACAATTGCTGCCAGTGCATCGACTTTTTGACTTCTGTCGATTTTTGTTCTATAGCTACCTAGGACCAAAAGGGCGCAAGTGCTAGCGAAATAAAAAGTGGCGTCCGGTATGCGGGCGTCAAATGCTGGTGGAAGCCAATTTAAATGCACTTTTTTCTTCAGCGGACTGCAGTTTGCCTTGGGGATGAATATATATATATATATCTGGTGCTGAGTGTTTTTAAATTGTATTTTTATATTTGAATATCTTATCCAAGTTTTTACTACTTTTGTCATGTTTCTTTTTAATATCATATTAATTTTCGCACTCAGAGACGTCAATTAAATATATATATATATATACATTATATACTTTCGCATTTATAATATTAGTATGCATATATAAGTACTTTTTCCAATGCTATATATATACATGGAGATTACTTGATTTTCATCAAATTTCTAATCGACGTCTCTGTAATCGGTGGAAGGAGTGATAATTTTGCTATACCTACGTACATTGTAATGTATATTTAGACCACGTGTAACTTCAACGAATGCAAAAAAAACATTATTTTTATATTATCTTTTTGTGGTAAACGCTGTGGGATATATAATTAACTATATTACTAAATTACATTCCTGTACATAATTATGATTGTATATCTGTTTGTTTACCTAAATAAATTAAAAAAAAAAAAAAAAAAAAGGCTAAGGGTCGAGGGATCGATATTACTAACGTAGATGCATAGTTGTGTAGTGAACGACAAGTGCAATTAAAAACTTTATAAACAATCGGTTATATTATTTTGAGATGATACCTAATCTCGCAATCCCGATATATTCATTCTATAAGTAAATAAATTCGATATAATTACTTTATATGACACTATAATAGATTTTTATAATATAAATTTGGAAAACAATGTTATTTCCAGCTTGTAAATACAACGTATATAAGATTGCTAAATTTGACATTAAAACAATAATGTTAATCGTCAAAAGCTTATAAAAAATAGCTCATGGTACGAATTGAATGAACCATTATGGTAAATAAACAAGGTTGTTTTCATGCATAAAATAAGCTTGTTTTAGGGACATCATGGTACGAAAAGAAGAATAAGGTTGTTTGAAAGAGCGAGAGAGTATGGATGAGTGACAGAGATGAGAATTGTTAAGAGAGAGAAAGTTGCTTAGGCCCATAGCGTTATTTCTTTTCATCTTTAATGAGCCCATAGACAAATTCTCAAAAATCATTCGTTCTTAGCAGGAATACCTATAACAATCATATAACAATAGTGTTTGGTAGAGGTCATGGTACGAATATAAATAAGGTTATTATATGCTGGAAACAAAACAGTATTGCAATAAGGTTGTTTTGTAAAAGATGGGGGTAGGCCCCCAAATCATATAAATGCATTACTCAAGGATATATAATCTGGGATTTGTTTGACTATTAACATTGTTTAAACAAGGTCACGCGCACTTTCGGTTATTGGAAAGGCATGCATTTCCTTATCGAAATTAAATGGACACGGAACTATGATTTAATTGCTAATAATATTATTTATAATTCCACAAATCGTATAAGGTACGTTTTATGAATATAATACCACAGTCTATTAAACCATACAGTCGGTCGACGAAGCCGTCTAGACAGGGCAATCGTGCGGGGTGTGAGAGGCGAGACGCGGGAAAGCCGTTACCGACCTGCGAACAAAACGATGTTAGTAGCTCGGTAAAAAGAATTCAGGGCTAACGCGTGTTTGTGTCTGTAATTATTTTGTATTAATTTGTTTATTTAAAATGGTGCAAACGACATGTGCTGTGAGAGACTGCAAGTCTTCCTATTTAAATAAAGATCTGCGTTTTCATGAGCTTCCACACACAGACGAAAGGTTTGTTGTCGTAGAGTGCATACAATAATAGTCCCAGGATATTTATTTATTTATAGGTAACAGGCACAGGGCAAGAGTGTTTGGAAATCTTTTTTTTTTTTTCAATAGTTCTGATGATGGAGTAGGAGGGTAAGCACTGGAACTCCATAGTGGAACATCCTATCCTAGCCGTGTTTGGGGTTGTTGGATTTGTCTTGAGATGAACTTTGACCATGTATGGTTTCCAGGGTCTGATGATGGAGTAGAAGGGTAAGCACTGGAACTCCATAGCGGAACTTCGTATCCTAGCCGTGTTTGGGGTTGTTGGAATTGTCGTGAGATGAACGTTGACCATGTATGATTTCAGGGTCTGATAATGGAGTAGGAGGGTAAGCACTGGAACTCCATAGTGGAACATCGTATCCTAGCCGTGTTTGGGGTTGTTGGAATTGTCGTGAGATGAACGTTGACCATGTATGATTTCAGGGTCTGATAATGGAGTAGGAGGGTAAGCACTGGAACTCCATAGTGGAACATCGTATCCTAGCCGTGTTTGGGGTTGTTGGAATTGTCGTGAGATGAACTTTGACCATGTATGGTTTCAGGGTCTGATGATGATGTAGGAGGGTAAGCACTGGAACTCCATAGTGGAACTTCGTATCCTAGCCGTGTATGGGGTTGTTGGAATTGTCGTGAGATGATCTTTGACCATGTAAGGTTTTCAGGGTCTGATGATAGAGTAGGAGGGTAAGCACTAGAACTCCATAGTGGAACGTCGTATTCTAGCCATGTTTGGGGTTGTTGGAATTGTCGTGAGATGAACTTTGACCATGTATGGTTTTTAGGGTCTGATGATGGAGTAGTTATATATAATATTGTTTAAATTATAATAATGCTAACAATATTTTATTGTTATCTGCAATAAATAAATAATTTTATAAATATTGTTTACTTGTGACAACCCTGGCCGTCGCGATACTGTCTAGACGTTGTCGGCATTTTTCACGAGATCAAAGGCGTCGGACGACTGTATGGTTTAATAGACTGTGATAATACGCTGTATTTTCAGTGATGGAGGTTGATTTCAATCGGTAATTCATTCTCAGATTACAGAACAAAATTGTTTTAAACAAAGCAAATACAAATTCAAAAGCGAATACTAGGTATGTGTTTTTCAATTTGTATTTGCTTTTTTGGCCTCACTCCTGTGTTCGGCGCGCTCCATCTGCCTTGTTCTTTAATCTGTGGTACAAATTTATGACTTTTGGATATCTGCCACACGTTAGTTTTCGACTTTTGCCTCTTTATTGCAAAAAAAGGTTTAAGTCAAGTTTTAATTAAAATCCGTCACTTTCTAATGTCATATACTTAATATGACTTCTTCTTCTTATTTTTAATTTTGGCAACCAAGCCCAAAT
Source organism: Achlya flavicornis (assembly GCA_947623365.1). Taxonomy (NCBI): domain Eukaryota; kingdom Metazoa; phylum Arthropoda; class Insecta; order Lepidoptera; family Drepanidae; genus Achlya; species Achlya flavicornis. Next base: position 3,621,058 of record OX392487.1, read on the forward strand.
TAGGGCTCATTTCTGCCAGTGTCGAGTTATATTATAGTTTCCAGTCACAATAAATCACTACACATTATAGTCCTCAGTCAGTCACCGTCCATAAAAGTCATGTTTTCCTACAATGGTGGTCATTATAGTAAAACTCTACACGGAAATTTTGAGACAACTTGAAAAGTCACGATACACATAATTCATTTCATTTCACTTCACTGGTGCACATGGATGATCTTTATTGGGTAAAATACCACCAAAAATACACAATAAAACTCAAAATACACAAATTTATGAAAATAAAAATGAAAATGCTACGTCACTCTGCAAGTTCCCGCCAAAAAGTCCACTTAATATGTCATATAACTAAAAGGGCTTGGATTTTACAAGACTCGAATTAAACCTTCTTCTTTAATAAGGAGATTACTGTTTAATGATTTGTTAACTGATCATTAAACAGCTTAACTGTAAAACATAGAGATGTAATATCAAAACGAAAGACTAAACCGAACAAGACAGAACCATAGAGTAAAAATATAAATATTTTAGGGTGGCAGACTACGGTAATATTTTTTGAAGTTAGTAGTTTTAAACCCTACGTTAAATAAACAAGAATCATGTTTAAATATAAACTTATTAAAAGCATAGCAAAAGCTATAAACTTTGTAGGTATCTCCCCATAGTTTGTGTGCCAAACATTTGCACATCAATTGCTAAAATAAATTATTACAATGTTTGAGTGAGTTATAGCCCTGTAAAATTATATGCACGAAGACACTTGATGGTTCCCGCTACTGAATGATACGGCGTCTGATACGAGTAGTAGACTGTTGGACAATACTTACAGAACTTCATAAAAAAAAATGCGTTCGATTTTTGAATTAAGATAAAATATTTAAAAAAGGAACGTTTTTTAATTTCCAACTCTTTATAACGGGTAAAACCGCGGAGTGGAAAGCTAAACTAAAAATAACACACTGTGGTGGTTCGTAAGGTTGATTTTTCTGTGAAGAACCAGCACATAAAATTATGTAAACTGTATGTCAAGATTTGTTTATAAATGTGAGCTGAAAATCTAGCGAAGATGAGCCAGAGCTGCCACCTGTGTTGACAGCATGAATATAGCAACCTGAGCTTTATGTAATGATTGCTATTTCTCTTTTTATAAGCTTTTTTTTTAAACTATAATATATTGTCTTGCGTTTGGCCACTGATCCGTCCAAGGACGATGAGGAAGCCTAGATAGAGCACGCTTACCCAGAAGAAACCTATTCACTCTGCCCTTGAAAGTCCCTAGATTGTAAGAGTCGGGAAAATGACGCCGGAAGCAAGTTCCATTGCCCTGCTGTTCGCATTATAATTGAGCCGAGGGTCGGTATTTTCAGTATGTCAACAACGTACGGGTGAAGAGAAAAAAACGATATGTTTCGTAGGCTTACTGTACACAATGACGTCATAAGCGAGCAGACGCACCGTAGTGATACTCGACGTAGGCGGAATCTCCGCCGCGTAAACGGAACGCGACGTAGAGGTACACGCGACGTAAACGGAATAACTCGATTTTCCCGGCGTCTTGTGGCTCGGTGTAAAAATGGGGATGGTGGAATAAGGTTGAACAATTCCTGCGCACGCTCTCCAAAATATATCATGTAGACCTGTAGTAAACGAATAGGCAAGCAAACTTCCTTCCGTGGTGAGGTGATGTTTTTTTTATTATCGGTCGGTCACAGTTTGAGTTTTTGTTGGAAAACTTCGTGTGGAATCCATAGCACGAATGGTACGGTAAGGAATTTTTTTGAAGTAACCATCTGGCTGAGTAACTGGGTATTTTGTTTTGTTTTTGCCAAGTTTTATAATTTGTTGATTATGTATCTACTAATGCAAGCTTATATAAAATTTCAGCTTTCTAGGACTTAACGAAGAACGCTAAGAGTTTTGATGATCATCAGTGAGTCGGTGACGAAATTGGGGTTTTCTAAAATATAAGTGCTATGTTATTGAAACTTAATATATTTAATAAGTTCACTATTGACATCATATCCCTTGAGTTTTGTTTATCTAGTATAATCCAAACCCAAGTTATGAGGGTTCAAAAGAACGACGAAACGCTTCTAGAAAAGGTAGGTAGTGCCCTTGCGCTTCGCTTGGATGTCTTGGCGGGGGGCACTCCCGTGCCCTCAGATATAAGCGATGGTTGTCGCTTCCCAACAGATGAAGCGCTAGCTTCGGTGCGGATATGTTGGCGAGGCGTCCTTGACTTCGATTCGTTCGACGCGTTCGGCTCGGATAAGTGTGCGTTTACCTTTATCAGCCTTCTGAAAAAAAAGAAAATCTGATGACCTCCATGTCATCATTCTTCCTTTAATTATTCCCTTCTTTCCAATAACCTGAAGAGTGGAGTGGGACATCCCCAGCAGGGTAAACTGGACTGATCGCGTATCATAAAGAACAAGAAAGAGTGAGCTTTGCGAAGAATTATGTCCAGACTTTCTACCACATATGGAAATAGTGATGAATATAACAACCATAATTTTATGATACTATTATATTTCAAGGGCGCATGACCAGAATACATTGACTCATCCGGGGCTAAGTTAGGCCTACTAAAATAATTGAAGAACGACGGGACGACCTCGACTCTCACTTAGTGGACCGACGACGTCAAATCAATGGGGAGGGCTGGATGTTCAGCAGTGAACATCCTTGGGCTTGCCTAATCGGGTATTTTTTATACGACTAAGACTAAGCATACGGCCCGCCTGATGGTAAGCGGTTAGCGTAGCCATATGGACGCTTGCAACACACGAAGCATCGCTCACGCGTTACCGACCTTTCCCCCCTCCGCTATGAGCTCTGGCGATCTTACTCACGCGCAGGAACACAACTTTACACAACATAAAGTTTTTGGGCTGCGGTATTCTGTAAGGTGGAGGTACTTCCCCAGTCGAGCTGCTCTTTGAGCGAATAAACACTATGCTCTACCTCTCTTTAAAAATGAAAAACGTCTTTATTCTTATCTTTTCTTTATGAAAGAACTTTGATGATGATGATGTGTTTTAAGTGTTAGGTACATTATATCAATACATGCAATGAATAATTTTGGCACAAGGTTCGGTACTTACTGTTTATGATGATCCAGAATTGAATACGGATAAGTATTTTACACGTGTTCTCGTTAAATATTTATAAAAGGAATACACGAATTTACACGTAAATTTGTGCTTGCACGAGTTTCACGATTTTGCTAAAGGTGACCCGGGCATCTAAAAATATTTTGAATGTCTCAAATTATTCCCTAGGCAACAAGGATCAATTATTAAACCAAGGATTAATTAATAAGCTATTATCAGGACCCTTAAGGCTAAATTACTAAAAATAAAAAACTATTAATAAAATAAGCGGTTCTCAAAACGTGACACGTTTAAGTATCAATTTGTATGGGGCGTTTTCGACGCTCTCTGCCAATGACTTTGACCACTTTGACTCTCATTTTTGACTTTGTAGTGCTCTAATTACAATTGGTCCCATATAGACATTGGATCCCACCAAAAACATGATCGATTGACATCATAAAAAATAAATAATCATGTACCCCATTGCGATGGTCCTTCAATACATGGACAGTAAATAATATCACGTGAATAGCTTACCTATACCGACTGTATTTGTGTCATGGATATACCGAGTATAAAATTTAAAAAACATTTCAGAATTACTAAACCCAATTTACAATTTTCAAAAACATTATGTCTGTCAAAACGTTAAATTTAAATAACAAAACACTATTTTAAATTTCGACTCAGTTGAAACTTTATTTTGTACAGGGATTACGCAACCACAAAGAAATGGTTAGCACCATAGAGTAAGAGTATCATAGAGTGAGAGCGGTAACGTTACCTTGTGCGAAGCGTGAGCCGTTTCCATAGATGCATTCACAGATATATCGTTAACAGTCAGATAGAATGTCGATATGGGTTCCTTGTTCTCGGTAAAAGTTTCGATAAAAAACGAGAAATTGGCATTCATTGTATGTACACACGGCTACACTCAAGGTATACATTTCCAGTATAAGCTGAACTCTCATTGTACGGAAATCCCATACAATGCGAGTTTAGCGCGAGTATAGTCGTTCAATCTGTGAACGCGCACTTCGTTTCAGAGCATTTTGCAGACCCGTGCTTACGGCACGTACAGTCGCTCCATCAATATTCTAACTCTATGGTTATCACAAACACATGGGGCACAATTGTGTGTCATGTAATATTAATAAGACGAAAAAACTAAATGATTTCGTATTCAATTGACTTCACATTGGTGGTAGACGAATAATTCAGCCTTGACCGTGAGCACCCTGCTACAAAAATACGCCGCGGATACATCTATGTAGTAGGTATAGTTGAGATACATCTAGAAGACAAAGGTCTTCAATCAGTGCGTGTTACCAGTGATGACATACGGGACAGAGGCGTGGTCTTTTACTGCTGGCCGCATAAATAAGCTCAGAGTCACTCGGCGACCCATGGAACGAGCCATGCTCTACGAGACAGGGTCCGAAACGAGGATCTTGCGATGGACATATCTCGTAGAGTCAGTAACCTGAAGTGGCAATGAGCGGGCCACATCACTCGAAGAGCCGATAACCGATGGGAAGAAAGTTTCTCGAGTGGTGACCATGTATTAGAAAGCGCCGAGCGGGACGACCTCCCACTAGGTGGACCGACGACCGTCAAGAGTCGGTGGGCGCCGCTGGATCCAAGCGGCCCAAAACCGTTCGAAGTTGAAGTCAATGGGGGAGGCCCATGTTCAGCAATGGACATCTATAGGCTGATAATGATGATTAGGATGTAAATATGCTTTACCTGAATGTTTTATTTTCCAATAAATGTTTAAAACAATATCTACCATTGCAACTCTCGCCATCGTCGGGGAAACTAACTCACCTCACACATTGAAACCAGAATTGTTTCGAACTGTGCACTCTCAAAGGAGCTTCCTTCCGCGGACGCTCAGATTGTGGAATGAGCTCCCCGCCGTGGTTTTCCCAATGGAGTACAGCATGGGGTTCTTCAAGAAGGCTTTGAAGAGATTTCTGCAGGATCGGCAACGCGCGAGTCACACCCCTGGTGCAAGCGTCCATAGGCTGCGGTAACCGCCTACCATCAGGCGGGCCGTATGCTTGTTTGCTACCTAAGTAGTATACAAAAAAAAAACCTATCTTGCTGAGATTCTTGCCAGTTTTTCTCAGTCAGATTAGTGGTGGGTAACAAACAACCTCACTTTTGCATTTATAATAATTAGTTGGATAATAATAGTTAGTCGTAAATGTCGCCCGCGGTGTCACATGCGTTCCCATGGTAAAAGGAGTTCCTCTCCATAACATTGGCTATCTGCCAAATTATATAGCGATCGGTGCAGAGGTTCAGTACCTATTGAAGATGGAAAGATAGGCCGAGTTAATTTCGCATTTATAATTGATGATTAACGAACTTACCTGTAAGTGAAGTTCTATCACAATTATACTTCGTGCTTCGTCCTCGAGATTAGTAACCTGATAATTCTGTATTCACACTAAGTATGTAGTTACGCTAAGTGACACCACTAATGTACACTCGAATAATTATTATTATGAAGTGATGTTGCTCAATATTTATATAGGAAATAATATATTATTCAATTAAGAGAATTCATAATCTAAAATATATAAATAAAGTAGAAAGTTTTTTGTTTTATTTCGCCTACAACATAAGACAATAAACGATCGTTACAAAGCGTAAATTATCAAGGACAAATCGGTGTGGTCAGATAGCTGCAGTTGAGAGACAGTTAATCTTGGCTGCTTACCACCTTCGGCCACATCATCACTTACCATGGTTTATAATAAAGTTTAAAACGTTTGCTGTCATTAGACAATGTCAAATTGATATCGTGTTTTAATAAGTCTTATGATATAATTTACTTGTGGTATCGGGATGATACCTATATAAGAATTTTAACTTAATTTATAACTCGGATCGAATATTAGAAGTAATTATGGAATTAAAAATATACAAACATACATACGTGCACCCTGGAAAAACTAATATTTTTTCAAGCAGTAGTAAATTTGAAAAAAAGTTACGCCCTCATCCATCGACGCAAATATGAAAACTCATAAGAAATCATAGTACAGTCGAGGACATAAATATGTATACACTTAGTAAAATTCAACAACGGTTTCCTCTTAAACTACTGATTGAAATTATGAGATATTATAAAGGCAGAATCTTCTAACATATACTATTATGATTTGTGTAATAGTTTAACACTTAAATGTTAAACATGCGAGAAAATCGCTTTTGAATTTCAAAAAGTGTATACATATTTATGTCCTCGACTGTACCCTTCAATATTTCGCGTACAAATAACAGTTATAAACAATGATAAATTTTCTGATATTTCTGTGTAACTGTAAAGTATTTTTCCAGAGCAATCATAACTTCTGATCCTCCCGTGGGCGGGATGTGGACAAACAGCAAATAGCATATGTTTTACACGTGGAGAGTCAATGAACTTTACACTGGATAACCTACAAGTAGCCTTGGTACTTCATGAACCAAGTACACGTGGAATCTGCAGTGGGTATGATTAAAATCTCTTTGGACAATAAAAGCGGATTCGTGCATTACTGGCAGTAAAAACATAGATAGCCAAAAAAGAGTTCCATATTTGAAATTTTAACACGGTCGGTGTTCCATGTTTAAAATTTAAAGATCATAACTGAGATGAATAAATAGATGTAGATGCGTTACCCGAGCTTTTGTATAGGCAATATTTAAACGTGGTAATTTACTGGCATTCATAACTATTTTGTGATGACAAAAATGTCTTCTTGTGTTTATAGACGATGTGCGAATTATAAACTGACAGAAATTACTTTTTTATTTCATGCGTATTCGTATGTAAGCAGTGTAAGTTAGTATAATAAAGTTTGCGCTGTTTTGTCGTTCAATAATGTTGGACTATGACGCGTTTTCTTATAAAACGTCATCGCGGCTATATTATAGGTATTTCTGTTTTGAAAATAGAATCAAGTCAGTTCTGTGTAAAACAAATAATGGCATAGTGCTTTTAAATATAAATAAATAATTATCCCGATATTTTATTTAGGAGGAAATGGATTCCAATTCATATTCATTTTACACCCTTGCCCTACAGTATTATACCCACCTCTTCAAAATATAGGACTCAATTTCACATAATACCTTTATCAACGCTGTCACCCGCTGTGAAAATGAAAGTTAAAAACTATGTCAAACAATCAAACAAAATTGATCGAGGAAAAACTATGAACAAATTCTAATAACATCTCTATAAATAGTGATGTAATTTAAAGTGCAGGTATCTGATGCTATCGTCGGCACGTGTAGTGTCAATAACCTAGTGCTCTAGATAACTTTCAGGGGCAAATACACGTGTATTTTTATGTCTGTGTTTATTAGGATAGTCTGTAGCTACCAAAGCATATAATTGTAATTAATACTACGTAAAGATGGGACACTAACACGCCCGCCCCGTGAATTTATCGTCGCCCAACGTGTTCGTCGTCCCCCGCAACATTCGTAACAACAGTCGCCAAGCAAAACAATTCCGCATCTAGTAAGTGACTTTGCATCTAAATGTTTGGTGTGTCGACTTAGCCAATCAGAGCGCATTGTCGATGGTGGAAAATTGGTGCTATAGATTTCAAAAAACAAAATGAATGTTAGATGCTGCCCATCAACTTCTTTTCTCAATCGGTTATCTCTTCTTGTTCTTAGATCCAGTTTTATTAACCTCGGATAGCTCTTAACCACGGTATAACTATGGCTGACAAAATTTGCACATATTTATCCTATGGACAAATAATAGTCACTTAACGACCACTCCACGATTTAAGTTCTCATTAATATTATTCCAACGTTTAAATTGGTGTAATAATAGATGTCTAGTTGCATGCGCTCGCCTCCTCAAATAGAATTAATCCAAGTGTATGAGCATTCGTTACATACAATTAAAACATCTAATTTTAGTTCCCAAATATGTCAACATCATAGAATTTCCGCATAAACGAGATAATATATATAATATAATATATATAAAATAATTTTAGACAGGTGTGATATAGTAGACGTGTTTTGGCGCGTTTTTGATTCTATCTGACAGATTAATCATAAACATATGTTGGGCGTTTTGCCCGCTCGCCACTTAACTAATGTCCAGTCTGTCGGTTGAACATTCTATGGTTTTCTAATTGCTGGATGTACTTTGACTTTTTTATTTAAGTGGCAGCGTAGGTGAGTATAAATACATTATTTACATAGTGATAATACAGTTCAGATTTGTTTACATAATTTTCATATCAGCGCGAATTGATTTGTTTCTATTGATTTTGCTACTTACTATAATTTATTGCAAATGACACTCTTTCTGTGGGATCGGCGCCTAAGTATCTAAGTAATGGTAAGGCGCGTCGTGCACTTTTTAAAATAACAATAGAATATATAATTTTATATAGTAAACAAAAAAGTATACATTTCAGGGAGAGAATTCGGATAAGCCTCGCGGGCGGCGCGAGGTTGCATTTGCTGAGAAGAGCCGGCAATAAACAGCAATTACTGTTTTCAAAACAAGCTTAGATTCATCTTAGATTCATTACATTCTAATCGCGCTGACAACAAATGTGTGCTCGAGGCGGCAAAACAAAAAATTAGACTGAATCGATATTTTATAAGTAAATAGCTAACTTTAGCAGACCAGCCCCCACAAGCAGCACCTGTTCACAAGTATGACGCGTGTGGCAGCCATCGCCCTCTTCGCCTTCTTCTATTGGAGTTACTGAGGCAACACATTTCCGGAATGGCAATAGAACATTAAATAACCCTGTCTGTATATTGTTAACTATTTCGCAGTACTATACAATGACGTAAAAGAGTAATTAAACAATAAGTATTAAATTGCACACTTGTTATAATTATTTACCGTAACATAAACGTCACTGACCAGACTAACGTAACAAATCAAATATTTATATTGTAACGTGCAAATATTATTGTAAATTCGACAATAGAATATATCCAGGTTATGAACCTATACTTATAGAGCAAGGCAAGTAAAAGCAGTAGGATCATTTTGAAAAAAAAAACCGCTTCATTATAAGATGACGCGTCTTTAAGAGGAAGAGATGACTGCAAAAAAAAAAATATGGTTTTTAACATATCTATTGCTGTCGCGCTGTGCCTGGGCTGTCCCGCCCGAGGGCGATAGAGACAACTTGGACCGATTATACCTATTTAAATTAGACGAAATCGCTATTTCGTAATCCCCGGTTTTCTCCTACAAAACTGGATCGATTTAAAAAAAGATTTCAAGAATCATAATAACAAGGGCTTTGGCTGTCTGTCGGTTTTCTTTTGTTTTTTTATATTCGTCTGGACGTATGATAAGGGCATTAAAAATGGTAAGTTTTTGTGATTTTAGAAGGCTCCTAATTCTTATATAATAACTAGCTGCCCGGCGCGACTTCGTTCACGTAATACCCTACCCTACATTTAAACCTTCCCCGGACTTCCACGAATATTTAAAACCCAAAATTAGCCAAATCGGTCCAGCCGTTCTCGAGTTTTAGCGAGACTAACGAACAGCAATTCATTTTTATATATATAGATAGATAGATTAATTTATATAATAATTAATTTATGGAGAAAAACACAACCGAGGGACATACAGTGGTACCTACAGATTGCATGGTAAAATAATCATTGCTCTAGTGTCATTATCCAGAGAGGAAACTGAGGATAACGTTTGTATGGAACAAACGCCACCAGCATTTCCTCTTAAACCAGTAGGTACAAATATATGTCCCAGTATAATATAGAGTTCAGGCAACGTATCTGCTACTGTACCTATATAAAACTGGTATATAACTTCTGGTGAGGGCATGCTGGTGGGCATATTAGCTAGCTGTGTAACAGCTTGAGAACGATGAATCTCTACTTCTGTATTAAATTATGGTTTTTATTGGTAGGCAGTCGCGGTATGAAAAGGTTCGTCACCTTCGAGTTGGTTTTCGCTTGCACCAGATTGCAAGAATCAATTTTATTATATGATACCAACCTTTGATAAAGGATACATCCAGATAGAGTGTCACAGATGTGCACGCGTCGATAAAAATAGCCCCTAACAGTTAGGGGCTAAATCAAATAAAAATAATTAAAATTGCAAAATAATGTTCAATATTTAATTTTTTCCCGATTTTAATTGGAATATTACAACAACTATTATAATTAGAACGTCACTATGACAAGCAGAATGACGCAGAGGGAGCGTAAAACGTAGCAGGTAGCCTATAAAAGTTGGCCTGTTTTATATATTCGTGTAGTATGGCGACGTTCTTTCTAGGTATATTTATTTCTATGGTACCAACATATTACCAGTGAGGTTCATAACAGGAAGAAACAGTGCTGCTACATTTACATAAATGTGACGTTTGCTATCAAATAAGGTTTTGCTTGTTTTTACATCACGTCAAACACAATTTACAGCTTTTGCGAATAAAATATAGGTAAGTATTTTTTTTTTTAATGATGAAATTGCCCTATTTTCAATTTTAATTTGACATAAATAACAATAGCAGGTTAAACTGTGGTTAAACCCACGGTTAAACCAACAAGAAGGTTTTAGTTTATCAAAACATAAAATAAAAACAATCTTGTTGACAAGATAAACAGTCGAACAACTTTGAACTTTGATAACGAACAGTTAAATCATTATTTTCTCTAATTCAGTGTATTACTTATGTCTATTCAGTTTCAATAGGTAAATAATATGCTCGTGATACGTTGAATGAATCAAGTTGAAAACTGACGAACCTTTTCATTCCGCCACTGTACATGTAGTTTACAGGAAATAATTTCAGTGTTGTAGAATTTGTTTATAGCCTTATACGGGCATGTCCACTGAGGGATGAAATGAAAATGGCATGTTGCGGTAGTTTAACGGTTTTATAGAGCCCCTAACTGTTAGAGGCTAAATCAAATAAAAATAAATGAAAATGCATAGTTGTTGAACTATTCTAATTAAAATCGGAAGAAATATAAATACCAAACATTATTTTGCATTTTCATTTATTTTTATTTGATTTAGCCTCTAACAGTTAGGATATAACTTGAATTTTATAAGGTTTTGCAGTCGGGGACAAACCAATAACCTACGTAGATATGTATTTTTTTGTAATATTTGTTAAATGTAATGTTTGTCTAAAATGGAAGCTAAGCAATATTGCTAACGCAATTCATTTTTTCGAATTTAAAGCTAGGGCTCTACCGCGTAACTTTGGTGGCAATCGTAACGAACACCATTAATTATTTCATCCAATGATGCGCACGCGGTATGTCGCGACAATGACCATTCGTGGGCCCTGATTAGATGAAATTAATTAATGGTGTTCGCTACGATTACCACCAAAGTTACGCGGTAGAGCCCCCGGTGCCATAGTAAAAGTTGCTCGTATACATGAGTACTTTACGTGGTTTCATTTAATGTCGTATTGTCGTAATAGCTTATGTTATTGGTTTGTCCCCGACTGCAAAACCTTATAAAATTCAAGTTTTATTCAAAATAATTTTTTGCTTTTCAGATTTTTCGGTGGTTTATTTTTTGTTAAAAAGTTTTTATTTTATAAGGCTATACTCTACTAATTACTTTTTTTTTTTTTTTTTTTTTTTTTTTTTAGCGTGGGGAAATCCTTATAGGTTACCCGACCGCCCTGGGGGGGAGCGGCCAGGTTATGCCGGACTTTTACCGGCTAAAACCCCACGGTGGTCGCCACCTGCGCTATAGAGAGGGGGGCGGGCTCTCGTGTTGAACGCGTACCTGCTCACCCCTCCAAGCGCGGCGCTTTGATAGCTCGTCCCGGGGGAAGTCTGACACCTCTGGAGCCTCCCCCCAGCACCCTCGCTGTGCTATCGCACGATGAGTCGAGACCACGTCGACCCATCGTCCTCCTTGGGGTCGCTTCTGGGCGCACAGAGCCCCCGCTCTGATTGCCCACAACCCCAAAGGCCCCGTTTAGTCGCCTTTTACGACAGGCAGGGGAACACCGTAGCTGTTATTCTAAGCCCGAGCTACAGGGCAGGGGGGCCGCTACGAGGCACGTTTGTGCCCCGGCGGCTTCGCCTCCGGGTGGGATCGGCCCTCTCCCGATCCCGCTCGGCAGCCTCCTTCTGGACCATTACAGTCTCACAGAAGGAGGCTACGGCCCTCCACGCCGTATCCCCGCTCAGCATCGCCGACACGACTGCTGGCAGGGAGAGATTCCGTCCGATCTCTTGGACCAGGATCCGCCGCTCGGGTTCCCACGCAGGGCACACCGCGAGCGTGTGCGATGCGGAGTCCTGGTCGCTCCCATCGCAGTGGAAGCAAGCCGCCGTCGCCTCACGACCGATCCTACACAAATAATCACCGAAGCACCCGTGCCCGGTGATAATCTGTGTAAGTCTGTAGGTGAGTCGTCCACCTTCTCGCTGCATCCAGGCCTCGAAGACCGGCAGGACTGCTTCGACTACGCGTTTGCGCGCAAACCTTTCATCTCGAATACTCTACTAATTACTACATGCTTAATTTTTGATTTCTTTTGATGTAATACACAACTCAGCATTAAAATCTGTGAGTGAACAATAAATCATCCCTATTTTCCCATGCTTAGGGTAGGTATTTTTTATCCATATTTATATGGGACCACCTTCGAGGTATACCCTATCCAATAAAAAAAGAATTATCAAAATCGGACTACTCTGTCAAAAGTTATGCGTGATCATACATAAAAAAAAAAATATATATACGCGTCGACTTGTAAACCTCCTCCGTTTTTTCGTCGGTTAAAAAGGGTAAGCGAGTACAAAAAAAAAAAACCCCTCCCTTACGGGTCAAGTAAATTTCGTATAGAAATCAAAATCGATGTTCTTCTGTCCACAATACACTTTGTAAGGCGCATTACCGAGTCATCCTAATTTTGTAGCAATCCAGTAGTTGCTCCAAATATTGACCTCATTTCAGTTTGACGAAGGATTAATGGCGGTGATTTCGAATTTAGAACGCTAAGCTTTGATCATTGGTAATTTTGGGCCCGAAACATTGACATGTTTAAGAGCCAATTATCTTTGGAAAGAATCAACTTAGATGTTTAATTAATAAATGTATTGAAAATAATGTGAAGACGCTTTTAAGAAAACCTTCTCTTTCAACAATGTATTAGGGCTGGTAATCGCAAAATCAGTGACAAACGTGGCAGTTCATCTACACGCGTTACGACAACTCAGTAGTTTTTAACAGACTTCAAAAAAGGAGGAGGTTCTATATTCAACTGCATGTATTTTTTATTTTTATTTGTAGGTTCACCGATTACTCCAAAACGGCTTATGCATGGCTTATGCTATTTAGATCATTTAAACTGTAATTTGTCAAGGAAGATCTCGAGGTGGTCCTATATAAATTTTATCGTGATCTGACCATAGAAATTGAAGATATGATGGAATTCCTCAACGGAAAACAGCAGAAACATCGCGATTAAAGCATTTTATTCAATATTGTCGAAATTTTATCCTCATTTTATCATCCTCGGCCAGTGACACATCTTGAGAAGTATAGAAAACGCATATACGAAACTCAAAATTGAGAAATAAAAACTTTTTAACAAAAAAAAAATACCGCCTTCAAAGTACACTAAAAAGTATGAAATAACTTATCTGATACTGTTTTGAAGTCAGCGAAATATTTTTCTATAGAACCCGTCAAGCTCTTTTTATTTTTATAAGCCAAGCTTGTCATGGCTTGATGGTAGGTGGACACAGTCGCCTGTGGACGGCCACTGGCACCCCAGGCGGATTTCCAATGTGTTGCCGAACTTTCCAACCCAGAAAGCAAATAGCTCTCAGGTTTGATGTCCCAACGCAATATAACCTTTAATAATTCATGATTGCATTACTAGATAATGTTTGTACACCTATTGTTTACCAATCTGTCTGTTTCGTTAACAATCCATGTCCCTTTTATGGCTGTTGCATTGAGAATGTTGGTTGAATTCTTTTGTTTTGACGTATTTAGTATTCCGTACATCAATGGACGAAGTACAATGGTTAAAATCATCTACGGGTTATAAAATTGTTGTGGCGATGTAGATACACTGATTTTGATTTGAAGTCTTATATATAGGTATAATAGATCATTTTATTAGGAGTTTGTGCTAACTGACTGATGGCTTAGAGTAAGAAGTTGCTGGAGTTTTAAAACAGTTTTTTGTTCAAGGGAAGTCTGGTGCAGCAAAATTTACAAAGTAGGTCTTATCTTATCTTGTGCAGGGGCCGAGAAATAACTCGGACATGTCAACCCATTGGGATCTATTGTGGTCCCCTAGATAACTTACTCCTCCCCATTCTCGATGAAAACTCTTTTCATTTTTCATTTTTCATTTCAGAGGCCTTAGCACGAAAATCTATCGCAAGCGTAACGAATTCGTATCGAGAGAGTTAACTCAAATTTGTATGGGAATGTGTCATTCGAATGCTGTCAAACGTTTAAATCGGTAGCACGAACAACTACGTTAACCTCACGTCACGCTACGTAAACGTGGTTTGGTATATAATTTGAAATTAGAACGTATAGTATCGTCTACTCGCAAGCCAGCTAACGTAAACCGTCTCACCGTATTTTTTTCAGTGAGAGCCCACGTAACGTGGTATTTGTTATTTTTTCTAATATGTTGTTTTTTTAAGCATTTAGATTTTTAGTTTGTGTTTCTTTATTTATAATCTCATAACTAAACATGGTGAATCCTTAATGAAGTAGGTATTTAAGTTATTCAAAACTAAAACATTCAATTGGGGTGCCTCATGTTTTATTTGACTAAGTAGTATCCGAAAATGTATAATTTCCTAGCCGAGAATCGAACCCATTGATTCCGAAAAATCACATCCTGTAGGTATTATAGCGCCATCCCATAGTGTCACTTAAAAGTATCATATTCTGGGAAGTAATATTAAATGGTAAACTAAAGAGAAGGTCAAATATTTAAGAAAACCCATGGAAAACCCATTTTATTTTGCTTACATTTATACTTTGATAATTATGTAAATTGTTCGAAATTACTTATACCAATTGTGTACAATATTAAACTACTACGACGTGTACTACTTCGACGTGTCAAGAATTCTACATTCTCAAAAGTACGTGCCTATAGCTATTGAAATTAATGACTAAAAGATCTTTCGAAAATATTCCAATTGGAATTAATAATCTTGTGATGCAAAAACATGATTTAATTGATTTCGAAACATCCTGTATACTTAATTATAATAAGCGTTTAAATGGAATTTCGATAGTTCAAGTTCAGCCACTCTTTAAATGAAATCCCGTAAAACTGCTAAAACACAAATCTAGGATTGAAAATCGACGAATTTATTTCTATCGGAGTCACAAGACTCCATCCTCTTGTAGTATTGTTCTAAATTCAAACCAAATAATATTCATGAACTCTTTGCTGAAATAAAAAAAAACTACCTACGCGCGGTTTTTGGTTTGACAGTTAAGAATGGTTTTCGTTCAAAAATATTTTCACATTCATCACATTTAAATGGTGAAAAAGAAAAGATTTACACATGAATGATGCTAATTATATAAGATTAGCAGATTATTTAATTTAGTTTATGTTATTGGAAATAAATATTTTAATTTTGCGTACCAATAAAATCAAAAATGTATGTTTCAAAATTTCTAGACGAATTTAACGTAGCTCGCAAGCTAGGTTTCGAGTAGACGATAGAACTTCTGGACTTTTTGGCGGGAACTTGCAGAGTGACGTATCATTTTCATTTTTATTTTCATAAATTTGTGTATTTTGAGTTTTATTGTGTATTTTTGGTGGTATTTTACCCAATAAAGATCATCCATGTGCACCAGTGAAGTGAAATGAAATGAATTATGTGTATCGTGACTTTTCAAGTTGTCTCAAAATGTCCGTGAAGAGTTTTAGTACAATGACCACCATTGTAGTAAAACATGACTTTTATGGACGGTGACTGACTGAGGACTTTAATGTGAAGTGATTTATTGTGACTGGAAACTATAATATAACTCGACACTGGCAGAAATGAGCCCTAATTTGGGCTTGGTTGCCAACATTAAAAATAAGAAGAAGAAGATAGAACTTCTGTCAAAAATGACATCTACTCGATACGATGACGCTACGAAGGCGATACGAAAGTGGTTCGTGCTAAGGCCTCAGATGCTATGGTCAGTTGCAGATCTCACTTTGTTAAACACGGTATTCTCACGCTTACATCCCTATACATTTTGGAAATTGGTCTATTTGTTAAAAAAAATATGTCACTTTTCTCTCAAGCTAAAGACCACTATACACAGTCACGAAGCTTAAGACACCAAAATAGATTGGCACTCCCTAATTCAAAATTAAACATATTTTATTCCGGTCCATATGCAATGTCAATAAAAGTATACAATAAAATTCCGCAAAATATAAAAGATACGGAAAAACTAAATGCATTTAAAACACAATTATCAAATTACTTACAACTTAAATGCTTTTATACACTGCAGGAGTTTTTTGATGAAAAATAAATATGTATCTGAGAATTAAGAATTATTTTATAATTTGAATTGTTTTAGAATTTTAATATGAAACGCAGTAAGCAATTATTAATATTCTCGACATTTTAAATATTTCATAAAATGTTATAAGTTTTTTGTAATTAATTAAATAATGTAATGTAATAAGGTAGGAAACAAGTTAAATATTGTTATATGTATATGTGTATATATGGTACCTAATAATTTTAGTTTTTATAAGTGTATATTTTATTTTATTTATTTGCTGTGCCCTAACAGGGTTTCATGTTGTACATTAAATATATTTGTCATCTTCTATCCACATGAATGCAATAAAGTTTTGAATTTGAATTTGAATTTGAAAATTTGAATTCATGAGTTTTACAACGAAGCTAGGAGATATGAGCCTGTAGTCTTCTGGTTTTGGATATCCGATCCCTAGGAGACTCATTCGCTTTCCAGCCAGTGCATCGCATGTGTACAGAAGGTGCTCCATGCGTTCCGTATGCTCCCCACACAACCTGCACATGGGTGTCGCGGTTAGACCCATCTTCATGAGAATGTCGTTGGTTCCAAAGTGCCCAGTAAAGGCCCCAAGCAGGTAGCGGATTTGCCCCCTACTCATATTCCAAATGCATTCCCGGTCTTTAAACGTAGAGCCTAGGAATTTCTTGGAGTGTTGTACAAAGTAGGTAGGTACGTTACTTTATCTGTGTTCGATGTAAAAATGTATGTCTTGGTAAAGAAATTGGGACTTAGGTCATCCAAGTCCCAAAAATGTTCAGCTTGACTTGACTCTGGAAACTTCAGTTTATTTACTGCTAAGAAAATGAATTTTTATTTGTTCCAATAATGAAAAATATAATTAGTATACTTTTTAAGTGCTTATACTATAGATGCATATAACGCATTATATAAGCATGGTAGGATTAAGACCTGCTGGTAGTTTCACTCCCATCTCGTGATTGTATACATCAACGCCGTGGAATGGTCCATAATCGTATTTAGGTAACTCGTCCCACATCATAAAGGAGGCTCTTTTTGTATTGGGCAACGTGTCCTACTATCAATCTGATATGAGTGCCTCGCAAAGTTAAACGAGTAATGTGGAGACACTACTTTACCCCGGCCAACTTTACCGAGTACTCGGTGAGGAACTACGAACGAGTGTGTGACGTGTTTGGCGTAAAATCTATAGAGATTAATAAACTGTTGAACGTACCTACATAATTGTTGCTTATTATGGTAGAGGTCATGCGAGTGGACCCGCAGGCGAACATGTAATTGATACTAATGTATGTATTAATTGTTCCTATAGGTGTAACAAGGATTAGTATTCTACACTAGTTATAGTATACTAAATTACTTCGCCTGAGGACTGGCTACTAAGTACTGACTCTGAGTCTTTATATCCTATAGAAATTTATATACAAATTGAAAATACAGAGGAGGACGTTGAGATGGATGTGTGGAATGACAAGAATGAATGCATGAAGGGAAGCTTAAAAGTAGCGCCAATGAAAAGTTGAGATAACCTTTTATCTTGGTAACAGACATGTTATGAGGAGGAATGAAAGCGACGTGACAACCGAAAAAGAGATGGATGGATTGTGTGAAAAATAATATGGACAAGAAAGGAGTGAAATAGTAAATGCTGGTATGACGGATAGAATGGAAGACTTACCTACATATTGCGACAACCCCAAGACTGGGAAAGCAGGTAGGTGATGATTGTTAAATTGAAAATACTACCGCCGATCCCATTCGTAGGATGCTTACTTAGTATGCCCAGTACTCGTGACCCATTTACTTTAAAACATCAAACTTTTTGCCCCAACGTTTCTCCCACGATGCCTTAATTTAAAACCCAAACAAAGGTTGATAGTTGACAAATAAAACTTCCTTAGTGGTATGCTTACTGGCTGATGACACAGAATAAGAAACTAATGATGGTCAGTTTCGAGGTCTTAAACAGTTTTTTCTTCAGAGGAAATTTGGCGCAGCAACATTTTAAAGCGAGCAACACACACACACATTTACAGTAAGGTTGTAAGTTTGGATGTAAAATCCGACGTAATCTCTGGAACTACTGAAACCACGGGGTATACCTAGATTACCTAGTAGGTAATTAACTAATATAATTCCTGATTTCCTAATTAGAACTCCTTTAAAATGTACTGCCGAAATTATAAACCTATTATTATAACAAAGTTACATTCAACATTGCACCATCAACAGTACTTCCTACTTAGACTCCAGTCAGCCCATTATTTCATACAATAGTTCTTTCGATGAGGAAAACGATCATGTCGCGACAAGGTCAGCATTCTCACTTTCCTAGAATGTCTAGACGTTTTAAATAGGCATTTGTTATTGTAATTGCATCGGGATAAGATATATTTGGTTAATGAGTTTTGTTTTTAATGGTGACTAAGTTGGAATCCATGAATACTCACAGCGTGTTTGTTTTAAAGGCAAAATAGGAACTCCATCAATATTAACAAATAAATCGACTCAGCAATTGCCATAAGTTGAGACCTGAGTGGAATGCGACTCACTCGCCTACTTCTCCTGCACTTCCCTGATGGCACCCATATTGTACTTCTATAGCATGAAGCAATAATCCCGTTACACGTAAAATACGAGAGCCAACTTCATGACGTGTAGTATACAAGCAAGCAAGCAACTGTAAAGTTGAGTCTACGCTACGTGAACCGAGCATGAGCTGCTCTTCGCTCGTCACTTGCGATGTCAAGTTCTTATACTACGAGCGCGATGCGAATCCCTGTGTTCTTCAAAAAACTGACAGCGCAGTCAGGCACGAGCCGAACGCTCGTTTGAAGCTCCCAAGTCCCGGAGACGGACTTGCGACGTGAATTTGTGCTCAGCTTGTGCTCGGCTGGTACGCAAAGGTAATCGTGGCAGCTTGGCAAAAGGGTGGTGACTGGCTGGTAGTCGTCGCGTAATCTTGCTTCATCTTCTGTAATTAGCCCTCAAGAATCATTGTGCAATTTCAATTCCAATAAATGGTTCGCCTCGTCGAAGTTCCCTCAACGCCATACATTGCCACCTCGGAATTAATTCATTCATTCATTCATTGTAAAATTATTTCTAGCACAGTTGACCAATTAAAACAAACGTTTTATTCCTAGAATGGCATCGATCAAAAAGAAGCTGCAGAATTTTATGATGATTACGCGAGAAGCCACATCGACAATATAAATTATACATTAGCAATACTGGGAATTGCCGATGAGTTATCGACGTAAACAAAGCTTAGAAGACAAAGAGCTTACACGTGAAGGAACATTCAAATTATCTGATGACTTTATTGTCTTTGGCCTGTTTGAGCACAATCTCACCATGGTTAGTGATAATCTAGCCGGAGTTGTTAATTACACAAATCATAGAAAGAAGACAGCTGTCGGAATACACCGGTTGCTTGGCGATAGATTTTTAACTGCCGGGTGGTTGCCAGCCAGGTGCGTGCTACAGCAAAGTGCTATTACGGTTTCCTTACGATTTCACCACTGACCTATCGTCGCTTTATACGTACGATTTTCCTGCTGCATGTTTAGTTAACAATATCAAATGATCAAAAACTTATCAATAATTCTGATAGAAAGTATAATCAATGGTATCTACTCATCATACGTGCCTGTACATTGTTACTTCTTCCGTGTGTGTGACAAGGACAAAACATGTCAAAGTGGGACGTACGTGATATCCATTAACAATAATCGTGGTTTCCCACCTTGCAATAGCTTCTTTGTTGATTGTCTTTATGTCTTGGGAAGTAGAGCTGGCCGCCGAAGGTACATTTTTGGTTTACTATTATTTTTACTGGACTTAAAGGTATTCACACAAATTGATGACAATAGCAGCATCTGTGACGTGTCAGTGACGCGGTGAAGTCCGCGAGTGATGAGTGACATTTCATACAAACTATCAACCATTTTTTTATCTGTGTATAGGCCTGTATTTGACTGCAATCTGGCCATGGTAAGTGATGATGTGGCCGAAGGTGTTTAGCATTCAAAGCCTAGAAGGAACTGGCTCTCAAATGCAGCTGTCGTAACATGACATTGGTGAATGGAAAGAGATTTGTATCTTGGAGGTGATAGCCATTCAAGTGGCTCACATTGGACCAAAGTGCCCTACCACCGCGCTATGGTTTCCTCACGATGTTTCTCTCTATGAGCTCAAGCTCATTGTAGGATTCAAACCCGGGACCTTCGTCTCGGCATCAGACGTTACTAAAATTGAGCTATCACCGCCTTAAAAATAAGCGATTTTAGAGTTGGTTCGATTTTAAAAAGTTGTTCATATGGCTTAAATATCTTCCACTCTTGAAAGCAATGGGGGTGAATTACAAAACAACCATTTTCAAGATCATTCCATAAGATTGAAACTGGGGGTCGGAGGCTAGTACAAAATAGAATCAGTGTAGAAATGCAGCCATAAAGTAGAAAAGTATTTTTTTGAAGGTTTGTTTTTTTTAAACGCGTTAATCTCTAGGACTACCAATCGCATTCGAAAAATTCTTTCACAAATAGGAAGCTGCATTATCCCCAGGCAGTGGCGTGCATTGGTTTTCGGACTAGGTAGGCAGAAAAAATCATGGCCATACACACCTAAATATGCCTCTTAGATAGATCATGTTTTTTGACCAGATTCGTAAAATTGTTTAGGTCAGCGTTTCATTCCACACACATTCATTAGCAAACAAAATACATAATAACATAATAATAGATTCGAAAAACAGCACCCAGATAGCCAGGTGTTTAATAAACATAATATTCTGTGTTAAAATGTCTAAGATTTTTACCTTTGTTTTGAATCCATGAATGTTTTGGAGTTGGTCTACGGCAAGTTACCTACTATTTTCTACAAACGAAAACTGACTAAAGGACTAATTTATCGATACATTTCACCACAAAATTTCTTCATTTCACACAGATTCACTTCGCATAATCACAATAAGTAAATTATAACAACATTGCATACAATGCCAGCCAAACCATAAACAAACCAACACAAATAAATTGCGAAGTTATATTTGAGTTGCTCTAATGTTGGTAAACTGTAGTATTTTTAATTTGGATGGGTTACTTTACTTACAACAGAGTAGGTGTGGTTACTTTTGGTCCATAAATCGCGAATGTCAAATGTCAGTATGCTACGCATAGCAAAAGCGTGTTTTATGCTTTCGTCGTATTATCTTAAAGAAGTGTGTGTGTGTGTATGAATATGCCGAAATCGTTTTAGTGTGCGTGAATTTGAGAGGCGAACTCGCGAGTGCCTGCGCGGCAAAGTTTGAAATTTCGTATTGAATGTTAGGTTAGAATTTTTATTTAAAATGATTATGTAGTTTAATTGAATCAAAATATTATTTTATTGAATCTTATGAGGTAGGCATTGCTTATTTGCCTATATGGAATGCACGCCACTGTCCCCAGGTATTATAGGCTACGCGGGTGAAACTGCGGGGGACAGCTAGTATGTAATATTCATAGCTTTTTCATAGTCTAGGAGCCGCATGGTAACATGCTATCCATTTTAAAATTGTAATTCGTGAATATAGAGAAAAACTTTATTATATAAAATGTGGGTGGGTATGTCATGTCATCCATAAACAGGTAAGGAAGGTAATTTTTTTCTACAATAGGCAAATCGTGTTTTAAAAGTCAGTTTGGTATCTAGGTGGAAGCGTTTTGTATAAATTATTTAAAATCCTTTTTTAATCTTAAAAAGCTGATGTAGTAAACGATCAGATTTACAAAATTTAATTTTTGGGTTTTTCTTATTTTTATAAAGTGTAATTGTTAAAAGTGGACTAAATCATTAGGAAGTGGAATAATGTCCTCTTTGTCTTCTTAGTTTTAAGTTTGACAACCAAATCCAAATTAGTAGTTATTTCTGTCAGTGACGAAGTTAAATTATAGTTTCCAGTCACAGTAAAATCACTTTCACTTTAGTCCTCTCAGTCAGTCAACGTCCATAAAAGTCATGTTTTACTATTATGGTGGTCATTGTACTTAAAGTCTTCAAGGACTTTTTGAGACAACTTAAAATAGTCACGATACACATAATACCACCGATAATATGCAATAAAACTCAAAATACACGAATTTATGGAAACGAAAACGAAAACGCAACGTCACTCCGTTTCCGCCAAAAAGTTAAGGTCCTCCTGCTTTGAGGACCCAATAAGGTCTTTTTTTTTTTTTTTTTTTCTATCTGATTTTCCTAATCGGTTTATTAATGACGGAGTTATGAGGTAACAAACATTAAAAAAACATTTTCATCATTTCAATGTCATATCATGCTACTCCTTGACATTGACAAACAATACCATAGCCTTGTAGGTTCCATACTTTATTCAAATATTTAGAAATAATAGCAAAAAAAAAAAAAAAACCGCCAAACAAATTTGAATTGTAAATCTCTTGTACTAAGGCTTAAACGATTGTAAAAGCCGGCGGTAAATCAATTTGCAGGTGTTCATACAAACGCCGATGGAAAACAATAGAATTAATAATTTATAGAGAAGAAATTATAAGTAGAGTCGTTGACATAAGCCTCAAACACTATTTTATGTTGGTAACATTGTAACATATCGAACGTTCGATGTTAGTTCAGCGGTAGTGAAGTCAAATGCCACGACGAAGGTCCCGGGCTCGAATCCAACAATGAGCTTGAGCCATCGTGAGGATACCATAGCACGTTGGTAAATTACTTTTATACTACCACCCTCGAGTTGAAAATCTGTCGCCAAGCACCTATCGGTGTTCCGACAGCTGCACTTGAGAGCCAGTTTCTCTAAGCTTTGTGTGCTTACCCCTTTCTGCCACATCATCATACCATGGTGAGATTGTGGTCAAATACAGGCCTGATATATAAAAAAAGAAGTATCTTCGGACATTTTCCACACACGACCACCTGCATGATTGTATTTGTAAGTTTCGAGATCGAAGAGACCCATTTTGACAAGAGGATGTCTCTTTTTGTTGCACTATGTTTGTCCCTTTTTGACACATCGATGTACAATAAGTGCTGTCAAAGTGGGCTTATTAGATCTCGACAACACTAGATTATATACAAAGATTTTCATAGGGCATCGTGCCTCTACCCAGATGGATAATCCGCCTTACTAAAGCATGACATTTAATTTCACTCCGCTTGAGGAGCTCCCTGAGCAAATCGCTCTCAGTTCGTACTGCGCACGGCTGTCAAATACTGTCAATTCTGGCTTGTTTATTTCATGTTCCCATAGAGGCGACTATCCTTCTGGACGTTTTAAATTCTTTGATTATATATTATAGATCATTTTTCATACACAAAATAGTTTGTCCAGGACGGAAAGGAAGAGGCATCTAACCGCGCTATCTGGCCCGTCTAATTATGGCTTCTAATATTAGAACCTTTAATTATTATCTTCCTCCGGAGACCAGCGGGCGGGGAGCTTTTTCCGCCAACGCGTCAGCTTGGCTATCCAAAGAGGAAACGCTGCCAGCCTTCTGGGAACCTTGCCGTTAATCGGAAGCAGCGGCAGGCTTGAGGAAATTGTCTATATATAGATTGTATTTTGTACATATTTGTTGTAAGTAAAAATTGAAAAAATAAAGAACCTTAAATTTGATAAACTACCCAAATTCGATCCAATTAAAATTACCTTACTGTTAGAGCTTATTTACATGAAACAAGCCCTAAAAATAATATTAAAAGATACATGTAAAACTTCTGCACACACGCGGGAAACCATCTCGTTTCGATCTGTCAAAACTCTTAATAGAAAAACCTACCATTGGTAATGGTAAGGAAAACGATTCGTTTTTGTTTATAGAAACATTGTATTATATTATTATTAGTATTGCATTATTTCCTCGACTGTACCGTACTACGAATAGGTACTAAGTTAGTTCTAAGAAAAGTCCACAGTCCAGAGTTTGTGAATCAACGGAACAATGGCGCATAAATAATGTATTATTTAATCGATACTGTTGTCAAGCTACGCATTCGAGGACGAAAATTAATTGAATTATTTATGACAATAACTTTATGTTCTAATATACCGATTGAAAGGATATTATAAAATAATAATCATTTTTATATTATTTTTATAGATAATAGCCACAGAGATTATTTCAGTAGAATATAATTATAATTTATCGTGTCATTAAGTGTATTCCGAACCGGTGGTAAATTCAACTTTATGTACCTACCAATTTAACGTTCATAAGTGTCTTACCAGCGACTAAAACTGAATAAATGACTTTTTGATATTGATTTTTTGATCGGATAAATTCAATTTAGTCTTATCTGCAAGAAAATGAGTGTACCTACTACCTACTATTCAGATTCCGCTTATTTTTGGATTTTTTAAGGTTTTTTAACTTTAAAAAGCTGCTTCACTTTGGACACGCACGTCCCTGTTACTTCCTTTTTTTCAGCAACTAATTATAAAATATGGCCCTCCAAAAATTACAATAAATGCCCTATTTTGCCGCCGTGATTAAAAGGACTACCAGCCAAATTCGAAAAGATTTTAACATAAAAGAAAGTAATAGCATGGACGAATAGATGTAATAGGGACCTAGATAACCCCTTACTTAAAATTTTAATGGAAAAAAGTGAACATGGAAAAATGGAAATATAGTTTTTGTGTGGATTTTTTTTCAAAATATATAGAAAGAAAGAAAGAAACTCATTTATTTGACGAACACATTAACATAAAAATATTTAAATTAAAAATAAACCAGTAGGTCTCTGCCGTCTGACTGTCAGCAGCGCTGATTTTCAGCTGACGCCCTTAGTGATTGATGGCAGGTAGTGAAAGCAGATACTGCAAAGTACTCTACCACATCCCAAACAAATAATTGTTTCGAAAGCAAATTTTTGAGGTAGGCCAAGTCGACCAATCCGCACCCAGAAGTTGCACTTGAAAGCTTTGTAACGGTCGATCGACAAACTGGCAGTCCTGATATCCATGGGCAATGGTTATCACTAATGGGTCTTGCAATAATCACGTGATGCACGTAATGTTTTTTTTGCAGGTTTTAGAGTAACAGTTCGGAATTCGGATCAGCGCCATTTAAAACCAACTTTTTGAAATTTTGAAATCTAAACAAAAGCTACTTAGGTACCTTTACTGATACGTTATTTAATCAAAGTAAATATCACGTAATAAGATGATTGTTCTAAACAAAATGGCTGCCATTTGTAAACAGAGAGGGTTATATGATACGTAATTATGACATAATTGTCATCCGAGTCTTTCACAAGACACTATTCGACCTTGACTACTGTCTAGTGTATACTGTATTATATAGAGTTTATATAATAGGTACTGTCTGGTTTTGAAATGTTGATTGTCTGTTTTAAATGTTGATAGTCTTTTTCTCTATGTTAATTTAAATAATGATATGTATATATTCTTCTGTCCGATTGTATGTTTTTTGTTGTTCTATCGTGCGTTTACCCACTTATGTCTTTTTCTGTATGTTAAATTAACTGTTATGTCTTTCGTGTTCTGTCCAGTTGTGCGTGATGTCACTAATGGCAGCGACTGAAAACCAGTGCTGTTACCCGGTTTCGGGATAACAGTGTTATACTGAGTCGCTGACCAATTTTGATATAACACAACACTACTCTTTGTTTTTTTTTTTTTATGTGCTATTTGTTTCATATTTATAATATTTTTGTAGTGTTGTGTGTATTTTTCAAAATAAATATATTTTCATTTCATTTCATTTTATTATATTGATAACTACCTTTGGGACCTAGGGCACAGATTACTAAATAGTTACTACGTAACAGATAAATCACTCCATATAAAATTTACAATACCTACTGCTATAATAAACTCTTTTGAGTCGCTAGACGCTGCGAACGAAAATGTACCTAAGCTTACGAGCGTAAAATTAGTTTTGCTTTGTAGCTACTCGCCGCCCGCGTGGTTAGCGTGGATTGCCAGGGATGCCTCTGTCGATAAAAATATCAGTACGTATTTACAGTACCTACTTACTCTTTATGAAATTATTATTTAATTATTAAAAATAAAAATAAAGACGTTTTTATACGTATAGGTAGCTAACCCGACAAACGTTATTCTGCCATATCGGCGCGACTTCGTTTGCGTGGTGTCGTACCCTATACCGTATAGTTTCGCTCGTCACGCAAACAACTTATTTATTTTGGTAAGTGTAAGGAAAGGATAGAAGAAGAAATAGAGAAGTAAAGGGCAAATATAGTAAGATAAGTATCAATTCTTTATTGGTCAAAATTATCTACATCTAATCTATCTAATACAAATTCAAAAGCGAATACCAGGTATGTATTTTTAGGGTTCCGTAGCCAAATGGCAAGAAACGGAACCCTTATAGATTCGTCATGTCTGTCTGTCCGTCCGTATGTCACAGCCACTTTTTTCCGAAACTATAAGAACTATAATGTTGAAACTTGGTAAGTAGAACTTATTTTGTGAACCGCATTAAGATTTTCACACAAAAATAAAAAAAAAGCTGTAACTTCTAAAATAAGAAAATGATAAACCTAAAAAAAAATATGATGTACATTACGATGCAAACTTCCACCGAAAATTGGTTTGAACGAGATCTAATAAGTAGTTTTCTTTTAATAACTCATAAATTGAAATTCATATCAAATACTCACTACCATTTATATACCTAAATGTTTGTACGGAACCCTCGGTGCGCGAGTCTGACTAGCACTTGGCCAGTTTTTCAATTTGTATTTGCTTTTTTGGCCTCACTCCCATGTTCCGCGCGCTCTATCTGCCGTTTGTTCAGTAATCTGAGATTATGATGATGATGAATTTAAAAAAAGTTTCTTCCAATAATATTCTCCGTGGCCAAATAAATTTCAAGTATTCAAGACGTAGTTGATACACCACGAATAATTTAAGAGAGGTAGAGCATAGCGTTTATTCGCTCAAAGAGCAGCTCGACTGGGGAAGTACGACCTTACAGAATACCGCAGCCAAATAACTTTATGTTGTGTAAAGTTGTGTTCCTGCGCGTGAGTAAGGTCGCCAGAGCTCATTGGGGAGGGGGGAAAGGTCGGTAACGCGTGAGCGATGATTCGTGTGTTGCAAGCGTCCATATGGCTACGGTAACCGCTTACCATCAGGTGGGCCGTAAGCTTGTTAACCGAATAAGTTGTATAAAAAAAAAAAAAAAATTTTAGGTCAGGTCAGGTCACAAACTGAGGAAGCAAAAAACCCAAAAATAACACAGTCATTCAACATTGGTTGTTTCAAATGCGTGAATAGTGATAACGTTATTGTTATTAATTTACTGTAATCTGTAATATGTTATCAAAAGTATTGTTATACGACTTTATTTCGATCGCTTGGCTGAAAAAATAGTAGTAAGTCCGATAGTTGCACTTGAGAGCTAGTTCTCTAGCTTTGTGTGCTTTTCAATCTCGGCCACATTATCACTTACCAGGCCAGATTCAGATGGTAAACACATGCCTGTCAATACTATAAAAGCATAGGTAATTAGGTAAGTGGAATTACCTGTCTCAGAACAGGCTTTTTCTATAAATAGTTCTTCTTCCGGTATCTGTTTATTATCTATGCTTAATAAAATTATATGTTAGGTAGGTTATTTTTAATTTTCCAATTATCTGATTCAAATATTATTATTGCCTGGAAATTAATCTGTTATTGCACAAAAGAAGGTTTAAGTCAAGTCTAGTAAAACCCAGTTTTAAATATATCCGTCACTTCCTAATGTCATATAACAACTAGTGGCTCTGTACTGTAAGTAGTGTAAGACCTCGCGTGGCGCGCGCGAGTCTCGATAACGTATGCCATTTTTAGGGTTCCGTAGCCAAATGGCATAAAACGGAACCCTTATGGATTCGTCATGTCTGTCTGTCTGTCCGTCCGTATGTCATAGCCACTTTTTTCCGAAACTATAAGAACTATACTGTTGAAACTTTATGATAACTTAATTACAAAATAAAATTCCATTGTTTTTGACCGGAACATAATAATTGCCCAGTTATCTTATCGTTACCTTATTTGGATCTCAAAGTGCTATGAACGGAGTTGTCGCTTTATATCAATTACAAATTATAGTACAGTTATGTGACCCTAAAACAGACTTTATGCTGCGAACATAACGTTGATAATATCGGTATTTGCGTTGGTATTGTACGTTCGGTCACTACGCTAGTGACGCAGGCACTTGCGCGAGCGCAAGCGATGACGTAACACATCATCGTATTTTGCGCTAACTATTTATTTTTACGCGCGCATTGTAGTATTGACTTTCGGGAGATAATATTTGTGTGTGTTTTTAAATAGACGTTCCTTTTTTTAGACGGTGTATGAGTTACTCGGAACTCGTATGGATGTGTTTATAACGTAATTCTAAACCTTTTCCGCCCCTTTTGACGCCCATATTGTTTCGGATAAGTGTTCTAACTACGCGTAATTCTTAGTCATTGATAATGCTCAACATTTTGTTGATGACTTCTTTCTGCTTTTTTTTTTTTTTTTACGTACCTAGGTTCTTCTATGCATCCGTTTTTGTTATCATAAGCTAAAACAATTACAGTGCCGTCTATGTATTGCAAAACGTTTACCGTCAGGGGTCTAAGATGGCCACTCTAGCAATATTTATTTAGTTATTTAGGGTCGGCAACGCGCCAGTACCTCTGGGTGCCCCTGGTGTTGCAAGCGTCCATAGGCTACGGTAACTACTTACCATCAGGGTGGTCGTATGCTAGTTTGCCACCATAGTGGTATAAATATCTGTAATGTTTTTTTTTTTATTTATCAGAAGGATGACATGCGGTCTACCTGATAGTTCAGTATGAGGCACGAGTGGTGAGCACAAATAGGCAGTAGTGAGGGCAAGCTCGCGCATGTACACTTTTGGCCAAATCACAATAGCCAAATGACACGCGAGAATGCAATAGACGAGGAGCTTCGACTGACGAACCAATCGTGTGCAGCTCGGCGCTCCCCCCTGCTTCATTCCGCCAAACAGACCGATAAATTAACTACTGCGCAGGTGTCAATCTGTGCTCATGACTCATGCCCCTTACTATACCTAAACCTTGGCCGATTGTTTTTATTTTACTTTGTACAAAAATCTCACCACGGTAAGTGATGATGTGGTTGAGGGTGGTAACCACAAAATAACGCTCAAAAGGAACAGGCTCTCGAGTGCAACTGTCGAACTGTGTATTGTACTAAGTACCAACGCGCAATTAACCTTACGTTACAATGTTTTCCTCCAGACCAAGCTCAAGCTCATTTTCGGATTCGAACCCACGACCTTAGAGTCATGACATACAACTGATACAACATCACTACTGTATGATACACAATTTTCCTGATACTATAACACCTATTTCATTATCAAACATTGACACAGGGTGGTACGAACAACACATGCTCGTAGTACACATGTTACGATTCATTCGTGTAATGCAGATACAATTTGACAATAGCTCTTCTATAGCTCTACTTTAGCACTGCATTATATAAGATAATGAACCCAGTCACGTGTGGTGTCGCTGTTATAGTGGGATTTGTAGAACACGTGGCCACGTCGTAAATGCAACCACAATACTAGGTTTGTTTTAACATACTTGTGTGATGACAATGATTGGAACTCACTTACAGGGTATGTTTCTTGACACCTTTAACATGGATGTCTTCAATTCTTCAAGCCAGATGGTTAGACAGGCAAGCGTCCTCGGCTTAAATTCGTCATTACTCCTTCTGGTGTGAGGCGTAAGCGTAAGGCGTCGTTCTAATTGGCGATGATCGTACGATCAAACGATGCGATTTCGTCCCACGACGAGATTAAATACACAAAACGCTTTAGAGTGTCCTAATTGAAGCTCGCAAGTCATCGCGCGAGCACAGGAACATCAGCGCGATCGTGCGACGAAATCGCATCGTTTGATCGTACGATCATCGCCAATTAGGACAACGCCTAAGCCCACATTTTTCGTAAAAATATCTATATACCTACTTTTTTGCGCGCGTCGCATGTATTTGGCCGAATTAGGTTCAAATGCCGAATAATTCCCGAATATTTTTTTTTTGTTTCGTCACTGCGAAAGCAAAGCGAGATCTTTTACGTCCACTCATTCACAACACTATTAAATTTTAAAGGAAATAACTTCTTGTTTTTAACGATAATCTTTATTTACAACAAATATGTGCAAAATACAATCTATAATAAAATTTCCTCAAGTCTGCCGTTGCTTCCGAGGCAAGGTTCCCAGAAGGCTGGCAGCGTTTCCTCTTTGGATAGCCAAGCTGACGCGTTGGCAGAAAAAACTCCACGCCCGCTGGTCTCCGGAGGTATCAATTTTGATGACAAAGTGCGAGCAAAACGGCGAGCTTCGGACCCCCACGATCTTGAATTTTCCGCACTTCTTGTTGGGTTCCGGACCTTAAAAGTAATGAACAGAATGTCTGTTAAAATGTAACAACAATATTTTATAATAATAATACTACCGGCATAAGAATGCAACAAAGCTGTGCAGTTGACAAGCAAGGCTTGCTACTCGCTTCAAGCCACGTGAACCTTCTAAATCTTTGCTAGGCAAAGCGCGCGGAGAAAGAACCGAATAATTCTCGACTTCATAATTTTTTACCGGTTTCATTTAGTTGTTAATCTATAGCGGCAAATCTGAAAAGGTTAATCAAAGCATGTGGTAGCATTAGTAGCTTTCTATGTATACTATTGTTAAATATCATTAAAAGTTTATAACACTTCTTAGGTAAAATCTCCATTTGAAATTTGGCACAGTTAAAGTTTATATGTAACCGAAACGAGAAAGATATATCACTTTTTTACGACAAAGCAAATAAAATTAACAAATGCCATTGCGTGAAGAGTGAACAAGACAGGAACTGTAAACCGTGACGCGCTGCCCAACATGTGCTTGAAGAATATGTGTTGGGCAATAACCTTAGTGTAGGGTATTTTAATCATTAATTAAAAGCATTTTTGTAGGCGTTGATTGTATAAATAACAAGGAGAACAGGGTCACCTCAGGTATAAAAAAGGGCGAAGTATAAAACGTATTTACAATATGGGCGAAATATTAATAACTGTATTTGTTTTTATCCATTTTTATAAATAACACGAAATTATTAGTAGATAAAGAATCAGACGAATTGTAACAATTTTTTAGGAATATTTAAAATCTTTGTACACCGAGATAAAGTAAAGCTTTTCTTAAATAAAACCCCGGCACTCATTTCAATAAATTATTCAAGTCAATGTCACATAAATTGTACTATCATGTGTCTGCATAACACATGAGCATTTATAATTATTATTAATGTGTAAAGACAATAGTTATTAAGCAGAATCTGTGTAACGTGCCAGATCTACACGCTACATTACACGTGCTTGTAGTTTTGTATTAGGCACTGAGATGATAGTATCCTTTCATGAAACATTTATCCTACACGGGCATCTGATCCCAAACTAAGCAAAGCACTGTTGTTTTAATCTAGATATTGAAACCCAAAAATACTATAAAATGAGGCTTTGATACATGTGACATGTAGATTTTTTCCCATGTTTTCTTTCATCATAAGACCACAGGTCATTCCGTCATATTCATATAATGCATATTTTTCTCATTTATTATATAATTGCCTGTACAAAAAATGTTTCCAAACAAATAATACGAAATGAACACATGCAGAACACATTACCCTCTTTTTTGATATAGTAGGACAACTTATAGTTGGATGGGTATACATTCCATACATTATTCACCCTACATTCTTAAGAACATGAGAATTGCGGAAGAATCTAAGGCCGACATTTTTAAAGAAAATAATATGCTGTTAGTAGAGCGGAAAGCAGGGCCGCCTGCTAAGTAACTTATTGGCCCTTGAGTAATTAATAAGTACTCATTTTATTTTAGTTTTATTTTTCATAATTTCACTTCGCTTTATTTAGAGAAGTAGAGGAATCTAGGTTAATGCACAATAAATAAAAATAAAAACATAAGTACAAAACAGGATTTTCTAATATGCGTGTTTATTATTGATTAATTAATTAGTACCTTAATATTGTTTGTATCAACTGAAAACTATATTGCGACAAAAATATTAATGTCGTTTAATAATTATAGCGTGGGTGATTAAAATATTAAAATACCGTATTTAAAACCACGACACGGCCGCACGCCAAACTCGCAGCACTGGGTCATTTCTTATCTAACAATGTAAAAGCTCCAACAATGCGTGGGCGAGTCTATAAGAAACTATTATTGCTCATGTTTCACGCGGGTGAGAAAACATTGGACGTTTTGCGCATATCATGTGCCTAGTTTGTTTTTAGAGTGGGCTGGCAACAATACTAACTAACTAAAGAACTAACATACAGTTACTGTCAACAGAGTACCTACTAAATATTTTTAGTCATTTCTTTATGTAATGATAGTTAAGATAATGTCATTTATCCATCAATGACAATTAATGAATCCAACTTCCATTATGAAGACTGGCAATATTATGTTCTCAACAAAATACCTTTTTTTCTCATGAATACTGGGATAGATTTTTTAGGGCTATGGTTAGTGATATCCTATGGTATATAATGCACTATGTGTTCATTCTGGGCAGCACTTAATCCAATTTCCATATGAAGACTGGGCAATGTTCTGTTCCCAACCAAAAATGCGTTTTACGCATGCATGACTCCTGGTATTGATTTACAGACTAGTAATAAATAGCCTAAGACATAATGCACTATGTAACGTGTTTCCTCTGCGCAGCACTTGGTCTAGCTTCCATATTGAGACTGTCAATGTCCTTTATTTATTTAAGCTTTTGTCTCCTTGCAGGAAACACTAGACATCTAAAAATACTGCAATCATTTTCAACTGATAAGGGAAAAAGTAATTAAAAAAAAACAATGTATTGCAATAAAATACTCGTACAAATATGACAGTCACGTCATGGCACTTGATTTACAACTACATAGACGTGTATAAAAATATGTTCTTTTAATAACACATTGTGTGTACTATTAAAGAACAATTTGCTAGTGTCCGTGCCCGCGTGCCCTCGCGCATGATGTCGGCTTGCGAAACCGGCGCCCGCGCACTCACGGCCGCCACGATGCTTCAAGGAAGCACGTGTCTTGCGTGTGTGGTGCAAGACAAGATTTATTAGCGATGACTTTAAAAATACAATGATTATCAAATTAGGTTTTATTTGATAGTTGTCATAAAAAAATAATCTTAACCCAAGGATTTTACGGTCACATAGTCAAGGTTGACCAACTCAACTCAACTAAGGATAAACTAAGCCTAAACCCGTGTCTCATTTGTATTTTTAAACTAAAATGTAAGACATCACCAGCCTTGTTGCTCTAATTATACTTATTGCAAACACGAATTGCCCCATAAGTTTCGTAGTGCATCCGGCCCCGTACTCACGCCGAATTTCTTAATATATTTTTTACAAAATCTGTAAAAAGCTACGGTCCGATTACCACTTTTTACTTACGGTCGTCCTGAATTGACCTTATAATATTGGAGTTAATAACTTGGCAACTACCGAACTCAATCAACGCACGCTAGTTCATCGTCTTTGTTTGCTTATTTTCTTTTGTTTCCTTTTTATATCCATTTTATTTTACTTATTTCATAAAATCGTATGATTTATTTTATTTGTAACTTGATTTACTAGTTTTCGTAAATGGAATGACTTGTTTCGTTACTGTTTCTAAACAAATAAAATTACTAATTAATTAATCATAGAACAAAGGTGACTTCAGAGTTTTTTGTATGAACCATTACATGAATTAATGCATTTTCATTTTTAACAAAGAGTTGGTATTGTGTTAGGAGTTATGTATATATATTATAAATCAATAAAATTTGATGCAAACGGCTATGAAAGATAGACGTCTTTATTTCTTTCTTCTTGTAAATAACTCATGAAATTTACATAAAATCAAAATTATGATGCTTTCATTCTTTCCATAAGATAACGTTTTTATGTATTGCATGACGGATCATAACGTATTGGCAGCTTTAGTCCAATCGACTCTACTAGAGTGCGGTCCGTGAGCACCGGTATGGTCCAACTGCCTTGAAAAGAAGTGCGCGTACATAGTTTGAACGACTAAAATTATATAATAATATATAATGAATGCCAATATCGATTCTAAAGTGCGCTTATTTCACGGAGCAACGTATCGGCGTGATTTATTCAAAGAGATAGTTTTTGAGCCAGAGAATAATATAGGCTAATCTATGTCTTGAGAATACAGGGGAAACCGCGGGCGGAAGGACATATAGAGGTATAATAAGTCAAGACAAATGATGAAGCACCCCAAGTATACCGGTGCCGTCGCGGGCGCCGTATCAATACGAGCCACAATGCACCTATTAAACCACAGTATGCCGATCGTTCGTCAGTCTGCATTGAGTCATTGACAGTGACAAGGTACTCAGTATCAGTTGTGCCTGCTTGTATGTACTGATTTTACTCACGCATACCTACGTAGGTAGTAAATATAGTGCTTCACTTTCTTGTAAGGCGATACTTCGTAGTACCACGGTAGTACGTTATAAAACCTAATCATCGTGGGCGCCGGCAGGATTATTTTCAAGGGGGTGCATCTGCCTGCATCTACACACTATACCAGTAACTAGTAAAATATAATTCATAACTATGTATCCTTGTGGTAGGTATCTTAAATTATGCATTTAGGTACGTCATAGCAACTAAATTAATGTTAATTTAATTATTTTTCCGTGAATTTTCTTTTATGTTAGGGCGGCCTAACGGCGTCCATGCTTATCATTATACTTTTTACCCCGCGATTTCAATGGATCTAATGTATCCTAGATAAAAAGTAGTCTACATATTTTAAACTCTAAAGTATACTCTAAGTTTCATCTACGTTGAGACGTTAGAGCGTGCTTGATTGTCAAACATCTTTGGTTTGGGGATTAGACCGTGCCTGTGAAACTGCGGGCCGTTGAATCGATTCTCACATTATGTCTGTTTGTACGAGAGTCTGAGTGTCATCATACTGCAGAGTACGGGCCTTCTTTCACAAATGAGGGTGAAAGGGAATGGGCAGATACTCCACCACGCATGCCCAATGCGGATCGGTGGAGGCAGCCTAGTGGTCAAACTACTGTTGGAGTTGTCAAGCCGCCTAGGAGGCCTCCAACTAGCTTAACGACTATCACAAGTGATAACCGGGACTTTAAGTGCCTTCCGAAGAACGCAAAACGCTCGGGTTGAAATACTACTAGGCGGTCCCCATATTTATGTAAATAATAATAAAGAAATCGTTCAGTATCAGTTATCTGGTAACCATAGCTCTGCTTAGTAAAGGATTAGATGGCCGATTTATTTTCAGTTAATCTTCAAGACAAAAACTCTTCAGTTTGTAGAGTCCAAAGTTTATGTTATTTTCGTCAATGCCATACATAACTTATAACAAGTCTCATGACTTACATGAGAATGAACGACCAACAGTATTGTATTGTCCTTGAATCAATCATTTATCTGTTTCTGAAGTTATTGAACTTAGTTAAGTTTCATTCAGATTTATGGCGCTTGATTCATTTAGCAACGTTTTTATATACAGTTGGCGATAGCTATTTATTAAATTCACTTTCACTTAAAGGTTAACTGTTTAAGTTATAACACGCTTCCTCCCGCGGTTTCACATGCTGTTATGTCAATGAAAAACTAAAAAAACAGAACTTAAAAAAATACAAGTGTGTACAGTATTACCCAACTAATATGGCTTACCGATGTACCTGCGCAGAAGACACTTTCAAAGCGCGGGAAATGCTATTGGTCGGCAGCTGCCGCCATAGGTGCGGAGGGGCGTGACTTGCGAGTTAGACGGAACTAACAGCTGCAGTGTATTATGAACCTTATAATAGTGATCTAAGGTTGATTGTAAGTTTTAAGCATTCTTACGTTAATCTTCGGGCCATACTTTCTTTTCTGTGCGAACGAAGATTCACGACGCGCCTTATCAGTTGGGTACTACTGTAAACAATTATTATTTTCTCAGATTATGGAATGGGCTATGCCGTGGTTTTCCAAGGGAGCATGTCCTTCAAGAAAGATGTGAAGTGATTTTTGCATAGGGTCCACAACGCCACCTAGCTAACTAAGTGTGTGTATGTTTGGCTTACCTTTGTACCCCGGAAAAATATTCCTTCGAAATGCAGGTCAAACTGCAGTGACTAGGGAAGGCAGAAGTTGCGATTCTCATACTTATAGAAAGAATGCTCAGGAAAGCTATACTTAGCAGCTGTTATGTAATTGGTAGATATACATATAAATGTCACCCTACATCATTACCATGATGCATCTAATATGCA
Source organism: Achlya flavicornis (assembly GCA_947623365.1). NCBI lineage: Eukaryota > Metazoa > Arthropoda > Insecta > Lepidoptera > Drepanidae > Achlya > Achlya flavicornis. The sequence continues at coordinate 3,658,063 of OX392487.1, forward strand.
GTATGAAGTACCATGTTAAATGCTGAAGTAAATAATTGTTCATACTTATTTCATACCCTTGTAGGTAATATTTCGACCTTTGCTGCACTGCAATAGAGTACTTTGTAAAAACAGATCCTCAAGACGGGAGACAGGTAGCAAGTCTGAAGCTAAGAAACCATAATGCTCTTTAAGATATTTCCTTCAAAATTAGGTGTTTTCTATGCTGTATGCAGCAGGGAAACGTAGGAGTGGCGCGCTCTGGGAGACGATGTCAAGCAGGACTGGAAAGGCTGATAATGATGATGATGAAGCCTTGTTGCCAAGGAACTTGCAGTGCCACTGGTGATTATTACTCTGAAGCTGAACCTTTCAGTTGTCATAGCGACCATCTATTAGTAATTGATTGTAAATCAATTACTTTGATATAAATCATTATAAACAATCGGCTATTGTTAACATGAAAAATACGATTCAACCAAATTGTGTACTGTGTGGAATTTATTGTCAATATCTAATCATTAATTGTGCAATTCGATAAGTGTATAGTCATCATTCGTAATTCCCAATGATGAATTAGTAAATGGAAAATATTAAGGCATATTTAAAAAAGCACAAATAATTGTAATCGTGAATTAGCAAGGCCGAAAATATACGATAATGATATTTAGGCCAATTATTTTACAGATTTAAATGATGTGACACACTGTTATACCTATGTATAAATAGTGAAGATATAAGATAATACCAAAGATTTTCATAGGGCATCGTGCCTCTACCCAGATGGATAATCCGCCTTACTAAAGCATGACATTTAATTTCACTCCGCTTGAGGGGCTCCCTGAGCAAATCGCTCTCAGTTCGTACTGCGCACGGCTGTCAAATACTGTCAATTCTGGCTTGTTTATTTCATGTTCCCATAGAGGCGACTATCCTTCTGGACGTTTTAAATTCTTTGGATAATACGTGAATAGCATTACGCGCAAACGTTGTTTGAATTTTGACATAGTTAAAGTTTATATGGAGTAAAGTGCAGCTAAAATCTAATTATTTATTTATAATTCTTCTTTTCTGTTTTAAATAAACAACAATTATTATTATTATTATTATAAACAATTATTATTATTATTATTATTATAATTTGGCGTCTGGGCGTCCGCTCGTGATAAAAATCTATCCTCATTTTAAAATTGATTCAAATCATCTTGAAGTTTATTAAAACCCCAAAAAATCCTAAAGCATTTGATCTAAAGGTCCTAACGGTCCTAGCCGAGAGAGCGAAGCGTCCGTTTCAGCTTGGGAAAAAATGCTTTCGTTATGTCTATCCAAAATTCCGGCTGTCCGTCTGTTCTCCTCTGCAGATCATATTTCTCACCCGTTCTCGTGAAATTTTGGGAGACTGTGGAATGAGCTTCCCGCCGTGGTTTTCCCAATGGAGTACAGCATGGAGTTCTTCAAAAGGGGTGTGAAGAGATTTCTGCAGGGTCGGCAACACGCGCGTGATACCCCTGGTGTTGCAAGCGTCCATAGGCTACGGTAACCGCTTACCACCAGGCGGGCCGTATGCTTGTTTGCCACCTAAGTGGTATAAAAAAAAAAGCAAGATTAGAAACCGCCTCGGCAAAAAAACCGTATAATTGTCGAGACTCGCGAGGTCTACAGCTCACTGCGCCCCGCTAGTTTAATCTACTGTAGAACGGTATGTCTTGTTTGATGCTAAATAGTGTCAAATAAAAATATGTAGAGAAGTGACACTCCTCTATTAGGTACTAGTAATTGCTCTCCTCACTTAACCAGATTCACGTAACTCGAGGTGGAGGTGAGCTACGCGAGCAATTGACGCGGAATTAGAATGAGGGCGACTTGTTCACGAATTTTGTTGTCTCTTCTCATCAGATATGCTCGGAGTAATGAAGAACTAGTAATAATATTCTCATTTAGAAGTAGGGATAAAATTTATAATTTATTATTCGCCGGGGACCGGGGGACTGGCTGGTGTTGCCTGTGGACTGTTTACTAACCTTCTAACCACTTTGTTTCATTTTCAGTTCGTCGAGCGATATGGCATGGAAAATCATTTTCTAGATAGATACTATTTTTATTATTGATAAAATTAATTGCCTGATAATTTACTTATCAGATAAACTCTGAATCAGATTTATTAGTATATCAATGATTCTTCAATTTTATTAATAGGCGCCAAGAATCTGTTTACTTTTCAATGACGCATGTATAAGGTGACGGAATGAAATAATCTAACCTTAATTTGTAGATCAAAAATCAATTAAATATTTGTAATTAGAACACGATTACTTAATTTAAAAAATGTACTAAAAATCCATATTTTTATTGGACCGCCGGAATCAAACTTTCATAAAATAAAATCAAATTACTTAAATTGAGTCTGAAAAAACCCGACTCCGTAAAAAAAAAAATTACTGAAAAGAGAAAAACAAGCTCTTTAATCTGTAGAATTTGGAATATAACTTGAATGTTATAACGTTATTGCAGTCGCGATATATGGAATGGGCTGTTCAAAAGCTTTCATTTGATACCCATATTGTTATAATAACGAAATTTTTGTTTTTAATACACCCCGTCTTTTCTTATCCGTAGACGCCATTTAAAAATAATATACCCTATGACACTCCCACAGTTCAGACGATTCTAACGACACCTCATATGCTTAAATCCATCAAGCCGTTTAGGCTGCAGAGCGTGCCAAAGAAATAGATATACATACATACATACATACACTCGAAAAACATAACCCTCCTTCCGGGTCAGTCGGGTAAAAATAAGAACTACCGATGAGCATAGACTAAGAAAATAATTATTATATTGCCCATCTCGTAGTAACTAGTAACCCACCTCAACGCCATGGTAAGCCCAAAATTAATATTGGGAAAGGATAATTTTGTGGATTTATTCGAGTTATTTTATTGTGTTGTTTGCTTGTGGGGGCTGATCTGCTTAAGTTTGCTATTTATTTATTAAATTTCGATTCAATCCAATTTTTTGCCTCCGGGGCACGCAATTGGGAATTTGAAGTGTTTTTTTTTGTCATAAATCGAAAGATCATATATAAGTTATTATACAAAACTATTTTTAGTTTTATTTTTTTCGTTGTTATTAAAAAGTTATAACCAATTGAAAATATTTTTTTGAACTGTGTACCGAAAACGAACCGACATATACCGAACTACCCCGATGAGGGCGCGTGACGTCACAATGTTAATTGTTACTCACCATTACATACAATTGATACAGTTTTTTACGTTTTCATCAATTAAATCTTGTTATTATCGTCAATATATTTATAAATTTATCACAGAAAGTAAATTTTTAAGATTACCGTCTTTATTTCGTACCACCGTGTACAAATAATTCACAAATAACTCCCCAAAAAATGTTTTTAAATTTGCTACAAAATGTCTAAAAGTTGAAACCATAGAAACATAGGGCAACGTGCCTCTAATCAGATGGATAGTCATCATCATCATCATCATCAGCCTATAATGTCCCACTGCTGAGAACAGGCCTCCTTTCACAAATGAGGGTGAAAGGGACTGGGCGATACTCCACCACGCTTGCCCACTGCTGATTGGTGGAGGTAGGCTAGTGGTCAACCTACTGTTGGAATTTTTCAAGCCGCCTAGGAGGCATCCAACTAGCTTAACGACTGTCACAATTAAGTGATAACCGGGACCAACGACTTTACGTGCCTTCCGAAGCACGGAAACGCTCGATTTGAAATACCAATAGGCGGTCACCCATCCAGGTACCGATCACGACAAACGTAGCTTAACTTTGCCGATCGATTAAGAACGGCTAATCATGCTGCGCCACGAGCGCTTCAGATGGATAGTAGGATAGTCCAATTCACCAAAGCATGAAATTTTAATGCCACCACTTTAGGGACTACTGAGCAAATAATCACGTAATCTTGTGTATAGTTTTAAATAATTTGCTGGCCGGGAAGACGCCATGTTTTATTAAAATTTAATTTCCCTTCATCATTTTTTTTATTGCCACCATTTTCATCTATTTAGTTGTTTTTCCAATTTCTCTCAAAATGGATATTTGAGAGGCCCTTGGAACCTCATAACATTTATCTCTTCACAAAATTCAAAAAGTAGCCGCCATATTGAACTATCTAGTTATTGTTCCGATTGCTCTCAAAATGGATATTTGAGAGGTCCTTGGGCAACATAACATGAATCTTTGCTCAAAATTTAAAATAATGTCCGTCATTTTGAATTATTTAGTTACTGGTCCGATTGCTCTCAAAATGGATATTTGAGAGACCCTTGGGCGACATAACATGAATATTTGCTCAAAATTTAAAAAAGTGTCCGCCATTTTGAATTATTTAGTTACTGGTCCGATTGCTCTCAAAATAGATATTTGAGAGACCCTTAGGACACATAACAAGAATCTATGCTCAAAATTAAAAAAAAATGGTCGCCACTTTGAATTATTTAGTTACTGGTCCTATTGCTCTCAAAATGGATATTCGAGAGACCCTTGGGCAACATAAAACGATACTTTCCTCAACATTAAAAAAAAGTGGCCGCCATATTGATTTATGTAGGTATTGGTCCGATTGCTCTCAAAACTGATATTTGGGTCAATTAAAAACTTCAAAACGGCGGCAAATTTTTAGTAATTCTATATATTCGTATTCAGTCACGACGCGGAACCCGGATATCGATTTTGAGAGATATCATTCAAGTAAGAAGTTTAATATGGCTGTCATTTAATTTAATTTTGAGCTTTGATCTATGTTATGTGGTGGACCACATAACATAGATCAAAGCTCAAAATCAAAGGTTCTCTCAAATATCCATTCTGAGAGAAATCGGACCAATAACTAAATAATTCAAAATGGCGGACATTATTTTTAATTTTGAGCAAAGATTCATGTTATGAGGTCCAAGGACCTCTCAAATATAAATTTTGAGAGTACTCGGACCAATAACTGAATAGTTCAAAATGGCGCAATATTTGATTCTTGTTTAAGAGAGGAGAGAGAGCCACGGGGTAGAGCGTAGCGTTTATTCGCTCAAAGAGCAGATCGACTGGGGAAGTACCTCCACCTTATAGAACACTGCAGCCAAATAACTTTATGTTGTGTAAAGTTGTGTTCCTGCGTGTGAGTGAGGTCACCAGAGCTCATGGGGCATCAGGGGGAAAAGTCGGTAACGCGTGAGCTATGCGACCATATGGCTGCGGTAACCGCTTACCATCAGGCGGGCCGTAAGCTTGTTTACCGACTTAGTCGTATAAAAAAAATAGTGACTCATAACATTTCACTTTTAATATTGTATGTGATCAATAATAAAAATTGCTAACCGCATCAATTTTCCCAATTTATGGGAAACTTTTATGATCTTAAGTCGATGATAGCTCAGTGGTAATGACGTCGGACACCGAGACGAAGGTCCCGGGTTCGAATTCTACAATGAGCTTGAGCTTTCGGTGAAGGAAAACAAGTTAGGAAATCATAGCACGGTGGTAGAGTAATTTGTAATACCCAATACCCATCTGGCTGGCTACCACCAAGCACCTGTCGGTGTGTTCCGACTGCTGCACTTGAGAGCCAGTTCCTTGTAGGCTTTGTGTGCTTACCAACGGCCACATCATCACCAAAATGTCATGTCATTTGTCATGCCAATCCCAAATTAAGCAGAGCTTGTAATATGGAAACAGATAACTGATATAATACAAATACCTACAACTTTTTGTTTGTAAATACATACTTAACATACATAATTACACCCAGACTTGGGACATACAGACATGTTCATGCACACAAATGTACGTCCTGTGTGGGAATCGAACCCACGACCTGCGAGCTGTGGTGCGATAGATGGAATCTTAACCAACTGTATAGTAGAAACCGTTCGACCGTGTACTCACGTAGAGTTACTTTAACATTGTGACGTTTCAAGCAGGGCGCCCAGCCAGCCGAACCGTTTTGAGTCACGTGACTATTTTTCAAATTTGGTCCATTTTAAATAATTTATAATAAATTAATAATAAATATATTTTGGTTTTTTTGAATTGACTTTCAAAATTGTTCTAATAAAGTTTTAAAATACATAATAAAAAAATGTTTTTTTTTTTTTTTCAATAACCCAATTGTTGTCAGTGCGATTATAATTTAAATATTATGTAATAAATGTAGCTTACTAGCTGTCCCCCGCGGTTTCACGCGCCTTCCTTGGTTAAAAAGAAGCCTATGTCCTTTTCCATATCATAGGCTATCTGCATGCCAAATTTCATGATGATCCGTTGAGTAGTTGAGGTGTGAAGGCGTATAACAAACAAAGAAACAAATTAACTTTCGCATTTATAATTATTAGTCTGACTCTAATACTCTAATACCGATACGGAAGGTTGCATTTGCTGAGAAGAGCCGGCAATAAACTCGAAGCGGTATTAGAGTATTAGAGTCAGACTTTTCATAAGTGCCTGCGAAGTTCTATTTGAAATAAAGGATTTGAATTAAAATTTCGGTAATTTTAACCACTTTAACATAATAAAACCTAATTTAAACAATTTGTTAAGTTAAGGTTACAGTTTTTTTGCTGTATATATTATTCAGGAGGGACTCCCCGTTAAAAGACCGACAAACAAAGCTCCTACAATCAGTTTGTTTGTACTAAGATCAGTTGTAATGCCAATAATCAGTTTGTGTACTTCAAATAATCAGTGGTTAAGTGGACGCGGATGCAAATCGTAATGATTGACGCAGTCCAGCCTGATAGCACTTGAGTGGACTGGCAATTTCCAGTATTGTACTCTCACAAGACTCTTACGCAAAATAATTGACGTTGGAAAACCTATTTATGGTAGGTCCTAAAGCCAAGTTAAATGAGCTAACTAGCAAAGTTGGACGTGCCACTTTCGGAGCACTTATAACCTATCTACTTCTTCATTGGGTAGGTAGGTTATATAGTTTTTACAATTGTTTGTTCAATATTTGTTTCGAACTGTACGGGCTAAAAGGAGTTTTCTTCCGCGGACGCTCGGACTGTGGAATGAGCTCCCGCCGTGGTTTTCCAATGGAGTACAGCATGGGGTTCTTCAAAAAGGGTGTGAAGAGATTTCTTCAGGGTCTGCAACGCGCGAGTGATACCCCTGGTGTTGCAAGAGTCGGCCGTACGCTTGTTTGCCACCTTAGTAGTATTAAAAAAAATACCGGATCACACTTTTTTTATATTTTCAATTAAAGGATGCGTAGTCCAGAAAGAGCTTCAAATCAAAATACATTGATCAATATCACGGTGGAGATTTCATGTTGGCATATTTAGGAAACCTATGTTGGGTTAGTCATGCTGATGGGTCAACCGTACTCGATTATAATGTATGAAAAAAATCGAGATTTCAGTGTTTGTGTCATAGTAGAAATTGTTCAGCATGACTAATCCAACATAGGTTTCGAAAATATGCCATCAACAGGTGTTAGAAACGCATTCTCTCGACGACCACACTGTAGACAATCTTTCAAGAGACTACTGTATCATTACGTGACAATTTGAGCTCAAATCCTAACTAAATAATATTGTAAATTCTACGCAGACGAAACAGCGGGACGGAAGCTAGTTTCCAATAAATGTGAAAGTAATATTAATTGTTCCACTTTCACCGCTCTTGCACATGACCTTTGGCATGAAAAAGGACATGGGACTTTCCTTCTGGTACGAGTGAAACATTGGACAACGGGGCAAAGCCAGCTAATTCTTTATTATCCCACGAAACATACTTATGCAAGAATGTGAAGTGAGTCTATCTTTTTACCCTACTACGGCCACGCAAAAAGGTTATTAACCACTAAGGTTGGCAATAAGCATACGGTCCTGGAGCTAAGCGGTCCCTGTGGACTAAATAAATATCCTGGGACATTCCTCACACACGGTCATCTGCAGGGCTATTTTAAAACGTGGGATTCGTTATCGAAAACGGAATTAAAAAATTCGGAGGCTAATTTCAGCAATTGCTATTTTAATATCCGAAAACTGTTCCGTGAATCGAACTGATATTTCCGTAAAGAAATATCAAAAATATTCTATTTCGGAAATTAAAAAAGCAATTGCGAAATATCGCCTTGGTAGTTTTTGAATCCGTTTCCGACATCGAATCCGAGCGTTTTAAAATAGCCCTGCAGATCCCAAACTAAGCAGAGCCAGATGTACTATGGAAACCAGATAACTGATATAATACATATTACTACTTTTTGTTTGTAAATACATACTGTAAGCCCATCACACACGTAGCTATAATATATATTAATATGCCGAGCTATAATATAAATCCCAGTACAAGTTGGTGAAGTTACAAAAATATATATTATAGCTGCGTGTGCGGTCACTCAAACATTAGTATTGAAAATATATCGTAATATGCTTTGCTATGATTCATATTAATATATATTATAGCTACGTCTGTGATGGGCTTAATATACATAATTACACCAAGACTCAGGACATACCTGTGTAGGTATCGAACCCACGACCTGCGGCGCGATAGGTGGAATCTAAACCAGAGCGCCAACTGGCCCATCATCAAGAGGATCGAGAGTTTGACTTTCCAGTCCGTGTCAACCCTGATTTTTTTGGACGGATACAAATACGGATATAACTAGTGGGATGGAAGCTAAAGATGCTCTTACATAACATCTCTACATACGAACAAACGTAGGTATTTTTGAAAATGATTGTTATGAACATATTCTTTCACTCAGGTTTGAAATAAAATGAAATGATTTTACTTATTTTGAGTCAACATATTATAGTGTATAAATTATCGCAAACGATCTATCAATGATTCAGAATTCCGAGTTATCGATATTTGCGAATAATGTTGTGTAAATGAAAAGATTTGTATCGGTTAACTCTAGTCTAGACCTACTTATTTAATACCTAGATGCGTCAGTCATCCAAAGATAAGCTAGGAGATTAACAAATTCTGGAAGGAACCGATAAAGTAATTTAGTACAGGCTTCTGAAGAATTATATCATGACATGCGGGAAAACATTATAAAACACTCTATAATATTAAAATATTATAGAGTGATAGAGTTAACAACGACAATAAGGGCGATGGCTGCCACACGCGTCATACTTGTGAACAGGTGCTGCTTGTGGGGGCTGGTAAGTTTGCCATTTATTTACTTATTAAATATAGATTCAGTCTACTTTGTAGTTTTGCCGCCGCGCCGGAGCACGCAATTGTTGTCAGGGCGATTAGAATGTAAATATTATGTAATGAATCTAAGCTTGTTTTGAAAAGAGTAATTGCTGAGTTTATTGCCGGCTCTTCTCAGAAAATGCAACCTTCCGAACCGGTATTAGAGTATTAGAGTCAGTCTTTTCATAAGTGCCTGCGAAGGTCTATTTGAATAAATGATTTTGAATTTTGAATTTTCTAGTTGATTTACAGGTGAGTCAGGATAAATGTCGATATGGGTTCTTTGTCATTTGTTCTCGGCAAAAGTATCGATAAAAATCGAGTAATTGGCATTCATTGTATGTATTTTAGTCGTTCAAACTGTGTACGCGCACTTCGTTTCACGGCATTTTGTCTTTACTCGTGCTCACGGACCGTACTCTAGTACAGTCGCTCTAATAATAGTCTAACTCTATGGTCTCTACTCTAGAAAGTATTTAGAATGCTACCGACAACTCATTACAAAACATGGTTTTGAGCAAACCCAGGTTTTAATTAGCCTCGTCTCTTTTCTTCATATGACGTTAGAAAGTGGTTTTACTAAACATGCTTTAAACCTTCTTTTGTAATAAGGAGAATTATGATTAATACTGAAAACTATAATACATACCAAAATAATTTCGAATCTAGTAAAACAAAGTTATTTTGAAAAGTCAAACAAATAGTCTCGAATTTAATATAGTAGGTAGGTTATATATTCTACTTGGTAAGACATTAAGCATAAGTCTGACCTCTTTTGACCCTAGTCATTGACAAAAAACACTTTGCTTTGCTATTTCATTCCTCAGCTTTGCTCTTTCTAAGATTATTTACCACCAACCTAACCAACATTAATTTTCGTCCGAAAAAGCCCCTACTGACATACTTATCGAAGGAAATCTTATAACGATGTACTATATAAGACAGGCCAGCCATTTGCAAGACCATCTACGAGCATTTCGTTTGAAACCCGTATTACTCGTATTTTATACGATGTTTTACAAATTCATACTACGTACATTTGTTGTTTAGCTTCTATACGAAACAAGTGGTATCAGGAGATGAAAGCGATGTAAGTAAATTTTTACGTTTTTCGAAGAATATAATATAATTTTCAATATAAGCTGACCTCTCATTGTACGGAAATTCTATACAATGCGAGATCAGTTTATACTGGAAATGTATTGTGAGTGAGTTTGATGTGTAGTATTTTTGTTGCGTTCAACATGCCTTCAACGTATTTGTTTATATCCAAGATTTTAGCTTTTTTAACATCTCTATCAATTTTAGGTTTCTCATAAATACTGCTGCTCTATGTTTTTAGTTATAGGATTTTTAAGATCATTTATTTTCCAAATGACAATTAACTAATAATCTTCTTCTCATTGCATTATACATATGAATCTATAAAGGACTTTTTTGTTGATTCTACTCCTACTTGTCCCTTTGCCCTATACTTCTTATAGTTGGACGTGCAGTTCAATATGCTATGTATATATTGCGAGCAAATTATTTTTTGTAATTTTTTGGCCAGGAGCTCATTTGTAACTCGAATGGTAAGTCCCACTAAATATGATATCATCATCATCATTTGAATTTTAAAAGTTGTGATTACTGTTCTTTCAGTTCATGGTAAAATATTGCGTCCCACATTTGCGTTTGTTATTATTTTTTATACATAAAGCTTTATTAAAATCAAACAAAGGTGTTAGATAAATTATAATCTTTGTCATTGGATTACTATCAGACACTTAATTATGCGTAAAACTTACGTCATCTGAGTCATGAGCGTCTTTATGAGACTAGCATGGCCGACGTGTAATTTTTAAAGGATTTATCAGATTTTAATCTGGTTTAGAATTTTCCGTTTCTTGCGGCTTGAGTTCAATCGCTTTTGTAAACCATTGAGACCATTTAGCAGTAAACTAAATTACTTTTTGGGAAAGTTTCGAAACGTTCCGTTACATATACATTAAAGTTTATCGATCATTATCAATATTTGACCTGTATCTAAATTTTAATTACAATAGGGAATTTCCGTTTTTTTTTAACTATACATTTTAAAAGCTATTTTCCTGGTTTTACGTCAATGATTATGATGTGTCTTACTTAAAACCATCAACCCATTATTTAATTTCATGAAATATATATTAAAATTAATATTACTTTATTTACGGAAAAGTTTGGAAATCTAAAAGCGATATCTTTTGTGATTCAAGAGTGTAGTCATTTAGTTATGTCAGTTTGAACTTTGAACATACGATTTGGTATGATTGGCTTTTTTTAGATTTTCCTACTTTGAAACGAGTTTCTGATTCCAAAAAAAAGTAAGTCTTGATATTGTCATCTTTTATTCAGCTATCTATGCTATTCGCTACAAATCAATTTTATTTTATTTTTTATTTCAGCTATCACTTTTTAAAAATAATGATATGTTGTGACTTTAGTGTTTTGTATAATATATTCGTAGGTATGCCCATTATTTTGCCTCTGCATTGTTAAGTCCTCGTTTCAGTATTTTGACCTCAAACTGTCATAGTATAATTCTCCTATTAGGAATATATTAATTTGTTTCAATGAAGAAATCTCAGATTTCAGCACAGGAACACCCACTTTTTTGAAGTGACAACCGGACGTGTTTAATTTCATTAACAAGGTCTGCCAAAACATTATTAATAGTTGTAAATACGTTAACGACAGACTAATGTGAGAAAGCACTGAGCCACAAACATCGAAAATCTGCGAAGCACAACAAAGCCTCCGGGATGTTGACCGAGATAGTTCGTAGATTTATTTCCAAGTGAAGTGAAATACCGGCTTGTAGAGGGGGTTAACGGGCGGCTCGCCACGCGTTTCGCTAACTCCCAGTGCCAGTCGACAAACTCAGTTGTCATTCGACAGCGCTACGAGAAAGACGCGGCCACTCGACTGCGTGTTCTCAAAAACTTTTCGCGACTAAATCAACTGCAGTGATCTATTTGGATAAAAACTGAAAGTGTTGAGTTGCAATAACGTGTGAAGTGAAGTGATGACAATAGCATGGAACAATCCTCTCTCTTGTCTCCTGGACAAACTTTAATGTCAGGGATGGACGTGAGGGATCGACTAGTGGAGGAGATTGTACTCCTAGCTCTGTTCCTGCTGTCGACTACTGCTAATTCATTGGCGCTGTTGGTGTTCTGCCGAAGACCCGGTTTAAGGACTATATCAAATCGGTAAGTTCTCTCATTTCATACTTTAAAGTTTAGCATTTCTGATTTGTTAAAACTTCAAGGAGGTCAACTTGATCCAAAATTTATGCGATTTTATAAATTAGTCGATTATTATACCTAAATATAAAAAAAAACGTTCCATTAGTTTACATCTCTTAAAAAATTATCCGATTCCGACAAATGAATTAATAAGAATAAGAGAGAGTAGTAGAAGAAATAACGTGGACCAAAATACCTACTTCGAGTGTACTTTTGAATTAGCGAAAGTATTGTAGTAAACTTTCAACATATTAAATTTAAAAAAAAACTTGTAAATAAATAAATAACTATAAGTTATTGCCAAAACAAAATTGACTTTATATCATTGAACGATGCTAGCAAGGCTAAAGGAAAAGAAACCGATAAAGTTCATAATAAACACAGCTGAGAAAACGAACAAAACTCAAAGTTCAATACAAATGTTTTGAAATTCCAGTTCCTTTTTCACAACATGTATGGAGCATCCCTAAGTTGGGCTTGCGGCCAAAACGTATAGTATTATTAGACCATTAGTGTCGGTGAGTCCGTCTACCTGAGATCGTTTTGTTTATTTTTCAATAAGCAGCGTTTCGCTTGGTTAACGGTCGTCAAAGTCATATTTTTTATCTATCGCAGAATAAATTTTATCGATTGCGTCATTGTTATCTATTTCTTCCCTAATTTTGACACATTGGCCCAGATATGTTTTTAGAAAAATAACAGCAACTGCTTCGTTCATTGAAACTTTATGCACATTAAATGACTTCCCACAGTTCAGTCGAGACGTGTTTCGTCAGAAAGAGAAGGTCATGCACGACCCATCATCGTCCGTTTCCCATTTACAGCTGCGAAATAAAAAGTTTGCTGATCATCGTAACGGTTCTACGATATCACGCAATGACCGCCAAAAGACAAAAAACGATCAAATAAAATTGGCTTTTAGCACATCTTGTGAGTAGAGGACCATATAATATATTTCTTTTTAGAATACATACAGTTGGATGCTACTTACCATGCAATGACCTGAAAATGAGGACAGTTTGTGTTCTGGTGTCAAAAACATAAGCTCATAAAAATGCCATGGAGATCCCAAATATTTATAAGAATCAAACAACTCGCTACGTTCCGAAATGACAAATAAGTTGAATGAGTTGTTAAATGGCACAGATTTGCTCGAAAATCAGGTCATGTATGGACCAAAATAATTCTGGAGAAAGCAAACGCTGATGTTTAAAGGGTTTGCGAATTTTCTCCAGAAAAAATATGAGATCAAGAATCGACTTTATAATAACTAAATCGTCGTTAACAGTTGGAGATAATGCTTAACTAACGAAACGAATGCATATTTCATCATCATCATCAGCCTATAATGTCCCACTGCTGAGAACAGGCCTCCTTTCACAAATGAGGGTGAAAGGGACTGCATATTTACATAGGTACTATCAAACAAAAACACAATTCATATTAATCAAAGCTTATGACCGTTATCGTTGCTTATCAGTTTGACTTAAAAAACCCGAATTTACTAATTGATTGGCACTAATATTACAAGTCATTTCATGTTCCGGTTTAGGTCATTTAACTTGTTCAAAAACAAGAGAAACCATTATTGTAAGTAGTTCTTAAAATATTTACACGATCAAGGTTTTCAAACGATCTCGTGGAACATAAACTGCTTTATTTCATCGTTAAATTGCAAAAGATTAAGAAATGTCAGTAAGTGCTCATGGTCTGCGTGTGAGTTAGATGTAAATTGAGGTAAGAATAAAGGGAAATTAATAGTTTTCTTAAAAATCTAACAAAAAAAATATCAAGTAATCATCATCTACCCGATGTTCTCCCAATTATTGAGGATCTGCGCATTATGTACGCTTCTTCCTATCGACCTTTCTAATCGTCATATCAGTATTCCCTACTTTCATACTCCATTATCCATCCATCTCTTTTCCAGTCTTCCTCTTCTCGTAAGAAATATACCAAGTATAAAAATTAAATATTTGCAAATGAATAAGAATCAGCAAAAATAAACTTCGCTTAAAAAGATGAAGTTGTTTGAAAGATAAACTGAAAATGTAGGAACTAAACGAGCAACTAAGTAAATAAATCATTATATTATGTTAATGGAATCACAAATCTTAACTACAACTTTTGAAACAGTCATCTCTAAAAACTTAAGCTCTTCTTGGAAAGGGTATGGAGCACTCACTTGGAATGATCCAAATGACTGCACTTAAATTGAGTCTCAGATCCAAACAATTAACCAGCAAAATGATTAAATCATTTCTCAAGAACTCAGTTGAAATTGACAATCCTTTAAGTATTTTAATTAGGTACGTTGTCTCTACATTTTGTTCCTCACGTTCAATTACTTTTTAATGAGTCTAAACAAATACATCTAAGTAGTTGAGGCCAATGATGATTCCAATTTAGAACGTCATAGAAATTCAAATCTGTAATCTGATAAATGAGTGACGGAATCGCTTTTGTACAGTAGTCTTGTTGTTCTTTTTCATTCGACTCTGTAATGTGAAACATGCTTTCAAAAGTACTTTGAACAAGGCAATAAAATGAATTGCTTGAAATATCTAATTTCCGCCGTATATATAACTAGTGCGAAATCGTGGCTTTAATTCATTTCTACAAACTTGACCTCAGTCACAATTATTTTTACTTTCCGTTAAACTTTTCATCTAAAGTCTTCCCAGGCGATGTTTCCGACCTATTCTTTTCCTGACTTTATTTGTATGCATGTCATAGTATCATGATAACAGACTAACAGACAGACACTTCGCATGTCATTCATGTCATGAGTCATCCAATCCCGACTCTAAACGATTACCCGGTCAATTGTGGATGCTATGATAGACGTGGGTAGAGTTTTTATTTCAATTTAGTTGGACGGTTACCATGTGCAATAAGTATTGTACTTCTTATTTATTGAATATGACACATCAACAATTATGATAATAAATTAATGAACAATATTCTGATATGTACACCAATTATAGATGTGTACAGCATTCGCCACATTTGGAACGTATATGTTCGAATATTAAAAGTAACCTATATAAAATAAAATTTAAAAACTGAACACATTGAAAAAAGTATAAAAATAAGGAGGTGATAATAAAACTAAAACACCAGAACACTTCTTTATAGGCAAAGTGAAGTTAGACAAATAACAAATATGAATTATTATGAAACGCGTATTAATAAAACTCATTTTTTTCCAAAATAGACTTGCAACACTTTTTTAATAGGTTACTTATGTCACAATCAATACCATCCAAATTGTTTCTAATTACATATTTAATTAAACTATTCTGTAATTAACCTGTTTCCTTTGTCATGGTTGTTACTAAACCTTTGAGTTTGAATTTCGTTACATTTCAATATTTTTTAATTTCTCAATTATACCTAAAACTGTCACGATCGTATGTGCCGATAGTAACATTTGCTTATAACGTAATTATTAATTTATCTAATCTTCCAATGGAATAATACCGTTGCTTTCATTATTATTTTCTCTTTAATTATTATAATCGGAAATTTATTACCTATCGTCGCTTCTGTTTGCGTGGAATAATACGGTGACAATGTAAATAATAATATAATTTATTTTGCTATTTTTAACGACTTTATCTTTATGGATTTGTGCCAGTTAATTCTTTGAAGACTTTCCCGACTTAAAAAAATACTACTTTTAATGCAAATACAATGTAAACGCAATAAATGAGATGCAAAATAATCGCTTCACCTATCATGGACGGAAGAAACCAGTGAGGCGAGATCAACAACATAAACAAAGTACAAGAAATCTTAGATTTACATCCTGCGAGTCATGTTTACTGAGTTAACTGGAATGTTCATTGACATCACAGTGGGCAGATGTTTAAAAACATAGTTATTGTTTGCAGGTTGGTAGGTATCCTATATAATAAAGAATTTGCAAATACGTACTTTCTAACGTGCTGGAGCGGAGAAAAAAGACGCTGCGGCTACAAACGTGTCCGACCGAAACTTCGGCTTCGCGGAAATTTTACCTGTTACGAATGTGCGAGAGATTATTTTTAGTATTTTGCCAAGTTACAAGGTAATTTTGAATAATGTTAATCATCTAGTTAAGTTGTTTATAATAAGTTAAACATTCAAAAAATCATTGGTAATTTTTCAATTTAATTGATTTCGTATGTATATCAAAATTTCGGCCGAAGGCTGTGGCGATAGCCGATTAATCAGCTTCGGCCTGAAATCAACCTTCGGCACCAGTACCTAGCAAGTATTCCGGTGTTAATTCTTTAAATAATTAAAAATCGATTTGTGATTATCCTATTTGATTACTAATCTTCATAATATTGACCCTTTTCATGATTCTATGTTTAAAATAATAAAACAAGTTAAAATAAAATTATTTTGTAATAACATTTTATAACGATCTAATGATATCCTGTTTTCTGGTATACTATAAGTACTATAATGTGTAGAAATTGTGTTCTTTTAACTATAATAACCGATAATATACCTATGTATGTATTTTATGGACCTCCAGGTCTTTGCTTATCTTTGTATCTAAATTTATATTTGTATATATGACTGTATGTGTTACTCAATAAATAAATAAATAAAATAAATAATTTATATCGTTCTATGTAAAGTTATCATTAACATTTAAATTAAGATTTTTTTTCTTAAAACTAGACATGTAAATTAGATAAAATGACTTTTGAAAGTTAATGGACAAATACAAAGAAAAAAATATACACCAAAAGTGAATTAACCCTGATAATTAAATACCTGTACTCTATATTTAAACATATATTTGATAAACATTTTTTGTGATAAATTCACTATGAAAGGATTTTGGCTTTTAAAAGATTCAATTATTTATTATTTTAGATTAGCGTTGATTATTATTTATCTATCTCTGGTATTTGCGATTAAGCAATAATATTATAATAAAAAAAAACCCGCAGATTAAATAAGTAAAGAGTGTTATATAATTGGTAGATAAGAGCATTGCAAATATTGGCATATTTTTAGATTGTACGTTATTAATATTTTTCGTTTTTTTTTGTTTTCATTCACAAAAAAAATCAGTCTAATCAATATTTTACTCTATCTTTCATGACTTCTCTCTCATATAACTTACGGAGTAGTGACATTTACCTGCTTTGTGGTTATATTTGAAAATTCATAACGAATTCACACCACATTTTGACTACAAGGTTTTGGATTGCCGCGCTGTGTTACGAATTTCGTAATTTTGTACTTGACCGTAATTTTCGATGATGCTCAATTTGACAGTTCCAAATAAATCTACAAAAATGTGGTCGATTTTGAAAAAAAAAATGTTTACGGAAATATTAAATTCTGTTCAGCTTTACTGCTTTATCTGAACAATTCCTATATACACCTACCCATTCCAAAATTTTAGCTCATTTAATTTTATGAATAAACGGTCAACGGTGTAAACCAATTAATGTTTGCGTCGATGTATGCCGGCTCGGTTTCGTGTTAATTTAGGATCGAATTATTAAAAGTTACTGGTGATTCATAGCTTCGAAATTCAAATTTAGAGTTTTTTTTCTTTTTGTAAATAGTTATGACTTTTATTTAAGTTGCGGGATATTTTGAATAAAGCAGATACATAGATAATGTTTTATGAAAAAAGAAATTATTTTTGTTTTTTTTTTAATAATGCTGATAAATATGAAAATTATCTTTCTTAATCCTAGGATTAAACTGTCTGCAAAATAGTAGACTTATGAACTCTGTTGTCGAGCCAGTTTCCTTTGTTTTAAAATTTACAATGGAAAATTACTGCCCCTAACATTGTTTGATAATGCGTGCAAAAGGGCATTTCCCAATCTAATAACAAAGTTCATTGGTAACGTTTAAAATTGGAAATGATTGATGATTTATTTTGTTTTTAATTTCTATTCATAGAATTAAAAAATACACAATTTTATCCGACACATAACTCTATCTGAACGATAAATAACAACAGGTCAAATCAATTAGAACATTAGCATACATTATAAACACAAATAGTTCAAAACACTTATCAGTGTATACTTTTCGAATTCCTTGACATTGTACAGGCCTCGGTGTTTCAATTGATATAATATTATATCTAGGTCAAGAACTGCAATTTGTATAGAATACTTGAAGTTAATTACTGGTTGGGATCAAACTGTGAATACAATAATGACATTAATGTGAATTGGAATAAAAACAATACAGCTTTGTATAAACATAGGTACAGCTAAATATAAAGAAGCAGTTACTGAGGTATCTATTTGGGAATTAAATGAGTCCTTTATAAGCCCCATTGAAGTAAATTACAAAATAATGAAAAGTGGGTTCTATCTTTGAAAACTTATTTTAAATTAGGAACACTTTCATGTATTGAAATAGACAATAAAAAAATAAAGTTCTATTTTGAAAAACAATATTTTAAAAATATCGTCATTATTCTATATTATTTTTAATTACATAACATTTATTCAGACGAGAATGTAGGTTGAGTCGGTAAAATTGTAACAACTCAGATTTTATGTTACGTACAAATACAGTTGGTTTTATCTATAAGATAACATGAACAATTAAAGTACTTTACGATGTTAGTTACGTGGAAAGCAAAAATAAATACAACTGATGGCAAGTTAGATGTAAAAATAAAATTCTGTTTAATCGAAAAAAAATATTTTTGCCAAAAATCTGACATAATATAGACCACAGATAAATAGCGACCGCGTTGCGTTCTTTACATAGCTAAGAAGGCTACTGACTGGTTCTCAAGTGCAATTGGATTTACCTACCTCCTTCTTAAATGTTCGTAGAGTACTTTTAGAACCCGTCTGGCTGGCTACCACCCTCAAGTGAAAAAATATCCGCAAAAACATCTACCGGCGTCACTTGAGAGCCAGTTCCCTTTTAGGCTTTGTGTGCTTACCACCTTCGGCCTCATCATCATGTACCATGGTGAGATTTTCAAACGTAAAATATGCGTAAAATATACTAAAATAGTTAGGTATTACATACCTTAAAGATAAGTCTCTATTATAATGTTGAGTATACAATAATATAATAGCTCAAAAACTTCTACACTTACCCATTGTATAATTATATAAATTTGCAGTACACAATAAAACAGACTTCGATATTTCAATTATACAAAATTACATCAAAAGTGGAATACACAAAGTGAATTACATACAATAATGTTTATTGTTATGTTACGTGATTCAGAAATAGGTAGGTGGTTTTATTACTAAAAGTTATTTAACCACTATAGCTCAGCAGTGGGTGGACATCGACTAATCAAATAATCAGCTGTACAATTAGTCGATTGAAGCATTAGTTATAATGCATGAAATCACTTTGTATTTGGACTTAGTGACTAAAGTATACGGCATAATTAAAAAAAACATAATTAATTAAATTTTAAGAGAGGTAGAGCATAGCGTTTATTCGCTCAAAGAGCAGCTCGACTGGGGAAGTACCTCCACCTTAAAGAATACCGCAGCCAAATAACTTTATGTTGTGTAAAGTTGTGTTCCTGCGCGTGAGTAAGGTCGCCAGAGCTCATAGGGGAGGGGGGAAAGGTCGGTAACGTGTGAGCGATGCTTCGTGTGTTGCAAGCGTCCATATGGCTACGGTAACCGCTTACAATCAGGTGGGCCGTATGCTTGTTTACCGACTAAGTTGTATAAAAAAAAAATAAAAAATTAATTTAATTATTAATTTTTGTTAGGTTTTTCTTTCGGTTTTTTTTTCTAACTGCTAACATTAGTTTCATATGGTGTATTTCCTATGGATATTCCAATGCTTATCTATATTTTATTTTTTTTAAATAAAATAACATTGTGAAATAGTGGTTCTAATTTTATAATGTGCTTAACGTATTTTGAAACATCATGTTAGTGGGTAACATTAAAATATTCCCTAAAATAATCTTTATAGTAGTTAAATGCAAATAGTATGTCAATAACCCGTAGAATCTATGTAAACAAGCTTAAGTGCATCCGTTATGTTGAGAAATACTAATGACTTCTATCAGTTAAACTAAAGTAACTTTCTAAGAACATTTTCACCTGTTTTTACTATCTAAATGACTGCCTTGGAACGCATTTCGTGATATACTAGCGGGAAATGACATGTAAATGGTTACATTTTGAAAGTAGAACGCAACACGTGCTTAAATAGAGAAATAGTTTGAAAATCGAATTGGAGCGGATAAAAAAACAAAGGACAGTTAAGAAACATTTCGACACGTTTCATTTCGATCTCAATTTCGATTTTCATGTACAACATAGCTCTTTAACACAAAATGTAGTCGATTTTATGAAAAAAAAAGTAAGATTACCATGAAGGTGCTATTTTACAATCGACTAGAGTCATGTAAAGGCATGTGGTATTTATTTATAAATAATGATTGTGGGTTGTTTAACGATTCCGTGCAATGACGTGCTACTCAAATAGATCACAAAGCTGAGACTGACGTATGTTTAGTCGATTATCTAATTAAGAATATATTTAAATGTAAATAAAAAAACATAGTCCCGTGAGATTTCTTATCTCATGAGACTCATACTAATCAAAACCCTCCTTGTTATTAATAAAAACTAGGTTACTTGAGTTTAATACCATTGCCTATTAAGTAAGCGACGTTTGACAAATGACTGACACTTAAACTTTCTTTATAGAATACAATGAACTGCAACTTTCGAACGCATTCCTTGACTATCGAAAGCATTGTCGTAGTCCATGTGGGAGTCAAGATCGATTAATTTGTCACATAATAATAATGAACACATTGTACAACAGTCTAAATGCAAGTTAATACTTGTAAACACTATTATTTTATTTCCATTTGATGAAAGATAATCGTATCTATGAAAGTCAGTTCCAGTAAAGGTGAACATGTGTGTGGGTTGCAGTGATGACAGGATTTCTATTGATTTCAAATTCTAAGAAGGAAAGTGTTTTGGTTAAGAAAACGATGTCGCATCTCACTTCACGAAACTAATAGTGCATCAATTGTGTGATATATTATTGTTCTGATACCAATTCTGAATAATCGGTAATGTGTAAATAATCGACTATTTAATGATTAGTATATTACAAATTGATTAACGTGTGCCTGTGAATATTTATTTACTGTAATATTAAATATTTTTAAATTAGGAATACCTACTGGCACATTCTTCATGTTTTGAAATAAGAAGACTTTTTTAGTAACGTTCGGTGCTGTCCTTGTTTTTACCTTGGTGTCTTATCTGCTTTTTGGGATAAGAACCGTATACGTGTAGGTACTCAGTTAGTCTCGAGTTATATTCGTGTAAGTTCAAACACCGCTGTTTAAATGTATTTAAATTGGTAATTTTACTGACATTTGACATTTAATGCGTAGGATTTATATTCCGTCGGTAAACCAGCTTGACATGCGATTTAAAATCTTATATCTATATGCTTAAGAGGATTGAGTTAAATACACGACAGTTTTAATTTAATTAGTTGTCTACGCATTAATTTTCCTTGATGACGACTATTATTAACAGGTGTGTACTATTATAATTCATTATTAGAACCTATTTAAGTAATATTTTAAATAAAAACGATATTTGGAAGAAACATCTGTACTGTACGATAGTCGCTTAGAAATGAAACACTATTATTATTAAATAAATATAAAATAAGATTTATTTCGAACCATTTATTGCATATTATTTAAAATCAGAATAAGTCTAATTTGAAAATAATTTATAACTAAGTTTTATGTCGTTTTGGCCAATGTTATCAATAATTATTATTTAAACATCTGATTTTAAATAATTTGCAGAAAATGATTAAATATCAATAGTGATGTAACCGTTGTCTTAAAATATCGATTCTCTGTCAATATGTATGTTGTATGCTTAATTGATGAGATCTATTTTAGCTATTACAATAAGCTAAATTATTTTGTAACTATAATATATACTGTAATGATGTTCGATCACTTAAAAATAAATATAATAAAATAAAGTATACCTAAATAGATATAAAGATACAAAGTGTTAGAATTTTAATGCAAACACTCATTTGTCCCTCAAAAAAATCGTGATTTTCTGATTATACCAATACATGAATAAATTGTAGACTTGTATGAATTCCTGAAATATAATGATTTACATAATATATAGTTTCTTAATTTATTATACTAATAATATGGAGCTGTCATAATTTTAGTTTTATTAGTCGACTAAACCTCATAATCGGTGAGCGCGTTCGTGTGCCAAAATACCCGAAAGC
Organism: Achlya flavicornis; assembly: GCA_947623365.1. Classification (NCBI taxonomy): domain Eukaryota; kingdom Metazoa; phylum Arthropoda; class Insecta; order Lepidoptera; family Drepanidae; genus Achlya; species Achlya flavicornis. The sequence goes on from OX392487.1 coordinate 3,680,781, forward strand.
AAATAGCCCATTCTTCCTTATATAATCTGCGATCGTTTATATGATTTATGCCAGTATTGTTAATGTCGATGTCGGTTTGGTTTGAATACGCTATACGATTCAAAAGATATTTTGGTACAGGATGCTTTGCATATGAATCGTAAAGGAAGCAGTGTAGGTATACCGTTTTTGTGGACTGGTTATACTTATACGAAGAAGAATATAAATGGTTTTATGTTTTATGAGTGAATGATCAGGTGTCTGAGACATTGGTGTCGCACTCTTCACAAATAGGTTCATGGGAAAGAATGAGAATGACATTTATTAAAAAAAAATCACGCTTTTTATCAATATGTAAATATTTTCGAAATTAGAATTAGTAGAATCCAATTTCAAAAAATGTTTCGTACGTCGAATATGGTTTGTCTTTTTTTTTATAATGGATAAGATGTGAATAGACTAGTGGGATGAAAACGTAATTGGACATAGTTATTCATAATAATGAGTCATTATACTTTTTTAGATAAACTTGTTTCTAATATAGCAATTGTAGTGTTTGTATCTATACAGTAGATATAATACACTGTCTCATGTACACCAGTAGAGGGGGTAGCTGTCAACCGGCCAGTCTGACATTAGACGCGGTGCGGGTTGGACGTGCGCTTGCGCTCGGACCTGGTGTAGTGGTGAGCCAGTGCTACGGAGTAACTAGTCACTAATGCAGTGCAGTGGTGTCAGTGCGTGGACGCTACAAGTGGCGACGAGATGAAGTACGAGAAACGTGTGTAAAAGGCCAGTAAATAAAATTCAATTATTATTAAAAGGGAAGGAAGGTGACAATAAAAAGTGTGTGAGTTTTATGCAATGCGTACTAAATATTATACCATATTTATAACATTTCCTAAGTAGACGAACCCAGTAGTACAATAGTAAGAATAATCAGTTGGATCGTCATGGAATGTTGTTTACGCAAAATAATCCCAATGTAATACATTTCATTCCACTTATTTAAGTGAAGTGACGATTTCGTCAGTGGTATTATGGATTGATGAGAGAATAAATTATAATGTAAGAAAAACTATAAGATGCTTGGGTACCTACCTTCCTTATCTTTTAACAAGATTAATAGAATGAAAAATGCTACTTATGTCCAAAATTATTCCGCAAAGGTAACAAAATAAATGTGTTGTCGAATAAATGATTATTGTTTATTCAAAAAAGGTACAAGGAGATTGCATTGAGCTACAAATCTTCCTAATTAAAAAGATGTCACTAATACCTTTATACCAGCATATAAAGGTTGCTTTGAACTCTCATTAGCAGGTTGTTTTCGGTAATATTGTATTTTCTATAGGCTTTATTGTACCTATTTGTTTCATACTTAAAGGAAGCGCTTAATTACCTATAGTAAATATAGTGACGGGCCCGTGTGCGCAGTTGGAAGATTCCACCTGTTGTGCCGCAGGTCATGGGTTCGATTCCCACACAGGACATGCATTTGTGTGCATGAACATGACTGTATATATGTAATAAACTATGCAGGTATATTTCAATTTATTTATTTGCTGCTTCACATGAAGCACACCTACACATACATTTTAGGTACATAGGTACCTAGTATGTTAAAGATGTTACAAAGAATAAAGTGGTATAATACATAAGCCCTGCAAGGGCATTGCAACATTACAAGAATATTAAGTAATAATTAAATACATAAATCCAATTAAATTCAACAAAAATAAGGAATGAGTATTATTAGAATATTCAAAAAAAATAAGGAATGAGTATTATTAGAATACATGTCAGGCATATTTATCTGTGGTAGCTTTGAAGAATTCCTGCAGATTATAAAAGTATTTTTATAAGAAAGTCTTTCTAATTTGGATATAAATAATAAAGTATATCAACTTATTTTCTTCCAGTATCAGTTTAGGAAGATTAAGATATATTATTATTGCACTAACATAATATGATACTGAACTAAACATTGTTAGTTTTGGATGTGGCAGGGTAGTGTTCTTCAGGATGTGAGAAAGATGAACGTGTTTGAGCACCTGTAAATTGTCTCATAAAATTGGAATTGGGAATTGTCGTTACATAAGTAAATTAAGACAATAAGTAATTCATTAAATTGAAATTGAGGCTTCAGACTTCTTTTAAATAAGAGGTACCACCACCTGAAATCAAATAAATCTGAAATGAAATGAAATGAAATGAAATGAAATGAAATGAAATGAAATGAAATGAAATGAAATGAAATGAAATGAAATGAAATGAAATGAAATGAAATGAAATGAAATGAAATGAAATGAAATGAAATGAAATGAAATGAAATGAAATGAAATGAAATGAAATGAAATGAAATGAAATGAAATGAAATGAAATGAAATGAAATGAAATGAAATGAAATGAAATGAAATGAAATGAAATGAAATGAAATGAAATGAAATGAAATGAAATGAAATGAAATGAAATGAAATGAAATGAAATGAAATGAAATGAAATGAAATGAAATGAAATGAAATGAAATGAAATGAAATGAAATGAAATGAAATGAAATGAAATGAAATGAAATGAAATGAAATGAAATGAAATGAAATGAAATGAAATGAAATGAAATGAAATGAAATGAAATGAAATGAAATGAAATGAAATGAAATGAAATGAAATGAAATGAAATGAAATGAAATGAAATGAAATGAAATGAAATGAAATGAAATGAAATGAAATGAAATGAAATGAAATGAAATGAAATGAAATGAAATGAAATGAAATGAAATGAAATGAAATGAAATGAAATGAAATGAAATGAAATGAAATGAAATGAAATGAAATGAAATGAAATGAAATGAAATGAAATGAAATGAAATGAAATGAAATGAAATGAAATGAAATGAAATGAAATGAAATGAAATGAAATGAAATGAAATGAAATGAAATGAAATGAAATGAAATGAAATGAAATGAAATGAAATGAAATGAAATGAAATGAAATGAAATGAAATGAAATGAAATGAAATGAAATGAAATGAAATGAAATGAAATGAAATGAAATGAAATGAAATGAAATGAAATGAAATGAAATGAAATGAAATGAAATGAAATGAAATGAAATGAAATGAAATGAAATGAAATGAAATGAAATGAAATGAAATGAAATGAAATGAAATGAAATGAAATGAAATGAAATGAAATGAAATGAAATGAAATGAAATGAAATGAAATGAAATGAAATGAAATGAAATGAAATGAAATGAAATGAAATGAAATGAAATGAAATGAAATGAAATGAAATGAAATGAAATGAAATGAAATGAAATGAAATGAAATGAAATGAAATGAAATGAAATGAAATGAAATGAAATGAAATGAAATGAAATGAAATGAAATGAAATGAAATGAAATGAAATGAAATGAAATGAAATGAAATGAAATGAAATGAAATGAAATGAAATGAAATGAAATGAAATGAAATGAAATGAAATGAAATGAAATGAAATGAAATGAAATGAAATGAAATGAAATGAAATGAAATGAAATGAAATGAAATGAAATGAAATGAAATGAAATGAAATGAAATGAAATGAAATGAAATGAAATGAAATGAAATGAAATGAAATGAAATGAAATGAAATGAAATGAAATGAAATGAAATGAAATGAAATGAAATGAAATGAAATGAGAAAGAAACGAAACGCAAAGAAACGAAAAGAAACGCTCTATCAAATTGAAAATAATCAGATAAAGACGAATTAAAATTGGTAGTGGAAATTGTCGGGAAGTTCAAATTAATACCTTCATTAAATTGGAAATTGTCGGAATTGGGCAATAATAACAGAAGTACACATTCTAGAAAAAAAACAAATAAAAAAAAAAGAGAGTTAGTGAAGAAATAAGCAAGCAGTTAGAGATAATAATAACAGAAATGGAAGATGCAAATAAGATGGATGGTTCAAGAAAGAAATAACATGGATACGACCAGCTTTACAGTAGTATACAATTTTAAGTAGTATATGGAACGATGTTAAGCAAGATGTGGACCAGCATACATTAAAATTGAAATGTCATTGACAAGGCATACATAAAAATTGAAATTTGGAATTAAATGACAAAAGAAATGTAAGGAAAGAATAATGCAAACACCCACAAAATAGAATTCCATTCAATTGGAATTACTTGAATTGCATTCAATTGGAATTACTTGAATTCCATTCAATTGGAATTACTTTGAATTCCATTCAATTGGAATTACTTGAATTCCATTCAATTAGAATTACTTGAATTACATTCAATTGGAGTTCTTGAATTCCATTCGATTGGAATTACTTGAATTACATTAAATTTGAATTACTTGAATTCCATACAATTAGAATTACTTTGTTCGATTTCCATTCAATTAGAATTACTTTGTTCGAATTCAATTCAATTTGGAATTACTTGAATTCCATTCAATTGGAATTACTTTGAATTCCATTCAATTGGAATTACTTGAATTCCATTCAATTAGAATTACTTGAATTACATTCAATTGGAGTTCTTGAATTCCATTCGATTGGAATTACTTGAATTACATTAAATTTGAATTACTTGAATTCCATACAATTAGAATTACTTTGTTCGATTTCCATTCAATTAGAATTACTTTGTTCGAATTCAATTCAATTTGGATTACTTGAATTGCATTCGATTGGAATTACTTGAATTACATTCAATTGGAATTGCTTGAATTACATTCAACTGGAATTACTTGAATTCCATTCAATTGGAATTACTTGAATTCCATTCAATTGGAATTACTTTATTTGAATTCCATTCAATTAGAATTACTTTGTTCGAATTCCATTCAATTTGAATTACTTGAATTACATTCAATTGGAATTGCTTGAATTCCATTCGATTGGAATTACTTGAATTCCATTCAATTGGAATTACTTTATATGAATTCCATTCAATAAGGATTACTTTGTTTGAATTACATTCAATTAGAATTACTTTTTTTAAATTACATTCAATTGGAATTCATTTGTTAGAATTCCATTCAATTGGAATAATTTGCAGTTCGATGGTGGTGATTCTATGCTGGCAGCATCAATCATTTTGATAGCGGCCTGAAGCTGTCATCTCCAGTTGGTGCCGGGGGTCTCATGTGAGCACTTACTTTCTATTTGGTGTCCATGTGGTGGTGCTTGGGATAGCTTTGAAAGCAGTATCTGGTGAGTCGATTTCACGTTGTTTGCTAATATATTGCGTAGGTTCCTTATACGGTAATAAGGTACAGGTTCCCATTGCGTTGAAATAGTTATTAGTTATTGACTTAAATTGGATAATGGAAAAAACTTAAATTGTGGATATGTTTATTTACTTGTTTAGCAGTTAGAGCAAGATCATTTGCAAGTAGTACAAGATTAATCAGTCGACAAAGGTCTATTAGCTCTAAAAAGAATAATATCTATGAAAAGAATACCCAGTCCTATTACTTCAGACAATGCTTTACATCACAAACTCATGGCAAACATTTGAACAAAACTTATTTGCTAAAGAAAAAAATAAATGCAGGTTCATCCCTGAATTGGATCCATAGTTTAGAGAATTTTACAAGTGGATGGTTTGCGAGGTAAAAATGTGTATAAAAATAACACTATTAATCTGAGATAGCCAAATAGTGACAGTTGTGAAAGAAATAAAAGCACAGATACAGAATTGTAACATATCCTTCAGATTTCTTGAATATAAGCATATACGAGTATATTACAACCATGAAACAGTAAATAATGATTCACAGATGCGAGGGATGTTCCAAAGATGGTTTTGTAACCGATATCTTCCCCAAGTTTACGTGAATGGTTCAAGCACTCATGTAAAGGACCGCGAGTACCATCTAAGGCGATTTTAAGGCGATGATAGCTCAGTGGTAGTGACGTCGGATACCGAGACGAAGGTCCCGGATTCGAATCCTACAATGAGCTTGAGCTTTCGGTGAAGGAAAACATCGTGAGGAAACCATAGCACGGTGGTAGGGTACTTTGTAGTACCCGTATGGCTGGCTACCACCCTCAAGTTGAAAATCTGTCGCCAAGCACCTATCGGTGTGTTCCGTCAGCTGCACTTGAGAGCCAGTTCCTTCTAGGCTTTGTGTGCTTACCACCTTCGACCACATCATCACTTACCATAGTGAGATTGTGGTCAAACACAGGCCTATACACAGTAAAAAAAAAAAAAAAAAAAAAAAAAAAAGGAAATAATAAAATTTTGGTAAAAGGGAAGGGATGCAGTGTTTGTATCTATACAGTAGATATAATACATTGTCTCATGTACACCGGTGTTGGTTAGAATCAGTATTAAAATTAAAGACGTGTCTGTCGCGACACTGGGTGAAAGCCACAAATATCAAAAGTGTAATTTGCATCAGTAAATAATAATTATCTCTAGTATTGATTACCTACATTTGAAATAATTAAAATTTGTTAAAAGGGAAGGGATGTAGTGTTTGTATCTATACAGTAGATATAATACACTGTCTCATGTACACCAGTAGAGGGGGTAGCTGTCAACCGGCCAGTCTGACATTAGACGCGGTGCGGGTTGGACGTGCGCTTGCGCTCGGACCTGGTGTAGTGGTGAGCCAGTGCTACGGAGTAACTAGTCACTAATGCAGTGCAGTGGTGTCAGTGCGTGGACGCTACAGCAATGATGTAAAAAAAAAAGTATCCTGATACTTAAAAACTAATCTTAGTAAAAAAAAACTATTAGGTAGTGACGGTTCTATATATGAATTAAAATTGGATATTATCTGAGCTTACTTTTAAAAATAACCATTGAAATGAATGATGGGATATAATTAATACCTATTAAAAAAGCTATCAAACAATACTCTTTAGAAGCCATTAGGTAAGCAGAATTATACCTACTCACGGCCAAGGTCGGCCTTTGCTAATATCGATACACTCTTATAAATTTTATTACTTATAAAATCGATATTTAAAATAAGTATTCGCTGTCAACTACTTCTTACTATTTAGTCGAATAATTACTAATAAACTTACGATTTATGTTTTTTGCCATTTATGTTCTATTTAGTATTAAATTAGTATTTATTTGGTAAAGTTTAAAGTTTCATATATTTTTTTTTATTTTTGGACAGAATCTACGCTAAGGTAATAAGTGCCATTCAGTCACGACTTTCTTCGGAATCGAAAATAGTTTGCATGCTATCGAGTACTTTATGTATTTTATCATAAATCTTTAGGAGTCATCGCCAAATATCTATATATATAATATATCTTTATGTTTCTTAGGGCTGGGTGAATGTAACCTAGCCAATTTCAATTATATTATTGGCTTTTAAAAATCAATCGTTTAGCAAGAGAGCCGGTTTCATGCAACCTCTGTAGTTAGCCTTAAAATCATAATAAAATATTTATAGTTTATAAAAAATACTGAATTTGAAGGGATAACATGACCTTTGAATATTTGACGTGTGTCCTGAAATGTTTTGTTTACGATTACGAAAAGATTATATCTCATAATGACGTAGGTACAAATATTTAGTTTTTAATTGAATTTTTTCAAATATTGTTTACTCCTCAAAACAACCATTAGATTATACTTATATCTACAAGAAAAAAAAAGTTTTCATTCGTTCATAAAACTTTTCCATGCTGACGAATAAAAACGTAAATTAAATCATTTAGTTCACTTCTCAGAATGTTATTAAGATAACACAGATCCTTGAATTATACACGACTTATTGTATTGTTACGATTAATTGTACATTTATAATAATTGTTTGTGATAATGACAACATTGAATTTGTATTCTTACATTTTGTTATTATATTTTGATATTTACTTCTCTAATAAAACAAAAATTATCTAATAACTTACTGCACCATAAATGAGAAGCCAAAGATATTAAATTTTTTCTCCCCTAAGTACGGGATTCAACCTCCATGGATTAATTTTATCATTCTTTTTTTGATTCCAATGTTTTTCAGTTTGGTATTGTCAAACAAAAAATATTTTTTAAATTAAGAATGCTTTATTATTTCTTATACGAGTGTATAAGTTGTTTCAAGACAATCTCACCGTTAACCGAGAGCCCAATGCCACATAATAAAATTAACGTATCAAATAATTCCCGTTCGCAGTTCTGGAATGGAACTCGGTACATAGAGCAGAGCAGACCTACTTAGATACGCCTATCTCGTATGTAAGTAAAACACGATTGTGAATTCATTACCCTATTTTACGTAATTTAAGTAGGTAATTTTGTTTGTACTTTATGTGGTACAAATTTTCTTTTAATTATGTATTCAGTTCTTAGTTGTAATTTTAAACTATTTAAATTTAAACGTATAATATACTTAAGTACTGTTGTATAATGATGTTGTGAACAATAAAGAGGTACGGAGACCGATAAAAAAATAACTTGTTTACTTATATGAACTGACGCACCAAAATTTATTACACTTAGATTTACGAAAAATAACTAAATTGCAAAATAACAGCTAGTGTCCAAGGCGACTTACATAATCGGGACGGGACGTTGAGTAGTTGAGGCGTGAAGGCGTAAAAAACAAATAAAATCACTTTCGCATTTACAATATTACTAGTTGTCTCCCGCGGTTTCAACCGCGTCCCCGGGATAAAAAGTAGCCGATGACCTTCTCCATACCATAGGCTATCTGCATGCCAAATTTCATGATGATCCGTTGAGTAGTTGAGGCTTGAAGGCGTAACAAACTTACATTCACATTTATAATAGTTATATTATATTATATATATTATAGGATAGTTAGGATAGGATGTTAGGATTAGGATTATTAAATAACTTGATTTATATCATTGGGCTTTCTATGGATTTATAAAGATTTCCTTTTATTTATTTTATGCCATAGACAATCAAATAGTTTCACTTCTATATTTATGACTCGTGCAATATTTAGTAATGCCTAATAAATACTTGCTAGTACAATAGTACGAGGTCTTTCTAGCACGCCAGGTAAATTTTGCCTTGGTGCTGTCGTTTAGAGCTTCCATTGACCCATTTAGTTCACCGATGCATTAGTGCATGTTGCGCTCTAGAAAATATTATACGAAAGTGACTTTGCGCAAAGAATAGTAATAAATTATGTGAACAAAATGGCTTCAGACATGGTGACATTTAAAATATTCCTTTATTCCAATTATTTTATTTCAAAAATACACCTGTCATACATACAATAACATAATTTCACGTTTTAATTAGTTGTCATATGCAGGAAACTGTCTCGGACTTCAAAGATGTTCAAATAGAGATAATAAAAGTAAGTAGCAAACGAACGCAGCGATGAAATGGTGATGACTAATTTTACTTTTGAAATTGGAATAGAATTATAAAATTCATTTTTTATTTTATTTAATTTCTCTTTATCTGTGTTTTTGAGAAAAAATATTTTGTTTTAAAAAAGGAAACAGTAACCTAGATTCTCGTGCCTTTATGCTCGTTTATAATATATAGAACCTCGTAAAATTAGGTCACTACCTTCTACGATGGTAGAGCTGAGGTATTCATGTTTTTAGGTGAAGGTCGATGCATTTGCGATCAAAATAGCTATATGTTAAACCAGCGCATAGATAACTACCATATTTTCTTTCATTTCGCCATGGTTCCTTCACTGAAAATGTCAATGCAATTATTACGCTTAAAGTTTCGTTAAAGTAAGGTATGAAAATCAGACAATAGTATCAAAAACTATAAAGCACAAAAATAAATCATATTAGGAATAAATCTGCAAAAGTCAGTTATATCTTTTATATAGATTTTTTCCGGTCAGACGATATCTTTGTAAGACGGCGCAGGCGCAGACAGAACAATAGCATTACGCTTCCGTCGGAACAATGGCTGTCGGCTACATTGTTAAATACACATGAATTCAGCAAACGAATATCACACAATCCTGTCAAAAGATCAACAATCTGAAAAGCTAGTGAATTACTTATAGGCAAATTTATATTTAGACATTTCACTGTCTATTGCTAATTTCATTATTTTTTCTTTTTGTACAGAAATTCTCTTTCAATAAGATATTCATGGCATTTATTACAATAAGTGTCATTACTCAATCAATTAATCTATAATCAATTTAATAAGCACGACTTGAATAGATACATTCAGATTTATGGATGGCACGTTCACGACATTTTCTTATTAAAACACGTTTGTTATTTTTATCATTCGCTGCCACTATTTCATGATAAATTATATTTTAATATTATTTATACGTTTTCCTTTCACTACATTTAAAGTGACTTATTAATATTCCCAATTCTTGTCTGTGAGAAACCACAGGCAAGAATTAAGTATAGCAAATTGCACTTCCGCCATTCATTTCAATTAAACTTGCTTTACCGCCATTTTATAATAGTATGTAAACAAAATAAAGTTTTTGTGGCTAACTAAATGTTATAAACAGAAAAAGGGGAATTACCTGAGAGAGGTTCGTAGTAAAAAAAACATTAAACACGACTCTTTGCAACGATACAAGGTAAATAACAGTTGAATACTAAATATAAGATTTTCCAGAGATAATCGATTTTGGCTCTACAATCATAGCCAATGGAAATCTATAGCATATAGGTAGATTGTAAAGCGAAATATGTGTGCTGTAACTTTTAACTTCGGACGGAACGACCTTTATTCAAGTGGTTTAAAAATGGAATTATACTCTTTTGTATTTATACAGGTGTTTAAATAAAACGCCATTAGTTTTTTTTTTTTTTTTCATTTGAAATTGGAATTATTATTTGCTGAGTTTTTGTTAGCTTATCTACTAGATACATTCTATTATTATTTTTCAATTTATTTCGACTAAATTACTTATAGATTAAGATTTATTATACTTGGATATTTGATTCCCACTATACATAATTACATTATTCAACATGAATAATTCTAGAAGGCCATTCGCTTGCAATAGGTCGTTTCTAAGAAGTAACGTAGGATTTGTATTCTATGTCCATGGTAAAGTTATAAAAAAATACTTCCAATTGGTGACAGACATTGACAGGAACTCAAACTTAAACGTAGTATGTTAATTATCTACGCTTACAATAAATTAACCACCTGTTCGGAATCTTATAACACTTCAAATAGTAAAACGAAAAATACCACGTAAGCAAAGAATTTAAAACGTCCAGAAGGATAGTCGCCTCTATGGGACCATGAAATAAACAAGCCAGAATTGACAGTGTTTGACAGCCGTGCGCAGTACGAACTGAGAGCGATTTGCTCAGGGAGCCCCTCAAGCGGAGTGAAATTAAATGTCATGCTTTAGTAAGGCGGATTATCCATCTGGGTAGAGGCACGATGCCCTATGAAAATCTTTGCACGTAAGTTTGATAAGCAGGATGGAAGGGGAGCACTTATATCTTCCTCTTTCGCCGAAGTATAAAAAAAAAAAACAGCCAGTTCAATTTTCAAAAAAGGATAACTCGCCCTCGCTTTTATTATGTAACCTTTTTGCAAACCCTTAAATTTTTCTACAGATGCGTCATAATAAATGTTATTAGTAAAGGGAGTTGCAACATATCGCATGAAAAACAGTCTTACATAATTCAAATACTGTATTGTTCCATACTCAAGCTTTCCATTCTAATATTCAAATGACGTCTTGTATAAAAATAGGTTATTTGGTTCCAAATTTGTAACAAAGTTTCTGTGGCTTCTACTTAATTTTAAACTTGGAAATAAAAGAACGAGCATTCAATTAAGTACGTTTTTTTCATACAAATAATAATAATCTCGTCGTTTAATAATACCTACGTAATCACAGCACAGAGTATGTAGTCTATGCAAGAGAGAGTTGCATTTTCTACCATGTTTAAAAGGTATCTTACTCGCGACGCAGGACTCCAAACAGGTTTTATTCACATTAGAGGTATCGATCTGGCTGGCTGGCTGTTACTAGAGGCAAGCAAAAGCATAAACGAAAAAAATAACTATTCTTCGAATTTTAAAGTTATTGAGATTTTCGCTAACGTAGCATTTTTTTGGTCTATGGCTAGTTTATTTCCATGCCAAAGCTAACAGCTTAAAATTTTCCACTCAGCCTGACCATGTGTCAAATTACGATTGATAAGTATGCCATTAACCAACCATACGAGAACAGTTAATCAGACGATAATGGCACGTGTTAGTGCCGAATTAGTAAGCAATTAGCACGTCTTTTTTGGCAAGTCGATTGTTTCTTTAATTTTCAGCCAGTACCAAGAAATATTTTTTTAATGTTGCATTGTCTTTGCAACGTGGTATGCTTGGCCTGTATTCAAATATAAATCAAACACAAATTATTTCAACAAACCGATTATGAAAACTAATTTATTCTGTAATTCAAGAACGTCAACCGTAGGTACATATCCGCCTGTCTGTCATAAAGGAGGACGTCTTCAACACCTACATTAAAGTTAATATTAAATCAAAGACCTAGTCTATTAATTAACATTGTTATGAATAAAATCAAGTCTTAAAGACTGAATCCTATTGTGTTTTAATTGACTCATGATTGTCTTTATGGTAGGTTGACTGTATACCTGAAATTACTTCCTAGTTCCTAGGATACCATGACCTTATTAAAGTCTACTTAGCATAACTACCCACATACTTGTTTTCATAAACGATTTTAATTTTATTGGATACAGTGGAAAAGTTTATTTCAAAACAGATTTCAAGTATGCAAAGAAAACAAAATAAATGTTATGACAAAAATAGAAACTCAATACGAACGAGCACAAAAAACCGTATCTATTTTTGTCCGTAATATGGACTGTGGTCAATAAATAAATAAATCGAGGAAAAAATATGAAGAGAAAACTTTATGAACGTATCATTAATAACCGTTATAGAAATTTTTATTGGAAGTAAGCATAATTCCAAAGTCATATTTGTATAATAACTGACTGGTAATTAAAAAAAGAATATCGATTTAAAAATATAATTTTAATAAAGAAACAATTTGAAATTAGTTGTAAATCGACTGATTTAAAATGTAGGTTGCAATAAGTCATTGAAAACTGACCTACGTATCTATTGACATAGCCAGGCTCGCATATACGAAGAAAGCTTCGTTATTAGCTAGAGTAATAATGTTAAGTGGCGGGCAAATTCCATTTCGGTGGATATTTTGCTGCTATAACACGGTTAAGTGACCATACAAATGACAATGACTGTATGGTGACTTATCGTTGTGTATCCTTAAAATGTTTAAGAAATTTGAATTCGGTATTTAATTAATTTTATAGCAGTTTTAACATTCCATTTTATTAGAGAACATGAAATACCGAAAAAAACATTGAAAATAAGTTAACAATAAATAAAGTTAATCTGTACCCTAAGGTCGTACGTCGGACATCCTCACAATAAAGTACTTATTTTAATTTATAATTGTTTATGTTTACTTCTTTTTTAATTCAATTCAGCCAGTAACTATTCAAAAACTAAGCGATATATTTTTTAAGAAATTCGTTCTAAAAGTAAATATAGACTATCTAATTGAGCCAGCTAATGTACCAAAGATTAAGGACGTGTCTTATTCCAAATACTAGGTTTCAAAATTCAATCTATTGTGGACTGCGGTCTATCCAATAGGTATTCCGAATGTCAGCGTTTCAACACTCCGCAGTCATGGTCCATTACAACATTATTTGTAATAGATGACTAGCTTGATAAATTCTCTTGCTTTTGTTAAGCCGTTTGTACTAAAAATAGAACCTGCAAACTCGTTACTACTTCATAGACCTTGACTCTCTTTTTTATGAAGATTCTAGAATGAATTATGCGTGCGTTTCAAAAACATATCATTCACCGAGGAACACAAAGACAGGGCAGGTTTTTTTAATTTCGTATCCTTTAGTTTTTTCGTGTCAATGACTTCATGTTCTTAGGTGGTATATTCTATTTATAAAATAGTATCGTACAGAATTATATTCGACACCTAGAAACTTAAAATCTAACCATATTTTCAGTCCCGATGCGAGAATGCTAATCCCGTGCGTTCCAACACGTGGTTGTCATTACAGGTAGAACTCTGTTAGAACCCAAATAGACTTCATCCTTGTAGGGTTAAGCGGGTAATAGTGGTTCATTGAGTCGTAACACCCCTGAGTGACGAGCAATTTATTCATATCCTTATTCGTTTCCATCACAGACTACCGTTTCCATCATACATGCATGGAAGCCGTGTTATCCGTGTGTTTTATAAAATACCTGTTGTGTTCGCAATAAAGGCTAATTTGCTTTGTATTTAAATTGTAGAATTTATTTGAATCGACGTTTTTTCCGTTCGAAATCCGATTGGTAACGAGTTCTCGTATCGTTCGATGAATGAGTGGATTCATTAAATGTTGATACCGGTTTTAAAATTTAAATTAGGAATTCGAATCATTTTAGTTTACATATCAAATTGTAATTCCAATTTTGAATTAATTGTAGCCACAAATCTTAATTGGTTAGGTGACTTTCAAATACATTTATCATTTTTAATAATGAGATACAAACTTTCCTATTCACGTAAGAAGTCTACGAATATTATTTTCATATAGCATTATACCTATATTTGCTTGATTTGTTCAAAAGGTTGCTGTATGTACCAATCCTTTGCCTCGCTATAAGAGGAGGCTCTATCATTTATTACATAAACCATAGTTGATCTTCTCCCAACCTAGCCAGACAAATTATATTATAGTAGAACAAACAAACTGATATATTGTAATCATAATAACTACAGCGCTTAATTCTGAACGATATTAGCTTGTTTACACAATATTGAGCAAATCCTAACTATATTTAAATAAAACAGGTTTTACATTGAGCCATAACTGTTGCGGGGTTTCCCCGACCTTGCTATAAATGCAGCAAACTATCATACTTTGTTTAAGATACTTGTTTTTGTTTATGTTTCATCGATTCAAGGCAAGTGTGCGAGCCGTATTCAGCCTTCTGAATCTTTCTTCAGTTAATAACACTGTATCTTTCTTGAAACAGTTTGTATATATTTGTCTATCGGCCTTTTATATTCTAACAGTTTATAATAAAACACAAAATCGGTATAAATAGATAATAAAATTAAAGGTCTTCTTGCACAAGTGTATACAATTTATTTGGTAACACAAGGTAATTTGGTTACTAATATATGATATGTAATTAAAATTGAAGGTAATTTATTTTGGTAGTCTATTTAGTATATTTTTTTATTTGTGGCCAGTATTTTTGGCAGCTTATGTTTTTTACTTTAATACAAAAGAAGGCGTTCTCTTTTCAAACGAAATTAATAACTATTTTTTATCTTATAAAGAAGAAGAGTCGCGCCATTAATAATGTGGTAACCTTATTTGTTATTAACATGAGTAATATAAACAAATGCAATAGTTTTGACAAAATATTATTTTTTATTTAAAAAGGTTTTACATAAAAACTTATGTGAAACAAATATTTTGCCATTTATTCCAACTAAATAAATAGAGCGGTCAAACAATTTTATTGCTCATAAAATGGTTGTTTCGCTAAAAATATTATTTTAATCGTAAAATATTATCGCACACATATATATATAATATTATCGACACACTTTCAAGTATGTTTTTCCGGACGTATTTAAGATTTGAAGTGACATTGACGGATATTATTTGAATATCAAGGTTTCCATTAATATCCGGTTATTTCCGGTTCGGAAGCTCATCATGTGAATTATCATCTTTAGTTCAATCAGTTAAAGGTTAAAATACTATAATATTTTGTGCAAGGTATGTACTTGAAGGTACCATGGTCATTATTGGCCTCGACATGGTTCTCTTATGTGGCCATTTACATTGTTATTTTTAAATAGCGAATTGGCAAATTAACTTTTTAACTGTTTTTTTTTATTTATGGTCTTATGTTTCCATGTAATGTCCATGGACCATTTTAATGGGTGACTCAAAATTACAAAATGTATTTTTCTAAAACTATGGACAATTCGCAAATCAATTGAAAATCGATCATGAGATATAAAAAATAGAGGCAAATTTATACTAATCCTTGGTTACAATGTTAACCTTATGCAATCCAATTGCAGGACATGAATAAATACACTCTTTTACATTCAAATTCAATTTCTACATGAGCCCAAGGTCTTGAAAGAATCAATGTCACAGCTGGTCACAGCTTATACACTACAAGGGGTACCTATCGTATTATGTAGAATTTATGCGGGAACAATATGGAGCTGTTGAATAAAGAACACGAGTTACCATAGACTCGTTTATTTAAAAAACGAACACCAAGAATAACAAGTTTGAAATTAGAACTGGTTTTTTTAAATAAATTCGAAATTAATTTAATGCGAAGTTGTCACGATCCGGATGACCAAATTATCTTCATTAAACAACATTATTATTATTTATTGTCAAAATATTTACTTATAGGTTATAGTGCAGATAAAAATATAAACAGTTACTTATGTCTGATGGACTTTTTTCCGTCGACTGTTCGATACGAGGTAACGTTTGCTTCCAGACAATTTTAAGAATAACCTTCCCTTGGGAATAAAATTTGAATCGAGATATCAAAAGATACAATAAAAATACAATTTTAAGCAGCATGAGTGATTTGAGGAATTGTACAAGTAAAAAAAGAACGTGTTATAATTTTTTTAATAAACAGTCGGTTAAATAATACTTCCAAGGGAAATGGATTCAGTTTTAATCTTCGGAAGCCATGACATCACTTTAACTAAACGGATCAGTGAACAAAACTCGTTCACAATATTGCTAATCATGGTGGGTTGCTGGGTTATCTTGTTTGATGAGTAAACGCCTGAGTGTTTGAAGTTAAACAGAGTTTGTTGCCTTTTAAAAGAGTTCATTGAAAGGCCACGATTTGGGGTAATTCATCAAACCCTTTTGATCAAATGAGACGCACATTATAATTAGCAAGAGTAACCAATCACAATTGTAATCATTTCTAACATCCAAATGTCAAAATACTTTAATATCATTATTGCATTGTTAGAATTTATGTTTGCTATGCTGTATCTATAATTAAATTTGTAACATTAAATTAAATAAAGATTGTTTGTCCGACTCACATTCTGCGTTTCGAGGACAAAAACAATTGCAATTAAGTACTATCACATCAAATAGTACGTGAATAGTATATGTCGGTCAAATTGCGTCGACCGTTGCGGTGGTCAGTTTACGAAAGTCCTCTTACACAGAGTGATGTTGAACACATTCTATGAACACATCTAGATGTTTCGACATTTTGAAATCAACAGGATAATAGCTTCTTTCGTAAGCATAGTAAAACATGCTTGGACCTGATTTTCTGAGTGTCCCATCACTCAATCGTTTTTTTTATGGTTACAAGCGTATTATATCCTTGAATATTCCATCGATTGCGACGTAAGCTTCTATTTCTGTTGGTATACTAATGTTGATATAGTATTTGGGGCAGAAAATCATGTTTGGAAGTTAAAACAGTAAAACGCTGCGGCGTTATGATCTATGTTTACGAATTATTTAGAACAGTATTTGCTTTCTGTCAAACACTTCAAATTAATTGCCGTTCATTCGATTCAAATCTGTAATATAGAACGCAAAATATGAGTCACTTACCTATGGAAAGGTACGTTACCAGCCTTGAATTGAACGAACTGCCGGCTCACACTCAAAATTGTTTGCGGACACGCCTGAAATGAGCAAACATGACCTGGCGTCGGTCAGTCAATATTATTGTACGTACGAGTATGTATCTAATGAAGAATTTATGTATTGTTACAGGTTCGTCATCAATCTCCTTGCGACGAATCTATTGACGACCTCCCTGCTTGCGCCCGCCTTGTTCGGCGAGCACTCGGCGAGGGAGGATCCTAGCGCGTGGATCGAAGCGGGTGATGCCGTAGCCTCGGCGTGCAGTTTGGCTGCACTGCTAGCAGTCATGCTGATCTCGCTGGACCAGCACCACGCGGTCACAGACCCACTTCGCTGCCACACGCGCCTGCTGCAGCGCCGACCGGCGGCTCTGTGCGCCGCCACGTGGCTCGCGGCCGCCTTCGCCGCCACCATCCGCGCCGCCATCGCCATCGTGCGCCACTTCTGCCCACTCGAGCCCGCCCTAAAGGGAGTCGAGCTTGCATACTACGTAGTGTACTTAATCTTCGGCATAATTGTTCCGACGTCTATCGTCTGCTTCATGTACGCAAGGATTTACCGTGCTGCGCGTTCCTCGGGACTTCGGGCCAGAGCGCACGGAGCCAGTGCTTTGCAGCTCCACGAGCCGCATGTGAATCTGCCGGACCTCATAGAGGAGGGCGAAGGCCTGACACTTAAAATTGACGGTCCAGAGAGCAATTCATCCGGAGATAGCGAACGATTAAAATTCGGTCCGTTTCTTCTTCCGCCAGAGCGTCCCGTGCGTTGCCCTTCAGTCGCTAGTCTTCGGAATACTCGAAAAGAGGCCAAATCGAATGAAGATCTCAGGAAGGGTCTGCCCGCGGTGAGCTCGGCGCCGTCTCTCGCCGCCCCGCTGCTCGCCGTGCAGCCGCGCACGCCGATGCCTTCACACAACGGGTCTAGGATTACGACGATCCGATGTAGAATCTCAAACGCATCGCTATTTCGATATAGAGAAGAATCTCGCGCTGCTCGTGTTGGACTATTGACCGGTGCGTTAGTGATGTTACACGTACCGCACGCTGTGACCGCGGTCATATCGGCCGCGGTGCCGGGACTTGCGGATTGTGCGAGGACGCCATCGTTAGCGCTGCTGCTACTGGCGGCAGCGGCCTCGCCGTTCCTATTCGCGTTGCGTTCGCGACGCGTCCAGCGCGAGGCGCGGCGTATATTTCTGCCGCAGAAGAGTGCGTGGGAGCGAGCGTCGGGCGCAGCGGCCGACGGCCAGCGCGCCCGCGCCGCGCTTGAATTGTTGAAGACTCTGTCTCCGGGAAACGGAGGAGACGCGCCGAGCCAGGGAAACGGCTCGGAGGGGGCGGTCTGTCGTAGCTCGTTCAGCTCGGGCGGTAGCACACAGATGTCAACCGTTTCGGACGAGTGACCGCCGCCCCCGCCCCGCGTGCCCCCGCACGCCCCGCGGGTCCACTTCGCCCCGCGGCCCACCGCTCTACTCATCTGTGATACTAGGCTAAGCCGCACCGCGCTCGGCGCGACCGTTAGACTGATTTAGTGTTTAAGTTAATTTATTATTGTGTCCATGTACCTTTCCGCTGAGCGGACCACTTTTTATTACCTGACTACTATTATGTATAAAATAAAAAATATTAAATTCGTATCGAAGTGATAATAATTTGTCGTTTAAATTACATTATCACCCAAAAATTACCTGATGCAGACAAAACACTGCGGTTTTAAACCACAATCATTAGCAGTAGTTAGGAATAGGTTGATATTGGCACAAGTACCTACAATACAAACAATACTTATACCTATTTGCGTAAAAAGTTTGCGCAATATGCACACAACAAAAATTGTTACTTGATCTATCGCCTACACCAGAAAGGATATAGTTCTAGAAGAACCTTATCTATATATAGCTAAATGATACACACACATACAACTATCTATCTATCCAGGCTACAGTACCAAAACGGAAAGCAAAATTCGAAGGTATCTGGAAGGCTGAAAGTCACACGAGGATCGTAAGTATAACTACTATTTATAAAAGATACACAAAGATTGTTCAATACATTCTTATTGTGATGATATCAGGAAAATGCACGGCACTACAAAACGTGGTGAGAGAGTGGGCTTAGCTCATGGGCCCCAAATTCTGAATTCAAAATGCGAATCATAATACCTATTTAGGTTCCTAGGTACTTATTAAATATTATCTTTTCATTATCATATTAGGCAATTCTTTCTTATAAAAATGTTAACCCTAATCTCTGCATGGCAGACCCACTCCTCTAATACGTTTGCTGTTCCTAAGTCAAATATTTATCAAAACTTAAACGAATTATAAAATACCAGTCTTCTTTACACCAGGCAATTACAATAGGTTCCCCCCACCGCAAATCAGTGAATTGTGTATGAAACAATATCGTTTCGACGTGCAATCCACGGGTTTTATACTTCTTGCTCTAGAAGTCATCCTGTAAACTGGTACTGCGTAAAAGTAGCGAAGGAAAAACCTAGTCGTACCTACTAATATTTTAAGCGTAAATAAGTTTGTTTGTTTCTTACCTCTTGACAAAATGGCGCAAAAAACCGTGATAAAAAATGTCACGCAGATATAACCTGGAATGACGTATGGGACCCCCGAAAAATTCTACATCCCTCGGGTAAAAACACGGGTAGGTAAGGTGTCCTAATATATCATGGTAGGTAAAGAAAACCGAGACCCTAAAATGCTCATCCATCAGTGATATAGGCCGTTGCCCTCTACCCCTGGCTGGGGTACAACCTGGTTGTAAAATAGGTTACCATAGATATACAATATTTGTAGAGCGATAGCCTAAACAATATTACCTTATACGAAGCGTGAACAGTTTGCATATAGATGCATTCATAGATAAATCGCTCCAAGTGGAAGTTAATGGGAGAGGCCTATGTTCAGCAGTGGACATCCTTAGGCTGATATGATGATGATAGATAAATCGTACACTAGTATAGTAAGGGGCACGAGTGGTGAGCACAGATCAGAGTAATTTTTCGGCCTGTTTGGTGGAATGGAGAAATGGGGACCTCCAAGCTGTACACGATTGATTCGTCAGTCAATGCTCGTCGCCTATTGGATTCTTGCGTGTCACTGTGATTTGGCCAAAAGAATACATGCGCGAGCTTGCCCCCACTACTGCCTATCCGTGCTCACCATTCGTGCCTCATACTGTAACTTACTAGTGCCTCAGTTTTGGGAAGTTCATTTGTTAAAATTAAAAAAATTCGTGCCGCGTCTGCGTTGACCGTACTATGTTCACGGCACATTACTCTATCTACTAATATTCTGTCTCTATGGTTTAGATTTACCAACCACTGTAAATTACAACTTCTTCTTCGTTGTCTTCTAGTGAAGGTAATGCCCGTCCTGATATGCCTTCACCGAGGGTTTCACTAGCTGCTTCCATACCACTCTGTCTTCGGCTTGTCTCAGGGCAGTAGTGACGGAGAGTCCCGTGATCGCCTTTATTTGGTCGGCCCATCGGATAGGTGAACGACTCCGTGGTCTTTTGCTCTCTATCTTTCCCACTACAACCAGTTTGTCCAGATTATTTGGTTGTCTTCTGGCAATATGACCAAAGTAGCTCAGGACTGTGGTAGCGGCTGAGAATAGAAATGTTGGTTCGTTTTGCTGTCCATGGTATGAGCAACATTCTCCTCCAAGACCACATTTCGGAGGTCTCAATCTTTTTCCTGTCCTCTGCTCGTATTGACAATGACTCGGAGCCGTAGACAAAAATCGAGAACACTATAGATCGCACAAGCCTCATTTTGAGTAAACGACATATCTTTTGTAAAAAGGATCAATATTTACAATGCGATGAAGCCTACACTAGTACGATAAAACAATCTTTCCAAAAGCTTTGACAAAGAAAATGTTACGATTAGTCGCAGATAATGTCACGAACTTTATGGCAATGATAGCTTAGTGACATCGAATAGGTAGTTCCTGTGAAGAAGGTCCTGGGTTCAAATCCTGCATTGAGCTTTTGGTGAATGAAAACATCTTAAGGTTTAAGATCTTTGAAGTTGAGAATCTGCCGTCTAGCACCTGTCGGTGTGTTCCGACAGCTGCACATGAGAGCCAGTTCATTCTAGGATTTGTGCTGCACCTTCGGCCACATCATCACTTACCATGGTGGGATTGTGGTCAAACGCAATACACAGTAAACATATACTGTTAAAAACATAACCCTTACTTTTAGCTTTGCCGTAGTCGGGTATAAAAATCCCTTAGTTGTTTATTACAATGACTGTTTTCAACCCTTAAAGATGCCAGAGATAAAAAGCCAATTAGAACAAGAATTAAGTATATTTTCATGACATTTACCAAAAGGTTTTGACTCGAAACACCCTGTTTCAATAGCCCAATTATGGTAACAATCGTATTAAAGAGAATAATAAAAAATAACAAGAGGAATACTTTGGCGGTCAATGTCGCCAATATACCTAACTTTTGAAATTAGATAGCCAACATGACTAGCAGTGCCCCGCGGCTTCACCATCGTTAAATTACGATTTTATCGTAGAGTGATGTTCTATACAGACACTATTAATCTTTCTTATAAAACGAGCTATTGCAAAAACAATTATTTTAATCGGAAAGCTAGTTCCTGAGATTATCGCGTTAAAATATACAAACTCTTCAGATTTGCAACTAGATCATGTGGCTGTACCACTTTCACTTGGCATAATTTGAGAGCCCTAGGCGTTAGGACTATTACTTATTCTGTGCCTAGGCTTATGCCTGGTTTCAATAATTTACGGACAGTTATCGGTTAAGATTTATTAAAATTAAGACTCTTATATCTTTACTAATAATGAAGCAAATACGTTCAACCCTTGCAAGCAGACCCTCCCATATGGAAGTAGCTATCACAAAATTAGCTTACGAAATGATCTATATGCCCAGTTTGGCAATAAAAAACCTACCATTGGTAAGCAAAACGATTCGTTTTTGTTTATTGAAACCGGACATCAGAGGTTCTCAAACACGACTGAGGGAATGTATCGGTCGGTAGCTGTTTGGCGCCAGATTATTGAAATCTACTCTACCATGCAAGATGCATGCAAGTGTGCGACCTACTTGTAACTTCAAAATAATCAACTGCCTAAACTTAACAGTAGATTAATTAATAATACCATTTGGTAATTTCATTCAGTACCTAATATACAATATGTGCCTACTAATTAGGTACGTGATTCAATGAGGTATAATAATATGTAATGAGAATGTAGAGTAACAACAAAAATGTACAAAATACAATCTATATTTACAAAATACAATCTATATATAGAAAATTTCCTCAAGCCTGCCGCTGCTTCCAATTAACGGCAAGGTTCCCAGAAGGCTGGCAGCGTTTCCTCTTTGGATAGCCAAGCTGCCTAGAATACAGGCTTGTCCTAGTTTAGGTAGTAGTTTGTACTAAATTGTGACATCGACGTAATCTATATGTACCTTTGTAACTCGAAATGTTTTAGTGCATATAAATAAATATTATTATTATTATTATTTTATTTTTCTTTTAAATTTCTCCTACTTATTAGTAGGGTATTTACATTTTATCGCGGGCTTTTGGCCAAACGAAAAAATGGGTAATGTATGTGAGGTGTGAGCGTGTTTTTGTGGGAGATGTCATGAGTGGTGTGTGTCTGTTTGTTGTGTGAGATTATTGGTCTATTGTCAAAAATTTGCGAACTATTCTACATGTGTTCAAAATAACGGCTTTTTGTAGTTGGATGTATGTCATTTTATGAATTCCAAGTATTTTTAAGCTGGTGTGAAGAGTATGTGGCACAATACCAGTGGATGATAGTATTATGGGAACTGTTGTAACTGTGTTCACTTTCCATTGTGTTTTCAACTCTATTGACAGGTCTGTATATTTGGATATTTTTTCAGTGTGAGTAGATCTAAGGTTGTGAGTGTTGGGGATTGCAATATCTATTAAATAAACTATTTTGTTTTTCTTATCGTGGAGAGTGATATCCGGTCTGTTGCAGTGTATCGTTTTATCGGTTAGGATCGTTCGGTCCCAGTATATTTTATATTCAGGTGTATCTAAGACTGTTTGGGGTTTATATTTATAGTAGGCTGTTTTTTGGTTAATGAGGGAGTATTTGAAAGCAAGATATTGGTGGATGATAGCTGCTACTTGATCGTGTCTATGTTTGTAGTCAGTTTGGGCTATGGATTTGCAGGCACTTATTATGTGTTGAATAGTTTCCGAGTTACTGTGGCAATGTCGACATAAATCTGTTTGGAGTGTGCGGTCTTTTATTATATGTTTTCTATAGTTACGCGTATCAATTATCTGGTCTTGTATGGCTAACATAAATCCCTCCGTTTCTGGGAACAGTTCACCTCGTCTCAGCCATTCGTTCGACGCATTTTTGTCGACGTTGGGGTCAGCTAAGTCTCGGCGATGTCTTCCATGAAGGGATTTTTGGATCCAGGAGTTCAACTTTTGTGTAACTGAGGTTATTTTATTTTGTGTAATATGGTCTTTGAGGGTCAAAGGTGTAAGTTTAGTGTCTGCTAACACTGTGGCTGCGTGGAGTGTGGATTGGTTTGTTTTATTGTGAAAGAATTTTCGGAGTGTAGTAATTTGTGAGTTGTGTAAGTTTTGTATATCGATAAGCCCTCTTCCTCCTTCGCGCTTTGGTAGGGTTAATCTTTCCGTGCAAGATCGGGGATGGTGCTTTCTATATTTGGTCATGAGTGTGTTGATTGTGCGTTGGAGTTTCTTTAAATTTGTTTGTGACCAGTTTATTACTCCAAACGAGTAGGTCAAGATAGGTATTGCAAATGTATTTATTGCTTTAATTGTATTTCTGGCATTTAAATGAGTATTAAGTATTTTATGTAACCTTTCCTTAAATTTTGTCTCGAGCAGTTTTTTGGTTTGTTTTTGATGTATTTGTTGTGTTTGTTGGTATCCTAAGTATTTATATCCCTCACTATCCACAGGTTCTATTGTGTCACCATTACTTAACTGATATGTATTTAGTTCTACTTTACCTTTACGTACAGATTGAATTTTACATTTGTCTATCCCAAATTCCATGTGTATATCTGAAGAGAATGTTTGTGTTATGTCTGCTAACTTATTGATTTCATTTAAGGTGCTTCCGTATAATTTAATATCATCCATATACATAAGGTGTGACAGAGTGTGGTGATTGTTATCAGATTTAATTTTAAAACCGTGTTTACTATTATTCAATAGACTAGATAGTGGGTTCAGGGCAAGACAAAACCAAAGGGGGCTGAGGGAATCTCCTTGAAATATGCCTCTCCGAATTGGTATCGCCTCTGTCTCCACAAGATCATCTCCAATATTTATTTTAAGTATGGTGAACCAGTTAAGCATGGTATTTTTTAAGAATTCAATAAGTATGGGGTGTATTTTATAGTGTTCTAGTATGTAAATAAGCCAACTGTGAGGAACTGAGTCAAATGCTTTTTTATAATCTACATACATTGTAAAAATGTTTATTTTTTTATTAAGGGCTTGTTTTGAAGCTACTGAATCAATGATAAGTTGCTCTTTACAGCCTTGGCTTGTCCTCCGACAGCCTTTTTGTTGCTCTGATAGAATATTGTTGTTATCTGCGTGTCTGTAAATCAGTTCAGTAATGCAAGAGGTTATTATTTTGTAGATATTTTGTAAACATGTGATAGGGCGGTATTTAGCTGGATTTTTAGTATCTGATTTATCTTTTGGAAGCATGTATGTAGTTCCTTGAGTGATATAAAGTGGCATTGTGTCAGGTGATTGTATGAATGAGTTAATATGTTTAAGTAAGTATGGATGTGTGTTTCAGAATTTTTTGTACCAATAATTATGTATTTTATCTGAACCTGTTGCTTTCCAGTTGTGAGTTTTATTAATAATATATTTTAGGAAGTCAAGCGTGATGTCCTCATACGCCATATTTGGTACCTAAGTCATTGAGAGCCTGTTTGTCGTTTTTAACCCATTCACTGTCTTTATGATATACGGGGTTAGACCAAATGTTAGACCAAAACTCATGGATTTTGGTTGCTTCTGGTAATTCTATTGATATATTATTTGTATTGGTTGGTTCTACAATTAAGGATCTATAAAACCGCTTTTCATTGGAATTAAAATGTTTATTCTGAGTTTTTCTCTTAGTAGTTAGTTTGTATCTACGTAACCGGCTCGTTAGCGCATTCAATTTTTGTTTTAATGTGTCTAAGAAGTGTGGAAGTTCTGTATTTTCATTTTCGTGTTGTGAGTGAATTTTGTGATTTAAAATGATATTATCTATATGTTTCTTTAAGTCTGAGCTACTATTGCCTTTGATATATTCTGTAAGTCTACCTATTTTGATTCTAAGTTCATCAATTCTATTCTGTAATCTCCTTTGCCATGTTGGAGTTTGTTTTTTGTGATTTTGATGCCTACCAAATTGACTATCATTTATTTTTGATCCATTGTGTATTGCTGCTGTTAATGCAGCACAATATATAAATGTTTGAACAGTATCAAAATCTGCATCCGTTGGTAAGTGAGTTTGTATTAAGGTATTAATGAATTGAACTATTTCTGCTAATTTTCTAGACTGTCTTTGTTTTGGGATATAAGGTCTAGTGGTAGGTTGGGTATTTTTATAGTTTTCAATATTAATCAAGAAAGTCTCTTCAATTTGGCTACTTTTTTCTTGTGATAGAGTGGTTGTTTGCTGTTCTTGATATTCTGTTGTTATTGGATCCTCTATTTGTTCAAACTGTTGTGTATCATTGAATAATTGAGACGGTTGAGAAATTGGGTCGGGTAATGTAAGATTATTTATTTCGTTATGGGAGTTCATTTCGGTTTGAGTATCTTGAATATTTAATTCGATAGCTACTTCATCCCTAATTTGTTGTAATCTTTCGCTAGTGATAAACTTATTGTTGATGATAGCTCTACGCTGGTCAGCTATTCTTTGCTCTGAGATATGTGATAAATGGGGTAGCTGAGTTAGTGTTGCGGAGTGTAGTAGTTGTCTGTAGGCTGATTTGTTATTTTCTAGGTTTGTTATTCTATAGTAGTTGCGCATGATTGTTTCATTATCTTCATTCGTCCATCTCATTCTTTGTGTTGGTTGCTGCGTGATAGGAGTAGAGCTTTCGCTTAATTGTGTGTTGTTTTGGGTGTATAGTAGCGCTTCAGCTTCTTGGCGGATTAGTGTAATTTCATCATTTGAAAGTGACCTATTTCGAATAATAGCTCTACGCTAATCTCCTAATCGTTGTTTGCTCACTTCCATCTCAGGGAAATGTTCGGTAAACCTTTTGTGTAATTCTGTTAGGTATGATCGTGTTTTTGTTTCCATTGAGGTCAGTATAAAGTAAGTGCGCAAGATAAAAGAATTCATTTCTTTGGACCATTTCTTGCGTGCACAGTGTCCACTTTTGGCGGGTGCAGTTCTTTCGGCGGTACTTGCCTTCTGCACAACGTCCTCAGTGGGGGAGCAGGAAATTGAAGGGTTGGTGTCTATTGAAGGAGATGCCAAATTTAGGTAAGATGCAGGGGATGAGGGTAGGGAGGGAAAAAGAGAACTTGGGGATTTAGGAAAGGGTTCTTCGGCTGTAGCATTTTCTTCGATGGGTGCCCGCCTGTTCAGCTCCACATCGCCGATGGTTCGCATGCTGCTACATCCAGCACCGGCTCCAGATGTACCCCGGCGACCCCCGGGCAGCGACCGCAAATTATACTTACTATTCGACATTTTTCATTGAAGATTAGTTTGGGGACCGTTAGTTTGGGAAGGGTATTTTCTTTGAGGCTTTGTTGTTAGTGCCTTTTAAGTACCTCCCTATATGCATAGGGGTATGGTCTAGATGTTAATGACTCCTGGTGTGCCTTCTTCCCGTAAGCCCCCCCACCACGACAAGGTGGTCCCCTTGGGGGGGTTATTATTATTATTATTATAAGCTGACGCGTTGGCGGAAAAAGCTCCCCGCCCGCTGGTCTCCGGAGGTCTCGATCAATTTTGAAGACAAGGTGCGAGCAAAACGGCGAGCTTCTGACCCCCATGGTCCCAAGGTCTCGACCGCAAAAGGCATAAAAATATAATTGGGTCCAACCGATGCATATTTTTTGAATTTTGAATGTAGAGTTATGTTTCTTTTTAGTAAAGAAAACCTTCCAAGCAGGTGTTACTAACATTGTAGAGATTGATTTGTAAGCCTACCTGTGATCGCATCAATTGGAATGAATCAAAACATTGCAAGCTGTTGATAGGATCCCAAAAAAAGTGGGAACAATTTTTTGCAGGGTCAGCTGGCCTCAGCTGTTGCAGGTGTGTCGCAGCTTGCTTGTACGAGTTGTACGTCATCTAAATAGCATAAAAAGTTGTGAGTAAAGGTTCTGAGAAGGGTATATTCTTATGGTGCGCCCATGCTACGCGAAGCGAACACGAACCGAGCCTCGAACGAACAGGATTCGTTCGTTGCTCGCGATTTCAAGCGTGGACGTACTTAACGAGCCTTCAACGAGCCTACAACGAACGCAATGCGTATCCCTGTGTTCGTGAAAAAACTGACAATCGGGCGGAGCGCAGTCGAGCACGCTACGAATGCTCGTTTGAGGCTCGCAAGCCCGTCCATGCTACGCGAATCGTGCTCGCAGTGTGCTCGTTCGTGGTTCGACTCGTGCTCGGTTCGCCAAGCATGGACGCACCATTACGATTATCTAAGAATGAAATGCTACTTTCAAAAATCGTGGAAATCGTTGATCTTACGAATTGAATTTCGAATTTATAATATACTGACTGTCCCCCGCGGTTTCACCCGCGCGCTCTCGGGATAAAAAGTAGTCAATAGGTACATAATACTTGGGGCTAATGTATGTAGTATATGTTTCCGTTACACGTTTTATATATTAATTACTAGGATTTCGAAAAGTAGTAGTCGTACCTACATAAAGGATTTTAATACAGTATTACTGAGTAAAATTAATTGGAATCGGTTTAATTACCTCAATAGGTGGTTTCAAGTCCATTTATTAGAACAATTATTGCACAGTAGGTAATAGTTTGTTGTACATAACGTAAGTACTTTTAATATTAAATGTTATAAACCTATATCAGGACAGGGTAAAGAGGATGACGACATCCTATTTTTTTATTTGTTTAAACGTTGTAACTAATAAAAGCTCACTAAAAATCACTGTTTTGTGTTATTTTTTCTTTTATCAAGCCATCTTTTTTACTACAGGAGGTCGTGGCCTAAAGGTAATCTTACGCGGACAGCAGGGCAGCTATGATTCAACGAAAGGCATATACATGGAATAAATATAATACTTTTCATCCCGCTAATACATTATACCTTCGGAAACCCAAGGAAAACGCGGCAGAAGCTATTAGGTCATATTGACGGTTCAGCTGGCGTGGTCGTGGGTTCAATTCACACAGGACATGCATTTGTGTGCATGAACATGTCTGTATGTCCTGAGTCTGGGTGTAATTATGTATATTAAGTATGTATTTACAAACAAAAAGTAGTATATGTATTATATCAGTTATCTGGTTTCCATAGTACAAGCTCTGCTTAGTTTGGGATCAGATGACCGTGTGTGAGGAATGTCCCAGGATATGTAGAACACATATACGTATTCTTAAATGCACAAACAAGAGTGAGAGCTACATATCAGCTGGTGGTATAGTGGTGTTATGTAAACCTGAACGCACTGTACAAACTTTAGCAGAATAATAAGCATTGTCTTCCAATGATACTGTCGCTGTAAGGTCATTGGGTTAGATACAACTATCTATAAAAATGGCCGTCAATGTTAATTGGTTATGGTTGTTGTCTAATTGATAGTTAATAGTGAAAGAGGTATGAAAATAAGGAAAATCTTGATGGCGTCAAATAGGCGACATGAATTTTGATTGCACTGTACTTTCGCAAACATTTTTTTTTTATACCACAAAGTCGGCAATCAATGCATACAGTCCAGGTAAGCGGTTACCGTAGCGTATATGAACGCTTGTAACAGAGGCATCACTCACGGGTTAACGACCCCTACCCCCTCCCCAAGGAACTCTGGCGACCTTATATACTCACGCGCAGGAAAACAACTAAGTTATTTGGCTGCGGTATTCTGCAAGGGAGGTACTTCCCCAGTCGAGGTGCTCTTTGAGCGACATAACGATATGCTCTACCTTTCTCTCACATCACTTTATTACTTAGGGACTTTATCTTGGAACAAAATTTTACTTTAAAAAGTACCTATTTGAAGCTGTCAAATTAGTCTTTGCCGTCTTCATTTGCGTGTTTTTAGACGTAACCGCGATACATGGCGACTAAATTTATATAGGCTACATTCCGAATTAAATAATATCGCTCACAGCAACTATTTGCGTACCGAGTTAGATATCACGATAATGACAGCTGAGAACTGTCAACAATTCGGAACGCCCGTTATCGCGCTCACAGTACCTATTCAAAACAGAACATTTGAGAATTTAATTAAAATCTGAATTAACAATGCGCTAGAACTCCTTATAATCTTTTATTAGTTGACTCGCAAGAAGGAATATCCGCATTTTTTATTATTTTTCTCTCATAAAATCATAAAAAGTATCTTTGCCATATGGAAAACCAAAAATCTTATTATATTTTGCCGAAAACGCAATAACTAATCGTCACTTTTTGACAGCGCTCACGGTGATATCAGTTTAGGGCATGGTCGGTATGAGCGCAAGATGGCGCATGTCATGACGTCATCTATGACGTTTCACGAGACATCGTGATCGCGCTCAAACTAATATGGGACGGGTTTAAGCACGCTCAAATTGATTACAGCGATTATATCATTAATTCGGAATGCAGCCATAGAAAACAAGGATTGCACTAATTTGACAGGACTAAATTTCTTACATCCCTTTCTTATGTTCTTCACCAGAAAGAGACGTAGTGAGACTAAATTACTTTGCAATATACCAATTATTTGGTACCTATATTGCAATACCGTTGACAATAACTTGGTCAATTGGTAATAAAAGTTGTAGTTGTTTACTAGCCGAGCTCGGTTGATTGTCGATTACAAACTAATGATCCAACCGAAGTTTATGATGATGACATGAATTGTTACAATAATATTTATTGCTTAAGCCGTTGTACCGTCTATTACTTTGTACCTATCTATCTAATAGAGTGAATAGGCATTTTCTGGGCAAGCGTGCTCCATTTTAGGCATCTTTATCCTTTATAGGCGGGTCAGTGGCCAAACCCAAGCCCAATTTATCTATCAATTTGTATTTATGACGTCTGCTATGTAGTGGTCACGGTGCCGTTTTTCATACATTCGCTGAGACAGCTGGAATCCAATTTGTTATCCAAAACAAGAATGTGGATAGCCCAACGGAATTTTACACCAAGTGTGTACCCGGGTGTACAGATAAATTTTGAATGACTCATACTGATCAGGGAGGGGTGAGAATAGCACCCAATAAAAATTGATCGCTGGATCGAAAATATTACGAATTCAAACTTTTATCGTGTGTAAATTACGTTATGTTATTCTGGCAATTTGAAGGCCGGCATATTAGAAGGAAACCAGTCAACTAGATCTTTAATTGGTCGAGACCGTTCGAATTGACTCGGCCCCTCGAAATTTTGCAGTGGATTGGAACCGTAAGTTCGATTCGAAGGTTATTTCGAAGGAAGCGTGAATTGGGTCCCACGTATATTTACACGATCCAAAAAAAATATTGTAATGTTACAAAGTTCGTGTACCTTACGTGCTCCATTTCTTTTAAATGCTTGGACCCACAGATTACAGAATAAGGCAGATGGAGCGCGCGGAACACGAAAGTGAAGCCAAAAAAGCAAATACAAATTGAAAATCTGATACCTGGTATTCCCCTCTCCCCTCTTCGCGCGCGGAACACTCCCGTGTTCCGCGCGCTCCATCTTCCTTATTCTGTAATCTGTGCTTGGACCGAAGTGAGTGGTTTTTATTTCATCCTATGTCATGTCGGGTGACATTGATATAGGAAATAAAAGGTTCAAAACAAGGTGAATGTGTTGTAACGACAGTCATGTGTTTAATTTCTTGTAAATTTTATTTACAGCTTTAGGGGATAGCACTTGAGTATCGAACTGCATGGCCTTACAGCGAATTACTTTCATTTGCATTACTACCACGCGTGTCATGTCATAACATGAAGAGAGTGCGAGACATGTAGTTCATTGAAACCATTGGATATAAAAGTAGGGAACTACAAATACGTTACTGAAACTACCATATACTGGGTGGAGATTTCGAGATGGCATATTTTCGAAACCTATGTTGGATTAGTCATGCTGAACAACTTTTACTATGGGACCAATAGTCAATGATTCAATCAATTTTGCTCGATCATAATGTATGAAAAGTTTTTTTTTTTTTTGAGGATTCATTGCTGTTCCCATAGTAAAAGTTGTTCAGCATGACTAATCCAACATAGGTTTCGAAAATATGCCATCTCGAAATCTCCACCTGCTATAGCGGAGCAATAATTTCGAAAGAACGCTAATTGACACAACAAAATCAAAATCAAATCATCTATTTCAAATAGACCTTCACAGGCACTTATGAATAGACTGACTCTAAGGCGTCGTCCTAATTGGCGACCATCGTACGATCAAACGATGCGCTTTCGTCGCACGACGAGATTAAATACACAAAACTCTTTAGAGTGTCCTAATTGAAGCTCGCAAGTCATCGCGCGAGCACAGGAACATCAGCGCGATCGTGCGACGAAATCGCATCGTTTGATCGTACGATCGTCGCCAATTAGGACGACGCCTAATACTCTAATACCGGTTCAGAAGGTTGCATTTGCTGAGAAGAGCCGGCAATAAACTCAGCAATTACTCTTCAAAATGAGCTACGATTCATTACTTAATATTTAATTTCTAATCGAACTGACAATTAACGGGTACTTTTCTAGGTAAAAAATATTTAATTCTATTTAGTTAGTCAGTTAGTATTTTATCGTACAATTTACATGAGCGACACATGCCTTATGCTTGTTCGCCAACTTAATTTAATAAAAAAAAAACATTCACAACATTCAACAATTAGTCGACATAGTGACGGTATTAATCGTCATGTACCTACACACAACTACACATCAAACAAAATTTCCAGTATAAGCTGATGAAGCGCTCGTGGTGTAGCATGATTAGAGTTAAGCTACGTCGGTCGGTATATCAAATCGAGCGTTTCCGTGCTTCGGAAGGCACGTAAAGCCGTTGGTACCGGTTATCACTTAATTGTGATAGTCGTTAAGCTAGTTGGATGCCTCCTAGGCGGCTTGAATAATTCCAACAGTAGGTTGACCACTAGCCTACCTCCACCAATCCGCAGTGGGCACGCGTGGTGGAGTATCGCCCAGTCCCTTTCACCCTCATTTCCGAACCGGTGGTAAATTCAACTGCTTATGTACCAATTTAACGTTCATAAGTGCCTTACCAGGGCCTAAACTGAATGAATTACTTTTTGATTTGTGAAAGGAGGGCTGTGCTCAGCAATGGGACATTAAAGGCTGATGATGATGATAAGCTGATCTCCCATTGTACCGAAATCCTACACAATGCGAGATCAGCTTATATTGGAACTGTATAGTTTGGTCTGTAGCCGTGTGTACTTATATTGTATGGGAAAATTGTGCACCGCAACGAATATTAGAAATATTAGAATACTGGATGCTCGTCTCAAAGCGTTAAATAAATAACCCTCCTTCCGGGTCAGTCGGGTAAATATAAATAGCACTCAGTGATAATGTAGCTTCCAGTTAGTGAAATAATTTTGAAAATAATATCAGTTTTTCCGGAGATAACATCCTAAATCCAAACATACAAACTTTACCTCTTTTTAATATTAGTGTAGATTGCAATGATCATGTCGCTTTGATATTTCGAGTATGGTATTTTTATCACCTGGCTAGTATGTACCAGTCACGCTTAAGTCTAATCTAGTACAGGTGGTTGACTAGCCTTCGTGACTGCTCAAAGCCAAGAAGATTGGGGCCAGAGGGACAAGGCTATCGAGTATTGGATCAATAGGGGTTCATAATTTGCAATTACAGCACATTCATTCCTACACTAGTAATATTCTTTAACTATAGCCACAGAGGATGGCGCCCTGATCCCACAGCGAGCGGTCTATAGTTCTGCGTTCCGCGTTCACTGTAATCTATGCGGTGCTTTTGATCATTGCACACACCGACCGCGGCAGTCAAGGAGAACGCATGTAGAAACTCTGACTCGTCAAGGCTGGCTCACAGAACCGGCGTTCGTGTGTTGTATGAGAACAAGAGCGCGTGTACATAGTTCCGGAGTTCGGCCGTATATCCTTTTTACTACTTTAATTATGCTAAGTACTATTCCTGTTGTTATTAGAGGGAGACTGCACCTGCTAAGACAATGATTATGATGATGATAAATATGCAGAGGCTTACATACTGCTTATCAATGATACGGTGCCCCCGGGCTTCAGGGGCCCTGAACGGTGTATGCAAAAATTACAAAAAAAACCCTTTCATTTGATTTTGCCGCAGTCAGGCAGAAGGGACCCCCAACAAATTTTTGTATACAGGGCCCGTCTAGGGCAAGCCTGTAATGCTTCGTGCGTCCATGCTTGGCGAACCGAGCACGAGCCGAGCCACCAACGAGCACACTGCGAACACGATTCGCGCAGCGTGGGACCTCGAACGAGCATTCGTAGAGTGCCCGACTGCGCTCCGCCCGATTGTAAGTTTTTTCACGAACAGAGGGATTCGCATCGCGCTCGTTGTAGGCTCGTTAAAGGCTCGTTAAGTACGTCCACGCCTGAAATCGCGAGCAACGAAAGAATCCTGTTCGTTCGAGGATCGGCTCGTGCTCGCTTCGCGTAGCATGGACGCACCATCAGGCAGGTGTACTACAAAGTACCTACTCCATCGAAACCGCGACCTACGTCATAACATTCAACGTCATGACCACTGAGCATCATCGCTATAAATTAAAATTGGATCAAAATCAAAAAGTAATTTATTCAGTTTAGGCGCTAAGCAAACGTGGTCACTTTTGAGTCTTGTGTCGGATACAAGCTACCAATGAATATTTGATTACTATAGAACCAGTATGAAATCAGTGATTCCCTGTGCAAACGTAAACAGTGTCCGATCGCCGCTACAGGATACAGCAACTACAGTTTCTTGTGATGGTGTGCCGTGTCGGTAGCAAAAAGTGTCTACGTTTGCGCAGCCCCTTAGGCCCTGGAAAGGCACTTATGAACGTAATGTAAGTTGTCACCTATGGTTGTCACATACAGTACTGTTAATTTACCACCGGTTCGACTGAGAATACTCCGGCTAGAAACTCAGCAAGGCTTTCTTTTCTTTTTCTTTTTATTTGTGGAATATCTTTTAAAATTACAGGTTTTGTTCCAAATACTTATTACATTATACATTTATGCTTATCATACAATGATGGATGGGTGGAACAATGGTCCTTAGAACTGAACTGTGGTGATCCATCATGGTTTTTATGCGCTATTATGAATTTATGTATTGACGTAAGTTGATTATGAAAGACGTAAGTGTAATTTAAGTAATACATTGTAGCTGATATTGAAACTATTTTTATATTTAAAAAAAAAAAAAAAACCTGTTATTTACGCGTGATAGATTAGGAATTCTTTACGGAAATAAACTTATGACCTTACCTTCACTGTATATCTATAATAATACAATATATATACGTCAAAACATTCAAATTCAAATTCAAATAGCCTTTATTTCTGATATATTCCTTTATACAATTATTAAATTTTATATTATAGTTTTAATTTGTTACATGCATTTATTTATATTAATCAAATCAATTATTATTATTAAAATTTCAATTGTAATTATTCTTTATTGTATATTATATTTGTGTGACATCAGCAGCATTTGTATCCGCAGCAACGTTTGTATCAGATTGCCCTTTGGCAAAGGCCTTCCCCAGAATTTCCCATTCTTTTCTGTTTTTGGCTGTTCTTCTCCATAGTGGTCCGGCTATTTTTTTTATGTCTTCTTCCCATCTTTTTTTCTGTCGCCCCTTCTTTCTCTTCCCTTCACGAGGGTACCACATAGTGACATTCCTGGACCATTTTTCTGTCTTGTTTCTGATCATATGACCTGTCCAGTTCCATTTGAGTTTGTTTACTGTATATGTGACGTCAAAACATTAGCAATGTTTAAAACAAAAATGAAGGCTCATAAGACAAAAAGAGAAATGTGTTGTTCCGAATTTCATACTAGCTAAAGTTCATTTCATTTCTTAGAACAGTGTCACAGTTCCTACACCGGTTTTTATATACTTTGTAGTTCAAACTAATAGGAGTCTTTTTTAACTGACAGAAGGTGAATGCTCAGGGATCCTTGTCACTCTTACCACAGCCACTTATGCAGACAATAAGGCGAGTAAGCTCTCAAACGGTTAGCAAGCTCTCAACCGGTTATTTTTTTATAGGAGTCGGTTAGTTTAGGTTAGATTAAATGTTATATGAACTCCAGACCTACCGTAATAAGGTTCAAATTTCGCAGTGAAACATTTTAAAATTCAGTTGTTATCTTCAAGAATGTCATCATTATATCACCTTTTATAAAAATCATAACAATGAGTTCGTATACCTACCTGTTTCGGAAGTTATGATTTTTTATCGGGTCGCGACCGGTTATTGCTGACGTCATAATTTCGTATGACGCAGACTACAAAAGTACGATTTTAATCTAAAATTAGGGTACACTAAGATTATGAATGAAATATGAGGTATCGGGAAATCCGCTTGTTGTTTTGATTACCTGTTTTGAAAAAAACCGGCCAAGTGCGTGCCGCACTCGCACACGAAGGTTTCCGTAAAGACGACTCGACTCTTTTTAATTTATATTTCTTTTTAATAAAGGAGGACGACGTTGCTCTTTCTCGAAAAGCAGTGGTTAACTTTTTTTTATTTTATACGACTACTAGCTTCTGCCCGCGGCTTCGCCCGCGTGGCCTACAGGGAACAAATGACATATTTTTCTTCAAAAACAAACATAATAAGTGCTCTACCTCCCTCTCAATTGTTTTTTTTTTATTTTTTTTATTTACAAAATAAAGTATTAATAATAATACACAATCATAAAAACGCATGAAAAAACCAAGTACTTAAATTACGTGTGTAATAATATGTTTTACAGAAAATTCAATCCCCGTTTCACCCTCTTAACCCCTAAGAGGGTGAAACGGGGGTTGGAATTTCAAAAAACCCTTTCATATTTGATACGTACTCTTCACAAAGAACACACCCTCCAAATTGCATGTCTCTAAGAACAGCGGTTTAAGCTGTGCAATACTGTGCATTGATATATCAGTTCCTTTTCAAAAATTTCATCCTGCTTTTCATCCCTTCGAGGGTGGATTATCAAAAACGCTAAGACACGTATGAATTAATTTTCAGTCTTCAGCCTAAACACAAAATTTGAAGATCCTAACTTCGAAACTGACGGACTTTCATACAAACTTTCATCCCCTATTTTACCCCCTTAGGGGTGGAATTTCGAAAAACCCTTTCTTAATGGATACCGACTCTTCACAAAGAATACACTCTCCAAATTTCATGTATCTAGGACCAGTTGTTTAGGCTGTGCGTTGATATATCTGTCAGTCAGTCAGGACTTTGAATTTTATATTGTGATATTAATAAAAAAAATTCAAAACATTTTTTTTATTTACAAAATACGCAATCATAAAAAAGCATGTAAAAACCAAGAACTTACGTGTAATAATATGTTTCACAGAAAATTCAACCCCCGTTTCGCCCTCTTAGGGGTGGAATTTCGAAAAACCCATTCATATTTGATACGTACACTTCAAAAGAACACACCCTTCAAATTTCATGTCTCTAAGACCAGCAGTTTAAGCTGTGCGTTGATATATCAATCAGTGATTTCCCATACACAACTTCATCCTGCTTTTCATCCCTTCGAGTGTGGATTATCAAAAAAAAGCACAAAATTTGAAGATCCTAACTTCAAAACCGACGGACTTTCATACAAACTTTCATCCCCTATTTTACCCCCTCAGGGGTAGAACTTCGAAAAACCCTTTCTTAGTGCTTACCTACACTTCGCAAAGCACACAACCTCAAAATTTCATGTCTGTAGGACCAGCGGTTTAGCCTGTGCGTTGATATATTAGTCAGTGAGATCCAATACACAACTTCATCCCGCTTTTTCATCCCTTCGAGGGTGGAGTTATCAAAAACGCTGAGACAGGTATAAATTAATTTTCAATCGTCAGCCTTAACACTAATTTTGAACATCCTAACTTCGAAACTGACGGACTTTCATACAAATTTTCATCCCCTTTTTTACTCCCTTAGGAGTGTAATATCAAAAAATCCTTCGTTAGGAGATGCCTACACTGTATAATAATATATTTAGTGGTGTTTAATGTGGAAATGAAGGACTTGCATAAGTAACTTCATCCCTCTTTTCCCCCCTACGGGGGTGTAATTATAACAAACGCTCAGACACCTATACATTAATTTTCAATCTTTAGCCTAAACACAAAATTTGAAGATTCTAACTTCGAAACTGACGGACTTTCATACAAACTTTCATCCCCTATTTTACCCCCTCAGGGGTGGAATTTCGAAAAACTTTTTCTTAGTGGATACCTACTCTTCACAAAGAATACACCCTCCAAATTTCATGTCTCTAGGACCAGCGGTTTAGGCTGTGCGTGCATATATCAGTCAGTCAGTCAGTCAGGACTTTGAATTTTATATATACAGATAAGTCGTTAAACAAGCATACGGCCCGCCTGATGGTAAGCGGTGTAACTCGGGTGTAAGCTACAAATCTCAGACTCGAACGAACTCACACTATAGCTGGCACCCGCGATTGCACTCGCTATAATTTCAGGAATCGTTCGAGGCGATGATAGTTGAGTAGCAGTGACATCGAATACTGTGGCCAAGGTGATGTGTTCGAATCCTGCTATGAATTCGAGCTTTCGGTAGAGGAAAACATCGTGATTTAATCATAGCACATGTTGGCTACTTGTAGTAGGTACCCACCAGACTGGCTACCACGCTCAACTTGAAATCTTGCGACAGCTGCACATGAGAGCCAGTTTCTTCTAGGCTTTGGTACACCTTACAGAATACCGCAGCCAAATAACTTTATGTTGTGTTCCTGCGCGTGAGTAAGGTCGCCAGAGCTCATTGGGGAGGGTGGAAGGGTCGATAGCGCGTGAGCACAGAGGAAGTAATTACTCCTCTGTGGCGTGAGTGAAGCCTCGTGTGTTGCAGTCGTTCTCTTACCATCAGGCTTGTTTACCGGCTCCGTCGTATAAAATAGCAGCTTTTATCCTAACTCTATTCTATCCAACCCCTCCGCTTCAGCTCATCATGTCCTATCTGTTTATCTGCTAAGGCTAAGCAATGACAACTACATAATTTATTTTCTCATGTTTCGCTTCAATACTATGACAAGTAAAAACCTAAATAACTTACATTTTGTAGGTATTTCCTGTAAAACTCGTGTTTACATTACATAATTTTAATTTAAAAAACAAATATGTATAATTGACGACGTTAAAATCTATTTCAAATGTCAAATTATGTTTTTTTTTATACTAATAAGTCGGCAGGAACTTGGTGAACAGGTTGACTTGGGTCACCCCTGGGCATAACTCACGTGTTACCGACCCGTCCCCATTCCCAATGAATGAGCTTTGGCAACCTTACTCACGCGCAGGAGTTTGGCTGCGGTATTCTGTAAGATCGGGGTACTGCCCTATCGAGCTGCTCTTAAAAATAACAAAAAAACAGTCTTATTGACAATTTTCAGAAGTAATTAGATTGTTTTAAAGTGGTCTCAGATTAAAGTAAAAAGCTAGACTCGAATTGTACAAATTGAATTTATTTCGAAACATGAAAGTTTTTTTAAGATCTTCGCTGGTTTTAACGTCAAGGCCTTTGATTATGTTACTTAATATAATCATTTTGCTATGGAAAGGAGGAAAGATCAAGTTTTTATTATATTAGTGCACGTGATTAGCTAAATTGATACCTATGCCACTTCTAAACAAGGTTCTTATTATATGAATTATGATTTAAGCGACATTAAAAAAGTCCTACTTGCGACTTATTTAATTAATGCGAAATCGAGTTTGTTAGTTAGGTACCTCTTGAATTTGATACCTCAATAGCACAACCAAACCTGATAAAATTTTACACGCAGAAAGATCCATAGCCTGCAATAACATATAATAGGATACTAGGCTTACTTCGTACTTCGTGACATAAATGTTTTTGCAAGGTAACTAGCTTTCTGCGCGGGTGGCGTGATTAGGTATATCTACCACAGCCAGTAGACAAGATGGTTATCGACAATCGTCAAACGATCAAACTTTGTATGGGATTGACATAAGAAATTGATAAAAATCACGTGATATTTCGTTTCTTTTTATTATTATTAAATTGACTAAGTACTACACGTGGTCCATACTCTTTATACATAATGTTTTTTTTTTAATTTTATTCATTTTCATTTTCACAATTTGGACATTTTGGTCCACGCAATAAATAAATTATTCTAATACATTTTTAAATTATACCTATTTATTAGAGATTACTACTCAGTAAGTACTCGGCATACTCGGCCATTTTTTTAGTATTCGTAATTGGCCGAATAACTCGGCTTGACTGCCGAGGTACTCGGTGACCTCTGTGTATTTCTGTCATTGTCAGAAAAATTACGTAAAAAAATTAATATATTTAGTGATTATTAGTATGAATCAGGTACATTCAACTTTAAGAAAAATACAAACTGAAATCTATTATTGCACGCGGGGAATGGCGGTATGCGAGGGGAAAGGATGCCCGAAAACCATTCACATCTCAACCATAGTACCTTCACATCTCAACCATAGTAAACATCAAAAAATACATACAGTTAAACATAGAACCTCATCCTTTTTTGAAGTCGGTTAAATTATCAAATAATAGTATATGACGTATATGGATATCAAATATGGTCAACAAATAAAGAACATTGAAATAAAATAAAAGTCACACAAACAGCTATTAAAAGAAGCATGTTACATATCGCAATTGTTGTCAGTGCGATTAGAATGTAAATAATATGTGATGAATCTATGCTTGCTTTGAAAAGAGTACCTAATTGCTGACTTTATAGCCGGCTCTTCTCAGCAAATGCAACCCTCCGCACCGGTATTAGAGTCAGACTTTTCATAAGTGACTGCGAAGATCTATTTGAATAAATGATTTTGAATTGAATTTTGATGGCATACCGCTCGCTTGCCAGCCGCACGTTACGACCATTGCAAGCAATCAAAGCAAGCAAATTTTCTTAATTTACTTAACAAATGAGCCCAAAATATTTGAGTACCTTACAAGAATAGAAATACACCATCAGCTTTTATTTAATCTAGTTATTTATCCCTATTTGTTTCTTTGGGAAAGTTGTTTGTTATCATGAGTACAATCATGTGTCTAAGTATCGTTTACTAATTATCAGTCACCCTGTATAGGCTATTTATAAAGTACCAAATTAAAGCAAACACTACTATTGCACAATATTTCTTGGTATTCTTGTAAGTGCGAATAAGTTCAGGGTCATACCGTTGTACGATATCAACTCAGCGTAGAAGTCCCGATGTTAAATGCTAAACCACGACTAAAGTGTCGTCAACATACCTACATAATATTATTTAATCAACAATAAGTAGATTTTGGTTTATTCTTGGAAAGTCGAACTGGAGTTCTAGGGGGACGTTCTCCAGGTATATTTTTTTTGTATTTCTGTTTTTTTTATTCTATTCCATTCAATGTTTTTATCCTCTAATAAAATCAAAATTTAAGTAAGAAAAGAATGTGAGATTTGGTATAAAAGTTTATATGGAGAACGGAGAAGGAGTGCAGAAAGCTAAAAACATATTTATTCACTTGTTGGATCACTAGTACTAATTATTCGACCACCTCACCTTACTCATCATCATCATCAACTTTTAATGTCCCACTGCTGAGCACAGACCTCCTTTCACAAATCAGGGTGAAAGGGAATGGGCAGGGCAGATACTACACTACGCATGCCCACTGAGGATCGGTGGAGGTAGGCTAGTGGTCAACCTACTGTTGGAGTTTTCAATCCAACTAGTAGGTCTCCAACTAGTTACGTGTGCCTTCCGAAGCTGCTGTACCAATGAATAACTATTACAATAAAAAAAACATAAGAATCGAAGAAGTTGGTGGTAGTTTTGGCCATACATGGTTTTACTAATTACATCTTGTGTAGTTTCCATTGAAGTTATGATAAATTCATTTTGAACCTTAAGAACTCACATTGAAAGTGCATCTAACTGTATTGATGATGTCAGGCAGTGCTCGATATTTGAACCGATGATACCATCCAATTCAATAAACCAATCAAACAGTCTAAGCTCAAAATTGATTGCGAATCAAATTATTTTTAAATCGGATTTTCACTCCCACATGATCAATTCAAAAGTGATATATGTTACAAACATGGGAAAGTTATACTAAATTATTTTTGTTGACCTTTTATAAAAGCTTTATCTCATAAAAAACATAACAAGCACAGTTTTTTTGATTATATCACATTCACCAAATTCTATTCTCGGCAGATTTCCATATTTGTCTTATTCCAAATAGGTTGGAGAAATCTACTGAATATGGAATAAGAAAAAAGATTTCATATTTTATTTACATGGGAATATCGTACGATATGTGACCCTGAAACGGTACCTTCCAAATCTTCAATCTAACTAACCATGTACCACTAGAGACCAACACGATCAACACATCATCATCATCTGCCTGTGCATGTGTGCATGTTCTAAAAATGTCGACTCAAAATGACGTTCCTGAATAGGCTTTCATCCTTCCAGTTGGCATGTTTAGAAAGATCATTATTATTATTATCACTTCGGAGGTCATAGGTCGATTGCCATCCAGGACTAAAAAATTGTGCATTAACATGTCTGTTAGTATCAGTTATCTGGTACCCATAATAATGTTAAAAATCTATGGTACAAACTTAGTTTGGGATCAAATAGCCGTGGTTATAAAAGTTTACCCATTACCCAGTCAAAATTTCATTAACTAATGTTACGTAGATAAACACACTTAAAACATTCAGACTTTTTATATTGACAAGATAAAAAACTCATCGCAAGTACCTACGTAATAAGAGCAGTGTCAATAATATTTTGATAACGCCTGCGCCGGCGCCGGGGGCATGGCGCGACGTCACCTCATTCATAACTGATAACAAGACGAGTAAATACTGTAGTAAAACGATTACATACCTACCTACTATTGATAAATATAAACTGCGTATAAACCCCGTTTATACCGCGTACATACTTGCAGCAGATACGTAATATGCGTATCCTAGAGTAGTTCAGAAGATT
Source organism: Achlya flavicornis (assembly GCA_947623365.1). Lineage (NCBI taxonomy): Eukaryota > Metazoa > Arthropoda > Insecta > Lepidoptera > Drepanidae > Achlya > Achlya flavicornis. The sequence goes on from OX392487.1 coordinate 3,723,921, forward strand.
ATCAATAGGTGATGAAAAGATTATTCCGAGGTTGGCCTTTGCCTAATCCTTAGTGTGTACTTGCAGTTGACTCCATGAATAGAAGTTAGCGTTTTATTGTCCTTATATCTTTCCTTTTAAAATTTACCGGCCCAAGACCGGTCCTTTTGGGAGTCGTGAATGGGGAAACAGATCGATCAGATATACGGGCAGAGACAACACCCGCAAAGTGCAAGGACTATTGCAGAAATAAGGGCACTATACATATCTATCGGAGAGAGATTGCTGGACTGGTTGCTGGGCTATTGATAGAGACAACGGGACGCCTGCCAAATCACACTTATGTCTCAATCTTGATAATCCTGGCTGACGGTGACTCGCCACGAAATATGAATTAGGGAACAACATTGGTGTCAGCTGCTAAGGGTGTCAAGAGCTGTCCACCGGTTTCGCCACCGTAATCTGATGAGAAGCATCATCAATTTGCCTTCGGCATTTTGCAAAACGGCGAGGTCATGAAATGCCGACGCCACCGACGACATATACATATTTACGCCGGTCTTCCCATGTCATAATTAATATCATCAAAATATCATACAATAGGTTCAAGTTGTCAACCGGTTTGACTAATGGCGCCATATAGGTAGTTTCTTTTGTCTAGCAACATTGTATCAGGCGAGACGTTCTTGTATTTTCCTATATCTTATAAATAGAAATGACTAGACCACACAAAAAAAGCTCTTGTCTTTCATGTACTGTAGACTCTTGAGTGGACCTTGTTTTCATTTAAGTGCCGATCACGCCGTTCAGATACTTAAAAAAAACCGGCCAAGTGCGAGTCAGACTCGCGCACCGAGTTGTATATAAGTAAATGGTAGTATAGAGCTGAGTATTTGATATTAATTCCAATTTATTAAAAAAAAACTACTAACTAGATCTCGTTCAAACCAATTTTCGGTGGAAGTTTCCACCGTAATGTACATCATATATTTTTTATAGATTTATCATTCTCTTATTTTAGAAGTTACAGGGGGGGGACACACATTTTACCACTTTGGAAGTTTCTCTCGCGCAAACTATTCAGTTTAGAAAAAAATGATATCAGAAACCTCAATTTCATTTTTGAAGACCTATCCATAGACACCCCACACTTATGGGTTTGATGAAAAAAAAATTTTTGAGTTTCAGTTCTAAGTATGGGGAACCCCCAAAATTTATTGTTTTTTTTCTATTTTTGTGTGAAAATCTTAATGCGGTTCACATAATACATCTACTTACCAAGTTTCAACATTATAGTTCTTATAGTTTCGGAAATAAATGGCTGTGACATACGGACGGACAGACAGACAGACATGACGAATCTATAAGGGTTCCGTTTTTTGCCATTTGGCTACGGAACCCTAAAAAGTGACATTGGGTAATTTATACACATTCATTATTCATTCATTGACGGGCCAGATGGAGTGGTGGTTAAGATTCCACCTATCACGCCGAGTAGGGTGCTTCTTATTTTTTGACTTTTGAAAAATAACAGCGTCAACCCGCCATTCGCTTCTATCACCTAAAAAACGAACCTATGATTTTTATTTATTTTTTATATTGGGTTTGAGGGGTCGCTACCTCGAGTCAAAGTTTGAAAACATTACGATTTGATAACTTGCAGCTCAATGTACATAAAAAAGCTATATTCATTATTAAAACATGATAAAACATAGTAATTCAACTTATCGTCGCATTAGTGCTTCAGCCGTTTATGACTCTATTATTTCTTGGAACTTAAGTGACAAAATAAAATGCTTTTACTTCGACACCACTTCGGTCAACACTGGTTTAAGAGAATAGGATGCAAGCACCAATCCTATTAGAGCAGAAGATGGAGAAAGATGTTCTTTAGTGGTCCTATCGTCATCATATAATGGAAATAATGCTAGAAGTAGTCGTAGTTCAAGCACTTGGTCCGTCGAGTGAACCAGAAATATTGATTTTCAAGCGATTTAGAACTGCTTGGCCTAACATTGATCAGAATAAGTTCAGTACAGTTTCTTCAGAACCTGACGCTCTAAGATGTTTAGAAAATGTAGCAAGCAGCATAATTTCATTTGCTGAGAAACAGCTAAGTGATTATCAGCCACGAGACGATTACAAGGAATTGTTGAAACTTGCAATAATATTTTTGGGAGGTGTTTCTAATAAAGGCATTACATTCAGAGCTCCAGCAGGTCTTCATCGCGCACGATGGATGGCAAAAGCAATTTATTGCTTTAAGCTTTTTATGTTTAAAGACCAGTATACAAAACCAGTATATGACAAAAAGGGAAGTTAAAGCGATCACTGAAATTTGCGTTTTCGTTGTCACAATTTATGTAAAGTGCTGGTTTCAACTTCTGCACCAAGGAATGACTTATGGCTGTTAAAAATCTTAAGAGTTTTGAGAATATAAACAAAGCTCTGTCCAAGAAAGCTCTTACTAAGTTACTTTACTCTCGAAATTCCTGGAGCACTTATGGTATATGTCCGAAGAACTTGTCGCATTAGCTTTTTTTGACGACGAGGTTGCTGTTGAAAGCAAACAAAAAATGGTGATCGCACTGAATGAAGAGGTCCAGACTACAGCCCCAAGCGTATTACCTTGGATTTAAGTCACATAAATGAAAAAATATTGAGGATTTCATGTCCAGCAACACATTAAGATTCTTTAATATCTTAGAAATTTCATTTGCATTTTTGGAAAAAGAACGTCGTCTTTGGGAGGAAGATGAAGACTACAAAGCTTCTAGAGAAATTGTACGTTCGATAAGGGCTGTGAACGTCATTGCGGAACGAGGCGTAGCATTAATTGAAGAATATAATAAACTTATTACAAACGATGAAGAACTAAAGCAATTCGTTCTTTTGGCTGTAAAAAATTTCATACAAAAGTACCCTAATACAAAGAAAGCCACGTTATTAGCATAAGTTATTTTTTTTTTATGTTTATAGATATATAATCTGTGCATGCATGTCCTTTTTGGAAATTAATAAAAAAACAATCAAAAACACCTTTTTATATTTTTCATTTGCTGGTAGCGACCCCTAAATATTACTTAAAAAATGTGAAAAAAATATATACATTAGTTTTTTGTGCCTTAGAACAGAATAAAAGAGTGACGCAATTCAAATTAAAAAAAAACTTTTTTTGGCCCAAATAAGAATCACCCTAACGCCGAGCCTTCGGTGTGAGTTCGATTCCCACCCAAGACATGTATTTGTGTTTGGAAGCATATAGCCGTGTATTATAGTATTTATCACTGTAGTTAGTTCTTTACTCTTTCTGCTCATTCATCCCATATATTCATATCCAGATCCGAAATTTCATATTCATAGCAGCCAAGTTTAGTGAAATCCAGGCTAGGTTTTACTAAACTTGGCTTAAACCATCTCATCATATCATCTCATATACCCAGGATTTAAAAAAAAGTCGGACGTATTCTCACTAACACTATTGCGGAGTTGTACAGACCTACCTCTACCTCGGCTCTACTATTTCCAATACAGGAGGCTGTGACGATGAGATCGGAAGACGATGTTCAATTACAAGATCGGCAGTAGAAAGACTGGGAAGAAGGATAACCAAGGAAACAAAGGTTTGACTAATTAATGCGATGCCTTGTCTTTCCAATCTTTCTCTATGGTGGCGCTGAAACTTGGTCCTTAAGACTGCAAAATCCGCTGGAAAATCGACGCACTGGAGAAGTGTTGTTGGAGACGCCTCCTGAAAATTCGGTGGACGGCCTTTCGTACCAATAACTCGATCCGCAAGGAGCTTCGAATAACAGATAGGCTTTCGTCGACTGTGCAGCTACGAATTCTCAAGTTCTTTGGTCACATCCCCAGAAACGAACACTCGATGGAGAGAATTGTTGTCCAGGGTCAGTGAAGGCAAACGATCTCGTGGCCGATCACCCACTCGTTGGACTGATCTTATCAGGACGGTAACCCAATCTGCCATGGTACAGTGTACTCGTAGCGCTACGAACCGCCAACAATGGAGAAGCATTGCAAAAGTAGTAATCCTAGTCAAGGAGAACATTGGCGTCGAATAACCTCCATATACACCATCTTTTGCAACCACGACCACTCTGACAAGAGTGTCCGACTAAGAAGAAGATTCTCACTAACAAAAAACTGTGTCCATAGAGTTGGCCACCTCTCACGCAGTGAGAACACGTCCGCCTTTTTTTACGTACATGCAATTGCATATACCTACCTAATAACCCCCTTATTAGGTATATGCAATTGTATGTACTATATAGACTCTTTATATATCTTACTGATGCAAACACTAACTTGTTCAATAATAACAAAACCGTTTTGGTTATTACATAAGAGTCGTTCGTTTGTTTGCTGGTGATTCTAAGAACAATTAATTATAATAAGTATATAGCTACCTGCAGAGTGTTATAGTAATCGTGGGTACTGATTTATAATCATTCCATAGAAGTTATTTAATTATGTCTAGTTATGTAATAAGGTATACGAATTAATCGATTGAGTAAAACCTGTCGCGATCAAAAAATAAGATCTAATGAAGGTTGCGAAATAAATGTGATTTTTCTGATAAACTAATTGTTTTTATTGGTTTAAACTACTTACTACAGAGACGTGGTCCGTACTCATTTTAGATTATATTTTACAAATTATATGCTTTTAAATTATCACAATTTGGACATCTTGACCCGTGCAATAAATAAATTATTCTAATACATTTATATTCATTACATTTACATATATTTATACTGTGTTAATTTATACTATCTAGGATACATATTATTAGCTTTTATGTGTTAATTACAATACCTATTTACACTACATATTACTAGTGTTATTATTTTAAAAATAAAAAGTTTTTTATGGTGACTGTTATTTGTGTTGTTATTCGATTACAGATACCGGACAGGTGAGACTAAATAAAAGCTTGTAAAATACTGACAGTTTCTAACCCGCACGGAATGTAGCCATTATCACACGCCGGTCTATAAACTAAGATTATGAAAAAAAAAACATCTAATCTGTTGCTGCCATAGAATAAGGACAATATCCAATTTCTTTGGTTGTTGCGTGAAATAACAAGCCATGGATAAGCCAACAAACTCATTTGACAGGCCAGTTGGCGTAGGTGGTTAAGTTTCCACCTATTATGCCGCAGGTCATAGGTTCGATTCCCACCCAGGCCCCCTAAAAAGGAAGCTAAGCAATATTGCTAACGCAATTCATTTTATCGAATTTAAAGCAGATCTTATGCAATCTATGCAATTCATCCATTCCAAATCTTTTAATGAATTGAATTGTATATAATGAGTACCTAACTATTTTACCAAAAAATATTGGAATCACTTAGGATCCGACGAGAATTCGAAAAAAATAATTGCGTACCAATATTGCTTTAGCTTCCTTTTTAGCCCCCCAGGATATGCATTTGTGTGCATAAGCTTTTCTGGATGTCCTGAGTCTGAGTGTAATTATATTTAACAACCACAATCTCCCCATAGTCAGGAATTAAGGTGCATACAAATTCTAGAAGTATCTGGCTCAAGTGAATCTGTCAGAACATACCGATAGGTGCTTAGCGACGGCTTCTCAACTTGAGAGTGGGTGAACTCTGAGGCAGCCAAATAGGTAGGTGCTTCAAAGGTTTCCTCACTATGGTTTCCTTCACCAAGAGTTCATGTTCATTGTAGGATTATAGGATTTTCTTTTTAAATCGATCCTGTTTTGGTGGAGAAAACCGGGGATTACGAAGTATAATTTAAATAGGTATAATCAGTCCAAGCCGTAGTTGTCTCTATCGCCCTAGGGCGGGATACCTCGGGCACAGCGCGACAGCAATAGATATGTTAAAAACCTATTTTTCAAATTTCTTGCAGCCGTCCATTCCTCTCCTCTGAACTGCTTGTTCTACGAATAAATAAAACGGTCTATACCTACAGAAAAACAAGGTATATAATATGGTCTAACTTGAAACAACAAAGGTTTATGAAAAGAAAATTCCACACTTGAGTTGAAACTAAGGGTAAGGTCACACCGTGACGCGAGTCACTTGTCACGAATTCTCTCACTGAATTGTGAACCTTTTCGTGTAGTCAATAAAGTTCTATATTTTATTGCTATCTAAGCTTGCCGCGTCGCGTCTCGGTGTGAACTGACCCGATAGAAACAAAAGTCCGGCGGTGACACCATGGGCTGTTTCTCAACAAATAAATGAAATAATGTATCTGAAGTAACTGATATAAAAATCTTCAGTAATATTTCAAGTATCTTCCCCTTTCAATATTTATTGAATCTCTCTCTTCTAGTCTTCTGTATCTAGTACTTTCTCATTTAGAGGTGTATCATGTACTTATAAACGTATACTACTAGTATTATTATAAATGTGAAAGTATTTTTGTTGGCTTGTCCTTCTTTCACGCAGCATCGGATCGACGTCATTTTTTAAGGTTCCGTAGCCAAATGGCAATAAACGGAACCCTTATAGATTCGTCATGTCTGTCTGTCTGTCTGTCTGTCTGTCTGTCTGTCTGTCTGTCTGTCTGTCTGTCTGTCTGTCTGTCTGTCTGTCTGTCTGTCTGTCTGTCTGTCTGTCTGTCTGTCTGTCTGTCTGTCTGTCTGTCTGTCTGTCTGTCTGTCTGTCTGTCTGTCTGTCTGTCTGTCTGTCTGTCTGTCTGTCTGTCTGTCTGTCTGTCTGTCTGTCTGTCTGTCTGTCCGTCTGTCCGTCCGTATGTCACAGCCATTTATTTCCGAAACTATAAGAACTATAATGTTGAAAAATGTTGAGACCGCATTAAGATTTTCACACAAAAATAAAAAAAAACAATAAATTTTGGGGGTTCCCCATACTTAGAACTGAAACTCAAATTTTTTTTTTTCATCAAACCCATAAGTGTGGGATGTCTATGGATAGGTCTCGAAAAATGATATTGAGGTTTCTAATATAATTTTTTTCTAAACTGAATAGTTTGCGCGAGAGACGCTTCCAAAGTGGTAAAATGTGTGTCCCCCCCCCCTGTAACTTCTAAAATAAGAGAATGATAAATCTATAAAAAATATATGATATACATTACGGTGCAAACTTCCACCGAAAATTGGTTTGAACGAGATCTAGTAAGTAGTTTTTTTTTAATACGTCATAAATTGAAATTAATATCAAATACTCAGGTCTATACCACAGTCTATACTACCATTTACTTATATACCTACAGGTTTGTACGGAACCCTCGGTGCGCGAGTCTGACTCGCACTTGGCCGGTTTTATTTACATAGAGATGCAAATGCCGTGGTTTTCACAATGTAGTACAGCATGGGGTTCTTCAAACAAGGATTGCAGAGATTTTGGCAGTAATCCGCGTGATACCCCAGGTGTTGTAAGCGTTCAAAGGCCACAGTAACCGTTTACCACCAGTCGGGTCGTGTGCCCGATATATGCAACTTTTTTACCCGAACTATTATGGCCCGTGTGAGTCTAATTGTGTTTCAAACCGCGAACCTGCTGTAAGTCGCTCGTCGGAAAGCGGCGCGCGCGCATCTACCCGTCCCGGTTGGCGGCTTTTCTGCGAGCACAAAGGCGTCCACAGTGCGTTTTCGGAGGCTTGTAGCTGTGACAATGAACGAGGCGTAGACACTTGTACCACACTTGTACGGTATATTGTTACCGTATCAGATACATTACATGATGTGACTGCCCAGCTTTAGAATCGAGGACTTTGTTGGCTTTACGTTGTAACTATTTAGTAATCTGTGGCTTTACTTTATTCATACAGTCAGCGTTCAAGGGAAAACTCAATAGTTGCCGTTTGATTACGTAAATTAGATTTCTGATTTTTGATTAGGTACCGAGGTTGCTTTGGAAGAGTTCTAGCACGTTGTATCTACAATGAGAGGTGGAAGTAAGGTGAATGATATGAATACCTCATGTTTAGAATGTGCATCAGCTGTGATGTCACCGCAAGCATACCGTAGACCTAAACACACAATACACCTTTTAGCGTATTCGGTATGGAACTCGCTATTTTTAGCCTTTGAGATTTGTAATAAATCTTAAAGGGTTCTTTATTTAATCAGCCTGCAGGTATACAAAACTCTGAGCCCTTTTGGAGCTAAAACTTTAGCTCTACGTTTTATGTTCTAGTTGAATAAACAGCTTCATTCGGTTTCTCTTACCCCTTTCGAACAAATCATAACTTATCTTGCTATGACGCAAGACGTAACTTTTACGAAGTTTTTTTTTTTTTTTTTTTTTTATACCACTTAGGTGGCAAACAAGCATACGGCCCGCCTGATGGTAAGCGGTTACCGTAGCCTATGGACGCTTGCAACACCAGGGGTATCACGCGCGCGTTGCCGACCCTGCAGAAATCTCTTCACACCCCTTTTGAAGAACCCCATGCTGTACTCCATTGGGAAAACCACGGCGGGGAGCTCATTCCACAGTCTGAGCGTCCGCGGAAGGAAGCTCCTTTGAGCCCGCACAGTACGAAACAATTCAGGTTTCAATATGTGAGGATGGACTCCCCGTCGATGGCGAGAGTTGCGATGGTAGAAAGTAGCCGTGGGCATCATCTTAAACAATTCTTCAGAACACCGTCCGTTGTACAAGCGGTAGAACACACATAAGGAGGCAAAGTCTCTCCTCAGACTGAGGGGCTCTAAACCGCTTGTGAGCTCGGGATCGTCGACAATTCTGATGGCACGTCGTTGAACCGAGTCTAAAGGATCAAGCTGGTATCCAGGTGCCCCCGCCCATAGATGACAGCAGTACTCCATATGAGGCCGGACTTGCGACTTGTAAAGTTGCAGCCTTTGCCCCGATGTGAAGTACTGCCTCGCTCTGTTGAGCACTCCGAGCTTTTTGGATGCCAGCTTAACCTTGTCTTCTAAGTGACTTCGGAACAAAACGTCGCTAGAAATGTCGACGCCAAGGATCCCGATGCTTTTGCTGATGTTCAGGGACGTGTTCTGGAACTGTGGAGCCACAGCAAATGGGGTTTTCTTAGCGGTGAACGCGCAGGCTTGAGTCTTAGTGGGGTTGAAATGGACTAGGTTTAGTCTGCCCCAATCGGAGACACTAGTTAGTGTACTCTCGATTTCAGACAACAGCCGTTCGCGGCTTTCCTCCACCTCGGAACGAGGGATATTAGCACGGCCCGTGTAATAAGCGTCCCCTGTACTGTCGTCTGCATAACAATTAACGCCGTCAATAGACAGCATATCATTGATATGCAGTAGGAACAGTGTTGGGGACAGCACAGAGCCTTGCGGGACGCCGGCATTTATGTCCATGCTGTCGGAGCAGCTACCGTCAACGACGGCTCTTATGCATCTGCTGGACAGAAAGCTGGCAACCCATTTGCATAATCCCTCGGGAAGCCCGTATGCTGGTAACTTCGTTAGAAGACCCCGGTGCCAGACCCGATCGAACGCCTTCGCCACATCTAGGCTTACTGCCAATGCCTCACCTTGACTCTCGATGGCGAGTGACCAACGGTGCGTGAGATAAACAAGGTCACCAGCTGAGCGACTGTGGCGAAAGCCATATTGTCGGTCGCTCAACAAATCGTGATCCTCCAGGTATCTCAAAAGCTGCGTGTTGATCACTCGCTCCATGACTTTGGAGAGAAGGGAGGTGATGGCGATAGGCCTGTAATTCGTCGGGTCTGATCTGTCACCCTTTTTGGGCACTGGGTGCACATGGGCAGTCTTCCACGAAGACGGGACTTCCTTTTTGGTGTAGGAAAGCGCGAAAAGGCGCGTTAGTACTGGACACAATTCAGGAGCACACCGCGAAGTTAATAAAAAGGGCTCTTCAGAACCTTAGCCTAGCCACGAATTGTAAAGATTTTCTACAAACACTTCATAGATTGTAGCTTTGAGTAACCTCCTTATAGTTTTCCAATGGGTGATTATAATTGTTAGTCTGTTATTATTTCTATTTCAACTAACTTATTATAAACAAACTCCAAACTATTAGTTTTTTCGAAGGAGAATCACCCAATTTTATGTTTCACAAATCGAAAGATAATCCATACGACCATGATCTCATCTTACGAATTCCAGCTCAGAACAACAATTTTTGAATGCATCATTCATTATTGGTAAGTTAAAGCTGTCTATAAAAGTTGAGATTTATATATGTCGCAGCCAAATAACGTTCAATTAACAGCCTAGCCTTTTTACTAAACGGGCGCCGTTCAACTAACGACCCGAATAATATTCAGCCGTAGCGTCTTATGCAAGATTTAATAATTTTTTTGTTGTAAATTTAATGTTGGACTAAGGTCCATTCATACAATTTGGTATTTGCTTAGCGATGTTTGGGCATATCGATTAGGTAGGATGTATACTGCTACCCCCCACTTCGATACAAACCCATGGTTTCCGAGATATTACTTATGTAGTTATTGTATTAAATTAATAATCCTTTTCATTGTACACAAACATGGATCTAGCGCTCGCCGGCCGCAACTGCGGAAACGCTCGCTTCGCTGGCTCGGATCGCGCGCGGTTTTATCAAAGTTTTAACTTAACCTAACCAATCTATATCCTATTTAAATTACTAGGCCAGGCAAGTAGTTAAACGTTATCGATCCAATTCATTTGACTGTTTGATTGAATGGCTGAATATCATTCAGGACGCTGGTTGAACGGTGCCGTTTAGTAAAAAGGCTAGGCTGCCAATTGAATGGCTAATTATACTAGTTGACTGCGACATATCCTTTGTTTACTGTCAATATATTCTTGCATGTCATTTAATGAAGTAGGTATTCACAACAGTAAATGCAAACATGAATTAAGTTATACCTAACATAGTATGCGTGATTATTTGCACATGTGAAGTAATACATGAATTGATCCAAACGACCCAATAATGTTGCGTAGTCGCAGCGGAATAAAATCGAATTTCTTGATTTGAGTTTTGCAGATAGGTATTTAGTAGTTTAGTATGACAGTTTCATGCATCCAACCATTTTTGAGATATTTTCGTTCCAAAAACGTTAAAACAATAATTTAATTCAATCGTCTTATCAACTTGAAGTCGTTCCTGAATTCAATCGTTTTTTGTCAAAGACTTCGTATGGAAAAAAGTGACATTTGACAGAAAAACAGTTCAGTTTAGGTCATATTTTTCGCTACGCTAAAAAGACCAACGAAGCGTGAAAAAAGGGTAATAACAATCCTTATTCTTTGCGAGAGAGAAAGAGACGCATACAAAATTTTGAAGTGTGTCAAAAAAATCTAGTATAATAAGTATGAGTCCATAGCGCCCCGATAACTTTTGAGTGATTTCAGATTTTGATGAAAATAATTACGAGCGTGCAAATAAAACTAGAAAAGCGTATGTTAGACTTGTTCCGCGAGAAATTGTGACGCGCATAGAAAGAAATAACCCACAAAATATATACTTTTCACATCATTAAGCAAATAAAGGAGACAAAACAGGAAATTAAAAACCCAAAGATCATGTCAAAATTGAAAGTAATGTTGTGACAAGCCTCTGCGGGATCTGTAATGTGATTTTACGATGCGCTATCCAATGGATCAGCTTTTAAATTATTAATGATGATAAAAAGGCTTGTTTACGGAACTTTGTAAGTTAATCCGGGTTCGAGATATTTTTGGCACAGACATTGCTTGCTTATAATTCTTCTAGATAATCATCTGTATAGCGCAAGGCTGATATTTGAAGATAAGAAAAATAATTCCTCCTTCCGTGATAAGAAGAATAATTGCAATCTTGCAAATCAGTTATGACATTGAATGAGGATGTAAACAATAGCCCCCTTGAATCATAAAGCGCTATTTAACTAAACTGTTTAAATGGTCACGTAAATAATGTCACATTATTTGACAATGACAATACAGTGACTTTATTTACGTGACCCTTTAAACAGTATTAGTTAAATAACGTTTTAAAAGTTAGGGGGTTAGTATTTAAAAATTGTAGGCAAAGAGTACGGAGTAGTACGGTCCATTGTTACCGTAGTAATTTAATTAAAAAAAAATATGTAGACAACTTTTTGTAGCCATTTATTTTTATTTTACACTAGCTGTGCCCTGCGGTTTCGCCCGCGTTCCCGGGATAAAAATCCTATGTCCTTCTCCATACCATATCTTCAGGCCAAACATGATGATCCGTTGAGTAGTTGAGTCGTGAAGGGGTAACAAACAAGCAAACTCACTTTCGCATTTATAATATTAGTTAGGATTAAATGTGTCAGTCTTGTTATCCGTAAACTTTTTTTTTTTATTCAGTCGTCAAACAAGCTAACGGCCCACCTGGTGGTAAGCGGTTACCGTAGCCATATGGACGCTTGCAACACATGAGGCATCACGTTACAGACCCTTCCCGCCTCCGCAATGAGCTCTGCATGATCTCCTTACTCACGCGCAGGAACACAACTAAGATTTATTTGGCTGCGGTATTCTGTAAGGTGGAGGTACTTCCCCAGTCGAGCTGCTCTTTGAGTGATTTTTTTTAAATTACTTTAAAATTTACAGGTAATGCGGGCAAGACCACGGACGAAAACTAATTATTATAATAATAAATTTATTTCAGATATCATCCATATTATTTTGTTCGTAACAATCTGACGTATATGCTATTATATAATCTCTGATGTAACCTACGAAATTCAAAATAAAAATGTTATAAAAACGTTTCGTCTAAAAATACTTGCCGACGCGCGACGTATAAATAAAGCCAGATGCTATTTTTAGCACATTGTTATAGAAAATTTCGCAAATACTGCAGAAACTTTTTAAACATGTAACTTGAAAAGAAAGGTTTTGCATAACTTTTATAATGTTGAATGATTTGCCATTTCTTTTTACCGAGTGGCAATTTAGAACGGGTAGGTACCTATCTAAGTTCAAAAATTCAAAATTTTTAAATTTTTTATCCGGCCACTACGCTTCGCTTCATCATTTAAATGATGATGATATATTACGAATAGCAAAGGAGTGGAACCTTCCGGGGTCTGTGTTTCCCGACACCTATAACCTGGATGTATTCAAAGCCAGAGTGAATAGGCTTTTTCTGGGTAAGCGTGCTATATCCTAAGCCTCGTCATAACTCCTCATAGGGTTGGTCGATGGTCAATAGCAAGCCCATGTAACAATATTTAAAAAAATATCAGACTACCAATTTTTTTTTGTCGCATAACATATTTCTTCTGTTAAAGTCTCCAATAAAAGCATGCCGTATCCACAGATTACAGAATAATTCAGATGGAGCGCGCGGAACACGAAAGTGAAGCCAAAAAAGCAAATATAAATTGAAAAATCTGATACCTGGTATTCGTTTTCCAGTTTGTATTTGCATTATTTAACCACAGTTTATTAATAAAGAAGTGTTTTTTGTTACATAAAGTTTGTTAAACAAAGCAAATACACATTCAAAAGCGAATACCAGCTACGTGTTTTTCAATTTGTATTTGCTTTTTTGGCCTCACTCCCGTGTTCCGCTCGCTCCATCTGCCTTATTCTGTAATTTGTGGCCGTATCATTATCATAATAATCATTATCATGTTATATAACGTAATTATCAGTCGCAATGAGATACGCGAAGGTGAAGTACTTGGTAAACCGCAATTATTCTACAGGTTGATCCTGTTACACAATTATATTAATTACATATATACCTACATTATGTTTGTATTTGTATAGAAACTAAATTTAAGTCCTAGAATTTTGTATAACCTGCATTTTTATTATCAAAAACCAAATGGTTTTAATGGCAAAAGAAAGCTGTAAGAAGTGAACGCGCTTAGTATTATATTCTTCAAATATGGACATGTGCCCAAACTAAGTAGAGCTCGTACTATGGAAACCAGACAACTAGGTATACAACTTCTAACCACATACTTATTATAGATATATGACACCTAGACTCAGGACAAGCAGAAGTGTTCGTACACAAATTACTGTCCTGAATGAGAATCGAACCAAAAACTGGTGAAGTGAGAGGCAGGTAGGTAGATCATAACATCTACTCCAACCAGTCCATCAAAAATTAAAAAATAAAGGTAACTTATTAAAAAAAAAAAATTTAAAACATGCAATATACAAATTACGCAAAACAAGATAAAGACCGTTACATATGCAAGTGATTAAATTAATATTCCGGATGTAAAATAATAACCTCCGGACAGCCTTAAGATATAATTGATCATGAGTTCTATCTCACGTTTACCACCTAATCATTATCTTTTATCCGTCTGAAATAAAAACTGAATATTTAGTGCATTAGTGCAATTTAATTTTTTCAACCGGACGTCCTTTTATTTCTGTTCGTTGTTTTTGTGGGTTGATCGGTTGATAACAAGATCGACTGCTGTAAGCAAGTACCTTTTGTATCAATATACTACTAAGGTAGCATACGGCCCAGCTGATGGTAAGCGGTTACCGTAGCCTATTGACGCTTGCAACACGAGTGGCATCCATCGCACGATGCAGACTCTGCAAAAATCTCTTCATATCCTGCTTGAAGAACCCCATGCTGTACTCCATTGGGAAAACCACGGGAGCTCCACAACCTGAGAGTCCGCGGTAGGAAGCTCCTTTGAAACTGCACCATACGGGATCATTTTAGTTGCAATGTGATATGTTGTAATGTGAATAGAAGATGGAGTCTCGTCGATGGCGAAAGGATCTAGAAGATTGGTAATTCTGCCAGTAGCAACTATCATTTATAAAAAAATCCATCTAACAGAACTTCCATGGAAAGTCACTTGATTCCACGTAAATTTGATCGTTTTGGAATCTGAGACAGTAAGGTTACTGACCGTATTCTGTGAGTCAATGGAAGTGGGCGTATCTTATGACCATATCGAATGATTAAATATGATCAGATAGGGCACTGTTGTGGCAGTATTCATGCCCACGAGTAACTACCTTCTTGGAATTTTCTTATTGCTAGCACAGCTTGTGAAGAATGAAACATGTTATGCACTTTATAAACACTTATTTGATCTCAAAGTCATACTTTCTGAGGAAACTTATGAAGATTTAAGCTATGGAAGTTACACTTGATTCGAAAGTAAGAAACTCACTGAGAAGCGCTTGCATTCATCTCAATAACTTTTTTTTTTATATTTTTAAGTAAGCAAGGTCGGCATCGGTAAGGACAAAATCGTGTTACGGTGACCATTTACATCATATTATTCTTGTAACTAATTACAAGTACCTACTTCATTGCAAGATTAGTGGTTCCACTGTTCAATAATTATAAATAAGGACTCCAATATAAATCTCAAATAAAAAAACTGCAAATTTTATTCAAAATCATTTTTCAAATAAGCCATCGCAGGCACTTATGAAAAGTCTGACTAGTCTATTTATCTCTTGATTGGTCAGTACAAAATTAATAATACTTGAACTGCCCCTTCTGTACCAATGAAAGTATTATAATCATTGTACAGTGATTTGGCGGAACGGGCAAGCCTACCAGCGCGTGACCTTGGAGAGCATATTGCATTGTGTGCAGTGCGCATGCGTGAACCGTCCACTTCATGAGGGAAATTAAATGTAGACACACATTAAGAAATATAGTTAGTTGCTTAACTTTGTACGGAACTTCGAATGACGATGGCCTCGCATTTTCTATGCCTATGTTAGACCGCAATCTCACTGTGGTCAATGATGATGTAAGCACACAAAGCCTAGAAGGAACTGGCTCTCAAGTGCAGCAGCTATCCGACGGAACTCATCGATAGACAGTAAGGTGGGTGCTACAAAGTACCCTACAACCGCGCTCTGATTTGCTCAAGCTGATAGCTTAGTAGGATTCCAACCCGGGACCTTCATCTCGGCATCCGACGTTACTAGCCTTTTTTTTTTTTTTTTGGTGGGAGCGGCCAGGTTATGCCGGACTTTTGCCGGCTAAAACCCCACGGTGGTCACCACCTGCGCTACAGAGGGGGGCGGGCTCTCGTGCAGATCGCGTACCTGCTCGCTCCTCCACGCGCGGCGCTGTGATAGCCCGTCCCGGGGGAAGTGTGATACCTCCCCCCAGCACGCAGTGCTATCGCACGATGAGTCGTGACCACAACCACCCATCGTCCTCCTCGGGGCCGCTTCTGGGCGTAACACACACAACTTTCCCAAAGAAACATTTGTTTTTATTTACTTAGTACATGAGCCCTTAATATTTAGTACCTAACAAGAATATGAATACACCATCAGCTTTTATTTAATTTAGTTATTTATTATTTGTTTCATTGGGAAAGCTATTTGTTATCATGAGTACAATCATGTGTCTAAGTATCGTTTACTAATTACCAGTCACCCTATGCATGGGATTACAAAAAAAAAATACAAATTATGATAATAGTCGAGTTCCCTACATTGATAGTTCTTAAAATGATATGCTCTTACGCATAGCCGGCAGTTAAAAACTCATCAATTAAATCGGTAATAAAATCAATAGACGTTTATGATACGACGGAATATTCTTTGATGACCCGGTTATGTGTTATTTAGAAACTGAGTACCTACCTAACTGAATTGTCATGATAGATTAATTATTGAGTAGGTTTTTTTTTATACCACTAAGGTGGCAAACAAGCATACGGACCGCCTGATGGTAAGCAGTTACCGTAGCCTATGGACACTTGCAACACCAGGGGAGTCACTCGCGCGTTGCCGATCCTAAAAGTAGTGTTCGGTTTTAGGGTTCCTTACCAAAAGGGTGCCAACGGGACTCTATACCTAAGCATTTGCTGTCCGTCCGTCCGTCCATCCGTCTGTCCGTCCGTCCGTCCATCCGTCTGTCCGTCCGTCCGTCCATCCGTCTGTCCGTCCGTCCGTCCATCCGTCTGTCCGTCCATCCGTCTGTCTGTTTGTCAGTCGGCTGTATCTCATGAACCGTAATAGGTAGACTGTTGAAATTCAAACAAAGGAGATGTTCAGTAGTCCAGAACTCCATACAAAACTGAAAACTCTTTTATCAATCTCCTAATTTTTCGCATCAAATTGGTTAGACTGTTGCTAAGTCGATAAGTGATATTTTTACATCTCACTGATTTAGAACTGTTTCGGTTATTTATCTGTCAACAGTGTCACCATGGCGCGCAAAAAGGTACGAATGACGACTTTAAAATGCGCTCAGGGACACAACCCGTGGTAAATTATTAAGATCTATACGTTTTCGCGCGAATGACGCATGGTACGTCCGGTACTAACGAAAACATTGACGTGTGACTGATTAATTTGTAACTGAAATACTAATGCTTTGTGATAGTACAGGTTATACTTCGTTTTATGTAATACTGCTCTCTTTAATTCGCCATCACAAAATCCCAACCATCGGCGGATTACTTTGGACGGCGGATTATAATATGCAGGAATAACAATTGATGATGATGATTAGCACTGCTCTCAGCCAGTACGACGACCGACCCATGTCCTATACAACCATTCAAGCATCAACCACCATGTAACTAACTAATGACTGGTACCTGAATAGTTGTATCGGATTAACCATGGTAAAACCGAGGAGTGCGTGGTATATAGGAGTGACACGCTCTGGGTTGGGAGAGGACGGCCAGCCAACCGCAGCCAGCTGACCACAATCGACCGACTGTTCAGCCAATATTGGAAAGTGGTAAAAAATCGGAATAAGTAGAAGATTATTTTATTGTATTTAAAAATCGACCAGAATGTTATAATAAGGTGCTCCAGGTTCGATGTTTTTTTTTGTAATTTGGCTTATTTTTTGGCAGAATATATCTTCTTAATAACTTGATCACACATATACGTAAAGTGTCTGATAAGACCAATTTTGACTTGCAAAAAGCGGCTGATTAATTTTCGATAGTCGAGCGGCATCGGCGTCGTGAGAGAGTAGGTGTACCAAAGGTACCAAAGATATAGTATATCTTTATCTGTGGTAGGTACTGTACCTAACACTAGTCATTTAGAAGTGTTTGTAGTAGGCATAGTTTATGTTCATAGTTTTGAAGATTCTAATTCAACAATCGAATCAGCCTATAACTCATCGTGCTCACACAACCTAGAAAGGTCTGTCAGGTTTAGCTGCCAAATTAATCGTAGGTGCTTATCCATAGAGATATGGATGACAAATCATAGATGAGGCATGATGGCACAACAATAGCAAGTGCCAAAAAGGTAAGCCCCCTCATGATACATGAGTAGAAAAATGAGCCAGCAAATTGGCAAGAAACTATTTTAATGAACTAGTAGGAGGTCATAGACTCATAGTACTCAGATATTTATATACAGATCTAAATAAGGCAGCAGACAGTGATACATCACAAAACAGATTGTACTGCTCTTCATATTAATAAGTAGTCTAAATAATAAAAAGTATCCTATGTCCTTCTCCATACCATAGGCTATCTGCATGCCAAATTACATGATGATCCGTTGAGTAGTTGAGGCGTAACAAATAAACAAACTCACTATCGCATATATATTAAAATATATATGTAGTTAGGAAGTTAGGATTAGGCAAATAGAGTTGGTTAAATAGGCAAAGATAATAAGAAAAAAAAAAGCCGGCCAAGTGCGAGTCAGACTCGCGCACCGAGGGTTCCGTACAAACCTGTAGGTATATAAGTAAATGGTAGTATAGACCTGAGTATTTGATATGAATTTCAATTTATGACGTATTAAAAAAAAACTACTTACTAGATCTCGTTCAAACCAATTTTCGGTGGAAGTTTGCATCGTAATGTATATCATATATTTTTTATAGATTTATCATTCTCTTATTTTAGAAGTTACAGGGGGGGGACACACATTTTACCACTTTGGAAGATTCTCTCGCGCAAACTATTCAGTTTAGAAAAAAATTATATTAGAAACCTCAATATCATTTTTGAAGACCTATCCATAGACACCCCACACTTATGGGTTATATTAAAAAAAAAATGAGTTTCAGTTCTAAGTATGGGGACCCCTAAATTTTATTGTTTTTTTTCTATGTTTGTGTGAAAATCTTAATGCGGTTCACAGAATACATCTACTTACCAAGTTTCAACATTATAGTTCTTATAGATTCGGAAAAAAGTGGCTGTGACATACGGACGGACAGACAGACAGACAGACATGACGAATCTATAAGGGTTCCGTTTTTTGCCATTTGGCTACGGAACCCTAAAAAGTGGCCTAAACTCTATTTCAAGCAGTTTTCCGCATTGACTGACCCGACCCTAACGAAATGCAGCCAAATAAATAGAATTTTTAACACACTTGCTCGTAAAGTGACATTTATTGCACCGTTTTTAGTATCTTAATGCAGCTTATTACGCACTAGTGCTTTTTAATTTACATTACCGCACAGTTTTATGATAAGTATAATCTACCTCATAGCAAGTGATATGTATGTGTTTAAACGGGTAAAACAGTTTAAAAGAGCGCATTCAAAAAAAGAACTTGCACGCCATATTTGTTAACGTTGTCATTGTGGTTGATTATTATAAAAAAATACAAGTCTGTTTTTTTTCCTCACAAGTGTATTGAAAACGTCGTATGACACGCGTGTGCATTGATCATTACACTCTCGGGTTTCTTATCTTAGTACCGCCTCGAGTGTAATAACCAACTTTATAACTTTATATTATTTACATTTGCTATTCATCTATCTATACTAATATAATAAAGCGGAAGAGTTTTTATGTTTGTTTAAACTGGCTAATCTCTCTCGGATTCCAAAGATTGTTTCACTGACAGGAATCTATACCCCCTAGTATTAGAGGCTATTTTATCCCGGAAATGCGGGTGAAACCGCGGGGGACAGCTAGTCTACTATAATCTTTATTTGCGGGATTGAGAGATAAAGAGGTTTGTCAATAAACGATAGCTAGGTCTAACTTATGACCTAGGTGTGGCCCATTGTTGGATTATGGCGTCTTTTTACTACATGTGGCGTACGTCATAGGGCCATAAAGCGCACAAAGTTGGATCCCTGCCGATTAATGAGCAGGCGAAGACCATAGATGCATAGCGTACATGTAATGTGTGTTAATTGATGAGGGAAGTGTGATACCAGCGAGCCATAGTCCTCCTTGGGGTCGCTTCTGATTGCCCCGCCCTGATTGCCCACGACCCCAAAGGCCCCGTTTAGTCGCCTTTTACGACAGGCAGGGAAACACCGTAGCTGTTATTCTAAGCCCCAGTTAGAGGGTAGGAGGGCCGCCATGAGGCACGGCTGCGCCACGGCGTCGTCGTCTCTGACCGGGATCGACCCTCTCCTGATCCCGCTCAGCAGCCTCCTAATGGACCATTACGGTCTCACAGAAGGAGGCTACTGCTGACAAGGAGAGATTCCTCCCGATCAGGCCGACCAGGATCCGCCGCTAGTATTCCCACGCATCTGTGTGAGTCTGTAGGTGAGTTATTTTGTTTCCTTTTATTACTTTAAATAAAGTAGACGAGGAAGGGTTTTCAGAAAAAGTAACCCCTAAACGGGTAAAAGAGGGGATTACAGGAAAAAATATTTATTTGGCTTAGCAACCATCTTCACTCTTAATCCATAACCGACGAAAGATTTAAGTTCTTTGAAACACTTCCCGACCTTCAGAGATCAACAGGTCTCTTGAAGATTAAGGAAATCATAAATTTATTATTATTTTGTACACTTGCCAATATATTTTCGTATAAAAAGGGGAGTAAATGTAATTTTATATTGACGACTAATAGGTACGCGTGTGTTGGCAGGCATTCAACGTTGGTGCCATGCGATAATAAATCTTGTTGGGTTGTAATAGAGATGATGATGATATTAATGCTTTTTAGGCTTCCCTACGAAAAGGGTACTTATGCATTGTTAAGCCTCCGCTGTCCATCAATCCGTCCGTCTGTCCATCTGTCTGTCTGTCAGTGAGCTGTTGAACCGTTAGATAAAGAGTTGACATTATCACAGAATGTCTATTGCCGCTATGACAACAAACCCCATACAAGGGAGGTCTTCGTGTGCGAGACTCGCATTTGGCCGGTTTTTTACTTACGCTTGTTCTTTACCACAATATGAACGTGGTAAGAAATAATGTGGCTGGAGGTGGTAAGCTAATAATAATGCTGCTTAAGTCAAGTATTTTAAGTTTATTGTAACCTGCCATTTTGTATGAAATACCTACTATGGAGAGTCTCAAAACATATAGAGATGCCCGCGGTTTCACCCGAGTACGTTTTTTTGCGCGGAACGCTTACTTCTCTTTCTAACCTAAAAGTAGCCTACGTTACTCCTTAACACCAGCTATCTGCCAGTGAAAATCCCGTCAAAATCGGTCCAGTTGTTTCGGATGACGCCGGAACAAACATTAAGAAAAAAAATTTTTTTTTTTCATATTCATAGTAAAACCTGTTTTATTGAAAAAATCCTTCAGTTTTATTTATTTGATTGTATCGATATAGGTACAATCAGGTACATGTGTACTAACGTTGATAAACCAAGAAAACAGACTTAAAACAGTACATAGTAGCAAGAAACACCTTTAGCTTATTTACAATAATTTCTTAGTGGGTTTTCCCTAGCATATTTTACGCGTAATTTGTCCCTTATCAGCCATTCGAGCCTTTTAATAATTAATAACAATGATTCACACATTATTCCCGCAACTTATTGTTATTTTAGAAAATAAGTCCTTTTTTAATACGTCCCGGGCATTACCCAGATATGGCATACGTAATGCATGCACTTATTCACTTAGTAGGTACATTTAGGTAGGTAGGAGTGTCCCAGTATATTTTATTACCCATTTATTATTAACATGTTATCAATTAACTGGTATAATCGTTAAGCTAATTGGAGGGAACCTAGGCGGCCTGAAAACTCCAACAGTAGGTTGACCACTAGCCTAACCTCCGCGGATCCGCAGTGGGCATGCGTAGTGGAGTGCCTGCCCATTACCTTTCACCACTATGTGTGAAAGGAGGCCTGAGCTCAGCAGTGGGACATTGTAGGCTGATGATGATGTACATGACGCCTACAATCTAGGAACTCTCAAGGCCAGAGTGAATAGGTTTCTTCTGGGTAAGCGTGTTTTATCTTAGGCTTCGTCATCGCCCCTTATGGGCGGGTCAGTGGCCAAACGCAAGCCCATTTAATATAAAAATAAAAAAATAAAAAAAACACATTATACAAAAATGTAGAGAGTAGGTACAATTTATTTCAGTTAGGCATGTTTCAGCCAAAAAGACCTTTGCCGGCGGACATCGACCTTAACTATATCCACGGATATAAATCTAAATAGATGACGCGAGTGTATGTACTTCGCATGCCAAAAGGGAGAGCAATGCTCTTCTTTTGACGCTACTTCACGCGGACGGGAAACTCGTATAAAGGATGATTTATGCAAGGCCATGCCGGGCACGAGCCGTGTCCGAGTTGGTTGAACCGTGTATGGATTTGCACGCACCAGGGTTCGGCCGACCCTCGTTCGCCGCACGGTGTAAACAGCTTCATATAATGTTTGTGAAGTTTTGAATCCGTACGAGGTGCGGACGAGGCATGTCCACCAGAGATGTGTAGAGAGAGATGGTGAGGTGTTTTAGCTGACAAATAGGATCGCTTTAGCTTTAATGCCAGCCTAACTAAAGCGCGCTTGTAACATCATGGTAGGTAGAAAAAAAGTGGCACGCTTCGTTTTCATACGGATGGAGCGAACGCTTCTTTTTAGATTTATGACTGTGACTGTACCTAATATTTATTTATGTATCTAAATGTAACTTATATTTTGTCAATTTCCTTTTCCATTTAATCATTTAATATTTATGAAAGTACAGGAGTGGTACAGGATGGGTATATATTTCAAGGAAATAATAAATAATTCCTTATTAACATTTCTAGAAAACGAACGTTGATGTGTTTTTATTAAATACTCAACAGAGCTATTTATATCTAAAGGAAAATTCTAGTAGTAAAATGTTATGGTGCGTCCATGCTCGACGAACCGAGCACGAGTCGAGCCACGAACGAGCACACTGCGAGCACGATTCGCGTAGCATGGACGGGCTTGCGAGCCTCGAACGAGCGCGATAGTCAGTTTTTTCACGAAAAAAGGGATTCGCATCGTGCTCGTTGTAGGCTCGTTGTAGGTTCCTTCGTAGCTCTGCTCGTGCTTGATTCGCGAAGAATGGTACTTCCTTATTATTTTGCTACGCATAAGAGTTTTGTCCTTATTCCAAACCTAATAAATAAGTAAGGTTAATTTTATGATAGGTAGAGCGTAGCGCTCTTATTCGTTCAAAGAGCAGCTCGGCTGGGGATGTACCTCCACCTTAAAAAATACCGCAGCCAAATAACTCTATGTTGTGTTCCTGCGCGTGAGAAAAGAGCTCATTGGGAGGAGGAAAGGTCGGTAACGCGCGTTGTAAGCGGCTACGGTAACCGCTTGCCTTCAGACGGGCGTTTTAAATGCGTTACCATATAGGCGATGATAGCTCAGTGGTAGTGACGTCGGATACCGAGACGAAGGTTCCGGGTTCGAATCTTACGATGAGCTTAAGCTTTCGGTGAAGGAAAACATCGAGAGGAAACCATAGCACGGTGTTAGGGTACTTTTTAATACCCATCTGGCTGGCTACCACCCTCAAATTGAAAGTCTGTCGCCAAGCACCTATCGGTGTGTTCCGACAGCTGCACTTGAGAGCCAGTTCCTTGTAGGCTTTGTGTACTTACCACTTTTGGCCACATCATCACTTATACGGTGAGATTATGGTCAAAACACAGGCCTATACAAACTAATAGAAAAAACAAGCTATTCAACCGATTGTAGTTAAACTTTCGTGAGTTGCGCAGGCTGGGTATGGTAAGGTATCAGACATTAAATAATTGGACTGTTTAAAAAAACTTAAACCGACTTCAAAGTACACTAAGAAGTAATCAAATCCTAATCTGATGACAATGGGACTAAACGGGAAGTGTACCTTTCCAGACAAAAAAATAATTTTCCAAATCGGTTCATAAATGACGGAGTTATGAGGTAACAAACATAAAAAAAATAAAAAAATAAACATACAACCGAATTGAGAACCTCCTCCTTTTTTTGAAGTCGGTTAAAAAGAGGCCTAGCATTAAATAAAATGTTCATTATTGTTGCCAAGCGCGCACATACGTGGCAACAAGGCGTGTTGCTATGGCAATCAACCCGCTTGGCGCCCGCGTTTATCACAGGCGTCAGGCAGTTAGGTACCTAGTACCTACCTACAGTGTACAATTACGCCAACATTAAAGGATGAACACGATACTTCATTAAACAACCTTGGACCCAGTCCAAAGTCCGTGGGAACTTTATTATTAATTAGGGAGAAGGTAATTGGAATTTATTTTTCTTTCTACGCGGTAATTTTGAAAGTAAGAACTAATACCTTTTTTTATACGACGAATTCGGTAAACGAGCGTAGGGCCCGCCTGATGGTACACACACAACACACGGGGCCTCCCTCACGCGTTACCGATCCTTCCCCCTCCCCAATGAGCTCTGGTGACCTTACTCACGGGCAGGAACACAACATAAAGGATCATGGCAAGATTTGTACAAAAAAATAAAGATTTTTAGAGACGTTACAATGAAGTTATAATTGATCCTTGGTGCCTAAGGAATAACTTGTGCCATTTAAAATATTTTTAGAACCCCGGGATAAAATTCGAATTTCTATGGCATGCCGGCGAATCGCGACTATTCGCGACCAAACCCGTTATGGTGTTGTTCTGTTTTGCGGGGTTTATAAAATATTTCATGTATATTAATATGTTGCTGGTAATGTAATCTCAACATTGGAAGTGATTCAAAACCCTCTAAAATGTTTTATTTTTTTGTACAAATCAATGTATGGATCTCGCCATGATTCTTTATTTGGCTGCGGTATTCTGTAAGGTGGAGGTACAGTAGAGCTGTTCTTTGAGCAATAAACGGTACGTTCTACCTCTCTTCTATATTGATTATATCATTGTAGTACCCACCTGACTGGATACCACCTGCATGTTGAAAATCTGTCGTCAACGGCGAGCCGACGGGCCATGTTGTGGTTAAGATTCCACCCATCACGCCGCAGGTGTAGGCTCTAATTCCACTCAGGACATGCATTTGTGTTCATGAACATGTCTGCAAGTCTGGCGTAATTTACAAACAAACAAAAAATAATACTGTCACTTATATCAGTTATCTGGTTTCCATAGTTCAGTTTTGGAATGACCGTGTGTGAGAAATGTCCCAGGATATTTCTGTCAACATGAGCTTGCCTTGACTTAAAATTGCTATAGACAAGAAAATGCCACTGATATTTATGATAATTGGACTGTTTTACAAAAAACTTAAACCGACTTCAAAGTACACTAAGAAGTAATCAAATCCTGATCTGATGACAATGGGACCAAACGGGAAGTGTACCCTTCCAGACAAAAAAAGAATTTTCCAAATCGGTTCATAAATGACGGAGTTATGACGTAACAAACATAAAAAAAAAAAACAACCGAATTGAGAACCTCCTCCTTTTTTTGAAGTCGGTTAAAAATAAATGATACCGGAATCCGTTAGGCTATAACAGGATATTAAATGGAAACAATGCGTCGTTATAACACATATCAGCCTCAAGGTAGTTGTCTAGACGAGACATGTCCGAACGCCGTTAGGAAACTACAATAAGTAAGTATATTTATAAGATATAGTCACGCGATTATTGGTGATAATAACAGTGATAGTCATTGTCTTAGTAAAACCTATTAACTTAACCTTAAATAATCTGAACGTTGTGTCCCTGCGTGTGAGCACAGTGTGAGTAAGGTGACCAGAGTTCGGAGAGGAGGGAAGAGTCGGTAACGCGTGAGTGGGTCCTGTGCCTTGCCTTGTCACAGCTACGCTAACTGCTTAGTTTAGTTTATAATATTTAATTGCTTTATGCAGTTACCGAGGATCTAAATCGTTCCTATGCTGAAAAATCTTGTATCTAAAGTATGATCTGAGAAGTTTCTTAGTTTTCTATTTAAAAACTAAATCCGTCAAAGTTTGCCCGTGGAAATTCCCTAAGCACCCTGATTCTATTGAAATTCAGAGAAACCCACACAATTAGGACATGAGATACGATCGGATTATCTAGTCAGACTGGCTTTAGATTAGAGCCTAGAAGTCTGAGGTTATGAGTAATAACAAACACTGACCAATGTCCGAGTCGACGCAAAATGCGACGAATTCTCACAATACTACTAATACACGCTTTTATTATTGGAAGCAAACGTTTTTCCTTAAGGTTTTCAAGAGATTTTCCTTCCATATCATTGTAGTATTTGAAATAATATAAAGAAAGTAACAATTCGTGCCGAAACCATAAGTTTTAGAGCTAGTGCCGCAGATACTTTGTCACCTTATCTATTTTCTTTGGAATGGAATGAAAAATCATGATCATTTCCACGAATATTTTTTAACTGCCGGTTTCACGAGAGTAAGTCTCGTTTCATAACTTTTTGCAGTCTTATCGAAGTAACATCAAACGTAATCCTTTACGAAGTCCTGGCTACTGATTTTACTCAACTAAAAGTTGTTCGCATTTATGAGTAGGTACTTTACGTGGTTTCATTTATTGTCGAATCCACCATAGTCTTTGGTTGAGTTGTTCCCTAGACCCGGTAGGTACTCTTGGTTTATAGTGGTTAACGGTAGCGTTTTAGTGGTCATCGTCAGCGATTCATTGAATTAGTGTGTTGTGGAGCTGCTTAGATACATCCTTCATTGATATTTGAATCCACAAGTGCAACTATAGTTCGAATATATAAATCGGCAGTTAGATAACAATTATAAATTAAGAACTAAACGGTAAAAAAGGAACCTACGTATACGTTATGATACTCTGGTAGCTATTTAGTGATAAAAAACCGTAATTTCATCATCATGTGTGAGGACAATCTACTTTATTTGCTTTATATTTAGAACATTATTAAACGATGAAATATTTAGAAATAGCCTCTTTATTTACTTCATATCTGACTTAGGTGTTTATTTACAACAAATATGTACAAATTACAATCTGTATATAGAAAATTTCCTCAAGTCTACCGCCGGTAAGGTTCCCAGAAGGCTGGCAGCGTTTCCTCTTTGGATAGCGAAGCCGATGCGTTGGCGGAAAAAGCTCCCCGCCCGTGGGTGGATGACAAAGTGCGAGCAAAACTTCGAGCTTTGGACCCCCACGGTGCCATGGTCTCGACCGCAAAAGGCATAAAAATATTATTTGGTCCAATCGATGTTTATTGCTTGAATTTTGAATTTTCCGCACTGGCCAAACTGCGGAGCAAATATTTCACGTTTACAAACGCGAAGGGTACAATTTAGGCGTAAGTATATACTAGGAAAGAACATGTTATTCCACATACTCACGTGTAGACGATTTCGTGTCACATGAGTTCGAATTATATGCAGGCTTAGACTGGGAGTTGAGTGTTTTTTTTTGCGAGACTCCAAATTCGCTAAGGAACTGTGTTGTACCGGGATCAATTTTTGATTGCTTGATATTTTTTGTTTTTGAACATTTTACATAAAGGTAACAAATCTGCGATACTCGCAGCAACTGACAGCAAAAGTGTTCGGTTTTTATATTTCACTCGTTAATCAGATTCTCACAAAAAATGTGTAAACTATTTCAAAGTAATCTCAGTTTTGACGCTCTCAAATCCTTAACCATGCCTTAAAAATTATAGTTTATATATGTAACTATCCTTAAATTAATTTCCATTATATGAACTTTAGCTCTATCTTTTATTAGCCATCCATTTCACACGAAACCAGTCACAGTCTGTTATCTTATGCCAATATGCTATAATGCCCAGACTACCAAACATGATAATGTAAACAAATATGTTACGCTTCACACGTAACTAGTGTTTAACCTACAAACTGGACAGTTCAATCAACGTTTAACCAGTTCCCAGATTTTTCTATTGTATATTGCTCGTACAATCAGTTGCAAATAGGTTTATAGGTTATTTATTTGAAATTTTTGATTATATTTATCGCTATAATCGAAAAAAGGATAACTAGGTATGCCATTGTAGAGCCGCCTTTAATAAATATAATAATCGGGTGGTCTTCCACGTAATCATTATCTTGATAATGTATTTTGTAATTTTATCATAATATACTTATATTATTTTTAAGTAAAAGCATGTATTTCGCATATAAAATACTAAGTTGTATTTGACATACAAAAGTATAAACATTTTTTTTTTATTTTATTTGATAAAATTGTTATAAACTCTCTAGCCTAACTAAATAACAAAATCTCTAAAATAACTAGCCGTTCTTAATCGATCGGCAAAGTTAAGCTAACACCGCCGTGGTCGGTATCTGGATACTGCCTAGTGGTTTTTCAAATCGAACGTTTCCGTGCTTCGATCAATCAATCTTTATGCAAGGTGCATAAAGAATAAACCACCGGAACCCAATTGGGGTAAGTCCCATAGTTTTACACCTACAGTACACATCGCTACTTCTCATCTCTTGATAATATCAAAAGTTTACGAATTCTTACAAGTTTATATCGTTATTTTTACAGTTCTTTATTTTTACCAATAAATCTTATAAGGAAGACAGTCATAACTTTCATTACCTTACTATTTCGCATGTTCCGGCTGTAGGCTGATAGCCAAAGCTTACGTCGTGACAAGCTTGTTGGAGGCCTCCTAGGCGGCTTGAACATTCCAACATTAAGTTGACCACAAGCCTACCTCTACGAATCTGCAATGGGCAAACGTGTTGAAGTATTATGGTGGCCCATTTCCTTTAACCCTCAGACATTATTGGCTGAGCCTGATAATTATATATCTATATATATAAAAATGAATCCCTATTTCCCTTGGTCACGCCATCACGCGTGAACGGCTGTACCGATTTCGCTAATTCTTTTTTTGTTGTGTTTGTTATTGTCAGGAGAAGGTTCTTATGAAAGAAAGAAAGAAAGAAACTCATTTATTTGACGAACACATTAACATAACAAAATTTAAAATTAAAAATAAATAAACAGTAGGTCTGTGCCGTCAAATAAGACACAGCTCAGCATAGTGCTACTGACTACAGTCAGCAGCGCTGATTTTCAGCTGACGCCCTTAGTGATGAGGAAGAAAAACTTAAGAAAGTTGCGAGGGTAGGGTAGGGTAGGGTTGGATAGTAGGGTAGGGTAAGTTAGGGTAAGGAAGGGTAGGGTAGGGTAGGGGTAGTGGTAGGGTAGGGTAGGTTAGGGTATAGGTTAGTAGAAGACCACGCGAACGAAGTCGTGCCAGGCAGCTAGTTTTTAATAAAACTTATTATACACCTTTTCACACCAAATGTACATAACATTAACCGCAAAAACCAAAGATTTATGTGAACATATAACCTTCACGGCAACATAAATAAACGATCACCATGCTCCCGTGCTAAACAACGGATTTGGAGACTTGTTGCCAAAACGTGCGGGTACTATTACAATGTGTCGTCACGTGTGAATGCTTGTCTTATCTTTTCTCAACAATGTATTAGTAAATTACATTAGTAATGGAGAAAAAGTTATTAGTTTGTTTATGCTGGGTTTTCTTTGGCCTTGACTGCCATCGGTCAATGACACTTGGTGTCATACCTTCTTTGTGTGTACCCACCTGAATTGACTGTCTGGTCACCATGGGCAATGGGTGTACCCAGGATTTGCTAAGTGATGGAGCAAAAGTAGCCTCGAACGAACGGGGTTCGTTCGTTGCTCGCGATTTCAAGCCTGAACGTATTTAACGAGCCTACAACGAGCGCGATGCGAATCCCTGTGTTCGTGAAAAAACTGAGAATCAGGCGGAGCGCAGTCGAGCACGTTACGAATGCTCGTTCAAGGCTCGCAAGCCCGTCCACGCTACGCGAATCGTGCTCGCAGTGTGCTCGTTAATGGCTCGGCTCGTGCTCTGTTCGCCAAGCATGGACGCACCATTTGCTACGCGAATTTGTGCTCGGCTCGCTTAACGTTGACTCACCTTTAAATTATAATAGCAAAACAAATTCTTACTTCCTTAAAAGTAATATAAAAGCGATGGAAAATGTCTGCGAAGTTTTGACTTCTGAAATTCCCAAATCAATGTTATAATTGCCAGACGGCTAGCCTCAATTCATGGACATTGCTAGCAAAGTTACGTGCTACTGAACTCTAAACAAATGAAAAACATGAGTCGCAAGTTTAAATCGTTTAATTGAATCCATGACTGATCTCAGGAACAGCGCTAATCAAAATCACGAGCTATATTTGAACGGTTAATGAAAAAAGATGACGTCACGAATTAATGTTCAATTACCTATTTGTTTCAACCAATAAATTCAAGTTCAAAAATATTTTTAAAGCACTTATGATCGTTGACAAATTGACTCAACCGCCCGGTTCGTAAGGACTCCGGCAAGAAACTCAGCAAGGCATTTTTTAAACAGGGAATAAATTAATAGATACATCCAATAGCCTGCAATGAACACAATAATATGTACTATACGTAAACTAAATTTCTTGGAAAAATGATGATTTTTCCACAATCATCATCATCATCAGCCTATAATGTCCCACTGCTGAGCACAGGCCTCCTTTCACAAATGAGGTTAAAAGGGAATGGGCAGATACTCCACAAAGCATTCCCACTGCGGATCGGTGGAGGTAGGCTAGTGGTCAACCTACTGTTAGAGTTTTCAAGCCGCCTATAGAAGGCCTCCAACCAGCTTAACGACTATCACAATTAAGTGATAACCGGGACCAACGGCTTTACGTGCCTTCCGAAGCACGGAAACGCTCGATTTGAATTACCACTAGGTGGTCACCCATCCAGGTACCGAGCACGACGGTGGTAGCTTGACTTGCCAATCGATTAAGAACGGCTTATCATGCTACACCACGAGCGCTTCAAATTTCCTCAATATCCGACCGAAACAAAATTAGGTGAATTGCAGCGCCGCGTAATTTGATACTGTGTATCGAGTATCGATTAATCGGTTAATGAATCGATACTGCACGTGTATGCCAACGCATGAACTGTTACGAAGCGGATTGTGATCTTCGAACGGTTTCGAAATAGGAACTAAATTATTTAATTGCTTTGTATGCTATAGATTCACTGATAAACACTAGAGCGGGTTGTTTCAAAGGATTAGTTAACTTTACATACCTACTAACTATTGTATTGAGATATTGGTCTCACATAAAAAAATTGCTCACATGAAAAGAACGAAAGAGAGAAAAGTACGATCAATTCTTGAATCAACCGCCATCTTTAACTACTCGTACGTCAAAAGAAGTTGAAACAACCTTGGTTTTACTTTTTCAAAGTAGACATGTTGATTTGCATTACAGCCGCTAATCCGCAGTGGGAATGTGTGAGGAGTATTGCCAATTCCTTTTCACCCTCATTTGTGAAAGGAGGCCTGTGCTGAGCAGTGGGAAATTATAGGCTGGTGATGAAAAAACAAACAAACGACCCGCCTGGTGGCCCCCTATGGACACTTGCGTGCGACACCCGGCGCATCACGCGTTACCGACCCATCCCGCCAACACGTTGATGACCTGACTCACGCGCAGGAAGAGAATAAGTTATTTGTCGGCGTTATTCTGCAAGCTCTTACTTCCCCAGTCGGGCTGCTACCTCTAACCAGTCGATTTGAAAGAATCATGGCGAGATCCATACATTGATTTGTACCAAAAAATAAAACATTTTAGAGGGTTTTGAATCACTTCCAATGTTGCGATTACATTACGAGCAACATGTTAATATACATGAAATATTTTGTAGACCCCGCAAAACAGAACAACAACATAACGGTTTTGGTCGCGAATAGTCGCGATTCGCCGGCATGCCATAGAAATTCGCATTTTTATCCCGGGGTTCTAAAAATATTTTAAATGGCTCAAGTTGTTTCTTAGGCACCAAGGATCAATTATAACTTCATTGTAACGTCTCTAAAAATCTTTATTTTTTTTGTATAAATCTCGCCATGATCCTTTCCTGATTAAAATTAAATCTTATTATATGAGTAAATAAATAGTATTCTCTATCCCCTTCGCCTGTACTGAATGATTTATCTGAAAAATGTTTTAATCAATGTTTATTCTTCTTTCCGTCTGTATATTTATATTTCAATCATTTCAGTGTCACATTGAGTGCAGTTCTTTGATTGAGTATATTTTAAGAGATTGATGACGCCAGTGCCTCCTTGGAACGTGTGACTTTCAGTGACCGTATCTATGTAAGTAGGTACGAGTAGTTCTTACCTATATCTAACTAGATACATACTTCCTCCGTAGAATATTATTAATTTATTCTTAGATATTTTTCAGAAACCTTCTGGTGGTAACTTCAGTTAATTTTACCTTCATAAGTACTTCTTTGAAGCGCTCCGGAAGCGCTCGTTCTTTATAGATCGGCAAAGTTAAGGTACCAACGTAGTGGTCGATACCTGGATGGGTGACCGCCTAGTGGTACTTCAAATCGAGCGTAACCGTGTTTTTTGTTATACAACTAAGTCGGTAAACCAGCATACGGCCTGCCGCTGGTAAGCGGTTACCGTAGCTATATGGACGCTTGCAACACAAGAAGCATCGCTCACCCTTTACCGACCTTTCCCCCTCCCCTATGAGCTCTGGCGACCTTACTCACGCGCAGGAACACAACTTTACACAACAAAGTTATTTGGCTGCGGTATTCTGTAAAGTGGAACTTCCCCAGTCGAGCTGCTCTTTGAGCGAATAAACGCTATGCGCTGCCTCTCTCACAAGCTGCGTCCTTCGGAAGGCACGTAAACCCTATGGTCCTGGTTATCACTTATTGTGATAATCGTTAAGCTAGTTAGAGGCCTCCTAGGCGGCTTGAAAACTCCAATAGTAGGTTGACCACTAGCCTACCTCCACCGATCCGCAGTGGGCACGTGTGGTGGAGTATCTGTCCATTCCCTTTCACCATAATTTGTATAAGGAGGCCTGTGCTCAGCAGTGGGACATTATAGGCTGATGGGGATGATGAAGTACTCTCCTGGGCATAAAATTCAATAAGTGGCCTTGACTATGTCTTTGAACTCCCCACCCACTGCAGCCAAAACCGATATTCCGAAAAATGAAAAAAAAATACAGGCCACATCTAGTTCACGACCTAATAGTCGATCGAAAACCTGTATTTTCATACATGTACTGATGTAAGTAAAGCATTTATCGCTCAAAGAGCAACTCGACTGGGGGTGTAGGTACCTCGACCTTACTATATACTAATACCGCAGCCAAATAAGGTTATGTTCTGATCCTGCGCGTGAGTAAGGTCGCCAGATTCAGTGGGGAGTGGAGAACGATCGGTAACGCGTGAATGCCTCTTGTGTTGCAAGCGTACATAACGGTAACCACTTACCATCAGGCGGACTGTAAGCCTGGGTTAAGCCGCGGACCCACCGCGGCGCACGAAGAGGCTACGCACTTTGCAAAGCCACATATTTTGACTACGGTGTGTAGAGTTTGTGAAGTTAGGGCTTGTAGAGTTAGGGCGTGTAGAGTTATAAACTTGGCTCTACATGAGATCTGATAACTTTTTGACAGTGCGATCCATATGGTCTCATCTTGGCATTACATGAACATGTTTTTAGTGCACGAGCCGAACACACGTGGAGGACGAATTCGCGTAACGTAGACGGACTTGCGAGTCTGCGCTCGGCTCATTGTCATTTTTTTTAATAACATTCACATAGCGCTCGAATTGTAGTTCGAGCGACGAACGAAGTGTCTCGGCTCGTGGTCAGTTTCCGTAACGTAGATGCACCATAACAAATGCGAAAGTGAGTTTGCTTATTACCTCTTGACGCCTAAATAGCACAACCTATCTTGATACATTTTGAGACTCAGGTATATCATCACTTGGAATAACATATAGAAATCCTTTAATCCCAAGAAAAAGGCAGGTGAAACCTTGGAGCGCAATTGGCCGTTACATAAATATTTCAATTTACAAAATACTTAATACATTACATAATTTAATTAACCACGTGTAGGAATGTAAAAATAGCATCAAAGAAGCGGGGAATTGATTACATTTTTCAATCAATTAAAAAATAAATTACATTTTCTATACTTGTAAGCAAATTGTGAATTAACTTAAGATGTTTTCACATCGTTCCAGCGATTTATATATGACTAGTTACGCCCCGCGGTTTCACCCGCGTACCCGAGGGATATCCTACCTTAATGTTGAGTTTTCTTAAATTTTTCTTAAACTTTACATTTCAAATCGAAATATCTCTTATGTCAATCCCATACAAAGGTTGATCGTTTAGTAACGATAACGATTGTCGACAACCATCTTGTCTAGGCGGGCCGATCGGCTTACTTGGTGATACACGTGTGCGTGATCTTGTATTTACAAGACGGCTCGGCATACCTAAGGTGCGTCATTTCGTATAAAGCGAACGCTCCGTCCTGATTTTATTATACATCCAATGAATGAAACATTTGCATTTATACTTATAAGTACGGGTACAAAACTCCATTTTCTGTGTTTCTATTGTACAATCATCTCAACAGCAAGGCTGCAGTAGTAATGTAGTTATTACTTGATAATGCAGAGTTAGTGACAAGTTAGCAACTAAACACCTCGTGTAACACAGTTCTCGATATCCGGGTCGTTTAGTCGATTTGTTAATTAAATCGATTGATTGATGATATTGATAATATGTCAAGCCACCTGTTGAATATTTAGAAATCTAAAACTAGCGCCACACTATAGATATAGTCACCAATCACACAAAAATTTCTGTCACGGATTTTTCACAGATTCAAAGCACACAACACAACGTCTTCGATCATTCTGTCGGCGGAACTCTACCTAGTGACGTATGTACATGCTATGGAAATGCAGAGATTGCGTTGCATTATTCTGTACCTTACTTACAGAAAAAAAAAAAACTATTGTTATTTTAAAAAGTTCGCGCCGTGTCTGGTCTCGTCACGTCTCGGTGCAAGCTCGGTGTTTAGGGTACTTGATCTATCATCGCTAAAAATCAAGCCAACCGGTAAAAACCTCTACCACGTATCTTTGGCTCTACCGCGTATCTTTGGCTCTACCACGTATCTTTGGCTCTGCTGCGTATCGTAACGTGAATTGCATCCAATGAGGGCCCACTAATGCTCTTGACCGTACCGCGTCATTGGATGAAATCATTAATGTTGTTCATTACGATTACCACCAAAGATACGCGATAACCCAGCTGGGGCTCTACCGCGTAACTTTGGTGGTAATCGTAACGAACACCATTAATTATTTCGTCCAATGACGCGCACGCGGTATGACGCGACGGAGACCATTGGCCCTGATTGGATGAAATACATTAATGGTGTTCGTTACGATTACCACCAAAGTTACGCGGTAGAGCCCCTGTACTGAAAACCTAGTGATAATTGTAGTATAATATTGCTGTTCCTTATAAAATAAATATATTGATTGTTAAATGATTTTCTAAGAAATAATATCGACCTTGGGCTAAGAACAAGATCTTGGTGTTTTGTAAACAAGCATTATGCACTGGAAAATTCTCTAATAATAAAGCAGTAGGTACATCCTATGATTATGTGAAAATTGCTACTTATAACCTTTAATTTAACTAATATAAGGTATGCAGTGCGACTTATGAAGACGACTCTTGTATCTAATACCATCATGATTTTGCAGTTTTATCATTGACTAGCTGTTTCCCGCGGATTCACCCGCGTACTCTACAAGAAAAGTTGCGTTTAGCCCTCGGGGAAAATGTCTCCTATTTGTGAAAGATTTGTAAGAATTGAATCAGTAGGTAATGTAGTTTCAGAGATTACCACTACCTCCAAACTTACAAACTTTACGTCTTTATAATATTAATGTTGTAGCGATATCTATCAGTAACACTGAAATAGTTCACACACGGAAAGATAGATGGCGTGGTGCTACAATATCCTGCATCGCGCTTAAGAAGGTTTCTCGAGTATCTGCATATATACAACTGTCCGAAATGTACAGTTGGACCGCGATCCCCAGGCACGATGACGCAGCCTGGCGGCAGATGGAGGTGTCATCACTGTCATCCACCTTGCACCTACATAGTGTAAAGCGAAGAAAGTAAGAAGAAGATGTTATGGTAGCCCAGAGTGCCCAAGAAGGCCAATCATCAATCTTTATAGCGTTCGTATAAGAAAGAAAATAAACACGGGTCGACCCCGGGGCAGGAGCTAGCGTAGCTACAAGGACGCGGCCCCGACTATATCAGTGTTTGAAATGTTGTCCTTGTGCGCGTACGCCGTGCAATGACTAGGGATTGCAAAATCCGGATTTTTTTCAAATCCGGATTCAAATTTTTACATCACCTATAAATCCGGATTATCCGGATTTTTCGAATTTTTGTATTTTTTTTTGCAATCTTTCGTAATTTTAAATTGTACGCGTAGTTTATGCTTAATTATTAGTAGTTTGAAGAGAGGTGTTCTATTTTATTGTATTTCCATTGCTTGCTTTTGAAAAAAAATTTGATCTTGTTAAAACAACTGTATTTTTAGGTATTACATTAGACGATAAGTTACAATGGGGTCCACGCATATATAATCTAGTGAATAGACTTAGTTCTGCAGCGTATGCAGTGAAGAAAATCCGTTCTCTCAATGACGAATTTACGGCAAGATTAGTTTATTTTAGTTATTTTCATAGTTTAATGTCTTACGGCATCCTCCTTTGGGGCAGCGGTGCAGACATCAATAGAATTTTTATCCTGCAGAAGAAGGCTATTCGCGCAATATATAAATTAAAGCCAAGAGATTCCCATAGGGATAAGTTTAAAACCATAAATGTAATGACAGTGTCGTCTCAGTACATATATGAAAACTTAATTTATGTTAGAAAAAATAAACTTTCCTAAAAATTGCGACACTCATAGTTTAAACACTAGAAATAAGGACAAACTTGCTGTACCTGTAACACGGCTCAGCAAAGTTAGGGATTCTTTTAAGGGGCAATGTATACGCTTCTATAACAAAGTACCCAAATCAATTCAAGAACTATCTGTGTATAGATTCAAAAAGTTAGTTAAACAATTTTTGAATTTGAATTTGAATTAAACTGCAAGTAATATTTTAAAAAAAATGGGCTTGTATTTGGCTACTGAGCCGTCCATAAAGGATAATGACGAAGCCTAAGGTGGAGCACGCTAACCCAAATGGAACCTATTCATTCTGGCCGTGAAAGTCCCTAGATTCTAAGAGTCAGGAAATACAGTCGCCGGAAGCAAGTTCCACTCCCTTGCTGTCCGCATTATTTATTTATTTATTTATTAATCAAATAAAATGCACAGCTCTTAGTATAATTTGAATGAATATATAAGATTAATCAAACAGCCAATTTAAAAGAGGATACAAAAGAAAAATTTCCCCGTGTCTTGTGGTTCGGAGTAAAAATAGGGACTGTGGTTGGAATAAGGCCAGCAATTCCTGCACACACTCTCAAAAATATATCCTGTACAAAACCGATAAGGCAAGCAACCTTTCTTCGATGGTCGAGCCTCGTGAGTTTCGTCATAATTAGTCTCATATTGGATGAGTCTTCTGGCTCGGCGGTTTATTGAGTCGAGGGCGAGAGCCTGGTGGAAAGGGCTCCGTTTGGTGGTGAAAAGACACACCTGCGTCTTGGTAGCATTAAAAGTGCCCAGATTGGCATTGCCCCAATCGGAGACTGCCTGTAAAGTTACGTTCAAACGCTCTACCATGGCCTCTCGCAACAATTGGATCTATGACAACGGTGCTATCGTCTACGTACCCAAAGATACCGGGCTTCACCAGATCGTTAATATGCAGCAGAAATAAGGTTGCAGAGAGAACTGAATCTGATCTCTGTGGAATTGATTGCGAAAAGGTCCGACGAACACCTGTCTATGACTACATGAATAGACCGTTCGCTCAGGAAATTGGAAATCCAAGCGCACAGACCACCAGACATTTCATATTAAGGAAGCTTGCTTAGAAGGCTGGTGTGTCAGACCCTTTCAAAAGTAACAATTTTCTGAGATCAGCCGATGTACAAAATGCTTTCAGCGGTAACCCGACTATATAGAACTATCAATCTTGATATTACGTTGTGCAAAGAGTTGTTACTCGCGCCGCACGCGCATCGCCTCCATCTAAGACTCACTGGCCGACTTAACTATTAGCTAGATGGATGAGCGGTAGCAGCTAGCCGCGTGTGTGCCGAGCGGTGTATAGATTTCAGAGTAATACTGACCTAAATCTACTGGATATTTAATTAAATTTTTTAGTTAAACATCAACTATAATCAATTATGATAAAAATTCGAAAAAGCCGGATTTTATAATCAATATTCGGATTTATAATAGGCCCCTAAAATCCGGATTTTTCAGTCATTTTCGGATTTCGAAGTATCCGGATTGCAATCCCTAGCAATGACGCGTACGTACTGGCGCGCCCACATACAAGCCGCGTTCGGTACTTGTACGAAGATAACCTACTCTTCTTTATTTACTCTGCTATCGATGTAATAAATTAATTATTTTACTATAGTATTACCCTTAAGAATTTTCCAGTAATTTCCTCACTTACGTATTACTTACCTCACGTAATCAACTTGATCCGTAGACTTTAATGTATAAAATTAAATTAAACGTAGTACGAGTTGTGTAATAATAAAACTCGCGTGTAACAATTTGAAGCGATGACGTCAGTATTATAAATTGAACTAGCTGTGGAAAGTAAGAACCTGACATTTTTTTTAACATTCTATTATTAGTTCTCTAATAATAGAATGTTCCGAAATTTGCTATTTATAATCTTACTAGTATTATAAAATATTCCCCAGTAGCAAAATGTGGTCCTGTAAGTGTCCTAGGAGTACGTATTTTTTAATCCTATAGACATCCCCTCCAATATGGCGGAGGATAATGGAGGATAATGGAGGAGGGCGATGGCTGCCACACGCGTCATACTTGTGAACAGGTGCTGCTTGTGGGGGCTGGTCTGCTTAAGTTTGCTATTTATTTACTTATTAAATATTTATTCAGTCTACTTTGTAATTATGCCGCCGCGCCGGGGCACGCAATTGTTTTCAGTGCGATTAGAATGTAAATATTATGTTATGAATCTAAGCTTGTTTTGAAAAGAGCAATTGCTGAGTTTATTGCCGGCTCTTCTCAGCAAATGCAACCTTCCGAACCGGTATTAGGGTATTAGAGTCCGACTTTTCATAAGTGCCTGCGAAGGTCTATTTGAATAAATGATTTTGAATTTTGAATTTTGAATCATATAAACGTTTATAGAACCGCATTTGGACGCACATACATATAGGACTATTACGCTCTTTAGTAGTTCTGCTTAGTTTGGAATCTAGACGTGCCTGAACAATCTCCCAGGTGGAGCATGCAATGCAAGGTAAAGACCGAACACTGAAGTGAAGCCAAAAGTTGGTAAAGTGATTGTTAGAGATTGTTAGTCCTGAAACGAGTATTTCAATTTCATTCAATTTCAATTTTGGTGCTGGTGAATCACAATTAACCTTGTATTAACTGTAAAATTTATAATGTATATATATAAAAATGAATTGCTGTTCGTTAGTCTCGCTAAAACTCGAGAACGGCTGGACCGATTTGGCTAATTTTGGGTTTGAACTATTCGTGGAAGTCCGGGGAAGGTTTAAATTAAGGGTAGGGTAGGGTATTACGCGAACGAAGTCGCGCCGGGCAGCTAGTATTAAAATAAACGTGATGATGTCATGATTCCTTGTAATTAATACTTCATTCCCATAATCGTATGGTTGATTCATCGAACATATTCCAGAAATTAATTTACCACTAGTAATTTATTATTTATCATAAATGTAAGAAAAAAGGAAATAAAAATTACTTAACGACTTTCCCCCTTACTCATAAAACCTTATTAGGTACTCGACTACGGCATAAATTGTTCAGCATGACTAACCCAACCTAGGTTCCGAAAACATGCCATCTCGAAATCTCCATCCAGTATACGCCAAATAACTATTTGGCTGCGGTATTCTGTAATGGAGGTACTTCCCCAGTAGAGCTGCTCTTTGAGCGACATAAATACTACGCTCTAACTCTATAAAAAGTTAATTATGGCTAAGTATTCCAATTTGAAGCGCTCGTGGTGTAGCATGATGACGTTTGCCGTTCTTAATCGATCGGCAAAGATAAGCTACGTCTGTCGTGGTCGGTACCTGGATGGGTGACCGCCTAGTGGTATTTCAAATCGACCGTTTCCGTGCTTCGGAAGGCACGTAAAGCCGTTGGTCCCAGTTACCACTTAATTGTGATAGTCGTTAAGCTAGTTGGATGCCTCCTAGGCGGCTTGAAAAATTCCAACAGTAGGTTGACCTACCTCCACCAATCCGCAGTGGGCACGCCTGGTGGATATCGCCCAGTCCCTTTCACCCTCATTTGTGAAAGGAGGCCTGTGCTCAGCAGTGGGACATTATAGGCTGATGATGATCATGATTCCAATTTCAAAATCATGTGAAAACACTCTACATCTACTCGATCGAATTTCATAACCATTGTCCATTTTCCATGGAAAATTATGTTTATGTAATTAGTCGCACGCGCTCATTTCTAAGAGATTCTCATGTTATAGTGTTGTATGTGGAATGGTACGAGTGAAGGCGGGCTATACAAATATCCGCACTGTTTGTAAACATTATATGAGTATCCTGTTATAATACACTGTCGAGCAATATAATAATTGGACTGTTTTACAAAAAACTTAAACCGATTTCAAAGTACACTAAGAAGTAATAACATCCTGATCTGATGACAATGGGACCAAACGGGAAGTGTACCCTTCCAGACTAAAAAATATTTTTCAAAATCGGTTAATAAATGACGGAGTTATGAGGTAACAAACATAAAAAAAAAAAAAAAAACCTACAACCGAATTGAGAACCTCCTCCGTTTTTGAAGTCGGTTAAAAAGCCACTAACATCATGAAATATTTCTAAGACCACGCAAGATAGCTTCTTCAAGTGAAAAGCAACATTCAAATGCAAAAAAAAATGTGTTAAAAGAGGATAAAAAAAAAAAAAAAAAAAAAAAAACAATTTCGTAAATCCAAGTTAATTGCATTTTTGTCCAAATGGCCCTACCATTGTTTGTTTAGTTTGACTTTTTTTGCTACAATTTGGTATCTTTTAATGCGTTATTAAATACATTTGAATGTTGCTTTTCAATTCAAGAAGCCATCTTGTACAGTTCCAGAAATATTTCATGTTAGTTAGTGGCTATTTGATATTGTTAAGTTTACCACGAGTAAATACACTGACGAAGTGTATTTACTCGTGGTAAACTTGTTGAAACATACTTGTTTTACCATTTATTTATTGTCTTTTTTATGTCCACCATGATTAATTATGAAATCGGAAAGGAATCATTATAGGATTTATACCTACAAGTTCAGCTTACGTAGCTTAAGATCATTTAGTATCTCCTGGTGCTGTGGCAAGAGGTCTATAAACTCTTCTTTAGGCACCTTTGTGTCCTTTTTTATGGCAGAAGACTTGACTGGCATGCAATTGAAGTTAAGTGGCTCCTGCCGTCTATGGACATATGAGCAATTCCAGGAGAATTGTCAATGTGTTGATGTTGCCGACTATTATCTACCCTTATAAGAATAATAACTAACGTTAGGAAGGGACACCCACATCTCCCAGTGAATTTATTGTTGCCCACCAAAGTCGCCACTCGGGTAATCATATTTATTATAGAATTATTATGCTCCTTCTTGCAGGATCGCGGCCGTTTTGGAAATCTAATGGTGCGTCCATGCTACGCGAACCGAGCATGAGCCGAGCCACGAAAGAACAGAATTCAATCGCGATGTGTAATCTATAATTAGGGATTAAAAGAACTTACCTGAAGTGAAGTTCTATCCAAATTATACGAGTTGCTTCGTCCGAAGAGATTAGATATATAAATTTGTAGTATACGTCCAGTAATCGCCAATCTACCACTAAGTTGAAAGCAGAGTCAAACTGCATTCATATAAAATAAAAAATGTGGGTACTTTGATGTCTTCCTCCTGCCCCCGCACTGACCGACACTCATTTAGTTGAAAGCCTGGAATCTTAATATTTCACTTTATATGGGGGTTAAAGGGCTGGGAGGGAGCTAATCTCTTCGGACGAAGCAACTCGTATAATTTGGATAGAACTTCACTTCAGGTAAGTTCTTTTAATCCCTAATTATACTTCATTGCTTCGTCCTCGAGATTAGATATATAAATTTGTAGATTTTGAAAGATAGTGAAATATTAAAACACTAATTTAATTTTATTTTTGATATTGTAATGATCAAAAAATTAATGAACTTATGTAATTATTATTAAAGGTACTTATTTAATGTTTGTGATGTAATAACAATGTTTTCACCCAAATTTAACTATTTAGGTACGGTACTTTATAACAAATTATGGTTTTTATTTACCATAGTAAATTACACTAATTATATAGTTAAAATGAAAAAACACAATGATTTTATATTTTAGTCAGGTTCTGCGTTTAAGATTGTGAAAGCAAACTGATCTGATTGATTATACTGAAAATCTCTTCGATAAAATTTTGCGAAGACTGTAGAATTGCCACTCCATCCAACAGTATTTCTGATTATATGCATGTTTAAGTTTAAGATACCTATTTTGATTTGATTGAAATTTTATTAATTGTAATAGTACGTACAACATATAGAAATAACATTTTTACAGAAAAGGTAATCTAAAAAATACATACTTAAGTATGAATATATGAGTGAGCTGAGAATATAGCTAACTAGTTGATAGCGTGTATTTTATCAAACCCGC
Organism: Achlya flavicornis; assembly: GCA_947623365.1. Lineage (NCBI taxonomy): Eukaryota > Metazoa > Arthropoda > Insecta > Lepidoptera > Drepanidae > Achlya > Achlya flavicornis. Next base: position 3,766,731 of record OX392487.1, read on the forward strand.
GTCAAATCAATTTTTTTTTTTTTTTTTTTTTTTTTTTTTTTTTTTTTTTTTTTTTTTTTTTTTTTTTTTTTTGTATGCTAATAATACTTCTGCCGTACATATTTCCGGTCGGTCTTTGTAAAATGGAATATACACACAACGTTGATTTTGAACCTAGTCGGGATTTTATAATTAATTCATGTATTTTGATAGATATAATATGCTGATTATTAACAACTATAATATTTTCTAAATTTATTTTGTACTCTTTGAGCAGCTACCAGCATGAGTACAGTGACAATCTTTTAAGTTAAATACTCTCTCTACTCTAATTGTTATTTGGATACCAAATCGATAAGAAATCTAAACTACTGATGGATCCCAGTGACGTTATACTAGGGAGCTGGAGGGCGAAGTCTATAGAAACCCTTGAAAAAACCTAATAACTCGGTCATTAGACCCTACTCTCGATCCTAAGATCAATGACAGAGCGAAGCGATGACTTTCTAATGATCTGTATTGTAATCCGGACTGAAATACTGTAAGAAAGATGTACTTTTTCAAAAAATCACTCAAAAAAACCCGCGCGTCGTCTTGCGACGTTGTATTGTTTTTTCGAACTTTCTGACAGCGAAGCTATTAAACTTTCAAGTTAAGACGGTAGTACGCTCCTCTACAGTAGTGCCGTCCTGATAACTTCCCTGCAATCAACGTGATCTTTGGGTTACTGTTAAATAGATAATAATACATAATCAGATGGTCTAAATTGAATTACTTCGAAACAGAGAACATCCTGAAATAGGAGAAAAAACCAGGGTTGCGTGGGTCAAAATACGACGTTTGATCTATTATAATTTTTCTTAAAACCTTTAACGTAACCGCAAAGGGTGGAAGAGCATAAAAAGAAAGATCTTTCCGATTTAATGTAAATGTATTTATAGCAAATGGTCCGGGGTCTCTATTCCATGCGACATATTTTCGCATTTTTCATTCATACCGGATGCAAAAAAAAAGGTCAATATGGATGTCTATTGACAAATAACAATCATTTCAAAAAACAGATCTTTATAAACCCATTCAGTATCTGGATGTGATCTTCGTGACTGCTATTCCGTTATTTTGAACTTATGTATGAAACGAACACAGACATTTTGCGAGCTTCATTCACACCACTGCCATAAAGATTTGGTTATTTCAGTGAGATGTGGAAATCTAACCATACGATTGATTTACGAAATAGTGATGTCGATACAAAATGTCAACTTTGGAAGTCCTTTCCTAATATGTGTAATCCTAAGAAAACTTTAGAAAAGTTCTAAGTAATTAATAAGTACGTATTGGTTTTTTAAATATCGCTTTTCTTCAGTTAAGCTAACGTGCTTAGGTATTTATCAGAAAGCCAAGAAACTTGCACAAGGTATTTTGAAACTATATAGCTCTTTTCGGTATTGATTATAAACCGTAAAGACTCAAAAATGTTTTTGTATGTATGATATTATTTTTGCAATTTTGATAATTTCTAGAAATAATACATTAAGTAAATAGATGACAAATAACCTAATGACCGTGTAATGATTTCAGTAAACAGATTACTGATTTTTTATAATTTTGTGAAACGAAAAGACATTGAGCAAATTGGTACAATTATATCCTCAAACTTCAATCGTAAGACAAAGGTGCTTTTTATCCGCTAGCGTGGAAATAATGTTTATATAATTAATCTGTTTATACCATTTGGTTTTTTGATAAGAAAATAACTAGAGAGAAACTGTCTTTCACATGGTTTACATTGTGATATAGCTTCAATACTTAATTAAAAAGATCAGTGACCACTCTGTCTTGAAGGGTTTTGGATAAGACAGGTGGACACAGTTCATATGATTGAAAAACCGGTTTGGAAAAAAGTTATCTCATACTTTTGAATTTTGTATTCCAAATATGGCTTTTTTGGCAGATAAAGATATTATAACTTTTGACCTCGAGAATTAGTATGATGGGGTCCATTAGTTATCAATCGCCATTGATCATAATAATAAGATAATTGCCCTGCGGAACCTACCGGATCAACCGAAGCGGGGCTGGGTAGGGCCGCGAGCGCGGCGCGGCGGCGGCGGCTGTCGTGGCGGTTGCGGCTGCCGTCGACTCTAATCTCCTCACTGCTCCCGCCTGCCTGGCTGCTGGGAGCGGAGGCTTATGGTTTGATGCTTTGGTAGGAGCCAGCTTTTGTTTCTGCGCTGGATTAACCTTCCTAATTGGTGCATTCATTTTTATCTCAGCACCAGATTTCGATATTTATTTTTGGATGCCTTTTTGTCATAGATTCGTTGTGTTGCGAGTCACACATTAGGCGTCCAGCTTCGTTCAATAATTTTATTATTTTCTGATCTAAGGAAAACAATTGAGTGAAAGCTTCACTGATGCAAAATATACCTACTGCGAACCGTATTTGCTTTTTCTCTTAAGCCTTGTCTTTTTAACGAGTATCTCCGATAAGGCCGTTATAATTTTCGGATTAAGCTTTCGATATTTGTGCATCCTTCGGAACAAGATGTTTTATAAGCGATGTCCCATCGCACAGCTAACTCACCTCGAATATCCGGTGTATATCGTTTATCTTTGGAAGGCATTTCTCCCAATAGGTTAAAAAATCTCCTTATCTAGTTCCGGATCAAGTCCTGTTTCGACGGAATAGTCTGCCTTCGGCTACAGTGACTCCGTCACAGCGACTTGTGTCATTGAGATGGATGTACCTGGCTGGAATTCTTCGACAGTAATAGTTCTGATCAAAGATAAGGAGCAAATGGAAGGTGTTGGAGGAGGCCTATACCCATCAGGGGTCTTTAACATAACTACAATTACATAATAAGATTTTTTCTTTATGTGTTAGAAATAAGCTTAATCCTTTGACTGTTTGATAAACCCGCGCGGGCGAGGAAAAAACAATAGAAATCAATTGTTATTTTTTTTACCGCAAGTCAAGGGATTAAATGTGTTATAGAATTATTTATAAAAAGGCTTTATTATTAATATTTATTACTAATATTATTAATTCTGAATGAATTTTATTTTAGTTTAATTAGTTAAAAGATATTATTATTTAGATGATGTTATTATATAGTATATTCTTATTTTTCAAAATTGAATAATAAATAATTAATATTTCAGACTGATACTGATCGATCAGTGATATGATAATCATTGCAGTATATATATATTTTTTCGATATATGTATGTACTCCTCGGGCCGTTGGCAGTCTCCTCAGCATACACTACGCCCCCCCTTTTTTCTGGTGTCAGAAATCATTTCTAAGCTGTCCAGTATTATGGGATTAAGTAATTGTGATAACAATCGATTTTATTTATTTATTTATTTAAAAATAACCAACAAGTATAATCATCCTGTAAATACTGTGATAATGACACAAAACTATCCTAGCTTCTAGTATTTTAGACATGAGCGCCAAAATATAGTCAGTCGGCGGACGGCGCGTCGACTTAATAGGGTCGGCGGCAACGGGGCGTGTCGGCGGCGTGACCTTAACTTAATCATACATATCATGAATTTTATGTTTTTCAAATGTTTAATAAAATAATGTAGCACGCAAATCTCGACACCATCGGAAAGGAGGATTATTGCTACTACTGATACTAATCGGCGCGCATCCATGCAGACGGCGGCGGCGCGGCGCGGATAAATGCGCGGCGGCGGCGGCGCGCCAGCGTGCTCATGTATTACACAAAGCAAGATATTTGCATCTTTCCATTTGCTTGGTATTACGCTTGGTATACGCAAGAGTATTCAACATCAATACACAAGCCCATTTAGAACTTATACATCCAACCATACTGAATTGCAGGGCAAGATGAAATGAAAAGGCCTACCAAACGCGGAAAATGTCTGATTTTGCAATGAGTTTTCAATTGAAATTATACTGTAACTCACCTGTAAGTCTCGTTCGACTTGGCTGACTGGGCACTGCCGTGGCCGCAGATGGTAACGCAGATGATAGTTCACAAAATAGGCACGTGGCTATTACCATCTTTTTCAATGTGATGTATAAAGTGAAGGTAACATTCCTTTTAAATGCACACAATCACTATAAGTAGCCCATTATTTGGGATTCCAAAAGATATGAAGGTAACATCCCCATTAGATGTACACAACACAATATGGAATTTTGACGGTATGTCAAAGTTAGATACGTACGGATATAGTCCTTGTAAACTATTCACAATATCTTTAAATAACGTGAAGGTAACATTCCTTTTAAATGTACACAATCACTATCAGTAGCCCATTATTTGGGATTCCAAAAGATACGAAGGTAACATCCCCATAAGATGTACACAACACAATTTTGGAATTTTGACGATATGTCAAAGTTCGATACGGATATAGTCCTTGTAAACTATTCACAATATCTTTATCACTATATAACAATAACCCATTATTTGGGATTTAATTTGACGATATGTCAAAGTGTGCTCGTATCCTGCGTAAATAATCACTATTGTCGTTTCTGTGACTTCGTTTCGGCACCGTTTTATACTTTTTTTTGAAAAGAAATAATAACGTGGTGATCGGCGAGGCACTAAAACGCGAATGAGTGTCGGTCAGTGCGGGGGCAGGAGGAAGACATCAAAGTACCCACATTTTTTATTTTATATGAATGCAGTTTGACTCTGCTTTCAACTTAGTGGTAGATTGGCGATTACTGGACGTATACTACAAATTTATATATCTAATCTCGAGGACGAAGCAATGAAGTATAATTAGTACATTTACTCAATGAACTTCCATTAACAATGAGTAATAGGATGTTATTATATTAATTAATAATGAAATAATAATATTATCCCTTGGGTGCGGAAGGTCAAAGATCGACGAACGGGGAGCTATGCGTAACCTTGGCACTCTGTGTAATGTCGAAGCGTTGGATAGTCGTTGGAAATAAAATAAATAAGTCTATACTCGTTATGAGCCAGCTGATTGATTGCATTCACAGATAAAAAAACAATAATCTTAGCACGTTTAAAATAATTAATAAAGAAACCACATATTAAATATGATTAAAACTGAGTTAACATAGTAAAAAAGGAATTGTTTAATAAAAAATCTCTTTTAAGTAACCTTCAGTTTTTCAAGGTAAATACCCTCTCCTAGACATAGAAATTAATTTTAGTCCTTTATTGATTATGATATTATTATGATTGCATTTCGTATGAAACTTTGTGAGTAATTTGATTAACTAAATTGTATAATAAATTGAGATTATGATGATATCAGTGATCCGTATAGATCCGAGATTATTTATGTGTTTATCAATAGCTATTCTGATTCCGAATTTGATACTTACTCTAAACACTGATATAAATCTATTCAATAAGTTTTAAAAACTTGTAGCGGTCACAATAACAGGCAACAGCGCAGCGCTACTCATTTTGAGTCAGACACAATAAAATCGAAGCGTATCGTCAAAACAGTGCATAAAAATTCAACATGACACCACAAACCGTAACCTATATCACGCTAACAAAGTTCTCATAGTCACAGCACTTTGAATAATACAAGTTCCTAACGAGAAACATTGAACTGCAGTCCCTGGATATTAACACCTAGTCATGTGAAAGATATACCCTTTTCTCGAGACCTGTCTCATCTCAACGAAACTAATCAATTTTTACAATGGACTTTACAAGGATTACAATGTGTATTTTACATAATTATTACACGATGCATTCTACATTCGTTAAAATATTTATAAGAATTCAGTTCAACAATCCATTGCTCTATCCATATCATATGTATATGCCAATGCCAAAAAGAGTAAAAAATATTGTAAAAAGAAAATTACTTTTTGTCGTTCACATTCAACGACAGCATCGGGAGTTTCTGTAACGTTAAACACGTGGCTTTGTTTATTTTAGTGCACGGTTAAGAAACTGTGAGTCAAATGTAAACCTTCGCGTAGCCAATTTGTTGAGTAATGGTGATGAGATGAGATAATAGCCGTTGAGTACCATATTGCTTAGAACATTAATCAGTACCTAACCTATAATAACTCCAGATAGACTTAGAAGATTTTTCGCTGGGAAAAGTGTAATCGCAAACTGCTAACTCTCGATATTGGCATTTTAGGAATTCGAAGGTTTCGACATGATATAGATTTTTTATAGTAAAACTGTGGTATAACACAGTAGTTAGAGTTCACAGGCATTTATCCGAAATACCTTGAGTACCCTACATGAAGCAATGAGTACCTATATCAAAGCCCGATCGGGTGAGAATCCATTTGTTATTTTTTAACCGCTGCATGCTCAAAAGGAATTGCCAAAATATTGAGAACACAATCGGGTGGTCATATTACCTCTTAGAGAGTTTAGCCTCTCTTAGTGTTACCTACTCCGACGGTTTAACTGTTAGATCTAGCCGAACGATATATTTTCGTCATAGTTTTCTTGATTTTGTATGCAATGGGCTTTGTACGCAGCAGTCGCGTGACTTATCCTTATTTTAAGTCATTTCCATACAAAATTAACTTTCTGCAGTCACGGTGACAGAAAGTGGCTAGTCTAGGGTAGCTATAGCTGATCACCATGGCTAAATTGTGGCCAAGCTTATATTAACCAAATTAACTCCGTAATGTACTAGGCGAACATAAATTCAAGGTATATCAATTGAACCAATGAATTTATCACCTAGGAAATTACCGCGCCTCCCATAAAACCTTCCGAAACGCAAATGGAACCGACGTGTTATGTTCTGGAGGCTAAAAGGATTGAATTGAAACTATACTATAGTTCAGCTTATCTATAAGAGGGTCGTAAAAAGTTCTGTGACCTTTGACTTCACTTCACCCGTGTGCCAAGCGCTTATCACACCGTTCGTACTTCAAACTCTCAAGGTATTAGTTTGATGTCTGAACAATTAAAATTAAACCTTCTTACTTTATCTTGAAGACCTATAATAAATCTTTTATATAGCCATTGAGTGAGATTGTGCAAGAACGAGGTCATAAAGGTTGGGAAGGCTGGGGTTGAGATTGGCACAGGGTAGAAGAACGAGCAGAATATTCCTGATTAGGAAGACGTTTACGCCAAAATCTCGACCAAAGTGCAGAGATAAGGCTTTGCATGGATGAAGTCAAGCATTCAGCTGACCGTCTCCGTAACATAGGCTCGTGATAGTTTTGTCACGATCTGATCAACGACTAAGGCGTGAAAAGGTAACAGATAGTATGAATAAGGTCAGGTTATTTTCGTGAAATAAATTAAAAACAGCAATTCCCGAAACTAACATCGTCAGAAACGGCTTTTGATACATGCCAATAAACTATTGAACAATAATTGAAGGAAATCACGCCTGAATTATTATTAGACTGTGTATTTATCACGTTTTGTACCTATCGGCAATATCAATAGGCATGCTGTTCCTAATCAAGTCCACGTTTCTTTAGTTGTCAGGCACGAACTAACAAATCGGTTCATACATTTAAGCTCTTCACATAAGTAGCTACTCAAAAGAAACTGAACTGTCCCCAAAAGTTACCTACATGGAAAAGTAAGTGCCGTGCTTTTAGTCACTTGTCGACATTTGTGCCGAATCCCTTGCCTTGATGACTCTACTTGGTTTTATTAGTAATAAGTCACGTGGTGAGCACTCACTGAAGATCCCTTCGATATAGAAATAACTGATCAAAGGAACCTCCATTGAAATTCTACTGCAAGCGTATGCTATAATTGGAGTCAAGTTAGTATAAAATTGGTCTCATTTGAGTAGCCAGCCACGTGTGTAGCTTCTTTTTTATTCTAGGTAGCAAACGAGCATACGACCTTCCTGATGGTAAGCGTTTACCGCAGCCTATGGACGCTTGCATGGCCAGGGGTGTTACGCGCGTTGCCGACACAGCAGAAACCTCTTCACACCCTTCTTTTTTTTTATTTTTTATTTATTTATTAACCAAACATGTACATTTATGTTATATATGAGATATGGTTCCAATATGTGAGGATGGACTCCCCGTCGATGGCGAGAGTTGCGATTGCATCATCTTAAACAATTCCTTGGAATACTCCCCGTTGTACAAGCGGTAGAACAAACATAAGGAGGCAAAGTCTCTCCTCAGACTGAGGGGCTCTAAACCGCTTGTGAGCTCAGGATTGTCTACAATTCTAGCAGCACTTCGCTAAACTACTGGAATGTCCTAAATCTAAATTCACAGGACAACATAAATTCTCACATGTTACTCTACGGTGTTACAAATGTTTGTACCAGCCTCGAGTGCCAGTGTTTTCAGACTACGCATTACCCTCCGACCTCGCTTGCTGCACTTCAGGGGGTTTGACCCACACTAGCTGACCCCAAGGTGATCTTATACATCACTATCGCATTTTCTGATAATTATTTATTCAATGAGGTTTTAAACGACTATTAAGAGTAGGTACTAATATTATCAAAGTCAAGTCAGTTCAAAAGTCAAAGTCAAAGCAGGGCACTTGTGAAAGGTCAAAGCTACTGAATTTATCACCAGTTCGTAAGTCGGCCTTCAACTGAGAAGAACAGGCAAGGAATTCAGCAAGTAACATTTTTTTTTTTAAATTTGGACAATCTGACTATTGGCTATATTTTTCCAAAACCTTTTTAACTTTTCTAAATAAAATACACAAGCATAAAAACATATATTTTTTAAATTATGAATATGAAAGTAACTCTGCTGATAGGTAACAAACAGAATAATTGGACTGTTATACAAAAAACTTAACCCGACTTCAAAGTACAGTAAGAAGTAATCAAATCCTGATCTGATGACAATGGGACCAAACGGGAAGACAAAAAAAGAATTTTCCAAATCGGTTAATAAATGACGGAGTTAACAAACATAAAAAAAAGTACAACCGAATTGAGAACATCCTCCTTTTTTTGAAGTCGGTTAAAAATGACGTGAAAAGATTTTCACGGCTAAACCTCTGAACCGATTGCGACGGAATTAGACACTTAGATAGCCTATGGCTAAGGCCTTTGGTATGGAGAAGGACTTAGTCATTTTATTCTGCGAACGTGAGTGAAAGTGGGATATCTATGTAGTACCTATTTTATAAGTCGTAAAGCATGTCAACCCGGAGTTTCAACATTTCTGGCATTTTATTCAATTACGGATTCGTAAAAGTCACGTTTTTAAATGTCCCGGATTTTATTTCAGTGATAAATTCCATAGACAAAGATTTTTTAAAGAAACCCAAGATATTCGACACTTAAATAAACGCGGAAGCATTTACCTTGACCTAAAATTAAAACCGGCCAAGTGCGAGTCAGACTCACGCACCGAGGGTTCCGTACAAACCTGTAGGTATATAAGTAAATGGTAGTATAGACCTGAGTATTTGATATTAATTTCAATTTATGACGTATTAAAAAAAACTACTTACTAGATCTCGTTCAAACCAATTTTCGGTGGAAGTTTGCACCGTAATGTACATCATATATTTTTTATAGATTTATCATTCTCTTATTTTAGAAGTTACAGGGGGGGGTACACACACAAACTATTCAGTTTAGAAAAAAATGATATTAGAAACCTCAATATCATTTTTGAAGACCTATCCATAGACACCCCACACTTATGGGTTTGATGAAAAAAAAAATTTTGAGTTTCAGTTCTAAGTATGGGGAACCCCCAAAATTTATTGTTTTTTTTCTATTTTTGTGTGAAAATCTTAATGCGGTTCACAGAATACATCTACTTACCAAGTTTCAACATTATAGTTCTTATAGTTTCGGAAATAAATGGCTGTGACATACGGACAGACAGACAGACAGACAGACAGACATGACAAATCTATAAGGGTTCCGTTTTTTGCCATTTGGCTACGGAACCCCAAAAAAGCACGTGACATCTGTAACAATGCAAAATTTTATATGCGCGCGTGATGCTTAGCTTATCTATTACATGACCATAATTTGCGTATAGGCCCTTGCTTAGTCATGTACGGTAAAGCAATGTCAAGATGCTTCAGCGATAGATTATTATTAGGTATACAGAAATAAATAGGGAAGGAAGACATCAATCCTTCTTCAAGGCTAGATAAGAATATTTTTTTGCATGTGGTATACATCTGCCTGACTGCGGGGTTAATTCGAATTTTGAACGCAAGATTTTTTCATTTTTCATAGAGATAAGATTGATGTATGTGCTCCTTAAACTTTATTTTCTCCTGGTACTTTTTCCTCACTCGGGTCAAAAACGATAGCAGGTAGGGAAACCAAGTGAAATAGATGAGTTCGTGTTGTTAATGTTCTTTAGCTACGTATGCATCGTGTCTTTCTACCCTGTGTACCTACTCAATGGCTCGTGCGAGTGTGGCGTGGACACTGGACAAAAATACTTGGTGTTCTTACAGAAATAACCAACTTATACTACGTAAATAAATAAGTTGCATGAAGCCTTTGAGAATTTAGTACTAAATTCTCTAAGCATAATAAAGCACTCGTTTTTTTGTTTAACTTATTTACAAAAGTCTAGCTTTTACTCACATTCCACAAATAAAAGCACAATCACAGTGCATAATACAGATGGTACCATGGTAATACTGTGACAATACTTATTTTATAATCTGTTTTCTTCCCTAGCGTTAACTGGGCAGCAAAAGCATATGCATTGTGAAAAATTTATCTTGCATAAATACATCAAATGCGGTCTCAGGTATAGTATATCAAATTGTACTTTATGCCATAGAATGTTATAACCCGATATTTTTCATTCTTATTTCAGGTTGTTTTGCCCACGGAAAAGAGTGTTTCTTTTCTCTGTGGTTTTGCCGTCCTTAAGTTGCTCTTTCTTTGTCCACGTCGCGAAACGGGGTTCGTAACGACCACGGAACGAAAGCACATGACCGAACTACCAGGAATACAGGAATCAAAGGCAGGCTGTTGCATTTGAGACTTGCCTCCAGTTATACTATTTCTATGCTTGCCTCACACAACGTTCATCATACTAACAAAATGCACAGATAAATTCGATCCTTAGTGCTTGGAATTAGGGTACATTTGATGTAGCAGGAATGATGGTATGTATAAACTTTCCACGCGAGTGCATTAAAATGAACTTTGTTACCTTATTCATAAGGTTTAATCCACCAGTAAAATAAATTGGTGGGATACTCGATCCCGTTTTTAGAGTGTGCATCAACGAGGAACGCTTTGTCTTTATGCGATCCTGGTACATTCCGGTAGGAGGAGGGTCGGAATATGGGATGGGCACGGAACTCCGCTCTATCATTGCTACCGAAACCGAGAGCAACACTAGTTAGATAAACTTTTAAATAGTTAGAAAACATGATGAGTGTTGTAATTTAATATTATTTATTCATGAACATTATTTAAATGAATATGGGATGGATTATGTTGAGGAGTGTTTGCTAAAAGTTCAAGTAGATCTTTGATTGATTAACATTCAATATTTGATTCGATGTCTACCATCGATAGAGTCGATGACAAATAGGTATTTATAATGTGTGTAAATCACATTCCTGAAATGCATGTGATGAAGTTAATAGAAGTACGTGATTTTTATAAATCAGATAAATCAATGAACTAAACAAAACTTCTAAATACATGATTTCTAAGTTTTTTTTATACTCCTAAGATAGCAGGCAAGCATACGGCCTATGGTAATGGGTTACTGTTGCCAAATTGACACTCGGGGTATCAATTGGGCGTTGCTAACCCTGCCAAAATCTCTTCACACCCTTCTTGATGACTCAAAAAGGTCCCCATAGTACACTATGTGTACTAAACATACACTTCTAGATAAGCAATATTTCTGTCCTAGATTTGGGTCATTTACTATAACTATCTCCCAAAAGTGTTAAGCGTGTGTCTAACGGGGCAGTAACACGAAACCCAGCCCGAGGAGTCCATAACTACATGTATTGTTATTCGTCTGTGCCACTTATGCGAACTCCGTAACATTTGAATACTGGACCTAAATGTTAACCAGGTTAAGTTTTATTGCCCGTTGAGAGTTTATTGCGATTATGTGATAGTAGCATCATAAAAAGATAAAAAAGGAGGGTTAAAAAGGGGATGTTATAAAAATGATTATAATAGGAAAGTTTTAGGAAAGTATAGGAGGATAATTTGATATAGGTACAGTCAAAAGACATTGCTTTAACGGAGTGTTCTGCGACATCGAACAATTTACCCAATAAAGGATGAAGCGCAATGACGTTCATTTTGCTTGAAATCTGTTCCGCCAATTTCGCACCACCGCTCTGATTGGCTAATTCAAGGACACATTCGCTCTAATTGGCCAAGTCAAGGAAACACGACGCAGTGATTAGTCCTTACTGGTAAGCACTGAAAGGGATTTCTCTTCGATGAGGCCACAGAGTAAAGGGGATGAGGCATAGTAACTCATCTCAAGCGTTCTAAACATTCTCCACATAAAGTATACATTCAGTATGGTTTTATAGACTGTGGTTATACTATAAACTCGTCTTGTAAAGGGATTTTCCTCTTTAGATTCTAATGTAAAAGTCGTAGGGACTATCCCGTGGTGACCCGCATCACGTTTTCCTGTTTATCTAGTAATGCGGATCGTGCTATTCTCCTAACCATAGAGTTAACATTTTGATCCTAACAAATATTTTTAAAACGACGATTTTACAGTTTTAGCCTCGGTATCCATTGACGGTCGATGGAGCAGACAAGTCTTAGAGTGGAGACCGCGTCTTGGTAAACGTAGTGTGGGGCGCCCGCCAGCCCGATGGACTGACGACCTCAAAAAAGTGGCCGGACTGGGCTGGATGCGGATGGCAAGAAACCGGAAGGAGTGGCGCGCTCTGGGAGAGGCTTATGTCCAGCAGTGGGCTTAAAAAAAGGCTGATGAAGATGATGATGATGATGATGATCCATTGCACTATCTCCCAAAGCAGAGATGGGTGGAGTCAAAATCAAAATCAAAAAGATACCTATTTATTCAGTTTAGGCCTAGGGCCTAAGGCACTTATGAACGTTACGAGTGACGTGATTACATACAAATTAATGACAATCGAGCGAGGCCTGTCGCTAGCCCTAGTAAGAAATTATATCAGAGAGCAGTTCGACTGGGGAAGTACCTCTACTTTACAGAATACCGCACCTTGAACTTAATGTTGTGTTCCTGCGCGTGAGCTGTGGCGTGAGTAAGGTCGCCAGAGCTCATTGAAAAGGGGGGAAGGGTCGGTAACGCGTCAGTGATGCTACGTGTGTTGCACTTGCAAGCGTAAATATGAGTGCGGTAGCAGCTTACCATCAGGTTGCCCGTGTGCTTGATGACCGTCTTCGTAGTATAAAGAAAAGAGATGCCTGGTGTAAAATGGTTCTTTCACTATTTTTTCATAGAGTTGAGCCAAAATCTGAATATGTATAACAAACGGTACAATATACAGGCAATGAGGATCATACACGTTTTTTGTCGAGCTTTTTGTTTGTAGCGGTATAAAATCCAATAAATTCTGTGAAATAAATATTATAATCGGATCAAAATTGACGAAGATACGACGATATAGATGACGAATCACAAAAACGCTCGCTCCCGCTTGTACATAATTCGGCGACCGCGCAACTCTGGATATTTGTCGGTATGTTTGTAACCTTTTCACGGGCGGCGGACGGATTCAATTGGCAGTTCAATTAGTGGAGAAGTATAAAGGATACTTTTTTCCGGATTCATCATCATCATCATCATCATCGTCTGTAGTAATCAAAAAGTTTACATTTAGTTACGCGAATGATCCTCATTGTTGTGGGACTTGTATAAATGCGCAAACGAAAGCCGGTATGATATTGTTTAGATTATTTATTAGACATAGATATAGGACAAGTTGCGCCTCGCATTTCATTACTCGTTTCCGGGATCAAATCAAGTTAGGTACAGTCGAGGACATAAATATGTATACACTTAGTAAAATTCAACAACGGTTTCCTCTTAAACTACTGATTGAAATTATGAGATATTATAAAGGCAGAATCTTCTAACATATACTATTATGATTTGTGTAATAGTTTAACACTTAAATGTTAAACATGCGAGAAAATTGCTTTTGAATTTCAGAAAGTTTTATGTCCTCGACTGTACCTATTTACTCCCCATTTGGCCATGAATACCTATCAAACAGAATTACATCTACCCACTTTTGCGTTTGCTACGTTCCTTCTACCATATTTCCCTCACCACTTTTGTATAGTTGTTTGTATTCATGAGACCATGTGAGGTTTCAGCTCTACTTAACAGCATCTCTTTCCTGTATATTTTATTGCTTTACTCCTCTAAAGTCATTGACCCGAGCGTAACACTCGAACTCTTTGCCGCAGAAGTCTGTCCATTTCGAGGGTAATAAAATTCTATTGTTTTTACGATTCATGCAGAGGTTTTGGGGCTGTTGTTGTTTTTATAACATACTAGCTGCCCGGCGCGACTTCGTTCGCGTAGTGCTCTAATCTACCCTAGATTTAAGCTTTCCATGGACTTCCACAAATATTTCAAAACCAAAATTAGCCAAATCGGTGCAGCCGTTCTCGAGTTTTGGCAAGACTAACAAATAGAAATTCAATTTTATATTAAACTAGCTGCCCGGCGCGACTTCGTTCGCGTAATACCCTACCCTACATTTAAACCTTCCCCGGACTTTCACTAATATTTAAAACCCAAAATTAGCCAAATCGGTCCAGCCGTTCTCGAGTTTTAGCGAGACTAACGAACAGCAATTCATTTTTAGGGTTCCGTAGCCAAATGGCCAAAAACGGAACCCTTATAGATTCGTCATGTCTGTCTGTCTGTCTGTCTGTCTGTCTGTCCGTCCGTATGTCACAGCCATTTATTTCCGAAACTATAAGAACTATAATGTTGAAACTTGGTAAGTAGATGTATTCTGTGAACCGCATTAAGATTTTCACACAAAAATAGAAAAAAAACAATAAATTTTGGGGGTTCCCCATACTTAGAACTGAAACTAAAATTTTTTTTTTCATCAAACCCATATGTGTGGGGTGTCTATGGATAGGTCTTCAAAAATGATATTGAGGTTTCTAATATCATTTTTTTCTAAACTGAATAGTTTGCACGAGAGACACTTCCAAAGTGGTAAAATGTGTGTCCCCCCCCCTGTAACTTCTAAAATAAGAGAATGATAAATCTATAAAAAATATATGATGTACATTACGGTGCAAACTTCCACCGAAAATTGGTTTGAACGAGATCTAGTAAGTAGTTTTTTTTTAATACGTCATAAATTGAAATTAATATCAAATACTCAGGTCTATAGTACCATTTACTTATATACCTACAGGTTTGTACGGAACCCTCGGTGCGCGACTCTGACTCGCACTTGGCCGGTTTTTATATATATAGAAGATATAGAAGATAAATAAATAAATAAATATCCTGGGACATTCCTCACACACGGTCATCTGATCCCAAACTAAGCAGAGCTTGTACTATGGAAACCAGATAACTGATATAATACATACCTATACTACTTTTTGTTTGTAAATACATACTTAATATACATAATTACACCCAGACTCAGGACATACAGACATGTTCATGCACACAAATGCATGTCCTGTGTGGGAATCGAACCCACGACCTGCGGCGCGTAAGGTGAATCTTAACCAACTGCGCCAACTGGCCCGTCAGATATTATATAGATTAGCTTTTGCTACGGTTCCACTTAGGTTGCAGAAGTTAAGTAACTAGGTAGGACTTATTATTTTATCGGGTAAAAAATACTCAAGGTCATAATTTGACATAAGTAGTTCATTTTTTCGGGTGATGATGTGTAGGTACTTACTGCTTTATGAATTTGAATTTGAATTTGACAATAAAGGAACTACAGATTTTATATCCTATGATAGGTAACTATATCCAAGTTCTATACTGTAAACAGTAATACATTTCACTTCCATTTATAAAATTGGACGTTCATTTGATAAGATCTGCGTACTGGCAGTAAATAAAACACTGTAGTCACGAGATAGGTAATAATACACAATCTGTATTTTTTACCCACTTTTAACCAATTTTGTTTGATTTGTACGTGACAAAATAATGATTATGAATCCTAAGTGTAAAAAAAGTTTTTAGTAAATTTTAACTCACTTTACATACAGTAAAGTGAGTACACTCAGTTTACAGCAGTGCTATTCTGTAACGTTCATTTGTAAAATCACTTCTGAATCCGCGATGAGATTAGAATTTCACTGAGTGAGTTCGACACTAGCGCCACCGAGTGATGACGGAAGTGAGAAGAACTACGACAGGTGAGTATTTTGACGTTTTTCAATAGGATTTGGTATTCTGAAACGTAATTCACCCGCCAATTCAGTTGCGAGGTGAGTTGCGAGATGACTTTCGAGATGATTTACCTTTTACAGAATAGCATAGCAGTAGCCACCAACAGAAGTCGCTGGAGGCAAGCCGCCCACGCTCTATCAAAGACGTCCGGTGATCACGATCTTCAGCCATGAAGAAACGACCACAGAAAGAAACTCACTTATTTTGAACTGTAAACAAAATTTTTTTTCTTTCAAAACACCACACATACATTCTTAATATATTTAAATTTATTAATAAATGCCAATTCGTTCTAAATCCAGTCGTTGATAAGTAAAAATATTCCGTCGACCGGGAAACCCGCGGGTTATCGGTGGTCCTTGTGTGGCGCAGTCCGCGCTTTGGCACTTGACTTGATACAAGTAACTCCATTTCTACAGAATATTTCTAAGGAGAAATACTTACATGACATCACAGACTACCCGGACTCCGCTCTCGCTATTACAAAACTGAGGCACCGTAATGGCGGCGGCTGTTTATGTGTGATTCAATTTAGGGTTGCCATGTTAGGCTAAATTTACATATGTTTTATTATATTATGCTAAGACTAATATGTAACGGTAGACATGTTTAAATGAAAATTAAGTAACGATGGATGATTGTTGCAAAAAAAATAATCGAAAGAATCGACAATTGTAAAACTCTACATTCGATTGTCGATTCATTCGTTCTAAGGAATAAACAATCGACCTTTCGAATGAAAATTGACCCACGCAACGCAGGTTGTAATAGTATGCACAATCGACGGGTGAGCGCGGGGACAAATAGATTAATTCATTCGGCGGACGGACAGCCAGCGCACGGCATAGGACACGCGCGGTGCCGCAAGAAGCGTATTATGAACAATCGAAAGATGTCGATTGTTATTCGAATGATTTGAATAAATTGGCCAATCGAATAATTCGATTGTTTTTAGTAACAATCGCCCATCGCTAAAATTAAGTGTAAATGTAGGCAGAATATACCGTACTATTTTAAATTGTGAATGGTGGCCAAATTTTTTTTGTTATGCTTTCACGCTTCAAATACTCAACCGATCGCTATGAAAGGGGTTCGAAGATTTTTGTTCAGAGCCTGGCATACTCATCAGGCACCGATTTGTTTTATTACCTTTATACATCGATTAAGGACACTCATACGAATATAAAAATAATGGGGTGCCTATGTCCTAAAACATCACGTTACATAGTTATTTGCAAAAAAGATCGATGTTTCAATAACCATGACAAATTAATCATTTAATGTTTTTACGCATTCTATGGTGCTAGAATAGCTATATTGGTTTATTTCTACAAATATTGAAATTACTGACATATCTAAAATACGTACAGCAGATTTCCGTAATAGTATTCTATTAATAAATAAATATTCTGGGACATTCCTCACACACATTTTAAATACAATAAGATTTTTTTTTATTTTTTTTATACCACTTAGGTGGCAAACAAGCATACGGCCCGCCTGATGGTAAGCGGTTACCGTAGCCTATGGACGCTTGCAACACAATGGTGCTGATTCTGTTGTAAATCGCACTAAACTAATTTTAGTCACATCTCATCTCTTTCTTACGAACATTATTGAAAAAGGATAGAATATATTTAAAGTTGTCAAATTAATCTTCGCCGTCATATTTTGCGTGTATTTAGGCGTAACCACGATAGATGGCGACTAAATTTATATTGAAAACAAGCATTGGATTAATTTGACAGGACTAAATTTCTTATATCTTTTTCTTGTGTTCTTTGTTAGAAAGAGACATAGTGAGATTAAAATTAGTTTAGTTGTACACAACAGAATCAGGGCCAATATACAATATTTACAACCTACGCGGTAAAATAAAGAATACCTACACAATAAACTATGGCTAAGTTGTACTTTGACGTTACATTATTAGAAGGCTCTACACAAAGTTTATGAAATTTATGCACTATAAAAGGGACCACCCTTTCCCCTCACCCGACAAAATAAAAATAATAGTATCTAAAAAAAAGGGGGGGTGCGCAACTTTTCCTTCACATAGAGGGGGGGTTCTACACCGACCCCCTCTCTATTCCCCCCTCCCCTTCCGTCCCTTAAATCGACGAACTTGAAAGTACATTCCTACCTAAACTATTCTTTGATTATTTTAGGGCTCCATCAAATAATTCGCTTTCTAAAAGTGGTCCGTTAGCCAAAAAAGTTTGAGAACCACTGATATAAAGTATGTGTACTAGTCGCGACAGTTTGAAATCAATTTATAATAAAATACGTATTAATGATAACCATAAAATATAAAATTCCCATATTTCGGGTAATTTACAAAAGTGTATATTGGCAACACTGGCTTTGTCATTAATTCTTTTGTACTGGTGAATGAATATTTGTTTTGATGTATAAATTCGGGAACTAAGTGATTGAATTATTAATTTAACTGTGAAACGTGATTCCTGGTATTTTTTTCCTCCGGTCTCTACGGTTTTTACACCATTTCACTACACAAGAGATGCTATATTTTAATATTTTGCGGCACCGCAAACGTATTGACTCTGTTGACGTTTATCCGCGTAATGGCCGACTAGTGTGTGAATGTGTGCGTGCCGGCTTGTATGTACAGCGAGGTGGCCGACTCTCAGCGACACAGTTTTTTGTTAGCAAGAATACATCCGAAGTTTTATAACATCCTTGCATGACATCTTCTGAATCCCAGCCGATAAGTGTGTTTATTCCACTCAGAACCGACTCGGGGCACTTCAATTACAGTTAGGTTAGGGTAGAACTGTGACAATACTAGATCCAAGTTAGTGCTTTGTGTACATTTTTGGTGGTAATTAACTATTATTGGATTAATCAACATCATTAGGATCGCAAGTTGTACAATTTTTGATTCTTATTTTATGTTAAAATAGGTATTTAATTTTGATGAACATTTATTAATTTCGATTTTATACACAAGCCTTTAGTAATCTGTGGTTCGGTAGTTTTTTGTAGATGTCATTTTGTATTCCTAACTATAGTGCGTCAATGGGAATACGATTCGGTAGTTTCAGGGCATAGTTTATTAAAAGTCCCATTAAAGTCGTCTAGCCCTTTCCGTGATTATCACATTATTTGCAGGTGTCAGAAACCCATTCTCTAGTCGGCATCACTGTAGATAGGTTTTGAAAAAATATTTCATTTCTTGCCACATTTTTTGTGAGATTTAGTGAAATAGTTTTTATTCAAAATTCAACTTAAACATTTATCCCCTTATTAATAAATAAGGTGTATGTCAGTCTTGTAACACCCAGGTATTAAGATAGCCTCATTTGTTTATATGACATTAGAAAGTGACGGATATATTTTAATCCTAGGTATTACGCAAAGATTTTCATAGGGCATCGTGCCTCTACCCAGATGGATAATCCGCCTTACTAAAGCATGACATTTAATTTCACTCCGCTTGAGGGGCTCCCTGAGCAAATCGCTCTCAGTTCGTACTGCGCACGGCTGTCAAATACTGTCAATTCTGGCTTGTTTATTTCATGTTGCCATAGAGGCGACTATCTTTCTGGACGTTTTAAATTCTTTGGTATTACGGTATTACCTCAGAGTATATAAAATACTACGTACAACTATACTTGACTTAAACCTTATTTATTAATAAGGGGGTGAATGACGAACCTTAGCAAACCCCGAACGATTTAAAAGCATATGCATCATATACTGTCATTTTGCCTTTGGCTATTTATATCGCGTCATACATACCTACATAATATTTATTATTCTGTATCATTATTTTTCCATGTGCCCCAGGTTCGTGATCTCTGACATTTGCGTATAGATAAATAAATAACGATTCGCTTCCCAGGTCGAGCAATGCGAATTAATTATTTAATTTTTATTGGGATATTTATTTATTTTTATAGTTGAAAAATGAATTATAGATAAACGACTTACTCATAACGCTATTTGACTAATACTGATTTAAATGGTCACGTAAATTACGTAACATTGTTTGACAATGACAGTAGTTTTTTTTTGTAAACAGTTTTATTCTCTACGCGAACGCAACCGCGGGTAGCTAGCTAGTATCTAACATTTATTATTAGTATAATAATTATACTACTAATAAATTATTTATTATGTATACATTTATTGCCTATAATTTAATTAAACGAATAAAGCAAATGAATAAAGTTGTTATTCATTTTTAAAACATAACTAAACACATTTTTAGGGTTCCGTAGCCAAATGGCAAAAAACGGAACCCTTATAGATTCGTCATGTCTGTCTGTCTGTCTGTCTGTCCGTGTATGTCACAGCCATTTATTTCCGAAACTATAAGAACTATAATGTTGAAACTTGGTAAGTAGATGTATTCTGTGAACCGCATTAAGATTTTTACACAAAAATAGAAAAAAAACAATAAATTTTGGGGGTTCCCCATACTTAGAACTGAAACTCAAATTTTTTTTTTTCATCAAACCCATAAGTGTGGGGTGTCTATGGATAGGTCTTCAAAAATGATATTGAGGTTTCTAATATCATTTTTTTCTAAACTGAATAGTTTGCGCGAGAGACACTTCCAAAGTGGTAAAATGTGTGTCCCCCCCCCTGTAACTTCTAAAATAAGAGAATGATAAATCTATAAAAAATATATGATGTACATTACGGTGCAAACTTCCACTGAAAATTGGTTTGAACGAGATCTAGTAAGTAGTTTTTTTTTAATAGGTCATAAATTGAAATTAATATCAAATACTCAGGTCTATACTACCATTTACTTATATACCTACAGGTTTGTACGGAACCCTCGGTGCGCGAGTCTGACTCGCACTTGGCCGGTTTTTATTATGTGAGATCAATCACCGAGACATAATAGAATAGAGTGCTAAAAATAAACCAATAAATAAATACAATAACCTTCAATTTATTATTATACATCAGGTATTAAGTAATACTTAATTGAGTGAGGAAAATTACTCATTTGTACGAGCAATCTACTACGAGTATGTAGGTAGACTATGACTCAGCTTAAAATAAATGCCAGATCTACACATACCTATATTCTATGACAATTGACAATAGTTGAATTTCGAAAATAGAATGTGGCAGGTGACTTTTTCTTAAAAATGTGAATTAGAAGGTGAATTTGATCTACTTAAACTTAAAGAAGGTTTAGGTACCTACTTGAAAAATCACTAGTGCAGTAGAATTAGATAATCAATTTACATTAATTGTGGTACGAATGATTTTCGGTATATCGATAGAGTTATGTATGGATATGATTACCTTAAATTCGCAACCGATTTGGAAGTACGCAACATGGTGAAAATTGAGAAAAACTTTGATATTGAATAATTCCTAAGCAAAAATTGTGGTACTAGTTGCGAGAATACCATGTCTTTAGAGAACTATTACCTTTTTTTTTTTTTTTTTTTTATTTACGTGGGGAAATCCTCCTAGGATACCCGACCGCCCTGGGGGGAGCGGCCTGGTTATGCCGGACTTTTACCGGCTAAAACCCCACGGTGGTCGCCACCTGCGCTACAGAGGGGGGCGGGCTCTCGTGCAGATCGCGTACCTGCTCGCCCCTCCACGCGCGGCGCTGTGATAGCCCGTCCCGGGGGAAGTGTGATACCTCCCCCCAGCACCCTCGCAGTGCTATCGCACGATGAGTCGTGACCACAACGACCCATCGTCCTCCTCGGGGCCGCTTCTGGGCGTTCAGGGCCCCCGCCCCGATTGCCCACGACCCCGAAGGTCCCCGTTTAGTCGCCTTTTACGACAGGCAGGGGAACACCGTAGCTGTGATTCTAAGCCCCAGCTACAGGGCAGGAGGGCCGCCACGAGGCACTGCTGCACCTCGGCGGCGTCGTCTCCGAGCGGGATCGGCCCTCTCCCGATCTCGTTCAGCAGCCTCCTTCTGGACCATTACGGTCTCGCAGAAGGAGGCTACGGCCCTCCACGCCGTATCCCCGCTCAGCATCGCCGACACGACTGCTGGCAGGGAGAGATTCCGACCGATCAGGTCGACCAGGATCCGCCGCTCGGGTTCCCACGCGGGGCACACCGCGAGCGTGTGCGATGCGGAGTCCTGGTCGCTCCCACCACAATGGAAGCAAGCCGCCGTTGCCTCACGTCCGATCCTACACAGATAATCACCGAAGCACCCATGCCCGGTGAGTATCTGTGTAAGTCTGTAGGTGAGTCGTCCACCTTGTCGCTGCATCCAGGCCTCGAAGACCGGCAGGACTGCTTCGACAACGCGTTTGCGCGCATGCCGCTCCTCGCAGAGCCTTGCGCGCCACGTTGCGAATGCGATAAGTCGCTCCTGCCGTCTGATCGCCTCTTCTGGATCACCTCCACCACTCTGGCGGACGATGCGGATTCGGTCATATACCCTCGCATCCATATCCGCCAGAATGTCTAGTGGCGGAAAGCGAGCCAGAACAGTTGCCGCCTCAAAGGATATTGTGCGGTATCCCCGTACGATCCGTATGGCCATCTTACGCTGGACTCTGTAGACTTTTGTTCGACAGCGTCGGATGGCCAACCTCTTCGCCCATACGGGCGCCCCGTAAAGGGCTACGGATCGTATGACCCCCGCATAGAGGCGGCGAACTTCCTCTCTCGGTCCCCCGAGATTGGGCAGAAGTCTGTGCATAGCACCCGCTACCCTCTCGATCCGGGGGACTAGGCGATCAAAATGCTCTTCGAAGCCCCAGCGACTGTCCAAGGTGAGGCCCAAGTACTTCATGTACCGCCCCACCCCGACTTCCGACTCACCTACTCGGACGCACGAGTCGGGTGGTTCCCTGCTTCTTGGCAGTTTGTGGAACCATAGCGCCTCGGTCTTGTGAGGCGCTATTTCCAGACCCAACTCATGGATTTTGGCAACGACGACCTCCACCCCAAGCTCGGCGAGCTGTTTGGTCCCCTCGAAGGTATCCCCACTGGCGACCACCAACGTGTCGTCTGCATAGCAAACGACATTTACGCCAGCGGGGAGATTGACACGCAGAACCGCATCGTACGCTAGGTTCCACAGCAACGGGCCCAACACCGACCCCTGTGGAACCCCACACGTGATCTCCCTCCGGATTCTCCTACCGTCTTGGTCCATGTACAAGATGTACCTGTCGTGCAAGTAATCCCTGACTATACCTTGCAGGTAGGAGGGCACCTGATGGTATGCCAGAGCCCCCCTTATTGCGTCCCAAGGCAGAGAGTTAAAGGCGTTGACGATATCGAGACTTATCGCCAACGCCACTCCACCCCGGGATACAGCCTGCTCCGACAGAGAGCGGACGCGCAAGACCGCGTCTACGGTCGAACGCCCCCGTCGGAAGCCGAACTGGCTATCAGCCAGGTCAGGACCAACGAACGACAGATGCCCGTTGAGACGAGCGGCAAGTATTCGTTCGAACAGCTTGCCCACCTCGTTCAACACGCATATGGGACGGTACGCAGAGGGAGAATCTGCGGATCTGCCTTCTTTCTTCAAGAGGACCAAACTTGCCTCCTTCCAGGCCGTGGGGAACTTGGCATAACGGAGGCAGCTGTTGAACAACTGCCTCAACCTGTTCCCCAGGGCAGCCAGACTCAACACCCACACCCGACCCGATACACCGTCGGGTCCTGGTGCGGTATTTCGGGCTTTCAAGCGGCCAATAGCTCGATCTAGCTCCTGTACGGTCACCCCCAACTCGTCATTCCACTCCCACGACGTCGAGGGGTGAACTGAGGGACTTGACCGCCCCGCCGGGAAAAGAGTAGTCACTACTCGACCCAGCAGGTTCGGATCTAGGGTCTCCGTCAGGGGAGGCACCCATGGCCTGAGTTTACCCAGGACCATCTTATATGGGCGCCCCCATGGATCCTCGTTGAGTCCCTCCAGGAGCTCATCCCAGCACCGTTTTTTGGCGTCTGAGATGGCGATCTGCATCGCAACTGTGGCCGCTCGATATGCCCTATAGAGACTGGCTGTCTCCTCGGCAGGAGTTCGCCTTCGCCTCCGGGCTCTGGTGTAAAGGCGGCGGCTTCGCAAGCAAACCGCGCGAATTTGCGCGATTTCTGCCGACCACCAGTACACCGCCCGGTGCTTGGGGCGACTGGACCGCGGCATTGATGCATCGCAAATTTGCGTCATCGTGCCGCGGAACCAGTCCGCTTCTCTTTCTGGATCGGTCAGAATCTCTTCGGTGATTTCTGGCCATGCCGCGACATTGGCGGCGGCTTTGAGCATGTCTCGATCTAGCCGCTTGAGACACCAACAACGCGGAGGGCTGCCTTCATGGCGGCTGGTATTGGTGACGGGACGGCGGAATGCCACATCCATGAGGATGTGGCGGTGGTCAGATAGAGTGACCACCTCTTCTGCAACTCGCCATCCCGACAGCATGCGCATGGCAGCAGGAGTCGCCCATGTAAGGTCCACGATCGACTCCCCCTGCCAACGCACGCATGTGCTCACGGACCCCTGATTAACTAAACGGAGGTCCAGGCCAGCCGCCCACTCTTGTACGGTCTCTCCCCTTGGACTGTCTCTGGGGTTCCCCCATACCCTTGCGTGGGCATTAAAGTCCCCCAGAACAATCAATGAACGAGATGGACATCTGCGGACGCAGTCAGCCACCTCATCCAGGTACTCCTCGTAGTCGGCGAGAGACCTATTGGGAGAGACGTAGCAGCCCACTATGGCCAGGGTACCCCATTGCACTGCAACGAAGCCCTGCCCTCTACTCAATAGAGCACAGGGTGGAGCACCCTCTCCACCCCCCCAGTATATGGCGACAGAGCCCAAGTCATCACCAAACCAGCGAGGATGGTCAGGGACGCTGTGGGGCTCTGCTATTACCGTCAGGGCAATCTGCCGCTCCACAATAGTCTGCATAAGCAGATGCTGAGCATTGCGGCAGTGGTTCAGATTGCCCTGGAGGATCTTATGTGGGGGCGGGAATGCTAAGCTTCGACGATCTCCATTTCCGGGCCAGAGCCTGGTTCAGCGGTAGGTGCCGCGACCGTCTCATTGATAGGAGCCTGCTTACTCTTCTTCTTCTTGGGTGCGGGACACCTTCTTCCCAAGCGATGATTTGAGGGGAGCCCCAGATCAGAACACAAGGGACACTTGAGCGATTTTGCGGTGCAGTCGCGGGCTCTGTGGCCCGCCACACCACAGGCGTAGCAGCGATTGCTTCGGTCTACGCCTGTGCTGCACCTACACCCTACGTGCCCTTTTTCGAGGCACCGGAAGCAGTGTAAGGGCCTGGCTTCCAATGCCTCGACCCTCACTGTCCCCCAACCTACTTGGAAGCCCCTAGCAGCAGTCAGTCTCCTGACTACCGCCAAAGGGCAACGTACCCAGCAGGTACCCATCGTGGTGGGTGATCGTCGGACTTCGCCCACCTTAACATCATCCGCCGCGCACCCACCTGCTTCCGCAACTGCTGCTGCTACCTCTGGAGGAGTGATGGCATCATCTAGGTCCCGCAGTCTCATCTCGCCCGTCTTAACAGGACGGGCGATGCGCACACCGAGGTCTACGAGGACCTCCCTTAATTTTGCGGCCAAGGCGTCCGCCTTGGTACCGCAATCAGGGCCATCCACCTCCATGAGAAAGCCCCCAGTAACGGAACGTTTCATGCGGACGCAAGGGATGCCAAGGTCCTTGAGCTGGATCTTGGCTTTGGCGTCCTTTGTCACCTGATCGTAGGTCACCGAGGAACCCTCCGGTATTGTCACAGTGACAGCAGCAGTTGTCGGGACCCTGGGCAACTTTGCCTTGTGTTTGCTCCCTCTTGACTTGAGTGCAGGGGGAGGTGATCCGACAGCAGGTCCACCCGGGGTACGATTTTTTTTTGGCCGTTTGGCTATATCCGACCAGCTAGTGCTCACTTGGGTGACAGCCTGCGGCTCTAGAGCTGGCTGGATGGGCGGCAGTTCCTCAACCGGCTTATGGGAAGGGTTGCCCTTCTTTCTGGCCTTCTTCTTTTTTTTCGACTTCCCTGGCTGCAGCTGTGGCTGTGGCTGATGTTGCGGCAGAGGTTGCGGAACTGGCTGTAGCTGCCTTCCCACAGGTGCTTGCTTACCCAGCGGGAGCCTGATGGCCCTGTCAGGAAAGATTTCTGCTCGGAAGGCAGCCAGTCTAGAATCCACAACTGCCGCAATCCGTTCAAAGAGCCGCTCTTCGTTTCCATCATGTGGAGACGCCAACTCTTTTGATGCCGATATAGGCTTTGCGGCGATAGTGGCCGAAGTGGGTCGAGCGGCCAAAGTGGGCCGAGTGGTCACCGCATTCGCGCCAGCAACAGGCCTACGGAGAAGGTTTAGATCCTCCGTTAGCCTGTCCATTTTATTGGCGAGGCTTGAGAGTTGAGAACGCAATTCTGCGTTCTCTTTCTCCAGTCTAGCCACGTTGTCGTCGGTGATGGTTCTCCGAGCCAGTTCTGTTGTAGCTGCCTTAACAGTCCGCACAGCTACCCATATAGCATGAACGTATTCGCGTTTCATGTTTTTGGATTTTTCCGCAACCTTTTCCAAATTAAGGAGGTGCTGCTCAATGCAGTCACCAAGCTCGACACTCGCCTGCGACTGCATTTCTGGAGCCAGCAACTCCGGGGTCGGAAGGTTTTTCTTGGCCCGAGTATATTTTGGTTGCACCGAAGGATCTGAAATATCCTCGATGTCAACGTCCGTACCGTCTTCACCAGAATGTGAAACGCCGATATAGCCCTCACCTTAGGCCCGCGCGCTTTATCCGCGTTTGTGGGCAGTGAAGATCGCTTGCGACCGCGAGACACTCCGTCTTTCGACATCTCCGACGATGCTACTGATGTGAGCGATATGACCGAGCCATCAGACTCACCCCCATCGCTCACACCGGCTAAGTTGGCAGGCGTTTTAGGACGCTTAAAGCGCCCACACTTTCCACGTGCCGGGACCATTGGTCCCCCCGACACGACATCTTTCTTTCCGGCTCCCATTGGAGCGGGATCTTGGGTGGCGATATTATCGCCGAGCAGATCTTTGCCCCCCCCAGATACGGTGGGGCAGCCCGGGCTAGGCCCGGGGGTGGATTGTCCGGCTAAGCCGGTACCACCCTGGGGTAATTTTTTATTAGAGTCTGCCATGTCATGTTTTCCTTTTTTACAGGGTGAGGTCCCTGAAACGAGCGCTCGGGACTGGACTCCCACCAGCCATTCATCCCATCGGCGCGCTAGACCTTAGGATTGGGGTAATTTTTTATAGAGGTTTTCTTCCTCATGGCCATGCATGGCTTCCGGTCCCGCCTGGGATTACGGATGGTCCGACGTCGGCATAAGCCGAGTGCACCTGGCACATCGTCGCACAAGGGAGTGTTTTTAGAGAGGTTTCCTTCCTCTTGTCCGGCGTCGGCAAAAGCCGAGTGCACTAGGCCTTTGTACATTGTATTTAGCTTCGAAACAGCATCTATAGTCCAGTAGAATTAGCTCAAAATTAAGCAACATTTTACATTAATTGTGGTACGAATGATTTTTGGTATATCGATAGAGTTATGTATGGATATGATTACCTTAAATTCGCAACAGATTTGGAAGTACGGAACATGGTGAAAATTGAGAAAAACTTTGATATTGAATAATTCCTAAACAAAAATTGTGGTACTAGTTGCGAGAATACCATGTCTTTAGAGAACCATAACCTACCTTCTCAAGAAATTTGGACTGGTTGCGACATACGGAACATACCTAAACTTAAAAAAGTGATTTTTCGCCTTTATATCCTAAGCAAAATTTGTGGTACTAGTTGCGAACTCATTGGGAACTTGTATTAGCCTATTACACTTAGTTTTAAGTTTGCAGCCGGTTGCGATCTACGGAACCCTAAGAAAATACTTTTTGCTAAATTCTACTTCCAGCAAAATTAGCGTACTCTGTATTATTGCTTATATCATATTTGTAGGTCGACTTCTACCTACTTTATGATCGCAACCGAAGAGAACATTACGGAACATAGTTTATTTTGCAAGTAAAATGTGCGCGTATTCGCGTGTTACGAGGGGAATGCGGAAGGTGCGGGAGGCAGGACTAGCGTTGAGGAATCTACAAAAATTCCTGCGTCTATCGAAATATGTCATCTTTTTTGCACTGCTAAGTAAGAACGTTCTTTATTTTTATAGGTATCCATGTAAAATGTATCGAAAAAATACAATATCGTCGTATCCTACAAATAAGGCCGTAGCTACAAAACAGCAAATTTTCAGGTTTGATTAAAAAAACATTAGTTTCCAATTATGTGTGTTGTTTGGTATCCTATGTAGGGCTTGCAATCTGGATATCCGAATTATCCGTATTATCCGTATATATGGCTTTTTTAATATCCGGATTTGAGCAACATTATTATCCGGATATTTCAGATTTTTCGGATAATGTATAGTGCATTTCAGTTTACGCTCAAACAAATTGATAGCTTTAAGATTAATTTTAAGAGTTAACTTAAGTTTACGCATAAGATAAGTGATCAAACTGCTCTCACCAGGTCTATAATATTTCTTTCATTGTTATTTGTGACTTGTGAGACGAAATTTATGTTTATTACGCGACTGACCCGGAAGGAGGGTAATGTTTTTCGAGTGTATGTATATTTCTTTGGCATGCAGCCTAAACGGCTTGATGAATATAAACATATGAGGTGTCATTAGAATTGTCTTACCTGTGAGAATAACAGAATATTATTTGAATATGGCATCTACGAATAAAAAAGAGGGTGGTAATATGATGTATTTATCGTTATTATTACAGTATGGGTCAGAAATAAAAGCATGTAAATAGCCATTTTCATGTATGTATATATTTTACTGTAAAAGCTCGAACCTTGGTATATCCTAAGATTAGGATACTTAGGATCTACCGGTAATCGGGCTTTAATCTCAAACAAAGAAAGAGTCACAATCAATCAGTCTTCCAGATAGACGATTTATGACGACTCTCGAAAACAGCTTTTATACGTGGCTCAGGCAGGAGTGATATTATGGGCCTATAAAATTCTTCAGTAAGGTTAAATCGCCTTTCTTGAAGAACTGGGTTGCCGCACTTCAACTCCACGTCTCCGGTGTCATGCCATGTTGAATGACGGAATTAAAAATGTCTGAAGATCCTTCAAAATTGGAGTTATCCCGCCTTCAGGAGCTCTGCAATTATACCGCCATCCGCCGGAGCTTTGTTTTTACAAAGCTTCTTCTGATGGCTTCTCCCAAGCTGACTGGCATAGACCTTCGAGCCCCGATTGTGCTCTATCGAAGCCATAACGGCACGTGCGCATCGTATCCGCTGTTTTGTCGCATCTAAAGACGATTGCGCTAATGGTAACTCGTTTCTCTTCCTCAATAGCTCCAGATTTTCCTGCAGAAGTTTAGACTTAATGCCGTTCCTCTCCGGCAGAAAGTATCTGCTTCTCACTTCTCGGACCACGTTGTCAGTTTTCTAGTCAATATTGCCTGTGGATTCCAGCAAGTTGAACCGTTTCTGTAGTTCTATTGAGAAAGCTTCGAATCCCATGGCAATTTAGTATTGTGAAGGTCATAGAATAGATTTCATCAATTTGACCCGAGCTTGAGCTTTGTAGTTGATATCTAGTGTGCCTCTCACAACACGGCGGTCACTGTCGGTGCTAAAGCTATTTATCAGTGAGATGTCTCTGACTTTGTGCCTTTTGTCAGTCATGATGAAGTCTATTTCTTTCCTTGTCACAGAGCTAGGGCTTCGCCACGTCCACCTTCTATCTTCTCAAAGAATAAATTCATTAAGAAGCGACTCTGTAACTCTTTCTTGTAAATTTAATTCTTGTACCCCCACTTTGGCATTGAAATCTCCCATAAAAACGTTGTAAAGTCTTGGTGCTTGTGTGCCTTAAAAATATCTTCATACATATGTGGCTTCGTCAGAGTGTGTATATACCACATGTAAAGTGTACATATACCTAAACGATTTGTCACAATTTGCTGACGACTTTGTGCTGTATGTTACCTGTAGTGACGTAGTAGAAGCTTCTCAAAAATTACAAGTAGCTTTAGACACCTTCCATAGACTATTATTTAATATAGGTTTAGACATTTCATCGTCAATAAGTAAGGTCCACGTATTTAAATCTGGTGTTTTTAGAGGCACAGTTGAATTGACTGTCAATAATGAATGTCTACAAGTGGTGGAGAATGTTAAGTATTTAGGTCTATGGTTAGATCAGTCTCTAAGGTGGTCCAAGCATATTAATGAGCATGGTATAGATGGTGTTATCAAATCAAAAGGAAAATATAATACTCATAGTTAAAATGTTATACAAATTAGTTCAGATTCGTATCATCATCATCATCATCATCATCATATCAGCCCATGGATGTCCACTGCTGAACATAGGCCTCCCCCATTGATTTCCACTTCGAACGGTTCTGGGCCGCTTGCATCCAGCGGCGCCCAGCGACTCTGACCAGGTCGTCAGTCCACCTGGTGGGAGGTCGTCCCGCTCGGCGCTTTCCAGTACGTGGTCGCCACTCGAGAACCTTCCTTCCCCATCGGTTATCGGCTCTTCGAGCGATGTGGCCTGCCCATTGCCACTTCAGCTTACTAACTCTACGAGCTATGTCCGTCGTTTTTGTTCTCCTACGAATGTCCTCATTTCGGACCCTGTCTCGTAGAGAAATTCCGAGCATAGCTCGTTCCATAGCTCGCTGAGTGACTCTGAGCTTATTTTATTTATTTATTGGTTTGCCAACAATTGTTACATTAATACATTATCATTAATAGTATACAAGGTCTTTATATAAATGCACAATTACTTATAGGCAAACACCACTTGCGCCATAATCAACCTATTTTGTTAATATAATTATAAGAACACAAGATATGTAATTTAAAGAGCACAAGATATATAATTTTAAACACAAGATGTATAATTAGTGTTACATGTGGTTACTCTCTTAGCATGGTTAACAATATTTTTTTTCTAAAAGTAGCTGATGATGTACAATAAATATCGGAAACTTCACTGTTCGAATTTAACAACCTGCTGAGTCGAGGGATCGGTGAATTGTAACCCAGGACAGTTCTGCGAACTGGTGCGCAGAGAGGTTTCACGGGTTTTCGCGGATACCGAGCTGGTACATTATACCGGAAACAACTTAAAAGTTGGGGACAATCCACTTGATTACGTAGTATTTTATACAAAAACATTAAATCTAAAAGGTCCCTGCGTTTTGCCAGTGAAATCATTTTGAAATTATTTAACCTATCTTTGTATGAAATGGCTCTCCTTCCCAGTCTCGTAGAGTAAGACAAATGGTAAGCAAACCTTTTCTGAATCCTTTCAAGTCTCAAGGAATGAGTAGCGTAGTGCGGCCGCCAAACTACACTTCCATATTCCAGAACACTACGCACAATGCAGTTGTACAAAAGTATTTTTGTGCTTGGCCTACGGAAGACTTTACTATTCCGAATAATAAATCCTAGCAATTTGGAAGCCTTATTAACGACATGATCGATGTGAGGCTTAAAAGTTAATTTTGAGTCAATATACACCTAATCTCTTACGATCCCAACATCTTGAAGTACTGTCCTCTTAATCTCATAACTTGATTGAATATTGTTTGTCTTACGCGAGAACTTAATATGCATACATTTGTTAGCATTCAGATGCATACCATTGCGGTCACACCAATTGATAAGCCGATCCAAGTCTTGTTGGAGAAGTACAGTATCCCCCATATCATCTATAACCCTAAAGAATTTAAGGTCATCCGCAAACATATATGGAGTGGAGTACTGAAAGCAGCTGGGTATGTCGTTTATAAATATGTTAAAGAGAATAGGGCCGAGGTGGGAGCCTTGTGGAACTCCAGAAGTGACAGCCTGAGTCTCCGACTGATATCCGCTTGCAACTACGTAGAATGATCGGTTCGACAAATATGAACTTAACCAATTAAGTATACAACCAGTGAATCCATATAAAGTGAGCTTGTAAATTAGTACACTATGTGGCACTCTGTCGAAGGCTTTACTGAAGTCTGTGTATATAGTGTCGACTTGTTTTTGCGCATCTATGGACTTCATTAAAGATTCAACAAAGGTAACTAAATTGGTGGACACTGAACGAGCTTTGACAAATCCATGTTGATGGTTAGTCATATATTTTTTGAAATGGATTTGAAAGATTTAAAAAGCTTTGTTAGCTGATGATAGGTGTTCGGCAACGAAGATAGCTTTCTTTTCACCTTTGAAACCAAAATGAGTACTGTTGTGCTTGTCCCCAAAGGGTTTTGCCTTGTTAAATTTGATAGCAGCAGCTAGAAAGTTATCTCGGATTCTTGGAGAACTCATTTGAGCTACGATGGCGCGTGGACGATCACTGCTTTTGTTGAGTTTGGCTATGCGAGAGCAATTCAAAATTTGGTCCTCTTTAATATTGCAGTCAATTATCGCGCCCAACTTTGTAATAATCTCAACAATATTCTCGTCTTTCTTCTCTGGAAGACATTGGATTTCAATATTGTTTGAGCGAGCGCTTTGTTCTAACTGATTTATACGATTGGTTAAATCCTTTATAGTCACATGCATACTGGTATTTTCATTTTCCAAGGCGACAACTTTTACGCTAAGGTCTTGGTGTTGTTTCATAGCGTCATCGTACTGGTCACTCATGAATGACATAGACTCCTTAATTCCTTGTAAGTCATCCTTTAAGGCTTTGAATTCTGAATTGAACAGAGCAGTCCAGGTGTTTGTAAGCTGCAATGTAAGTCTATTCATCTCCTTTTCGAGTACTTCCTGAATTATGCTACGAACTTCATTTCCTGAAATTGTTTATGAATTTATTTATGCGGCCAGCAGTGAAAGACCACGTCTCTGTCCCGTATGTCATCACTGGTAACACGCACTGATTGAAGACCTTTGTCTTCAGACTCTGAGGTATTTTGGACGTGAAGATATGCCGTAGCTTCCCGAACGCTGCACAGCCGAGTTGGATTCTTCGATTAACCTCTTTGTCGAAGTTGGACCTACCTAATTGGACAATTTGTCCGAGGTAAACATACTCGTCTACAACTTCGAGAACAGTGCTCCCAACAATCACCGGCATTGGCGGAATATGAACATTTGACATAATTTTTGTCTTGTCCATATTCATTTTTAGGCCTACCTGTTGGGAAACTCTGTTGAGGTCATTGAGCATGATGTTCAAAGCTTCCAGAGATTCCGCCATTATAACTATATCATCGGCAAATCGAAGGTGAGTGATATGTTCGCCATTGATGTTGATGCCATATCCCTTCCAGTCCAAGAGCTTGAATACATCCTCCATTACAGTGGTGAAGAGTTTCGGGGAAATTACGTCACCCTGTCTTACACCCTTCTGCAACTGGATTGGTACCGTACTCTCGTCCTGGACTCGGATTGACATGATGGCTTTGCTGTACAAACACTTCAACACTTCGATATAGCGATAGTCAATTTGGCATCGCTGTAGACTCTGTAACACCGCCCATGTCTCGACTGAATCAAAGGCTTTCTCATAGTCCACATACGCCAGGCATAATGGCCGATTATACTCCTCAGTCTTCTGTATAATCTGGCGGAGTGTATGTATGTGGTCTATGGTACTAAAACCTTTACGGAAACCTTTACGGCTTGTTCGGGAGGCTGGAAGTCGTCAAACCACTTTCAGAAGCTCTGTTGTAATTCCGTCTTTACCCGCCGCCTTGTTGTTTTTAAGCTGTTTCAGAGCCATTCTAATCTCGTACAGGCTGACATCCGGGATATCTTCGGTGTAATGTCAGGTCAACTTGGCTCTTGCGTCACTTACCGGTAATGCATCTGGTTTCTGTGACGAGGTGTACAGCTGTCCATAGAACTTCTCGATTTCTCTCAAGATCTCAGGCTTTGACGTAATGATGTTGCCGGTATCGGTCTTCAGCTTGGTCAGTTGGCTTTGACCAATAGACAAATCTCTTGCGAACACTTTAGAACCTTTGTTCTGTTTTATTGCCTCTTCAATACATGAAGTATTAAAGAGGCGTATATCGTGTCGCATTGCGTTTGAGATCTGCCTATTTAGCTGCCGATATTCGGCTGTATCAGCTGAAGACTGCAACTTCATTTCACGTCGTCGCTTCATGAGTTTGAGAGTCTTATCCGAGAGTTTTTGGGTATTCAGATTCGTATAAGTAGAAGATAACTGTTTATGTATTTCCGATGAGGGTGCCATATTCATTGTTTGAATAAATACCTCTAAAATAAATAAAGAATAAAAAAAAAAATTGATTAAACGATTTTTTTTCCATCAAATTTCTGTTACAATTACATTAGGATAAAATTACAAAAATGTTTTTTTTTTTAAATAATATAAAAAATAATTTCAAACAGTGTATTTCTATAAAAAAAAAGATATAAAGTAAACACTTTTTCTTGATAAAGTAAAATTTTAAAAATATTTCAGCTTTTGCTAGTTATCACAAACTTTTTTGATGCGTGTACATAATTGGATACTAACTAATGTTAACTATAATGTTTTTTTTTACAAACCTTCTGATATATAGCTGTTTTGCAGTTACGCCCCTTTTCGTAGGATACGTCAATATTGTATCTTTTCGATATTTTTTACATTGTTACCTATAAAAATAAAGAACTTTCTTACTTAGCAGTGCAAAAAAGACGACAGATTTCGATAGACGCAGGAATTTTTGTAGATTCCTCAACGCTAGTCCTGCCTCCCGCACCTTCCGCATTCCCCTCGTAACACGCGAATACGCGCACATTTTACTTGCAAAATAAACTATGTTCCGTAATGTTCTCTTCGGTTGCGATCATAAAGTAGGTAGAAGTCGACCTACAAATATGATATAAGCAATAATACAGAGTACGCTAATTTTGCTGGAAGTAGAATTTAGCAAAAAGTATTTTCTTAGGGTTCCGTAGATCGCAACCGGCTGCAAACTTAAAACTAAGTGTAATAGGCTAATACAAGTTCCCAATGAGTTCGCAACTAGTACCACAAATTTTGCTTAGGATATAAAGGCGAAAAATCACTTTTTTAAGTTTAGGTATGTTCCGTATGTCGCAACCAGTCCAAATTTCTTGAGAAGGTAGGTTATGGTTCTCTAAAGACATGGTATTCTCGCAACTAGTACCACAATTTTTGTTTAGGAATTATTCAATATCAAAGTTTTTCTCAATTTTCACCATGTTCCGTACTTCCAAATCTGTTGCGAATTTAAGGTAATCATATCCATACATAACTCTATCGATATACCAAAAATCATTCGTACCACAATTAATGTAAAATGTTGCTTAATTTTGAGCTAATTCTACTGGACTACACCCCCTTAC
Organism: Achlya flavicornis; assembly: GCA_947623365.1. Classification (NCBI taxonomy): domain Eukaryota; kingdom Metazoa; phylum Arthropoda; class Insecta; order Lepidoptera; family Drepanidae; genus Achlya; species Achlya flavicornis. The sequence goes on from OX392487.1 coordinate 3,802,393, forward strand.
TCATAAAACGCTATTTAACTAATATACTGATTGAATGGTCACGTGAATAATGTCACATTATTTGACAATGACAATAGAGTGACGTTATTTACGTGACCTATATGAAATAACGTTTTATGAGTAAGGGGGTCAGTCAATCTTTGAAAAGTGATGACTGATATGTCATAAGAACTTTTGAATAAATCAAAAGTTAATTTAAATCGAGGCATAGTTTTCAGATCATTTACGATCGATCTTTGGAGTTAGATTGGTGATTAAAAATGATTAAAAACCAAAGAGAAAATGTTTGATTTTCCGTGCTCTTTTAGGTGTTTTATAGACAGGTAGCTTAGTGTTTTGTTCATCAACCATCCCTCCACTATAAATTCTTGAGTGTAGAGTTTTTTTTTTGTAATTTGTTCATGACCATGGATACAAAGTATTTCAGTCGCATACATTTTATTTATAACATCACTTTCATAATAGTCCGCACATTAACTTTCACATAGTCCGCATTATCAGTCACAGTCCAGTCATGTATTAGTAAAATGGTGGTCATTGTACTAAAGCTTTTCACGTGAGTGTAGAGTTCTGGTTTTGTAAAATCTACTAAAAAATTCATTGAGTTTGGTCAAAAATTTAATTCATTACCATTTTACGTCTTTCGCGGTCTTTACCGTGGAATTTAACCATAATGAACAGAAGTACTTTATGGTTCAATGCATACATCAGTTCGATGTAATCAGGAAATAGTGATTTTCAGTCTTCCGGTTCTTTATCACCAGAGCATAACAAAACATGGCATCTAATTTATTTAAAATTAGTTTCAACCAACCGGAACCGAATAGTTGACTAAACAAATCGTTTAAAGTTTTTGTTTACAACGTTGTTTTAATTAGAAATTTACATTAAAGATTTAGGTAAATATGCTCAAAAAGATCCACTCTATTTTTTTTTCTCTTCTCTAGTCACTACTCTAGTCACAGCTCTAGTTTTGTAAAATAATTTTAAAAATATGATTCGTATTTCGAACACTTACTATATTAAATATTATGTTTTATTCGATATTAAAATTTTCATTGGCACCAATTCTCGCGCGAACTTAACAATGAAGCTTATCAATCGTATGAACTGCGGCGGTGAAAACCTTGCTTATCGGAAAACTGAGCGCGTGAGGCCGGTCGGGGTGAACGACCTTGTGACGTAGGCAGCCATTGATGACGTCATAGTCGGGAGGCTCGTTACGTGTGATAAGATGACCTATTTCGCAAACTACCTCAGCGACCGTGTGGCCTAATGGATAAGGCGTCGGACTTCGGATCCGAAGATTGCAGGTTCGAGTCCTGTCACGGTCGAAAATAATATTTTTTGTGGGATCCAAGGAACAGCTTTTTTTGTGTCTTTACTCTGAAGGCAAATCGACGAATTATACATTATTTATCAAAAATTACGAATTTTACGAGTTCCACTAGATAGATTAAAAAATACTGTATTTCTTTTGCGGTTCAAATTTTTTGCAAGTCATCACGAGATATTCGATTTCGAGATGGCATATTTTCGAAACCTATGTTGGATTAGTCATGCCAAAATATGCCATCTCGAAATATCCACCTGTTATAGTTAGGTATTGTTGGTTCGTACGAAAACAAGGAAAAACCTACCTACGCACATGAACAAAGGTAGTTTTATTACGGAAAATAAAATGATTATTGTCGTTGAGTGTTAAGAATTTTGATGGTATTGTAAATCAATTATTATCTACTGTGATCTTCCTGGTTTTTTTAAGGTTTTTCAAATCCCCGCTATTTCAATACTTTACCGTTGGTTCGGAGCAGAGCCCCGTGGAAAATATTGAAGAAATAACTAACTAGTAACTTTATACATACCTAACAATCTAATAAATAAAATAATACGAAAAAAAACTTTTTTTTTCTGGTATTTTCATGTCGTACACAAATCCGTTTTTTTTGTATACAACTTAGTCGGTAAACAAGCGTACGGCCCACCTGATGGTAAGCGGTTACCGTAGCCATATGGACGCTTGCAACACAAGAAGCATCGCGCACGCGTTACCGACCATTGCCCCCTCCCCTATGAGCTCTGGCGACCTTACTCACGCGCCGGAACACAACTTTACACAACGTAAAGTTATTTGGCTGCGGTATTCTGTAAGGTGGAGGTACTTCCCCAGTCGAGCTGCTCTCAGAGCGAATAAACACTACGCTCTACATCTCTCAAAAATAATACTAATATAATGTGCGTTCGAAATGGAGTGATCATGAGTGATGTCGTTTTTAACAGTTTCCTTCAGTTAATCTTTAAACAAAGTAAATCTGAAAAATTATTCTCTTGCCTGTTAGTATTTCTATCAAATTTTACAATAAAAATTAAAAAATCCAAATCGAACTCCAGATGTGATCGTTTTTGGCATTTTTGACTGTTATTTGTGCTACCGTTTTTACTCCCCAAATTATAATGAGTCATCCAACAACTGCGTAATCAAAGTACATACACATATATATTCACATATACAGAAACAAAATTAGAATTCAAAACTTTAAAACATTATAGTCAAATCCCATAATAGTAAAACAGTTGATTTTCCTCAACATTCAAATTAGGCGGGTATTCACCTAAAATCACACGTAGATCTACAGAGACAAATAATGATTATTAGGATATGGTGATTGTATTGACTCATGTGGTTTCTAAGAACAAATTAAAAATGCGGAACACACATAATGTTAATATTAGTGTTTGCAAGTGGCAACAAAAAACATAGCTTGCCAGCTTAATTAGATGAAACAGCAGCCAATTTTTTTAATAAAAAAAATATATATACAACAATTATACGTAAAGACTTACGTAGATTTCCTACATTTTACTCAAGTTTATATCATTGGTAATAAATAATTTCATAATTAAGTATGTGTTTTTGAATTAAGCCATACGGATTATAAAATGGAACGACTAGTGGAACCTTTGATTTCCAATACTTCGCTTGAGTAATAATTAAAAAATGCATATAAATTATAAAACCTGATAAAGCAATTTAGATTTGTATATTTGCAGAGTTATCTTAATTCTTACTCAAATACTAAATTACCTACTATTCTGTAATCTGTGCTAAATTAGTTAATTAAATTAAACACTATTACTTTGAAAAATGTGTCAAAACATTTGATTGAACCTTTGGAACAATTGCTGTGGCTACTGCACTTTCACTGAACTACGACAAGGGTCTAAAATATCTAGGAAGTCATTAGCATTATGGATTTCAAGCAACTAGCTGTCCCCCGCCGTTTCACCCGCGTTCTCGGAATAATAGATAGCCTATAGCACTCGGAGATATGACTATGGTATGGTATATAGGTTCCTATTAGTGAAATAATTTTCAGAATCGTGTCTTGAGTTCCGGAGATTACCTCCTACATTCAAATGAACAAACAAACTTTCCTCTCTACGATATTAGTATATGACCCACAACCACGTCACCATTATGTCCCCATGTTGATCGATGGGTACGTCAGGAACCCGATATTTTCTTAGAAACAAAAAACTGATGCATAAAAAATCGAAAGTACAACTTGTAGTTCGCAGTACTGACTGTGGTACTGATTCAAATTAATCTGCCCACGCTCTTATGTTAGGGTTCCATGAGCTGAAGTTGCTTTAAAAAAACTAAAAACTGAACTGTTGTTTATTATTACATTATTAGTAACTAGACAATAATACCGATGGGGAAGAAAGGTTCTCGAGTGGCGACCACGTACTGGAAAAGTGCTGAGCGGGACGACCTCCCACTGCGGTGGACCGACGACCAAAGACATTTTCATGCGTTATTTCTTTGAGGTGTTTATTTATGATCAACCATAGCTCTTATTATATACTAAGTATACAATATTTGAGGTCTTAATAAAAGAAAATATTTAGAAAAAAATCATGATGGTACCATAAGAAATTTATTCAATTACACAAAAATAATGACAATGGCACGGAACACTTACAGACTATTATAAAGTCACACTTGATCAATTTTGGGCAACAAATCACAATCGACTTGTGTGACCCAGAGTCTCATTGTTCGTATTGAATAACAAATTGACACACATACACACTGACATCCTAAATTAAATCTATCGATTACAATCGATTGTTTCGTTTGATTCGATTTCTTTTGTATCATTAGTTCATTATTTTCATTCATCGACGATTGGATGCGGTAGATATGAGAATGTTCTGATGGATGTGTGAAGTGACAGGATTGGATAAGGTAAGTAAATAAGGTTAAGCTTGAAAGTAGCGCCAGTGACCGCAAAGTTGAGCGGGACCCTGCAAATATATGTTATGAGAAGGAAAGAAAACCACGTAGGAGTTCTGAATGTGAGATACGGGAAGAGGAAGATCGAAAAAGAGATGGATGGATGAAAGTAGTGAATACTAATATGACGAAAAGAAAGGTAAAAAAAAACGTCTATGTAATTTATATTTACCAATATTAGTTTTACCCATCCTTACCTCACTCAGTCTTACATAAAAATATTTGTTTGTCACCATTTAGACAAACATAACATAGAGACCAATTTCATAAATAGACGTCCTCGTAGATAAGGTGTATAAAACCATAACTATGTGATTGTTATTCATAATATTGAATAAAGAAAAATAGATTACCACAAAAATAAGTTACATTCACTGTGGAGGACAACACGCGTACAGTAGGATCATCTTACACCATCCGATGCGATATCGGATGGCTATAGTCAGATTATCTAAAAAAACGAAACTTGGCGTGTGTCTTAATTTTATCTAGAGTCAGTAATAAGAAGTATTGAAGTTTCCAGTTCACAGTATGAAGAGAAGGCACTAAATTTGAATTGCTCTTTTATGCGAATATGGTTGAGTAAAGAGAAGATTTTACGCCAGGCTGGGTCTTCGTGTCTGTGGACTGCGGTCAACTGTACATGTCGGACAGTTGTATACCTATATGCAGAACGCCGAGAATACTTTGTAAGCGTTATATAGGATGTTGGGGCATCTATCTATCGGTGTGTGAACTTCATTATGTGGGTTGTGGCAGATATCTAAGAAAGAAAAGAAGAGAGAAACGTAATCAGTTCACACAATATTACATTATTGAGACAGTACAGAATGAAACGGCATAACAAACAATGAAAAACTAAACAACTTGCGTTTATCTATCCATTATTTTTTTGGGCAAATCTGAAACGTGATATCGTCTTCGATAACAAAGAATCGGGCCTCTGGTAAAACTATATAAGGCTGACGGATCAATGATCGGATACTGAAAAGTTCTCCCGTTAATTTTCATGAAAATGGACCAATCCATCGGAGCAATTTCGTAATGGATTGTCGTATCAACATCCTGCCCACATAAGTTCATTAATGATACACGTGGCTTTAAGGAAAAGGGTAGATCTGTAAATTTTATAGGTCACAAAGAAACGCACTTCTGATTAATTTGATTGGTTTAATTTATAAATATCCTGCTGATTCATCTGTGCTTTTCTTAGTCAACCTTATTGCTCTTTATTTACATGACCCATTTCTTGAAAAGTCATGGGTTTTCCGTGCAACCTTTTTTGTTACATTGTTATGGTGCGTCCATGCCCAAGCAGCACGCAAGCATATTCTACATCAATAAACCAGCCCATTTAGAACTTAGAGTTCTTTTAGAGACTTACAAGAGTGTAAAGAACAGTTTTAATACTTATAAGAGTGATTTATGAGATATTATACAGCTCTAGCTGTATAACATTCTTAGTAAGGGATCCGCGTCAGCTTAGGGTTCTTAAACAGAATATCAAAACTCTACTATACAGCGTTAAGAATTTAATAACACTCCAAGCTGGTTTTATCTTTAAAGCTGTATATAGGTTGTATAAAGGGATCCGCGTCAGCTTAGGGTTCCGAAACAGATAGTATAACTCTATAATACAGCGTTAAGCTTTTTCTGACACTTCAAACTGGTTTTATCGTTAAAGCTGTATACAGGCTGTATAAAGGGATCCGCGTCAGCTTAGGGTTCTGAAACAGATATTATAACTCTATAATACAGCGTTAAGTGTTTTCTGACACTTCAAGCTGGTTTTATCGTTCAAGCTGTATACAGGCTGTATTAAGCATGTGTTCACTTACTTAATACAGCAATAAACGTTAATAACTTACTTAGTACAGCTACTAAGACTTATAACACACTCCAAGTATCGTTTAGGCTGTATAGCAAATTGTCGACATTTTTACATTTACAATAACAACATTTAAATTACAATTAAAGGAATATTTCATAATAACTATAGCCGTATCATGGTTATCAGTTTGAATAATGATCTTGTATACTCATATCTATTATTTATAAATATATTTTTAACTTCCTAACCTTAAAAACAAACACTTATTTACTGTATTTAGTATAATTTCTTTATTTTGGCTTGATTATTTTGTTGGCGCGTGAATATTTTGACGGAAAACATACACAGGTTCACAATAAATTAAAATTTACACATTGAATTCATCAATAAACAGCATTAGATATCCATGTCCAAGATTTTATCCTTTCCATTTTAATAACAATATTATGTCGCCATTCAATATGGCATCGTAAATAGATTTATTTATTTTATTCTCACATAATTCTCTTCGACAACCTATTTAGAACTATTATTCTTACAAGATACTTATAAGAGGATATCCGTAGAGTATAGGCTGCTCTATACACCTAATAACAGCCCTAATACAGCTTTTATACTTGTCTTTTGTTTATACAGCCTCTATACAGCTCCAATAACGAAATAAGCTGTGTAATGTGGGCCCTTTTTACACTTATAAGGCCTGTATAAGCGCTTATACAGCCTTTTTACAGCCTGAATATTCAGCTTTTAGTATAAGAACGAACTTTAATACAGCCTTTAAACAGCTTGTTATGATACTTGGGTGCTTGGCGAACCGAGCACGAGCCGAGCCTCGAACGAGCACACTGCGAGCCTAAAACGAGCACGATGCAATGCTTGTTTTGAAATGAGTAATCCCACCAAAAACATTTTCATTTAAAATGTTGCCAAGACGAGACCATGTCCCGCACTGTCAAAAAGTTATCAGATCTCATGTAGAGTCAAGCTTATAATTCTAGACGCCCTAAATCTACAAGCCCTATCTTCACAAACTCTACACCTTAGTCAAAATAAGTGGCTTGGCCGTTTGGCCTTAAACTATTAGAACCCAACATGGTTTTAATGGGTATAATATCAAATGTCACCACGGTAAGTCATATTGTGGTCGAATCAGTGGCGTGCATTCCATATAGGCAAATAAGCAATGCCTACCTCATAAGATTCAATTCAATTATATTTTGATTCAATTAAACTACATAATCACTTTAAATAAAAATTCTAACCTAACATTCAATACGAAATTTCAAACTTTGCCGCGCAGGCACTCGCGAGTTCGCCTCTCAAATTCACGGCAATTCACGCACACTAAAACGATTTCGGCATATTCATACACACACACACACTTCTTTAAGATAATACGACGAAAACATAAATCACGCTTTTGCTATGCGTAGCATACTGACATTTGACATTCGCGATTTATGGACCAAAAGTAACCTTACCTACTCTGTTGTAAGTAAAGTAACCCATCCAAATTAAAAAGACTACAGTTTACCAACATTAGAGCAACTCAAATATAACTTCGCAATTTATTTGTGTTGGTTTGTTTATGGTTTGGCTGGCATTGTTTGCAATGTTGTTGTTATTTACTTATTGTGATTTTGCGAAGTGTAGGTATCTGTGTGAAATGAAGAAATTTTGTGGTGAAGATGCAAAATGTATTGATAAATTAGTCCTTTAGTCAGTTTTCGTTTGTTGAAAATAGTAGGTAACTTGCTGTAGACCAACTCCAAAACATTCATGGATTCAAAACAAAGGTAAAAATCTTAGACATTTTAACACAGAATATTATGTTTATTATACACCTGGCTAACTGGGTGCTGTTATTCGAATCTATTATTCTGTTATTACGTAGTTTGTTTGCTAATACCAAATGTGTGTGGAATGATACGCTGACCTAAACAATTTTACGAATCTGGTTAAAAAACATGATCTATCTAAGAGGCATACTTAGGCGTGTATGGCCATGATTTATTCTGCCTACGCACGCCACTGGGTCGAATATAATGATATGGTCGAAGGAGGTAAGTACGCAAAGCAATAATATGTTTGGTTTCGTATCTAAAATCATTTAATTATTAACGAGTTTAAATTGGCAGGTACCTAAACCGATGATCTGGTAAAGAAGATATATCTCTACAATTCCAGAGTCCCTAAAAATTATACAGGCAGAGACCTACAAAAATAAATAAGCGCATGAATTTATAAATAGTATAAAACAAAGTAGCTATTTCTGTCTGTTTGTTTATTTGCTTAGTTCTTTAATACCAACATTAAGATAATTACCGGAATATTTGTGTGTTTTAAAATCCGGGCAAAACGAGAGCCGGTTGCTAGTTACAGATAATACAAGTTAACTAAAGGAGCCGAGGCTTATGACGCGTTTGAAATGTAAAAATAAGATAAAAAATGTGTATGGCCATTGCCCAACAGTGATGAGACACTCTTAAATAAAAGCTCTTAGAATGTGGCATTCAAATCAATCATTTCTTTGGTTGGTAGATTAAATTTTAAAAAAAATGTATATGCACACCCAAAGATCTTTCAAATGATCTTCTCTGCTGGATGATGTTTGGTAAAAGGCCCCAAAATGGCCCTTAGTGACATAATAAAAAAAACGAAAAGCAGAATAGCACTTTAATAGTTTGATGCGAAGGAAATTTCCTTGGGCTTGTTACTCGTGACATACCTAATTGACAAGGTGTCAGGTTTCTAACCTTCAACAGTTACCATAGAGTGCCGCAGAACTCAGAGAAAGCAATTAATCGAGTACGTATTGTCCCAAGGACAATACGTACTCGACTGTTAGAGTAGGAGTGTTCAACAGAAGTAAGTAATCAACTAAAGTATCAATGAGACGTATATAAATTTACTATACTGTGCCGATTGGTTTGCGCCTTTCCATTGTTAGGATACGGTATTTCATAGATGGGTATTAAGTTATTTCACGGCGTGGTGTTTTGGCATGTTCCTTTAAGTTTTAAGAACATACGATTTTCTTTCTCCTTGTATGTGTGTTAAAGACATCAGGCCTTCTTGTCCATTTAAGAAGATCCTGAATTTTCCTGGTGAATGGGAACATGGTGAGGAAATTCGGTTCGGTAATGACGTGACCGTTATCTGGTTTCCATAGTACAAGCTCTGCTTAGTTTGGGATCAGATGAACGTGTGTGAGGAATGTCCCAGGATATTTATTTTATTTAACGATAACGGGATAACTGATATAATACATATACTACTTTTTGTTTGTAAATACTTACTTAATATACATAATTACACCCAGAGTCAGGACATACAGACATGTTCATGCACACAAATGCATGTCCTGGGTGGGAATCGAACCCACGACTTGCGGCGCGTAAGGTGAATCTTAACCAACTGCGCTAACTGGCCCGTCGATTGATAATAATATCCAGTGCGAGAAGGAAAAATGACTGTACATTAGTTACCTTTAACTGTATGATAGACGATCCAACGATGAATAATGACACAAAAGCTAATAAGCCATATGACAAATTACTAAACGGAACACATACGAAAATGGAAACTGGCACACGTGTGGGTAATTCTACGAAAGATCCAATAAATAGATTACGCATTGCATTAACTATTTCAATGAAAAGGCTGACCATCGTATCAATGACTATAAACCATGGTGGAAAAATCAATGTAATACGAAGCAATCCAATTCCACAACTAGTAAGTGTTTTTGCACTGACTAACAACAGTACCGATCGATCACTGCATCCAAATGTTTAGTGTTTTCTTGACTTAGCTATATTATCACGAAGCGCATGTCTGTGTTGAGGAATTGGTGATTTGAAACCCAGGATATTATTACAATAGGTGGAGATTTCGAAATGGCATTTTTCGAAACCTACCTTACAGAATACCGCAGCCAAATAACTTTATGTTGTGTAAAGTTGTGTTCCTGCGCGTGAGTAAGGTCGCCAGAGCTCATTGGGGAGGGGGGAAAGGTCGGTAACGCGTGAGCGATGCTTCGTGTGTTGCAAGCGTCCATATGGCTACGGTAAACGCTTACCATCAGACGGGCTGAATGCTTGTATACCGATTTAGTCATATAAAAAAATAAAAAAAAAAAAACTGCTCGGTTAGTAATTTCGATCAACTTTTACTATTGTACCAAGTGGATTCTCAAAAAAAATTAAAACTTTTCTTACAAAATGTCAACTTTGCTCGATCATAATGTATGAAAAGTAAAAAAAAAATGGAGAATAATTCACTATTGGTCCCATAGTAAAAAGTGTTTGGAATGACTAATCCACCATAGGTTTCGTAAATATGCCATCTCCACCCAGTATAGCCGTTAAGCTATGTTCCCATTGCAGTATAGAAATTACTTATTATTCTTATTCTTAGTAGACTATCAGCGTTTGATTAAATACATTATTCGAAATCTTGAGGGCTGACTTCCGATGCAGTGGTAACTCCAGTAGATTTGACCTTTACAAGTGCCTCTTCTATAGACTAGACTGAGTATAATTCTGACTTTATCTTGGGTTCTACAACCGTTTTTAATTCTGATAGAACAAATACAAATGTCGCAATTAAGTTGAAAAACCATACCTTTTTATAAGCTACTAGCTGTATAGCTGATGAAAAGTAGTCTATCTCACCCGGGGATAGTGTAGCTTCCCAACAGTGAAAGAATTTTTCAAATCGGTTCAGTACTTTCGGAGCCTATTCAATGCAAACTAACAAACAATAAAATCTTTCCTCTTGACGATTCCACCTATCGCGCCGCTGGTCGCGGGTTCGATTCCCACACAGGACATGCATTTGTGTGCATGAACATGTCTGTATGTCCTGAGTCTGGGTGTAATTATGTATATTAAGTATGTATTTACAAACAAAAAGTAGTATATGTATTATATCAGTTATCTGGTTTCCATAGTACAAGCTCTCCTTAGTTTGGGATCAGATGACCGTGTGTGAGGAATGTCCCAGGATGTCCCAGGATACTTTATAATATTAGTATAGATTATTTAGTTTCACCTGTTCCGATGTCTGTTATCAAATCTTGCTTTCAGGTTTCCGATTTCCTATTGAGCAATTTATTCCTCTTGCAAGTATATTATGTAAGTCGGATACAATTCCAATATTATTACGACATGGAGCTGATCTGATGATGGAGCCGGAAGGTGGTCATGGGAACTGTATAAAAACGACGCAACAAAATCGTTTGGGCTCATTTGATCAGTTCGAGAGTCTGATGATTAAGTTGGTACATAATTACATAAAGCCTTGGTATTAAATTTAAAAAAAAAAAACTTTTTATTACCGTCATTATTTAACTGGGCCTCGTTACTCCCTGGCCCTCCTTCTGTCTAGAGGTTATATGACCATCGGATCTTACTTTATTTCATTAAAATACTCATCAAACTAAAAGCGTTAAAGCAGTTTTCTCTTAAATATAATTTCAACAAAGCTTTAGCTAGGTCAGGAATTTGGCATTAATTATTTAATCCTTTGACCTGAAACCGAGTGTTAAAATTGAAAGCGAGATAATTTCAGGCTTGAGTTACTCTTAAAGGTATATCAAACGAGTCCCTTCACTCAGGAATGATAAAATACTCCACAATTTTCACGCTAAAGAGGATCGGGTCGTTTTAGGAGCAATAGACAAAATTTAGAGTAATGATAAGCTTTTAAAATTAAAGTCAAATATTTTATTAATTTTAGTTAGGTGATGACAGCTCTGTGGCAGTAACGTAAATGGCACAGAGCTGTAGTACTCGCCTGCCTGGCTACCACTCTCAAGTTGAAATGAAACGCCAAACACCTACCTATGCATTGCCATAGCAGTGCCTTAAAGTCACTTCCATTCTTGACTTTCTATTCTTACTACCACCTTAGAGTATACATAAGCAAGCTATCGGTCACATCGTCACTCGTGAGGTTGTGGTCAAATACAAGCCTTACTTGAAAATAAAGCTTTTAAAAAGGGATTTCTTTGATCTACTGATGAGTCACATTTAAATATCCAAGTAGAAAAATATTTGTTTTTTTATCCCAGAAAAGGTTTTTTAATATCTGAAGGCTGAGTAGGCAGATGGTCCATCAATTAATCAAAAAGGCCACTCGAGCAAGTTGACTGAATAGAATTCATTTAATTCCTCAGATTGTTAAAACCTGAATTTGAGGAGCTGGAGAAAAAAACTGGCGGTAACTTCAGTAGCTTTGACCTTCATAGGTGCCCTTCTGGGGCCTAAATTGAATAAATGGCTTTGACTTTGACTTTGAATACCGGATTAGTCCGCGATATTAAATTTTAAGGGACGACCAAAAAGCTAATATACCTACTGACGAGCAATAACATAAATAATAATATAAAAAAGCCACATTTATGGTGCGTCCATGCCTGGCAAACCGAGCACGAGCCGAGCCACGAACGAGCCTACAACGAGCCTTCAACGAGCACGATGCGAATCTCTTTGTACTTGAAAAAACTGAGAATCGCGCTCGTTCGAGGCTCGCGAGCCCGTCCACGCTACGCGAATCGTGCTCGCAGTGTGCTCGTTCGAGGCTCCAGTCGTGCTCGGTTCGCCAAGCATGTACGCACCATTACAAATTGCCTAAAGAAATCTAAATATCTCCTAAACCATCCAAGTTAGTTTCACGAAATAAAAAAAAACTTGAAAATAGTATTATTGTACATTAAAACCTTATTACATAATTCATTGAAAGAAAAAAGTAAAAAAGAAAATATTAAGTTTCATAATTTTGGATTACATTTCAAGATAACCTATGGTATGAAGAAGGATATATGCTACTTTATATCCCGGGAACGCGGGTGAAACGGCGGGGGACAGCTAGTCAACTATAACAGTGGTTGCCAATGTATTGCCGAACTTTACAAAACCATGCAGACAGTTTCTTCTAAGGCTGCTTTTCCACCAGAGATGTGCTATGCAGCTATGCTGCGAGGATGTAATAGCTAAGCTGTGAAACTATGAGACCGTTTCCACTGATACTAAGCTAAGCTGAAGCGAGTAAGATGTGCTATGAAGATGCGCCGCCGCAAAGTAGCTGCGCGAGGAAGATGCACAGCTCGAGCTATGCGATGTATCGATAGTAGGGAAGCGGCGAGGGCGGCGCGGTGTGGGGAGAGGCGCTCACACATCCATAGCACGCATCCATAGCACAGTTTTACAATTGCATATAATACTGTGTCCATAGCATGCATCCGTACCACGCATCCATAGCACACATCCATAGCACGCATCCATAGCATGCATCCTTCCAAATAAAAAACATATGGGCGGGCCAGCTGGCGCAGTTGGTTAAGGTTCACCTTACGCGCCGCAGGTCGTGGGTTCGATTCCCATACAGGACATGCATTTGTGTGCATGAACATGTCTGTATGTCCTGAGTCTGGGTGTAATTATGTATATTAAGTATGTATTTACAAACAAAAAGTAGTATATGTATTATATCAGTTATCTGGTTTCCATAGTACAAGCTCTGCTTAGTTTGGGATCAGATGACCGTGTGTGAGGAATGTCCCAGGATATTTATTTATTTATTTATTTATATCTTAGATGAATCCGTTTCCACCAGTGCTAAGCTATGTGCACCAATGAATATGATTGGTGGATATCAAACGCATCCACAGCAACGTAGCATAGCACATCTCTGGTGGAAAAGCAGCCTTAATGGTATGGTGAAACTACGAGGTGAATGGTGAACTTTTAAATGAACCCTAAAAACAGTTTTTTATCCTCCATCCAAAATAGAGTAAAAAGGGACGTAGCCCTCGACAAGCGTAATTTATCGCGTCCCTTAAAGGCCTATAACCCTCCGTTCTAAATCTCTCTATTGTAGGTACGATATCCCATTTTTACACAACGGTTAAAGTAGGCCGGGGCTTTTCTAGCATTAAAGATACATGTCAGTACCATATATATTAAATGCCTGATAACATAAAAAAGTGTTGTAAAATGTCAAGTTTATTCGCAGATCGGTTCAGTAGTTTTCAAGATATGGAGTATACATGTGACGGCCTGGCATATTGATACGAGCTACGGGTGTGGTGTCAAAGGGAAAACATTTCCAAATCTTGGTCAAACTTCCTAGTGCATATAATAAAACTAAAAATAAAAAAGAGACTACTTCAAAATACACTCAAAAGTACGAAATAACTCTACTCTGACATTGTTTTGAAGTCAGCGATTTTTTTTCAATGGAATATTAATATACGTCGTCGACTTTCGCTGACTTCAAAACAGAATTGAGTTATTTCATACTTTTATGTGTATTTTGAAGTATTGTTTTTTTAATGATCTCAAACTAAGCAAAGCTGTACTATGGGAATCACGTAATTAATATACTAGGTACACATAAATACAAATATGGCGAAGAGGCGATGGCTGCCACACGCGTCATACTTGTGAACAGGTGCTGCTTGTGGGGGCTGGTCTGTTTAAGTTTGCTATTTTCTTGTTCAGTGTTGATTGAGTCTTTTTTCTGAGGACATAAACAACTGAAATATCTATGTATTATGTATTATTAGTATGTACCCTCAAAGTGACAAATTCGATACGCCTTTCCAGCTACTTATCAGCTTAATCCATTAAACTACGTAATTAACTACGTACGGTTTTTCGCAAGAAACGCTAGTAAGAAAGGGTATCTGATTCATAGCGTCGAGTACTTCACCCTAACAAAAACTTTAAAGGTCATATACGAGATAAACAGTGCAAAACCCAAATAATACACGGAAGCTATCACTTTTCGTCTCGGTCTCAATAACAATATAAACACCTGCAAAATAAACGGCTCAAAGCTCTACTTTGCACGTATGGTTAAATTGACGTCCTAAAATAGGTAAAAAAGATAAGATTTTGCGCGCAGAGTCACAGTAAATTTTTTTGGGATAACTTTTTTACTCTTATGTTAGTATAGTACCTAGCCATGGATGATATTCAGTTTCAGTCGTACCACAGAGGATTGAAGGTCGTACTACATACGCAGATAGTTCCATCCACATCCGACAAAGTCAGTTCTTACTTCTTATGCCAACTAACCAAGAATTCCAAGCGGGAGTAATGTGGAATCAACAGAAAAAATGCAATTTGTTTCAGAAACATTGTAGCGCCTACTAGGAAACCATAAAATGCATAGACTGCTATAGAATCCATTGTTGTTCACACAAGATGGTTCCCGACTTTTTCCTAATATTGTGCGCATTAGGATGCGCAGCGTTTTTGGTAGTAGGTATACAGTGCGTTTTTTACAACCGGTTTAACAAATATAGGCAAATGTGAAGTAGTACGTAGAAAATTATAACAATGTAAACGGCTGGATTTGATTCGGTCGTCATCAGGAGTTTCCCTAAATCGATAGGTCATTCGCCCTTTGCAGGTGCACCCCTCCGTTGGCCCGGTGCAATTTTCCTCAACTGCTATATTTTATGCGTTCCTGGTACTTGAGGTCGCAGAGCGATGAGATTTTTCCGCGTAATTTGGAATTCCGTGATGAAAGGAGAAAGGGAGAGAGAGAGAAAGAGGAACATACCTAGTTCATCTGGCTTTAGAAGCTAAAGAGTTACTCACCTCTACTAAGTTTACTTACACGGGTAATACGGGTAATACTCTTAGCAGGTCGACGTCCGTTAAACAATCAGCCAACTTTTATTAAACGCGAGCAACTTTGTTAATAATATTTGAAGTCGGCTTAAGTATGTAATAAATTCCTGTAAGTTATTGCTGGTACAGACAATTTTAACATCCTACCATAAAGTTCAGAACTGCAAACAGGGGGATACTAAAATTTATGATACAAAACATTTAGAAACGGTTAGAATTCTCTTTAAGTTTATAACTTTGACGGGAATAAGAACAGTCAGCAATTATAATCCAACATAAGTTTCAGTTAGGTTACTGGATAGGCTTAGGTAGGACTGAATAAATTATAAAGAAAGAAAGAAAAGAAAGAAAAAACATTTATTTTGATAGTAACAAATATATTATTATCTCCATTAAACATACATGTTTGAATTTCAAATAAACCAAAGTGGCAAATTATTTATAAACTGTATTTCACTTTAGAATACCTACCATGAACGGGTATAATTTTTGACAAAAATATCTTGTGTGTATCATAATATTATTATCTGTCAAGCAGGGATATTCTGACACAAAAGTAGGTGTTTGCTGTATGTAAACGAACAAATGACTGAATACTAAAACGTCACACACACTTAAGTTGTGATTCAGTTCACATTTGACAGTTCGACCACAGGACAGGGCATGAGGGGCGTCTGAAGAATTGAAGATGCTCCCAAATTTTAAGTGGGGTTTCAGTTTTGGGCCCTAATGTTTGTATTATAGAATGGGAATCCAAACAAGTCAAAATACAAAAAAAGATTGTGTACATTTAAAATAAACCTGAAGATCATAGGCATAGGTTACAAATTGAAATAGTTTGGTGCCAATTTATTGATGGAATCGAAATCACACAGCTGATTGATAAAACACTATACACAATATGAAAGCTACCAAAATACAGTAGCTAATATTGCGCAATTTTTAACTAGGATCCCATAAACTTACAGAATTAGTAAACCACGGAAAAGAGAATAAACTAAACTTGTCAGATTGTAAAATCCTTTGTGTATTGAGGAGCATCCGAGCGGCAAAATGTCGCTTTTATCAATGCGATGCGAATCACATAACAGCCTTTCAAAATAACCTATTGTGTACACTAATAAAATATTTATTGTTGAACCGACCCTGACATTCCTTGGCAGCCAGGATACATAAATCTCCGGAGTAGATTAAACAATATTACACGTTATGACAAAATCTTTGGTTTCACGATATCTTTATTGCCAACAATTCAACAAACAATAATTCCTTAATTTGATTTCTTATATTTTGTGTTTTGTTTCGTTTAATAATAATCTGATAATCATGCTTACTAATATTTCTACACCTGGAACAGGTAGAATATGCTGAACATCTCAATTAATATGACATCTTGTGTACCATATTTGAAGAAATAAATAAATTATTATTATTATAACATGTCAGCTTTTATTGTTCTAAACTAAGTTTTAGCTAAAATTCAAAATTCAAAATTCAAAATCATTTATTCAAATAGACCTTCGCAGGCACTTATGAAAAGTCTGACTCTAATACTCTAATACCGGTTCGGAAGGTTGCATTTGCTGAGAGGAGCTAAATTTCCACTGATGCGAATACAGGGACAAAAAAATATGTATAAATTTAATAGCTACTTCATAATACGCTCATGTAGAAGTTATTAACGTACCAGAGGTATTTACTTATTCACCTGTAGAGGTCGGCCGTTTCGATATCGGAGTCTTTTGTGTCTGTAATTTTTTCTTATTCATTGGTTTACTAGTTGTCCCCGGCGGTTTCACTTGTGTTCCCGGGATAAAAAGTAGCCTGTAACACTTGGGGATAATGTAGCTTCCTATTAGTGATAGAATTTTTCGGAACCGACTGGTAGTTCCGGAGATAAGCGCGTTTAAATAAACAAACAAAATACTACAGACTATTTTATATTAGTATTAGTAAAGTCTGATTTATTTACTATTTTATATTATACTTATTATCAGAACCAGGAAGAGCCAACAACTTCCAGTGAGAAGACTAGGTATACAGAAATCACAGAAGTAGGTTTGAAAATGCTTGCATGTAAATACTATCGTATTGTATTTACTTTGAAATGTACATCGCTGAAGCCTCCCCCTGAAACTTTTTTAGAGACACGGTGGGCGTAATGAGCTATTAGTTCTAATTACATTATCAAGAAGACCTTGACGTCAATTTTAAATGCTTTTAATTTTTGCATACTATTTCTCGTTTTTTTTTTATTTATTAAGAGAGGTGGAGCATAATGGGTTCTCCCTAAGAAGATCGCAGCCAAATCACATCAATTTAATGTGGTGAACTGTTCTGCAGTAAGGTCGCAAGAGCACCGTGAAACGGCGCTGGGCTAGAAGTGTGCAAGGACTAACGGTGTAGTGTCAATGCCACTGCACTTTGTTCTCCCGCTCTGCTGGTACTGCGACTTCTCTTGACCTTCGAACCCCTTCTGAGTATGACCCATTCAAGTATTACATAAGCACCAAACAGGGGGCTTTGCGTACAGCTTATACGTCAGCAATATTTTTTATATTTATCTTTTCTGATTTTTCTGCAAAATAAATTTCTAGTATTTTTTTTAAATACTTAGGTAGCAAACATCTGATGGTAAATGATTACCGTAGCCTATGGATGCTTGCAACACGAATCATTCACGAGTTGCCGACCCTGCAAAAATCTTTTCACACAGTCCATTGGAAAAACCACGGCGGGAAGCTCATTCTACGATCTGAGCGTCGGCGGCATGGAGGTTGTATGAAACCGCTCAGCGCCCATTTTGCTTCCAATGAGTGAGGACAGACTCCTCGTTGATGGCGAGAGTTGCGATGGTGAATTGTAGCCGGGCATCAAGTTGTATGGATCCTGAAGAGATGTTGGCAGGGCTTCTATAATACGGTACTGCTTATCAGGCGGGAGGCATTATTGGTAAGGGCAGGATGAACTGCGTCACCTGTGATGTGGCAATGAGAGATATGGGTTAACCTTATTCAGGAAGCTATTGTTCTTTGATAAAAATAGGTCGTCTCGTCTCGTTCGGTGAAATAATAATATATTGAGTAATGGATATGAAGCACAGATGGTCTAACAATGGATAAGATATTGTGAATCTGTGACCCAGTTTGGTTGTCTGATCTTTATTCGCCTCTTTCTAATTGTTTTTGAGGTCACCGTTTGGATATTTTTGGTAAATGCGCAAGCCAGATAGCTTCAAATAGATTTCGCATGTCTTTACA
Source organism: Achlya flavicornis (assembly GCA_947623365.1). Lineage (NCBI taxonomy): Eukaryota > Metazoa > Arthropoda > Insecta > Lepidoptera > Drepanidae > Achlya > Achlya flavicornis. The sequence continues at coordinate 3,821,431 of OX392487.1, forward strand.
TTGCAGTCTTATAAACAACAACAAACTATTTCCAAATGAGATAGCATCTAAGTTAAAAAGGATCCAAGAACATTGCCCTCTTTGAACTAAAATTGCAGAAATTACAGGAGTTTGTTGACACAAGTCTGTGTTGTTCAATTAAAACCTAGATTTAGATATCTTTTGAGACTAACTACTAGACTTCGACTTGATGAGTTAGTCTTAGGATAATAAAGCTTTTAAATTAATATTAAATAAGAGCTTATATTCTAGTTTCTAGTTTACACCATAATTTTACGTGATCCAGTCAATACAGGTACGCAAATTCCAATTGAATATTTCAAATTCTCAATCGGTTCTCAATTCACACACACATTCAAACAAATTCTATGCAATAGCCTCACACGAACACCTGTCCATTTATCTATGTGTGCACGGGATAGGGGAGAGCACCGGATATTGGTAATATTGATCGGTTCGGAAGAACTCTTTGTTATTCATGTGCGCCTAGTACTTTCCGATCGGCTGTCCATTATCGGGAATCGCCGATACCTTCCCAATAACCGGTTTTTTATTCTATTTCGATACTCTCCGATTCTTTTGTTTTAGCCGATTTTTTGTAAATATCTTACATATTTACATACACCTCTTACATATTTTATTACCTTTATGAAAAATCTTACGAATAAATTGTCGATGTTATATGTAATTTTTCAAAATAAATATAATTTCCTTTGATATTTCATTTAATTTCATTCCATATTTCATGTATTGGAAAAAAATATGATTCGTCTCAATTTAAATTTACATGAAGTAAATTTCTAAAAACCGAAGTCTTTATCTGTAAAGTAAAAGAGACGCCACACATCACAACTAAGTATGTTCCGTTCAAGTAGGACTATCCGGCCACACTTGTTGTTGTAGAACGATGAACGAAACGCGTAATGATGAGCGCCGTGAAAATTACGGTGTTTGCGAAATAAATACTCCTAAAGCGTTCTGTGGTCTGCTTAGACAACAAAAATTATTGTGTCAGCGCTAAAGAGAACTTTAGCTAGCTAGGACAGTTGCTTTGCACAAGTTCGGTCATGGAATAATCTCTGTGATGGATCCGGTTAACACCAGCTTGACGCCCCTGGCTCAATAGATCGCCCGAGACTCACGACTACTCACGAGCCTCGACCTTCGAAGAAAGGTTATGCCTATCGGTTTTCTACAGGATATATTTTGGAGATTTTGCGCAGGAATTATTCAACATTATTCCAAAATCCCAATTTTTACACCGAACCTCAATCAAGACGCTGGGAAAATTTTCACCCGTACGTTTTGTTGACATACCAAAAATACGGACGCAGTAAGAGAGTGGAACTTGCTTCTGGGGCGCGGGCGTATGTGTTACTTGACTCTTACAATCAAGGGATTTTCAAGGCTGGAGTATGGCTAGAGTGAATAGGTTTCTTCTGGGTAAGCGTACTTCATCGGACGTTTCGTCATCGTCCTTTATGGTCAGAGGCTAAAGGCAACCCATTTATAATGAAAAAAAAAAGCTTTTTCCATGTATAACGCCAATTTTATTCTGGGAGGACCAAATTAGAAAATACATTTCTGGCAACTGATTGAATTGATCTAATTTAATATTTTTTAGTCGCATCCAGAATATACGAAAAGAAATGACAGTATATTGGATATACTGTTTTTTTTTTTATAACAAACTATAATATACATACATAGGTAGGTAGGTACATTAAATTCCTCCGCAAACATTGTTCTCCGGACTCGGCATCAGAGTTCCAAACCTCCACAAGTACCAGGCGATCAGATCCATGGAGTAGGTAGCCGCATTCCAAGTATTCCATACCAAAATGTTCCTGCTTTCCCGACGACGGCGGATGCGCCAACCGACGAGCCACCGATGGGCAATGAACTAAGCGTTAGAGAGAGATGGAAACGGGACGCGTATCGTCATTTCATTTCAACCTTCTCTCACTCAAACAATAATAAACCTTAAATTTAAGCACATACAGATATAATTTGTGTTCCCTTCAGACAGGATGCAGGTAGAATTCGTATTGAAAGACAGCTGAGTTTCTGCCATTGCCCGTAACGACCTTACTTATCTGAAATCATCCAAGGATTTAAGCTTTATACCGAACATATAAGGATCGTTTTAAAGTGCGTTACTTATTTTGGTTTGTTAAAAATGGGATAGGACCGTGAGAAATTCGGGAAGAAACTTCTTCGGTGTTACCAGGAGTGCATGTCTCATAAGGATACGCCTTTCCCACGGGGCGATCGACACTTGTTATGTTCACACGGTTCATTTGTTCTGGCACTGGCACTGTTTGGTTAAAATCAGTTAAAATATTTTAGATCTATAGTACTTTTATATTTATGAGCTAACTATTTACGAATTTGATACAATTTTAAGAGCGTATGTTATCTACTGTGATGTTATCTTGTTGATCTTATGCATGACACAAAAGATTTTAAATTATCAGTCGGGTAAAAATCGATTAGGATTTTATATAGTTTCATTAACTTTTCTATGAATATATACTATCTATGATTAATATGATTATTATATGTTGTAGCACTATTTGAAAACACCTAATAAATCGCGTGAAGTAATAGAGTATGAGGATTTATAGGGACGGGTAATAAATATCAAATTTTATTGGAAATATCGAATTTTATTGGAAATATCGAACTTTATTGGACATATCGCCAATTTCCGATAATAGTCAACCGTTCGGAAAGCACCAGGCTCCCATATCCCGGCAGAAGTTCTATCGAACCGATCAATACACCGATATATTCCCTATGTCTATCTACCGATACAGCACACACACATGCACGCGTACCTATTTGTTTTCGTAGCAACCCAGGTGTGAGATTTTTTCCTTTTAAACATTGTGCAGGAATCCCAACGCACGGTTGTACAAGGTTGGTAACCTCAACAAATAGTACGCTACCGTTTCTGATCTCCGTGTGAAAGTAGAGCAAGTATTTTGGAATATGAATGGAAAAAAACCTATTTTGGGCACAATGGGTTTGTTCCACGTTTGTTCAGTTTGACGTGTGTAATAAGGAAAAAGCCTTTCACAAACATGTTTTAAAGTTCAAAAGATTTATCCTTAAATAGGACGATATGAAGCGATAAAGGAATCTGTTAAGATTGTTTTGACTTTTAATATTCCTTATTATGAATACCAAAGGTGAGTGCACCTAATATAGGTAATGCCTGAACCAACTCACCATACCAAATAGGAGTTCGAGAGGCTAACATTAAATTATGAGATGAGCTTGAACATTTCATTATTTTTCAGAAAGTTGCCAAGCAAACTTACCGTGCACGGTACACCTGAGAGTGCCTGAGATGAGACCTGAGTGAATGTCGCCTATGGACATATGAAATAGACTCTATTATGACAAATGAAAATGTGCTGTGTGCTGCTGACCTTTACAAAACCTGCCCCCTAAACAAGATGGTTGTCGACAATCGTTATCGTTAGTAAATGATCAACCTTTGTATGGGATTGACATACTATGAGATTAAAATAAATATCCTGGGACATTCCTCACACACGGTCATCTGATCCCAAACTAAGCAGAGCTTGTACTATGGAAACCAGATAACTGATATAATACATATATACTACTTTTTGTTTGTAAATAAATACTTAATATACATACTTACACCCAGACTCAGGACATGCAGACATGTTCATGCACACAAATGCATGTCCTGTGTGGGAATCGAACCCACGACCTGCGGCGCTATAGGTTAAGACTCCACGTCTTAACCAAGTGCGCCAACTGGCCCTTAATTACTGATTTGTCAAAATCACGTGATATTTCGTTTTGAAATGTCAATCCCATACAAAGGTTGATCGTTTTTTAACGATGACGATTGACGAAAAACATCTTGTCTAGGGGGGCTGGAATGCAACGGCTTGGAAACAAATATTCAACATTAGGGTGATAGCCAGCCTGCGGGAACGACAAAGTACCCAGCACCGCGCTAAATGTTTAGGCGCTGTGAGTACGTATACCTAGTAGGTACTATTGTTCGGAAATAAATATCCTGGGACATTCCTCACACACGATCATCTGATCGCAAATCGCCAATAAACAATAATTGGACTGTTTTACAAAAAACTTAAACCGACTTCAAAGTACACGAAGAAGTAATCAAATCCTGATCTGATGAAAATGGGACCAAACGGGAAGTGTACCCTTCCAGACAAAAAAAGAATTTTCCAAATCGGTTCATAAATGACGGAGACATGAGGTAACAAACATAAAAAAAAAAAAAAAAAAAAAAAAAAAAACATACAACCAAATTGAGAACCTCCTCCTTTTTTTGAAGTCGGTTAAAAAATAATTACAAGTGACAGTTAACAATATTTCCTGAGTTCCAACGGCTCCAAATCACGATAGAAATAATTTCTCTTGATAGAAATAATCTGGTTGGTAAGATTCTTAAAAGGAATACCTAGTTTATTTAGAAAACAAATCATTCAGCATCATTCGCTTATAGACTCACCCGATACTTTTTTTCTGCTTTAACACTATATTTTAATCAAAGATTTTCATAGGGCATCGTGCCTCTACCCAGATGGATAATCCGCCTTACTAAAGCATGACATTTAATTTCACTCCGCTTGAGGGGCTCCCTGAGCAAATCGCTCTCAGTTCGTACTGCGCACGGCTGTCAAATACTGTCAATTCTGGCTTGTTTATTTCATGTTGCCATAGAGGCGACTATCCTTCTGGACGTTTTAAATTCTTTGATTTTAATATACTTAAGCAATTTGATCATTATTGTTTGTAATTAAAAGTTTAAAACTTTCTTATAATACTCTCTGGTTAGATTTTCAAGGATATCAGTTAGTCCATGTTGTCACTTTTACAAACTGCCAGAGTATTTTCACCCCAGTCTTAGAGTTCATTGGACAGTCTCCTCTTATTACATGAGATGGTACCCAGGATTTTAAAATATCTCCGTCACTTTTTAACGTCATACCTATAACAAAAAGAGCCGGGACTATCTTAAAACCTAGGTTTTACTAGACCATCTTATGTAAAAAGATAGTTCGATATTAGTGATTTCGTTTTATCTGGAATATTCCATTCTTAATGTGTCGGTCTGAGATGGGAAGTTGTTAATTAATACAATAGTATCGAAATACTTACTACAAATAATGCCCGGCCGATGATGATTTTTAGGAGAAGATATTCCGAAACGAAGATCCGCGATTGGACGATTGGAAACGTACCGGTACTTAACTGTTTGCCGGTTCTTCTTAGTTTAAGGTAGACTTCCCTTCCGACCTGGTGGTAAATATAGTAGCTTTGACCTTGATCAGTGTCCTACTAGGTCCTAAATTGAATATATCACTTTGAGTTGACAGATTTTCCAGCTAGACTGGTTTCTTTACCTAAAGTTCAGCTTATTGGAGGACTAGCTTCCGTCCCACGGTTTCATTCACGTTCCCTAGGGATATATTGTTTTCGCGAGGTAAAAAGTCCTATCCTATGTTTTAATCCAGAACATATCTTCAATCTGTGTGCCAAATTTCATACAAATCCATTCAGTAGTTATTGCGTGATAGAGTAATAAACATCTTCACATCCTTTCACATTTATATAGTAGTAAGATTTTAACCCATGACCGTTTGACTGCATTACCTACCATGCATTGAGTTATTACCCCCTTAGGTACGAGCGATTTAGGTACTCACAAGGTGCATACATTTTCTATCATCATCAACCATTGAGGAAATAAAATGTCTTCACAATAACCCAAAACCTTATCAAAAGCTCACATTAATCTTGCCAAGTAATAAGTGTAATATTATGGCCAACGCTTACCAAGTCAATTACATAAGCACCTAATTAGGACGGCGCAACACGCAACAGAATATAAATAAGATTCATTGAGGTTACCGTAACAAACGTAAGATTTATCAATGTGCTAAATAGCCAGGTCACCTTCCCTCCAGGGTCCTAATGGCCTAATCAAAATAAAATGTATCGCCTGATTGACACCGATATGAAACATTGCATCGTTAATTTGAGTAGGCGCTTTTTAGGACATCGTTCGAGTGAATTATGTTGCGGAATATGAGATCATTATAACATGATGTAATTGTGTTATTGTTGTGATATATTCTAGGTTTTCTATAACGTAATCCTTGTTTATGTAACAAGGCGTTGATGGGTAACCTATTTAGGCCCACTTACGTCAACTAAGGTTAGAATTTTAACCATTTTACCCGAAGATATATAGGTAACAATTCGAACAGCCAGTGTATAAAATGTTAACAATTACCGTTGCGTTCTAAGTGGGAAGATCAATTTTTTCAAGGCTTCTAATCACGTAAACATCACACAGGTACTTACTTTAATACGAAATGGATAACCTTCCACAGCCCTGTCCTTCGCATAGGATAAGGGATAGCTCAAGATAAACGCGGAATATTTTTGGCGCGAAACCAACGATTGTATTTATTGCATAAGACATGGAATAATAAAAATACTTCCACTAGGCGCTCTTACGCAATTAGTTGCAAATTTGGGGTTAAATTATCATTGGTATCATAATGATAATACAGCATATTTAGTAGTAAGTTTAATAGAAAGATAAGTTGATGCAAGTGGGCCCTAATGGAAATTTAATATTATCTACGGCGCCTTAAATAAAATATTGCAACCCTTAAAACGTAATTTGCAAAATAGTGTGTTTTAGTACCTACCTAGGTTGAATACTTTAAGTACCTGTCATGAATGTGTTTGTGGTTTTCAATAAAATGATTTCATCATCCGTTATTGTTTAGCTGGATTTATTGTCCTTCTTACAACTTGTAAGAAGCACAATAAAGCCGCAAATTGGTTTAAATTAATAGAACAATTGTTCAATCATGTTATAAACACAGTTAAAAAACAACCAATTAAAAATACTGAACAAAAAGTTCAATCATAATGAAAACAATATCGTAATGTCGAGTATACATATATTTCTTAAAAACTTCTCATCAAAAACAATACAATTGATGCTTATGTTATATTTCAAAAATCTTCCATCTGGATTCGATTTCAGTTCACCCTGAAACAAAAAAGAACGTATCATTCGCGAACAAAATTCGATGAGAAAACGATGTAATGTCGGTGCGATATTTCAAAATGAATATTTAAAATCAAAGATAAATAAAAATAAAATAAATAAATATCCTGTGACATTTTTCACACATGGTCATCTGATCCCAAAGTAAGCAGAGCTTGTACTATGGAATCCAGATAACTGATATAATACATATACTACTTTTTGTTTGTAAATACATACTTAATATACATAATTACACCCAGACTCAGGTCATACAGGCATGTTCATGCACACAAATGCATGTCCTGTGTGAGAATCGAACCCACAACTTGCGGCGCGATAGTTAGAATCTTAACCAGAGTCTTAACCAACCACGCCAGCTGGGAAATATAGATCGTCAGATGAGAAATATTGGTTTAAAAAAAATGGAAATCTGCTCGAGCACTTTTCCACGCTTATGTAGTCATCTATCCCATTCAAAAACCACCATAATAATAAACAAGTCATTCTTGTAATACCCAGGTATTAAGATAGCCTCATCCCTTTTTGTTTATACGACATTAGAAAGTAGACGTGAAAGTGAAAGTAGAAGTGACGGATATATTTTAAACCCAGGTAATACCTAAGGGGGATAGAGTTCAGAGTAATATGCAATAAAAATATAGTAATAATTATAAGATCGACGTCAATGAGCAGCTCAATGATTGTCCTAAGTACTGCTGAGCTATCTTGGAATAAGTTAAATAGGTTTTCAAAAAAACGTATTTTTCATTTTTAACCGACTTTAAAAAAAGGAGGAGGTTCTAAATTCGGTTGTATGTTTTTTTTTTTTTTTTGGAACCGATTTGGAAAATTCTTTTTTTGTCTGCAAGGGTACACTTCCCGTTTGGTCCCATTGTCATCAGATCAGGATTTGATTACTTCTTCGTGTACTTTGAAGTCGGTTTAAGTTTTTTGTAAAACAGTCCAATTATATTGAAAATGTCTTATCCGAAGATCAGTCCTATAGTGCACCAGGGAAGCGAAATGAAATGAATGTGTGTATCAGATCATGACTTTTCAAATTGTGGCCAAAAGCTCGTAAAAAGTTTTAGTAGAAGTATCACCATTTTAACCTGACTTTGACATGACTGTGTGAAAGTGACTAGAACTTATAATACACTGACAGAAATGTCCTTAAAGGACGATCAAAAAGGGATTATAAATAAAGGATTAGACTAAGAATCGACGTATAGTGCCTATAAAACTTTTCGTATATTTACCTACACATTGGAAGCTGAAAAATATTTGCCTATTTTTAACCGACATCAAAAAAAGGAGGAGGTTCTCAATTCGGCTGTTTTTTTTTTTTTTTTTTTTTTAATATTTGTTACCTCATAACTCCGTCATTTATTAACCGATTTGGAAAATTCTTTTTTTGTCTGGAAGGGTACACTTCCTGTTTGGTCCCATTGTCATCAGTTCAGGATTTGATTACTTTTTAGTGTAGTTTGAAGTCGGTATAAGTTTTTTTGTAAAACAGTCCAATTATATTCATAGGTAGCTACAATGCTACTATACGAACCCGATTGTGAAATCGCAAGGCGTCAACCTCTTGTCCTAAATAAAGGTCAACCGAGACTCAAGGCATCGCGACGCGATTTTTTTAACAACCGTGCTCGTATACGCAATAAAAAGATATTGAGCGTGTCGTTTCATTAAGGTTTAGTAAGAGATACGAGTAGACATGTGCGCAAGATTGTAATCTAGGCAATTTTTGCGGCAAGCTTCAATTGTTGTCGTTTTATTATTTTCGCCAGAATGATACAACTTTTTTGGCGCCCTGGAACAGTTTGTTCCATTGAAGAATTTTGGAAAACATTATTATAGGTGTATATAGTAAAGAAAGAAAGAAAGAAAAAATATTTAATTGACAGCACTTGAAATATAACAAAAAAAAAAACACAAAATAACAACAAATGTAAAAATAAGATTAAAATGCATTAAAATGGAAGGTAGATCCCCATTAACTAAAGGAAAAAAAAACAGTAATATTCACAAAAAAAAAAAAATTGTCACAGGTCAAATTTATGTGGATTTATTAAATTATGATAAGTAGTTCATTATATTATGTAACTAGTTCAAAACTAAGCTAGGAATAAAGCTAAACTGAAACGGCGAACTTGGAAAAGTTGAACCATGGATTACTGTTTTATAATTAAACTAGCTGCCCGGTGCGACTTCGTTCGCGTGGTGCTACCCTACCCTGTGGTGCTACCCTACCCTACCCTACCCTACCCTACCCTACCCTACCCTACCCTACCCTACCCTACCCTACCCTACCCTACCCTACCCTACCCTACCCTACCCTACCCTACCCTACCCTACCCTACCCTACCCTACCCTACCCTACCCTACCCTACCCTACCCTACAGAATCCTATATAAACCCTATGAAAAATAGTTTACGTCCTATTCTCAGACCTATATACACAACATTTCATAAAAATCGGCCAAGCCGTTTTTTACGAACACTGAGCCACTCGCAAAGAGATTGACGCCCGTACGGCCCGTAGCCCAGTGACGTGATTTTTCTGCTAATACTTATATTTTTAAACTCGTGATATCTTTTGAATGGAATGTCCGAATTGAATAATTCAAAAAGTTATATAAAGGTATTGAAGCAATCTTGAATATGAAGTAATTTATTTTGATAAGGATTAATACCAAGATACAAATAGAGAGCCATTTCTGGCGGCGGCATTTAAATAAAAAAAATAAAATAGAAAAACACTTATTGTGGCATAACTATAATAGTTAGACATATGGTATCGCGACACTTTTTGTAAATAATAAAGTGTTCTACAAAGTCGTAGTACATTATTTTATTCTATCATCAATAGTTTTCGCAGCGCACGCGATGTAATGAATATTTTAGGATTTTTTTTTACACCTTGGGTTACATTATTGGAGTTTTAGTAAGGATCCCTAATTTTTTTGAAAATATAATATAGCCTATGTCAACCGGGAATAGTGTAGCTTGCCAACAGTGAAAGAATTTTTCAAATCGGTTCAGTACTTTCGGAGCCTATTCAATGCAAACAAACAAACAAACAATCAAATCTTTCCTCTTTATAATATTAGTATAGATGTATGATTTATGAAAACTTGATTTTCTATGCGATTTTGCGATCAAGACAGCAATTAGTTTACTACTTGAAATTATATCATTCAATTAAATTCGTTTGAATAAACAGAAGCCATATCAAATTAAGGATAAATAATTGGGCCAAATAAAACTTAATGAAAATTCGTTCACTCGAGGTCGTTCGCACGAAATTCATGGTAGGGACAATAGGACTACGAATTTGTTGGAATGAGGAAGGGATATACGGCCTATTTATTGGGATTCTGGACGCAATAAATGTGGTACTATTTCGGTGGCAATTGAAATATTTCGGTCATTTACTAAACTTGATTAACGAAAACGGTTGAAAATTGAGATTGAATCGATTTATTATTAATTTTTGGATTGTGAGTATTGGGACTGGTACCTACACGATTTAAAAACATTTAATTTCAGAACTAACTGTGAAGCGCTCGTGGCTTAGAATTATTAGCCGTCCAAAGATAAGCTACCACCGTCTTGGTCGTACCTGGATGGGTGACCGCCTAGTTGTATTTCAAATCGAGTATCTTATTGTATGCGTATAAAATTTAATGAAAAGAGAAAAAATACTCTGTCATCTATATAATTTTACATGTTTTTTCTAGAAAAATAAAACAGCTGTCTAAGTCCCGCAAATTAAGCAAAACATGGCGTGAGCTTAGCAACAGGCAGTGCAGCGAACGCCTGCCGCCATTATCGTTCAATTAAACGGTTCACCGAGCAATGGTAGTTCGTCTGCATAATAATTTATTGACGGCAATATCGGAGAATTTTCCATGAACCAAGTAACATGACATTGTAAGTAGGTACTGCAAAAGAGCCGCGAGTCTCGCATCCTCGAAATTAATGTCGCATAGACATTTCACCACAAAAAATGCAAATATCTTAAAAATACAATATAAGTTTTTTGCCCAAATATCTAATTCGACATCGATGTTGAAAGCGCGAGAATTGGGGGCCAGCTTTCAAGTAAGTTACACATAGGTAGGTCCAGACACATAGGTACCTACCTGACGATATCTTACCGTGTAAACTTATCACAGTTTTACAATCCATCCTGCTAGAATAATACCGGAATATATTTCACCGGCTATAGGTATTTACCGGTCAAATGCATGTTAATGGTTTTAACAGGGATGTAAAGATCAAATTCTTACAACCCCTGTTCATTCAACAATTTTATACGATTAATTATCAAAATTAAGGTAGCAAATAAGCATACAGCTCCCCTTTTGGTAAATGTTTCAGTAGCCTATTGGCCCTTTGAACATTGTAATCGCGTTGCAAATATCTCCTCATATCCTTGAAAAAGCTCTTGCTGCAGCCGATCAAAAATCCGGGAAATGCAATAAATAACGCATTTTTTAATTTAAAGTTGTTTTTTTTACCCTGCGTGCAGCTTACCTTTTGATTGTGCACACCTGTAGGTATTTCAGATTTATATGCGTTTGCGACTTTCGACTACATTTTCGTTTCCTACGATGAAAAAATGTTCAGCAGCGGTGTTTGCGATAAGAATCAATGGAGTAGGTAAACATAACAAAAAATAACTTTTGCCAGATACCTAAATCTTTAAATTTTTTTCCATCCATACCATCTTTGTTTTAATTCCCAAGCACGAGCACGATAATAATAATAAAGGGAAGTAGGTACCTAATTCAGCGAAGCACCCAAAACTTTTAATTCATTTCAGTAATTTTCTCACCCCGTCAGCCGCCAGTAGGCCATAACGGGAGATTTTCTTCTTCTTCTTATTTTTAATTTTGGCAACCAAGCCCAAATTAGGGCTCATTTCTGCCAGTGTCGAGTTATATTATAATATCCAGTCACAAAATCACTTCACATTATAGTCCTCAGTCAGTCACCGTCCATAAAAGTCATGTTTTACTACAATGGTGGTCATTGTACTAAAACTCTTCACGGACATTTTGAGACAACTTGAAAAGTAACGATACACATAATTCATTTCATTTCACTTCACTGGTACACATGGATGATCTTTATTGGGTAAAATACCACCAATAATACACAATAAAACTCAAAATACACAAATTATTGAAAATAAAAATGAAAATGCTACGTCACTCTGCAAGTTCCCGCCAAAAAGTCACGGGAGATTTTAATTTCTTGGAGCCGGAAGACTTTAAAATCTAATGACCGTTTTCCGGGAGATAACTTAGTCTTAACTAAATCATACTAGTAATAGAATTTTTGGAGTTATTCCCTTCTCTATAATTATATTTTCCACACAGACTACAAATAGGTATGATTAGCGCCATAAATGTACAATTTTGTAAAAATAGCCTCGAGGATGGGCCGGAAAGTCCTGTAGGTAGGTTAGTGGCTAGGAGGATCTAATTTGTCTTGGGATTCTTAGATAGCCCGAACGTTATTAGCATCTAGCGAAGCCTATTTGCTCGCAGAAATTGGCGTAATTAGTTGCCAAATAACAGATTCTAGTCCTTAATTTAGAAGATTACCAACTCTTTTTCAGATTAATTATCGCCAATTTTTTTTGTCAGAATAATATCCCTCATGGTGCATGTTTCCACCAGGAATAGACCCACCACCATCTCAATTCAACCCCAACTTTTGCCGATGTATCTTGTAATATAAATGTAATAATGATCTTATATTTAATACTTTTCTATATAATTAATGGTAAATACTCGAAAACTACTAGGTGATGAAATCAAACAACATCTACAGTATCTGATCAAGATTATAATAATTTATAACTCTTAAAATATAAAAATTCAATTGTTATAAATAAACTAAAACAATAAATAAATCAATAGTGATACAAAAATTAAATTAGTACCGCCACTTCAACGCTTACAATGGTCTAGACAAACAACCTCTTTTGTAATTATTTCCAAATATATTTATAATCTATGGTCTTTTAATTTATAGATGTAATTACTACATGAAAATACACGAAGCAGCTAGGAAATACTTCTATAATGACTATATAATCTCGAAATGTTCACTAATTTTACAATAACAACAATACATAGAGTGTTTAGAGTGGTTAAGCAACTTAATTCGAGATATCTCTTAAAATACTTTGTCCTAGATAATTGTGTGTAACAATTTAATATTCTCGCCACTTTGTCTACGGCGGATGACTCTGTACAAAGATAACGATTCGACTACAAAATCGATTAAAAAACTTGAGTCAATAAAATCGATAATCGATACGGTAGCTTGTGCGAAATAATTTGTAGTATCAACAATGTTGCAATTACGCAAAAACAACGATAAAATAAAAGTATTATTGTCAATTGGTTGGTAGCAAGTCAGTCGGCTTTATAATACCCGCCTAAAAATACTTCAATGGCGGACGCTATCTCTGTACAAAATCATTTGCTCCAAAAATGTGTACTACGTTTGTGTCCGAGTGGGATGTATTTAGTACGCATGATTAGCAACGAAAAGGCCGGCTTCGGCGCCCACACCTGTAACGGAGCCAGCGACGTATTTGCCCAGCGACGCCTGTCCATTAGCCTGAAAATAAAATGTCGATTTATTAGCTTTCTATGGATCTTTACATTTCGTTCGTTAGATTTCCAAATATAATTAGACATATACCGTTATTAGCATAGTCATTTTGTAAGAATCATGGCGAGATCCATACATTGATTTGTCCAAAAAAATTTATTATTTTAGAGGGTTTTGAATCACTTCCAATGTTGAGATTACATTACCAGCAACATGTTAATATACATGAAATATTTTATAAACCTCGCAAATGATAACACCAACATAACGGTTTTGGTCGCGAATATTCAAATTCGCCGGAATGCCATAGAAATTCGCATTTTTATCCCGGGGTTCTAAAATATTTTAAATGGCCAAGTTATTCCATAGGCACGAAGGATCAATAATAACATCAAGCATACGGCCCGCCTGATGGTAAGCGGTTACCGTAGCCATATGGACGCTTGCAACACAAGAAGCATCGCTCACGCGTTACCGACCTTTCCCTCCTCCCCTATGAGCTCTGGCGACCTTACTGACGCGCAGGAACACAACTTTACACAACATAAAGTTATTTGGCTGCGGTATTCTGTAAGATGGAGGTACTTCCCCAGTCGAGCTGCTCTTTGAGCGAATAAACGCTATGCTCTACCTCTCAAAAAACATTATTCTAACGTCTCTAAAATCTTTATTTTTTTTTGTACAAATCTCGCCATGATTCTTTATTTTATATCGTTCATCCTATGATCACACCTCACTGAATCTATAGAGTATTTTAATAAGAACATAATACTATAGTGAAGTATTCAAAAATGTTGCGTTTCCATAATATTCAAGGTTTGTTACTAAAATCACATATTGATGTATAATCCAGATAAAACATTTTCTTTTAATTTCCGTTCGTTTTTATGTACCAAACTTTTACATAACAACGTACACCCACGCCTATAATGTTTTAATAGCTACGATTTTCATAAAAACGCCTTACTGAAGAAATATAGTTCTTTGATAACAATGACATTTTGCTTTTGATTTATTATCATTTCATCCTGCTTTTATCTTAAAACTTGACCAGAGTAATGTGTAGCATTTAGAGTATTGATTCTTTATAGAATATTGCATTTGTAGAATTAGCTATTCTTAAGAATTTACCCATTGTAGACTTCTACCTCTTCATATTTTTATTACAACTATCATCCATACATTTGTGACTCAGTTAGTTATCAAGGCTTAGTGAGGAGATGGTGCCATTTTAATTATTCACGGCTATTTTCCCGTAGACAATGGCATAGGCTAATTTGACAGTTATTAAACGTTTTCTATCTTTTTTCAATAATGTTTGTAAGAAAGAGATGTATGACAAAATACTGAAACGCCACATAAAATTTAGGAGTATCACACAATCGAACTGTCAAATGACTATTTATTCACAAATTAAGTGAGTGTCGTTTCAGTAAGGCCATTAGGGAGACTAAATAAGTTTTGTTTAAGTACTTTTTACGTTTAAAAACATAGAAAAAACTACCTTATACTTTACGATCCTATCCTTCTAATGCGAAAGCGAATTTGGTAGATCTTGAAATCTCAACAGCATTACCAATCGTGATAAAATTTGGCTCGATCTTTTGCATTTAATTTTCAACTTTATTTGCTTAAGAAATAGGATGGAAATAGATCCTCTTACGTTTGAGTTGACTATTATATTCGACACGTGAAGTAAATACAAGCATCATTTCTCTATTATTCAAAGTCAGACTATTCAGTTACAATTCTATTACAGACCCTAGCCCCTTATTACGTGAGACAGTTTAAAGCAAGTCTATCAAAACCCAGGTTTTAAATATATCCGTCACTTTCTAGTCATATAACAAAAAGAGCCGCGACTATCTTAGACCCTGAGTTTTACTGTACTCTGGTTAAACCATCTCATGTAATAACATAGAAGAGCGCTTTTGGATGCTATCGTCTAACGTCTTACGTAATTTATTAATGCCATTAGCAAAGCGCGCTAACATCCGGCAGTATCTGCGTACTATGTCAAATAACGCGCGAATTAATGGCATTACACGCGGGTGATGCCCTGGCATGATATTTGGTGACAAATTAGGGACATTTTATCGTCTAATCAGAATAAAAATCCGTGATAGTGGCCCTGCCAGACAGTAGCACACCTGAAGATCAGTAGTCAGCTGTCAACAACTATTTACTATCTACATCTACTAGAATGGACGTAAATATAACTAGGTTCAAATTTTAACTACAATGGTAAGCCAAATAAAAGGGTAAAAAGTAAACAAAACAAATAAATGATTTATTTATTGAAAACAAAAAATTACTATAGCACACATATTAAAAGCGGTTTAGCAGTGAAATAACTACGATTTAATGAAACGAATAACATCCTTACTCATAAAACGTTATTTAACTAAATATTATTTAAGTTGTCACATATTTATCGATCACTTTACTATCAGTGTCAAACAATGTGTCATTATTTACGTGACCATTTATTTAATCAGTAGATACATGAGTTATATAGCGTTTTATGAGTAAGGCGGCTAGTTAGCTACTTTAGGTTACTTCAAGAATGTCAATCAATACTCAAGTCAAGTTGTGTCGTTTTTAAAACAATTGAATTTGGAACCTGGATCTTCGACATAAGGTTTATTTTCGATAAACACGATCTATTCCTGAGACTTCTGAGTTTTGACATCATTCTATAATACAGGCCTTAGAGACCTGTGCACATATCGTTATTTGCTGTGTATTGACAGGTCGACTGATTGTTAGTTAAGGTGACCGTTATACTAACAATTTGTTAGCAATATGCCTGTACTTTAAATTATTAGTTGTATATTTTGACGTTTAAAAAGCATTGTCACCTTAACCACAGTTCATTATAATGCCTTATAAAGTTAAAGAAAGTCAATGAAAAAGATAACCTTATTGCATAGTAATAAGGACAGTTTTACATATATGGTTAATTATATAGATAAACCTTATTGCAAAGTTATAAGGACTATTTTATTATGACATTTTTAAACGTCGAAAGGTACGTTTTGTTGCACTGTACCAATCTAACAACCCACATTTGTTATTAGTTTCATAGCCTCAATTATTGAGAAATAACTTTCGATCAAAAGGACAGATGACTAGTAAGAACGAAGTTTTAAGAGGCTATGAAATAAATTAATGTAGTAACCAACAATCTATAAACTTTTTTTTTTCACACTGTTTTTTTTTGTCATCCGGATATTACGCTATCCGGATTTACAACAGTTTTTACAAGAACGTAAAATTTCGTATACTTGAAAATGTGGATTAAAATATTGTTAGTGATGTAAATACATTGATGAGTACGGTACAAACACATATACATGCAATTGATTTTGTATACACTAGGCGAAGTTAAAAAAAAATGCACAATTATTATTTTTGTAGGAAATTATAGAGCAAATGATTATGTGCCATGATTAGTTATGTATTTAATTTTGTTTAATATAATATGTTTTTAATAAATAATTTTAATATTTCAAAAAAATAAAAAGTATAACAAAAAAACTGTAAAAACGTTCATTTCTCATTTATAGGCACGTGTTTAGTAAGCATGCGATTTAACAAAGTTTGATTTGCCAGAGGCCAAAGAAGGAATAGATCCAGCGACATATTTGCCACTGGCTGCAAGACCGTTAGCCTGGCGTTCAAAAAAATAATTGGCAATAGACACGCGTTCACAATTTAAATTTAGAAAGCGTTTAAAAATAGAATCATCCATCCGGCACGTGATTGGCGGAGATAATGCGGGAGATCGGCGCAAACGGCGTCATTGTTGCATTTTGAAGATAAGATGGGAAGAAAAAAAAAAACACAAATTAGTACATTGCTACTAGGATTAAATCCACACGAATCCAACGCTAGACTTTTTAAAGTTCAGAGTTGGGTTCATGAGAAATACATAAAAGCATCAACACACACAATAAGCTAACTACATGAAATAAGTCAGTTTAGTAAATGTTCTAATGTACGAAAATGATGTTAATTTGCTAATCTACTCTACTATTGAAAATACATGCTTTATTTGATTAATAGTTAAAATTTTGTGGTCGACGATATTTTATTGGTATACCTGTGGGGCTTAAAAGGAAGCTAAAGCTACAACTCAATTCATTAAAGGATTCGGAATTGATGAATTGCATAAGATCTGCTATAAATTCGAAAAAAATTAATTCCGTTAGCAATATCGCTTAGCTTCCTTTTTAGGGGGCCTGAACTACAAGGAAAATAGTTAGAATTTCAAAGAAGTAAATCAGCCACTTTACTATTTCTCTGTTATTGACCCTTTTGGCATCCAGTTTGGTTTGGCTCTTTTGGCGCCGGACGTGTCTACGTAATTTGGCGTTGTTATTTTTGCACGTAAACATGTACAAAAATAAGACGAAGGCAAACAATTACGAAAAAATATCATGTTATTCGATCGTCCAAAAATATTCTGATCACAAACTAAGCAGACCTTGTACTAAGGAAACCAGATAACTGATATACTATATACACAAGTTTTTTCAATCCACATACAGCAACTTCGTTCTGGGATCACTACTACACATACATCTCCAAACACTTATGACATCCTTGTACTTATATTCAACAGTTCCTAGTACAAAATCGCAATCAATACCTTCCCTACAACTGCAATCTTAACAATTAATCTCAAGCTGCCTCAAGCTTATGACACCCTAGTACTCTCAAATTGTAAGGCGATGTTAGCTCAGTGGTGGTGATGTCGGCTACAAAGACGAAGGTCCCGGGTTCAAACCCTACAATGAGCTTGAGCTTTCGCATGGAAAACATCGTGAGGAAACCATAGCAAGGTGGTAGGGTATTTTGTAGTACTTGTCTGGCTGGGTACTACCCAAAAGTTGAAAATCTGTCACCAAGCACCTATCGGTGTGTTCCGATAGCTGCACTTGGGAGCCAGTTTCGTCTAGGATTTGTGCATCATCACTTACAGTAGTACCCAACTGATAAGGCGCGTCGTGAATCTTCGTTCGCACAGAAAAGAAAGTATGGCCCGAAGATTAACGAAAGAATACTTAAAACTTACAATCAACCTACTATAAGGTTCATAATACAGTGCAGCTGTTAGTTCCGTCTCACTCGCAAGTCACGCCCCTCCACACACATGGCGTGAGCTGCCGAACAATAGCATTTCCCGCGCTTTGATAATGTATCTTCTGCGCAGGTACATCGGTAAGCCATATTAGTTGGGTACTACTGTACCATGTTGAGATTGCAGTCAAACACAGAACTATACAGAGTAAAAAAAGTTCCGAGCTCAACTCTCAAACAATAATCTCCTCAGGCCCATGCCACCCTAGTACTCTCAAGTTACCTTAGCGCGCTTGAGAAGCTCCTGCTGGCCAACGAGCACGTTCTCGGGCTTGCCTCCCCACGCGCGGAGGACTGAGGCCTGCAGGGCGCGCCCGTAGCTGAACGTGAGGGGCCACGGCCTCTTAAGGTCCACAGTGTTGATGGCGTTCAGGTTCACTGAGGCCTCTTCTTCAGACTGACCACCCGAGAGGAATGTTACGCCTGGAATATAATGTGAAGATATTTAAGACATCCGAAGTATGATTTCTTTAATACTAGCAGAACCCCGAGGTTTCATCCGAATACGGTTTAATGATTTTGCGCGGAAGCCAAATATTTTTCTAAAATATTGACAACATTAACAAATAGTGGTATTTTGGAATGTACCGTATATACATACTTTCTTATAAATCTAGTAAAATGCTGTTATTTTATCATAACAAATAGACACTTCAATTTTATTTATTTGTATAGATATCATGTAAGAGTATTACAAAATAAATGACGTGGTAATTAGCTGTATTGAAATTAATTATAATTATGTCTTCTTATCTTATTCATTCCGCATAAAAGAATCAGCTATTTCATTCCAACCATGCTTTGAATTCCTGTCATTATACGAACGAAACTGTTGGCAAGTTTTCAATTATTCTCGACATTATCACTGTAATTTTACAAATCACTATTGACCTTCATAAAAGAAAGGTTATGCACATGCTATGTAAGATGTAAATAGCAACATTGATAGAAATAGTATTTCTATTTCTCTTTTTTAACCGACTTCAAAAAAGGAGGAGGTTCTCAATTCGGTTGTTTTTTTTTTTATGTTTGTTACCTCATAACTCAGTCATTTATTAACCGATTTGGAAAATTCTTTTTTTGACTGGAAGGGTATATTTCCCGTTTGGTCCCATTGTCATCAGAACAGGATTTGATTACTTCTTAGTGTACTTTGAAGTCGGTTAAAGTTTTTTGTAAAACAGTCCAATTATGTTATCTTAGGTCTTTTAAACTACACAATAGACTTCGATGCGGTTTATGCCATGCATCATTTAGAGGATGTCTTTCCATTCATATTATAGTATCTAGTTAGCTTTTCTCTGTGTAAAAAAATAAAAATGGTCAACAAAATCCAAAAAGACTCGACTGGATCGGGAATCGAACTCACGACCTACGAGACGGAATTCTAATGCTGGTCTATCGCTATACATGCTTCAGTGAAACCTGTACTTGGGTGACCAAGCTTTGCTCGAAAACCCTATTATCACCCTAAAATCCCTCATATAACAAATTTCAGTCGTTTTCGATTTCTCAAATCATATACAAATAATGATCGTTTAATAGTATAGGATTTAATAAACTTACCGGCAACGGCAGCAGGTACAGTCCTGGCGAGAGCGGTGACGGTGGCGCGACCGATGTCCATGGGGGTGTAGGTCTTCTTGCACGACTGACCGGCGGTAACCTAACGACCAATCCATTGCATTTTACTACACTTTTACTCATTAAATATTGGTAGAAAAGCTGTCGTAAAGTAAGCCAGTCGAGTGTTCGATAAACAAAGACGTAGAGTGTAGGCTTTCGTGTTCTGCAGTCCTAAAATAGTGGCTCGCCAATCGGAAAAACTTTATCATCAAATTACAGTAGTACCCAACTGATATGGCGCGTCGTGAATCTTCGTTCGCACAGAAAAGAACGTATGGCCCGACCCGAAGATCAACGACAGAATGCTTAAAACTTACAATCAACCTTAGATCACTAATATAAGGTTCATAATGCAGCTGTTAGTTCCGTCTCACTCGCAAGTCACGCCCCTCCGCACACATGCCGACCAATAGCATTTCCCGCGCTTTAAAAATGTATCTTCTGCGCAGGTACATCGATAGGCCATATTAGTTGGGTATTACTGTAACTACAACAGCACCGCTTCGATTAGGCAAAAACTAGCCATCCAAGTGACGCCTTTAAATAACGTGCGTTAAAGTAATTTTTTTGCTAAGCTGCTGTTATAGTGAGTGGTGACCTTAATACAGCTTTAGCATAACCGATTATCTTTCAGATGAAAATATGCTTACTTATTGCAGTTTAGACATTTCCTTACTTAGAAGAGACGGTCAAGACAGCATAATTTTTTGTAATAATTCAGAGAAGAACTACAAAAAGTACCAGGCTATCATAAAGTAATGGAGTTGCACTTACCATGTTGGGCTTGAGGAGAGTACCCTCGAGGTACACGTGGTGGTCGCTCAAAGCCTTGTAAACGGCCGCGAGGACGACTTCAGTGACCTTCTGGGTGCGGTCAAGGTCGTGTTCACCTGTTCATATTGTACATGTTAGGTATTTTTCCTTGATTCTTTAAAGCTTCGTCAAAATCATGTGAAGAATAAGCCTGGCTTTGATCATATTCTCACCGAGCTAAATGATAATGTGGCCGATGGTGGTAAGCACATACAATCCAAAATAAAAATGGCGTCCGAAATACCAGGAGTACAGACACGTCAGGAAGGTTTCAACTTACCATCGGGCAAGATCTCTGGCTCAACGATAGGCACGATACGCTGGCTCTGGCAGATGGACGCATAGCGGGCCAAAACGTTCGCGTTCTCCAAAATAGCCTGGTATGAGGGGGTGTTGCGGCCAATCTTGAGCACGCAACGCCACTTGGCGAAGTGGCAACCGTCCTTCTTGTACTGGGCGCAACGCTGTGCCAAGTCATCGAGACCTGAAACGAGTAACATATACCCTGAATTAGTATCACTATATCCCAAGTTGAAAGTACTTGTAGCACAAACGAGAATGTGGAATGAGCTCCCCGCCGTGGTTTTCCCAAAGGAGTACAGCATGGGGGTTCTTCAAAAAGGGTGTGAAGAGGATTCTTCAGGGTCGGCAACGCGCGAGTGATACACCTGGTGTTGCAAGCGTCCATAGGCTACGGTAACTGCTTACCATCAGGCGGGCCGTATGCTTGTTTGCCACCTCGGTGGTATAAAAAAACTAACAGTCCATAAAGATACTGTTGTAAGATCACTGATCTCAAAGCGTCTATTAGATTCCTAAAATATGTTTAGTCTTTTAATTCGATTACTATAGGAGTATTTTACTACTTGGGTAGCCAGCCAAATAAACTTGGATAATGAAAACTTGACTTGTAATATCATGTTGTAATATTTGGCATAGTGCTACTATTTGCCGTGAATTGCCCCGAAGGAAGCAATAAGCAAAGAGCTCATTATCCATCTAAAAAATCGCCATATTTGGTTAGATAGATTTCGTATTAAAATAAAGAATAATGCATGTTTTGAGAACGGAATATGAAATTATCTTTTTAGTAAGTGTCTATAAACAAAGATAAAAGTATCGAGTTCGTGCGATAATATTCCATCATGTAGGGTGAATGTATCTTTCGAAATTGTTTTGTTTGCTGCACGATAAGAATTTTTCCAACACCAGTTTATTAATGTTAATGACTTAACATTTACAGCGTGGAATATTAATGGAGACAAGTAACGACAAGAATTCCAACAGTCTGAGTAAGTTCTGTCTGTGTCATAAGACTAGGATTTCTCTCCTATCCCGTTTTTGTTTTGGCTCCTCTTTTGCAATTTGTGGCGATATTTTAATCATAACTGGCTAAATACGATATCCGATTCCAAACATGGGCTGTTTATATCCAAGAGATCCCAGGAGTAACTTTACAACACACAAAATCTATTTTATATTGTATTTCGGACCCATTTCGACCGTCAGATTTGAACTCGACATACAAATTACAATAACATATCGACGGTCAATAAATTAAACTTGAACATAATTTATTCTGCGATTTGACCTCCTTATCAATTATGATAAAGCAGTCGAGCCCCTTTGCGAGAAAGATAAACAAAATGACGACTTTACTACAATGAGATAAGATTTGTTTTTCAGCAAATATATCTTGATCTTATGACTTTTGGACTCCAAATAATATATTTGAGTACAAAGATAGTCAAGAAAAACCAATGAATAATAATCAGTTGTCAAGTGTTAAAATGTATATTCCTATTGTAAATATAAACCTTTTAGCTGATAGTGACACTTTGCGGTGCACATAAAGACAATAAAGTCGTTTTACTGCAAATAAAACTTGCTTATATGTGCTATTGTAGTAGTACAAGTTTATGTATGTTGTTACTGGTTTTCAGTACTTCATATATGGCCGGTTCAGATATTTTAAGGTCCGATTTCACCGGTTACTGTTTATGTTACATAATTATGTCAGATGAAAAAGTTGTGTCCAATGACCTTGATTTCTCAGCTAGTTGATGCAATTACGAATCGAATTGAAAAAACAATGTTATCGCTCTTTTATCCACATATTGTTTACCGCGCCTAAAGATCTTCAAGCAAATTATGCTGCAGGTATTCAGCTGTTATTCAATCACAAGTTGTATATCAGCTATATTAACTTACCCTGAGTGGTGCACTCGTCTTCTGAGCCGAAGAGTGGGACAACACCTTTGTCGACCTTGATGCCGGGGATGATTCCGCGCTTCTCCAGGAGGGAGACGAGAGGAGAGCCATCATCGGCCTTCTGGTATAAGGTCTCGTGGAAGAGAATCACACCGGAGATGTTCTCAGAGATGACCTGGTTGTAAAAAACGTTGGTTTGTCAAACAAAGGCTAATGTTTGCACACATGCTTAGAGTATAAATAGATCGGGTAAAATAACCAAGTCATGGGCAGGGTTAGTCACATGAAATCATATATAACCGTTTGTGAGAACCTCATTATAAGTATCTATAAGGGTCATAATTGTAGTATTTTAGTGAAACGTTGGATTTTTGTGATTCAATCACTCTTGATATTATGATTGATATTTTGACACTATTTATATGAATGAAATTTAGTACCTACGCATATAGATTTTATCCTGGATTAGCAGGATACCTACCTTTTATCCTTGGTAAAAATTGCATCCCCCGTCCAGCCATCATCCAGTACCTACGCGGGCACGCGAGTGCTACCGCCCGACGGAATCTAGTTTGCAATAAGCTACTTGATGTCATTGTTATATTTTTAACCGCGAGCCAATGGCTCCAATTAACATCGGAATTTCTTCTTGTTGTAGCAAAAACCTTTTAATTAAAACACCTGCATTAAATGTCAAATTATCGACGTGCTCTGGTACCGGTTTTAGGGATTTAAAAACAACATTTAAAACCGCGATAGTAGCGTAGCTCTGTCGCTTTATTTTCTACTAGGTATACGTGACTGTTTGCAGGAAAGTATGCAAACTAAGATGACGTATTACGGATATAGTCAAAGTATTGTAACTCACTATATTATGACGATACGATAGTGGTGGGCTTTCAAATAATAATGGGACATAAAATGACAACTAAACAAAATACCTACATAAAAGTAAACTTCTTATCTAGATTGCATCAAATGCACGGTTGCTCTTGCAAACATGGCGTGCATTGACTGTATTTGAGACAAACACTCTCTATACATGTCATTCAGTCATAGAAGTATCTAAAGCAATTCGATTTTATATATAACTTTGGTCCCTCGTTTGGTCCCTGCATGGGAGCAAATAAAAACCTATATTATAAGCGCGAAAGTTTGTAAGGATGGATGTATGGATGTTTGTTACTCTTTCACGCAAAAGCTACTGAACGTTATTGGATAACATTTAGCACAAAGAATATGTTCTGGGTTAATACATAGGGTACTTTTTATCCTGTGAATACAATAGGTCCCACGAGAACGCGGGTGAAACCGCGTGGCGGAATATATAAACAAATTAATGCTTACATTTTCAGTACTGAACAAAAGCTGGCGGTACTTGCGACGGTTTTCTTCCGTGTTCTCGACTCCGATGTCCTGGAGACGCTTGCCCATGGTTCCTAAACAACATAAAAATAAAAACTGAAGTATCACGACTAGATTGTATTAATTGAAAATAAACCTTGTGTCATAGGTGTAGGTTCCAAAATCACTTGTTTAAATCTAGACTTAAAAGTCAAAACTTGTCATATTGCTTTGACCTGCTAAAATACGGACCTTAGGAGACCTATTATTTTTAAACATTAAATATTATAGATAAGATATATTCAGGGCATAAATGTCAATTTATAGCGAAGCATTTAACTTTCAACTATCCTCAATAGTAAGACTCACGTGATTTCGTAATACAGTGCTATTTGTATAAGTATGACGTAGGCAATATCACGTTCAAGGGATCCCATTCAAAAGCAAAATTCATTTAAAATGGTTCAGCTTCATTGTGGACGTACAGAGTAGTCTTTAGCAGTCCCAAAAGACTTCTCTCAAGGCCTTTCACGCACGCCTTTCGGGAGTGAAGAGCGAAGAACTGTTTGATGTGTTACCCTTTGTGTTGCAAGCGTCTATAGACTACAGACAGACTACGGTACTGCTTACAGGCAGCAGAGGGGTAGTTGCCCTCCCTAAAGATTCAAAAATATACCATATGCAAAGCAAACAAAGTCCACTCCCTTGACTTGCTGGACCCTTGTACCATTCTTATTACAATCGCTGTAGGTAGATTATTAAGACTCGTACTATAAACAGGTGTTAAGTTTCATGTGCGCTTGACTGTACCTACAATTCATCACTTCACAACAATCGTGATGAAAATTGCCAGATCCTCGAGAACACTAGGGATAATGTGTTATGTTGTGTACATTGTGCAATAAATAATAAATAAATAAATAAATAATCTAGTGACCTTTAAGTTCTGTGGTAATTTCACATCCTTACCTGTGGACTCATCGGCAGCAAGGATACCTTTGCCGGGAGCAACGATCGCCTGGGCGATCTTCTTGAGCTCCTCCTGCAGCTCGGGAGTTGGGTATTGGAAGTAAGTACTCATTGTTGCTGTAAAAAAAATATATTATTGAAGTATGCATGCAGGTACTATGGAAGACTAGAGTGGTAAGACCAGAAATTACAAAATACTTCATTTTGTTGTGAAGAAGCGCAATAACATTCATTTTGCTTGAAATCTATTACGCCAATTTTACACGTCTGATTGGCTTAGTCAAGGACACATTTTTATTTATACCACTTAGGTGGCAAACAAGCATACGGCCCGCCTGATGGTAAGCGGTTACCGTGGCCTATGATTGACTGTCAATAACACACAATGTACTAATTGGTTCTTACTGTTCAAAATCAGTGCAAATTCACTGACTAACCTAACCAACCTCCCAATAATCCCATTTTACAAATGTATTCTTTTAAATAGGCCTTCACAGGCACTTATGAGTAGTTAGACTCCAATATGTGGTTGTGGTTTGGAAGGTTGCTTTTGCTGAGAAGAGCCGGCAATAAACTCAGCAATTACACAGCTAAAACTCAGCATTACTCAAGTAGAAATACCCCTTACCAAACTATATCTATTTACCACATTCATAAATAGATAGGTAGGTATTTATGAATTAAATAATGTACAATAATCAGATATGCTACCTATATAATTTTATTATAAGGATGTAGATAGGTAGCTGATTTCTAATTTCACTAATCAGACAATCTAAAAATAACAAATACTCCTATAAACATTATCATTAATAATAATCTATTATGAAGCTCACACATTTGATATAAAAATAATATCCATGTATGTATGTACAGTAGCGGATCGAGAGGGGCTACCCTCAATTGGGCCAGACCCTCAGCCCCCCAAACAAAATTCTAGGTCCACCCCGGAGTATGTATGTAACTCAAGCTCATGTAATTTTTTTGTATTATTTAAATACTACCTTAGTTCATGAACATGTGGTGGATGTGTGATATGTAAAATTCAATTAATTATTTAACAGATTGGAAATTGACAACAATTTCACTGTCAAAAATGATAATGTGCCCAAAGCTGGGAAGAATTTATAAACCCAGCATGCACGGGAGATTCTTTTAGTTATGGGTTTTAATTAGTTTGTATGTGAAACACAAGTTCACTTATAAATAAAAAGAAATGCTATCTTTTAGGTACCTCATCTAAATAACAATTGTATTTCAATGTATGTGAGTTGCAGCTACAAACATGATTAAAAATGTCACATTGACCTTTGTAAGCTGTTTGTAAGGTTGAAAGATACAGAAAGTAATATAAAACTAGCTGCCCGGCGCGACTTCGTTCGCATGGTGCTACCCTACCCTTCCCTACCCTGCTAAGCTAGAAATAAGCGGGCACTTCATTTCTTGACATTGACTCCCTCCCGTACGGCCCGTACCTCAGTGACATGTTTTTTCTGCTACTTACATTTTTAAACTTGTGATATCTTTCGAATGGAATGTCTGAATTGAATAATTCAGAAAGTTATTTAAAGGTAAATAATACATAACAATATCATGGCACTTTTTGTAAATAATGATGTGTTCTGCAAAGTTGTAGTACATTATTTTATTCTATCATCAATAGTTTTCACAGCGCACTCGATGTAATGAATATTTTAGGTAATTTTTTCACACCTTGGGTTATATTATTAGAGTTTTAGTAAGGATCCCTATTTTTTTTCAAAATGTAATATAGCCTATGTCACCCGGGGATAATGTAGCTTCCCAATAGTGAAAGAATTTTTTAAATCGGTTCAGTACTTTCAGAGCATATTCAATGCAAACAAACAAACAATCAAATCTTTCCTCTTTATAATATTAGTATAGATGAAAAGATTCCATGTGATTGGTGTAACTGGCATCCATGCATGACCCAAACAATTACATACCTACAGTAACTACCTACTTACTATATGGTGTAGTAAATATAGGTAGAATGGTAAGTAATTCATGAATTTAAGACTTGCTACCACACTTGCTAATTAACATAAGTATAAAATAAACACAATGGTAAATTCAAATGTGAAATAATAGAACGTTCAAACAACAGGCCTACCCTTGGTTCCAAAGCCGGGCATCCATCCTGACTCAGGCGGTCCCTTCTTTCCTTTACCTTTTTTCTTTGCACCCATTTTATTTTATAAAATAATAATATAAAAACTAATAAAAGAAAACACTTATATACTCGACATTATTATATGTTATCTATCAAAAAATAACTCACCGATATAAAACGGCTTGTGTCCGTTTACTCTTTTGTTTATTTATTTCGTAAATTCAGACGAAATTAAAATTTCGAATACGCTTTCCTGTCTGTCTCTTTTGTGCAGTGTTGCCAACTCTACCAAATAAAATCTCGCTAGATGGCTGGTTCAAAAGTCGCTAGAAGTCGCCAGTTTTTTTTTCTAGAACTCGCTTTTTTAATGATGCTTGAAAAGTGAAACTCAAAATAATAAAGTATGCAAATTTAATAATAATATTATAAAACAATATATATATAAAATCTTCATCATCATCCGAATCAATAACAATCGCACTCGAGGTCGAGGTTTGCGGAACTTGAGGATCACTCGCCATCGAGGTCGAAGGTTGTTGATTTTTCTGGGTAAATGTGGCTTTATTGGTGCCAATAAGCCGGAGTACCTCTAATTGTAAATCATAATCATAATATTTTTTATTCATTAAAATGGAATTCAATATTTTTAACCCCGTGCGATTTAGTAACTTTGATTTTACTATTATTAAGAGCACTAAATATTTTCTCGATTTCTCCATTATCGATTGTAGCTACATTTGTGTTCAATATGGAATGAACTAAGGATTGTAAATTCATTTATTGTATAGTCATAGTTACACAAATGTGGAATCAAATAAATTTAAATGAGAAACGATTCACATCAAAAAGTCACTAGAAAAGTCGCTAGTTTTTTTTTGTCGCTAAATGAGAATAAAAAGTCGCTGTGAGTGTCAAAATGTCGCTTAATCTAGCGACAAAGTCGCTAAATTGGCAACACTGCTTTTGTGTTATTGACACATTTGACATTTAAAATTATGTCATTTTTACTAGGATAGTGATGTGAAAGCAATTTTTTTATATCGATTGTAAAAGACATGACATTTGGTAAAATTGCCACCAAAACAAATAATATGGTAGGTAGGTACAGGTACCTATATATTTTAAATGGAACTTGTTTTAGCTTCCAGCAGTGAATTGGAAACGACAGTAAAGTTGTAATTGTTATAGTTTGGAATACTTTCTTCTTTGGTAATAAATTTTATTTTATCCGTTAATACATTTTCAGAGCATCTGTTTGTTTACCGATTGATAAGGTGATTTTTGAAAACTGACTTTTGATTACTTGTACAAAATTATAACTCACTCACTGAGGTCTTAGTTACGCCTGACTGAAATTGATAAGCTAGGTATGCCTTGAGAAATATTTATAGGTTTAAATAATTTGAAACTGTGAGTCGAATACCCCATGGTCAAGTCTAAAATCTTGAATTGAGGAGCTAATAAAAGGTGACCTTGAAAGGTCATTGAAAATAAAATGATCTTACTATCTTAAGAAAACAGTTATTATAATTATATTTTTATTAGTCTCATCAAGAATTTCAAGTGCAACATCTAAGATATATGTAAGTACTAATGTATGTAATGAATTATAACAGTATATTCAGGACTGTCTAGTGACTAGGGTATACCTATTTAAGTAGGTTATCATTTCATTCCTTAAAATTGATGTAAAAAATACTTTAACTTATATAATAATACATAAATATCGATACCTACAATACTTACCTATACATAGGAAATAAAAAAAAAAACAAGTAATTAAATATTTGGTTATGGAAATAATAATATAGTAATTTAAATTAAGCTGAGATTAATACTAAGGTTTATGAACAGTACTTTGAAAAAGCTGAACTTACTAACCTCTATGAAAACGCAAATGAGGAAAAAATACATTTTATGTATTTTTGCATTACTGGGTAGGTACATTTTAAATATTATTCTGACAGGCGCATAATTAAATTACACGAGTAAGATCATGAAAGTTCTAGGTATACTTACATTTTTATTAATTTTGATTTAATCAAACACAGACACTCCCGAACTGATATACTCGGTTGGTAGTACTGTCAAATTGAAAAGTCGAAGAGAGGACACAGTAAAGGTCATTTGAAGGTCTGCTGATAGCGCATACCATTTTATCATCAATTCGAAGCGCTCTCTATCAAAAATTGGTTGAACAACCGTCCCAGATAAATGCCTAATTTCCGTGCATACTGCGTACGACGACTGGCCGAGTAGTTAGCGAAGTAGTTAGTAAACATACCCACAGATGGCACTATTCATTTTATCTAAAACAGTAAATTATTAACAAGTTATTGGTAACATCAATGATATTTGGTAACATCACTAAAATTATGTATCTTTTATGGTTTTCACAGTGGCAATGCTTTTTTATGCATTTCAGCCAGCAATTTTTAGCTGAACACAATTTTTTAGCTAAAGGGTTGGAATATATGTTGGAATATCTTAAATCTAAATGTAGGTAAATAATCCTTTTTTCGTTCATAATTGAACATAGACATTTAAAGAATAGAATTGAACCATGCAAAAAGTTTAAAAACTTATAAAGAAATGTAGGTACTTTTATTTACTAGTTACTTCCTTCCTTTTCTTTACTACCTTCGTTTTGTTATTTTTCTATAGCTGAATATGATACCTATAATATAACTTAGTTAAGATAACGATGTCAAAAGTTTATCGTCCTACCCACACGCTTATACATTATATCAAAAACAAATATTGATAAGTAACATATACAGTGGGATGTTATTATAATAAAATAATTGATTGTTTAATTATAGTAAAAATATTATTTTAATATTTAATATTATTATTATAAAAAATAAGTAAAACGACTATTTAAGATAAGTATATAATCTTAAATATTGATTTTACTTATTTTTAATTGGGTAAGCTAGTTAGTCAATTATAAGTACCTATACTTATCTAATTTGTAATAACCCCCTTACTCATAAAATGCTGCAAAATATTTACCGTTAATTCCTTTGATTAAGGATATTCCTTTTAATCTATTTAGCCTAATGACAAACAGGGACATCTTTTCAGTAGTTTTCGACAGACGTTTTATTACTAATTCGAGAAATTAATCAAAATATTTGTGTTTTTCCTAACATAAGATGCTTTTACAATCTAAATCTGCGCCCCACTCATATCAAATTTCTGAACGACAACCTTTGTTTGACCATAATCTCACCATGGTCAGTCAGTGATGATTTGGCCGAAAGTGGTAAGCTACCAGAAAAAGGTAAAGCTGCATGAACACACCGGTAGTTGCTTGGGGACAGTTTCCAACAGCAGCGGCTACATATACTGACATCATTGTTATAAGTGGTATAAAAAAAAAAAAAAAAATTCAAACCGATGATAGCTCAGTGTTATTGACGTTTGATGCCGAGACGAAGGCCCCGGGTTCGAATCCTACAATGAGGTCGAGCTCTCGGGGAAGGAAAAACATCGTGAGGAGGATGGTGGTAGGGTACTTTGTAGTACCTACCTGCGCCCCTGGCTCAAGTTAAAAATCTGTCACCAAGCACCTATCGGTGTGTTCTGACAGCTGCACTTAAGAGCCAGTTCCTTCTAGGCTTTGTGTACTTAGCACCTTCGGCCACAACATCACTTTGATGAACGTTTGAACGTGACCTTACAGGCAGTCTCTGATTGGGGCAAAGCCAATCTGGTCACGTTTAACGCCTCCAAGACACAGGCATGTCTTTTCACCGCCAAACGGAGTCCTTACCATCAGGCTCCTACTTTCCAAAATATATCCTTGCCAATATGCGATCGGCTTGATCTCCTAGGCATAACATTAACAACCAAAATAAACTTTGGCTGTTCTATTGAGTCGAAGGCAGAAACAGCTGCCAGAAAGCTGGGTATCCTCTCTAAGGTTAAGCGGTACTTCACGCCTGGGCAGTTGCTCCAACTTTATAAAGCACAAGTCCGGTCATGCATGGAGTACTGCTGCCATCTTTGGGATGGATCAGCTAAGTACCAGCTTGAGGCCCTCGACTCAATAGACCGCCGAGCCAGGAGACTCATTGGAGATGAGTCTTTAATTAAGGCGAAACTCACGAGCCTCGACCATCGAAGAAAGGTTGCTTGCTTATCGGTTTTCTACAGGATATATTTTGGAGAGTGTGCGCAGGAATTGTTCAACCTAATTCCACCATCCCCATTTTTACACCGAACCACAAGACGCCGGGAAAATTTTCACCCGTACGTTGTTGACATACCGAAAATACGGACACAGCGTTTTGCATCCTCATTTATAATGCGGACAGCAAGGGAGTGGAACTTGCTTCCGGCGTCTGTGTTTCCTGACGCCTACAATCTAGGAACTTTCAAGGCCAGAGTGAATAGGTTTCTTCTGGGTAAGCGTGTTTCATCTTAGGCTTCGTCATCGCCCCTTCTGGGCGGGTCAGTGGCCAAACGCAAGCCCATTTAATTTAAAAAAAAAAAAAAAAAAAAAACTTACCATGACAATATTGGGGTCAAACACAGGGCTACACAGTAAAAAAAAATACGCATATGCAAATTTTTGGCATTTATAATTTAGCTCATTGCCTTATTGTACTACCACTGATTTTAATAGTAGGTTAGGTAATACTACGCTGACTATAATAGTAACACTCTGTCTGTATCTCAGTGATAAGAACATCTAAGTCATAAAGCTGTGGATACTTATTTGTTATTCATACGATTAAGTGGCCGGCGCGGCGTTGTAACAAAACAGGTGATTATTGTCAATTTTGCAACGTTTAAAATAACGTAGTGTAATAATTTAAAAATAGATCTGTTTTTAGCATCAGAATTAATTATCGGAAAATAATCTCAGGAAAATGCTTTTAAGATAAATTTAATATCTATACATACACTAATGTTATAAAGCTGAAGAGATTGAATGTATGATTGATCACACAAATCTCAGGAAGTTTATTAATAAAAAAAAATGTCGCCACTCATTTCTCTATTTTGTTGCGGTTTTAGATTCTTATGTAATCCGATTGGACATAATATTCGGGTATAAAATAAACAAAAGTGTCTCATTTACAGAAAAATGTCGATCTTCTCATATCCCAAGCCAGCTCTTCAAGAAGAGCTGAAGAGGACTGCTGAAGCCATCGTCACACCAGGAAAGGGCATCCTTGCTGTAGACGAGGCTAATGGTACGTATATAACAGAGCATTAAAAATATATAATTTTCATATAAAATGTTTAACTTAGGTTATATTTGTTATTTAAGTTCTCATATTCCAAGTGAATGTAAATTCTTATGAGAATAAATTCTTAAACCATAAAAAAGAGGCGCTTTGATCAACAGAATCCATAGTATTGAAGCGTCAGCTGGCGGCAGTTGCGTTTTCTTGCACTAATAACGGTCTAGTGTCAGAAAACAAATACTTACCAGCCAGTAAGGTACTTGGTTTAGTTTCCCTCCTTATGGATCGAAGTATAGGAAACTCTTCGTTAGTGGATGCCAATATTGCCAATCTTGTACATAACGAATCTATGGTTAAATTTCATGTCTCAAAACCGTAGAGTGAAGATAACCCTGTTTATAAAACTGAGCAGCTGTCAATGAGCTGTTAAAAAGATTAAACTAGCTAGGTTGTATGTACCGCTTATTCTATTACACAAGAATCAAAGTTGAAGCCATGTCTCGAGAATCGTCCTAGATTCAATTTCCTACTTTTTCAGAGGGCATCGGAAAACTCCTGGCTGCCATCGGTTTGGACAACACTGAAAACAATCGGAGGAGATATAGACAGCTTTTATTTACAACTGATAAGGTAACCTGGTGACCTTAATACGGAGTTATTTAGACTAACTAGGTGGCGTTTCCAATGAGGTAGTATACTGAATCGAATGGCTACATTTCCAATTTTGGAAGTCTGAAATTGGAAATGCAGCCATTTGATTTGGAACGAGGCATTATATCGGTACTAGGGAATGCAAAACCGTGGCAAAATTAAAACCGTTTTTTTTTTCGGTTATTGAGGGGTATAACCGGTTAACCGGTTTTAAAACCGGTTTTTTTATTGTTCGCTCGGTTTTTTTTCACGTTATTTCTATAGCTTAAATTATAGATAATAACCGTGCCTAAGATAAAAAATCGCAAATTGAGGAATTATAGTCAGTTAAAGTTAATGAAGTGAGTATAAAAGTGCCTTATTCCCAATCATTTGGGGTCGGCGCTATATGTACGCTTTTTCCATTCGTCTCTTCAATCCGTTATACATTCATATCACATTCCACTCCATTCTTACCAATATCATCTTTCACACAATCCATCCATCTCTTTTTCATCAAATTGATGGAAATAATAGTTTATTTAACTCTGTAGATTCATCTTCATCAGAGACTCGTTTATATAGACTACACGGTTCTTTCTCTTTTGATTTTATTTTAAACGATTGAGAAATCATTAAAACGTTTGCTTGGTTTTTAATTGCTATGAGATATGCAGACTTTATGTACATTTATTGAACTATGTTTCGTACGTTATAATATTAATTTCACACGTAATATTATGAACATGTCATATTGTAGCGGCACAGCAACTTGCGTGTACACAAAAACGTGATTATTATTATACGAATGTTTTACTTCGATAAATTGTTGTCGTGCGTGTGATTAATAGAGCGAAGTAGTACTTTTTTTTTTTTATACCACTAAAGTGGCAAACAAGCAAACGGCCCGCCTGATGGAAAGCAGTTACCGTAGCCTATGGATGCTTGCAACACCAGGGGTATTACTCGCACGTTGCCGACCCTGAAGAAATCTCTTCACGCCCTTTTTGAAGAACCCCATGCTGTACTTCATTGGGAAAACCACGGCGGGGAGCTCATTCCACAAACTGAGCGTCCGCGGAAGAAAGCTCCTTTGAGCCCGCACAGTTTAAAACAATTCTGATTTCAATGTGTGAGTATAGATTCCCCGCCGATGGCGTGAGTTGCGATGGTGGAAGGTAGCCGTGGGCAACAAGTCGAACAATTCCTTAGAACACTCTCCGTTGTACAAGCGGTAGAACACACATAAGGAGGCAAAGTCTCTTCTCAGACTAAGGGGCTCTAAACCGCTTGTGAGCTCGGGATCGTCAACAATTCTGATGGCACGTCGCTGAACCGAGTCTAAAGGCCCAAGCTGGTGGGTATCCAGGTGCTCCCGCCCATAGATGACAACAGTACTCCATATGAGGCTGGACCTGCGACTTATAAAGTTGTAGTCTTTGCCCCGATGTGAAGTACTGCCTCGCTACTACTTATACCTCTGTTTATATTATACATATACTTATGCCTCGCTACTTCTTATCAAGACAAAGACTGCAACTATATAGTCCGGCCCGAATGGAGTAATGATGTCTTCTGTGGGCACCTGGATACCAGCTTTGGTATTAAGACTACTGAGTCGCTAAACTGTCAGCGACTTGCTATTATAATTGTCGACGATCCCGAGCTCACAAGTGTTTTAAAGCCCCTTAGTCTGAGGAGAGACTGCCTTCTTATGTGTGTTCTACCGCTTTTCCTTTCCTTCCTTTTGTGAATGATGAAGTGATGAACTGAAGTGTGTTGAACACTTCAGTTCATCACAAAAATATTCCCTGCATATAACTCAGTTTACAAAACGGCGGCAAATCTTCCTTTATTAGTTTTTCCAAACATTGAAAGAAAAACCGAAAATAATCGAAAAACCGGTTTTGGTGCTATGTAAAACCGGTTTTTTTGGTTGGTCAAAACCGTACCGAATAACCGGTTTTTCGATTTTCGGTGAAACCGGTTTGCATTCCCTAATCGGTACACGATCGATCTAAATTCTAAATGAAGATTGCTTCTAATTTCTAATACAGTATTAGCACTAAAGAAATAAAAAGGTAACAACAATAACGTCTACAACAATAACGAACAATAAAATAAATCCTAGTAGGTATCTCACAAATTTTATAAATGCGAAAATGAGTTTGTTTTGAGTTTGGTTATTTTGCTTGATTCCTCAACACGGCACAACACAACCGATTGTGGTGAAAGAAGATTGGCGAAATCGCATGTAATTTGGGACCCATCGGTAGGGGTAACCTTCATAATAGAAACTTATCAACTGTTGTAGAACGTTGAAAAAGTTGGGAGAAAAGGAAAGGAACATGAAGTATTTAAAAAAGATCCTTATGCAATTGCGCTTTTCTAGGTTTTTTTTTGCTTTTAATGCACAAAATTGCAGGCAATAAACAAAACATCCCAGGTTAGCGGTTGAATATGAACGAATGGATAATGGAATCAATGAATTGACATTATTGTCACAGTGTTGAACATACTGAATCTATCGATACTACACCGTGACTTTGATAAATTGCAATAGTACCTATTAGCCAGTAAAAACATCCCCAACCATCATTTATTTGTGTTGTATCATTCTATAGAAGGTAACTTATAAAAACTTACAAAGTTTCTTTTGTGTCTATAAATGATGCACAAATAGTATCGTAGTTTGTCTCATAATCGATAGTACTAGCTAACTATCGAAAGTTATGAATACATTAAAAATATCGGCGCAATCGATAGCGCTATCGATGTTATTGCTAGTTTTGAAGATTAGCTATCGATAGTCAAATTATCGATAGTTTACAACTCTAATTGACATTGACAGATTTTGTTGACAGGTATAAAATAACGCTCCATTTCAACCATCGAGGATCTTTGATCGAGGATTTCAACTCATCATGAGGCGGGAAATTTGTTTTTTTTTTCAAGGTTTTGTGGATTTTTACCTTCGTAGAACAATATGGCTAAATATTTCAGTTATTAGCAACCGTAATAGTTGGCACTATATTTACTTTGGGCTTCGCCGCCTTTGGCCAAATTGGGTCGAAATTTTGGCCGAAGCCGTAGGTTTCTAGGATAAATTGAATGATAGGTAATTAGTAATTCTAAATATTTTAATCAACTCGTAAGATTTTTATGTACAGTCAACATAAACTATTAGCCAATTTTGAACTGAATTTCATAGGGATATTAATTTAAACCTTCGGCTTGCTTCGGTCGGAAACTAGTTGCTAGGGATGGGCGGATGGCTACCATACATAGGTATGATAAGTTTCATAGTAGGCACAATAGATTCGACTAAAGTAGGGCGACTTACGCCACAAGAGCATTATACCTACCTATTATTATACGAAGGTATCACTAGGATACCCGACCGCCTTGGGGGTAGCGGCCAGGTTATGCCGGACTTGTACCGGCTAAAACCCCACGATGGTCGCCATCTGCGCTGTAGAGGGGGGCGGGCTCTCGTGTTGCTCGCGAACCTGCTCAACCCTCCAAGCCCGGCGCTTTGATAGCTCGTCCCGGGGGAATTCTGTCATCTCCCCCCAGAACCCTCGGCGTGCTATCGCACGATGAGTCGTGACCACATCGACCCAAGGTGGACCTTGGGGTCGTTTCTGGGCGCATTGAGCCCCCGCTCCGATTGCCCACGGCCCCAAAGGACCCGTTTAGTTGCCTTTTACGATAGACAGAGGAACACCGTAGAGGTGTTATTCTAAGCACGAGCTACAGGTCAAGGGGGACGACGAGGCACATTTGCGCCCCGGCGGCTTCGCTACCAGGTGGGATCGGTTCTCTCCCGATCCCGCAGCCTCGTTCTAGACCATTACGGTCTCATAGAAGGAGGATACGGCTCTCCACGCTATTTCGCCGCTCAGCATCGCCGATACGACTGCTGGCAGGGAGAGATTCCGTCCGATCTCTTGGACCAGGATCCGCCGCTCGGTCGATAAAGCTAAACAAAAATTTTTTCGATAATCGCCGCCGCGCCCCTTTTTTCGCCGACTGTAATTCTTTTCGAAATCTGTCTGTAAATGCCGATAGCAATAACTCAAAAAGTAAGGGATAGTCTCCTTCAACCCATAAGGCCCTTACTGACCGTCTCAAATCCCACCCTTTATAACTAGCTTTTCATCCCGTATGATCTCCTATTATACTTTATATACGGAACCTAACCTGGGTGCCACATGATAATAATTCTAGACCATGCTTGAACCTGCCTATTATGCCAATTTATTTGAGGTCGCTCTCCAAGTATTTCTGCACCACACAGTATGGTTGTGGGTTGTCTCTATTGTTGTGTTGCTCGCTATCATATAATTTTTTGTTCGTAGCCAGGTTATTGGTGGTCGTCCATCGGCCTCTTTTTCCGACGTCTATATTACTGATCTCCCCACAAAATGTTCCGTTATCACAGTTTTTCGTATATCTTAGCGACTTTAAAAGTACCACCGCTCACTCAGTCTGTTTCTCTATATCCAAATGTTTTTTTAATCTAAAACGAATTTCTCTCAGAAGGACTCTAGAGAATTTAGCTTTTTTAATATTATACGACAACAAATATGAGAGATGCTTACGTGTTGCCTTATTCTATAAACATCTCTATCGACGTTTTTGTTCAATAGCAGTTTGTTAGTCTGCCTGGTTAATTTTGATGTGTAGAAAGTTGTATTTTATCTAGATTTTAATACCTGAGCTGGACCTTTTCAGAGTTATGAGTTCTGAAAAGGTCCAGCAAAATGAGTTGACATTATTTTAAGGACACCTTCAATGGAAAACGGACAAAATAACTTCAGATTGTGGTTTGCCATACGAAAGATCTACCGTAGGTATTTATGTCGCATTCTATATAAAATTCTCTCTGTGAGTGGAGTTGAAAGCCAGAAATAAAGATGGAATGTTTATTTTTATACATTTACCCAAAAAATCTACAAGCTAATTTATAATAGGTACACGTATTTTTGATGTGCCCTTGTCGTTTATAATAGTTAAACTTATTTCATTGTACTCTATCATCATGCCTACATCTAAAAGATCAAAAATAAGGTAACACAACTGGCCTATTCTTTGAATTTTCAACTTTTATTCCACGTCGATATAAATAAGATTTCAGATCCAGAATACGGACGGCGTATTTGATTATGGATGAATTCCATAATATGGAATTTCTTCCATCGAAGTGGGTACTTGAGATACTTGCTTTAATGAAAATATCTATTAATACTCATGAATAAAATGTACCCGAATTGTTATGAATTTATGACTTGTATTTTATTTATGTAGTTTTTCTTTTAGAAAGCCATACTTAGCACAGTAGAAGGGTACAGTTGAGCACATAAATATGTACACACTTAGTGAAAATAGCAACGATTTTATCTTAAAATATTAATTGAAATTCATTCTTCACTTATCATGATGAAATTGCACGGAATATTAAGTCGACAATCATCATCATTATCAGCCTATAATGTCCCACTGCTGAGCACAGGCCTTCTTTCACAAATGAGGGTGAAAGGGAATGGGCAGATACTCCACCACGCATGCCCACTGAGGATCGGCACCTTAGTAGGCCAACTATCACAATTAAGTGATAACCGGGACCAACGGCTTTACGTGCCTTCCGAAGCACGGAAACGTACGATTTGAAATACCACTAGGCGGTCACCTATCCAGCTACACGTACACGACAGTGGTAGCTTAACTTTGCTGATCGATTAAGAACGGCTAATCATGCTACACCACGAGCGCTTAAAAATAATCATCTATCTATGATTCCAGGCACTATCAGATCACATATCAGCCGTGATTCTTTTCGACGAGACAGTTTACCAGAAGACTGACGATGGAACTCCTTTCATGGAAGTGTTGAAGAAGAAGAACATTATACCAGGGATCAAGGTGGATAAGGATGCGGTGCCTCTGTTCCTGTCGCAGGATGAGGTTACTACACAAGGTCAGGGGTCACATACCTACAAAATATGATAAGGAAACCATTTTATATTAACTTTCCAAATAAGTATAAAATTAAACTATGATATCGTTTCTCACTCCAGGTCTGGATGATCTAGCCAAACGTTGTGCAGAATACAAGAAGCAGGGCTGCAGATTTGCCAAGTGGCGCTGCCCACTGAAGATCGGAGACAACACACCATCAATCCAGGCTATCAACGACACTGCCCAGGTCCTTGCTAGATACGCGTCCATCTGTCAAAGCGAAGGATTAGTTCCTATCGTAGAACCAGATGTTTTACTTGATGGTGAGAAAACTATTATCATAACCAACAGTTATGGCCACAGAGTAATAAAAAAATCTTGTCTCGCCCCCCTCCTAGATAAGCCTTGCCCAACTCCTTACTATTCAAGCGTGCTAGGGGGTGGCACCGTTTTACCAAGATGACATAATATGTATTGTCTTATCATGTACATCATCGAGGAAAAATAATACCGAGCAATGCCATTTCGCAACTAGTAAGTGATCTTGCACTGATTAATAACAGCACCGACCAATCACTGCATCTAAATGTTTAGTATGTCCTTTAGCCAATCAGAGCGCATGTATCCATAATGTAGCCAATCAGAGTCCATTGTCGGTGGCTTTCCACGACGATACGAGAGTTTACCGATACTAAATTGTTCAATCGTTACATCGACGATAAAATCGTTTAGAAACTCATCTGTATTCATAAAAACATGGGGTCGAAAGGAAAATCGATCTTAAGGTAATCATAAGCTTGTTGGTTCAAGAGAGTATCCCAGAGCATTGAAAATATTTTCGCCCCCTCCTAGAGACGCCTTGCGTGACAGCTTCCATAATATTCAAGTACGGATGGCATAGCTATATGTATTGTATCATAGTGCTGTGGTATAGAGTCGATATTAGACTGACGGGTGCTCGCACTGGTTATTATTTTCACAATTCACGGGGCACACACGAGTATTGTTATCGTTTTCGTCTATTATAGGTACAATTGGGTGCAGATTTCGAGAGGGCTTATTTCCGAAATCTATGTTGGTTAATCATGCTGAACAACTTTTATTATGGAACAAAAACTGAAAAAATAATGTCAATGATAACAAGTCAAGTTATTCAAGGTTGAACAATTTAAATTAGAATCATGTACGTATGACATAAGGATTATTTTAGATTAATACAATCTATTCTTGATACTTGAAGTTTTTATACGAAGTGTTTATAAATAACATAAAATATACCTCAGTAATGAAAAAGCAGATAAAACCTACAAAACGTCTATAACCATTATAATCCTTTTATATATAATTGTTTCGCTTTGTTGCTACCAGGCGATCATGACATCTTAAGAGCGCAGAAGGTGACTGAAGTCGTTTTAGCTGCAGTCTACAAGGCATTGAATGATCACCACGTGTTTCTAGAAGGGACTTTATTGAAACCGAATATGGTAGGATTTTTTTTGGAAGCTTGATAAATGTTGCTTATGATTTTTCTATTGACCTATTCTTAATTTTTCAGGTAACTCCAGGTCAGAGCTGCCAAAAAAAGAGTAGTCCAGAAGAAATAGCCGCAGCTACTGTCACAGCTTTAAGGAGAGGTGTTCCTGCTGCTGTACCAGGTTAAACTAAACGATATTATCATAGTAGAGACTATTAAAATAGCTTTGAAATAAAACAAAAATTTACTGAAAAGAGAAAATCAAGCTCTTTTATCTATAGTTAATTTTTATTTTACGCAGTCGGGTATTTTGTTTCTTTTAATAATTTAATTTATTTCAGACTTTTTAGTTTTATTAATGAATGAGTTGTATGTATTAGTAAGTAAATGAGCGGTACGGTAAAGTAAAGCTAACAACCATCACAATTCTGAGTTACGTACGGTAACCGCTCAGTAGGTTATGTAATTATGCTGTCCTTGCATTAAACGTGGCTTTTTGCACTTTACATAAAAATGGTAGCATAAAAGTATTATAATATATACATATTTGGAATGGGCTATTTACAAGCTTTCATTTGATACCCATATTGTTATAATAACGACATTTTTGTTTTTAATACCCCCCTCTTTTTTATACGTAGACGCAATATAAAAATAATATACCCTATGATACTCCCACAGTTAAGACGAATCTAACGACACCTTATAGGTTAAAATCCATCGAGCCGTTTAAGCTGTAGAGCGTGCCAAAGAAATAGACATACATATATACATACATACGCTCGAAAAACATAACCCTCCTTCCGGGTCAGTCGGGTAAAAATTGATTGCTCTGCACAAAGTAAAAATATACAAGACGCGCCCTCATTTCTGGTATTAATTTTGTTTGGTTAGGCTTCACTTATTTTTATGCTACTACCTTGTTTTGTGTATTGACGTTTAGGCACATTTTAGTGATTCTTAAAAGGTTAAAATTAGGATTGTTTGTCACTAATATCAGGCATCACATTCCTCTCCGGTGGCCAATCTGAAGAAGATGCGACTCAAAACTTGAACGCAGTTAACAAAGTCCAAATCTACACACCTTGGGCTCTTACCTTCAGTTACGGGAGAGCTCTACAAGCATCTGTGTGGAAGACCTGGGCAGGGCAGGACGAGAATGTTGCTAAAGCACAGCAGGAGTTGTTGAAGAGGGCTAAGGTACTTCTTTTGCAGCTTCTCACTTTAGAGATAACAATGATCGTGACTATCAAAAGACTTTAAAGTTTCTAGAAGAACCGCCTACTATTTTACCCTCAGAGTGAAATTCAGTTTCATGAAATCCTTTCTTATTCCTCACTTTATACAAATTTCATTCATTATTATACAAATTTCTGAGCAAAAGGACATGCTTCTAGGAATCTACTGGTTTAGCTGCGTATTGTCTATAGGTCAATCAGTGTTAGAGGTTTAACGTATTAGCAAATCCCATAATTGTCCCAATAGTTTGAGGACTAAGACTCTCTTTAGAGCGAAAAAGAACAGAATCAGTCAAAACAGATTCTAGAGCGAAATGATCGATTAGTATTAATTAAACTCAACTTAATATTACTTTTTTTCAGGCAAATGGCTTAGCTTCTCAAGGTAAATATGTAGCTGGCTCGTTTGCTTCTGTTGCTGCTGGTAAATCAAACTACAGCGCCAATCATAAATATTAAAATAAAAAAGTTTAATCAATACTCTTTTACTTTCCGTCTATGTTTGGTTGAAATGAGTCTATGTATAGCTTAACGCTAAATGATGGGATTGTGTCTGATCACAAGCATCATATAAAATGAGGCAGTAATAGAAATAGAAATTTCCCTAGAAACCTATTTTTGATCAGATACACAACACTTTATTGATGCATCACATAGTATGGTTTTTAAAACTACAATGATAGCAAATGCTGTAGTGAAGTATTCTATAGAATATGGTTTTTAAAACTACAATGATAGCAAATGCTGTAGTGAAGTATTCTATAGAATATGGTTTTTAAAACTACAATGATAGCAAATGCTGTAGTGAAGTATTCTATAGAATATGGTTTTTAAAACTACAATGATAGCAAATGCTGTAGTGAAGTATTCTATAGAATATGGTTTTTAAAACTACAATGATAGCAAATGCTGTAGTGAAGTATTCTATAGAATATGGTTTTTAAAACTACAATGATAGCAAATGCTGTAGTGAAGT
Source organism: Achlya flavicornis (assembly GCA_947623365.1). NCBI lineage: Eukaryota > Metazoa > Arthropoda > Insecta > Lepidoptera > Drepanidae > Achlya > Achlya flavicornis. The sequence goes on from OX392487.1 coordinate 3,864,885, forward strand.
ATTCTATAGAATATGGTTTTTAAAACTACAATGATAGCAAATGCTGTAGTGAAGTATTCTATAGAATATGGTTTTTAAAACTACAATGATAGCAAATGCTGTAGTGAAGTATTCTATAGAATATGGTTTTTAAAACTACAATGATAGCAAATGCTGTAGTCAAGTATTCTATAGAATTTTTCACTTGATGCCAAAAACTTTCTACCATTACAACTCTCGCCATCAACGGGGAGTCCATACTCATTAGAGCAAAGGGTCGAACTGGCGGTTTCAAAGGAACTTCCTACCGCAGACACTCAGGTTGTGGGATGTGTGGTATTCGTCGTTTTCTCACGGGAGTAAGTAATTCTGGGATAGTTCAAGGGATTTTTTTGAGATGGAGGAATTATGAATAAAACTTACAATGAGTTTGTTAGAATAAACTGTAATATCAAATTTCCAGGCAACTATTAGGTCCAACCAAACCCAATTCCTTTTTGGCGCTCCATCCAACATCGTTTCCAGGCTAATGCGCTGCATAATAAGCAAATAAGCGTATTATCTGTACGACGATATGGCGCTTGGTCACATTTGAGTGCTCGGTTGACCATTAGTACCACCAATTAACAGGCAGGGGCAGTCGTTTGGTAAGCTAGCTTCAATTGCTACCTACTGGTGATTTGGTTTATTACAGTTAGGTACTAGTGTACTATACGTATATTGTATTTTAAAATAGGTACTGTACCTACCTAATACGGACTTATTTATGTATATACTATAATATAATAAAGTTAAATAAGTACCTAAGTTAAGTAGTAAAGTTTTTTTGTTTGTTTAAACGGGCTAATCTAAGGGAACTAACAATCGGATTTAAAAAATTCTTTCACTAATAGGAAGCTACATTATCCCCAAATATTATTGGCTAGGTACTTTTTATCCCGGGAACGCGGGTGAAACCGCGGGGAACAGCAAGTTACTTATAAAATACAGAAATTTATTTACCTATGCGGTTTTAGAGTATAACTCCATGGATTAAATCATACAATTCCTAAAGTCCCGATAAAATTTCGATTCATCTGTATGAGAATAAAACCGGTAGCAAAAACTAGTAATTTATGAAATTCTAGACTTCTCAGAATCACTTATCTAAGAACGAGAACTTGATAAAAAACTCTACGAAGCAAGTCATTATAAAATAGCGTAGGTAAGTACAGTCGAGGACATAAATATGTATACACTTAGTAAAATTCAACAACGGTTTCCTCTAAAACTACTGATTGAAATTATGAGATATTATGCAGGCAGAATCTTCTAATATATACTATTATTATTTTTGTAATATTTTAACACTTGAATGTTAAAAATGCGAGAAAATCGCTTTTGAATTTCAAAAAGTGTATACATATTTATGTCCTCGACTGTACATAGTTATTATTGACCCAAAGATTAAAACTAAATAATCCTCCCTGGAGAGCCGCAAAACGTAGCTTCGAATCAGTTTGGTTGGCCGAAATATTGCACTGCTCGCAAAATATTTAGAGCATTCTCGGAAATGCATTTGAAAGCTTGCCAAAAGTCTACGGGCTATAAAAGTCACCCATACTTAATTGGCTATTTCCATATGATTGGTAATAGACTATTAAAATTGTATATGACTTTAATTATGTACACCTTAAAACAAGGCGTTTTTGCTACGCGTTTTAGTGTGTCAAGCAAAATAGAGACCGCTGATATTTGGCTGATATCCTACATAATAACCACAGATAATACCTAATTATTTGAAGCACACGTATGAAAAACATCATAGAAAAACACAAACACGTATGAAACTTCTTATATGCCTGTGGTATGAAACCACAGTATGAAACGATGCCCAAAAAGTTTCTGACATACCTACTAAAAATCATAGACAACCCTATTTTATTGTGCTTTTATCTGCTTTTATTACCGGTTATACTAAATATCGGGTCTATTCACGCATCGATTATTATCAAAATATTATTTTGACTACCTAACATCTATTATATCCTAACATCTTTCATAAGTGCCTGCGAAGGTCTATTTGAATAAATGATTTTGAATTTTTTTGAATTAATATTATATTATGAGATCCATGAATTAATATCGCAATTTAATGCCTTTTATTGTTGATTGTGAACTCCAATTTGCTATCAAAATTTAAATTTAATTAAAAACTCGCCATGTCAATGAAAAACGAGGCAGTGAAGGTAATTATCAATTTTATGATGATCTCAATTAAAAGCGTCCGGTGTCCGGTTCGTATTAATTAACATGGTCGCATCCGGACACACGTGTCCTGCGGTGTCTGACCCACATCTCTGAGTAGTCTGTGGTCCGACCGGACATGTAATAAATGGGTGGTGAGTGTGATTTAAGCTGTGGTTGCCTATAAAGGGTTGCGTTACTAATAATTTATTATTTAAAACACAGATAGCCATAAAAAATATACCTAGAAAGAACGTCGCCATACTACACGAATATATAAAACAGGCCAACTTTTATAGGCTGCTGCGCGTAACAACTACGTTTTACGCTCCCTCTGCGTCATTCTGCTTGTCATAGTGACGTTCTTAATGCTAGCAGTTGTTGAAATATTCCAATTAAAATCGGGAATAAAATCAATTAAATTATTTTGCAATTTTATTTATTTTTATATGATTTAGCCCCTAACAGTTTGTTCTACGCGTGCACAACTTCGACACTCAATCGGGATGTATCCTTAATTAAAGCAAAGATTTTCATAGGGCATCGTCATAGGGCATCGTGCCTCTGGATATAGATGGCGCTGTGAGTTCGTAGACTATAGCAAAAATTTCTTTGATTAGGTTCTGTTCTAGGTTCTATGAAAAGAAAATTACATATTTTTATTATGGAAAATATATATATGACAGTTGACAAAACTTCCTAAGCTTGCTAAGTTCGAGCGCGCTCCAAATAATTTAGCTAGATACAAAAAATGCTTTTATCGCGTTGTATGACTATTTATAATAAACAGTATTTTTTTTCTATCGCACCACGATTTTATTGTTTTTTTATATTCCTTTACTCAAACACAAATCAAAAATACTTACCTACAAAATGTGTCGACTCGCGGGCGGGTGGGGCCCACCGCTCAGTCTTCGAGCGCTTGTGGTCCTGACTTTGGGTTTAATGCCCAAAAGGCATACAAAAACAATACCATCGTTATCAGTGTCTGTCCGTCCGTGTGTCAAAACTAAATGAATATCTAATTTCAGGTCTGTAACCACAGATATATATCTAAATAGATGCCGCGAGTGTATCTACTTCGCGTGTCAAAGTCTGTGCAAAAATGGGGCACAATGTTCTTCTTTTGAAACTGTTTCGCGCGGACGGGAACTCAAGGCTGCATGTCCACCAGAGATGTGAAGCGAGGGATATGTTTAGCTGACACATAGGATAGCTACATTTTCACGTTAAAAATCTAATGCCAGCCTAACTAAATCAATCTTGTGACATTATGGTAGTTAAAAAAAAAAAAACACGCTTGGTTTTCATACGGATGAAGGGACTTGCGTTATCTATTTATATTTATTTCTGTGTAACTTAATCCGTTTACGACTTATATATCCGGAACATAGGTGAAACAGCGGGTGATAGCTAGTTTAGGTGATTATGTGATATTATTAATTGTCAAAATACTTAATTCAACCGCATAATTCATAACTGAAAATCTTAAAGATTTAAGTTTGTTATGTAGGCTCTCTAATTTGATTAGTGATTTAGTGGATAAATGAATTTAGTAGGTAATCAAAGATACGCAAATCTGCGTGGATATGACATAATATCTAAACCAGACGACAACCATTAAAAAAGTGCAATGCCAAATTGATACACAAATTTTCTATGCTACGAAATATCAGCAAAATGTCGTTGCTCTTTTCCCTTGGGAAATCATGCTTGTAAACGTTTTACAGGTCTCCGACACGTGAAAGAGGCAGAGCTGTATATTTAATGAAAAACTTTCAGGGCACATGTAGCATTGGATATGAAAAACTCTTGAAGAATTCGGATTAAAGTACCGACCAAATGATATTGATGCAAAATGTGAAAACTTGGCTAAAAAGTTTGCATGAAAATATCACATTCATGAAGCAAATATCCAATATATATAATATATATATCAATAAAAAGAATCATGGTGAGATTAGTACAAACAAATAAAGAGAGACGGTGAAATTACGTTATTATTGATCTTTGATGTCTAATGGGTGCGTCCATGCTACGCGAATCGAGCACGAGCCGAGCCACGAACGAGCCTACAACGAGCACGATGCGAATCCCTTTGTTCGTGAAAAAACTGCCAACCGCGCTCGTTCGAGGCTCGCGAGCCCGTCCATGCTACGCGAATCGTGCTCGCAGTGTGCTCGTTCGAGGCTCGGCTCGTGATCGGTTCGCCAAGCATGGACGCACCATAAGGAATAACTTGAGGCATTTAAAATATTTTTAGATCCGGGATACAAATGCGCTCGTGGTGTAGCATGATTAGCCGTTCTTAATCGATCGGCAAAGTTAAGCTACGTCTGTCGTGGTCGGTACCTGGATAGGTGACCGCCTAGTGGTATTTCATATCGAGCGTTTCCGTGCTTCGGAAGGCACGTAAAGCCGTTGGTCCCGGTTATTACTTAATTGTGATAGTCGTTAAGCTAGTTGAATGCCTCCTAGGCGGCTTGAAAAATTCCAACAGTAGGTTGACCACTAGCCTACCTCCACCAATCCGCAGTGGGAACGCGTGGTGGAGTATCGCCCAGTCCCTTTTACCCTCATTTGTGAAAGGAGGCCTGTTCTCAGTAGTGGGACATTGTAGGCTGATGATGATGATGATACAAATGCGACATTCTATGCCATGACGATGAATCGCAACCAAACCCGTTATGTAGTTGTTATAATTTGCGGGGCTTATAAAATATTTCAAGTGTATATGTTGCTGGTAATGGTAATGGTATCTCAACATAGGAAGTGATTCAAAACTTTCTAAAATGTTTTTTTTTGTACAAATCAATGTATGGATCTCGCCATGATTCTTTGAAAAGTGTATTCTAAAGAGGTAGAGCAGTATTTTGCTAAAAAGCAGTTCGACTTGGGAAGTAAAGTTAGTTACAGGTAAAGTCAAAGCCATTTATTCAGTTTTGGTCCTATTGGGGCACTTAGGTCCAGCTACTGAAATTAAGTCTCTCCATTATTTTTTGAATTTGATATAAACTGGCTTTTTAACGTTTAATTTCTTAAAAACAATATAAGCATACATTATTCTAAATTTGTAAAAATTTTCCTCATGAACTCTACTAATGCTACATCCACTATTATTCTTTAGCAAAATTCGACAACCCTAGCGTTAACAAAGATTAAGTTTTAACTACCCAAGTCCCATCTACCTTTCCAGCTTACTAACTTTAATAATAACCTAGGACAGTTTCAGAAACTGCTACGATTTGAAGGCTAGGCTACCTTTGTTCGACGTCTGACTTTAATGAATTCCCCTGGAGGACTGTATAATTACAGTTTCTACTTAGGCTTTCAGTAAGGTAGAGGTATTTTATATCATAGACAAACAAGATAATCTTTTTATCCCTACTCTAGCAGTCCCCCACTGTTTCACCCGCGTACGGTTTGTATTTTTTTTTTGCGCCGATCACTAATTTAAATCAAAAACACTAAGGAGTATTCATATCAACTTCGATACCCCCTAAAACGACTTTGTACCCCGTTAGGCGATAAGTATCTATAAAATACGAAACACATTATTCTGTTAAAGAATGTTTTTGTAAAATTTGAATTAGATTGGACCAAGGAATCACGTCCCATACAACGTTGCCCCCATTTTTCACCGCCTTAGAGGTAAAATTTCGGAAAATCCTTTTTTATCGGATGCCTACGTCATACAAAGAACACACCCTCCAAGTTTCAGGTCTCTACGATTAGCGGTTTAGGCTGTCCGTTAATCCATCAGTCAGTCATTCATGACAAAGCATTTTATATGTATAGATAACATAAAATCAAATGTCTCTTTCCAAAATTCTTAATTGCAGTTTTTATGAAAACAAAGTGTGGTCTCAGGCCACCCTACCCGTATGTTATGATGACCTAGGAGTGCGGAAAATTTCAAGCATATCGGCGTTTATGGCCTCGGTATACAGTGTAAACTCGTTAGATCTGTTTTGGACACTTCTATTGGATCTGTTGAAGTTTCTTACCTGTCCGATGCTAGAAACGCCAGGCAGATAGCTTATCCAGGCACAATTATTTCGCCCTTGAGAAGAAGGGTTTATCACGAATAATACAAAAGGCAACTTTTGGAGAGTCAGAAAGTTTTAGACAATAATTTATTTTAAATTGTTGAACCACGAACCGTTAAGTGGCTTCTAAAGCGAAAGTCTTGTCTAAACTGTCTTGAGATGTTAAACAAACTTCAAGCGATGTTCAGAGTTCAGAAACGAGCCTTGAAGGATAACAATCAGGTTGTGACATTACTATATCTGCTATCTATATGTATATAGATTGTGGGGATATTTTAATAAACCAAAACGAGAAAATATTGAAACAGCAAAAATTACACTATATTAAAACTTGAAAAATTCTATGAAATTTCTCTTCGTAAGCCTTGACAGAATCAATTACATAAAAGAGGCCGCGCTACCGGCAGTCCACATTTTAATCTGTAAAAAAAAGATGAATTCCAGTTCTAATACAAAGTTAATTACAACGGATTCAAATTACCTGTCGTTTGCACCCCGTTACCCACATTTTTTTATGACCGTTTTCAAAGGGTCCCATTTAATTGTTTCTATAATTTTACCGGCGCAAAGAAATCACTGCATCATGTTTTGTTTAGTGTGTCCTTGACTTAGCCAATCAGAGTGCATGTGTAGCAAATTCAAATTCTAATCATTTTTTTCAAATGCACTACCACTCCAGTCCACTCCTTCCAGTTTCTTGCCACTCGCATCCAGCCCAGTCTGATCACTTTTTTAAGGTCGTCAGTCGTGTTGGGGGGCGCCCACACAGCCCACACTACGTTTGCTAAGACGCGGTCTCCACTCTAAGACTCATCTACTCCATCGACCATCGGTTCTGAGGCATGTGACCGGCCCATTGCCACTTCAGCTTGCTAAGTCTGTGTATGTCAGTCACTTGGTTTTGTGTCGGATGACTTACCTATATCTCAGAGTATATAAATACTACGTACAAGCATTAGTAAGCGTTTACTAACGTCAGTTCTTTGCACTCGGGGTACAGACAGCCCCCACAAGCGGCACCTGTTCATAAGTATGACGCATGTGGCAGCCATCGCCCTCTTCGCCATGTTGCAGGAAAATCGAGGAATAATACCTCTAGAGTAGTAATACCGAGCAATCCCATTACGCAGCTAATAGGTAAGCAGTTTTGCACTGATTGCTAACAGCACCGACCAATCACTGCATCTTAATGTTTAGTGTGACCTTGACTTAGCCAATAAGAGCGCATGTGTCCCTGAATTAACCAATCAGAGCGAGTTTTCGGTGGTGGGGAATTGGCGGAATAGATTTCTAAGAAAATTAACGTCATTGCGCTTCTTTAGGCGCTGCACAAACTTGTGTCTTGTGTCGGACATCGGACACAGACGCCCCGGTTGCTACTTCTGATCACTGGTAACCGTAATTGCTGTGTCCGGTGGCGGCGTTTTCCCCAAAATAACCTTCATCAATATATATCGAAGCTCAAAGGTAAGACACAGGACAGAGATAATAGGTGTATATCTATATATATAAAAATTAAGAACGAGAAGAAAGAGAACGGCTGAACCGATTTGGAAAATGTTGGTCTTGATATATTTCTGTAAGTTCGGGGCAGTTTTAAATGTAGGGTAGGGTAGGGCACCACGCGAACGAAGTCGCAACGGGAAGCTAGTCTAGTATATAGTTCTACCTAGCTTTAAATAAAGCCTTAAACCTGTGTAGTAAAATGCAGTATACAAACGGAAATAGACTGGGACGCTGAGCTTTCAAAATCTGTAACTGAGTTTGACGTTCAATTAAATATTCAAAGCTTTTGCATTAGCTGCCATGGAGATACAAAACTAGAACCGACTTACATCAAGCTGTAAATAGGATACAGTAGTTGCCCATTTTTGTTTGATTTAGTACTTATAGTAAGGGGCACGAGTCGTGAGCACAGATTCACACCTTCGCAGTCTTTTATTTTCGGTCTGTTTGGCGTGATGAAGCAGGGGGGAGCGCCGAGCTGCACACGATTGGTTCGTCAGTCGATGCTCGTTGTCTATTGGATTCTTGCGTGTCATTTGGCTACTGTGATTTGGCCAAAAGTGGACATGCGCGAGCTTGTCCCCACTACTGCCTATATGTGCTCACCATTCGTGCCTCATACTGTAGTTATGACAAGTACAGTATGAGACACGAATGGTGAGCAAAAAAAATATCGATAGTTATGACAACTATCGATATTTTTTTTATTTTCTTTTACTGTATTTATGCGTAGGTATAGTATCGTATAGTGTAACATAAGCTCTTACTTCACACCTCATGATCATGACCACCAGGTGCTACCCTGGGGCAGGAACTGTCAACATTTAATCCGCCTCTGGTGACCTTGGTGATAAATTCACTGAATACTCGTAAATAGCTCTTTTAGAAATAAAATATCTGTGGCAATCCGATTCCAATGAACAATGGAATGTGACTACATTTTCAGACGTCAGCATGTTTCGAAACTACAAATGCAGTTGATTCACTAAACCACTTGATTAAAATTAAAATTTCATATATTATTGGTTTCAATTTGAATTTGTTGAAATAACTTGGCGCTACTTTCAAGCTTTCCTTTATGTACTCATATCTTATATTATCCATTCTTGTCACTCCCTACATACATCTGAACTTCCTCATCAGAGCTGAATGCAATCGTCTTACATCCGTCTGCAAAGAAAGCAGTATAGTAGAGTACCATCGTACAGCCTTTGCTACTAGACACTAGATAGGTATCTAATCTCACATTTATATAACAAAGCTGATTCACTTCTATCTACATATTGTGTCCTACGTTAAATTTGAGGTGAAAAACAAACTGAAAGATTGGCTTTCAAGCTTGGACTATGAGATGACTGAGGATTTACTCAGATGATGAAGAATCTGACATTCACACCACACCCACACACACTTACACACACCCCACCCCTGCACACATCCACACGTTTCCTATTGTATTATAAAGTAATCATTTTTGGCGCTAGTCCTTCACTGTTGTATAGAGGTTCACTGACTCCCATAATACAGATTATTCTAGCTTGGGAGCCAGAAGACTCATAGACTTGTATAAACTTAGCCGTAATTTTTGTCTTAATGTGTACTATGCTTTTAATGTGTGGCAATAAATAAATTATTATTATTATTATATGTAGTACATACCTATATAACTTCTCTGGTTTCCATAGCACTAGCTCTTCTTACTTTGGGATCAGATAACCATGTGAATAATGTCCCAGGATATTATTATTAGTAGTAACAGTCACAAGTTGATAGTCCGAAGTCCATTGTTCATCGAGGTAAACTTTTTATATTACTAACCATCAAGAAAACATTCATACTGTTATGAACAGCTTTTCACCTGATAATAAGTGCCAATTGACAATATCAATACCAGATAATTGCCAAAGTGTTTTGGTGACATTAATAAAGCCTAGAAACTGAGGAGCAACACGTACCTAAGAAAATGGTAATGATATTCATCGAATTTGGATCAAATCAGCGACGTGCAATTCGAATTGGCGACGATCCCGAGCTCACAAGCGGTTTAGAACACCTCAGTCTAAGGAGATACTTTGCCTCCTCATGTGTGTTCTAAGTACCCCTTTTACAGACTGTGTTATGAAGAATTTATTAACTTTTCGCAATTCTCACCATCTTTGAAGAGTCCATCCTCACATATTGGAACCAAAATGGTTTCGTGCTGTGAGGTCTCTTAAGACTTTCCTACCACGGAAGGTCAGGCTGTGGAATGAGCCCCCACGCCGTGGTTTTCCTAGCTAGAGCCAAGCTTATAACTACACGCCCTAACTCTACAAGCCCTAACTTCACAAAATCTACACCGTGTCAAAATATGTGGTTTCGCTACTAAAATATACTATTGTATTACAGAAAGATAATTAACAGTAAATAAATTTTTCACTTTACGCCCATGGTGGTAGCGAAACGGCCAAGCCACATATTTTGACTAAGGTGTATAGTTTGTGAAGATAGGGCTTGTAGAGTAAGGGCATGTAGGGTAGCTTGGCTCTACGTGAGATCTGATAACTTTTTGACAATGCGAGACTGGCCTCATCTTGGCAACATTTTACATGAAAATGTTTTAGGTGGGATTTATATTGTTAAGAAGTTGTTATAAATAAATAAATGTCCTGGTACAGTATAGTAATACAATTAATATTATCTTAAGCACTTCTTCTACGTTAGTACATTTAGGTGAGATTGAACAGTACATACATAGCAACAAACTCACAAAATCTGATAAGCCTGTTATCACGAAGTCCTTAGATAATGGAATTTAGAATATCGCGGAGACCGTACCATAACATCGCATAAAATATATTTCGTGTATATCCGTACATGTAATGTATTCTAATATAAGGCTCCCTCGAGCCTTTGGATATGCGCTGCGTAACAGGTACAGTCGGATAAGTACATATCCAACGATACAGTTTGAGGGTTAAAGGGGGGAGACAATTTTATTCGAATTAGCTTGCTGTTATGAAAACAAGTATCTCATTTTTATGTGACAAGGCGAATTGGAAGTGGAAGAGTAGGAAATTTCTTTTTGTACCACTTACATGTGTTTAAAGTGGGTAATTTTTTAATTTACCAAGGCGTAGGTACCTACGTGATACTAATTGAAAACTATATTCGGTCCTGCGGTTTGTTGCATTCCCGAGGAATGTAAAATTTTAACGGAAAAAAAGCATGCCCTATGTTTTAATCCTAGGTATGATAAATCGATACTATCCATACTATCCTAACTTCCTAACTAATATGTAACTATCTAACTTTAATTAATATTAATTATTTATTAATATTAATAATATTATAAATGCGAAAGTGAGTTTGTTTGTTTATTTGTTTGTAACGCCTTCACGCCTCAACTACTCAACGGATCATCATAAAATTTGGCATGTAGATAGCCTATGGTATGGACATAAACTACTTTTTATCCCGGGCACGCGGGTGAAACTGCGGGGGACAGCTAGTATATACTATAAATGCGAAATTAACTCTGCCTCTCTTTCTATTACTCTTTCACGCATAAACCGCTGACCCGAAATGCTGCTATGAAATTTGGCATGCAGATAGCCTATGGTATGAAGAAGGACATAGGCTACTTTTTACACCGGGAACGCGGGTGAAACTGCGGCAGACAGCTGGTATTCATATAAATGCGAAAGTAACTGTCTATCGGGTTATTACCTTTACATAACTAAACATCTGAACCTATTGCAATAAAATTTAGTACACAGATAGCCAGGTGAAACTGCGGGGGGCAGCTAGTTACACCTAAACCTATTGAACCATTACTAATAACATTCATAAAAACGAACATTTATATATCTAATACTAGATTAGAAGGATAATATATTGAACAATAGATAACTCTTCAAAGTACTTACAATATAAAAAACTTTAATAGGTATTAGTTTCCAGAACTTTCCATTACGTGAACCCTTATTGAAGGTCCCCGGAACTACGGCCCTTGAAAACTAAACTTTTGTACGTAAGGGTACTTTACCCATATTTACGACGCTGAGTGTACAACTGTACATGTTCGTTCCATTTATTTTTGTTATTTACGTAAAGAGAAGCAAGATGTTATCTACTATGTGTGTAATTAGAAATATGGGTTTATTTATATATTTGTTTATATATTTATGTAGTATGTATGAGAGCTGCGTTATCATTTCTCAATAAAAAGTTTGTAAAGTGCGTTTGCATTTTATTCTACAAAGAGATTACGACCTGTGGGTGGATATCCACCAGAAATGTGTTGCGAGGAATGTTTTTAGCTCACAAATATAGGATCGCTTCATTTTCACGTTATAGTATATCTCTAATGAAGTTATCCTTGGTCACCTAAACTGTAGTGTAGTACTTTTTTTTAATCAATGACGTGTCAAATTTGGTTGGTATATTTTCAATACAATAGCGTTGAATTTTTAATAAATTAACAATGTTTTTGTTTGATTTGTGACTGCGATTGATAGCATGGTTATTAAGCATTACTATATACATATACTTACATACTATTTTACATTAATATTTAAATGTCTCCTTACTTTAATTGGAATAGTTCAACAACTGATATGAACGCCACTATGAAGAGCAAAATTACGCAGAGTGCGCGTAAAAAATAGCTTGTGTTTTATATAGTCTTGTAGTATGATGTCGCTCTTTCTAGGTATATTTATTTCTATGGATATTCCCTCATAACATCGTATTATATCCCATAGTGAAAAGCCGGCTTTACCCCCAGGGCAAAATAATTTCGCAAACTTTATGATAATACCGGTCACAATTCTCCAACACTTCGTAATGAACATTTTCCTTTAAACACCATATTTGGGACCCTTGTCCCACTTCCGTTGTTATAAATAATAGTTTTAATTTCATTATAACTTTATTTAAACGTTCAATTAAAATTTTCCTTGCAAAGGACAAACTTTTCAATCATGTTAGAGCGTAAAGAACTTTTATGACATAAAAGTTAGACAGTAGTAAAGTCTATTTGTTATAGTCGATTATTTATGAATTTGCGTAATTTCGTTTCTTTTTATGTAATTTTGTTATGTTACCTCTGTATAAACATAATGTTATTGAAAGTCTCTCTGTATCCTTCCACTATATTAACTTACTAGCTGTCTCGCGCGGTTTCACCCGCGTTCCCGTGATAAAAAGTAGCCTATAATTTTCGGGGATAATGTAGCTTCCTATTAGTGAAAGAATTTTTCGAATCCGACTAGTAGTTCCAGTGATTAGCCCGTTTAAACAAACAAACAAAAAAACTCTTCCGCTTTATTATATTAGTATAGATATGCCTGTGACCAAAATATAAGGTACAAGCAAGCGTACGGCACGTCTCATGGTAAGAATTACTGAAGTCTATAGAATTTCGCTCTCACACTGCAAGACACCTCTCCTTCAGAACAGTAATAAAAATCAATACCAAAAGCACAGTATAAGTAATAGCAGTAGGTAATGATTAAGTGTGAGTTCAGCAAATCCCCATCACAGCTAGTTAGTATGTGCCTAACTGCAATAAATTCGCTTCAACAGAGAAACTAGTATGCCAGAAAAGGATATTACTTTGCTAAACAAGCTGACCTGCCTTGTATCGCTTGTATTAAGTTACTAGCGAGTTAGATTAGCTGTAAAATTGCTAAAGTTAGAAGTTATATCTCACTAGAGGTGTCTCTCTTTGTCGCACTATGTTTGTACATTCCTACAGTGAGCTTGAGCTTTCGGTGAAGGGAACTATAGCAGGGTACGGTAACCTTAAGTTGAAGCTGAACACTTACAGGACGGGCAACTGCCATTGAAGGCCAGTTCCTTCTAGGCTTTGTGAGGTTAGCACCAAGCATACGGCCCGCCTGATGTAAGCGGTTACCGCAGCCTATGGACGCTTGCATCACCAGGGGTGTTACTCGCGCGTTGCCGACCCTAAAAGGCGAACTCTTCAAATATCAATTCAAAGCGACTTGTCTCGCTCACTCAGATGGGCAACAATATGCCCGGCCAATGAGGTGCGTTATATTTTGTTTATGCACAGCTCGATTCTATTTGCAGAAACAATATTCAATAAAAAAAATACAATATACTCGCGAAGAGATTTATAAAGATGTACTAATTCCTGCCTGACATCACATAGCAAAACGTCACTCAAATCTACCCCCACCAAACTTAAACCAGACCTTTATTTCAATCGCCTGACCTTTGCACCATCCCTCATGATCCCGCGTTGAGCAGTCAAAGCACGTGTGCGTACGAGCTTTCAGAAAACGTCAAGTAAGGAGTACGTGCCACCCCTGGACAACTCGCGTTCGGTCATGTTGTTTATGAAAATGACGACCCTCATTGGCCGTTTACTGAGACGAGCTGGCAGGGGTGACAACAAGGAAGAACTTTAGTAGGGTTTAGTTTTTGTTTTGGATATATGAGAAAGTCTATGCAAATGATATGGGGTAAGGCAAAGGCTGTGACAATAGGAAGTTACATCAGAAAACACTTTTAAGTTGGTATGCCTAGAAGACCAGACAGGTAGTGAAATCTGCTACAATATTTTGAAATTCAATGGAATCTTAGAATATTCAGAATACGTTATATCTTAAATATAGTAAAGTAGTAAGTTTATATAGTAAAGTATTATGAGCATTATACATATATAACGTATTAAATTGATTAAATTAAGTAGATTATTTTAATACACTATAATAATGAAATATTAAAAGCTAAATACTTAGGTACTTTTGTAATCATTACTCAAACGACAAATATAAGTCAATTATTGTATAAGTATTGGAAGCGCTCGTGGTGTAGCATGATTAGCCGTTCTTAATCGATCGGCAAAGTTAAGCTACGTCTGTCGTGGTTGGTACCTGGATGGGTGACCGCCTAGTGGTATTTCAAATCGAGCGTTTCCGTGCTTCGGAAGGCACGTAAAGCCGTTGGTCCCGGTTATCACTTAATTGTGACAGTCGTTAAGCTAGTTGCATGCCCCCTTGGCGGCTTGAAAAATTCCAACAGTAGGTTGACCACTAGCCTACCTCCACCAATCCGCAATGGGCACGCGTGGTGGAGTATCGCCCAGTCCCTTCCACCCTCATTAGTGAAAGTAGGCCTGTGCTCAGCAGTGGGACATTATAGGCTGATGATGATAAAGATTGTACAAGTAAGTAAGAAAAGGGTGACTGGTAATTAGTAAACGATACTTAGACACCATGATTGTACTCATTATAACAAACAACTTTCCCAAAGAATCATTTTTTTTTATTTAATTAGCATATATTTAGTACCTAACAAGAATAAGAATACACCATCAGCTTTTATTAAATTTAGATATATATCCCTATTTGTTTCTTTGGTAAAGTTGTTAGTTATCATTAAGTACAATCATGTGTCTAAGTATCGTTTACTAATTACCAGTCAACCTATATAACACATTGGAAGCGATCTCAATTACACAGCTCTCGAGAGCGGGTTGAAATAATGCCATTACTAAAGAGTAGAACTGAGAGGGTTGGAGAAATAGCGTTTAATTTACACAGTTTATGGTGTTAAGGCGCCGTGTGTTCATAGATTAGCAAAAATGCGTTTCTTTGATTCGGTTTTACGTAAAGAAAATGCAATAGTTCTAGTTCGGAAAAAATATATGTGAAAGTTGACAATATTTCCTAAGGTCCAGCGAGCTCCAAAACACGATTGCAATAATTTTACTAGATAGAAAAAAATCGTAAAGTTACCCCTTTTTATTACTTTTATTGCGTTTTATGGCTATAATAATCAGAATTTTCAGAAGAAATTTATACTAAAATAATAGTCATAATATGATCTATCGCCCTACGTTTTGTTTTTTTTATTTTATTTCTTTACTTTTACACAAATCCAAAATACCTATAAAATTCATCGTCTCGCGGTCAGCGGTGGCCCACTCAGTCGCGCTGGAGCGCTTGTGGAGGTCGGACCTATGCCAGATTTCTCGCCGAGCGGTTGAACTTGCTTTCATAACACTTCGATACACCATTTTTGTGCGTATTGATAGTAATCATTATAGATATTTGATTTTTTATTGCCGCGTTGCGTCCGAGAGTTAAAACATTCGTAGAAAAAAGTCGTAACTAAAATATAAATGTTTTATAGTACTTATAAATTATTATAAGTAGGTAATATTATTATTTATTTATAATTTGATCTTTCTTTTCAATTGAAACATGAAAATATTCAAATGACAAGGTACAATCACTTTTGTTATTTATCAAATTGGGGATCCGTCAAAAAAATTATGACCAATTAGGGTTCCGTGGGAACCGCTTTATTGTATAGCTATATAGTTAAATTGTGTGTGATTCAATATAGGCAATAAGATAAATAAGAAGAGAAAACAACTTTTTAATTAAATTATGTTGTAAAAAGTGTTGTGTGAAAAATAAAAATAATATTATGATTTATCAAAGATTAGAGTAGGTGCTTTTAAAATAATTAAAAAAGCTTTTAGGTTACGTACTACCAGTGCGCGATAAATTGAGACTCGAGTCACAGTCACAGTCGCGCTGTAGCGCACGTGTTGTAGACTTGTAGTACACACGGCTACATATCAAGCGATACATTTCCAGTATAAGCTGATCTCGCATTGTATAGGAATTCCGTACAATAAGAGTTCAGCTTATATTGGAAATATATAGCTTGATCTGTAGCCACGCGTACAAAACGAGCGCTATCGGGGAAGTACAGGGGAAGCGGGCAGATGAACGTGGGCCTCAACGCGAACGGGTAGTACCTACGTTTTATTATAAATGTTATCAGAAAATTAGTAACTCACATTCATTTCTTTGTATCAATTCTTTTTTTTTTGTATTTTTTTTTATTCTGGAATTGGAAAAATACCGAAAATTCGTTCTATGTATTACTTCCGTGTAGTTTTCTAATTTCCTTTATTTTACAAAAATACCGCTAGGAATTATATTTTTGTGACTTGAAAATAAATCAGAACTGCACATATCTATCTAGATATGTGCAGTTTATAAGGAATATTTGCAATGAAAATTCCGATAAAATTAATTCGGAAATCAATATCGGAATTGAAAACCTTCTGATATTACATGCCCTAAAGTATATACACTTCTTTGTGCCTTTATAATTTTTGAAAATAATAATATTAGGATAATTGAAAACCTTCCGATATTGAATTTCAATATCGGAATTAGATATTTCTATTATAAATTGCACATAAGCCTTATAAAATGCACATAATCTATCTATACTAATATTATACAGTGGAAGAGTTTTTATTGTTTTGTTAAACTGGCTAATCTATGGAACTACCAGTCGGATTATTTTTTTATTTCACTTATAGGAAGCTACATTATCCCCGAGTGTTAGAGGCTACTTTTGATCGCGGGAACGCGGGTGTAACCTCGGGGGGCAACTAGTTCGTTATAAAGTTGGATTGAAAATATTATCTGCTCAGTCTAGCACGATTGTCAGAGTAGTCGTGGTAGCAATAATAGATACTGTGCATGGTGAGTCTTCAACGCCAATGTTCTTCTTGACGAGGGTTACAGCTTTCGCAATGCTTTTCCATTTGATGATTCTCCTGAGCTGTCTTTCTCCCGATGAGTCTCCTGGCTCAGCGGTCTATTGAGTCGAGGGCCTCAAGCTGGTACTTAGCTGATCCATTCCAAAGATGGCAGCAGTACTCCATGCATCACCGGACTTGTGCTTTATAAAGTTGGAGCAACTGCCCAGGCGTGAAGTACCGCTTAACCTTAGAGAGGATACCCAGCTTTCTGGAGTCTTCAACGCCAATGTTCTTCTTGACGAGGGTTACAGCTTTCGCAATGCTTTTCCATTTGATGATTCTCCTGAGCTGTCTTTCTCCCGATGAGTCTCCTGGCTCGGCGGTCTATTGAGTCGAGGGCCTCAAGCTGGTACTTAGCTGAGCCATCCCAAAGATGGCGGCAGTACTCCATGCATGGCCGGACTTGTGCTTTATAAAGTTGGAGCAACTGCCCAGGCGTGAGGTACCGCTTAACCTTAGAGAGGATACCCAGCTTTCTGGCAGCTGTTTCTGCCTTCGACTCAATAGAACAGCCAAAGTTTATTTTGGCTGTTAATGTTATGCCTAGGAGATCAAGCCGATCGCATATTGGCAAGGATATATTTTGGAAAGTAGGAGCCTGATGGTAAGGACTCCGTTTGGCAGTGAAAAGACACGCCTGTGTCTTGGAGGCGTTAAACGTGACCAGATTGGCTCTGCTCCAATCAGAGACTGCCTGTAAGGTCACGTTCAAACGCTCAACCATGGCCTCTCGAAACAATTGGATCTCGTCACTAGTGGCTCGTTCGCTGGAAATGTATCTCTCTGCAACAGTGCTGTCGTCTGGGTACCCAAAGGTACCGGGTTTTAACAGATCGTTGATATGCAGCAGAAATAAGTTTGCAGAGAGAACTGATCCCTGAGGAACTCCGGCATTGATTGCCAAGAGGTCTGACGAGCACCCGTCTATGACCACTCGTATAGACCGTTCACTCAGGAAATCGGAAATCCAAGCGCACAGGCCATCAGGATTTCCATATGAAGGAAGCTTGCTTAGAAGGCTGGTGTGTCAGACCCTATCGAAAGCCTTAGAAATATCGAGGGAAACGGCAATTGCTTCCCCGTGTCTCTCAATGGCTTCTCTTCAAAGATGTGTGGCATATACAAGAAGATCCCCAGTAGACCGTTTTTGGCGGAAACTATACTGTCGGTCGCTGAGGAGTTCGTTATCTTCAAGGTATGCCAGGAGCCTCCGATTCAATACACGCTCCATAGTCTTGCAGAGTATGGAGGTGATCGCAATCGGTCGATAGTTTGTAGGATCGGCACGGCTGCCCTTCTTAGGCACAGGTTGCACGTTAGCAAGCTTCCAGACTTTCGGAATATAACCCATTCGAAGTGAGAGGCGAAACAGGCGTGTCAAGACAGGAGACAATTCGGGCGCACAATTGCGCAGGACAATGGCTGGAATGCCGTCGGGACCACTGGCTTTATTCACGTCTAGAGCGCGTAGTACCTTTACAACCTCCTTTTGTCGGATACGGATGTCCGGCATTTGGCAGTTGCAAGTAGGTAGTGGGGGTGGTGTTTGTAAACCAGCGTCTAGACATGAATTCTCCGCGAATAGAGAGGCGAACAAATTGGCCTTATCACAGCAGTGTAAGCTAGTGATCCATCAGGCTTCAGCAATGGCGGCAGCGACGGGCGGCAGAAATTGGTCGCGACCGATTTGGCAAGGGACCAGAAAGCTTTACTCCCAGAGGGGTAACATGATAGCTTTTTTCCGATCCGGCCAACATGGTTGAAACGCGCCTTCTTCGGTGCCTTTTCGCAGGAGGCTTTTTAGGTTAATTTCAATTTTTTTCTTAATATTTACAAAATATAGGGATAAGTAAAGATATACATCTGTAATTTCTTGATGATTATAACAAGTTTATTGAATAAAGGTGTTTTATTTTAAAACTCAATTCCGTAACTAATTCTGAAATTGGTTCCGGAATGAACGCATAGTCCAATATTGAATTTCACAACCGGGGTTTAAAACCATTGCAATATTGTTGAGATACATATCTAATAGTTCGTGTTTTATTTTAAAACTCAATTCCGTAACTAATTCTGAAATTGGTTCCGGAATGAACGCATAGTCCAATATTGAATTTCACAACCGGGGTTTAAAACCATTGCAATATTGTTGAGATACATATCTAATAGTTCTTCTTCTTCTAATAGTTCATTATCCGGAATCCCGGACTAATTTTCATGTACTAAAAGTGGAAGATATTTTTTGTTTGTTTGTTAAAACGGGCCAATAACTAGAACTACCAGTCGGATTCGAAAAACTCTCACTAATAGGAAGCTACATTATCCCCGAGTATTATAGGCTACTTTTTATCCTGGAACAGCTATTTTTCACATATTTCAATTCCGTATCGTAATTCCGATATCCATAAATTTTTTTTATACTTAATAATTTATATCATATAGGTATTAAGCTTTTCCGGACTTATATTAAATATTAAACACGGAACCATGGCTCCAACCCCTCATATCTATATATCGGCAATAGTTTTGCTAGTTTTTTCTGTTCTTATTCCAAATCATCTAGAAACGAAAAACCGTTCACAAGGTGCTAATTCCGAAACTAGTTCTCTGGTATCGGAACTCATTTCCGGAATTGAAAACTT
Organism: Achlya flavicornis; assembly: GCA_947623365.1. Lineage (NCBI taxonomy): Eukaryota > Metazoa > Arthropoda > Insecta > Lepidoptera > Drepanidae > Achlya > Achlya flavicornis. The sequence goes on from OX392487.1 coordinate 3,884,873, forward strand.
TCCGATATTGCATGCCCTATTTCGAACAACATAAATGTCATTTTATGACTTTGTTGTGCAAACGAATATTATGTACCTATTTTGCAATTATTTATGTAAGTAGATTTTTGCATTGCGAAGTGATACTATTTTATACTAAGTACCTACTTATTTTATTCAAACTTTGACACAAGACATAAAATGTATGACCTTTCTTATAAATAAGACACAAGTATCGTTCTTATAATGCGTAATAGGACTATAAGTATTTAGACAATCAAAAGCATAAATTGAAATTTCCGGAATCTATAACAACCAGAATAAGGATTCCGACAGAATACGGACGCCGGCGGACTGCGCGGGTAGTACGCGGGGCGCCCCGAATTGAGCGCCGTCTTCACCGCTGCTTCACCCCCTCAAATGTGCGAAAAGTGTCTTCGCACAGCGCCTTAAGTGCTATCGGAGAACGTGAGAGAGAAGTGGAAAAGGACAAGTCAACGAATAAACTTATCATACAATTATATTGTTACATCGTAGAGAGTTCTAGAAACTACGTAAAGTTTCTAGAATGTTATGTAGAGAACTGCGGCCAAATGAAGATCCTTACTTAATTGGGATGTTTCCTGGATAAAAAAATATTATTCTAATTAGCCCGTCAGTTAGATTATCAAATAATATTTTTTGCTTTGCCAAATCATTAACAATTGACGAAGATAAAGCGCGACTAAGTTCGGGAGTGGCGGCTCGTGACGTCACTTGTACTAAAAGTGACGTCACGCGGAACTTCAACAAACCATATCCTCGTATTTTTTTGTATTTAATTGACAAAAGAAAAAATACGAGTCTTATATTTTTTGAAAAATATTTTTTTTTTAGGAAACTAGCCCATTAATTATGCTTTCACGTTTATAATATTAGTAGGAAAATCTTATTGAAATCCCTTTATATCCAATAAATATACCATTAATATATTCCTGGTGTATGTTAATATTCAATAAAGATAAAATAACCAGTGAACAGTAAAATAATTATGTCGACGTTAGGGAAATTAAACATCAACAAAAATGTCGTGACTCCACCCTTGGGCCGATTTATGAGAAACTTTGTAAAATTGTTTCTAAGGTTGGACGTGGAATTTTGCCGAAACCCACTGATTATAGGGGTAGCGATGCGGAAATGTTGGTTGTGGTACCCAACGCCATGAAAATAAGGCTGGGTGTACAGTCTCTTAATTTTTTTAATCATGGGCTTTGCTATTCTATATTTTGTGTCATGAGTGAGTGATTTGAAAATTGCTTGTATAGTTTCAGGTACTTTTTTATATTAAACAGAATTTGAAATAAAACTACTTAGATTAAGATATATGGGAATTTTTTTTTTGATTTGTAACGTTTCTACCTAACTTGGCTCCATAGAGCCTTTTGGTGCTTTTCGGACACGGGATTGATTAATCTAATAATATTTTTTCGAAAATAGCCGCTTTCTTGGCAACTGTAATTTTATTTCAAAATCTGTAAATGCCGAAAGCAATAACTAAAAAAATAAGTGATCGTCTCCTAAACCATATTTGGGTGGCATCAACCCTATAATAGCTGCCCTAACTGACCCGTCTAAAACTTCCACCCGTATATACCCATGCCAGAGGACAGTTTTATACTTTCTAGTATTAATAGTCTTTGACCTAAGCCGCGGTCAGACAGACAGACAGACTGTTGACTACGGAAATACCTAGTGACTTTATAACTAGCTGCCCGGCGCAACTTCGTTCGCGTGGTGCTACTTTACCCTACGGTGCTACCCTACCCTACCCTACCCCACCCTACCATACCCTACCCTACCCTGACAGCAAAATCTCCATTAACAAAATGATCCACCATTTATTGAATTCATTTATTACAAAAAATTACCTAAATGAAGAACCGCTCGACCGATTTTGTGCAAACTTCGCATAAACCATCTACTAAATAGTCCGGACAAAGCCTAAACATTTGGTTTGGATAGTTTGGATTCTTGAGTTATAAAATTACAACGAAAGTGGCATTGATTTTTATATAATATAGATTTCAATATTGCTTAAGTTACCCCAGTCTATACATAGCTTTTGTCACGGGATTACGTCAGTGATAAATTTTTACAAACATAATATTGGCAGACCCTGCGGTTTTTGCTCACTGCGGATATTTACATTTTGCCTTTGTGCCGAAATTGTCGCTTAGGTATAACCCTCTGAATTGTTCACTTCTTCATCATTTCGGTATTTTCGGAGCCGTTGTTGTTTTCAATTTATCTTTTGATATTGAGTCCAATTGGTGAGATTGTTTTGAAATTCAATAATATGATGGCAAATTATTTTTCGGTGATGGCAATATTAAACCAAGTTTTATTTGTACTATTATATAGACTTATGTTTTACAAGTGCAGCCGTCCACACTTGTTATTGTAGATCGTTGAATACAAAATATATACAGCAGTGCTATTCTGTAACGTTCATTAGAAATATCACTTCTGAATCCGCGATGAGATTAAAGTTTCATATTCTTAAAATGAGGGATTTCGACACTAGCGCCACTGAGTGATGACGGAAGTGAGATGAACTACGTCACTTCACTTGGCCTTGATTTTATCTTGAGAATACCAATAAAATGACAATCGAAGTGAGAGTGAGTTGTGAGGTGAGTTGCGAGATGACTTTCGAGATGATTTACCTTTTACAGAATAGCATTAGTAGTCTTTGGTTGAATGATCGAAACTCGTAGCGCCATGAACGCGTAGTAGCGCGGTGACCCTAAAAGTGTTCTTGCGCTGCGTGTTTATAACATAACATAAATATACTTTATTTGTACACCACATAAACAATACACAAAAAGAAGGAATAACAAATACAAGAGGAAGTGATACAAAACTAAACTATACTAAAATATAAAAGTGTTTAGACTATCTGTTTAGAAGACTGATTATTGTTTCAGCACTACAGCGAACTTTTGTAAACTCTAAAAAAAATTAAGCATGAAATATGCTTAAGATAGCTTCTCTACACGTAGTAATAATAGCTCATTGCTGCACGCGGCTATTGTATTTAGTTTACAAACTGTGTTTTTTTATAGAGCAGGATGCAAGCTGATGCAAGCTGAACGCATTGGTTTGACCTTAGCTTTAGCCTATCAAATCAAAAACAGCTAGGTACCTCTCATCATCATCATCATCAGCCTATAATGTCCCACTGCTGAGCACAGGCCTCCTTTCACAAATCAGGGTGAAAGGGGATGGGCAGATACTCCACCACGCGTGCCCACTGCGGATCGGTGGAGGTAGGCTAGTGGCCAACCTACTGTTGGAATTTTTCAAGCCGCCTATGAGGCATCCAACTAGCTTAACGACTATCACAATTAAGTGATAACCGGGACCAACGGCTTTACGTGCCTTCCGAAGCACGGAACCTCTACCTTGGACTAAACACAATAACACCTATCAATTGATAACTATATATATAGATTTATAACTTTAAATTACTAACTGTTTATAATAACTGCTATTTACATACGCTGCACATATAATTATAAAGTTAGAACTAAGCTAGAAACTTCGCGCCGAGTTACTAATAACATGCAACATTGATACACAGACATTTGTATTTGTGTGTCAAGTTGTGGAATGCTCTCCCGGACAACGTGTTTCCAGACACTTATAACATGGGTTTATTCAAGGCCAGAGTGAACAGGCATTTTATGGGTACGCGCGGTCCACCTTAGACTACATCTTCGCTTACGCAGGCGGGATTGCGGTCAAGCGCAAACCGATTTAATTAAAAAAAAAAAAAAAAACTTGGAATATATTTCTCAGAACGTAAAGTCCAACGCGCAAATGAGACCCCTGCCTGGTGTTGCAAGCGTCTATAAGATACGGTGACCGCTTTCCACCAGTAGGGCTATTTTAAAACGCTCGGAATCGATATCGGAAACGGATTCAAAAACTACCGAGGCGATATTTCGCAATAGCTTTTTTAATTTCCGAATTAGAATATTTTTGATGTTTCCTTACGGAAATATCAATTCGATTCACGGAAAAGTTTTCAGGTATTAAAATAACAATTGCTGAAATTCGCCTGGGAATTTTTTAAATCCGTTTCCGATATGGAATCCGATGTTTTAAAATAGCCCTGCAGGAGAGTCACATGCTAGTTTGCTTGACCTTAAAAAAAAAAAAACAATTGACGAATTTCATAATAAGCATCTTCTTAAAAAATTTTAAAATAATAAAATGAAAACCAACTGCTTGATTAAATTTAGTTTTATTGTATTAAGCATTTTTCTCCCATTAGTTATTAGTAACTAACTGCACTGCTTATCCGGTATTAGTCTGTATATTTGCGAAGCATCTGAATATATCATATTGTTGCCTCCATCAAACGTTACACCAAAAGCATCATTCACATCCAATACTTTTTCCAGCGATATTTTATTTTTATTAACTGCATATATACCGTCCTGTAGACACGCGTACACGTTCCCATGTATATCAGAAGTCAGTTGTCTTATCGTATAAAGAGGACACGTTTTATATACCACAGCATCTTTCGTCCCCTTCTTTTGACTGTACATTCCTGTGCTGTTAGAGTAGAACATAACATCATCTCGATCGATCACAAAGTTAAGTGCAGTTGTGTCTTCTAAATCCGTGAATTTATTCCAATGTCCTTTTTTATAAACATAGAATTCCTCATCAGGACTAGTTGCAAAATATAAAACTCCTCGGAAATAAACATTCCATATTAATTTGCCAGTATCTACCAAAACATCTAATTTGTCACGTTTATAATTATATGTATATATACTATTGCCGCCTCCAATATATACAGTTTGACTTTCTTGATCAACGGTTTGTGAAAATCCGTTATAAACTCCGTTGATATCTTTTACTTCTTTAGTGTGTAGATCTAGCCGCGCTGTTTTGCAGGTAGTATGGTTATTAATACTATAGCTGAAGTACAAGATATTATTGCGATGATCTACGTCCAATAAATAAGGTCTATCTAGATAATCTTTCAGTAACACTTCTTTGCTGTGATATACTCCATTGACAAGTTCACCGTCACATTCTTCTGCACTGTCACCAGCTTGAAAGATCACTAAGCTGGACAGCAGCACGAGGAGCTTCATGTTGATCTATAAGACAGAATTTCATTATAATTTCGGGAAGACGATATGAGAATTATACGATTTATAAACAACTGTATATCAGCGTATTTTGTTTATCTTCTTGGAATTTCCTTTACTTGACCTCAGAGACTTTGCAAGAACGATAACGGGATATTTATATAATGAAATCTGCTTGACTCATGCCCTCTTCGAAACAATATGCGAAACAATATTTAAAATCAAACAGACTTTTTGAAATGGAAGATAAGATTTTATAACATGACACTCGTCAAAAGGAAGCAGCGTACATGTATGGATGTTGCTGATAAAGGTATTTTTAATATCAGCGGATGCTGATACCGAGTTTAATGAATTACTTATAAATACAGGTGTCCCGAGAAGTAGTATCAATCGAAAGTGCAGAGGTAGAGCAAATTTTGCGGTACCTGAATGAATGTTTGTGAGCTTCGCTATTTTTTTTAGATTTCCATTTATGACAATAAAAAAAATCATGATTTTTAACCAAACTCTAAACTTTAGTGACTTGAATAGTTGAGATACACGTGTGATTTATTTTTAACCGACTTCAAAAAACTGGAGGAGGTTCTCAATTCGTCAGTTTTTTTTTTTTTTTTTTTTTTTTTTTTTTTTATGTTTGTTACCACATAACTTCGTCATTTATTAACCGATTTGGAAAATTCTTTTTTTGTCTGGTAGGGTACACTTCCCGTTTGGTCCCATTATCATCAGATCAGGATTTGATTACTTTTTAGTGTACTTTGAAGTCAGTTTAAGTTTTTTGTAAAACAGTCCAATTATTATAAATCAGCTGAATAGCGGACCTAGCAAATACATACATATTCGCTACCATAGATGTAACCATGACATGTAAAAATATTGAATTGTTACAAATTTTTACTATTGAATGTTTCCTAATTCTTTGAGGGATTGATTGATTGATTTTGATGGAAATAAATGACACTTTACTTTTAGTTTTCACAATACTTTTTTTACTGAAATGGTTACATGGAAAACTACATAACTATATAATTGAGTAACAAACATACTGTGTAAACGCATACATAGCTACCTACTTTCGCATTTTCATACGAGTTGGCCCGTATCGGCTTTAAATGCACATGATAATGTTTTTATTATTAGCAGAGTAGTCATTATTTTGATCGAAGTGTAAATAATAATAAAGGGTTATTATCGTAGAATATTTAGTATTTTATATAGGTATATACTTACCTAGTTAATATAATATCAATTCCTACCTAACTCACCAAAATCTCTATTTCTGTCATAATATTTAATCGTTTTAGCCGATTCTAACTTAACCCATTATAAGAAATTATGTTGCCTAAAATCGGTTAATTGTGAATAGAAAATAATGTTTCGTATGGTAACAACAGGTTTTAATTTTTTTTTTTTATATACAAGCCCTGATTTTGGCCATCTTTCAATATACTACCTATTAGCTATTTTAAATCTAGGCTGCTACATAATTATAATAATTATTCCAAAAATTGGTCATAATTAGTTATATTTCAAAGTTTGAAAAGAAAAGAAAAATTCACTCATCTCTATCATAAACTTCAACTTTGTCCAATCTCACACTATGCTTAAGAAGGAGTCTAAAGATTACACTTCACATATTTAAACAAATATTATAATTTACTACATGATGTTTACACTAAAAATCTATATAATATACCGTGGCACTTACCGTGGTCGCCGTTCAAGAAATGAATTGTATAACAATATTAATAATAATATGATTATTAAGTAGGTGCGCTCACTACACTGCTATCTGAGGTTATAAGAACAAAAATGGTATAGAAGCGAATTTTACAGTTTGTTTTGAAAAGTTTATTGGCTTTTAAATTATTATTTTTTAATAGCGCATGATAAATTTGATTTTTTTATACCTCTAAGGTGGCAAACAATCATATGGCCCGCCTGATGGTAAGCAGTTACTGTAGCCTATGGACGCTTGCATCACCAGAGGTATCACTCCCGCGTTGCCGACCCTGAAGAAACCTCTTCACACCTTTTTTATATATATGTATATATGTAAGTTACTTTTTATCTCGGAAACGCGGTTAAAACCGCGGTGGTTTAGTTATTTCCTAACATAACTAGTTCTAACCCGGGGTTACACTCGGGGTCCCCTAGTAAAAAGTAGCCTAAATGACATGGAGCCAAAATTACAACCAAACTGTTAACATTTTTAATATTAACTACTCACATTTTTAATATTAAAATAAAAAAGATGCTTGCCTCAAACGGAAGAAATATGCTCTTGGAGACATTGACTTTGTCTTGCAATTCAACGAGGCAACTTCACAGAGGATTGTATTATAGTAATCTGTGGCAACGTCGCCAGCTTCTTGGGAACGATGCCCGCAGGCGGCGATTTAAACGCAGTTTTTTATTTATGTTTGTATTGTATATATTGGTTTTATAATTTTAATTTAGTTTACGTCCAGTTTTATTATTATCATCTTTACTATTATGATATATTTAGTAAAAAAGTTTGATGTAGGTATATGGACGCTTAATGCCCATTTTCAAAAAAACTGTCTAACTTTTGAATGTCTTAAGAAATGTTAAATTTATTTTGTTTGAAAAGCTTTAATTTTGAATTGCGTTAAGTATATCTTAACCGGTTAGTTAAAATAGGCGTTCGACTTCATTCCTTTTCTAGTCCAGTATTTTTGGTACAATTTTGTTATATGGAACTATTTTCTTCACTCAAGTTTATCGAAATACATAATTTAGAATTGGAATTCCCAAAGTAACTAAGATAACAGCACAGTAACATAAATGATAAACGGGTATCAATATGAGTAGTGTAGCATTTGAAACAGTACCTACGTTTCAATTTTACATCCCATTTTTTTTTTTTTATTTATTTAGGAAAACTAACAATTGTACAATAAAGCATAAACATAAAAATATATTGTAAACAAAAAGAGTAATTGTACAACCAACTGGAATCCAATTGGAAAGTACCTACGTAATAAACGTCGAACAACGCCAACAAAAGAAGAAAAAATGTAGTGTATTTTATTTTTTATGTAGCATAAAAAATAAAAAGTATTTGTTATACATATTCAAAATTGCGTTTACATATCTGCGAGCCTCCCACACTCTTTTTAACCGACTTCAAAAAAAGGAGGAGGTTCTCAATTCGGTTGTTTTTTTTTTTTTTAATGTTTGTTACCTCATAACTCCGTAATTTATCAACCGATATGGAAAATTATTTTTTTTGTCTTGAAGGGTACACTTCCCGTTTGGTCCCATTGTCATCAGATCAGGATTTGATCACTTCTTAGCGTACTTTGAAGTCGGTTTAAGTTTTTTGTAAAACAGTCCAATTATTTTATATTGTGAATGTGATAATATAAATAAATCAATACCTGTGAAATATTCGATGTAAGAATGCATTATTCTACGAAGAGGTGCACTTATTATCTTGTCCTCCTAAATATCTACATAGTATAGAACAAAGTCGCTTCCCGCGTCTGTCTGTCCCTCTGATCTTCTAAACTACGTAACGGAGTTTGATACGGTTTTCACTATCATTCAGATAGTATCTTCCTGATACATAAAAGGTTTAAAAAATGCTTGACATATTTACAGAAAAAAAAAACAATAGAACTTTGGGCGCTTTCATTGCTAGCACTGACTAAACTTGATGAGATAATACAAAATGATATAGGTACCTACTATGGTATTGTGTATCTACTACTTACTACGTATTAAAAATATCTACAAAAAACAATAGAACTTTGGGCGCTTTCATTGCTAGCACTGACTAAACTTGATGAGATAATACAAAATGATATAGGTACCTACTATGGTATTTTGTATCTACTACTTACTACGTATTAAAAATATCTACAAAAAACAATAGAACTTTGGGCGCTTTCATTGCTAGCACTGACTAAACTTGATGAGATAATACAAAATGATATAGGTACCTACTATGGTATTGTGTATCTACTACTTACTACGTATTAAAAATATCTACAAAAAACAATAGAACTTTGGGCGCTTTCATTGCTAGCACTGACTAAACTTGATGAGATAATACAAAATGATATAGGTACCTACTATGGTATTGTGTATCTACTACTTACTACGTATTAAAAATATCTACAAAAAACAATAGAACTTTGGGCGCTTTCATTGCTAGCACTGACTAAACTTGATGAGATAATACAAAATGATATAGGTACCTACTATGGTATTGTGTATCTACTACTTACTACGTATTAAAAATATCTACAAAAAACAATAGAACTTTGGGCGCTTTCATTGCTAGCACTGACTAAACTTGATGAGATAATACAAAATGATATAGGTACCTACTATGGTATTTTGTATCTACTACTTACTACGTATTAAAAATATCTACAAAAAACAATAGAACTTTGGGCGCTTTCATTGCTAGCACTGACTAAACTTGATGAGATAATACAAAATGATATAGGTACCTACTATGGTATTGTGTATCTACTACTTACTACGTATTAAAAATATCTACAAAAAACAATAGAACTTTGGGCGCTTTCATTGCTAGCACTGACTAAACTTGATGAGATAATACAAAATGATATAGGTACCTACTATGGTATTGTGTATCTACTACTTACTACGTATTAAAAATATCTACAAAAAACAATAGAACTTTGGGCGCTTTCATTGCTAGCACTGACTAAACTTGATGAGATAATACAAAATGATATAGGTACCTACTATGGTATTTTGTATCTACTACTTACTACGTATTAAAAATATCTACAAAAAACAATAGAACTTTGGGCGCTTTCATTGCTAGCACTGACTAAACTTGATGAGATAATACAAAATGATATAGGTACCTACTATGGTATTGTGTATCTACTACTTACTACGTATTAAAAATATCTACAAAAATTCCAAGATGGCATAATGTCTATAGTCGCTAGTCCTAACTATCCATAATTTTAATTTTATTATAATAATAACATTATAGCATTCAAGGAGGGTTATGTTTTTCGATTGTATGTATGTATGCATTTATGTATATATATTTATTTGGCACGCTATATTATTTTTATATGGCGTCTACGAATAAAAAAAGAGGGGGGGGGGGTTATTAAAAACAAAAATTTGGTATTTTCGTATCTTAAAAACAATATGGGTATCAAATGAAAGCTTGTAAACAGCCCTTTCCATATATGTATATAATATTATAATACTTTTATGCTACCAGTTTGAGGTAAACTGCAAAAAACACGTTTAATGCAAGGACAGTAGTCAGTGCCTACCTAGATACTGAGCGGTTACCGTATACGTAAGTCACAGAGTTGCGGTGGTGGTTAGCGTTACTTTACCGTACCGCTCATTTACTTACTAATACATACAACTTATTCTGTATAAAACTAAAAAGTCTGAAATAAATTAAATTATTAAAAGAAACAAAAAATAACTAAAAAGAGAAAAACAAGAAATTTGAATATAACTTGAAATTTATAGGTACTTACCATAGACGTATAAAAAAATCAAGAGTGTCAAGCGAAAATGAAGTGAAGCCGAAATTTTCCTGCGTATGCGTTACTAAAATAAGTACTGGCCCAATCAGGCACAAATGATACTGAGCCTTATTGTCACTGTCAACGTCTCAATGTGGAATGACAACCGATCGACTTCCTATGGTGTATATGTGTGTGAGGCTATGTATTTACAAGAACGCCAGCTTCCTTTTGGTGCTCGTTTATAGGTCGACACTACGTCCTGAGTTTTTTATACGTCCATGGTACTTACTTATTGCAGTCGGGGACAAACCAATATACTAAGTATGTATTTTTTTAGACGCCAAGCCGTTTAGGCTGCAGAGTGTGCCAAAGAAATAGAAATAACAAATATACAAACATACATACATACACTCGAAAAACATATCCCTCCTTCCGAGTCAGTCGAGTAAAAAGCATTTAACAATTTTTTTAGGAAAAAATACTTTATTTTGATATTCCACAATGAGTCACCAAAAAGGTCTAAATTATATTTAGCTACAATATTTACCACCAACATTGTCTATACAATATCCGGTGACCAAACAGCCTGGTTGGACCCAACTTGGCATTCGTAAAGTTGGTAACTTAGTTAAGAGTTGGACAAACAATAGCCGTAACCGTGGCTCGGTCGTAGACTGAGTTTCTATACAACACACACATGTACTAGTACATAATCTATTATTGAGGTAGTGAAAATAATGTTAAATATTATAAAACTAGTGGTTCTGTGACCTTGCGAATGTTTTACATATCTTAAAACAGAAAAAATGGTCACCGCGCGCCGTAAAACAAAATTCTTATTTCATTCCTTTGGATTCATTCATTCACTACAATAAGTGGTAATGTGGCCGAAGATGGTAAGCACACAAGCTTAGAAGGGAACTGGCTCTCAAGAGCAGTAGTTGGAACACACCGATAGGTGCTTGGCGATAGATTTTATACTAGACGGTGTTAGACAACTACCTCGTGTGATTTCCTCACGATGTTTTCCATCACCAAAAGCTCGAGACAATGGTGGAAACTGGGACCGTCGTCTCGGCATTCGACGTCACTACTGACTGAGCGAACATCTTAAATCATCGGATTTACTTGAGTGGAGATTCATCTCCACCTCTTACTTATCTTCATGTTTCTTGACACTCAGGTTACCCTTGGTTGGGACTTGTACCCTTCTACTCTACTGAGTTTGTTGCCTCTTGACGCCTCAGTGGCACACCCAATCGTAATGAAATTTAGCACGTAGATAGATCATGACGTGGAATAATATATAGGATAATTTTTATCCCGGGATTCATTTTATCTTGATCTATCAGGAACGCTGTAACAAATGATGCGTCATTGCACTTTGTCTTTTCCATCCCACTCTCTTGTTTTAGAAACCTGATGAAGCTTAAACGTAAATACTCTTTTATAAGCGTGTGACAGCTAAAAAGGTTTCTATCAGCCGGAAATAAGTCGCACACCCACATTTTATACCAGCATTTTAAGGATCATCCTTAAATTATCCTAGGCTTCCGACATACGTCCAGCACAAATAATTTCACGGATTAGTGAGATCATAAAATCAAGATTAAAAACATACAGCACGATCGGTGTTATTTATAAACAAACATTCCTTACTTCCGTATATGTGAAGGACTGACGTTGGTAAACATACAATGCCTAGAAGAAAAATGACTCAATTGTAGCAGTTGGAGTACACATGTGCTTGAGGTACCTGGGGGCCAACCACAAGCTCTTAAAACTATATTATTATAACCTTAATTGTCCTTTGTCCTATTTTGACGCCGGATGTCGAACAGGGACAAAAGAAATAATAAGGTTATTTTAACCTTGTTTTAAGAGCTTGTGGTAGGTCCCCTGGTGGATAAGGTTTCCTCGTGTTATTTTACGTCACCGAATGCTCAAGCTCCCCATATTTAAACCGACCTTACCACGACATTGCGGTCGCCATTGAGTTACCAAAGCCTTGCTCTCTCGCCCCTCTTATTGTAAGAGCAAGGCCTACCATCAACTTCGACCCGTTGGCTCGCAGATGGGGCAAACGTCCTTTAACTTCATATGATTAATAGAGCCGAAACTACGAATCAACTGTTAAATGGCGATTAAACATTACCGATATTTTTTTCTGGTAAATATCACGTTTTTACATAAATTCTGACATTCTTTGACACAAAAGCGTGGCGGAGCCCTAGAGGCTCTAATCCTACAAGTTCAATTTCACTCGTTTTTCCTTCGCCAAAATTACATATTCTATGGTTGATACCCCCCAAAAGTAATATAATTTTTATCGCTATATATAATAATCGTCGTAAACTTGCTTACCCCTGCGTGCGGCACGTAATAGCCGATACAGGGTCCCTTGAGACGAATTTACGCCTCACGACCGAAAATAATAGCTATGAATAAAAAAGGATAGCTAGCTATCGCTCGCAGAGTCACCCGTATTCCCGGGAAGAGTATTCTATTATCAGCTTCCATTTCTAAACTACTCCTCTATTTTTTTTTGTTAAAATCGATTCGGTAGGCTGTGAAAATTAATAGATAAAATTCAAAACTGATTTATTCAATACTATTTATCACCCGCGGTTTCACCCGCGTTCCCGAGATAGAAAGTAGCCTATGGTATGGAGAAGGACTATCTTCATGCCAAATTTCATGATGATCCGTTGAGTATTTAAGCCGTGAAGGCGTAACAAACAAACAAACAAACTAGTAAAATAATCATTATCATCCATCAGCCTATAATGTCGTGAGCACAGGCCTCCTTTCACAAATGAGGGTGAAAGGGAATGGGCTGATACTCCACCACGCGTGCCCACTGCGGATTGGTGGAGGTAGGCTAGTGGTCAACCTACTGTTGGAATTTTTCAAGCTGCCTAGGAGGCATCCAACTAGCTTAACGACTATCAAAATTAAGTGATAACCGGGACCAACGGCTTTACGTGCCTTCCGAAGCACGGAAAGGCTCGATATAAAATACCACTAGACGGTCACCCATCCAGGTACCGACCACGACAGACGTAGCTTAACCTTGCCGATCGTTTAAGAACGGCTAATTATGCTGCACCACGAGCGCTTCAGTAAAATAATAATAATAATACATAACAATCCTTACATCCATTTTGAGAGCAAAAATTAATACGCACATTGTTGCGAATAACGTTTTGGCCTCCTCTCAAAATGGATGTAGGGGTGGGTCCCGTGGTACCAAAGAGCTCCTCCTCATCGACACGACAATTTGCCAACAAGTCCGGCGGAATAGGGGAGCCATCTCGGCTGCCTGGATTGATTACAAGAAGGCCTATGATTCAGTGCCTCACTCATGGCTGGAGAGGATCTTGGAACTGTACAAAGTTGATACAGCTCTTAGATCCTTCTTGAGCGCATGTATGAGGCAGTGGATGACAGTCCTTCGTCAACCAGGTGGTGGAGATGGCACTTCTGGGCCGCAGGACTTTATAAGGATTCAGCGAGGTATTTTCCAGGGTGACAGTTTGAGTCCTCTGTGGTTCTGCCTAGCTTTGAATCCGCTCAGTACTCTGCTGAAGGATTCAGGACTAGGCTGCCGGCTTCGAAGAGGGGGTGAGGTCATTTCTCACCTGTTGTACATGGATGACCTTAAACTATTTGCACCAAAACGTCAAGACTTGTTGGAGCTACTGAAAATGACAGAAGTTTTTAGTAGCGCCATCAAAATGGAGTTTGGTGTAGATAAGTGTGCGGTCATGCATGTACAGCGGGGGAAAGTCGTAAATTCAACGAATTTACAGCTTTCTGAGACAATGTCTCTCAGATCACTCTCCGAAGCAGAAACCTATAAGTACCTTGGTATGTCACAGTCGTTGGGTATTGTGGACGGGGACATAAAGCGGGCTGTGAAGGAGCGCTTCTTCTGTCGCCTGACAAAAGTACTGAACAGTCTTTTGTCGGGTGGTAACAAGGTGCGCGCCTTCAACGCCTGGGTGATGCCCCTGCTCACGTACTCCTTTGGCATACTAAGGTGGACTCAAACTGAGCTGGACGCCCTGGATAGGAAGGTCCGTCTCCTGCTCACAACACATCGAATGCTACACCCACGCTCGTCTGTTATGAGACTGTACATCCCGCGTAAGTGTGGAGGCCGTGGCTTTTTAAACGCCAAGAACCTCCACAACCACGAGGTGTACAGTCTTAGGAAGTATTTCCTTGACAACGAGTGTGGGATGCATCGCGATGTGGTGGCAGTAGACAGGGGCCTCACCCCGTTATCCTTGGCAAACGAGAACTGGCGCAGACCAAAGGTGCTAAGCACCGAGGACCGCAAGGACGTATGGAAGAGTAAGGAGCTACACGGGCGGTTCTACAGGGCCCTAACAGGGCCCGATGTAGATCTGCTCGCGTCGGTGAACTGGCTACGCTTCGGTGACCTCTTTGGGGAAACCGAAGGTTTTGTCTGTGCAATTGCGGACGAAGTTATCAAGACGAATAACTACCGGAAATATATCCTGAAGGACGGTACGGTCGACATCTGTCGAGCATGCCGCCGTCCCGGAGAGTCACTCAGGCATATTATCTCCGGTTGTTCTCATCTTGCTAACGGCGAGTACTTGCACAGACATAACCTAGTAGCCAGAATCATCCACCAGCAACTTGCTCTTCAATACGGCCTTGTAGAGTCCGAAATGCCGTACTATAAGTACGCGCCTGCGCCAGTTCTCGAAAATTGTCGTGCCACGCTCTATTGGGATCGATCTGTCATCACGGACAGGACTATTGTAGCCAATAAGCCTGATATCGTGCTGACAGATCGATTGAAGCGCCGGGCAGTGCTCGTTGACATTACCATCCCCCATGACGAGAACCTCGTGAAGGCCGAGAAGGACAAGCTCAGCAAGTACCTTGACTTGGCTCACGAGGTGACCGCCATGTGGGATGTTGATTCGACGATCATTGTCCCGATAGTTGTTTCGGCGAACGGTCTCATAGCGAAGAGTCTCGACCAACATCTTGAGAGGCTCTCGCTGGATGGCTGGATCAAGGGTCAGATACAGAAGGCGGTTCTCCTGGACACGGCGCGCATCGTCAGGAGATTCCTCTCTCTGCAGCCCTAACCACCGGTAGCTTGGGTCCTTCCCCGCTACCGGCGGCACACTAGGATTAGGTTTTTTTATAACATTTTTAGTTTTTGTAAAGATATTGTAAAAAAAATAATCATATATAGATAGGATTAGGTTTTTTTATAATATTTTTGAATTATTTTTTATACTAAAATGTTATAAAAAAAATTAATTTTAAGGATAAAAATAAATAAAGAGAATAATAAAATAATAATAACAATAAAATTAAATAATAATATAAGTTAAGAAGTTAGAAAGTACCTGATAAGGTTTATGAACGTAGCAAATAACTCTATCACCGGTTTGTATTTTTTCTTAAGTATCTTAATCACTTCTATGGCAGTTCCTGGAATTTTGTTTTTTTTTTATATTTTGTTATAAGGCGCGCTGAAGCTGGCACGTTCAACACATTTTACACGTTGCGCTTGTATAGTCTGTGAATAAGCGCGCGGCGTGACGTTGCACTGCATGTGCTACATGAAAAGTCTTTCCGTCTCTCTCGCGCGCGGTCTAGCTTATGAGTATGAAGGAGACAGTTATTGCTTTGTTTTTGCTACTGCTCATAAATATAGAGTGGTCTTTTTTTTGCATTCGTCCATTAGAATTGACTGACTGATTAGAAACATTAATGTAATAAAACATAATGTATCGTGAAATTGCATATGTGTGAGTACTGTGAAGGTGCCAGCTTTCGGTAACCGACCTGTAGGTACTATCCGCAAGCGTTTTACAAAAAATAAAACACATACTTAGTTAAAATTGCTTGAGAAGCGAACACTTCATTTATAGGCGTTCTTGTCTTCTACTGTAGTTCTACATAAAGATAAATAAACAAACTCACTTTTACATTAATGTTGTAAGGATGTTTATTAGGTATTCTCACAAGGGCCGATATCGACAAGACACTAGAGTTACGAAACTGTCTTGCGTCTTTTACGATAGTATTTTTCGCGACACGGATATTTTTAAACATGAACATTTTATGATTTGGACGTTTTGCGATTGATAAGTACCTATTGAAGATAAGTCTTCAAAATTCGAATAATTCTAGTAGTAAACTGTAAATTACACGGGTTTCTGAACTCTTGTTAAAACTATAAGAATAATTTATTTCGCCACAACCTAAAAAGTCAGATTGTGACAATGAAGACGAACTAAGTGTTTAAAAATTATTGTATCACTTTTTAAGCATATTTTTAAGTAGGATGGGTGTGTGTTGTGCATTAGCTTTGGCATAGTTTGAACCTTTTGGACTACTAGTAATAAATAAATATCCTGGGACATTCCTCACACACGGTCATCTGATGCCAAACTAAGCAGAGCTTGTACTATGGAAACCAAATAACTGATATAATACATAGTACTTTTGTTTGTAAATACATACTTGACATAATTACACCCAGACTCAGGATATACAGACATGTTCATGTACACAAATGCATTTCCTGTGTGGGAATCGAACCCACGACCTGCGCCGTGATAGGTGGAATCTTAACCAACTGCACCAACTGGCCCGTCAATAAATATCAGTCTCCATGTATTCTCCCTTCTGCAAATAAAGGGCAGTTGAAAAGAGCAAGGCGGCCGTACATTTTGCTGTCTCCGCTTGACGAGACCTGGGACCCAATTCTCACTTCCCTCGAACTAGCCTTCGAATCGAACTTGCATTACGAGTCCAAATTCGACCGTAAAATTTCGAGGGGCGGAGTCAATTCTTCGATTTCCGTATTCTCGGCACTAATCGAACTAACCTTCGAAATAACTTCGAGTGTAAGGAATATATGTTGCCATTATGATAGATCCAAACTGCACAATACGTTTCGTTTCACGTAATAATTGTGCTTTTTATACGTACGCAATAACATATATCTTAAATTAAATTTAAAAAAGGTTTTGATGACTATATTGTCGGAATACAACCTCGATAGTACCTATGTCCCAGTCTATGGGATTACTTATTTTTAATAGAAGAAAAAGAAGTAATGTGTGTCAAGTCTGTCAAGTGAGAAAATATGGTATAATTGTAAATTTAATTATTAATATAAAATATGTCGGATAAACTGTAAGTAGATTTATTCCAGTACGTACAACCTACCCCAACATAAGGTTATGGGCGATTATACTCGAATGGAGTAAGTTAGTACAAAAAATATTCATTAAAAATTATGATGAATACGATTAATACGAATGTAAATTTTTTGCCAATATTGAAAGGCGAAAATTATTCAAACTGGAAATTTAGAGTAAAATCACTGTTAGAAGCTAAACAGGTAATACAAATTTTAGAATATGACGAAATAGAAATTAATAAAAATGAAAAATTTATTGCTGATAATTCTAAGGCTAAAGCTTTAATTATACAATGTTTATCGGACAAGCATCTATCTATCATACAAGAATGCTCAAATGCAAAAGAAATGTTTATAAAACTAGATAGCGTGTTTCAACGGAAAAGTGTTTTCACAAAAATTACTTTGAAAAAGAGATTATTAAGTTTGAAATTACAGCGACATGAAACATTAGAAGATCATTTCCAAAAATTTGAAAAGATTATTTTCGAATTAGAAAACATCGATAAGAAATTTGATGATTCTGACAAGATCTGTCATTTATTATTAACATTAAATGAAGACTACGAACACGTTATTACAGCTATTGAAACTATTAACACGGATATAACATTAGAGTTCGTAAAATCAAGATTACTCGACGAAGAAATAAAAATTAAAAATAAGAACGTTGATAATTCTCTCTCTCAACAAAATATATTTAAAGCATCAGGTTCTGGATTAAATTATAACAATAGTAGTAACTATACAAGATATAGACGACCTTTTAGAGGAAGAGGTGGTAGAAATAGAGGTTACTACAGACGAGGTAAAAAAGAAAACTTAAATAGTTATATTGCTTTAACTGCATCAGACAACCATGAAAGTAATTTTATATTAGACAGCGGTGCTACGAACCATATGGTAACAGAAAATTTAGAAAAATATATGACTAAAATACAAAATTTAGAAAAACCTATAATTATTACCATTGCAGACGGAAAAGGTTTGATAGCAAATAAAAAAGGAACAATTACTGGATATTGTAATAAAATGAAAATTGATTTTGAAGCACTAATTGTAGAAAATATAACACATAATTTACTATCTGTCGAAAGAATTACAGATAAAGGTTATACAGTTCTTTTCAAAAATGATTCAGTAAGCATAAGAAGAGGAAAAACCTATTTTTATGGCAAAAAACATCAAAATTTATACATTTTAGAAATTGACTTAAAAGTACAAAAGGAAGAGCATGCAAATATTACAAATGATAAAGATAATGATTTATGGCACAAAAGGCTAGGTCATTTAAATAGAAAAGGTTTAAAAATACTGAGATTACCAACTTCAGAAAAAAGATGTGAAAGTTGTATAGAAGGGAAAAGTACACGAAGACCCTTTATATCTAATAAAAGAGAAAGTAAAGAGATAGGAGATCTTCTGCACTCAGATTTGTGTGGACCTATTAATCCAACGTCAATAAATGGCGAATGTTATTTTCAAGTGATGATTGATGATTATTCACATTTCGTAATAATATATCTATTGAAAAATAAGAATGAAGCAGAATATAATATTATAAAACATATACAGCTTATTAAAGCACAATTTGGAACAAAAACAAAGAAAATAAGATTGGACAATGGTGGAGAATTTACTTCCAAAAGATTTAAAGAATCATGTCAACAAAAAGGCATAATATTAGAATATACAAGTCCATATACGCCACAACAAAATGGCACATCTGAAAGGATGAACAGAACATTACTAGACAAAGTTAGAGTAAAGTTTGCAGAAACAAAATTACCCAAAGAATTGTGGAGCGAAATGGTTTGCGCATCAGCGTATGAGCTTAACCGTAGTCCTACTAAAGCATTGTACGGTAAAACACCAGCTTCAATTTGGTATGGATGTAATGATTTGTCAAAACTGCGAGTTTTTGGTTCTAAAGCTTGGACTGTAACAATACCAAAGCCGAGCAAGTTACAACCAAGAGCAAAACCAATGATAATGGTTGGCTACACTGGTTCAGGATATAAACTATGGGATGACGAAAGTAATAAAATTATAACTTCAACAGATGTTATATTTGATGAAACAAAAATTGTTTACCGACCTGAAAAGCAGGAGGAGGTACTAAACTATCCTTATGAAAATATAATAACATTTAATGACGAAGATGAAGACAAATGTAATAAGACACATATACAAAAAAGACAGGAAAGTTTAAATGGTCAAGATGATTCTGATGATCTAAATAATTCTAACTATATGACAGATGATGATGATGATGATGATAATGTACACAATGAAAATGATAATAAAATAACAACTAGATCTGGTAGAACTATAAATAAACCAAAACATATGAATGATTTTCAACTATACACAGCATTTTGTTTGATTACAACTGAAAATAAAGATCCAACTTCGTACAAAGAAGCTGCAAAAGATAAAGAATGGTTGCAAGCTATAAATAAAGAAATAAATTCATTGAAAAAGTTAAATACATGGACAGAAGCTTTAGATTTACCTAGAGGAAAGAAAGCTATAGACACGAAATGGATATTTAAAACGAAGGAAAATGGTTTAAAAAAAGCACGACTAGTTGCTAGAGGTTTTCAAGTAGAAAATGTAGACTATTTTAATACAAATTATTCACCTGTGGCTAGAATGAGCACAGTAAGAACTTTTCTAGCACAAGCGGTACAACAAGATTTTAAAATTTATCAGATGGATGTACCGACAGCATTTTTAAATGGTTATTTAAAAGATGACGTTTATATCAAAGTTCCCCAAGGACTTAAAGAAGATAAAAAGAAAGTACTGAAATTGAATAGAAGTTTATATGGATTAAAACAAAGTCCTAGATGCTGGAATGAAAGGTTAAATGAATTTTTAGTAAAATGTGGATTACAAAGATCGAAAAATGATTTTTGCTTATATTTTAATAAAAATATTTGGATATTGATTTTCGTTGATGATATTTTGATAATGGGAAAGAAAGAGGAAACTGACAGAATAATGAAATTATTACAGAAAGAATTTGATACTAAAAATTTAGGAGAGATAAAGAATTTTCTTGGAATGGAGATACAAAGGAAAAATGGAATATTAAGAATAACACAAACGAAACAAATAGAGAAAATGTTAACAAAATTTAATATGACTGAATGCAAGGAAAAAGATACACCGATGGAGAAAGGTTTAAACATTAACATAACTGAAAAAATTATAGAAGTTCCATATAGAGAACTAATAGGAAGTTTAATGTTTGTGAGTACAGTCTCAAGACCAGATATAAGCTATGCTGTATCTTATCTTAGCCAATTTTTGGATAAACCAAATGAAGAATGTTGGAAACATGGTAAACGCATATTACGTTATCTAAATGCTACCAAAAATTATGGTCTCCAATATAAAAAGAGTGATGAAATAAATTTAAAAATCTATTCCGACGCTGATTGGGCGAATAATAAAAGAGATAGAAAGAGTATAAGCGGATGCATAGTTAAATACAATGATAATGTTGTAGCATGGTTCTCTAGAAAACAAAACTGTGTTGCATTGTCAACTGCAGAGGCGGAATACATAGCAGCATCATTAGCATCATGCGAAGCAATAAATATAAATGGATTATTAAAAGATTTTGGAATAAGTCTTACGCCTACGCTGTATGTCGATAACAAAGGAGCTATTTTTATTTCAAAGGATTATGAGAACAGTAAACGATCTAAACATATCGATATAAGATATCACCATATAAAAGATTTAATATGTACAAAGAAGATGATAATATCTTACATACAAACTGAGAACAATTTGGCCGATATGTTAACAAAATCATTAGCGACTGCAAGACATAAGCCCCCTTATTACAAAACATGGTTTAAAGTAAAGCCAGGTTTTACTGTCATTTGGTCACTTTCTAACGTCATATAATAAAAAGGGACGAGGCTATTTTAAAACCTGGTTTTCCTTTAAACCATGTTTTGTAATAAGGTGCAAGATGTTTAGAGAAGAATGCAAAGTATTGCTATAATACACACAGATGTGCGAGTATTTATCTAGGAGGAGTGAATGTTGTATTTGATTTTATTTAACGATTTATATGTTACAATGATTTTCACATAAAAATCGAGGAGGAGTGTCGGAATACAACCTCGATAGTACCTATGTCCCAGTCTATGGGATTACTTATTTTTAATAGAAGAAAAAGAAGTAATGTGTGTCAAGTCTGTCAAGTGAGAAAATATGGTATAATTGTAAATTTAATTATTAATATAAAATATGTCGGATAAACTGTAAGTAGATTTATTCCAGTACGTACAACCTACCCCAACATATATAAATGTTTTAAAACAATGTTTTAAAACAATGTTTTAAACTTTTTATACCTATCTTAATATATCAGTAATTTATAATTTACTATTTCTTTTTATACTAATTATAAATAAATATCAAAATGTTGACTGTGCGTAACGGACATCCATAAGGCTTATCTTTATCTGTCAAGCTGTCAGTACAACAAGTAAATTCATTCAAAACAAAGGTGGTTAACTTTTATTTTACAAAGTTTTACGTTTAAAGTAAGAACCTAAATAACATGAGCATAATTAAAAGATGTTTTGCATCACCTCAACAGAAACAACTGTTGGTGCAACTTGTGGAAGCAGATCCACAGTTAAGAAGTGGTAAATTTTCATCTTCTTTTAGTAAGAAGGACGCCGAAAGAAGGTGGTCTGACATAGGAGTGGCATTAAATGCAATAAATGGCACAAAAAAAACATGGGAGGGGTGGCGCAAAGTAAGTAAAATACGTATCAACTTTTATTATGTATATTATTAAGTTCTTATTCCAAAAATATGTTCATTGCATTCAGATTGCATTATTACATTCTTACTAATTTACTGAAATCCATTCTAGACGTGGCAGGATCGAAAATCTAACACCAAAAAGAAATTTGCGATTGCAAGGCGTCAGGCAAATATGACAGGAGGAGGGCCACCACCAAAGCCTCCTTCAGATGAGGACCTTCTAATATTAAGTACGATGCCTTCGACATCATTAGTTGGCCATACGGACAGCCATGAATCCGCTGTCCAATTCATTGGTAAGCTAGAATCAATTTATTCTCCAAGCTGTCTTCTGCGGTTCACCCGTGTACCTGTGATTAAATGTAGCATATGTCCTTCACCATACCATAGGATACCTGCATGCCAAATTTAATTATGATCAGTTGAGTATTTAAGGTGTCAAAGCATAACAAACAAACTCACATTCGGATTTATAATATTGGTAAGGATTAAAGAAGCACCATATTTTTTTAAATTATCCTGTTGTATGAGCATTCATCATCAGTCTGGTTTGTCATACAAAGTTACTATTATAATTGGTTATTAGTATGGCTGTCATAGGTAGGAAGCTTTAGCTGCAAAGAGATTGATTAATAAAAACAACTAACTGTTTCAGATATCAATATACCCAGTCAAGATATTAATCATACTGCTGTAACTGAAGAAGAACCTATAATACCCCAACCTATTGAAGTTGTGACTGTAGCAAGGGAAGAACATACACAAGACACAGAAGTTATGACACCTGAGGGAGAAGTGCAGACAAATGCACCACCAACTGAAGGTACTTTAGATTTATAACCATATTTATTCATTCATATATATGTATATAACTGATGGTATGATGTAATTTTTTTTATCTATGGCCATCTGTATTTCATGCTTTTAGGAGAGTTTTTGTATATTTTAATATGATATAAATGATATCTTTTTATTACAGGTATTACACAAAGCATGTCACGACCAATGACAAGGCTGCAAAGGCTGAATAGATCGATACAAGCTGCAGAAAATTTAAATGAAGCGCTGCAGGAAAAAAATAGATTTAAAAAAATATTTTATGAGCAATATATAAAACTGATGCAACAACAGTGCGATGCACTTACAAAAATTGCAGATGCGATAAATGTGCGAAATTCGCAATACATTTAGTTTGTTTTATTTGTTGACTGTTTCACAAATGGCGCAGGCCTTGCTGTTATTAATATTTTGTGATAATAATAATAGTTCTAATTTGAGTCTGTAACAGATTTATTAATAATTTGTGATATTATAATGTCTTAATGTTCTATGTTGATAGAATTTAAGTAATTAATCCTCGTGAAAAAAGTTTGTTGAATTTGATTTTTACTTCCCTTTGAATTATTTGTGAAAAAAGGTATTATATATTTTTATTGTTGATTGTTATATCTATACTTAAGAGAGAAACTTTATTATGTTAATGCTCTGTTCAGCATTTTTCATGACATAGCCTTATCTTTTATTGTGTTCATTACAAGCTTTTTATTTCACCTATTATTAATATAAATTATTTTAATATTTACATTAAAAAGTTTACTATTGTGCCTACAAAATGATTGTGATATATTTATAAGAAAAACTAAAAAGGCTATGCCTTGTGGTATAATAGTGTAACACATAATATTTCTAACTTTTTAACATGTAACCAAATGTTCTGACTGATTTTGAATAGTACAATTATAATAGATATAGCATTTTCTTAATTTAAATAATAGGTATATAGTGAACAAAGAAAAAAATAATAGTAAAGTAATTGATAAGTATTTAATTATACATTAAAATAACTATTTATTAATTGTGTTTGTTTTTGTCGCCCGAGTACCAAATATGTGTTGGGTCTCCTACCCTCTTCATGGACTGGTGTGGTGAGCTCGTTGATGATGCCAAATTGATCTTCATCAGACACGGGTTCAACTGCCTCATCATAATTATTGGCAACACATAAATTGTGTAGCACACAACAGGCATTTATTATTTTTGATGCTTTATTTGGTTTATAATGAAGCACTCTGTCCTTCAATAAACACCTAAATCGCCCTTTTAAAACACCATTGCATCGTTCGATGGTTGCACGTGCTTTTTTTAGTGCTTCACTATAGCGGAATGCAGCTGATCCCTCCTCTGCTTGAAGTATAGGTGTTAAACACCAAGGTCTCAAGGGATAACCGCTATCCCCTGAAATAAAAAATAGATAATAGATTCAATCACACATATAAATGTTCATAATTTAATGTAGTCATTGCTGCACTTAACCTAAGGATCTCATAATAAATTATTTAGCTAGTTGTAATGATTATACAAAATATAAAACTATAGTTGGTTTTTAGATAACAACCGGTGAGAAAGCTATAAACATAGGTACTATTTATTAAAAAAACTTTTTACCATTTTTGACACTGGTTTTGATATCATAAGTTGACAGGGAACAAAATGAAAGATTGTCCATTGTGTTTACATTCACAAAGAGTATTGGTGTATAGTCATTAATAAATGTTGAGATCAAGATGTAAAAAAATAGTTCATTTACCTATGAGATGGTAGTTGTTGTAGCCGGCAGCATGCAAGTTTTCTAATAAAGGTAGCACTCTGGAGTTGTTCCAGATGTAACAGTCATGAGTGCTTCCAGGAAACAATGCATTCACATTTAAAATTCTCAATTTTGAATCGCATATCTAAAAAGTATAGGAAATAAGTTATAAAGTATAATTGCCTCATTATTCTATGCTTAACTTCGTATTATAACATATTAATGTAGGTACATACCAATTGTGTGTTAATTGAATGATAATTTTTCCTGTTTACATAGCTTCTCTCATCAGAGGGTGGTCCAGGGGGTACAATTGATACATGGGTGCAGTCAATACACCCTATGACTCCTGGGAAGTTGTATGCTCTATAGAAGCTATAAATACATAAAATGGGAATACCTCATAAGTATATTAAAACCAAATTTAAGTACATGCATGAAATTAAAGTATGTAAATAGAAAGTTTACTTACTCTCGAGCTATAGAATTTAATTCCTGTAACGTGTTGGGAAATTTTACCCATTCATGAAATATATTTGGGTGGTTCAGGGCATCTACCACCTCACTAATGCAGCGAGAGGATGATGGTTGTGATAAATTAATAATATTTAAATTCCCAACTGGAGTTTGGTAACTTCCCGTGCCAAAAAAGTGCAGCGCACATAACACCTGTAACAGTATAAATACATGTAGGTAAATAAGGCAATATAATCATACATAAGTAATAGATTATAAAGATCATAAAGAGAGGGGAGAATCTCCAGAACCACAGCACCTATTTGAAAAATTCTTTCAACATTTGAAAGGGACATTATTCCAGATGAACAATGCTATACCTATTGTTCAACCCAGGTGAAGTTGGGACGAGCCACTAGTAGATAATATGGTAGGTAAGGTACTTACCGATGTTTTTAAATCCAGTTGAGTTTTGCGCTGAATTACTGGTTCAATTAGAGTTATGAGTGTTTGGGCTAGGTCTTTGCTTAACCTAAAATGTTTTTTAAATTTCGCATCGCTTAGCTCAAATGGATCCTCAGCATTTGTGCGTTGTCGACGTGGTGGCCCTGTCGTGACAATCGCAGTTTCTTGAAGTAGATTTTCCATAAACTGGACCATGAATTCGTCACTCATTTTAGTGGTTACTTTAATCACAGACTTTAATTAGATACTATTAGTTAGGTACTTTTCAAAGAGAATTTATTCCGATGACAACGAACAAGTAGTTTAGGGTAGTAGTTTTTTCATCCATACAATGCAAGTGACAATAAACTTTGCAATAAACAACTGTTTGACGTTTGATAGACTGATAGTTCGCATTCGAAATACGTTTCGAACGGTCCCGACCAGTCGAAGCAGTTCGTGCGCTAGCCCTCGAAAAATGACACAAAATGGCGGCTTCGAAATTGTCAGAATAGCCTAACTTGATTTTCACTCGAATAAAGTACGAGTTCGAACTTTATTTCGAACGAGTGATGAATTCGAGTGAATGAGAATTGGCTCCCTGGTCGAGTGGTCCTCGACACGGCCCTCATTACTGCAGCCTGAGGGCACAGTGCAAATATAAACAGTACGGAAATGGGCAATAAACAGTTATTTTTGCTAAAAAGTTTTGATATGTCTACACTACGCGAACCGAGCACGAGCCGAGAACACGCGGAGTACGAATTCGCGTAACGTAGACAGGTTCTAGAGGTTTATCCACTAGAGATGTGCTATGCTACGTTGCTATGGATGCGTTTGATATCCATCAATCATATTCTTTGGTGCGCATAGCTTAGCACTGGTGGAAACGGATTCAACTAAGATATGTTTTTTATATGGAAGGATGCGTGCTATGGATGGTCGCGAGTGGTGTAGCTATGTGCAGAGCAGAGTACCTACAGTAGGCCCGCGTTTGTCGCTAAAAGTAGACATGCCATCGTGGAAGCAAAAAGTTATACATCGCATAGCTCGAGCTGCGCATCTTTCTTGCCCAGCTACTTTGCGGCGGCGCATCTTCATAGCACATCTTACTCGCACCGCTACATAGCGTAGTATCAGTGGCAACGGTCACATAGTTTGACAGCTTAGCTAATGCATCCTCGCAGCATAGCTCCATAGCACATCTCTGGTGGAAAAGCAGCCTTAAACGAGCGTTTGGCTCGCGATCGACTGCACTCCACCATCGCGCTCGTGTTGTAGGCTCGTGGTTCGTTCACACTTGACATCGCGAGTGACGAACGAAGAGTGGCTTGGCTCGTGCTCGGTTCGCGTAGCGGAGACGCACCTTAATGATTTGAATGTCATTCTAGTAAGGTATAATGTAATTAATTATTAGTTACTAGTACTAGGTACTATATTTTGTATGTGCCTAGTTATATATTTACAATTTTATAGTGAAAACGAGCCCGACGAGCACCTTGCGAACATTTCTATAACCAAAATCTTACTAAAATCACGACTTTTGGTTAAGTACATCATCACTAATATACACGTTGTCGAAGACAAGTCAATCTAAAGTAAAAAAAAACCTTTGTAAAATAATATAACTCTTATTTTTTCAAGGTTATTACTAATTGGTTTACTGTTCTTTAACTATCTCCACAAGGGTCGGTTAGAAGATAGGGTATAATCCAAGTAGTCACTCGGTGTCTCATTAATTTTCAGAAATTCAATATTTAACCTTCGTTATAGCGAAATAAAATTCACTTTACCTTTACATTCAAAATAATGATTTTAATATTTAAAAAAATATATGTATAAGTACGTGACTTCAGGCCCTTTTTCTAGATTAAATAAATAAATAAATATCCTGGGACATTCCTCACACACGGTCATCTGATCCCTAACTAAGCAGTGCTTGTACTATGGAAACCAAATAACTGATATAATACATATTATACTACTTTTTGTTTGTAAATACATACTTAATATACATAATTACATCCAGACTCAGGACATACAGACATGTTCATGCACACAAATGCATGTCCTGTGCGGGAATCGAACCCACGAACTGCGGCGAAATTGGTGGAATCTTTACCAGTCTTAACCAACTGCGCCAACTGGCCCATCGTATAGATTGATATTGAATTAGGTATTAATTTAAAAAACTAAGGCATTGACTAGGTACTGGAAAGCGCCAAACCCAGCTTTTCAGCAGTAGACTGACCTAGTTATTGAAGCATGCGGTCTCTGATCTCTATTATATACGTTGGACTGGCTTCATCTAATGGTGCGTCCATGCTACGCGAAGCGAGCACGAGCCGAGCCTCGAACGAACAGGATTCGTTCGTTGCTCGTAATTTCAAGCGTGAACGTACTTAACGAGCGTTCAACGACCAACAACGAGCGCGATTCGAATCCCTTTGTTCGTGAAAAACTGACAATCGATTGTAATTTTTTTGACAAACAGGGATTCGCATCGCGCTCGTGTTGTAAGCTCATTGTATACACGGCTACAGATCAAGCTATACATTTCTAGTATAAACTGACCTCCCATTGTACGGAAATCCTATACAATGCGAGATCAGCTTATACTGGAAATTTATATATATATATGTATAGCTTGATCTGTAGCCGTGTGTACGTCCATACTTCACATCGCGAGCAATGAATGAATTCTATTCGTGGCTCGGATCGTGCTCGTTCGCGTAGCGTGGACGCAACATTAAGCCAGTACCATAACATGGTAATATCTGACAAATATTGTCAAAACATCGAGAGAGATTTCAGAGAGGTAGAGCATAGCGTTTATTCGCTCAAAGAGTAGCTCGACTGGGGAAGTACCTCCACCTTACAGAATACCGCAGCCAAATAACTTTATGTTGTGTAAAGTTGTGTTCCTGCGCGTGAGTTAGGCCGCCAGAGCTCATAGGGGAGGGGGGGGAAGGTCGGTAACGCGTGAGCGATGCTTCTTGTGTTGCAAGCGTCCATATGGCTACGGTAACCGCTTACCAGGTGGGCCGTATGCTTGTTTACCGACCAAGTTGAATAAAAAAAAAAAAAACTTCACAGAAAAGGAATCAAATCAATCTCGTGAGCGTGAGCATCCTAAGTAAAGAGGGTAACAATTACATGTCCAATGTTGTTTAGCATTACACCAATTAGCTTCCAACCAGCGATTTACCCCTGACTCAGAGAAGTACTTTTCAAAATTCAAAATCATTTTTTCAAATAGACCTTCGCAGGCACTTATGAAAAGTCTGACTCTAATACTCTAATACCGGTTCGGAAGGTTGCATTTGCTGAGAAGAGCCAGCAATAAACTCGGCAATTACTCTTTTCAAAACAAGCTTAGATTCATTACATAATATTTACATTCTAATCGCACTGAAAACAATTTCGTGCCCCGGCGCGGCGGCGAAATTACAAAGAAGACTGAATAAATATTTTATAAGTAAATAAATAGCAAACTTAAGCAGACCAGCCCCCACAAGCAGCACCTGTTCACAAGTATGACGCGTGTGGCAGCCATCGCCCTCCTCGCCATATTGGAGGGAAGTGAGCGACCCGTCACACGACGCCGCCGCAAGCAAAGGCCTTAAAGTGAGCATGACTTACTTAATTCTGCCTTAGAAATAAATACTATTATACATATAAATATAAATAAATACTAGTAAAAACCGTGTATTCTATTTCTATGTCATGACATAAACTACATATGCCAAGTTTAACATAGAGCCACACAAACTTTCTTAATATTAGTTAGGTAAGTGGTTACAGGTGACTTACAAGTTACAATTATTGAATGAAAATTATTCAAGTTATGTCATTATTGCCTACTGTAAAATGTACAATTGTTAGTTTTGTACATTATTATCGACAAGCCTGGCTTTGTTATAGCTTAATAATTGATGAGCGAGAACCTCATTGGTACACGTGTTCGTGTACTGATAATACAGTCTATTTTAATTACATATACACAGTAATTATTTGTTCGTAGTTAGTTTAATCAATATAAATGCTGTGTTTGGTATTTTGATGGCGTGGTCAGATTATAGTACTTAATCTTCTCCTTGGCTGAGGTCCTTCTGTAAGACTACCAAGTGTTTTGTCTTTGTCGCTGATTTATACCACTTTTCAGGTCTTTCAATATATTGTTTTCTTTGTCTGTTGAATTTGAATTTACCATGACTGTGTTTTAGACTTTGTATTATACAAGGAAGCTAAATTGCAATAAGGTTAAGCAAACATATTTAAGCTAGGTTTATTTTTTAATTTCTTGGCTCAGAACCCTAAACATGTTGTTATCACCTTAATTTGAAAGAGTGATTTTGTATTTGACTTAAGAAGAGTACTTTAAAACTAACAGTAGTTAAAACGGCACAGACAGCTCAGGTTTAAGTACCTAAATTAAGCCACAAACAGGTTGCCTGAAGTAATTTCTCTGAAATAGGTATTCTATGTTATGGTGCGTCCATGCTACGCGAATCGAGCATGAGCCGAGCCACGAAGGACGCACGGAGGAAGTACAACGAGCCTACAACGAACACAATGCAAATCCTTTTGTTCGTGACAAAACTGACAATCGCGCTCGTTCGAGGTACGCAAGCCCGTCCACGCTACGCGAATCGTGCTCGCAGCGTGCTCGTGCGTGGCTCGGCTCGTGCGCGTTTCGCCAAGAATGGATGCACCATTATATTTATTACCCGTGACGTGTACAGATAGCCTAACGCCACGATGTCTGTGGATATTGTTACTAGTGATGGGAAATGCAGATTTTGGTACTCGAGTGTAATTTATATTGTTATTTATTTATTTTAGTTATATTTATTTATTATGTCTTTTATATATTTTGTCGTGAATAAATAGTATTATTATTATTATTATAAAATTGTCTCGATCGTATTTTTTGCTATTTTTATATAATAAAATTGTAAAAATGATGCGCTCTGAAAGTATGATCTCAATTACAGTAAAGATAAACTTGAAATGTATTACTATTGTTGACTACATTAAAACTAGATTATAAACAACATTATATTGTGTATGACGCTTTGAAATAAAAGTGTAGGTATAATGGTTGCCCGACATAAAAAGAATATATTTTAAATTGTAACCCAATATCAGTGTGTGTTCATAGCAAATCGGTATTATTAGCTTTAAATTCAGTCTGAGGATATCCAAGGATTCTAAAACAAAACTAGTATTTAACACAAAAAAAATATCAACTATGTATTGGCCCAACAATTTTAGCAGTGGATAAATATCAGTAGTTTTTTTTCCAAATTATATATTTTTTGTGAGTCTAAAGCTTAAAATATAATGGTGCGTCCATGCTACGCGAAGAACAGGATTCGTTCGTTGTTCGCATAGCGTGGATGGACTTGCGAACCTCGAACGAGCATTCGTCTCGCGCTCGACTGCGCTCCGCCCGATTGTAAGTTCTTTCACGAACATAGGGATTCGCATCGCGCTCGTTGTAGGCTCGTTGTAACATCCACACTTGAAATCGCGAGCAACTAACGAATTCCGTTCGTTCTTGGCTCGGCTTGTGCTCGATTCGCGAAGCATGGACGCACCATTACATAGTCTTACTTTCGGTAAGTACCCACACTTACCGAAAGTAAGACACTCCGGCCGATTTTATTATATTATTTTGCAAAGTAACTTTTGAATACATATTGCGGCATTGTGAAACCGTATTATTTTGTAATAATGAGGCTATAGTCTACGAGATTTGTTTATTTTGTAATTTATATTGACACACAATATTAACTACATAATCGTAAATCGTAAATATTAGCCTATAATGTCCCACTGCTGAGCAAAGGCCTCCTTTTACAGATAAGGGGAATGGGTGAATAATACTCGAGTTAGATACTTTTTGCGTGTCGTGTCCCATCACTAATCGTTACCCGAGCAAACAGTCCCTAGGATATTTAATTTATATGCAAATCTCGTATAGCTTATGTGAATAAAGTGGCCAAACTATTTTGGTACTTGCAAATCTGTAGGCACGATTCTGGTAACGTTTTACATGTTATACTTGCTTTTATGTTCGCAAAGGTAAATTGATTACAGGCACTTCCACAGGTATTGGAAAATCGTGTTGGTATTGACGCACTTACGTTACTGCCAGTGAATTCAACCTTTGCAATAAAGAGCTATTGAGGTTTTAGTTCTTGTATTGATTTAACAAAATTCTACCCTATTCAAAGTTCAGTATCAAAATTGTAAAAAAGGAATCCCCTTATGGTGCGACTCCGTCCGTCTGTCTCTACAATGGTATATTTCAGCAGACATGTTGCTATTTATTTTGTATTTTTAAATATTGATTACACCACCTTTTGATACTTATATTTCATACTTATATTTATTTGATATTAAAATATTCAACAAGAGCTTTTAATAATTACAAAACATATTTTATTCACTGTATTTCACATTTAATTTATATATAGTTTAACCCGCCATCACGCCACCTCACTGTACTTGACAGCTTTTATTTGATTAGTTATTATGAATAGTTTTGATAAATAAATAAATAATCAATAAATCACAGACTTTGCCATTCACTTTGAAGTTTAGTAAATACTACGAACTAGTGGACCCACAGATAAAAGAAATAAAGGACCCATAGAGGTCGAAATAAGACCGTTTTTTAAGTTTGAATAAATTCTCTTTTCGCATTTGTATAATAATGTTTGACATTTTTCTCAGTTTGATATGTATGTGTGACAAACGTAGGGTAGTGTGCGTAACGTTTTTTTTTATTAATTTAATTTAAATAATGCATTATTATATAAATATATTAGCTTTCTGCATTTTTTCTACATATAAACATATCTATAACTACGCCAAATTTCACACTCCTCCGTATACGTAATAGGCTAAAAAAGGGTCGAAAGTTTTTACTTCACGTATTAATATATTAAACAGACCGCTAGATAATGTTGATCTTCATAGTGCCTTCTTTAGCCACTGGCTGAATAAATGACTTTGACTTTAACCTCGCTGAAGTCAAATTATAAATAAAATATAACATGTACATAAAAAAAAAAGTATTTTTTTATTCTTGTAGCTAACTCACTAGCAGTAACGAGATCATCAAAACGTTTAAGAAATATATTAAAAGGCTGGTTTCCTTTCAAGCGACAGGTATTAAATTCCACGTTCGCCGGCTCGTTACGTACGTGACACGCGTCGCATGTGGCCAATTTTCTAGCTCCACCATTCTTACGTAAAAAGTGAACGGTGAAAACATTTTCTTGGGTCTAACGCGATTACATTAGCGTGAGGGCCCAGAATTTTTTGTTAATCTATTGTGCTATTTTTTTGGGAATTCCATTAAAAGTAAATGGATTATATAAAAAGCTATTATTGATATATGTATGTTTGTATGTAAATGTTTTTTTGTGTGTATACCACTTATGTGGCAAACAAGCATAAGGCCCGCCTGATGGTAAGCGGTTACCATAGCCTATGGACGCCAGCAACACCAGGGGTATCACGTGCGCGTTGCCGATCCTGCAGAAATCTCTTCACACCCCTTTTGAAGAACCCCATGCTGTACTCCATTGGGAAAACCTCCTCTCTATTGGGATTATCTCGGCTCTACCAATCCTCATGAAATTTGGCAAGCAGGTGGACTATAACCTGGAATGATATACATTCTATCCCGGGAAAACCGCGGGGCTAAAACTACCTTGCCTTACTTTTCAGGTATGAGCTCAAGTCTCTGTAAATTGTACGAAACCAATTTAGCAGGACAAATTCTAGTTACTGTGTTATATTTTTCAACATGTTTAAAAGAACCTACCGCTGCTGTCTTTAAAATTCAAAATTAAAATTCAAAAATCATTTATTCAAATAGACGCAGGCACTTATGAAAAGTCTGACTCTAATACTCTAATACCGGTTCGGAAGGTTGCATTTGCTGAGAAGAGCCGGCAATAAACTCAGCAATTACTCTTTTCAAAACAAGCTTAGATTAATTACATAATATTTACATTCTAATCGCACTGAAAACAATTGCGTGCCCCGGCGCGGCGGCAAAATTACAAAGAAGACTGAATAAATATTTAATAAGTAAATAAATAGCAAACTTAAGCAGACCAGCCCCCACAAGCAGCACCTGTTCACAAGTATGACGCGTGTGGCAGCCATCGCCCTCCTCGCCATATTGGAGGGAAGTGAGCGACCCTTTACAAAAAAAATCACAAATATTCGATTCTAGGAGCTAATATTGAATGTGCTACATTCTGTATTGCTACGGTTCGTAGCTAGCACTACGATGCTACGAGGCTACGGTTACCAAAAGTGGAAAACGCGAAGGCTAATCTTGTTTCAATTCATCGACAATTACATTATATTATGGTTCCGAAACAAACAATAAAAAACCGGCCAAGTGCGAGTCAGACTCGCGCATCGAGGGTTCCGTACAAACCTGTATATAAGTGTTCACGACACTTGTTTTAAGTTTGCCATGTTAATGTTTTTATAGATTTATTATGTAAGACTAGTTGATAAGGATAATTTATAACTCTGTAATACTTATTATTTTATGAATAAATGACTTGATTCGGTGGTATCTTGATAGATAGGAAAAAATAGATAAAGAAAGTAGGTACCCAAGGCAGTTTTACCATAGACAAGGTAGGCAATAGCGCTATCTCACTCTAGAGCTGTGATTGGTCGATAGCGCATTTTCTAGTCGCTATGTACGTCGTGTAGACACGACTAACTTTTGAGCATATAAATGACGCGATTATTTTGGTAAAATTACCTTGGAAATCCTGCAGAAAGAAATAGAAAACTAGAAACCGAACAAGATACAAGAAAGAAAGTCAGCCTTGTTATTCCTGCTTTACCTGAAAACCATTTTGCATCAAGAAAGAAACCTCCCCCCTATCTGTGGTGGGCGGGAACAAAACGAATTACAGTCCACGAACGAAGAATAGAATCCTGTCCACCACAATTATTGGTCCATTCGGAGCCGGATCAGTCCAGATTTGAAGATTCAAGATGGTCAAGACTAGGAGCACGGATGCCGCCGCGACCAGCGACGGCGCCGCCGCCGCGCCGACTGCAATTACGCCGCCTGACCAGAGAGCGCCCGGCACCGCCGCCGCGCCGCTCTCCGCCGCGCCGCGCCCTGCCGCACCGCGTTCTATCGCGCCGCACTCCGCCGCGCCGGCCGGCACCGCGCCGCGCACTGCCGCGCCGGTTACTACGAGGTCGTCTGGCGCCGCCGCCACGACGCGGACCGCCGCGCCGTCCGGTATCACGTCGCCCGCCGCCGCGCCGCCCGTTTCCGGTCCGTCCGGTGCCGGCGCCGCGCCGCACGTCGCCGCACCGCCTTCCACGATGTCGCAGACTGCCGCGCCGCGCCCGGCGTCACCTGCAATGTACGCGCACCCACTCCTCACAGCTGCCCGTGAACTCATCGCCGCCAGGGATGCCGCAGTGACGTCGGAAGGGGAGTC
Source organism: Achlya flavicornis (assembly GCA_947623365.1). Classification (NCBI taxonomy): domain Eukaryota; kingdom Metazoa; phylum Arthropoda; class Insecta; order Lepidoptera; family Drepanidae; genus Achlya; species Achlya flavicornis. Next base: position 3,920,518 of record OX392487.1, read on the forward strand.
CAGCACGACCGCCGCGACGGGCACCACCGAACCAACGGGTACTACGGCTACGACGTCGGCGGAAAGCAGAGACACAGCTCCTAGAACACAAAATTCAAGCAATACTCTAGTCGGGAAACAGACGCCGCCGCTCTCTACTGCATCTAGCAAGAATCGACGCAGACAACTTCTCAAGGCAAAAGAGGAGTTGTTGAAAAAAGAAACGGAGCTTGCGGCGCTGCGGATTTCCATGATCGAAGAAGATGATTCCGAAGAAGAAGAACTTCAGTCAGTGCTATCTGATAGAACAAACAGGGTCAGGTCCTGGGTTGAACAAAATCCGGATCCACCTGTCAGTATGCCGCATGAAGAAACGCGACCGGGGCGGGGTGAAATACAGGGGCCTGCGATGACGACGTGGAACACGCACATCAACGAAAATAAGGCGCCGACCCGCACTCAAGAGCAAGAAACAGTACGAGGTGACATACAGGCGACTGCACTTCGGGAGCCGACTCGTACACCAAAGAAGGAATCATCACATGAATACAGCGGTTTGGCTCAAGCCATAGCAGAAGCGGCAAGAGCTTTACAGCCATCTGTGTTGGTGCAACGCAAGACACCGGAACTACCTGTCTTCAATGGAAGTTCAAGTGACTGGCTGCCCTTCCAGGCAGCATTTGAACAGACAGCTAGCACCACCACAGAACAAGAAAATTTGGCAAGACTACGACGCAGTCTCAAGGGTCCTGCCAAGGACGCAGTGCAGTGTCTATTCATCGGTGCCACTACAACAGAAGAAGTGATGAAATTATTGACAGCAAGATTCGGCCGCCCCGACGCACTCGTCATGGCTGAGATGGAGAAACTGAAAATGCTGCCAAAATTAAGTGAAGCACCCAAGGACATCTGCCTCTTCGCATCACAGGTGACGAACATCACGGCAACTGTGAAAGCGCTGAACAAGACGCACTACCTCTACAACCCGGGGGTTGTAAACGCCGTGGTGGAAAAGCTGCCTGCGACACTGCGCTTCAGATACTACGACTTCGTGACTGAACAACCGGAGGATGAACCTGACTTGATCAAGATCACCAAGTTCCTTGAACGCACAGCTGAGCGATGCGGTGCGTTCGCTCCGGCCGAACGTGTGAACGAGAGGTCATCGAACCCGAACACAACTTCACGAAGATCGGCGCGCACGTACCATGCAGATGAACAACAGGCAGCCACCAATGAAAATTATCCCTGCCCGCTTTGCAGGAAAGCGGGCCACTATGCAGCAACGTGTACCAGCTTCAAGGAGGCCTCGATCAGCGACAGATGGGACATGGCGTGCAAAAACAAGTTGTGTTTTCGATGCCTACGAACACGCCGCTTCAAACATATCTGCAAAGTGAAGAAATGTGGCATCAACGACTGCAACTACCCACATCATCAACTGCTGCACAACCCAACGGCGCCGTCATCTAAGAAGGAGCCCGAAACAGCTACGGTCACCTCAACAAGGGACAAGCGGAGCAGATCTACATTGCTGAAGATCCTGAAGGTGCAGGTCTCCGGTCCGGCAGGAGTGCATGACACGTATGCACTGCTGGATGACGGATCTACCTGCACTCTGATTGATGAAGCAACCGCTGAGAAGATCGGAGCTACGGGACCAGAAGCACCAATCTTCATCGAAGGCGTCGCTGGAGCGAAAATTGAAGCAAAGCAGTCAAAGATGATCAACTTCTGCATTAGTGGGCAAGCGGGCTACAGTCAACATGACATCTCCGCAAGAACCATGAAGCAGTTGAAGCTAGCACCACAGTCTGTCGACCGGGCAGTCGTCCACGACTGTCCACACCTCCATGACTTAGAAGATGACATTTTCTACGAAGAAGGTACACCAACGATCCTAATAGGACAGGACAACTGGCACCTGCTGCTGACAGAAGAGGTTCGTCGTGGTACCAGAAGCCAACCAGTCGCCTCACGCACCAGCTTGGGATGGGTCCTGCACGGAACGCAGCACCACTTCCCGTCGAGATGGCAGGCACACCGCACTCATCACCTCACCACTGGCCCTGAAGAAGAGATGGAGCAGCTCATGCGGGAACACTTCTCGCTTGACGCATTGGGAGTTGCACCAAAGAAGCCAGTCACCGATGATGAACAGCGCGCCCTACAACAGCTGGAAGCGAACACCAAGCGGTTACCGGCGGGAGGCTTCGAAACGTGCCTCCTATGGAAGTCTGACGAACCCAAGATCCCACCTAGCTACAACGCCGCACTCAATCGACTGGAAGGCATCGAAAGGAAGCTGGACCGGGATCCCGAACTGAAGAAAAGATGCCAACGACAATTGGAGGTACTCCTAGAAAACAACTTCGCTGAGAAAGCACCGGTGAAGAAGGAGCGCCATTGGTATCTACCACACTTTGCTGTCATCAATCCGGCAAAGCCTGAGAAACTGCGCATCGTGCACGACGCCGCTGCCAAGTCAAGAGGAACATCGCTGAACGACATGCTGCTATCCGGCCCCGATCTGCTGCAATCGCTGCCCGGGGTGCTGATGCGGTTTCGGCAACGACCTATCGCCGTCACCGCCGACATCAAAGACATGTTCCTGCGCATCGATATTCACGAGCAAGACCGAGACATGCAGCGGTTCCTGTGGCGCGGTGACCGGCGGGAGGGCCCGCCGGACGAGTACCGAATGAAGTCTGTCATATTCGGAGCGACCTCGTCACCCTGCACAGCGATATATGTCAAGAATCGCAATGCTGACGACATGCAAGAACAATATCCGGAGGCTGCAGCAGCTGTCATCAGAAACCATTACATGGACGATTTCCTTGGCAGCTTTGACAACGAAGAAGAAGCACTCAAGATATCGAACCAAGTGGCGTTCATACACAGTCGAGCCAGCTTCTTCCTGCAGCGATGGGCATCAAATTCGAGACACGTGGTCGACAGCCTCTCACCGGGACAGTCAGAAGACAAAGTGGCGCTGGATCCTGAGAAGATATTGGGCATGGTGTGGCATCCGGACTCCGACACGCTGTCCTTCAACGTCAACAAACACAAGATCCCCGCCGACATTCTGATGGGAGCGAAGACACCGACCAAGAGACAAGCTCTGAGGACGGTCATGTCCTTATTTGACCCCCTCGGACTCGCTACTCCTGTCACCGTGCAAGCGAAACGCATCATACAAGAAACCTGGCGCAGCGGTATCAATTGGGACGATCCTATCGCTCCGACAGAAGATGACATATGGAAACGTTGGATTGCGCACGTCCAACGACTGCCGGAGCTAGCTGTGCCGCGCTGTCATCCTCGTCTCAACACGGCCAAGACCGCCGAGCTACACACCTTCGTGGACGCCAGCTCGACCTCATACGCTGGCGCAGTGTACTGGCGAGTTGAAGATGAAGAAGGACACGTCGACATCAGCCTGGTCATCGCGAAGGCAAGAGTGGCACCAGTCAACAAGGTGACATCGATACCGCGCCTGGAGCTGCACGCCGCTGTGCTGGGCACCCGCCTAGCTCGCACCGCCATCGAAGAGCACGACCTGAAACCAACACGGCGCGTCTTCTGGTCAGACTCCAGAACCGTACTTGCGTGGCTGAGGACCGGCCCGCGAGCGTACAAGCCGTTCGTCGCTCACCGAGTTGCAGAGATCTCCGAAGAAACCAAGACTACAGAGTGGCGTTGGGTACCGACCAAACTCAATGTCGCAGACGACGCCACCAGAGACACACCAGAAGACTTCACATCTGATCACCGGTGGTTTCAGGGACCGGAGTTCCTATACCTACCCGAAGAGGATTGGCCCTGCGAAAATAAAGAGGTCGTCGATATAGAAGTTACTGGTGAAGAACGAGTACACGTCGTGCAAGACAACGCAGCGCGCCTGACAGAGGCGCTACCGGACGTACAGCGTTTCTCGTCGTACATACGCGTTGTACGCACCACCGCACGTGTGCTACAGTTCATCGAACTCATCCGACCAAGACAACGGTGTGCAGCAACATACAAGCGCACACAGAAGAACGCAGACAGCGATCCTGCCTGGCGTGCTGAAGCACACCGGGCACCGACGGACACACGACGCGCAAACGCAAGAACGACGGGCCACGATTGTATCCGATCGAGGCACGACACCTTCAGCGCGCCGAACAGCTGTGGATTCGTGCACAACAACAACAGCTGTTTCAAGAAGAGGTCAACATACTGCGTCGAGGGGGGTCATTGCCCTCTGCCAGCCGTTTGAGACTACTCGCCCTAAGACTGGACACCGAGGGAGTTATCCGGCTGAAGTCAAGGATCGCAGCGACCGAAGACATCACTGAGGAACAACGAGAGCCGGCTGTGATCGACGGAAACCACCGCTGGACCCGACTGTACATCAGATGGGTACACTCGCGACTTCACCACGGCGGTTTCAACATCACAGCAAACGAAGTAAGACAACGCTTCTGGGTGCTACGTCTACGCAACGCGGTCTGCGCCGAACTCCAGGGATGTCAGACATGTCGTGTGAGGAAGGCCACGCCGGCACAACCCTCAACCGGCAATCATCCTCCGAGTCGCCTGGCACATCATCAGAGGCCATTCACTTATACTGGCCTAGATTACTTCGGCCCGATCACCGTGACCGTCGGCAGAGGAAGACAGAAGAGGTATGGCGTGATCTTCACGTGTCTGACCACACGCGCCGTACACCTCGAGATCGCCCACAGCCTGACAACAGACTCCGCCATCATGGCGCTGCGCCGGTTCATCGGACGTCGAGGCTGCCCCACCGAACTCTGGAGTGACCAGGGCACCAACCTTCGTGGTGCCGACATCGAGATGAAGAGGACAGTCCAAGAAGCATTAGAACAAGAAGCATCGGTACGCACCATCCGCTGGCGCTTCATCCCACCGTCGGCACCATTCATGGGCGGTGCCTGGGAGAGGCTCGTCCGCAGTGTGAAGACGGCCTTAGACGTCACACTTCGAGAACGTGCCCCAGCTGACGAAGTCCTACACACACTCCTGGTCGAGGCGGAGAACACCATCAACAGCCGGCCTCTGACGCACGTGTCAACGTCCCCTGACGACCCGGAGGCGCTAACACCGAACCATTTTCTGCTCGGCGGGCCGTCACATGTGCCCTTGCCAGGGGCATTCACCGAAAAGGACGTGGCCAGCCGCAGGACTTGGCGAGTCAGCCAGGCCCTCGCAGACTCCTTCTGGTCCCGCTGGGTGCGGGAGTACCTGCCTGAACTTCAACACCGGCGGGAGCCCTGTGCAAAGAACGGCGTGATCCAGCTGGGCGACCTGGTGCTGATCGCAGATGGCACCTTACCGCGCAATCAGTGGCCGCGCGGTGAGGTCATTGCCACCTTTCCCGGACCTGATGGGGAGATACGCGCCGTCGACGTCCGCACCAACAAAGGAGTGCTGCGCCGACCTACGAAGAAACTAGCAATATTGAAGACTGATGTCCCGTCGTGAACTCCAAAGTTTCCAGCCTGACGAGCCAGGACTGCGGCGGGAGAATATGTTCACGACACTTGTTTTAAGTTTGCCATGTTAATGTTTTTATAGATTTATTATGTAAGACTAGTTGATAAGGATAATTTATAACTCTGTAATACTTATTATTTTATGAATAAATGACTTGATTCGGTGGTATCTTGATAGATAGGAAAAAATAGATAAAGAAAGTAGGTACCCAAGGCAGTTTTACCATAGACAAGGTAGGCAATAGCGCTATCTCACTCTAGAGCTGTGATTGGTCGATAGCGCATTTTCTAGTCGCTATGTACGTCGTGTAGACACGACTAACTTTTGAGCATATAAATGACGCGATTATTTTGGTAAAATTACCTTGGAAATCCTGCAGAAAGAAATAGAAAACTAGAAACCGAACAAGATACAAGAAAGAAAGTCAGCCTTGTTATTCCTGCTTTACCTGAAAACCATTTTGCATCAAGAAAGAAACCTCCCCCCTATCTGTGGTGGGCGGGAACAAAACGAATTACAGTCCACGAACGAAGAATAGAATCCTGTCCACCACAATAAGTAAATGGTAGTATAGGTATAGACCTGAGTATTTGATATGAATTTCAATTTATGACGTATTAAAAAAAAACTACTTACTAGATCTCGTTCAAACCAATTTTCGTTGGAAGTTTGCATCGTAATGCACATGCTTTTACTGTGTGATTTTCACTTCTTAGTCGTTAAGTTATCTGTAAGAAATTAGTTTTAATGGAGACCTATAATTGGCAGTAGTTTTATGTTTGTAGTTTAAGATACTTAAGTAATTTATAAAGCTGTTGGTCTCAATAAAACAAAAAAAAAGTAATGTACATTATATATTTTTTATAGATCTATCATTCTCTTATTTTAGAAGTTACAGGGGGGGGACACACATTTTACCACTTTGGAAGTGTCTCTCGTGCAAACTATTCAGTTTAGAAAAAAAAAAATTAGAAACCTCAATATCATTTTTGAAGACCTATCCATAGACAACCCCACACTTATGGGTATTATTAAAAAGAAATTGAGTTTCAGTTCTAAGTATGGGGAACCCCCAAAATATATCGTTTTTTTCTATTTTTGTGCGAAAATCTTAACGCAGTTCACAGAATACATCTACTTACCAAGTTTCAACATTATAGTTCTTATAGATTCGGAAAAAAGTGGCTGTGACATAAGGACGGACAGACAGACAGACAGACAGACAGACAGACAGACAGACAGACAGACAGACAGACAGACAGACAGACAGACAGACAGACAGACAGACAGACAGACAGACAGACGGACAGACAAGACGAATCTATAAGGGTTCCGTTTTTTGCCATTTGGCTACGGAACCCTAAAAAAGGAAACTTTATGGTGCCACTCCGTCCGTCTGTCTGTCCGACTGTCACAACACTATATTTCAGCAACCACTAATGCTATTGATTTTAAATTTGGATAGTTTTAAATATTGCTGACCCAAATATATCGCAAATGAACCCAACCTACACATAGCTATTGTACGTATATGTTATCAGAGGTCTGAACGGATACCCTTGTAGACATAATTCAGACAAGACAATAAGATTAGCTGGGTGATAAGGGTGTGACATGCCGCGTCGTACACATGGGTCGGGGGTACAATCTTGTTTTTTGTTATGCATGACTTAAGTACTCCTCATACATGTTTATTTTTTGTTGCTGTGCTAGTTTTGTTAAGAGGAAAGGATGGCTGCAAGACAATTGAAAAATAGGTTTGAGTATAACATACAAATTTCATCTATAATATTCTATTCTGTCATTACCTTCGTAATCTCCCATCCCTTGTACCACACAAAGACGTTGGACATTTTATTAAGGTGCGAAGTGGGAGGCTGGGCGGGGTAACGAATAATTTGGGACGATAATGAAAACTTTAATCATGACAACACACTTGCTAAGTTTGAATTGCTTTAGGCAAACCCAAGGGCGTAGCTACCACCGTAATTATCAGCCGTATCAATGGTCGAATGGATGATTTAAAGGCCTCACTTGCTTGGCAAGGTACATGCCGATGCGTACCTGTGCTGTTATAATGAGCGAAGACCTTAATAGTACTCATTAGTTTCTCCTTTACAATATTTCAAAACTTTTTGTCCCACTAGGTATATAATATCATCAACTAGTTTTTGCCCGTGATTTTACCCGGGTTCTCGAGGTTAAAAAATGATTTCCTGGGATAAAACGTATCCTATAGGCGTTATGGCCCGCGGGCCAATCGCGAGTGGGCCATAAAGGCAAAAGACCCAATATTTATGCCAGGTTATGATCTACCCGCATGCCAAATTTCATGACGATTGGTTGTCATCAAGAGGTAACAAACAAAAAAAAACATTTTCGCGTGACAAAACTCAATTTAAAATATATAAGATCAAGAAAAAAAAAAAAAGACTATATCTAGATATACCTACTGTAATAATATACATAATGTATATATCGGAAGGGATATGACATCATCATATCGGTGCTACAAAATGGAGGCGACACCTAGAGCTAGCTTCGTGTCGCTTCGGCAGAGTCTCGGTGGAGCGATTGAGGGGAGCAGGATCATTCATTCCATGATCGATACTCGGGATAATAGTACGAGTGTGCGGTATTGTATTCTGTATACGCCCAGTTAGTACAATTGAAAGACATTGAATGTGACTATAGTGTAAAGACGTTTGTAGTGTAAAGAAACTATCGTGAAAGACAATTTGACGGACGCGCCGCAGGTCGTGGGTTCGATTCCCACACAGGACATGCATTTGTGTGCATGAACATGTCTGTATGTCCTGAGTCTGGGTGTAATTATGTATATTAAGTATGTATTTACAAACAAAAAGTAGTATATGTATTATATCAGTTATCTGGTTTCCATAGTACAAGCTCTGCTTAGTATGGGTATATTTATTTATTTATTAATTATAACTAAATTATTATTATTTTCTATATTATAGATTGTAATTTGTACATATTTCTGGTAAATAAAAGTTATATTTTAGCTCCACTAAATTGTAACTGTAATTGTGTTATATCTTATTGGAATATCCCTTCATATTATCAAAGATGTCGGATACAGATCATTCTCGGTCTCCTGTACCGACATATATATAATATAATTATAACAATAAAATAATAAAGCAGAAGAGTATTTTGTTTTTATTAGTTTATAAACGGGCTAATCGAGCTACGAATACAGGCTATTCGGATTCGAAAAATTCTTTCAAATAGGAAGTAACTTTATTTCCGAGTAAAAGGTTATCCCGGGCTCGTGGGAAATCCGCGGAGGACCGCTAATTATATATATATTTAGTAGAATATTGGTAGCCTGTACTGTGCAACAATTCCAATAATAACAAACAGATTCCGTTCATCAAACAAACCCTAACCGTGGTCTTCCGCTCGAGTGGACTTGTGCTTTGTGCAATGCACAGCGCAGCTATTTGCACCGTCTATCAATATTCGAAGTGGCTTGCGAGAGCTGTGACTATGGATAATGCAGAGAAAAACAAGCTTATTAATTTATAGAATTTGGAATATAACTTGAATGTTATAAGGACAAACCAATAACCTAAGTATGTGTTTTTTTTAAAATATTTGTTTATCCCCGACTGCAATACCTTATAACATTCAAGTTATATTCCAAATTCTATAGATTAATAAGCTTGTTTTTCTCTTTTCAGTTAAGCTTTGTTTTACGCAGTCGGGTTTTTTGTTTCTTTTAATAATTTAATTTATTTCAGACTTTTTAGTTCTATACATAATTTTCTGTAAGTATTAGTAAGTAAATGAGCGGTAAGGTAAAGTAACGCCAACAACCACCGCAACTCTGTGAGGTACGTACGGTAACCGCTCATTCATAGTCCTATACCTACCTACTGTCCTTGCATTAAACATGTTTTTTGCAGTTTACGTCAAAATGGTAGCACAAAAGTATTACAATATGTACATATATTGAATGGGCTGTTCACAGGCTTTCATTTGATACCCATATTGTTATTTGTTAACGAAATTTTTGTTTTTAATACCCCCCCCTCTTTTCTTATCCGTACACGCCATATAAAAATAATATACCCTATGACACTCCCACAGTTCAGACGAATCTAACGACACCTCACATGCTTAAATCCATCAAGCCTTTTAGGCTGCAGAGCGTGCCAAAGAAATAGACACACATACATACACTCGAAAAACATAACCCTCCTTCCGGGTCAGTCGGGTAAAAAGTAATCGAAAGAATCGACAATTGTAAAACTGTACATTCGATTGTCGATTCATTCGTTCTAACGAATAAACAATCGAATAACAATAGACCTTTCGAATGAACATTGACGCACACAATGTAGGTTGCAATAGTATGCACAATTGACGGGTAAGCGCGGGGGCGGATAGATTCATTCATTCCGCGGGGGACAGCCAGCGCACGGCACAGACCATACGGCACACACATATGTTGATTCTTATTTATTTGGTAGTAAGCAAAAACATCGGCGTAAGGTTTCGTTTTTATCTGTCTTCTATAGGATATATTTTGGAGAGTGTGCTACAGTATTGTACAATCTAATTCCTCCATCCCCATTTCTCCACCGAAACACAAGACGCCGGGAGAATTTCCACCCATACGTTGTCGACATCCCGCGTACCCGGACTCAACGCTTCTTTTTACGCAACGCAAACTTTAGCATAAATGCGATGATAGAGTCTGCAAGTTAGAATCAGCCAACCTCGAAGTGGCCAATACCACTTCTTAAACTTTATTTTGTACAATAGGGGAAACTTTAGAGTAAATAAAAAACTCAGTATCTATCCACTTACCACACGAGTACAAGCATCGTAAATGAATGGCTCCATACCCTCAGTTATTAAGAAATTGTAAAAATAATCAAAAGCTAAACGGTAATAAAAATAAAATAAATATTAAATTACAGTTTAATAAAACTAAAAAAACACGTTTTAAAGGCGTAAAGGCCTAATTGCAAGCATTTTTTTTGTAATTTAATCTAATATTTGAATCAATTTAATCTGTTTTTAAAAAGGTTTTAAATTTTAGATTTGAAGATTTATTGCAGCAAAGTCAATGACCGTTTTTCTCATGATACCTCTAAACTCAAAATATCTGTCATATAAATAAAAAATCTGTTTTTTTTTCTCGATGGCGTCACACGGCTTGTATATTTTGCCAATTTCCAGTTAAATTATCAGTTCTAGTCACAATAAATCACTTTCACGTAGTCCTCAGTCAGTCCCCGTCCATAAAAGTCATGTTTCAGTACAATGGTGGTCATTGTACTAAAACTTTTCACTTGAAAAGTCACGATTCACACAATTAATTTCATTTCACTTCACTGGTGCACATGGATTGATCTTTATTGGATAACATACCACCGTTAATATGCAATAAAACTGAAAATACACGAATTTATGAAAATTAAAATGAAAACGCAACGTCACTCTGCAAGTACCCGCCAAACAGTAAAAAAAAACTGTTGATATAATTAAACCAATTTGAACCATGAGATCACGATTTGACAGGTATTTTGCAGCATAGAGGTATCATGAGAAAAACGGTCATTGACTTTGCTGCAATAGTGGTAATAATAAAATTTCATGTGGTAGAAAAAAAAAAAGAGTAATCTTCTGTCATCTACAAGTGACACTGGCAATTAAAGGCCGGGGCTAACACGTCGATAGTCGCCGAGCGAAATCGCTCGTGTGTCGGCTCCCTTATTATAACGGACGGCTATAAGCGTGATTAAGAGCTGGGGGCCTACCACAAGCTCTTAAAACAAGGTTAAAATAACCTTATTTGTGTTTTGTCTTGTTTTGACGCCGGATGTCAAAGAGGGACAAAAGACAAATAAGGTTATTTTAACCTTGTTTTAAGAGCTTGTGGTAGGCCCCCTGGAGTTAATTACCTAACTTAATTAATAGCGGGATTCGCAAATTAACTGTTAATTAAATTAAGATAATTATATTTTATGGGAAAGTATCTTATAACTGATGTGAATATGATTATTTCACGCAAAAACTACTGAACGTATTTAGATAAAATTTGGCACACAATAGAATACGTTGTGGATTAATACGGGTTAAACCGGGACGGAAGCTAATCTGTACAGTGTAATAATACAGTTAACCCACAGTCAGGGCTGGCTTTACCTATAGTGCAGGGTGTTCGGCACACACGGGCGCAGGGTCTTAGGGGAGACGCAGAGCTCTCTTTAGTAGTTTCTTTCAAGAAATTCTGTGATGATCAAATGTGTATCAATTTGATGTCCACTACGCCATGCAATCGATTTATCGATACGAAAATGGTGCCTATCAACGAACCTCGATGTCATACTAGTTGATCACTGACGTTAGCCAATATGAAAATGGCTGTTTGACAGTTCATCGTTGAGCTCTTTGCATAGTGATCTTCACTATGAGCTGTCAGTTGAGATACGCAATAGCCCTGCTGGTGAGAATATAACATGATATACATAATATAACTAAGTATTCCATTTTGATCGAGCGCCTACTAGAGGGTGTCAGGGTATTGTTTGCACCCGGGCGCTACATGGGCTAGAGCCGGCCCTGCCCGCGGTAATCCACCGACCTCTTGTAGTCCGACACTACAGACCTTATAAAATCAGAAAATCGGAATAAATTACCAATTATTTTTGCCAGATTGCCACTTTTAACAAAAATTAAATTGTTGTTCATACTATGTATTTTCAAAAAAGGAAATAAATAGCACATACAACATAAATTGATGAATATAATATACGAATATAGGTACATTATAGTATTGTTCAACCTTCAACGATATTTAAATAAACAAAATGGCTCATTCTTAGTCCACATTAACGCATTCATTTATTTAAAGGTGCGGCTTGTCAACGTTTGCCAGAATTTCGTAACTGTTTACAAACTTCTAATCGAATTTTAGTTAAAGGGAAACTTTGAAGTATACCAAATTATCTAGTTTGCCAACTTGAGAGATGGGTCGTTTGATTTTGATAAAGTTTTCACTCAAATCTTGTTTAAAGTTCCTGTGACAGTTTAAATTGGTCAACCTTGTTTTAGGTAGGCGTAATTGAGGTAATCTTTTAATTTCTTTTTGTGTACCTAACTCATTACAATAATAACGTTTATTGAGAAGGAAATCAGAATACAGTGCATGATATCGGAGAGGTAGAGCATAGCGTTTATTCGCTCAAAGAGCAGCTCGACTGTGGAAGTACATCCACCTTACAGAATCATCATCATCATCAGCCTATAATGTCCCAGTGCGCAATTGTGTAATGTGGAGATGTGTAGTGTGTAGGTTTGTAGTGGGTGTTCGTGTGAGACGGTTTCACACACACACTACTCACACACATACTCGACGGTTTCCGCGTTCCTGGGATAAATAGCCTATGAGGTCAAACAAAGAAACTCATATTAGCATTTATAATAATAAGATGGATGATTATGGTGTTCCGTTTGTCTTGATCTTGGCGCACAAATACACGACCCCGTACTACGTTCCAGTCTGCATCTACTACCAATACCATATCAGTCGGAGCCTTTTAACTAAAATATGCACTCCAGTCATCGATATATTATCTTCTGTCTAGATTAAGCGCGTTTTCACACGAGACGAGAACGACACAATTTTGTCGTGACGATAAACGACTGACGATAATTGGCAAACGGTCGTGTCGTCGTTCGTTTTCACACGAGGAACGATACCTCACCGTAACGACAGTTACGAATATTAATTTTAGCGACTAAACGTCCATCATGTGGCCAAATTTCAATCGCCGGCAACTGAACTTAGCTTTTTTTGAACTGACTTGATTTTTTTTCCATGTTAAAACCACTAAACAAACAGCATTCAAAACAAACAGCGAGCTGACGAGAAGTGTCGTTATCGTTATCGTGCAGTGCCGTGTGAAAGTCCTGACGTTTTTCAATACATTTCGAAGGTCCGCTAAATCGTCACAGTAAGAAAATCGTCACGATCTAGCCGAACCAATGACATAGCCGAATTATCGTTCCTGTGTCGTGCAGTGCTGTGTCGTTATCGTTGCGTGTGAAAACGGTACATAGAAATGTATGATAGGCTAAATCGTCACAGTTTTTTTACTGTGTGGTTACGGTGTCGTTATCGTTTCGTGTGAAAACGCACTAAGGGTTACGTACAAGACAACATCGTGAAAGTGGCCGCTTGGAAACTCAATAAAACAAAATTATGTGACTCATGAATGAATGTTCTACGTTCAAACGTGGACCTACTGAAACTGAAATAGTGATACCGTTGTCTTATTTCTTCGGCCGTTTTTACAGCTGTCACCCTTCTAGGGTGACTATTTCGATGCAGTCTTTGAGAGTATTTTTTTTAGGTCTTGATAATTATTTGTTTGATTTTTTTGTGTAAAGCCTGCTATCTTTGCCTATATCATGTCAGCGATAAGAACGACCTTGTGTAGCTATTTATTATGAGGAAAGTTCTGATGTTACACAATAATTGCAGGGAAACGTGATATTGTTTCCCATAATAAATGTAACATCTTGTAGGTTATCTGTACTCATAACAGTCGTGATCTTGAATATGGAAGTCATTACCATGCATGGTATAATGTATAATGCAATAAGGTCGAATCTCCAAAGTGATATATTTATTCCCCTAAAATATAGCTCCTAAGTTTATAAGCTGGCTTTTCGATATTAAACCTTAAATGGTCCCAAATTAAAGTTCATGGCTAGGTACATACAGAAATAGCTAGTGAGAAACCTACGAATGTTGGTAGTTGTTGCTGAAAAGATCCTTTCTATAGTTTATTTGATCATGATTTGTCACATTTGTAATTTCGATCGTGACTTTTTAATCGTTTTTTCGCTAGAACAAACGTTGTTCAGACCTTGGTCTACTAACATTTTATAACATCAATGAAAAAAAATACGTCATTGGTTTAAAAAAAAGACACAAAATAAAGTTTAAAATGTCGGAATTATCGTTACTCCTTACAACCTAAACTTCGCTCGAACTTCAAAGTAAGTAGTTGTGGCACGGCGGCATGCCAGTTTTGTAGAATGGAATTCCTCCGCTTCCTGACTTTTTGATTTTTTTCTGTTTTGTGGTTTTTTCAAAAACCAATGACCTTTTTTTTATTTGATGTTATAGAATGTTAGTAGACCATGGTTAAGACCAACGTTTTTTCTCGCGAAAAGACGATTAAAAAGTCACCGTGTATATATTTTCTTAATCAAGTCTAAGTAAGCCGGTACGTAAAAACACCTAACGATTAAGCAAAAATAAAACACAGAGCTTTCGTAGATCTTCTACATAAGTCACCATTGTTTTCCTTCGCCCTTCCGCCACCTTCATACCAACTTAGTAATACGCAACTGAATCACTCATATAACTCTTATGAGCTTAAGATAAGGGTGAGTTTTGAAAGTTAATTATTTTTTCAGGTGTGATGTGTATTTTGTTATGTTTGTACAAAAGCGAGAATGGTAAAGCTTAGGCCAACATTTATATTTCATTAGGGAGGAGACAGATCGTTCCGGATTTAGGCCTCCTTATTTATGACTATCTAGGTGTCTTTAGGAATTTTAATTACGTAATTTAAGTTACAATTTTACTTGACATTAATTTATTTGTTTTGGGGAAAGAAATGTAGTTTATTTCATGGAGCATGACAGCAGATCTCTATGTATAAAAATGAATCCCTATTTCCCATCACGCCATAACTTGAGAACGACTTTACCGATTTCATCAATCTTTTTTTTTTCAAGTTTTCTAATACTCTGGAGAAGGTTCTTACGGTTTTTTTTTTTCAAGTAAGGTGCTTATAAAATTAGAAAATTTAAGAAAACTTTACGGTAGGGTAGGTGCTAACCGTTTACCGTGGTTTCACGTCCAGAATACTTCAGAGTCTGAAGACAAAGGTCTTCAATCAGCGCGTGTTACCAGTTATGACATACGGAACAGAGACGTGGTCTTTTACTGCTGGCCGCATAAATAAGCTCAGAGTCACTCAGCGAGCTATGGAACGAGCTATGCTCGGAATTTCTCTACGTGACAGGGTCCGAAACGAGGACATTCGTAGAAGAATAAAAAATACCGATATAGCTCGTAAAGTTAGCAAGCTGAAGTTGCATTGCAGGCCACATCGCTTGAAGAACCGATGGGGACGGAAATTCTCGAGTGGCGACCACATACTGGAAAGCGCCGAGCGTGACGAACTCCCACCAGGTGGAACGACCACCTGCTCAGAGTCGCTGGGCGTCGCTGGATGCAAGCGGTCCAAAACCATTCCAGGTGGACTAATGGTCAGATTGTGTATCATTTTCTGGACGATAAAAATGATAAGAAGTAAAATGAGTCTTAAAGCAAACAAGCATACGGCCTGTCTGTTGGTAAGCGGTTACCGCAGCCTATGGACGCTTGCTGGGGTGTTACTCGCGCGATACCGACCCTGCAGAAATCTCTCACCACCCTTTTTATAGAACCCCATGCTGTACTCCATTGGGAAAACCACGGCGGGAAGCTCATTCCACAATCTGAGCGTCCGCGGAAGGAAGCTCCTTTGAGACCGCACAGTTCGAAACAATTCTCAAATCAAATCCTACTTTTGAGCACATAAATATGTGAACATACACTTTTAGACATTGGTACTGCGACATTAGTCACAATACTAACCAGATTCGGTTCAAATATCAATTTCAATTTCACAAATCCTATAATATCAGGCACTTTATAGAACTAGTTATGAGTTAGTTAATCCTCTCGTAACTTGGACGAAGTTGGCATTCGGAGATATTAGTTTGTATGGTTCTAAATAACATCTAGATTAAGTATCGTTAGAACTTATTAAGGTCACTTAATTTCATTCTCGAAACAGATATAGGAATCATTTTTTATTTTTAACGTCACAAGAAACTCACAGT
The DNA here is from genome assembly GCA_947623365.1 of Achlya flavicornis. Taxonomy (NCBI): domain Eukaryota; kingdom Metazoa; phylum Arthropoda; class Insecta; order Lepidoptera; family Drepanidae; genus Achlya; species Achlya flavicornis. The sequence continues at coordinate 3,936,949 of OX392487.1, forward strand.
ACCTTATTACCAATGAAAATGTGACTTGAAACAAACAATACTTGAAATTCCTTAAAAATCAATTTACAGACGATTAATTAAGTTCAGGTCTTATTGTTGGAATTAATACATATACAATTTTTATCTTTAATATTGCTATACCTATTGTTATTAAATGACACAAAATTTATTATTCTATCAAATCTTAACTATAAATATCAGGTCTTTCAGGAATCTTGGATAACTCCAAGATTCTCATAAATTACTGGAAGCAGAACGAATGGTCAAACGTAATGGAATATAAGAATCACCCTAACAAATTCTTTTCGAGAGGTAGTTAAAAGTAAGTAACACCCAAAGTAAGTGTTCAACAAATGTTATTTCCTTTGATGTACCTAAATGGAATTTCAACCTTATAACAACACCATAAGAATAATTTTACCTTAAATACGGCTCTTTACTTTTATCAGCGATATTTTCTTTTCAATAGTCTCAATGTAGGTAGGAATTAATGTGGACAGAAAGGCACTAAAATATTATTTGAGTTCAGTTAAGAAAACCTAAGAGATATGACTAAAGATTGTAAGTAAAATACTATATACTTAAGTACGAATATAAACGAATGATGCTAAAAAAGAAATCATTTATTTTATAATAGAGCAATAGAATTGATCGTGGATATTAAAACCACAGTTATGACTTTTATAGGCAATGCAGATATACACATTTGATACGCCATCTGTAATTTACCAAACACAAACACAGCGTATCAAATAAAAACATATACCGGACAAACAGAAACGCAAATAAAGGCAGCAAATAGGACAACAGGCAAAAACAAATATTCCATCACAAACAGAACTAACATTGACCGATATAATAGAAAACATTTCATCGATCGTGCGTTAATAATACTTGATAAATACAGCAACCAAAGTATCAGTCGTATATCATTTATTATTAAGATTAAGAAATTGCCGGGTGTTCACACGTTGGTAGACATATGATAGTTCCCATGGATAGCCTTCCCTCCCTATTGGACGATGTGACTTTGAAAATGATACACGTCAATGCAAAACTTGTAACGTGACAGTGAAATAGAAAATCGATCATTTTGTCTACAGGAGGTGCGATCGACACACGTGCGGGACTTGATCTTATAATTGATTTTAATACCAATGATTGGAAGAGGGGTGACAAATTTAAAGAATTACAAACAAATAATTTATTTGGAGTAAGATAAAATAAAAATAAATCAAGGCTAGTGGCAAATTTTTATAATTTTGGAGATGATTGAAATTAAAATAAAGATGTTTAGAAAAAAAGTGAAGTGAAAACTAAAATTAATGATTATTTCTCAGATGATGACGACGTTGAAATCTCAGGGCCTAGTGTCCGATTTGATGCCGAACATCAAATTGATGCAGGCAGCTGGGCATTTCTTATTCAATTATCACTCAGGTGAGCTGAAATCGAAAGAAAATGGGACAAGCTAAAACTGTAATGAAAGATTTTTAATACTAACCATAAATCATTCTTAATATTTGATTATGACCTTCAGTGTTGCAATAAAACTGTTAAACAGAGTTAAGAGAATTTTACAACCGAAAATGCTACAAACAACTCAAATCGATCAAATTATTTTGACGTGATTCATTTTGAAAATTTATCTACAAACATCTGCTTTGTTTTGTTTGGGATGTAATAATTTGGATTTTTATTCTATAGCAGCTTTTTTATGTCCATTTCTTTTACAGATAATTCAGGAATGTCAGGACTTCTCCGTAAGGTGTACGCCAGCTTGCATGCATTCATGATTGTCATCCACTTCCTGTGTTTGGCAGTGAACATGGCCAAGTACGCTGATGAAGTCAACGAGCTGACTGCTAACACCATCACCGTTCTGTTCTTCACTCACTCGATCATCAAGCTCGTGTTCTTTGCCCTTAACTCTAAGAGCTTTTACAGGTATGTGTTCTTTATTTAGATTGTTTTTTTTATAATAATTGGCATAAACTAACGCTATACCTATTTGTTAGTGTAGTTTCAATTTATCATAAACATTTTTGAAATTTGGAAATTGAAACTGAGTTTTCGTGTCACGTTATATCAAAGTAATACATTTAAATTGTTTGAATGGAAACGGATATTACATTTGAAAGCTCGAGATGCAAATTACAAATTTTATATTCAAAGATATTTTTTGTGCCAACAAAGAAATTTTATTTTAGTACAATTTTATTTAGTAAGGTGTACAAAAGGAAGGGAAGACTATTTTTCAAATATCTCGGCTCATTTTTATCACAAAACCGTAATAAAATATTGGATGGCTGTTAATTTAAAGCAATTTAAATGGAAAAATACTTTAAAAGTAATTATAACATACATATCAGTTTGATGTTTGTTACAACAAAGGCAATACTGTGTTCAATTCAAAAGTTTTAAGTAACAATGGTTACAAAACAGCAAAATTGCTCAGTGTGAAGTTTACAAGCATGTTTGCAACAATAGCGCCGCTACAGGAGTTTCAGCTGCATCCCGTAGTTAAATGAAATTGTGTACAGCGAGTAATTCACAAATTCGAGAGATTTCACAAAGAGAATGTAAGCTTCGAAACCGCGAGACAAAGTTGAAAATAAGTTATTTTCACACATTAACTTTAAAATAAATAGTCAAATACTTCTTATATATAAAATTCTCGTGTCACAATGTTAGTTACCTTACTCCTCCGAAACGGCTTTACTGATTTTTACCAAATTTTATATGCATATTCAGTAGGTCTGAGAATCGGCTACTATCTATTTTTCATACCCCTAAGTGATAAGGATAGGCACCACGCGAACGAAGTCGCGCCGGTCAGCTAGTAATTCTATAAAATTATAAAACTAACGCCCAATTTTTCATTATTTTTCACGCTAGATAAATCGCGGATGAGCAAATACAAATTATGTTCTAGTTTCAAATTAGTAAAAAATAAGTTCTGGGTAATATTCTACTACTGAATACCCTAATAGAGCAAGTCCCGGGCGCTTATATTATAAACTAATATAATAACAATAGGTACTCGTGCGCCGTGAATTGGGAAAATCGCATAACCTCTATAGCACAGCACTATCTCAACAGTTCTAAATGACAAGACAATACATATTACGTCATCTGTTGGTAAAACGTAGCCGCCCACCGCGCGCTTGAATATTATGGTATCGGCTCTATGAGGGGGGCGAGGTTTTCTTTGTTCAATGCTCTGTGGTATACATCTGTAGGCAAAATAATGTAAGACCATTAATCCAGACTGAATCAGCCATACATTACGTTTAATAAATAGGTGTAAAAATCTGGTTTCATAGACAGATTTCAAAGAAAGAATAATCTTATAAACCTTTAAAATAGAACAGTCCGCTATTTTAAATTAAGAATAAAACTAATTCAGTGAAGCTTAGAAGATATTCCAAAGATTTATTTTGTGGAATGAGAATGAATAATATTTGAATAATTATCGCATAATGTTTGAGTTTTGAATAAAATATGCTACGGGCATGACGATATTTTATCTTTTTTAGGAATTACATTAAGAGGCAATTTATATTCCGTGAATTTCGAGAAAGCCTTTTCTACAAGTTATTTTATTAACATCAAAGTATATTTTATTTGATAAAGTAATTCCTGAGCTACTTAATAAAAATATATTACTTTGTTTGTTTGAAACTGCTCTGCTCAGCAGAATTTTTATATGGCTCTGCCTGATTACGACTTAGGCAATAAATTATCATGGCCTTTTATCTGGGGACTCATTTTTTTTGCGAAGCATTTCGTGTAAAACAATCCATTTTTTGGTTACAAATGGATTGTTTTAGACGAATTTATTTCGATATCTTAAGAGAATGATAGCTTAGTTGCTGTGATGTCTAAAGCCGTAGCAAAAGTCATGGGTTCGAATATTACATTGAGCTTGCTTTCGGCGAAGGAACACATCGTGGAGAATTCATAGTATGGAGATGTCTACCGGACTACTTACCGGTGCATTTCAGCTGATGCACTTGAGAACCACTTCTTTTTAGCCATTACCTCGAGCATAAATCCATAAAAATAACGTATTACACAATTAATTTTTTTTTAAATTTGTAGATAGACACTACAGGAAAAGGCCATAAATTCTAGCCTTCAAGTTGTATAAAGTGCAATGGGATTCCTGTCATTGAAACGCGCTAATAACACTATGATTATAAGAACTGAGGCTTGACATCGGATGGCTTGACATTCTACAAGGTTTTACATCGAATGTCATTTTACTTCTAGGACATTTCTGTTACTGGAGACGGCTGCCAGCTCTTTGCGTGATCTTTCTTGTTTATACAATCTTCAGCTTTTTTGGTCTCTACTTTATAGTTCGTCTAAACCAATTTCATAATTGATGATGTCCGAGATGTCCTATACAAATTCTCTCACATAGCAATATTTAAACCGTAGATAAGTGCTATCCGATGTTGGTGAAATGGGCATGAAAATGCTTACTAAAATGCATAAATTTAGAAAAATATTGGTTAACTGGCTAAATGACAAATGTTTTTATAGTATTCAGGAATATTTTAATTATAAGTAAGTGTTATTATATGGTGATGAGTATGATATATATTAGTGTTGACATTTAATAATTTTTAATGGATAAATATGCTTTTTTTTATGATTAAATTTTTATTGACATTTTACCAAGATTAATTGTTAGACATTTGGTAAATATTATGATTGTCATGTCACTAGCTATGTACTATTTTTATTGTTAAACATAATGTCGTTGATTGTGATTAATTTTATGTAATAATTTGTGTTAATTTAATGTTTAAAATATTGTATGTGCTTGGAAGGGCAGAATTTGGAATGGACCTAAATAATTTAAGATCTTTTTGTAACCCAAATTTATACAAATAAATACTTACTTACTTACTTACTTACTTACGCATAGAAAGATTTTCTATAAAGAAACTAACAAAAAAAACTATATTTATCCAGAGTGCTTAAATGATAAGGCGATTGTGGAACAATCAATAATGTATTTGTCTTCTAGAACCCTAGCAGTATGGAACCAATCCAACAGCCACCCTCTATTCACGGAGTCCGATGCTCGTTATCATCAGCTCGCTCTCACCAAGATGAGGAGGTTGCTATACTTCATCTGCGCTATGACAATGTTGTCTGTAGTCAGTAAGTTGTTTTTATTAGAAAAAAACTATATGAGAGCACTCCTTTCGCAAAAAAATTATTTAATCATTTCTAGTCCTTTTAATCGTGAAACTTTAAATCTCCTGCTTTTCTGTCTTAACTTTGTTCTCGGGTATTAAAAGTTTAATAATTTTCAGGCTGGATCACATTAACATTCTTCGGAGAATCCGTGCGTATGATCACCAGCAAGGAAACAAATGAAACCCTCACAGAACCAGTTCCACGACTGCCTTTGAAGGCTTGGTACCCTTTCAACGCTATGAGTGGTACCATGTACATCGTTGCTTTTGTTATACAGGTATTTAGTTCTCTACCGTCATTTTTATAATTTTCATTTTTCTAATTTATTCTATTATAACATTTTCAGCATCCATAACTATTCTCATGAAATCACTTTTGCTACCCTCTTTTATTGCTCTGACTTAGAAAGATACAACTTACGTAGTTCTTATTCATTTGAAAAATTGATGTTCCAATAGTTTCATTCAAACCTTTCTATCATGCTACTAGGTATACTGGCTCCTATTCTCAATGGCCATCGCAAATCTGATGGACGTGATGTTCTGCTCCTGGCTTATCTTTGCATGCGAGCAGCTACAGCACTTGAAAGCGATTATGAAGCCGCTTATGGAACTCAGCGCTTCTTTGGACACCTACAGGCCCAATACTGCTGAACTGTTCAGAGCATCATCTACAGGTATTATTTATTTTGTATACAATAGTCAGTAACTCGTGTGTATAACCTCAGGTGTTTAGCAAGCGTCTTTAGTACGGTAGTAACGGTAGGTGCTTACCATCAGATCAGCTATTTAATTCCTGGCCATTTTTTATGTCACCTTAGTAGTATAAAAAAACTACTCCTTTATTTCACGATGAAATTTTACAAATGTGACAATATCAAAGGTATTGCAATTTTTTTAAGAATATTATTAGTAGATGCATTATAATATATCGATAAGGCCAATCTAAGAGTTAAGTAACATGAGGCAATCTTATTGAGGTGGTTCGACCGAGAGTTAGAGAGTTTAATGAAATTCTTATCATCAGAAAAATCAGAAAAAGTCCCCGAACCAGTTGACATCGATATCCGAGGAATATATTCCACACAGCAAGACTTCGGCATGACTTTGCGGGGAGCTGGTGGTAGACTGCAGAACTTTGGAGCACAGATGAATAATCCCAACGGTCTGACGCAAAAGCAGGAGATGCTGGCTAGATCTGCCATCAAGTACTGGGTGGAGCGTCATAAACATGTTGTGAGGTAAGTCATCATCATAAATATCATATAAATATTTATATAGCTCATATAAATATTTTCTGCTGGGGCACAAAGTTCCTCTTATGATAAAGGGGTTTGAAGTGGGGATAAGATTAAGCCAAGATGACCTCATCTTGGCTTAAAAATTTACTAAAATGTTGGTATACTTAGGTAGTAAGTTTGGCATATATTTAGTTATAATCTAATTTAACTAGCTAACTGTTACACTGCTGGAGAAAGCCATCCTATAGGAGTCTAATTTATCTCGCCATCTCCAGCGAGGTCTACTGCGGTGTTATCCACTCTATGATAACTTTCACCCAAATTTCGTTCGGCATGCGGCGTGTCACGTGTCCAGCCCAGTCCCACTTCAACTTAACCGCCTTGAAAGACACATCTGTGATTTCGGTTTTGGAGAGCATCATAGTATTTTTATGTGGTGTATGAGTTTGATTTCCTACATACTACGCTAAATGACACGCTAGCAAACCCCGAGTCCTCTGCTAATCCGTCAAGGATCATGTTTGAGCGCCGTAGGTAAGGAAAAGTAATTAATAATTAATTTCCGCTCACATTTATCCGCCTTCTCAAGGGATCTTATGGTTTTTCCGGAATAAAAAGTCCCAAAAAATATCCTGAAATAAAACATAGGATGTTTTATTTCAGGATATTTTTTCTTTGCTTGCTTAGTTTCATCTCAATCAACTCAAACATTACGCTTTGATTATATAGGATTAATATTTGTATTAGCGTATTAGGTATGTATGTACTGTTAGCTGGGAATACAATATACATAATGGACATAATTTCAGTACTTTTTAATTGAATTGGAATATTTACTTATAGCATATTGCTGTAGACCTGAATTGGATCGATGAAGCAACTATATAAATGTATACCCTAGTGTAGCCTTGCTTGAGTGTGGGAGACGCTGCATATGTTTGATATTGACTTATGTATCAATATTATAATCGAGTAGCCTTATTAATATAAAAAAACAGGCCAAGTGCGAGTCAGACTCACGCACCGAGGGTTCCGTACAAACCTGTAGGTATATAAGTAAATGGTAGTATAGACCTGAGTATTTGATATTAACCCTTAACTACCTACCCGGAGTCTCACGGACTCCGACGATATTATTTTTCTCAAAAACTAATCGTACGCGCAACTATTCACACAGCGCTTCCGTATACCTTCTCCCCACCACCCGAGGTAGTGCTCCTGCACTCGACATGGTCACACGTGCGCACATAAAGTTTTGGTGTTCAAAAAGCTTTTCTTCAGAGTCTGTAAGACTCCGGGTAGGTAGTAACGTAATTTTTTTAATCGAATAATTTTTATTATTTTCGTGAAAAAAGACATCGGGTGACGAAGTTATTAGGCGCTGGTTGGAGGAAGAAGTTTTAAATGAAGAAGATTTACCGATTAGAGACTGTAGCAATGTGGAAATCGACATAGAAGACGATTTCTTCTTGGAAGAAGATTTGGAATTAGTTTCAAAAATCGATGGTTAAGAAGAAATAAATTTTGCGGAACGAAACACCAGTTTTAAGTCCCAAAGTACACATCCATTTTTATTCATTAGATGATGACGTCCCTTTAGAAAAATGACATAAGCTTCGTAATTACAGTTGCAAAAAAGTGTAAAGTCTAAGACTTGCAATTTTGTCTAATTATTACCATTATGATTATGGTTAACACTAAGATTAATTATTTGATCATTCAATTGTTAGAAATTAATTGGTAGAAGTTCCTATTTCATGTGTTTTCTGAAATATAGTTCTTGTTTTACAAACATGTTGATATTTTTTGTTTGTTCTAAGTCAATGAAGAAATTTTAGTTTATTTCATGAATAGTGTTGGTTTTTTACTGTTTTTATAATTTAAATACAAATAAAAATACTACTAAAATACTCATTAATTTTTAATTTGTCTCCCTCAGTCATGGTTTTTTTTTTCAAGAGCATTTATAATAATAATAATAATGCCATTATATCGCCGGAGTCTCAGAGACTCCAAGTAGGTACTTGTGTGACTTAAATATACGGTAGGTAGCTAAGGGTTAATTTCAATTTATGACGTATTAAAAAAAAACTACTTACTAGATCTCGTTCAAACTAATTTTCGGTGGAAGTTTGCACCGTAATGTACATCATATATTTTTTATAGATTTATCATTCTCTTATTTTAGAAGTTACAGGGGGGGGGGCACATTTTACCACTTTGGAAGTGTCTCTCGCGCAAACTATTCAGTTTAGAAAAAAATTATATTAGAAACCTCAATATCATTTTTGAAGACCTATCCATAGACACCCCACACTTATGGGTTTGATGAAAAAAAAATTTTTGAGTTTCAGTTCTAAGTATGGGGAACCCCCAAAATTTATAGTTTTTTTTCTATTTGTTAGCATTAACATTATATTATTTGAATATTATTAAATTTCATACCATTGAATATTGATTAATTATAATTAATTGTCAGCATTATTTATTATGAAAGTGTAAAACGGTTTATTTTGATATTGGGTATTTGAATATCGAGGAATGGCAACACCAGAAAAGTATAATCGTAACAATGGCGGCCATTGGAGAAAGTGTTTTAATTCATTTTGTGGTAATTACCAAGTTTACCAACGGTGTAAATACAGATTTAGCTTGTTTAAGCCAACTTCTTTTCAGTAAATAAGGTATGGTTAGTAAATCAGAAGAGGGATGGAGAAATCAGCTCACCAGTATGTATTTTTTTTATTTTCTATTTTGTGTGTCTTGCTCGTGACGGATAATCAACTATGGCTAGTACGATGCCACTAACAAAGATTCTTTGATATATCTTAAGTAAACAGTTGTTTATGTAAATAAAAGGTTGATAATAGAATCATTCTACATTAAAGATTAAGTTTCTTGCCGGGAGTCTTCTCAGTTTAAGTGTATTACGAACCGGTGGTAAAATCAATTGTAACGTTCGTAAGTGCCTTATTAAGGCCTATATTGAATAAACAATTTTTGAATTTTGAAATTTAAGAAAATAAAGTTATAATCAACATTAAATGTAATAACGAAATGTAATATCGAAATGTAATATAGATTATTCAAGTAACAATGAAAAATAATTATTGAAATACCTAGAGATACCTATCTATTCCTATACCTATCACTAAAACCTTCTAAGTGAAACATGCTGCTATGAGCGGTGATCACTAAAAACTCCTAAGTGAAACATGCTGCTATATGCGGTGATCACTAACAACTTGTAAGTGAAACATGCTGCTATATGCGGTGATCACTAACAACTCGTAAGTGAAACATGCTGCTATATGCGGTGATCACTAACAACTCGTAAGTGACACATGCTGCTATATGCGGTGATCACTAACAACTCGTAAGTGAAACATGCTGCTATATGCGGTGATCACTAACAACTCGTAAGTGAAACATGCTGCTATATGCGGTGATCACTCAATCCTCCGAAGTGAAACATGTTGCTATATGCGGTGATCACTAAAAACTCCTAAGTGAAACATGCTGCTATATGCGGTGATCACTAAAAACTCCTAAGTGAAACATGCTGCTATATGCGGTGATCACTAACAACTCGTAAGTGAAACATGCTGCTATATGCGGTGATCACTCAAACCTCGTAAGTGAAACATGCTGCTATATGCGGTGATCACTAAAAACTCGTAAGTGAAACATGCTGCTATATGCGGTGATCACTAACAACTCGTAAGTGAAACATGCTGCTATATGCGGTGATCACTAACAACTCGTAAGTGAAACATGCTGCTATATGCGGTGATCACTAACAACTCGTAAGTGAAACATGCTGCTATATGCGGTGATCACTAAAAACTCGTAAGTGAAACATGCTGCTATATGCGGTGATCACTAACAACTCGTAAGTGAAACATGCTGCTATATGCGGTGATCACTAACAACTCGTAAGTGAAACATGCTGCTATATTCGGTGATCACTCAAACCTCCTGTGAAACATACTGCTGTATGCTCACCAAAAACTCAATATAGTCGAATCGACTCATGGCGAGTATGGCGACTATTGGCGACCTATAAAATAGTATAAAATGATAAAACATGGTGCAATCACATAATGCAAACATTTATTAGACATACAGTATACGAATGGCCGAAACGGAACAGGGACATTCCGTTAAACAGGACGGCCGTCTGTTAGCATTAACATTATATTATTTGAATATTATTAAATTTCATACCATTGAATATTGATTAATTATAATTAATTGTCAGCATTATTTATTATGAAAGTGTAAAACGGTTTATTTTGATATTGGGTATTTGAATATCGAGGAATGGCAACACCAGAAAAGTATAATCGTAACAATGGCGGCCATTGGAGAAAGTGTTTTAATTCATTTTGTGGTAATTACCAAGTTTACCAACGGTGTAAATACAGATTTAGCTTGTTTAAGCCAACTTCTTTTCAGTAAATAAGGTATGGTTAGTATATTTTTGTGTGAAAATCTTAATGCGGTTCACAGAATACATCTACTTACCAAGTTTCAACATTATAGTTCTTATAGTTTCGGAAATAAATGGCTGTGACATACGGACAGACAGACAGACAGACAGACAGACATGACGAATCTATAAGGGTTCCGTTTTTTGCCATTTGGCTACGGAACCCTAAAAAGCGTCTGATCGACGCTTTCAGAATACATCGGTCAGGTGGCAATTTTCTAAGCACACCACTAACTGGCAGCGACTTGAAACAGCTTTTTTTTTAACCGACTTCAAAAAAAATATGAGGAGGTTCTCAATTCGAAAAACAAATAATATAGGTACAACATGGGTACAACGTACCTAAGCAAACATTTTCATATTTACCCCCGTAAACAATTTATAATTATAATTAACTCCTTAATGTTTCGTAGAGCGTTTTCATTGGTTTTACAAAGGGCGTTGACTTTATATTATACTGTAGATGTTATATATCGGGGTCTTAATATTTTATTTTTATACTACGAAGCCGGTAAACAAGGCGAGGCATCATTCACGTGTTACCGATACCCTTCTCCCCTCCCCAATGGGCTCTGGCGACCTTACCCACGCGCAGGAACACATAAAGTTCTAAATCAAACATTTCTATTCTAAACCACCTTTCACATCAATTACATTCTACACAGTTAATTCTTGTACATCTTGTATGTAGGCACTCGTAGCTACGCGTCCTAAATCTACACTAAACTCCGACCCCTATGCAAACAGCCGCCTTAGCATTGAATATCCGTGTAGCCAAGGGTCATTTAACTTAGTAGGTAACTTGTGTTGCCTAAGTTCCAAGCAAGTTACCCTAACTTAACACACTTGTTATACAAGAACGATTTTACAGCCGATTAAATTGTCCGTATAGCTTATAGCGTGCCATCCTTCCTGGTGTTCATTAGTAAGGGACGTGAACCCCACATGGAATCATCTTTTCTATATCAGTTATATGCCTGTCTATGGCCACGTGGAGAGCCTTATGAAGCTCGGTGTTTAGCGGTTAGCAGATCAAAACCATTGAGGAAAAATCCAATCTAAACTTCACACGCCGAGAGATAGATGGCGTGGCGCCACATTATCCTGCATCGCGCTTGAGAAGTTTTCTCGAGAATCTGCATATATACAAGTATCCGACAAGCACAGTTGGACCGCAGTCCCCAGGAACGATGACCCAGCCTGGCGGAAGATCTTCCCTTTTAAATGGAGGTGTCATCCACCTTGCACCTCCATACAATAATGGCTAGTCACTGCATCTTTATGTTTAGTGTGTCCTTGATAAGTCAATCAGAGCGCATTATCGTTCTTGTGGAATTGGCGGAATAGATTTTAAACAAAATTAGCGTCGTTCCGCTTTTTTGGGTTAAATGTTTGATGAGTCAGACCATCTTTCAGGATTTAGACCGAAATGTTTTTTTTTATTACAGTCTAGAGGGAGAAATATTGGTAAGCTGCTCGAATGGAGACCTTGAACAGGGAGTCGTGGAGTTGACGTCCACCGGATAGAGAAATAACTAGGCTCGTGTGAACGCTAGGAGCGTCTGATCGACGCTTTCAGAATACATCGGTCAGGTGGCAATTTTCTAAGCACACCACTAACTGGCAGCGACTTGGAACAGCTTTTTTTTTAACCGACTTCAAAAAAAATATGAGGAGGTTCTCAATTCGGTTGTATTTTTTTTTTTTTTTAATGTTTGTTACCTCATATCTCCGTCATTTATCAACCGATTTGGAAAATTCACTTCCCATTGTCATTAGATCAGGATTTGATAACTTCTTAGTGTACTTTGAAGTCGGTTTAAGTATTTTGTAAAACAGTCCAATTATTAAACTCCTTTTCATGTTTTCTTTTCCCTATAAGACTTCTGAAATACTCACAATTGTACGTAGAAACAACAAACCATTTTTGCTTTTGATATTATGTAATAATTTAATCTATAAAATTTTCATATACACATGATAAGTAGTTTACTATCAGCTAGCTGTACCGCGCGATTTTAGCCGTGTCGTGATACTATAGTACCTATTTACCTTCCTCAATGAGCGGCTTATCTAAAATGGCAAGTGAATCGTTTATGTATCGGAATTCAATAGTTAAAGAACAATTGTCAAATACATGGCCATTCTGAAACATGAGAACGACACCAAGTGCTTGATATTGACACTCTTCATCGATTTACTAATTGCCATTTGCACTTGAGCTGGGCGTCGAAGCACTTAATCAATATGCTTCATAAATTCAATGTAGAGGTTAATAATGCTCCCACTGCTCAGTGTAGAAAGTATCATGTATCATCCCTCAAGATTAGATCAATTGAATTTGGAACTTAGCACTATGACGTCAAGTTTATTTTAGATCTATTCTGAAGACTTCACACGAGCCTAGTTATTTCTCTATCCGGTGGACGTCAACTCCACGACTCCCTGTTCAAGGTCTCCATTCGAGCAGCTTACCAATATTTCTCCCTCTAGACTGTAATAAAAAAAAACATTTCGGTCTAAATCCTGAAAGATGGTCTGACTCATCAAACATTTAACCCAAAAAAGCGGAATGACGCTAATTTTGTTTAAAATCTATTCCGCCAATTCCACAAGAACGATAATGCGCTCTGATTGACTTATCAAGGACACTAAACATAAAGATGCAGTGACTAGCCATTATTGTATGGAGGTGCAAGGTGGATAACACCTCCATTTAAAAGGGAAGATCTTCCGCCAGGCTGGGTCATCGTTCCTGGGGACTGCGGTCCAACTGTGCATTCCAAGGGAAAACATCTCACACCCCCCGCAAGGGGGGTGGGGAAACACTTTCAAGGCCGATCAGGCTTTCTGTGTGTGGTTGCCATCGCCGCGTGTGAATGCACGCGGGGCGTAGGGTGCTGCTGTGTACTCAGCATGTGGAGTGGTTGGCTGCTATGCAGCTATGTTCATCTTCCCGCCAGCGACTGTGTGGCTCAAGCTTGTAATAGCGAACTATGCAGGCGGCGGTACTGGTGTGAGGCACGTTGGATTAGGTAGGCGGGTCCGCTCGGATGAGCTCCCGCGAGTACGCCTTGCCGTCCGGTGGCCGACTATGTAGTGGCGCCAGGTCCTGGACGTGCGGGAGGGACGAGGCGTCGGCACGCCTGAACATGTTGGCGGCGAGGCGGGCGACAAAGTCGTCCAGGCTCTCTACTCTGAGGTCGCGTGCGATCACGTCGTTTCTGACGCACCAGTGTGCGGAGGCGACAGTACGCAGCGCGAGGTTCTGTTGGGCGTGGAGGCGTTTCTTCTGGGCCGGGGATACTAGGGCGTACCACGCCGGCGCTGCGTACGTGAGACGTGATCGCACGTAGCTTTTGTATACCCCTATCTTGGTCCGTAGGGGCAGGATGCGTGAGGAGAGCACTGGACGAAGCAGGGCGCGGGCGGAACGGACAGTGTTGATCACCGTGTCGACGTGTGGCTTCATGGAGAGGCGACGGTCCAGCGTGACCCCGAGATATTTCGCGGTCGGCGACCATTCAATTTCCTGTCCTAGCATCTTTAACTTAGGCGGCGGGATGAGACGGTTGGTGACGCATACTGCCTGTGTCTTGGCAACGTTCACCGACAACCGCCATGTGTTCAACCACGTGGGTAGGGCGTCTAAAGTTTTCTGCATCTTTGACGCGGCAAGTTTTGTGTTCATGGATGTTGTATAGAACGCCGCGTCATCGGCGTATAGAGCGAGTTGGGCGCCCCCGGCGACTGGAATGTCGTCGGTGAACCTTGCATAACACGCGGGGGAGAGGCAGCTCCCCTGCGGTACTCCGGCTTCGATTCGGTGCACGGCAGACGTGGCTTCCCGCACGGCGACGAAGAAGCTGCGGTTGCTGAGAAAAGATGCCAGGACTTTGGTAATACGGCGAGGGGCCGTCGACAGCGATAGCTTATAAATAAGACCGTTGTGCCAAACGCGGTCGAATGCCTTTTCCATGTCAAGGAATACTGCAACTGCGACTTCCTTCTTGTTTAGGGCGACAGTGAGGTGGTGCAGTACCCTTGACAGCTGGAGGGTGGTGGAGTGCTCAGCCCTGAACCCGAATTGTTCGGGTCTCGGCGTGATGTGTGGGACGAGGTGGTGCAGCAGGAGCTTTTCGAACACCTTCGACACCGTAGACAACAGTGTGATGGGCCGATAGCTCTCCGGCTTTAAGGAGTTCTTCCCGGGCTTCAGTAACATGATCACCCTGCCCGTTTTCCAAGGAGTGGGGAAATGACCAAGGCGCAGGATGGCATTGAAAAGGCGCGTCAGCGCCGCGAGAGCACGCGGCGGCAGTTGACGCAGCGCCAAATTCTGTATACCATCCGGCCCAGGGGCACTTCTCTTCCTTGTAGCGCGCAGGGTTCTCAGTACCTGCCCGGGTGAGAAGACCACCGGGTCTTCTTCGTGAGCTATCGGCGAAGCGAAGTACTCGCGAAGGTGTTGCTCGACTGCTGCAACGTGGTCTTCATCAACGACGGGGAAGGGCTGGAACTGACGTTCAAGGCATTCGGCGAATATGTTGGCACGGTCGGCCGCTCGGTATCTCGGGGTTCCATCGTGCGAAAGCAGGGGGCGGACGGGTTCGGGAGTACCTGTGAGGGACCGGCACAGTCTGTGTATACCGGTCATTCCCTCCTCGTCAACCTTTTGTATGTGCCGCTCCCAACTGGCGGTGGCGGCATCACTGAGCTCTCTCTTTATCTTCACCCCTAGGGCGAGGAGCTGGCTTCTTTGGGTGCGGCAGCGAGTTTGTTGCCACGTCGCACGGAGTCTGCGTTTCGCTCTAATCATCTTCATGATGTACTCTGGGACAGTGGGTAGGCGCACCTGCGCTGGGGCAGTCTTAGTGGCGCCTTCTGTGGCATTTATAATTAGGCTGGAGATTTCAGAGGTCATACGGTCAATGTCCTCGGATGAGTTGAGGGGCAATTGTAAGACCGGCGCCGCCTGAAGCCTTTCTCTGAACAGCGCCCAGTTCGTAGATCGGCGTGGTGTTGTTGCAGGAGCGTTCGGCAGGTCGGTGATCGAGATAAGCACTGGCAAGTGGTCTGATCCCATGTCGTCATACAGGACGGTTTGTGTGAGCTGGCAGCCCAGCTCATTGTGGATAACGATGTCGAGTACGTCGGGCCGGTGACTTTGCTCCGCTGGGTAATGAGTGGGGACTTCTGGTCCCTCCACCATGTACCCTTTGGACTCGGCATCGTTGAATAGAGCGTTCCCATTAGCACAGTTGCGGCTTGAGTTCCATCCCGTGTGTTTGCAATTCATGTCTCCTGCGATGATTGTCGGGACGGAGGAGTCCAGCAGCTTGTGGACATCACTTATGGATAGGCGCCCCGTCGGGGGGCGGTAGGCAGCATAAACTCTGATAGGGGCGGCATTGTCCAGGCAGAACTCGACTCCTAGGCTGTACATCGACTGTAAACACACGGGAGGTAGAGGCTGGTGGGGTATGGATCTTCGTATCAGGACTGCCAGTCCACGGTACGCTATGGATTGTGGTGACCGTTCATCCTTCCTGTAGACGACGTATCCGGGCATCTTCAGAGGGATTTTCGCCAGCAGCATCGTCTCCGACAACAACACCACGTCGGGACGGTACTCCGCGAGGAAGGCTCTTAATAGCGGTAGACGCTGTCTAATTGAGGCGGCGTTCCAATGTATGATTTTAAGTGGATGGAGTTCCGGACTGCATTAGTTTAGCAAGACCTCTTATTACTATCGGCGCTATGTCAGCGCCGGATTTTCGTGCGGCTAGCACCTCCAGCAGAATCTCAATCGCTGCGTCCAGCGTGGATTCCTCATTCCCCAGGGCCCTCTTTTTCCCCTTGGTGCTCGGACCAGGGGCAGGGGCGGGTGGGGGGGGTATGGCCGAAGAGAGCGGCTGTGCAGGTCGCTCCCCACGTGGGACGTTGGTAGCTTGAGGGGCAGGGGGGGGCTGCTCTTGAGTAGCTTGCGTTGGTTGAGGGCCCCCAGCGATCGCTGCGGGCGCTGTTTTCCTCTTCCTTTTCCCTCTCTTCCTCCTTCTTTTGGTGCCGCCTTCTTGGCGAGGGCGGTGGGCATTGGCCGGAGCCATTAGATTGTTGCCGGCAGTTTCGGTGATTTGGTTGGGGTCACTCCTTGGGGGCCCAGTGGAGCGGGCGACGGTGCCGGCTTTCTTGTTCCGTGCTTCCCTACGCATTACTGGGCACTTGATGCTGTTGGCCGGGTGGGGCCCCCGGCAGTTGATGCAGGTGGGCGGCTCCTCAGGCGCTCGGGGGCAGTCTCGGGCGGCGTGTTCCTCGCCGCATCTGACGCAGGCCAGTGGGCGGTGGCAGCAGTGCGATGAGTGCCTAAACTGCTGGCACCTATGGCACTGCGCCGGCCCTTGTTTGCCGCGCCAGGCATCGATCTTAACCCCAGACATGCAGAGCATCTCCGTGATGTCATAGATACCCGGGGTGATGTCTGGAGTGCGCTGTAACTGCGCGTGGAAAATACAGCCAGGCCGTCCCTGTCTCGCGCGGATGCTGCGTATATATTCAGGGACATAGCCTAGCTTCTTGAATTCGTCTTCAATGTCCTTTACCGGCGTATTGACAGGAAGGCCCCGGATGGCGATCTTCAAACTGCGTTCTGCCGGAAGAGAGTAGGCGAACCAAGAGACGTTGGACTCCTTCTCAAGGGCGGTAAGGTACTTCTGTACCACCCTGTATTCATTGATGTCCGTGGGAATAAAACGTACACCTTTGCCAAAAGG
The DNA here is from genome assembly GCA_947623365.1 of Achlya flavicornis. Classification (NCBI taxonomy): domain Eukaryota; kingdom Metazoa; phylum Arthropoda; class Insecta; order Lepidoptera; family Drepanidae; genus Achlya; species Achlya flavicornis. The sequence goes on from OX392487.1 coordinate 3,954,668, forward strand.
TCTGGCGTTCGGGATCCGCCCCAGTTGCTCTTTCAGAGCTCTGAAGTGGGTGGGCCAGTCTGGGAGCGACTCCACCACCAATGGGGGGAATTTAGGTTGCGGCGGCAGCTTCTTCTGCGGTGGGCGGGCAGTGTTATTAGTCCCAGCGACCGACGTAGAAGGCTGCGAGTCTGGTATAGGTTGATGCAGCGATTGAGATGCAGTTATGGATGTACTAGGCATTTGGTTGGAGGCGGGCGGTGAACGCCCGCGGCGCGCGGCGTCAACAAATGAAGTGGCGGGCGCCGGAGGGGCCGGGCGCACGGGGCGCGGGGCGGGTGCCGGAGTCGGTAATGGCGGCTCGGGAGCGACGGTGCTGCCTCTGGCGGTCAAGTTGGGAAACGATGATCTCAAAGATGGCGGCGCTAGGGCGACGGTGCTGCCTCTGGTGGCCGATTGTGGAAGCGATATTCGTCCCGCTCGCACACGTGGGTCGCTCACTCGCGGGGGGAGCGGGTCGGGGGACGCGGGAGACGCAACATGACGTGTTGCGCGAGTATCTTGCTCCATGGGTCTGGCACGGCGCTGCTTGCGGGCCGGCGATGCTTTGACGCATGGGCGTTTGGAGTCGTCTTCTTCAGCTTGCGATTCGCTGCTTCGCGGGCGCCGCCGAGAGAAAACGATTGGAGGTAATTCGGATGGGGTGGCGGCAATTTGGTCAAGAAAACCTACTTCGACAGCAGAAAATTCTAAGTGATGCCCTTGACTATTTCGGTCGCGTCTGTCACAGTCAGCCTCCATGGACCGCAACAATCCCTCAGGGTATTGGTTGGTTGCGCGAATACGTTTAATCAATAAACGTTTCGCTTCAGCCTCACATTGCGGAGAGATTCTTGCGGCCGACGGCGCGGCCGACGATGTGGCAGACGCGGTCGATACATTTGATTCGCCTACGATGCTCTGGTTGGCAGAGACAGAACCTTCGGGGCCTGGAATGCCCTTGGAAGCGGGACGACGTAGGCACGGGGACGGCAACGAAGTGACCGATCCCTGGCTTTCGTCAGCACTGGAGTCTTCCTCTTCATCTTCACCAGACGACGACGACGATGGAGGAGCGACAGATGCCTGACTTGGGGCTGCCATCGTTGTGCTGCCGTTAGGGCGATAGTCACACTGTTCGCCCTCTAACCCAGAGATCCCTGCATATAGCGGACCGGGTTACAGGGCGATTACGGAGCAACATTCGTCCAGACGCCAAGGGGGTAGGTATTCCCCTCCTCAATTGAGGGCACCGGTGCCGGGACCGTCTTCAAAAAGACAGGGCGGACCGGTTGGATAGCTAGCCTGCGATTAGAAACAATTGCAGGCCGGTTATGTTTGGCACGAACACAAAACGAGACACGAACACAGCAGGAAAAACCCCAACACGAAAAACAACACGACGGACAGAACACAATGTAACACTGAGACACTGGATAGTTTCTATCAACGAGCGCGGAACGGTTAGGAAGCACTGTGAGCACGTGTGATCTGCTCGACGGCTGCGGCGGTCCAACTGTGCTTGTCGGATACTTGTATATATGCAGATTCTCGAGAAAACTTCTCAAGCGCGATGCAGGATAATGTGGCGCCACGCCATCTATCTCTCGGCGTGTGAAGTTTAGATTGGATTTTTCCTCTATGGTTTTGATCTGCTAACCGCTAAACACCGAGCTTCATAAAGCTCTCCACGCGGCCATAGACAGGCATATAACTGATATAGAAAAGATGATTCCATGTGGGGTTCACGTCCCTTACTAATGAACACCAGGAAGGATGGCACGCTATAAGCTATACGGACAATTTAATCGGCTGTAAAATCGTTCTTGTATAACAAGTGTGTTAAGTTAGGGTAACTTGCTTGGAACTTAGGCAACACAAGTTACCTACTAAGTTAAATGACCCTTGGCTACACGGATATTCAATGCTAAGGCGGCTGTTTGCATAGGGGTCGGAGTTTAGTGTAGACGAGTGCCTACATACAAGATGTACAAGAATTAACTGTGTAGAATGTAATTGATGTGAAAGGTGGTTTAGAATAGAAATGTTTGATTTAGAACTTTATGTGTTCCTGCGCGTGAGTAAGGTCGCCAGAGCCCATTGGGGAGGGGAGAAGGGTATCGGTAACACGTGAATGATGCCTCGCCTTGTTTACCGGCTTCGTAGTATAAAAATAAAATATTAAGACCCCGATATATAACATCTACAGTATAATATAAAGTGAACGCCCTTTGTAAAACCAATGAAAACGCTCTACGAAACATTAAGGAGTTAATTATAATTATAAATTGTTTACGGGGGTAAATATGAAAATGTTTGCTTAGGTACGTTGTACCCATGTTGTACCTATATTATTTGTTGAATCTATTTTTATATAATGAAGAAAATAAACATTTTATTAATAGTAAAAATATCCATAAACAATTTAATATTGGTGTCTATTTTTGAGGTGAAATATTCTTTGAAGTAGATTTATCCCAACTATATCGTCGTAGTGGTGTCAAAATTGACAAATTTAACATTTTTGTTAGTCGACTAATTCAGTGGTGTCGAAAACAATTACGACAACGTACAATGAAATGTTAGCGACATACCCCCTTATTACAAAACATGGTTTAAAGCAAAGCCAGGTTTTACTGTCATTTGGTCACTTTCTAACGTCATATAATAAAAAGGGACGAGGCTATTTTAAAACCTGGTTTTACTTTAAACCATGTTTTGTAATAAGGTGCATATTGTTTATGTTTCAGACTAGTAGCGTCCATCGGCGATACTTACGGCACGGCTCTACTGTTTCACATGTTGGTTTCAACCATCACACTAACCCTGCTGGCGTATCAGGCCACGAAGGTATTTTCTTTTCCATCTTTGTATGTACAACCTGTAACGGAAATGGGATATCTATTAAGTACACGGCTTCTTTGGTACTAGGCCAGAGGCATATATACCGCCGTATAGAAGATAAGGGGCCCCGGGCTTCAAGGGCCCTGACTGTGTGTAAGCAAAAATTCGTAAATAACTTTACTCTCCATTTAGGCTTCGTCGCAATGAGGTATAAGGGCCCCTAAACAATTTTGATACAGGACCCGTCCAGGGCAAGCTGCACCACTGTACAATTTTACAATACTAAATTAGCAAGTGATGTCAAAAGATGATGACTGTCATGGAGCGGTGTAACGTTGGTTATGATTTTAATTCAATAAAATTGGAAGCAAAAATGAAGTATAAAAAAAATATTATTTTTGAGTAATTTATGTTACCTTAAACTTTTTATGGAGAGTCTATACCTTATGTAGTTGTCATTACTTCTTCCGGATAGATTTACCCTTTTCATTACACGTTATAAACGGGGTGGATACGACAATACGACAATAAATAAAACCACGTAAAGTACTCATAAATACGATCAACCTTTACCAAAAAGTTTACAGCTTAAGAGAGGTAGAGTATAGCGTTTATTCGCTCAAAGAGCAGCTCGACTGGGGAAGTACCTCCACCTTACAGAATACCGCAGCCAAATAACTTTATGTTGTGTAAAGTTGTGTTCCTGCGCGTGAGTAAGGTCGCCAGAGCTCATAGGGGAGGGGGGGAAAGGTCGGTAACGCGTGAGCGATGCATCGTGTGTTGCAAGCGTCCATATGGCTACGGTAACCGCTTACCATCAGGTGGGCCGTATGCTTGTTTACCGACTAAGTTGTATATATAAAAAAAAAAAAAAAGCTTTTCATACATTTTTGCAGAGGAGACCTTTTGTATGAAAAGCTGTATTTGCGAATTCAAAGTTGGTAAAAGTTGATCGTATTTATAAGTACTTTACGTGGTTTCATTTATTGTCTTATTATTGTATCCACCCTGTATATTTTTACTGTATAGTGTAGGCCTGTGTTTAACCCCAAACTCACCACGGTAAGTGATGATGTGGCCGAAGGTGGTAAGCACACAAAGCCTAGAAAGAAAAGGTTATCTGCAACTGTCGGAACACACTGATAGGTGTTTGGTGACAGATTTTCAACTTGATGGGAGGTAGCCAGCCAGGTGGGTACTTACTATTACCACCTTGCATAGTATTGTATATTTAAGAAAGTAAACTATTTGATACTCCGCTGTATATTTTTGCAAAATACTGCTATGCCATGTGTATTAAAATTTTCATAATCTTCCATAATACCTATATAAAAACATTAACTGTTATTTTTCTAGTACTATCTTGTATTTTGTACATTTTGCTTGTGCAACATATAAACGATGATTATTATGATTTTGGTGCTATAAACAATTTAACAAAGATTATAAATTAAAAACAAATGCTTTGTAAATCCTCAGACATGGAGTCCATCCATAGTACCTACTTGGCATGTATTATTAATTTATTTTCGTTTTAGATTGACGGTATTAACGTATACGCCTTCAGTACAATTGGATACCTGAGCTATACTCTCGGACAGGTGTTTCACTTCTGCATTTTTGGAAATCGACTTATTGAAGAGGTATGTAACTTTACTTATTTTAGAATGGTTACGATGATTAGTTATTTCAAAATATGTAAATCCGTTGAAAAATGGTAACCAAAATTGTTATAAGTTTTTGTTAAAAAAAATATTTTTACTACAAGCTTTTTTTGGTGACTGTACTTTTTGTTGACTGTACTTGCATTGTCTTCCAATACACTTATGTGTAGCAAATATCAAGTCAATTCGACCACTGGAAGTGGGTGAAATTCGACTTGCAAGATTCCACCCGAACGAACAAACATACATACATACATGGCAAGATAAATAAAAGCTTGTAAAAACAAAGGCACTGACTCAAGAGAAAAATAACATAAGCTCCTTTGAGAGCTAAATTTGTGCAATTCGAACATTGTAAAGAAAAATACTATGAAAATTTTGCAACGTATGTAGCACTTCGTGGTTATTCGTAGTTGCAGCTACGAACTGCTACGGCTACATCGCACCTTCTAAAAATGTGATATTTATTATATAAAACAGAGGAATAAGCTAAGGCATGAAAATCTGCTTTTACTAGCTTGCCGGTGGCTCGCAAATGTTTTCTTTGTTATATTTTAGCTTCCTTTTATAAATTAGTTATACAGGTTGGGGATTTAGAAATGGAATACAGTGAAACCAATGTTAGTAACTCTGAACAAATATTTTTTTATATGTACTACATTATGATCAAGCAAGGTTGATCTTTAATATAAAAAGTAATTTGTTTTTTATTTGTTCAGCATGACTAACCCAACATAGATTTTGAAAATATGCCCTCTCGAAATCTCTACCCGGCATAACACATTACTTCTTATACAGAGTTCGTCGGTAATGGAAGCAGCATACTCCTGTCAGTGGTACGACGGGTCCGAAGAGGCCAAGACCTTCGTCCAGATAGTATGCCAGCAGTGCCAGAAAGCTATGAGCATCTCCGGGGCTAAGTTCTTCACGGTATCACTGGATTTGTTCGCTTCGGTAAGGTCATATAAAATGGCAGATTATAATGTTTTATTTTATAATACATTGCCGTAACTAGTAATTTAGAAAATCGACCGAAATTATAAGCAGAGTGAAGCGCTCGTGGTGTAGCATGATTAGCCGTTTTTAATCGACCGGCAAAGTTAAGCTACGTCTGTCGTGGTCGGTACCTGGTTGGGTGACCGTCTAGTGGTATTTCAAATCGAGCGTTGCCGTGCTTCGGAAGGCACGTAAAGCCGTTGGTCCCGGTTATCACTTATTGTGATAGTTGTTAAGCTAGTTGGACGCCTCCTAGGCGGCTTGAAAAATTCCAACAGTAGGTTGACCACTAGCCTACCTCCACCAATCCGCAGTGGGCACGCGTGGTGGAGTATCGCCCAGTCCCTTTCACCCTCATTTGTGAAAGGAGGCCTTTGCTCAGCAGTGGTACATTATAGGCTGATGATGATGATGTACATTATTAATGATATCTATAAGGTGTAGCTTGGAAGTATCGCCAGTGACTGAAAAGTTGTGAGGGAACCGTTTTCGTGGTATGGACAATATGGACATGTTATCGGAGGCATGAAAGCCACGTGACTAAGAGAGTTATGAATATGAAAGTGGATGAGTACACGGGTAGAGGAAGACTGAAAGTGACGGGAAGAGAAAGATATGAATGGACGGAGCCCGGTTACAACCCGGCGCCGGCGATTTTGAGAGATTTATTTTAATTCTTGTAGCCTGTATCTGTTTCAAAGTCAAAGTCAAAGACATTTATTCAATTTAGCCCCTAGTAGGGCACTTATGAAGGTCAAAGCTACTGGAGTTACCACCAGTTCATAAGTCGGCTTTCAACTGAGGAGAACAGGCAAGAAACTCAGCAAGGTTACATTTTTTAAATATAAAAAATGTATTTAAATGGTAAACCCACAAAGAAAAGAAATTCTCTTTTCCGTGGGTAAACCCAGTATATTCTCTTCCATTTATACCTACTCTTCGTGCCAATGCAGAAAGGCAATGCAAATCAGTTCATCATCGTCCATAACGATGTATCAGTTCTTTTCAAGCGATAGATTATGAATCAAGAAAGCCCGGCGTGTATGTGGCTTCTGTTCTGCCCCACTAGACAAGATAGTTGTCAACAATCGTTATCGTTTGACATAAGAGATTGTTAAAAATACGTGATATTTCAATTTGAAATGTCAATCCCATACAAAGGTTGATCGTTTACTAACGATGACGATGGTCGACAACCATCTTCTACAAGAACAGAACAGAATCGGTAGGTCTGTGGCCGCCCTTATACTTAAGAGGACTTATCACAAGACATGGTTTGAGCCAATTCTAGTTAAGCCCAGGTTTTAATATAGGCTTAATTTTGCTAGACTTGCTTTAAACCGTCTCACGTAATGGGGGAAGTTATTTATTGAGCCAAAGATAAGATTCTGTTTAAAAATAACCTTATTTGATGTAACCCATTTTAAACCTATTTCAGGTCCTCGGAGCGGTTGTGACCTACTTCATGGTGTTGGTACAACTGAAGTGAATACAACTAGGTTATACAATAATACTAGTATTTTATCGTCAAAGTTGCCAGCGATATCGCGTTGAGGGTGTGATTCTCCGACACATAAAATGTTATGGGTAAAGATTGTATGTGGTCTATGTTTAATAATATATAGCATATATTGGTGTTCCTTAGTTGTTTTGCTCGTGATATCATTTTATGGTATCGTTCTATTATTTATTGCAGTATATTAAGTTTTCTGATACTATTTTGTTTATAAAAAAAAATATTTATAATAAACTGAAGTACATAATAAAGAGTTGTAAACGTATTTTAATAGTACCTTAGCTCTATTTTCTAAATTATTTATTTAATAAATGTTACCTCGAAAAAACATATATATTTTTGTAATTAGTTAGGTAATTCTTAAAGTTAATTAATTAAGCACCTTTATTTATTAATAAATTGTTTTATAAAGAACCTTAGAGACTATTTTTTGTAGAGCTGATATTGTGATACTTATAATAAATATGTGGGAATAAAATAAAGAAATATATATATTTATAACGAATAAAAGAGTAGATTTGACATCGCTTTAATTTTTTAGTTATTATATTACTACAATAATTATTTATTTCTGATTGCATTTTACACATTGTAGTTATTTTTAATGAAGATAACACTTCTTTTAATTTAATTTTTTAGATATTTTACGTATTTTTGGTATGGATATATATATAGATAGAAGTTGTAGTGTTTAGTATCTATTTTAAATAAAAGGAAATCATCCTTCTTTATATTTCAAATAAAAAATAAATTGTTGTCTTTGTTTTATCCAATCCAATTTCCAAACCAGCTCCAGTTCTTCCTATTATTTCCACTATAAGGCTTCCTAGCCCATTTCTCAAGCTGTCCACTGGCTTATTCAACAAGTCTTCAAGCTGAAACAAAGCATTCCCATGAGACTGCAGTGCTTTCAGCGACGCATTTTAATGCAATCGCTTTCTGAGAGTTTTCCTTGTGTTTTGAGTACCGGGTACCTATTCAACTTGTTAGACATTTTCAACTAATAAGATTGAATTTATTTATAGCAATCGTACGGTCGAAGATGGGAAGAAACAGCAGATTCTGTAAAACTTTGAAGTATTTGATGGTTAAAGTAAATAATGGAAATTTATTTTAAGAGGAAAGGATGGCTGCAATAAATTTGATAAATAGGTTTTTAACATATCTATTGCTATCGCGCTGTGCCTGAGCTATCCCGCCCGAGGGTCATAGAGACAACTAAAGCTTGGACCGATTATACCTATTTAAATTAGACGAAATCGCTATTTCTTAATCCCCAGTTTTCTCCTCCAAAACTGGATAGATTAAAAAAAAAACAAAAATCATTATTAGAAGGGCTTTGGCTATATCTGTCGGTTTTCCTTTTTTTTTTTATATTCGTCTAATTTGTTCGCTGGACGTCTGAAAAGGGCGTTAAAAATTATAAGTTTTTGTAATTTTAGAAGGCTCCTAATTCTTATAATAATTAATTTATGGAGTAAAACACAACCGAGGGACATACAGTGGTACCTACATATTGCATGGTAAAATAATTATTGCTCTAGTGTCATTATCCAGAGACGAAACTGAGGATTACGTTTGTATGGAACAAACGCCACCAGCATTTCCTCTTAATAGTATAATATGTGAATCGACCTGCAGTGTAACTATCAGGGTATCTTTGTTGTTCACCAACCAGCCTGTCTCTTTTATTAGCGCGGCTTTGTGACATCGGGATAAAATTCTATATCCATCTCCGGAGTCCAAGCTACCCTACACATTTTCAAAATTCAGTTAAATTGAAATTTAAAGCTGATATACAAAGGTTTATATTTAAACACACCATCTGTATTTGATTTAAAACAAGAAATTTGTTTGAATTTGGAACGGTGCGTTTGTGTTTGGGCCAGGAAGTAAGAGGTGTGGTAGTGAAATATATTTTAGTAACAAGTAAGGTATTTGTTACGGTTCATCTAGGAAGTGCCAGCCAGCCCTGCCTTATACTTTGGGACCCCGCTAAATACAGACCACTTAACCGCTCTCGCACTACCATAATATTATTACAATGTGTATGGGAACACAACAACACTATGCTCTACCTCTCTTGGCTATTATTGAAGACATGTTGATATGTTCTAAAACCTAATTTCAAGACCAGGCAATGTACCACAATGATTGCGAATAAATTAATCTGAATCCTGTATCTGAATCTGATATCTTCACGGTTTTCACTGGTTTTAATTTCTATACCAGTATACTACAATACCAGTTGGTAGGTCTTTGTTCTTAACACCTCCTTCATGGCCCAACCAGTGGTCGCTAATGCCTCTTGACACACTTCCATATTTTATATCCTGGGATGGCCTGGGATATCGTTCATGTTACGCCCCGAGTATTTAATTTGATGAATTTAGAGGGAAAATAAAGAGGGTAATGTGATAATTTCCCATTTTATCGGGGCTCTGAGGAAACGTATGACAAAATTACAATTTCTGCATACAAGTTTATCAAGTCCTTTAGGATTAATATTATTATGACATTAACTATTAAGCGTTATCAAAATTAAGGTTATGTGTTTGGCAGCCATCGCCCTCCTCGCCATATTGGAGTGAAGAAGATGAACTGCCACACGACACCTCCGCAAGTAAAACCAAACCAATAATGTTCTTAAACGTTTTTTTTAAACCAAATGCTCGAATGAATTTTGCATACCTATTTTTCATATTGCATCCAAACCAATGATGTTCTCAAACGTTTTTAAAAACCGAATGCTCAATAAGTAGAATCTTACTTTATTACGATCTAAAAATAATCCACTGCCATATTCTTTTTAGACTTTTTTTATACACAATAAAACATTTTGTAGAAAGAACCAATCTCAATTCCATATTTCTACTCCAAATCCTGCTTTATTGTAGGAAATTAACTTTCTTCCATAATAAAACCTAATAACAGGATCATTTCTCTGTAGAGACAAATTAAATTTGATTCAAGACTGTCTGATAATGGCGTCTGAAATTAAAAAAGTTCTTATACAAATTATTTGCTAACGGTTTTATTAATAAATAAAAACCCAACAATATTAATGTGAATAAAAAAGAATTTTATACAAAAATAATTGGATTTATACTTCGTTTGTATTCTTGGCAAGAAATAAATCCCACTATCGTGGCAATTATGCATACGGCCAGCCCGATGGTAAGCGGTTATCAATCGCGCATTCCTGGACCTTCAAAAATAAAATTATAATAATACACAGTAAAATCGCAGACGTAAAAGTTAAATTTAAGTACTACAGTAAGGTACTGTAGTACTTAAACTTTTACACTCAAGAATTGAAACATCTATTCGTTTCGGAATGCTACTTCTGTACCCCGAGTGTAACGCATGCAAAGAATTAACGTAATTAGCGTTTGCGTATTTCTAAGAGAACTTGTACTAAAAACGCAAACGCATTAGTAACGTTAATTCTTTGCAAGCTTTACACTCGGGGTACAGAAGTAGCATTCCGAAACGAATAGATGTTTCAATTCAAAATAATTATATACCTTTCAAGTTTAATTAACAAATTCTACGCTTCGTGATTTAATTAAAGAGTCAAGTATAGATAGACTGTACTCTGAGGTCTCACTGACGTTTCGGAACACTAGCTATAGACAAGTTCCACCTTAATAAGGCTGTCTTGCACTGGTGACGTGTGGGTTAGTTATGTGACAGCGCAGGTTTGCGCGGTGGTTTTGGGCCCCTTGCATCCAGCGGCGACCAGCGGTCCACATGGTGGGAGATCGTCCCGCACGGCGCTTTCAAGTACGTGATCACCACTCGAGAATATTTCTTCCCCAGTTTTGTGGCCTGCATGCCTTTTGCCACTTCAGTTGACTAACTCTACGACCTCATATCCGTCATTTTTGTTCTCCAAAGAATGTCCTCCGTTTGGTTGGACCCTGTCATGTAGAGAAATTCCATGAATAGGATGTTTCACATATTTACCTGGAGCACAACTGATTTTTCCCGAGTTATCCATTGGCCCGAGAAAATCTCGAACATAGATCTCCAATAACGCTGCCACGAAACCCCGATTGACCAACAGATCAAGCGTCGAAAATGCAACTGAATTGGCCACACTCTCCGAAGAGATCCCAACCATATACCCAAGCAGGCAATGGTCTGGGATCCCCAGGGGAAGCGAAAGCGTGGCCTTCCCAAACAAACCTGGCGATGCACTTTGCTTGAGATCAAGTGCGAAGCTCAAGGCAGTTCGAGATGGAGAGTTTCTGTGGACGCCCTCTGCCCATCTAGGGGATGCAGGATCATGAGTCACAATTTACCTGAAGCGCAAGCCGCACTAGCAGTTTGGTGATGATATATTTTTATGTTCTTTTTACATATATAAAAAGTATTTGTCGCTTTATTTAAAGTCAACCGATGGAACCCCAGTGTGTTAGCAACCTATTATTCGACATTACGAATTAATCAAGGAACGATTAATGTGATTAATTGATTGCTCTAAAGGTTTAAATTGAACTTGATTTAATTGCATATTTACATTAATGTCAAACATTCATTAATCATAGATGTGAAATATCAATTAATAAATAAATGAAGGTTTATTTAAATAAATAAAACATCTTAATTACGCATGGAGCTGAATCTAAAATGATTTTCATTTTATCACGCGAGAAAAAAGTTCGAACGTCACAATCTTGAAATCGTTTCAATTTTCATCACTCCACGAAGGCAACGTGTACCTGTAAATAGCAGATTTAATTTCCAACGATAAATTGACAAGAGTTTGAGTCTGCTGAAAGCCAGGCGGAATTTCCCCTGGGCACTACCTTTACTTTTTTATACTCCATATATTTTGATAACAGATATTTTAAGTTATTTAAATATTTCGTTTATAATCTACCCAGCGAGATTATAAACTAACGGTTTTCACAAAAATGATGAGGATGATTAACTAACGTTATATTGTAAGCAGTAACAGTTCACAATCGGGGACAAACAAACAAATCAAACAAAACAAATCGGGGAGTTTATAATCTTGCTAGGTAGATTTTCACAAAAATACGGTGACATATACATTATCTAGTATTTTTAGGGTTCCGTAGCTTAATGGCAAAAAACGGAACCCTTATTCGGATTCGTCATGTCTGTCTGTCCGTCCGTATGCCACAGCCACTTTTTTCCGAAACTATAAGAACTATACTTGGTAAGTAGATGTATTATGTGAGCCGCATTAAGATTTTCACACAAAAATAGAAAAAAATACAATAATTTTTGGGGTTCCCCATACTTAGAACTGGAACTCAAATTCTTTTTTGTAATAAAACTCATAAGTTTGGGGTGTCTGTGGATAGGTCTTCAAAAATGATATTGAGGTTTCTAATATATATTTTTTCTAAACTTAATAGTTTGCGCGAGAGACACTTCCAAAGGTAAAATGTGTGTTCCCCCCCCTGTAACTTCTAAAATAAGAGAATAATAACACTAAAAAAAATATATGATGTACATACATTACTATGCAAACTTCCACCGAAAATTGGTTTGAACGAGATATAGTAAGTAGATTTTTTTAATACGTCATAAATTGAAATCCATATCAAATACTCAGGTCTATACTACCATTACTTATATACCTACAGGTTTATACGGAACCCTCGGTACGCGAGTCTGACTAGCACTTGGCCGGTTTTTTGTTTTTACATTTCAATTAGTAGCTGATATTTCATTACACTCACTACACACACTCACTTCATGGGTACAAAGGAAAGCTCTTACAATATGGAAGATACCCTGGTATGCTGGTTTTATCCTCATACCATAATATTTCCTACGGGGTATCACTCACGCGTTGCCGATATCTCTTAACACCCTTTTTTGATGACACCATGCTGGAAAGCTTCTTTGATCATCAAACGTCTGCTGAACGGTTTACCAGAATTCCCGAGGACTCAGATATACAGGTATACCTCTTTTTATGGAAATTTTCATCCAAATCTGGCCCCCTAGACAAGATGGTTGTCGACAATCGTCATCAACATACAGAGGTTGAATGTTTACTAATAATGACGATTGTTGACAACCATCTTGTCTAGGGGGGCTGTTCTTTTTCTAACGTGATTGAGCAACCAACATACACACAATCATACACACACACTTTCGCATTTATCAGTATGATAGTAGAATCAGTAGTATAAGTAGGTTTTACCATTAGTAGGGGGCTCGCGCATGTCCATTTTTGGCCAAATCACAGTAGCCAAATGACACGCAAGAATCCAATAGACGACGAGCATTGACTGAGGATCCAATCGTGTCCAGCTCGGCGCTCCACCCTGCTTCATTCCGCCTAACAGACCGAAAATTAACTATTACGCGGGTGTCAATCTCTCTGCTCACGACTCGTGCCCAGTACTATAAACTCAATGAAAAACTGTATCCAAAGATAATTTTCATTACATCTCAAAATAGATAATTCATTGAATGTAAACAATACCTTTATTTTTTAACATTTCTTTACTGCTGAAGCTTTCCTAATAACAATCAATCAACATTGTATCTATACTTCTGAAATATCAATAGATTATCGAATAAACACAATACATCACCAGTAGCCCGTGCAAAACTGACCTTTATTACAATTACATTAAAGTCTTTGAAGCAGTGAACATCCATCAAAGAATCCAGCTAAATAAAAGGTACGTTGAAATGAACAATAAAATTGTATCGAACAAATGGTACATTACAGTGAGCGATGAGGTATTTGGTAGCCTTTTCACCTGAGCCTTAGAGCAAGGCATAAGCTCAGAGCGATTATTCTTTTGATCCCTTCATTGCCGCATCCAAGAGAAACCTATATATATTTTGGGATGACTATCTATATTCGCTTGTTATATGTTTTATCACATTGGAGCGATGGAATAAAAACAGCATAATAAACAAATAATTATTGTTAGTACTATGTAAGTAACTAGCTAAATTCTGAATAATAATTTTATTTACTGTGTTCTTAAACTGGTCATCAATTTCAGAACATGCGCTTTGAAAAAAAAGATTGTCTTTTATTTAAAGGTAAAATATTTTTTTGGATTAAATATAAGTTAATTTAATTAATAACTACTGTACGAAATTACGTACATTTTTTTATCAACAATGACATGTATAATATATATTTTTTTATTATAAAGACGGTAAACAAGCGGTTACCGTACCTAGATATGCCCTACCCTTCTCCCCAATGAGCTCTGTCGACCTTACTCACGCGCAGGAACATGACATAAGGTTTTTTAGCAGTGGTATTCTGTATGACACTTCCCCAGTCGAGCTGCTCTTTGAGGATTTCCCCACGAAAAAAAAAAAAAAGTTACGACTTATTTATTATAAGCAGTGTGCTGAGAAACTGGACTTCGAGGTAGGAACAAATCTCCAAGAAGTTTTAAGTTGGACAACACAAAAAAAATATACATCCGCCACAGCTTATAGCTTACAGTCGGGTCAACAAGTGGTTCTCGGCCCCAGCTATATAAAAGTAGAAGCATAGTAGAAGCACATTAATTCGTTACCTACCTTCGTTAACTTGATGACGGTCAATTGCAACTACCTCTCCCATATATCTCGTTTCCTGCGTAAATATAAGTGGCATTGTAAATTGTGGTTTCTGAATAATGAAAATAAGATACATTCTGCCTCTAATTGGGATGGACAAAACCCACCATACATATTACCATATCACATTTATTCACCATTTTCATTATTTACGTACTTAGTTTATTTTGACTTTGGCATGCTGGTTCCTTGCAGATTTTAGTTTTTTATATAATAAATATATAAATATCCTGGAATCTGATTCCAAATTAAGCAGAGCTTGTACAACTACTTAGTATATATAAGGTCCTAATAAATTAGTGAATTTCCTCTTGAGGGATGAATGTATAGGTCATTAGTAATCAAAAAATAATATAAAAAAAATGATCACTAATTTATTAGGACCTTATATAATTAAACTCAAACTCAGGACATGCAGACATATTCATGCACACAATCCCAAAATCAAATTCCACAAGAGAGAGGTAGAGCATAGCGTTTATTCTCTCAAAGAGCAGCTCGACTGGGGAAGTACCTCCACCTTACAGAATACCGCAGCCAAATAACTTTATGTTGTGTAAAGTTGTGTTCCTGCGCGTGAGTAAGGTCGCCAGCCCCCCTAGACAAGATGGTTGTCGACATTCGTCATCGTTAGTAAACGATCAACCTTTGTATAGGAGTGACATAAGAGATTGTTAAAAATCACGTGATATTTCGATTTGAAATGTCAATTCCATACAAAGGTTGATCGTTTACTAACGATGACGAATGTCGACAACCATCTTGTCTAGGGGCTCTGAGCTCATAGGGGAGGGGGGAAAGGTCGGTAACGCGTGAGCCACGGAAAAGAGAATATTTCTTTTCTCTGTGGCTACAACAGCTGCACTTGAGAGCCAGTTCCTTCTAGGCTTTCTGTCGTTACCACCTTCGGCAACATAACTTACCATGGTGAGATTACGGACAAAGGCCAATTCAAAGTAAAAAGAACTTACCATGTTATACCCTTTTTAATTCAGTAAATAAAGGTCTTCATGAGATTGATTGATAATTATTACACAAAAAAAAATACTTTTATAATCAAGAATGTTTAAAAAAAACTGATATTATTCTCGCTAACAAAAAACTGTGTCGCTCAAGTCGGCCACCACACATTCACACATTAGTCGAGCGCGGGTAAACGGCTCTGTGCAAACGGCGACAGAGTCTCGTTTCCCGCGGAATAGCCAACTAATGTGTGCGTGAGAGGTGGCCGACTCTCAAAGACAGATTTTTGTTAGCGAGAATATGTCCAACGTTGAATGTCTTTACAATCTAAACGAAACAATAACACATTGGGTCTCAAACTCAATGTAATCTATCCTTATTGAGGTCAAAGGTCTATCCCAAAAAGGCGAGCGTGATTGATAACTAGAAGCCAAGAAATATTTCACTGACAGTCGACGAGACCCAAATTTCTGCAGATTGACGGAATAGCGAACCCACAGCGGACCAATATTTTTTGTATTCTCGGGTTTTAATGCTTACAATTTCGATTGATTGAATAATGTTTGACTTGGTTTTTTATGATATGTAAACCAATTATTTTTGCGTATCCATTTATAATATTTTACCTTCCATTTGCTTGGTTAAAAGCATAGAAATAAATATACCTAGAAAGAACGTCGCCATACTACACGAATATACAAAACAGGCCAACTTTTATAGGCTGCTGCGCGTAACAGCTACGTTTTACGCTCCCTCTGCGTCATTCTGCTTGTCATAATGACGTTCATAATGATAGTAGTTGTTTAAATATTCCAATTAAAATCAGGAGAAATTTAAATATTGATCATTATTTTGCATTTATTTTTTATTTTTATTTGATTTGACAGTTAGAGCCTATATTTATCGACGCGTGCACAACTGCGACACTCTATCTGGATGTATCCTTAACCCTAGAAAGATAATCATATTTTAGGATACGTTAAAGATAATCATGCGTAAAATATACGCATGAATATTGACAGGCTATAATATTTTATTGTACATGCTGGTATTAAAATAGCTTTTTGATATTATTTTTCTATATATTAAAGAATAAGAAAAACAATAATTTATGAGTATATAATTAATTTATCTTATTAAAATTAAACGAAAACTTTGAACCTCGGTAAAAATCAACAAAACAATGAAACATCTTTTTCTTATTGAACAAATATTTTTTTTAATATGAATAGTCAGTCATTATATATTCATATGTTTTAAGATATCGCCTATTATAAAAGCACAGTTAATCAATTTTAGATCAGTCGGATGTAGTTTAGATACCAAGTCGAAAATGTAGGCATTTATAGCACGATGATTTGCCTTTCGCCGTTTCTTTGAGGGGCAATACGCACAGTAGATATACCTTTTTTGGCATTGGCTCTTCTGAATTGTTTTCTGGTGCATCAGGGACATCTTTTGGATGTGATCTTTAGGATGTTGGTATAGTCTCCGCAATATATTTCTTCAGATTTCGAGGGGTTTCCAATCTTTATCTCATAAACGGTGATGTCAGAGGTAAGCTAAGGTTTTTCATGTTTTTTTTTCGGCTAATAGCCTTTCCGCCTTTGCTGAAGACATTATGGCTATAAATAATAATATATACATGGATGCAAGCTATATTTATCTTACTATTATTATAGTAAGATACGATAAGAGACGGCCTATTGGCCGTCGATTCGTCTTTCTGCTACATGACATTAGTGTTCATATTCACCAGGAGCCGGGTCTTTACTCGTTTCCTCATCTATGAAGGCTTCTTTCGTGTCACTTTGCACGTAATTTTCAATATCGTGGTGATCAGATTCAGCATCTGAATCGTAATTGATATGCCCGACATCACTCTCTAAAAAAGCAGCGAAGATACGCTCTTCTTCCATATTTCGGCTCCCTATCGTAACGTTGTTGGGCCAAAATGTGTAATAGACATATAAACAATATATTAATAATCCAAAAACTACACAAGAACAACTAACAAATAAAAAACAACACGATTTGTCAAAGAAGTTAAAATCTTAAAAGTCACGTTAAAGATAATCATGCGTATTTTTGACTCCGCCGTTGTTATATTTCAAAATTGGTGGCACCCAGCTTAGCAACACGGTCACCTTACGCATGCTCTGAGTGACAGGTGAGATTATCGAAACGCTCGGCGCCAGATTCGCGCAAATAAAAAAGATACAGCAATAATTCGATCGCGCATGCGTATTTTTTACGCAGATTATCTTTCTAGGGTTAATCAAAGGTTAAAAGTAAGGAATTGTAATTCCATATTCGATTATTTATGTGCTTCATTATGGATTTTAGGCATCAATGCTTATTTTTTTTACTGTGTCTATAGATAGATAGATAGATAACTCTTTATTGTACAACAGAAAAACAGTTAACAAATCAGAAAGAAAAGAACATAATATTAATAACTGTACAATGGGCGGTCTTCTCGCTAAAGAGCGATCTCTTCCAGACAACCTTAGGATGGAGAGGAATTTATAAACATTATGCACCTTATTACAAAACATGGTTTAAAGGAAAACCAGGTTTTAAAATAGCCTCGTCCCTTTTTATTATATGACGTTAGAAAGTGACCAAATTACAGTAAAACCTGGCTTTACTTTAAACCATGTTTTGTAATAAGGGGGTATAAGACGGTGGTGTCATTTTATGATAAAAAATAGATAGTAAATCAATAAATAAATACGAATATGTACTTACATACGTGACAAAAAAAAAGAAGAAAAATATGTATACAAAATTTTTTTTTTTTTAATAATTATAAATATATTTAAAAATGTAAATTATAGGTTAAAAAAGAAATAAATGAAATAATAATAATGTCTATCTATATTATTAATGTTGAAGTGTCTGCCATAATTAATAAATATTTTTATTTAATGCATTAATTAATTTATTATTATTGTATGAACTGTGTAGATCACAGACATAAATCTAAATAGATAACGCAAGTCCCTCCATCCGTATGAAAACCAAGCGTGTCACTTTTTTACCTACCTTAATTATGACGATTACTATTACCAATATTAATGACGAATTAGTAGTAATTGGAGTAAAATGGAGGTACCATGTTGACATTATCAGTATTATAGCCTTTTCTAACCGACTTCAAAAAAAGGAGGAGGTTCTCAATTCGGATGTATGTTTTTTTGTATTTTTTTATGTTTGCTACCTGATAACTCCGTCATTTATAAACCGATTTGGAAAAATATTTTTTGACTGGAAGGATGTACACTTCCCGTTTGGTCCCATTGTCATCAGATCAGGATTTGATTACTTCTTAGTGTACTTTGAAGTCGGTTTAAGTTTTTAGTAAAACAGTCCAATTATTTTAACTAAATACATTTCGATATCACATTTCATAACAAAAGAAATAACAATGTCAGTCTATTTTTCCAGTGTTAGGCTGAGCATCCACCAGCTACCAGAGATGTGCTAAGTTGCGTTGCGAGGAATGTGTTTTTAAGCACCAATAGAATCACTTCATTTACCTAGCCTCGCTCTGCGCAGCTGATTGATACCTATGGCATTTAGCGGAGCGAGTTTTTTGAACATACAAAACAAGCGATAAATGCGTGCGAGTAATGTGTGAGAGGAATGTGTGCGAGGAATGTATCAATAGATTGTGTTTAGTAGAGGTCATATCCGAAAAGAGTCCGCTACCCACAGATATACATCTACATAGATGCCGCGAGTGTATGAACTTCGCGTGTCAAAATCTATGCAAAAATGGGGCACAATGTTCTTCTTTTGAAACTGTTTCGCGCGGACAGGGAACTCGCATAAGGCTGCATGTCCACCAGAAATGTGTTGCGAGGGATATGTTTAGCACACATTATAGGATAGCTAAATTTTCACGTTAAAAATCGAATGCCAGCCTAACTAAGTCAATCTTGTGACATAAAGGTATTGTCTTGTAGGTAGTATTTTGTTGTATCTAATAATATATGTATCTTTCCTTATTTATTTCTTTGTCTATTTCAATAAAAGATTATTGACACCGCATATTTACATTAGGAATTGAATTGATATTGATCTTAGGGCCGTTTGTTAGATATTCAAATACTTAGGTAGTCTGTGAAACCATACATTATTCATGCATTATACATTATAAAAATAGATGTCGGACAGGGAACTGCTGAGGAGAAATTGATTGCGGGTTATATTTTTACTGAGATGATATGAAAAAGTTTTTTTTTATGTCAGAAGCTAAGTCTCCAAGGCCTCTTTATCCAATAAATATCAACTCATTAAATGAGCACCAGTGAAGTGAAATGAAATGAATTATGCGTATCGTAACTTTTCAAGTTGTCTCAAAAAGTCCGTGAAGAGTTTTAGTACAATTACCTACCACCATTGTAATAAAACATGACTTATGGAGTGACTGACTGAGGACTAATGTGAAAGTGATTTATTTTGACTGGAAACTAAACTATAATATAACACGACACTGGCAGAAATAAGTCCTAATTTGGATTTGGTTGCCAGACTTGTAACTTACTCAATAATATCGTGTTGCAGTGTTGCTCCACTGTTGCAACACAAAAGTTAACTGAGGTGTGGATGTACCTTTACACTTATTTCTTTATTACAATTATTTATATACAGTTTGTTTCATCTATATCTGTGATCTACATATATATACTTTACGCAATGCATTTTGAATGAGGTATACGACTTTTTGGCGGGAACTTGCAGAGTGACGTAACATTAACATTTTTATTTTCAATAATTTGTGTATTTTGAGTTTTATTGTGTATTATTGGTGGTATTTTACCCAATAAAGATCATCCATGTGCACCAGTGAAGTGAAATGAAATGAATTATGTGTATCGTTACTTTTCAAGTTGTCTCAAAATGTCCGTGAAGAGTTTTAGTACAATGACCACCATTGTAGTAAAACATGACTTTTATGGACGGTGACTGACTGAGGACTATAATGTGAAGTGATTTTGTGACTGGATATTATAATATAACTCGACACTGGCAGAAATGAGCCCTAATTTGGGCTTGGTTGCCAAAATTAAAAATAAGAAGAAGAAGAATGAGGTATACTAACTTCCACACCGGGGAACGCATATACTTATTTTATTACGCCGCATAATTTTAACCTTCTTTCTTATAATTAATTATCTGCGAGGTTTATTAAATCTTGACGATTTAAGTGCACGTTAAAAATGTAATAAACCTCCAAGCGAATAAAAAAGCCAAGTTTATTCCACAGTCGCTGTTTCAATAAATCCTGAAACCTAAACAATTACTGTTTTCATTTAATGGTAGAAAGTTGAGCTGTCAGCATTACGCGACTGAAAAATGTTTGAACGACTCGCGCCGCCGGCGGACATGTGCCTAAAAAGTTTTTTAATTTGAAATTCGAATTCTACTATGGAGATATTGCGTGTCTTTTTGCCATATAATTTTTTAATAAAATGTTTTTGAATTCGGAATAGTATTAAGTCTTTATGTGAGTTGCATTTTCGTTTCTATTTTCATAAATTCGTGTCATTTGAGTTTCATTGCATATTATCGGTGGTATTTTAGCCAATAAATATCAATCCATGTGCACCAGTGAAGTGAAAGAAATGAATTATGTGTATCGTGACTTTTCAAGTTGTCTCAAAAAGTCCGTGAAGTTTTATGGATAGTGAGTGGTGACTGACTGAGGACTATTATTTTCCTATTTGACCGCGAATTATTGTGGCTGGAAATTGTAATACAAGTCGACAATGGCAGAAATAAGTCCTCATTTGGATTTGGTTGCCAAACTTAAAACTAAGTGTCTTTATTAAATTCATTCAGTACAAAGTTTTACGAAATTTAAAATAATGAAAAGCTTCACAACTTCTCGACTCAGTTTAATGTAAGTAAGCCACATACCTTTGTAAAGCTAGCGTAAAATTACGTTTCAATGAACATGCGGTTTCTAATTTTGAATACAAACGAATACGTTTGTATATCCCGTGAGGGTACACCCACCTGACGAGTAATGAATGGAACTGTGTTTACTACGAAAATTAGGGTGAGATTTATGTTTACAAGTTGTCTAGATATTATTCAGAAAGTCTTGGTAATCTGAAGTAATTACTTAAATTTACAACCGAATAAATAACAAAACTGACAGAAATTAAATGTTTTATCAATAAAGTGATCAAATATTTGTAATTTAAATTCACCGTGTATAACAACAAGAACATTGAACTACCTAGTTATCTTTCATAATCATTGTGAAAACTACCTACTGCATATTGATTCTAATTATTTATTTACAAGTTAAGTAGGACCATACAGCATTCATACTTCCAGATGTTATTTGCTTAGTAAGTTTCATGCAAAAAAATTGTTGAGCCGTTTTCTGCTTTAATTTTTCAGTACACTATAAAATAACCCTGCATTAGTAGTCACGGCTTCAACACGTCCTACAGCGATATAAGAAAGGATGGCTGCAAGAAATTTGAGAAATAGGTTTTTAACATATCTATTGCTATCGCACTGTGCCCGAGCTATCCCGCCCGAGGGCGATAGAGACAAATACAGCTTGGACCGATTATACCTATGAAAATACCGGTTTTCTCCTACAAAACTGGATCGAATTAAAAAAATACAAGAATTATAGGGCTTTGGCTATGCCTGTCGGTTTTCCTTTGTTGTTTTATATTCGTCTTTGTTCGCTGGACGTCTGATAAGGGCGTTAAAAATGGTAAGTTTTTGTGATTTTAGAAGTCTCTTAATTCTTTTTCATAATTATTGCTCTAATGTAATTATCCTGTTAGGAAACTGAGGATTACGTTTGTATGGAAAAACGCCACCAGCAATTATACGTTTACACGTTAATGTAAACAGGAATTCAATTTTGCGGTTCGTCGGATCGATAAATACCCCTTAGGATTAAGTTGGATAGCATTGAGTGAACACTTGGTACTCGCTTATTGTTTGTTGAAATGAATATTTGATCGGTAATTTGTAGGAAATTGATGAAATAGGTTTTGATTGACTAAATTCCCTTCTGTCAGTATTTAGTATGTATATCATATTTTTCATCAATAGACCACAAAAAACAAACCAAAACTGCAAACAAAATGTTACCAAATAATTGTAACCGGCTTTGATTGCTAGTAGTAATATTATTTTTAATAAAAAATAATAATTGAACTGTTTTACAAAAATCTTAAACCGACTTCAAAGTACACTAAGAACTAATCAAATCCTGATCTGATGACAATGGGACCAAACGGGAAGTGTACCTTTAAAAAAAAAAGATTTTTCCATATCGGTTCATAAATGACGGAGTTATGAGGTAACAAACATAAAAAAGTGGTCTGCTTGTCAATCAGGGGGCCTACCCCCATCTTTTACAAAACAACCTTATTGCAATACTGTTTTGTTTCCAGCATATAATAACCTTATTTATATTCGTACCATGACCTCTACCAAACACTATTGTTATATGATTGTTATATTCCTGCCAAGAACGAATGATTTTTGAGAACTTGTCTATGGGCTCATTAAAGATGAAAAGAAATAACGCTATGGGCCTAAGCAACTTTCTCTCTCTTAACAATTCTCATCTCTGTCACTCACCCATACTCTCTCGCTCTTTCAAACAACCTTATTCTTCTTTTCGTACCATGATGTCCCTAAAACAAGCTTATTTTATGCATGAAAACAACCTTGTTTATTTACCATAATGGTTCATTCAATTCGTACCATGAGCTATTTTTTATAAGCTTTTGACAATTAACATTATTGTTTTAATGTCAAATTTAGCAATCTTATATACGTTGTATTTACAAGCTGAAAATAACATTGTTTTCCAAATTTATGTTATAAAAATCTATTATAGTGTCATATAAAGTAATTATATCGAATTTATTTACTTATAGAATGAATATATCGGGATTGCGAGATTAGGTATCATCCCAAAATAATATAACCGATTGTTTATAAAGTTTTTAATTTCACTTGTCGTTCACTACACAACTATGCATCTACGTTAGTAATATCGATCCCTCGACCCTTAGCCTTAAGATTTATTTAGTTAAAGCGGAGCTTTAAATAGCGTGTTTATATATTTAGTGACTTTTCATTTAGGTACCACCCACTATTAATATCCTGTTTTCATTATAACCAACGTACATCGAATAATCCCAGATTAATCCATAAAATTAACTTTCCTGCAGTGTTAGTACACAGAGTAGTCCCTGTGTTCCTGGAATCCAAACTACCTAGATTCTCTGGCAAATTTTCTCAAATTGGTCGTAACCTACATTAGCCTGGATGGAATATATTATTGTCAACAGACGGACAGACGACAGACTTATTAATAATCTATAAAGATAATCATTTTAACCATCTAATGTAGTAAAATATTAATTAAGTATTATATATTTGTATTGAAAACTCAACTCACAACAATCTGCTATACTGTTGCAGAGCAGATGTAACCGTGCGGGAAATTCTAAAATACACATCCATTGGACCTAACTTTCTGTAGCCTTTGTGGCTGTGGATAGAACCGTTGGGGTCTGAAGCTCGCTGATTTGCTCACACATTTTCATCAAAACCTCGGCAAACCGGTTGGTGGGGAGCTTTTTGTGACAACGCATTAGCTTGGCTATCCAAAGAGGAAACACTGCCAATAACGAGCTTGAACCTGGAACCTTGTCGATGATCGACAACAGCGGCAAATATTTATATACCTACATACACATAATATGTTTAATTCCAAGACCTGCAACTACAGTAGGATTCCCGTCAATAACACAATGAATAAAAACACGAAAGTATTATGTACCTACATTCTTTATTCACATAAGTTTAATGAGAGTAAGATAATTATACACAATATAAGTATGGCATTAAACAATCTTGCAGATACAGATTCAAACTTTATTTCAGCGTTTATAGGTTCTTAGACTTCACTTTAGACCAGCCTCTCCATATCTACGTACACTTTTTTGAGAGTACTCCTTCGCTTGTAGATATCGATTGAAGGCGGTATTTTTGGTCTGTTTGTATTTAACCATTTCTACCTGCTGACTGGATCTCTGGCGAACTCTTCGGCTACAACTCTACAAAATGAATTGCAACATTTGTGCAACTTACAAATGTTTATAACCATGACATCTTAAATTTCATGCACTGAATATTACTGTCGAATATAAGTACTATTAAGATGTTTCCATATTGATTGCACTTTGTTTGTTATTAAATTACATAAACAAATGTATTAAATAAAATAATAACTAAATATCTTGGATATCTTTATAAGACATTTGAGTATGACAAGAATGACAGGTAAATATTTTGTTCCGATTCATTTCATTTGATAATCTAGAGTCGGCAGTCTATATATTTTTTCAATTAATTTCCTTACTCTTCATAATAACATTTTAAAATATTTTTATGCATTCAATAGAAATTACTCGAAAATATTTTATTCTTTTATTTACTTATACTTTACAATTAGTTTAATTTAATACTTTGCTAAAAGATTAAGAACCTCAAATCATTTCGGTCCAACGTGTGAAAGAAATGGCACTATACAGTTAATATATCGTTATTTCTTTTTATCTTTTATCAGGTTGTAGTAAGCCATAGACAAATTCTTACAAATCATTCATTCTTTCTCGGCACTTAGCAATGTTATATCAATGTTGAACGATTGAGCTCATGGTACGAATCAAAGTAATATTATTATAAGGTGGAAACAAAACAGTCTGGCAATAAGGTTATTTTGTGAGAGAAGATGATGGCCCTATAGGATGGAACGGGACAAAAAAAAAACTTGTCAATTGTGACGCACGAATTTTGAAACTCAATGTGCCCTGTTGCACTACATATTTTGACATAATACAAATATTTATTTTATGTATATCGACTTTTATATTACTTGAATTAATATTACTTAGGTCAATATGAAAACAAGGCAAAGGGCCGCCGTTCAATAGTGATATTCAGTGAATGAAATTTAATATGGCATGGTTACAAACAGAAGTAATTCAAGTATTATTTTATTCATTTTGCAGTGAAGAATTCGCCGGAATTCAAAGTAACTACTCTAAGAAATGTGCTGGAGAGAAATAGGTACCTAATCCTCAACTAGCAAAGCAATGGAGCACTTCTTGGTCATTACAAAAACTGAGACAAAGTTCATACATAAATATATACCTAGGTAGGTTTATATTTATGTATGGCACTTCAGTCTTAATACCTATAGTCTAGGCAGGTACCTATTGTCTTTAAATTATATAAATAAAGAATTTACCACAGGAATCAACACATTTTTATTTATTACCTTTTGTCAGGAATGCTACTGTAGTTGCAGGTCATACAATGAAACATTATGTGTATTTAGGTATATAAACGTTTATGAATACAGTACAATCACAGTAAAGCTTAATCTATACGATATTAAATATTTACAACAAATAAATGAAATACAATCTAGCACTCGTATACAAATTTTCCTGTAGGCTGCCGTAGATTATCGGCAAGGTTCCCAACAGGCTAGCCAAGCTAATGCGCGAAAAAGCTCCCCGCCCGAGGCCTCGATTATTTTGGTGACAATATGCGAGCCACTCGGTGAGCTTCAAACCCATACGGCCGTATGGTTTCGATAGCAAATGGCATTTTGGTCCATTGCATGCGAAAGTGTTGATTCCTCACGTAGCATAGATGCATACCACGTCGCTTTCGTGTATCTATTATTGGCTTCTTTGGTATTTGCTTCCAAAAACACAAATAGTTCATATTCATTTGCCATCTTGAAATGCTAGATGGCAAAAGCTAGAAGGCTAGAGATACACAATTAATTCGATAAGTTAAATAAATACGATCTACTGACTTTATATCACTATAATAATAGATATTTTTATCATAAATTTGGATAATTCGTCGCGTATATAATGTTATATTTTGATTGATATATGCAATTGACATAAAAACCATAATGCTAGCTGTCAAAAGACACATCATGGTACGATTTGAATGAACGATTAGAGGTGACGTCATCAAACCTGCTAACAAAACAATATTGTTTTATGCCTATAATAAGCTTATTTTTAAGGATGTCATGGTACGAAAACGCAAAATAAGGTTATTTTAACCTTGTTTTAAGAGCTTGTGGTAGGCCCCCTGATGACATAAAAAATAAGAAAAATAATAGAAATTATATAATTCCCTTGAATATACAATACAGTAAAAGTATACAATATTTATATAATATGTATTCATTCTACTCTAAGACAGTTTTAAGGTGTATTCTTGTTGTTCGACATTCCCATAATGTATACATGGATACATTATTACGCGGGCCACCCAAACCATCACGGGCTTAACCGAGGCATGTATACACAAAGCATGCGTAATCATTCAGATTCTAAATATCCCTCACTTTCTATCGTCATAATATATCTAGGGCTATCTTACAATCCTAGTTTTATAAGACTGATTTAGTGACGGAGATTTAGTTTGCGTGCTATAAAGACAAATTATGTAGAAGCTATATAGAGCTTTATTAGTACCGACGAAAGGTTTAACTAGCCCTAAAAGTTTATTTCTCTACCCGACTCAAAAGATCCTGATCCTACTGGTAGTATACAGACGGTATATTAAATGTTCACAGAGGTAACTTGTGAGGTATCTAATCCCACCACGTACACGGAAGACCTATGAAGATGGGGCGTCAGGGTTTTTAATAATACCCAGATAAGGGAGATTTGTTTTTTGGATTTTAATGCAGTGACATAATGACTATTATGAATTGCTAAAAATTATTAGTTTTATGCTATAATTGACTTTTAATAAAGTTTACAAGATTTCAGCAGTCCTTTAGCAGACTTCATATTTTTATATTCTGTATATTTTTCTTATCAGTTGATTCTGATGAAACATTATCTACATCGTAAATTTTTTGCTCCAAGCTTTTAATTATTATTTTTCGGAGCCAATCGTGTCCATACAGAAAGACCCAATCCATTTATGGTATAATTCTACAGTTTTAGTAAATTTAGATAGAGACTACTAACTAAAGATATCTGGAAATACCAATAAAGGTGGACGCACACTTATCAGAACCGAACGCGGCGAACGAATTGAAGTCAAGGAGGGCTCGCACACATATCCGCACCGAAAGAATCGACCGCGCCGAAAGAATCAACCGCGCCAAAGAAATCATTTCTATTTCCAATACGCCTGTCGCACAAATATTTATAAACAACTCGCGTGTTGCTACGCAACTGATAGAATGCGTTGCGATGCGAGCGCATCGGTCGAGTCGACCGCATAAGCCGCGTCGAATCTGATGACGTCACCCGAATTCGTCTAGGATTTCTGGGGTTCTTCCAGATTTGGACGATTCGACGCGGGCAAGTGTGCGAGCTTTCATAAGATTTCATATACAGAATTATAAAATTCGTTTCGTTCGATGCGTTCGGCGCGTTCGGCTCGGATAAGTGTGCGTTCACCATTACTCGTCAATATTTTCATCTAAGCGTATAATGGGATTTTCAATGGGATTAGAGAAAATACTAAAAATAGCTGAAATTCAATAATACTAAGTTCGTTATAGGACTCCAACAGAAGAATCTCTAAATGAAGCAATGGAATCTGACCAAGAGGGTTTCAGTGAAAACACTCGGCTATTTATCACGTATTTGACCGACGATCAAGAAAGTCTTTTACAGATAGACAGACAGCAAAACACAACTATTAGTTTAATAATATTTAAACAAAATTACGTAAAATTTGTTTCGTAGTACCCATCTCTACGCTTGCTAAGACGTAGCATAACATAAGGTCTAGGAAATGCAAACCGGTTTCACCGAAAATCGAAAAACCGGTTTTTCGTCTAGACGTGAGCCACTTAATTTATTTATTAAGAATACATACACGGTGACTTTTTATTGTTTTTTCGCTAGAATAGAACAAACGTTGTTCAGACCATGGTCTACTAACATTCTATAACATCAAATAAAAAAAAAAACCGGCCAAGTGCGAGTCAGACTCGCGCACCGAGGTTTCCGTACAAACCTGTAGGTATATAAGTAAATGGTAGTATAGACCTGAGTATTTGATATTAATTTCAATTTATGACCTATTAAAAAAAAACTACTTACTAGATCTCGTTCAAACCAATTTTCAGTGGAAGTTTGCACCGTAATGTACATCATATATTTTTTATAGATTTATCATTCTCTTATTTTAGAAGTTACAGGGGGGTTACACATTTTACCACTTTGGAAGTGTCTCTCGCGCAAACTATTCAGTTTAGAAAAAAATGATATTAGAAACCTCAATATCATTTTTGAAGACCTATCCAAAGACACCCCACACTTATGGGTTTGATGAAAAAAAAAAATTGAGTTTCAGTTCTAAGTATGGGGAACCCCCAAAATTTATTGTTTTTTTCTATTTTTGTGTAAAAATCTTAATGCGGTTCACAGAATACATCTACTTACCAAGTTTCAACATTATAGTTCTTATAGTTTCGGAAATAAATGGCTGTGACATACACGGACAGACAGACAGACAGACAGACAGACATGACGAATCTATAAGGGTTCCGTTTTTTGCCATTTGGCTACGGAACCCTAAAAACCCTCATTGGTTTTAGAAAAAACCACAAAACAGGAAAAATTCAAATAGTCAAGAAGCCGCGGATACACCTGCTACAAATCTGGCATGCCGCCGCCCTCTAGCGAAAAAACAATAAAAAGTCACTGTGTATATAAAGATATATTGTTATATTTATGGACAATGATACAATACATCATGTGACTGCTACATACAAACCCCACATGCAATCCCGAATTCCACACGCAGAAAAAGTTGCATTTGGTTTTTGTATAGACCTACAGGAACGCTCAACATACTGTCTCGTAAGTTCAATATCGTTTAAATATTTACAGACGAACGAAGGGCCTTAGTAATGAAATTGCAAATTCATCAAACAATTGGGCACCATCTTGTAAAATTGAGAGCTCTCCTGCGCCGGCTTAGGCAGGGATTGATTAATCCGCTATAGAGCTTGATAATCCAGTCTGGGTTTATTGATAGATCTGCGTAGTGTTAATTGTAGTCTGCAAATAGGTGATGAAATATTTTGCGCTTCATTGAACTTCAATAAAACGCAATGTTAGGTATCATCTATCTAACTAACTTAACGATTATGCTGTATAGCATATTTTTGGTTGGGTAGTGACAACAGATATTTCTGATATTTTGACTTTACCTAAATTAGTTTGAATATTTAACCGCAATCTAAAAAAACGCTGGAATTCCAAATGACAGTCGAATGTAGAAAACTCGAGAGGCTTAATTTCCGCAATGAACATACCTATTATACCTAGGTTTGCTATGACTATGACGAATCCTGTTTGTTCGAGGTTCGGCTTGTGCTCGCTTCGCGTAGCATGGACGAACCATACTACACACACTCGATTGATACGTCGAGAGCACTTCATCAGAAATTCAATTAGCAGTCGATTAGAGCGAGCGGGCTTGCGGTGGCTGTCTATCTACACTTCCACCAATATACCCACTCGATACACTTTATCGTGACTATATTTAATACGTGTCGTTGTTAGTGTATAGAACACGCGGGGCATACGTAAAACAGTTCAAGCTGACTTTGTAGTAGTCTACTACAAAACTTCTTTGTAGTTGAACTATCTTGTGTTTTTAAACTATCTACTACTAGTAGATAGTTCAACTACAAAGAAGTTTTGCAGAGCTACGCAACGTGAGCGATTGACGCTATACATTAGACAGAGGAGTATATATATCTTGCTAACTCTGCATGCTAACTTGTCTCTCTCGATCTTTATTCTTGAAGTGTAAACGCTCCTTGTTGACAACCCTTCTTTATTCTACACACATGGACTGTGTGGTCGTGAAAAAGTTTTTTTTTTTTTTCATGAAATTATATTTTTTTTCAGGGATTCAGAATATGTATGGATTTTATCCAATTACTTGTAAACATGTCTACCTCAAAGATTTTCATAGGGCATCGTGCCTCTACCCAGATGGATAATCCGCCTTACTAAAGCATGACATTTAATTTCACTCCGCTTGAGGGGCTCCCTGAGCAAATCGCTCTCAGTTCGTACTGCGCACGGCTGTCAAATACTGTCAATTCTGGCTTGTTTATTTCATGTTGCCATAGAGGCGACTATCCTTCTGGACGTTTTAAATTCTTTGGTCTACCTATGTCTAAAAATGAATCTATTTAAATCACAAACTTTAGAAGCAAAAAAACTAAATTATGAATAGCTTCTACATAAATAATGAACGACTAACGCCTTTCATAAAAGGTATTCCATAAGCATAATGTATAACCTACAAACAATATAATATAAAGTAAGGCCACAAAGACGTTGCGTTGCACATAAACGTCGTTTGCCTTCAAAGCAACCGAGAACCATTGTGCCGCAGCCATTTTGCAAAATGGTGTCATTTGTAAACGTCAAACTGTTATATCATATTTCATAGTTATTTATGAATGAGCTGAAACGGGTGATGTTTAATTAATATTCAGCTTAAGATTTATAGTAAAAGTTGTTTTAGATGGACGACCCGAAAGGCGAGAGTTGCTAAGCCGTAAATAAGTCTGATATTTCGCTAGTAATTTTACAAGCTATTAATGCTTTTACCCACTCCGTACTAGTCTAGAGAAATTTCTTTGCCAGGAGTAAAACATTTTATACGTACACACAAACATACTCATAGTTAGTAGAATACACACAGAAACGTAAAGCTCTATTTAAAAATGTCGAGAAATTGGCATTTCGATCACTTCCAATATCTTATTTATCAATTTAGTAAAAAAAATACAAAACTGTAAACAATAAACACGCTATAATAACCGCTCAAAAATAGTTGTCGACCTCCCAAGTGGCACCTATTACACTTTTATAAGAGAATTCTGCTCGGTCCCTCGAGCCGACCTAATTTTCCAATAAGACTAGATAGCGAAGAATTTTAAGTCATAAGCAATTATCTTTTGAGTTCTTTTTAAATTGTGTTTGACACAATGACACCGTTGTAAGCGTTGACGTGACGAAATGGAAAATACAACCATAGCCTAGCTTAGCGCCCTGAAGGAGAAGAAGGTTTTTGACATCCTGCATTATAAAGAGACGCCACTGTTTTTGTCCCAGGATATTTATTTATTTATTAAATCCCTTGACTTGCGTTAAAAAAATAAAAATTGATTTCTACTTTATTATGGGATACTTACTTTTGTATGGGATTTACATAAGAGATTGTTAAAAACCACGTGATATTTCGATTTGAAATGTCAATCCCATACAAAAGTTGATCGTTTACTGTCGATGACGATTGTCGATAACCATCTTGTCTTCTGGCCCAGTTGACCTATATAATTATGATTACAGAAAAAGATACATTAGATTATGGTTTAAGACATTTATTTCTCAAAACAGAATATATAATTCACTTACATGAGAAACACAAGGTAATATAATATAGTTGATGCATGGATCGAATGGAACGGCGAAAGTTATATAATGTTAAGTACCTAATGAATGTACATTTATTTTTGGTAATGTAATGTGGGTAAGCAACAATTTTGTTTTTTAATAGTTTAACACCTAGCGAACAAAAGTATGAGACAATGCACGGTCCTAATTACATATCGTGATTCAATTTCTATATAAAGTATTGCAATATAAAGTAGTTAATATTTAATAGGTTTGTTCTAAAGTGTAAATTAGACTTATATTACATTAAATATATATTATATACATATATATATATTTTTTTATTTTTATTTTTATATAAAGTAGTTTATATTTTATAGGTTTAATGTAAAGTGTAAATTAGACTGATATTACATACATGTTTTTATTATGTATTTTTTTTTTTTTTTTTTTTTTTTTTATTTCTTTTTCAATATGTGAAATTTCAGTTGTTTTTTGAATAATGCGTAAGACTGTATTTCTTTTATATCATTAGGCAACATGTTATACATTCTGGCACCTTCAAATCTGATATTCCTAGCTCCATAGTTGGTTCGTGGCGCGTATAAGCAGATATTGTTAGCATTTCTCATTAATCGAGTTTGGCTCAGTGATTTTTTAGTAAAAGTTATTTGAGAGTGAGTATCTTTTGTCAAAATTTTTCTTATCAGCAAACACGTCTGGTACATATATATTTGTGTAATTGTCATTAATTTGGTTCTATTAAATACAGTTGCCGTTGGCGTTAAATAGTTAAGGTGAAATAGTAGTTTTATCGCTTTGTTTTGGGTTGTCTGTAATTGTTTTAAATTGGTTTTAGCAGCCGAACCCCATACTTCAATTAAATAGGTTAAATGAGACTTAATGAGGGAGTTGTATATGATATATCTAACAGACTTAGGGAAACAGCGGACGATGCCTCGAAGTATGCCTATTAGGGAAGATAATTTTGAGCTTAATTTCTTTAAATGTGGCTTCCAGTTTAACTGGCTATCAAGTATGAGACCAAGATATTTTTCAGATTCTACCTTATCAAGCGGTTCGTTGTTAATGTGTAATCATGGGAAATTTGGAACTTTTTTATTTTTCGCACTAAAAATCATATAGTTAGTCTTAGCCACATTTATAGTTAGTAAGTTGTACTGAAACCATGTATATAAGGTATCAAGGTCTTCTTGAGCTTGTTTGACAACTGTTTGAATTTCATTTCCAAAGTAAAAGAGACGGGTATCATCGGCATATAGGGTCATATCTCCAGCTAGGCCTAGGTCTTTTATATTATTTATATATATTAAAAAGAGCAAGGGCCCGAGAATGGACCCTTGCGGAATTCCGTAAGTTATTAATTCAGGAGTACTTTCCACATCACCAATTTTAACTATCTGATATCTATTAGAGAGATATGACTGTATCATATTATACGCAAGATCTTTAACACCGATAACTTGTAGCTTTTGGAGTAGTAGCTTATGACTAATCGTGTCGAAGGCCTTTTTAAGATCAATAAATATTCCAAGAGCTATTTGTTTTTTGTCTATTTTACATTTTATGTTTGTTACAATATCTATACAGGCAGAAAGAGTATTTGAATGGGATCGGAAGCCATACTGCTTGTGATAAAGAAAGTTAATGGAGCTCAGGAATTTGTCTATGCGGCTGAAGATAATCTTTTCGAAAACTTTGGAAATTACTGGGAGTACTGAGATGGGGCGATAGTTACCTGGGTCCATTTTATTGCCACACTTAAATATTGGACTAACTTTAGCTATTTTGAGTGAGTCAGGAAAATAGCCAGATTTAAGGCAGTCATTAATGCAGATTGTAAGTTTCTCAAGTATAAGTGTTTTTACACATTTGAGGGCCTTGCATGAGATACCATCGAGACCAGTAGTCGTATTTGTATTTAAATTATCGATTATTTTACTAACCTCAGGTATGGTAGCGGGGGCTAAATTCGATAGTACCGCTAACTGTGCTTCGATTTTATTATTATAAAGTTCGCTGTATATCTCACTATCATGGTATTTTAGGGGAATTTGAGTAGCTAAAAATGAGCCTATATTTGCAAAGAAAGAATTGAAACAGTTGCATATATCAGATTCGTTAGTAAAATTACCCGACAGTGTTTCAAGTTTAGACGGAGCAGTGCTAATTTTTGTTTTGTTCCTACCTAAAGTATTAATTAATTGCCACATTTTGAGGGGTTTTTTATCACAATTCTTAAAGGCTTTATAATAGTATCTACTTTTCGCATCTTGTATTTTTTCTCGAACTTCTTTTTTTGTCTTTAGTAATTTTATTTCCATATCTTCTTTCAGCTCTTTGTCTTTGCTACGTGTTGTCTTCAAGTGAGCAATTAATAATTCATTTCTTTGGGCTATTGCATCTATTATTTCTTTGTTGATCCAGTCGGACTTGGGTGGATTTTGAATCTTCGTTTTGGTAATCTTACTTTTTTCTACAGCTTCCTTCAATTTTTTCTCGAGTTGTTCATATTTGTAGTGATAATCATGGTTTAAGTTTTGTTCCACTGCCTTGTATAGTTTATCATAGTTTACAGCTTTGTAAATGCTTTTTTTGTTCTTTTCTGGTTTATATTTGTGAATTTCAAGATAAATATGCTTGTGGTCGGACATAGCTGAATTGACTATGGCTAGATGAAATTGGTTATTTTTTAGATTTGAGCTGATATGATCAAGGATTGTTTGAGTGCTTGGTGTCTCTCTTGTACAGTAAGTCTGACTTATTTTATTTAGTATGGTATAGCCATTTTCTTTTAGTATCGTTTTGTAATTAGTAGTTGCTTGATTCTTTTTTAGTAAATTATAATTAAAGTCCCCAAATACAACTGCCCGTTTTCGTTTCAGAAGCTGCTGTGAGAAGGTTTCAAGAAAATCATTATGATTTGTTCTTTCCGGTTTGTAAATAGCACCAACGTCTATAGAAAATTTGTTTAGGTGAATCCAGAGATAGTGATTGTCGTTTTCGTGTACGTCTTCAATATAATTGTGCTTGAGACTACTATGTACATAAATTGACACACCTCCTCCTCTTCCATTACTTCGATAATTATAGTAGTGAGTATAGTTTGGTAAAGTTATACTCACAGCTTCAGTCTCACTCTTTATCCATGTCTCGGTTAGTATTATTAAGTGCACTGTATTTGGGATAGAATGGATTATACATTTTAATTCATCAAGTTTGCCTGGACTTACTATACTGCGCACGTTAGCATATAAACATTTTAGAGATTTGGGATTGTAAATGATATTGGTATGAGTGTTTGATATTTGATACGTAATATTGCTGTTATTCAAATCTATTACATTATTCTCTTTACGAATCAGTTTTTTGAGAGCGCAGTGATGATTTTTGGAATACCTTTAATATATTTTATAATAAGAATCTCTTCTCCCTCTTCTGTTCTTTTCTTAAGTTCTTCTCGTAATTTCAATATTTCTTCTTTCTGATATGGAGTTTGATCAGAGAAACATTTGATGTTTTTTATATCATTGGAAATACTGCTTCTTTTACGTAGTATTGATTTGGCCGTGTCAACTGAAGCAAAGCAAACTTTTATAGGGCGAGATTTAATGTTGTTATATTTTCCTAGCCGGTAACATGTTATGGGTTCTGCGCAGTTGGGATCAGCCAGCTTTATCATTTTGATGACTTCTTGTTTATCATGCTCCATTCTCTGGGCTGGATCCTTGGAATTTATCTC
Organism: Achlya flavicornis; assembly: GCA_947623365.1. Taxonomy (NCBI): domain Eukaryota; kingdom Metazoa; phylum Arthropoda; class Insecta; order Lepidoptera; family Drepanidae; genus Achlya; species Achlya flavicornis. Next base: position 3,990,506 of record OX392487.1, read on the forward strand.
TGCTATGCCACTTATGATTATATTTTTCTCTCTTTGAAAGCGCTCATGAATTTCGGTCATCATATAATCATATGAAGGGTTCGTTGGAGGTTGATTTATAGAAGAGGTCGAAGCTTTGAAACTTCCAAAATCCTTTTGAAGGTCATCAATTCTTTTTTCCAAATCAACTTTAGAAAATTCCATCTTAGCTAATTCTTCCTTGACCCTTTGCTGCTCTGTAGAAAGTTGGTCAGTGGTTGATTTGATTTGGGTAATCTGGTTGGTTATGAGAGATACTTCCTGAGATATTTTATCTAGTTGTTCAGTTTGTGTTTGGGCCATATTTGTTAACATCGTCATAATTTTACTCTCCAATTTATCGAATTTATTAGATAGGTCATCATCTGGTAGCCTTCTTTTCCGCTGAGCTATTTTATTGGCTTCCATATCTGTTGGCACAAACTGCCTCAGATCTACGAGCGATTCGCTACGAGTTTTTGCTATTGTCTCATTTCTATCAAAATACGTAATAGGTCGTTGAGTCGGTGAGCGAGGTACGGCCATTGATATTGTGCGTAGAAATAAATAAGTGTGTATAGTTACTTATTAGTTGTCTTCGTAAGTAGGCAGCGGCGGGGAAGCGAGAAGAATTATCACTGCTTCACAGGTTGTCTCTTTTCCCCGGGGGTGTTGAGTGTAGTTGTGCGCTTGACTTCGTAGGTGAAATGTTGTTTGACGCATTAGGTTTGCAATCAAGAGTGAACTTTAAATTATAGTATACTAATTTTAATTTCCTGTAGCTGGTTATTTAATTTTTAAAGTTGGTTCTATAGTTATTTAACGATACGTCCGTTCCGCACGCTCGCTAGCTGCTCATAGATTTAATCGCTTAAGCTTATAACTTTCATTGCAACATAGCTGGAGCCCTAGGCTAGAAGCGTTATTGCCAATATCGGAGGCCACCATCCAGGGGGAATTACCTGCTACAACAGGTATGAAGGTACAATAATTCCCACCTAACATACTCGGCGTTTATTGTACCCTCTAAAGCCATGGTAAAATTGCCAAGCGAAATATTTTGTTGTTATCTGTTGGTACCAGAAACGAACAATAAAAGAAGGATTAAAAATAATTCAACATATAGAACATTAAAGGCTGGTTCACATGGGGTCCATTAATGTTATATCAACAATATTTTCCATCATAATTGAATTTTAATTAATCCATCTCATGTATAATGCCAATATTTCTGAAAGCAGATCAAATATTTACAATGGATAATATGAAATCTGATAATCATTCCAGCAGCCTCGTTTCTATAATGTCCCGAAATTAAATTGCCACAAACGGTACATTTGCGGCGTAGCACTGGATTAACAACCGGGATAATCGGAACCAGGAAATCGGGACATGTCGGCGGTCGCCCGGCCCGGACAATGTACTCCGACACGGCTTTCAAATTGCGAAAGAACATTTTCGGTCGTTTTCAATAGCCTGAAAATCACATTCGAATATCAACTCAATTTCACAAATAATAAAATAGTATTTTGCTTGTGATTTGAATAATCGAATGTAGTTTTTCAATTCGCTGAATAACAACGCTTGTACTCAATACGGTTTGTGATGATATCGTTCGGTAAAAATCGGTAAAATTGAACAGCTTTGAGTGCTTCAGACAGCATGTTACAAGCATAATATATTCTCTTTGAACCGAAGTCGAGTTGGGTTTCTCTAGGGAAATATTTTTTAGAGAGGTAGAGCGTAGCGTTTATTCGCTCAAAGACTTATTGTCGACTGGGGAAGTACCTCCACCTTACAGAATACCGCAGTCAACTAACTTTATGTTGTGTTCCTGCGCGTAAGTAGGGTCGCCAGAGCTCATAGGGGAGGAGGGAAAGGTCGGTAACGCGTGAGCGATGCTTAGTTTGTTGCAAGCGTCCATACGGCTACGGTAACCGCTTACCATCAGGCGGGTATGCTTGTTTACCCACTTAGTAGTATAAAAAAACATTTGAACACAACTTTACATATTAAAGTATGCATATTAAAAATGTCATAGGTTTATTTACACATGATATTAAGGTAAACGCTGGTAATGTCGACAGTGTCCCAATACTCGTCAGATTGTAAAAAAAAATCAATAATTTAATTCTACCAATATCTTACTAAAAGCATTTTATGCCAACATATTAACAGTAATATATTCTATAATTAGAATGACAACATTTAGTCAAAAATGTATTGGCTTCGGAATACAGAGCGATCAAAGGTAAGCACCTCCAAATTTTGCATTTTTTTGTGAGTTTAGCTACTGAAACTGAATCCCGGCTTACCACGTTAGGGTTCATGTCTTGCTGTATCGGTCGACATTTTGATAAGTATGATTATTTTGTGAAGTAGCCAAGTAAACTATCCAACGATGTAACCCATAATATTGTGTTATTTTTATCATTTGGTATTTTTTTTCGCGTATGACAGGTACTGGTACCTATTAATCCCTGTTTGTACTAGAACTCGTCAAAATTAATACTTTTTTGACGAATACTGGGACACGTGTGAAAAATTGCATGTAATATCGACATGGTGTTTTATTTTAAATGTTATACGGAGTTTGAATCGAATTGTTGTGTAAAACATATTTCTTGATAACTAATTATTAGATCTTTATTTATTTTTCTATATATGGGGTTTTTATATACATACTTTTTGGTATTAATTACGAGGTTGTCGAGTTTCGGTCTATTCGTTTGTGAGTACGTACAAGAGAATGACCTAGAATTCGTCAGAACTTTTTTTTATTAATGAAAAAGACAGCAGCAGCATTTATGCAGCAGTAAGAGAGGAAGAGCATAACGGGTTGGAAATTCGGAGTAGGCAGACTAGGGAAGTACTTCACCTTATGGAAGATCGCAGCCAAATGACGCTACTTTAATGTGGTGTTGTATTCCTGCGGTGAGTATGGTCGCCAGAGCTCCATGAGGAAGCGCTGTGCTGGCAGTGTGTGGGGGCCAGTGGTGTCGTACCACTGGTGTGTTGTGCAACGCGGCGTGTTGTTGCGATGGACAGGGAGACCCGGTGAAACAGCTGCCCGCTGGCTGCCAGCTGGTTGTAGGGGTCCCGAGCCCAGGGATCACTTAATCACTTTAACGGGAGGTCCGGCGGGAATTGCTTTCTCTGGACATCCATAAATCGAGTGGGCCAGACGGCATACCGGCAGTGGTGCCGAAGCGGTGTGCTCCTGAATTGTGTCCAGTATTGACGCATCTTTTCGCACTTTTCTATACCAAAAAGGAAGTCCAGTCTTCGTGGAAGACTGCCCACGTGCACCCAGTGCCCAAATAGGGCGACAGATCAGACCCGACGAATTACAGGCCTATCGCCATCACCTCCCTTCTCTCCAAAGTCATGGAGCGTGTGACCAACACGCAGCTTTTGAGATACCTGGAGGATCACGAGTTGTTGAGCGACCGTCAATATGGCTTCCGCCACAGTCGCTCAGCTGGTGACCTCCTTGTGTATCTCACGCACCGTTGGTCACTCGCCATCGAGAGTCAAGGTGAGGCATTGGCAGTGAGCCTAGATGTGGCGAAGGCGTTCGATCGGGTCTGGCATAGGGGTCTTCTCACGAAGTTACAAGCATACGGGCTTCCCGAGGGGTTATGCAAATTGGTCGCCAGCTTTCTGTCCAGCAGATGCATAAGAGCCGTCGTCGATGGTAGCTGCTCCGATAGCATGGACATAAATGCCGGCGTCTCGCAAGGCTCTGTGCTGTCCCCAACACTGTTCCTTCTGCATATCAATGATATGCTGTCTATTGACGGCATTCATTGCTATGCGGACGACAGTACAGGGGACGCTCATTATACGGGCCGTGCAAATATCCCTCGTTCCGAGGTGGAGGAAAGCCGCGAACGGCTGGTGTCTGAAATTGAGAGTACACTAACTAGTGTCTCCGATTGGGGTCGACTAAACCTAGTCCATTTCAACCCCACCAAGACTCAAGCCTGCGCGTTCACCGCTAAGAAAACCCCATGGTTTGTGTTCCAGAATACCTCCTTGAACATCAACCAAAGCATCGGGATCCTTGGGGTCGACATTTCCAGCGACGTTTTGTTCCGAAGTCACTTAGAAGACAAGGTTAAACTGGCATCCAAAAAGCTTGGAGTGCTCAACAGCGGGGCAAAGGCTGCAACTTTATAAGTCGCAGGTCCGGCCTCATATGGAGTACTGCTGTAATTTATGGGCGGGAGCACCTGGATGCCAGCTAGGGCCTTTAAACTCGGTTCAGCGACGTGCCGTCAGAATTGTTGACGATCTCGAGCTCACAAGCGGTTTAGAGCCCCTCAGTCTGAGGAGAGACTTTGCCTCCTTATGTGTGTTCTACCGTCTGTACAACGGAGAGTGTTTATTGTTCTAAGGAATTGTTCGACTTGATGCCCACGGCTACCTTCTACCATCGCACCTCTCGCCATCGACGAGGAGTCCATCATCCATTGAAACCAGATTTGTTTCGAACTGTACGGGCTAAAAGGAGGTTTCTTCCGCGGACTTCCGTGGAATGAGCTCCCCGCCGTGGTTTTTCCAATGGAGTACAGCATGGGGTTCTTCAAAAAGGGTGTGAAGAGATTTCTTCAGGGTCGGCAACGCGCGAGTGATACCCCTGGTGTTGCAAGCGTCCATAGGCTACGGTAACTGCTTACCATCAGGTGGGCCGTACGCTTGTTTGCCACCTTCTTGGTATAAAAAAAAAAACTCCGCCCTTGGGTGGCTGACCCGCCGCCTCGCGCATAATTTATGGAATAGTTGTTCGTGCTGGAAGAGGAGACTGGAATGGACCCGGCCGACTGTAGCATGGGGGGACCGGGTACCCCGCCGACAGCCGTACCAATAAACCGCATCACCTGTTTAGCCATCTCAGGCAATAACACTGCACTTTTCCCTTTCGCTACTGGCACAGCGATTCCTCTTAATCTCGTTTCAACCTTTTTAAAATTATGCCAAAAAAAAAAAAAGAGATGGCAGCGGCCTCCCCGTCCACACTTTTGGTGGACCTTTGCAAAATCAGCTTCACGCTAATATCAATGCAGTCCACCAACATCTTGAGGCTGCACCAGCCAACCTTGCTATTTCTAACGGAGACGCAAATATCCTGCCCTGATGATACATCGTATTTACACTACCCCGGGTAAATGCTGGAGCACAACTTTGCCCTGGCATATGGCACAACTAGTTCTTTCTCCTACGAGAATCCCATATTGAGAGCCATACTAGCTACATACTGAACCTTCTGCTGACTACGCGACAGGACAACTATGCAGTGACAGTGGACGCGCCACTTCGCTCAACGTCACTTGGCGCACGGACCACTGTCTCGTCCGGACGAAAGTGCTATGCGCTCGATCTGACTCGCCCCGGCCTCCGGGATGGCGACGTGTCGGTAGATTGGGATGGATTGCGAGATCTCTACGTATCCTACCTGTGGAGACAGCTCTGCTTCGCATCAGATGACCCTAACACCTGTGCCGCTAACGTTACTGATGCGATACTGGCGGGAATGTAATGTTATATCCCAAACCCGCTAGTGGCTGCAAGGATGAAGAAACGACCGTGGTTTAATCGGCCCTACAAAGATGCTAGACAAAATAGGCAGACCTTGTATGAGGCTTGGACCACGGCCCGAACTAATCAGGACCCTAACATCTTTGATGCGAAATACATACGAAGCCTAATCCCATCCAATGCCATCAAAAGGAGGAGGGGTGATAGGAGGCAGCCTTGTCGCATACCAGCATACACGGCGATATCCTCAGAAATGTGATCATGTAGCCTACTAGACCATAAGCTAGACTAATTCAACGTATCAAAATCTTTTTCGAAGTCGACGAAAGTAAGGCTCCCTCTACTATTCTGATGCTTGTTCCAATATGATACGAAGAGTGTTGATCATGGAATGAGGAGTTTTCTTATGATACCTCTATGGTCAAAATACCTGTTAAATTATATAGTTCGAATTATCAACAGTTTGACAGGTATTTTGAGCATAGAGGTATCATTGAAAATTGAGCACGGTCATGGAATAAAGCTTCTAGAGATTCCGCCATTATAACTAGGTACATATATCTTTAGTAAAGATTTGGTTTGGTAAGTCTCATCCTCCATCGCATTGGTGAAGAATTTCGGGGAAATTACGTCATCCTATCTCACAGACTTCTGCAATGGGATTGGTCTCGAACTCTTGTCCTGCACTTCGATATAGTGACGGTCAATTTTGCATCGCTATAGACTCTGTGACACCGCCCATTTCGATTGAATCGAAGGCTTCCTCATAGACCGCACACGTCAAACATAATGGCCGATCATTCTCCTCAGTTTTCTTTATAATCTGGCGGGCCTTTAAATGTGGTCTATTCGTGCACTAGAAAACATCGAGACGATTCGTTATTTATGAATCTCGAAAACTGCTTAGTATTGAGAAAAATTCAATTTTAAAATGAAAATAATATGAACTTTACCCTTAAGCAAATAGAGTTCAAATTGGTACTCAAAATTGACGAGTTCTAGGACATTTTGACGATAACTAGTACAAATCTGTCGGATACTGGTACAAATGGCTTCTTTTTATTAGATCAAATATTTGATTACTTTATTGTTTTTCAATCATTATAATAATATATTTATTGAAAGGAGTAATAAATGATGAACCTGTCATAAAAAACAATCCTTTACTAAGTTTACTAACTACAACGTGGCAGAGCTGTAAACACAGCAAAGTTCAAAAACTGACGAGTAATGGGCCGTTTACCTATATCTCTAAAGTGCCGTGCACCGCCATGGTTGTTATGTCTTTAATCTGTGGCCATGGTGGCAGAAAAAAATATCCTGGGACATTCCTCACACACGGTCGTCTGATCCCAAACTAAGCAGAGCTTGTACTATGGAAACCAGATAACTGATATAATACATATACTACTTTTTGTTTGTAAATACATACTTAATATACATAATTACACCCAGACTCAGGACATACAGACATGTTCATGCACACAAATACATGTCCTGTGCGGGAATCGAACCCACGACCTGCGGCGCAATAGGTGGAATCTTTACCAGACTTAACCAACTGCGCCAACTGGCCCGTCGTCGTATATAAGCCCACATAACATTAACATCCACCATATTGTTATTCACACTTCAAGTTCGTAAGAATTCAAATTAGACTCTAACTCCAACTTTAATTAGTATAAGGGGCCTATGGTGCGTCCATGCTACGCGAATCGAGCACGAGCCGAGCCTCGAACGAACAGGATTCAACGAATTCAAGCGTGGACGCATTAAACGAGCCTACAACGAGCGCGATGCGAATCCAGTGTTCGTTTAGTGTTCATGAAAAAACTGACAATCGGGCAGAGCGCAGTCGAGCACGCTACGAATGCTCGTTCGAGGCTCGCAAGCCCGTCCACGCTACGCGAATCGTGCTCGCAGTGTGCTCGTTCGTGGCTCGGCTCGTGCTCGGTTCGCCAAGCATGGAAGCACCATTCGATTGTGAATATGTTTACACGTACTTTTATGACATGTCTAAGAAACAAATAGTGTCATTAAATAAAATAATCTAATCCGTAAGTTTAATTTACGACGCAATAGCATAAGAGTTTATTTCCATACATGCTATTTTCAATCTTACGCTATTTTGTTAAGGTATATAATTGCTACAATGGGATTAACGACCGAAAACTTATTTTACGACATTGGTTGTAAAACTTTACCACTTATTTTAGGTGTTATTGATCTTTTAAATTTATGCTTGAAAGCTTTACGTTTACCAATAAAATTTGCACTTCAGTGGTAATAGCTACGGTATTAGCATCGTATTTTATTGATATAGGCCGTAGAAAAATCACTTTAGAGGAATACAATTCCGCAACTAGTAAGTGCTTTTGCACTGAATAATAACAGTACCGATCAATCACATCTTACCCCCTTACTCATAAAACGTTATTTAACTAATATACTGTTTAAAGTGTCACGTAAATAACGACACTCTATTGTCATTGTCAAATAATGTGACGTTATTTACGTGACCATTTAATCAGTATATTAGTTAAGTAGCGCTTTATGAGTATGGGGGTAAATGTTTAAGTGTGTCTTTGACTTAGCCAATCAGTGGCTCGATTCTCGTAACAAATCTTCAGCGGTGTCGTAGCGACATCAACAATTTAAATTGTGTTTCGTGAAATATTTTGTATAAAAAAACATCAAACGTGTTTATGGCTCAATAATTTGTCTATAGGATCGTTTTTCAATCGTTCATTTCACATAATAATACTAAAATACACATTTTAATCGTCGGAGTCGCTACGACATCCTTGATGTTTTGTTACGAGAATCGAGCCACTGAGCGTTTCTGTTCTTGACTAAGCACGTTGTCGGTGGAGGAGAGTTGCACTATTCTTTATAGTAGATATGGGAATCGTGGAAGAAGTTTGGGATCGCCGCGCGTTTTATATAAAAAATACGCTTAGTACCTATACTAATAAGATATATAGGCTATGTATGAACAGGATATTCTCACGAAAACAGATAAAATAAATAAAAAATAAATATCCTTGGACATTCCTCACACACGGTCATCTGATCCCAAACTAAGCAGAGCTTGTACTATGGAAACCAGACCTGACTGATATAATACATAATATACTACTTTTTGTTTGTAAATTATACATAATTACATCCAGCATCAGGACATATTGACATGTTCATGCACACAAATGCATGTCCTGTGCGGGAATCGAACCCACGACCTGTGGCGCGCTAGGTAGCCCGTCCTACCTAGACCATGTATTTCATAATACTTATGTAGCATACAAGCATACGGCTCACCTGATGTTAAGCGGTTACCATAGCTATATGGACGCTTGCAATACACGAGGCATCACTCACGCGTTACTGACCCTTCCGCCCTCCCCAATGAGCTCTGGCGACCTTACACACGCAGGAATACAACATAAAGTTATTTGGCTGCGGTATTCTGTAAGGTACTTCCCCAGCCGAGCTGCTCTTTGAGCTAATAAACGCTACAGTCTACAACTCTAACTTACCAAGGGAATCACTCGCACTTTTCCGAACCTGCAAGTTCTCTTCACACCCTTCTTGAAAAAGTTATGTACAACTTTTATTTTAATAGTATTTTAAATTAATGAGCGCCGTTGTGTTTATCTTCATTAGTGATTATATCAATTTATATGACATTGTTAATCAAAACATTTTTATCTTTATTTTATTATTTTATCGATAGATAATGGTGATTGCTCCCTTCCATCTAGCTTCAATTTACAGCAATATGGGATTCCCCAGATAAACTTGCATTTATACTTATAATTCACCACAGTAATGGTAATTACTCCCGTGTTTCTAGCTTCAATTTACAGCAATATGGGATTACCCAGATAAAGCTACATTTATACCTACAATTCACCACAGATAAACTAAAGAACTAATAGAACAAATTAAAATCTAAAATAAAATATGTTCAAACGGGAAAAAATGTGTCTTTGTCCAGGAAGATGTATAGGTACCTAAAATCTATAAGAGCTAATCCACGAACCAATATGTCGGGATATCTGATTTAAGTAATAATCAAAAATCCAATTAAAAAAAACGCTTCAGATATGTCAGCGTTTTTAGTTAAAATTAAAGTCCGAGTTAGAATATTATACAGTGATAGGCAAAGCGTAAGCAGTTTCTAAGTAGATGCATTCACAGATATATCGTGCACATTCTCGTACCAATTTCTCGTTTTTTTTTTCCATAATTTTACCGAGTACAATAATGACAATGAATCGACATTTTGTCTGACTGTAAATCAACTTACAGTCAGACAAAATGATAAAACAATCCGATATGGATTCCTTGTCATTTGTTCTCGGCAAAAGAATTGCAATCTCCTCAGCCCCCAATAGTATTTCTGGCGTATATTAGAATAGTCTCAATCATATATGAGTACATAAATCTGCGCACCTGTATGTAGATGTTTTATTAATGCTGGCAACATTCAATTATTACTTTATCGGTTCTTTACGTAATCTGTTACTATTTATCTGTGTTGAGGCAACGATATATAAATGCGAAGTTTATCCGTATGTTTCATTGCTAAATGTACTATACCAACTGTCGCATAAGCTTTAATATTCTGTGCCAGAACCAAACCACGATTAGTCTATCTATTCTAAGAGCTCAAAAGGTAAGTGAACTTTTCTAAGTAAGTGAATTTGCAGCTAGGGGTAAAAATACATCTAGAGGGTATTTTTTTTTAAACCAATGGCTTGACCCTCAACTAAATAAAACTTTTTTTTTTTTAAAAACAACCTCAAAAATCTAGGGGTTAATTTGCAGCTTCATAAAAACTTTCAGATTTGAATTACACTGGTAATTAATTTTGTGTCATGAAATAACACTAAAAGCCTTAATAAATATTGTCAAGTTGACTAGTATTAACCATCCCTTATTTACTAAAAAAGAAGTTGGCTTAAACAAGCTAAATCTGTATTTACACCGTTGGTAAACTTGGTAATTACCACAAAATGAATTAAAACACTTTCTCCAATGGCCGCCATTATTACAGTTATACTTTCCTGGTGCTGCCATTCCTCGATATTCAAATACACAATATCAAAATAAACCGTTTTACACTTTCTAAATAAATAATGCTGACAATTAATTATAATTAATCAATATTCAATGGTATGAAATTAAATAATATTCAAATAATATAATGTTAATGCTAACACTAGGATGAGAATTTTATCTTGTTTACATATTATTTGGGAAGCATACATTCGTGACAATATCATCGTAATTTCAGAGAATCTATTTATTAGGGACTGCTGAGTTTCATGCCAGTTCTTTTCAGTAGAGCATATTTCCAAACTACCCTTGAGACAATTTATTTTATAGACATTGATTTGTTCGTCGTGAAAACCAAAATAGACATACTGACAGACTCTATCATAAAGGTAATAAAAAAAAATGTCAGCGAGAAAATTACGATTATCGAAAGAAATATTATTAGCTTAATCGATCCTGTTTCCGATAAGGATCAAAAGGCTCTATGGGGTCAAGTTAGGCTAAAAATTAACTGATCTGTCTCAAATTTCCACCCTATTCCATGTATAGGTACAAAACAGTTCTTTTCTTTTTTTAACCGGAGTCTTGTCTGAAACTGTCTTTTTTCAAAAAAAGGAGAAGGTTCTCAATTCGGTTGTATTTTTTTTTCTTATGTTTGTTACCTCATAACTCCGTCATTCATCAACCGATTTGGAAAAATCTTTTTTTGACTGGAAGTGTACCCTTCCCGTTTGGTCCCATTGTCATCAGATCAGGATTTGATTACTTCTTAGTGTAATTTTAAGTCGGTTTAAGTTTTTTGTAAAACAGTCCAATTATTTATCAAAGATTTTCATAGGGTTATTTATATATAAAAACGGTATATTTATTTCTATGATAAAAACTTTATATATCTTTTCAATTTAATTTCAGAAACGAAAATGAAGATTGAAATAGATAAATTCAAATTAATTAAAGATACATTTCAAGATCACAAGTTGAAAGACTGCACAGTGGTGGTGGATGCACATAACTTCTTCTACAATAGCTACAGAAACAGCAACCTTCCTTACAAGTTCGGGTGTGAGTGCGATGGGTACGCCAAATTCTTAATAGAATACCTTACCATGTTCAAAAACGCCAACGTGAAATGCTTTTTTATTTTCAAGGGAGGACACGAGAACATGAATTGTGAAATCAAAAAGTCAATTAAGACACCTCTGGATATACCACCAATTTTCATGAAGGAAACTTATAAGCAGGTCTTAGATGAAATGGGATTTGACTATGTTAACTGTGAATATGGAGCTAAGAAACACTGCATAGCTTTAGCCCAAAAGCTCAATTGTCCTGTTATAAGTTACGATAGAAATTTGTGTTATTCCAGCGTTCCATACATACCATACAACAGTTTAATATTTAAAAATAATACTATTTCATGTAAAATATTTCATCTGAAGAATTTTTATAACAAGTACCGAGTGACGCATGATAAATTTGTCATATTTATTGTTTTGATGAATGACATTTTGCCTGAATCGAGTTTACAGAAACTTTTCTATCATTTGAAAATAACAGGTAGGAATGCGAGCTTATTGAAATGGCTTTCAAAAACTACTAGAGGTGATGCTATCAATAAAATCTTTAGTTGCCTCAGTACTAATGAGAGAGAAGAGTTTTTAAGGTCAGAAAAACTGGTGAAGGCGTTTTTATCTAGACAAGAAACTGAGGGAGTTCCCATTGATTATTTTGAAAAAGGTGAAGATATAATTGTCCATGGTGATCCATTGTGGTTTGAAAAAGGTGTGGCATGCCGTCACATTGCTATACCATATATTAATTTATATCGCTGGAACATCCTGTGGGGGTCTTGGGCCTTCGAGGATCCTGAAGCGGATGATGCGATGACGCTGTCGCTCGAAATAGTAAAGTACGCTTTTAACTTACTGACAAACTTTCAGAAACAAACGTTTTCCTTGCACAGTGAAAATGGAGAAGTTAAAGAAATAATAACTTCACAAGATACTCCAGCAGCCCAAAGCGATTGTGTGTTTCAAAATGGATGGCGTCAGCTAGATGGGGCAGCTTTATTCCATAAATTTTTGATATACATTTTTGGTCATATGCCTGTGGATGCTTTAAGCCAATTACCAGACGATTCGAAACTTTTGATGATATCACTCGCTTATTTCTCGCGAATGAAAAGAGTGAATATAATAAACGAAGTATACTCTATCGTGTTATCTTACATTATGCTTGGCGTTGTGCATGAAATAGATAACGACACAGTAACTATTAGCTCACTTGACTCCGGCAAGGAATTGCTTCTAGACAATCTAATCAACAAAACTAATTTTAAAACTGAGTGTAGCGAAGCAACTACTTCAATGATAAGTTATTTTAAACTGTGTGATGGAGAAATGGTAAATATTATCGATAGAAAACTATTGCATCGTATAGTAGAGTTCCAACATTGTCTTGAACATATCAATTTTCTAAATAGACTTTGCGGGTCGCCTTACAAACCAACAATTTATAGAAAAACATTTAACGGAACTTTTGTGTACAAAATGTTATATACTCTAAAAGGAGAGAACCCTGCTGACGGGATGAATTTCATAAATGGCAAATTGCAGTCAACGCCTATTATCCTTAAATATTTTAACCATCTTATTGCTTTGTACAAAAATATGATATAATCATAGTTCAGAAATTTAAATTAGAACCAAGAGTAGGTACCTGTTATGACGCAAGCATCCATAATACTTGACATGCCGTGGCAATCTACAAACTCAAGAGATGACCATTAGACGATGTTCACAGCAATGAAGTATAAAAAATAAAATGTGTCTTTTCTGCTCCTACATAATATCTGTCTATGTAGAAACTGATACAACTTCAAACAGAGGTATTTTTGAACCTATAATTTTAATTAAGAATTCAAAATATCTGAATAAAATATATTAAATAAATATATACAGTATTTATTACAAGTATCCATTTGATCCCAAACTCCCGCTTAAGGAATGTTACATTATTTTCATGGTTTTCCCTTATTAAAAGATGATATAGTATTATTATTTAAGAGAGGTAGAGCATAGCGTTTATTCGTTCAAAAAGCAGCTCGGCTGGGGAAGTACCTCCACCTTACAGAATAGCGCAGCCAAATAACTTTATGTTGTGTAAAGTTGTGTTCCTGCGCGTGAGTAAGGTCGCCAGAGCTCATTGGGGAGGGGGGAAAGGTCGGTAACGCGTGAGCGATGCTTCTTGTGTTGCGTCCATATGGCTACGGCAACCGCTTACCATCAGGCGGGCCGTATGCTTGTTTACCGACTCAGTCGTATAAAAAAAAAAAAAACGGAATAACCCTTTAAATCACTATTGAAATATCATAAAAATACATGATGTTTTCTTTTCACTTCTTGGGTTAGTTAATTAAAATTTATAATTTGAATTTGATCCAAGCAAGCGATTTTGCAAGAATCTATGAATGAAATGAAGACTTCATGCTTTCTTCAAAAAGTCATGTACAATATTAAAAGTCGTTCTCTCGGTGTGGTCTCGCCGTGAGATGCCCTGTTTATTGAAGAGTTTTACATACGATTGCTCCAAGAAGGCAAGAAACGTTAAAAGCATTCATACTCAATTGATCCCAATACACAATTTGCTCGGAGGCCGACATCAAAGCCAGAAGAGATCTGTATTTGCATACATAGTAAATCGAGGACACCTTTCAGAGACCGATCGGCCTATACTGATCACAAATTCAATCAAGTATACGACCTTAAGGCTTCATTCTATAGCAAGAACTATACTATAAAATATATAAGCTGCCCGGTGCGACTTCGTTCACGTGGTGCCCTATCCAACCCTACCCTGGCCCTGCCAGGTATTGACAGTTCAGGTGGTAGTGTCGTCCAAATATGAAAGATGGCTATTTAAAAATGAACAATAAAAAATGTACAAAAATAACAGTTTAAAAACTAAAAGAAACACGCTTTAAAAAACCCTGCGCTTAAAAGTGTTAAATAATAATAAAATTTAATCTAAGTATATTTATTCTCTGTCACCCTGTAAGGGCCTAAAGGTAAGCAATTTTTTTTTTTAAGTCTAATTTTTAAATAAAAAAGCGTGGAGCGCTTTTCATTTTGTAATTTAGAATATTTCTTCATGATAATGATGTTTCTAAATTCTATTTGGTTTCAAAGAAAATCGCCTCACGCTTTTTATTCAAATAAAAAGGGTAGGTATTTTTTATCCATATTTATATGGGACCACCTTCAAGGTATACCCTATCCAATAAAAAAAGAATTATCAAAATCGGACTACTCCGTCAAAAGTTATGCGTGATCATATATAAAAAAAAAAATATACGCGTCGACTTGTAAAACTCTTCCGTTTTTTCGTCGGTTAAAAAATGCTTACATTTAGGCTCTTACAGGATAGACAGAGAATAAATATACTTAGATGGTAGATCAATTTTATATACAACAAATATGTACAAAATACAATCTATATTTACAAAATATAATCTATATATAGAAAATTTCCTCAAGCCTGCCGCTGCTTCCGATTAACGGCAAGGTTCCCAGAAGGCTGGCAGCGTTTCCTCTTTGGATAGCCAAGCTGACGCGTTGGCGGAAAAAGCTCCCCGCCCGCTGGTCTCCGGAGGTCTCGATCAATTTTGAAGACAAGGTGCGAGCAAAACGGCGAGCTTCTGACCCCCATGGTCCCAAGGTCTCGACCGCAAAAGGCATAAAAATATAATTGGGTCCAATCGATGCATATTTTTTGAATTTTGAATTTTCCGCACTGGCCGCCGCTGCCCCTGCAGCTTTACAAGTAGCCGGTAAGTGAGATGGCGCGAGTGTATCGACACATGTGGCATCCCACACCAGCGACTTGCCGACACTCCAAGGGATCAAAGACATACCATCCGGTCTCTTGCCATCGCCCCGCGCAATACCGACTGGTTCCAGTACGGAAGGCACGTTAGCGACAACAAGAGCCCTGCGGATAATGTCATTAATAGCCGAGTGCCGTGATATTCGACCAGCACTTAGGGAGCACGAAAGTCCATGGTGGCCGAGCTCATTGACGAGGTCTCCGCAGCGGCAGCGATGAGGCTGATTGGTCCTGCAACCAAGACGAAGACAAATACACAGACTTAATGTTATACGGTCTAACATTGTCCCGGTATTTGTGGATGGAATAGCTTGTAGCCAGTGACCTGAGTCACTCTGAGAGACGGCTAACAAGCGCGCGCGGTCTGTATCTATCGAAAAGTTTGAAAATAAATTTTGCCAAGTTTTTTCACAAAGAGGCTTGTCCCACGCTCTCTGAGAGTGACTCAAGGTTGGAATATTTGTGCCTGGACAAGCTGCCTGCCAGGCGTCTCTAGCATCGGACAGGTAAGAAACCTCAACAGATCCAATAGAAGGGTCCAAAACAGATCTGACAAGGCTGCCCACACTGTATACCGAGGATAGAAACGCCGGTACTGATATGCTTGAAATTTTCCGCACTCCTAGGCCACCATAACACACGGGTAGGGTGGCCTGAGACCACACTTTGTTTTCACAAAAACTGCAATTTAGAATTTTGGAAAGAGACGTTTTGATCATATTATCCAAAGTATCTAATATGTGAACGAATTTAAATAAGTGCGTACTGCGGAGTAAATAGGTAAACTAAGGCACGAAAAGGCAGAGTCGAACAATAAAAAATGCATAATGGGCATTAATTTCATAAAGTCTATTTGAAGAGTCATTAAAATTTTGAATCTTTTTCTCAAAGAAACTAGGTATGGATTCATCTAAGACTGGGGCTCCGAGAAGATGAAGCGACTCCTTTGACAGTAACTTAATATTGGGAGCCAAAACATTAAAATTTTGAATTAATTCTGGTTTTTCAGATTCTGGGAAAGAATCTAAAATAAGGAGCTCACATTTGGAGCTATTGAATTCTAGGCCAATCTTTTTAAAATTTTCTGTCAATGTTTTAAAATCACTGAGAACGGAAGCCGCATCACCCCCCAGCGTACCATCGTCTAGATACCATACATTAAATTTAGATTGTAACCCAGAAATAATTGAATGGATGGCCAAACTGAAGATAGCTGGACCGAGAGGGTCACCCTGTTGACAACCCATGGCGGAAATAAGTGGGTGTTCTCTGAAAAAAAGTTTTGATGGATGCCCATAGCATTGCCAAAGGTAAGGATATACGTCAGGGCAGATATCCCGAATTTGGGTCAATAAAGCGCCCCTATCGACAGAGTTAAATGCATTTTTTATGTCAACTTTAAGCAGCACTTCACCTCCGTTATTTAATAGAAAGGTCCGAGCCGCATGAACAGCTGCCTCACAACCTCCCTTTGAGCCAAAACCGAGTTGAATGGGCTGAAATATTTCCGAAAGTTTCGGGAGAATGTGACGACAACAAATTTTGGAGGCCATACGACGGATAGTATTACCCACAGCGATGGGTCTTACTCCGCCATCTTTTTTGGATAGCGCGCAAAGGTTGGCCCCATAAATGATCTCAGTGAATGGGCTTGGCACCTTTCCTGCCAACATTAAATTTATAAGAGAGGTTAATTTCGATAATAATTTGGTACCAGCGTCTCCGGCGGCACCACAGACAAGATCTTTGTAATGCTGTGGTGTAAAACCGTCGAGACCGCCAGCAGAACCAGGTTTAAATGACATAATGACGCTCAAGAGATCTTGGGCGTTACAATTTAGAACAGATTGGTCTAAAGATGGGGGATCTGGGAGGTTTATATTTGAAAGCGGAGATGGATGTTTAGATTCTAAAGCAGACAGGGTTTCAGGTGTGTCTGAAGCGACAACATCGCTAGAAAAGAGCAGATGTGCTGCCCCCTTGAAATCGCCATCATTTGCTTTTGATTCTATTTTTCTTATAGTGTTTGCCTGATTATGCTTTTTTTGAATTTTGGGAAAATTTGGAATAATGTTATTAATTGAGTCTAATAATGAGCAGTTATTTTTTATTATATATTATTATATTTTCCAGAGATTAGACAAAGAAACAATTTACCAAAAAAACTCTTCAGCTTATAGATAGATGAAGAATTTTCTTTCAAGGTCACCTTAGAAAACTTCATCACTGACCACGGAGAGCTAGTTTAATTATATACAATTATTGGATAATTAATCTTGAAACTGGTGACAGTAATCAAATCATACAGCAATCTATACTGACTAAGATTAAAAACCGTTGTATCGTTAATCAATCGTATTTTCATTCTTACAATAGTTGCTTTACTCATAGAAAACTATTTCTTCTTTCAAATAACATTCAACTTATAAGGTAAGTAAGTAGCATTCAAATCGCGTCGCATCCATGCTATAGAATTACCATTATTAAAATCCAATCCCAAGCGATTCCAACTTACGTCCACGTACTTAAATAAACATGTATCCATATAAACGTGGTTATGTTAAATTTATTACCCAGGTGTATACATAATAATAATTTAGGTACCTAAATACCACTGGGAATAGAGTTCAAATTACCCAGACAAAAGCAACTCAACCAAAACTAAGCACCAAAGTAATATAACGGTAAAATTATTATTTGATGAGTTTTGAAATTGTTAAATATCAGCTGTTACTCTGTAGCTTTTTCCGTAGTATTTATTTAAGGAATTGAATTTCGCAAAGTTTCTACTCTATAAAGTAGAGACACCGAGTGAAACTAAACTTAAAAAGTGCAGAACGGTTTGATTGAAGTTTTGCTCGGAAAGAAGTATTTTCTGTGTAAAAATATGTTTTTGTGGCAAAAATATTTAACACTGTTTGTTCTAATTGTACAACATTTTATGACTGGCCGATTAGAACACTATGTTATGTATCGATGTAAAATAAATTGAATTTCGAATAGGAATTGTGGACCTTATTTTGTATTTATTGGACACCCGAGAATTCGATTTACTATCAAACAGTATTATTTTAACGATAGGTTTTCTTTTTTTTTAAACGTACTGGAATATAAAATTAAATATTTTTACACAAAAGTTTATTATTTTCTAAGATGTATGGGTGCTAACTTATATTTTCCATTTCAAATGAAAATAATTTTTATCTGTTTTTTATTTTTACATTATCTGAGCTGTCATGTAATAACTGCGTTTATTTTATTTAATGAAAATAATCTATACCCAATAAAAAAGTATTTTCAAAAGCCAGCTTCTGCTTGTCGCAATGTACGTCACATCCACTTTACTGAAACTAAAAACCTTTGATGGATATGCAATGTCAGGCAGTCGGACAAGCACAACCCTAACTTTATGTGAATTGAACGTATATTATGTCACAGAAAAAGTATGAAAAGAAAGTTTAAGTAGAATTCCTAGATTTATTTAGAATCAATCGAATATTGCATACCATATGGTGCGTCCAAGCTACGCGAATCTAGCTCGAGCCGAGGCACTAACGAACAGAATTCGTTCGTTGGTCGCGTAGCGTGGACGGACTTGCGAGCCTCGAACGAGCGTTCGGCTCGCGTTCGACTGCGCTCCGCCCGATTCGCATCGCGCTCGTTGTAACGTCCACACAAGGCATCGCGAGCAAGGACGAATTCTATTCATTCATGGCTCGGCTCTTGCTCGGTTCACGTAGCATGGACGCACCATAACACTTTTAAAATAATAAACCGCATTCAAAGTACACTAAAAGTAGAAATAACTCTTATCTGACACTGTTTTGAAGTGAGCGAAATCGCATGACGTGTTCTGTAGAAAATATTTCGCTGACTTCAAAACAGTGTATTTTTTGATAAAAAGTTAATTTATTATTGAATTTTTAGTTTCATATAGGTACTTATACTTAAATACTTTCGCGTGTAAAGGCCTGCGTAAACTATGCATATTTATGCGATAGCAGCAATCGCGGTTGATTTGCTGTAATTTTTTAAGAGTTCCTTTGTCTGTCTCCGAAACTCATCATCAGATATATATAGAAATTTATATGGGACCATTTCGAAATAAACCCCTTTCGAACAAAAAAAGAATTTTGAAAATCCGTCTATAATATGACGGAGTTATGCCCAAACATACATAAAAAAAAAGAATATTAACATTCGAATTGAGAACCCCCTCCTTTTTTTGAAATCGGTTAAAATTATAAACCATTCCCCCTAATCCGAAGTTTGCCAATAGAAAAATCTGAAATAATTACAGTTGATAGACATAATATTATAAAAATATTGAGTTTTAAGATAACTTTATTTCCCTTAAGAATTACATTCACTAGCTGTAATCTCTTAATACTACAAGAAAAATAGAACGATATTTCTATCGCAGTTTTATTTACCTAATATGCCTGAAACGACTTCTTCCATAACAAATTAATAGGTGTTTATCAATTAAATCGCCAGCGAAAGATACACCTGTCGCCCGGAAGAGACAAAATTAATCACCAACGTACAACGTTTTAGATTTTGGACCTGTATAGTGTTACAGGCGAGCGGAAGTGGTATACGAAATTGAGGGAACTGGAAGCTGCTCTCGCCCTGCGGTTTTACCTATGTTCCAGGGAGTTCCAGATTTCCAAAATAAGGTTCACATATTAGGTTTCTCGTAAACCTTCCGT
Organism: Achlya flavicornis; assembly: GCA_947623365.1. Lineage (NCBI taxonomy): Eukaryota > Metazoa > Arthropoda > Insecta > Lepidoptera > Drepanidae > Achlya > Achlya flavicornis. The sequence continues at coordinate 4,010,701 of OX392487.1, forward strand.
CATATAAACTGTAATACTCAAACGGTCTTATTACAAAACGTGGACTAAATTTCGTACCTGGATTAAACATGGTAATAAACCATGTACTAAAATATTTCGTATTACAAAACGTAGATTATCTCATATTCGTGGATCAATTATGGTACTAAAGATAAACCAACAGCACCCCTAGTTTGTCTTTGGACTATCGCACGACAGAGGACTAAAGTCACTAGCAAACGTCAAATTGCACAGTGAGGTTAAGTTTTATTGTTTTACTTTTGTTTTCTGATTACAAGAAGAATGGATAATATTGATTTAAATTATTGATCTAGAGGATATGGACGATTTAGATTTATTACGGGTGCCCCGGCGACCTTTAAGACTTCGTTATTGGCTGAACCCTTTTGTTGAGTTGTGTGACGAAGAATTTCGATATAAATACACGTTCACGAAGCGTTTCGGCTTAAAAATAGTGGACCTGGTAAAAGCTGAAATATCCCAGGATCCCCGAGGATGCCGAATACCCCCTGAAATTCAAGTGGCTTGCCCATAACGGAGCTGGGCTCGCATTGCTCGCAATGAAGTAAGTGCCTTATAAACCTTGTCTAATAATAGCAAAACAATGTGCAATATAACTTTCTAATGTATTATTATTGTTTTACTCATAGATTCAAGACAACACAGCCGATTTGCACGGTGTGTCTCAACCAGTTGTCAGCCAAATACATATATGTAAGAAAGTAGCAGGAACCATTGCACAGATGTCACACAGGTTCATCACGCATCAAAAAGATATGTGCTGATGGGGGCAGTTATATATTAACAGAAAAGGATATCCATCTATAAATGTGCAGGTATATAATTTGAAATTTCAACTTTCTTGAATCATTTTGTAATGTGAAATAAAACAAGCATTTGTTTTTAGGTGGTCTGTGATGCTGATCTCAGAATAATGGATGTAGTAACCAGGTGGCATGGCAATGTATGTACATGATTCCAGAATATTCCGGGAATGTAGACTGAAACAGTGATTTGCAAATAAAAGTAGCGGCTGGTGCTTTCTCTGGAATATTACTGGGTGACAGTGGCTATCCTTGCACCCCATATTTATTTACACCAGTTCTGAACCTGCAGAAGAAAGTTATAACCAGTCTCACATGTGTACAAGGAACACAGTGGAGAGATGTTACGGGTTATGGAAACAATGTTTCCGCTGCCTACTAAGAGGCATGTGTTGTGATATTTAAAGTGCCAAAAAAACTATAGTAGCATGTGCAGTTCTTCATAATATAGCCATTGACATGAGAGAGGAGATATTTTCTGGTTAAAATGATAGCAGCCTGACACAATCCGCTAGAGAAACATTTTCACAATCAAGAGTTGAAAACACAGTTCATGGAAGGCAGTTCATTGAAATTTATATTCATTGATTATATTTATTTATTTATAAAGTTTAGTTACAGTACTTAGCACTTTTATTATTTTCAATTTTGAAATTTATATACTAATATAATTTCTAACATTCTCACATTATGTTTTGTAAAATTAAGACATTTCATTGATTATTATTTATTACTGTTGTGGTTGACCTGAAAAAAAAAGAGATATTAGTTTATTTTTATGAAAGCTGCTCTTGTTTTGCATAGCTTTATTTAATTTGGTTTGAATTTGTTTTACTAACATTTTATTCATTAGTGTGTTTCTTGCTTTCTATTTCTAATAAATCTATTTCTAAATCCAGTTTTTTCATTCTTGATTCTGCAATTATATTATAAGAATGTTCAATCTCCAACTTTTGTAAAGTCTCCTATGTTTTATCCATACCATAGGCTGTCTGCATGCCAAATTTCATCGAGATTGGTTCATTACTTTTTGAGAGATGCTTGAACAAACAAACATAATTTTTAAAAGCAAGCTGTCCCCTGCGGTTTCACCCTGAGATTCCATACATAATTATAAACATGAAAGTAACTTGTGTCTGACTGCTGGACAGGTATAGAGAGGGACATGGGCTACTTTTTACCCTAGGACCAGGAGAAACCATGGGGACTAGTAATTATATGTACTTACATGTGTTGAGAACCTTTTTTAGTTTTCTTTGATCGAATTCTATATCAATTTGTTCTGGCCTGCTTGTCACTAAGAATATAATATATCCTAGAATGGTTGAAATTAGAGTTATCATAAAGAATGTTATGTGTATCGCACAGTTTTAACATCAAAACAAACATTCTCTTCGGCACTCCAATTTTCACCCCTTCCTTTCTTCTGATCATCTATTGTAGAGTTTTTATTATAAAATAAGCACTTTTTATTTAACTTTTTGTTGCTTAATGTTAGTAGTAGCAGTTTCGTATTTATAATACGCGCGAGAACTTCATTTATTCCGTTACGCGCAAGAGTTGTTGCTAATATGTAATATTCACGGGTAATATTACATTATTATACGTGAAAACAACGCCAAAAACAAAATTATAGTTGATAATTTAGTTGCACCAGCAAAATCTTTTCAAAAATCAATATTTGAATTTATATCTTATTAGTATATACTATTTTAAATTTTAATAATTTATATAATAAATCACCTATGTAGATAAATGGAACGGTGCGAACGAATGATGTCAGATTCAATGAATGTTTTCTATAGATAATCTGTGGATATTATTTAATCATGGACTAGCTTGTGGTACTAACACATCCTCCGTTAGTCTGCGATTTGTAATAAGATCGAATTTTAGTCATAGGACCAACGTTAGTACCGTAACAATCCAAGACTTGTAAGTTATGGTTTAAACCAGGATGAAGATCGTTTTTTGTAATAAGACCGAAAATGTTTGTAGTTAATTGCACTTAATCAACATGTTACTTATATAAAGCTGTAATGAGTCATAAAAAAATGCAATTGTACATAATACAGTGGAAATTAAACAGAAATAAATTTACATTTAAACTCTTTAAACAAAATTACACTAGTACTGAACTGCTCATAAAATAATAAAATTTAGAATACCACATAGTACTCAAGCAATTTACTCACACATCCTTTACTCTCACAAATTTTACTCACACACTGGTAATTCACACCACTCACACCACTCACCCACACACTTACACATCCACATTATTTACACAACCACAAACCTACACATTTACACACCTCTTACACATTCAACTGAATAATATTACCCCCTATTAATAGCTTATTAATAATTAATAATATTAATATTCTGTTTGTAATTAAATTATATTTTCCCTATCTCTGTAATGGACGAAAGAGACTAACATCCACAATCAAGGATAACCTAGTGTCGAAGCTAGAACTTAAACTGTGGTAATTGTTTTTAAACATGCTGGTCTTTCTAAATTTCATTTCATATCATCTATTCTAATATTAAAAAGAGGAAAGATTTGATTGTTTGTTTGTTTGCTTTGAATAGGCTCCGAAAGTACTGAACCGATTTGAAAAATTCTTTCACTGTTGGGTAGCTACACTATCCCCGGGTGACATAGACTACTTTTTATCACGGGAACGCGGGTGAAACCGCGTGAGACAGCTAGTTTTTAATATGAGTTTAATGTATAGTATAAATGTAAGATAAAACATATGAATTGCTTGTACATTAAGGATCCTTTTATACAAGGACAACATTAGATCCCTCCCAAAGTATAAAGCTACTGGAGATGCTCAAACTAGCTAAAGCATGTTCACTATAACCTCACCCAAAAGGTAAATAATGAGAGGCTTTCATGACGGACTCGAGGGATCCATGAGCAATAGACCTCACGTCTCACTATTGTTCGGCGTCGCTTTGTGATAAAGGTCCAGTCGCAACAGAATTGTTTGGGAAAAAATTTGCTCCAAAGCTCGAGTATTTCGACTCCCACGTACCATGGGGAGCAATAAAAACTGGACGGGATTTGTTTTGCCTGTAACTTATATCTAGCTGTCGCATTGATCTACTTCAAAAGGTAAGCCCACTATAAAAGTGCTTGACAAAATAGCAGTGATTTTCGTTTAACCTTCCAGTCCCTGTCATATTAACAGTGACAGTTTTTGATGACCTCTGTTGGCTTCAAACAAAAATATAAATAACAGATTTTTTTTAATATAAATAATATCCATCAACTAATTTGGACGGTGCCGCATCACTTTGCTTATTAATTAAGGCAATGGTATTAAAGCGTTAGTGACGTATGTTTTGGAAGACGTGCTTGACAATCAGGGGATAAAGAAGGACAGATATAAAGTTTTTTTTTAACTGTTTATAGGCCCGTTTGACCCCAATCTCACCATGGATTCTATTGTCGAAAGTGGGACATACTTCACAAACGTAGGTATATTATCGTGAGTTTTTAAATATCGGTATATAGTATTTCTTTGGAAACGGTAAAGTGGTGCCATTTATGTACAGTGGTACTTGTACTATTATCTATTCAGTGGCAGTGTTGTCTTTAAAATTTCCGACTTCTACGTCCAACGATGATTTCACCGTCGAGTCATCATCACCATCAAAACAAGTGCAATAACTAACATTTTGTTTGAATTCTATTCCGCTAATTCGCCATCACCGACAATGCGCTCTGATTGGCTAAGTCAAGGACACGCGCTCTGATTGGGCAAGCCAACACAATAATTAGGCAGTACTGTTATTAATCAGTGAAAACTGACTAGTTGCTGAATAGGAATGCTCGGTATTACTAGATACTCTAACCCCCTTAGGTGTAAGTCAGTATTATTATACCCAGGTATTAAAATAGCCTCATCGCTTTTTTGTTTATATGACATTAGAAAGTGACGGATATATTTTAGACCTAGGTATACTTAACTTAAGCCTTATTTTTACATAAGAAGGTAAAGGATTGTGGTCAAACACAGGACTATACATAGTAAAAAAACCGGCCAAGTGCGAGTCAGACTCGCGCACCGAGGGTTCCGTACAAACCTGTAGGTATATAAGTAAATGGTAGTATATACCTGAGTATTTGATATGAATTTCAATTTATGACGAAAAAAAAAAAACTACTTACTAGATCTCGTTCAAACCAATTTTCGGTGGAAGTTTGCATCGTAATGTACATCATATTTTTTTTTTTTGATTTATCATTCTCTTATATTAGAAGTTACAGGGGGGGGGGACACATGTTTTACTACTTTGGAAGTGTCTCTCGCGCAAACTATTCAGTTTAGAAAAAAATTATATTAGAAACCTCAATATCATTTTTGAAGACTATCCATAGACACATCATACTTATGGGTTTTATTAAAAAAAAAAAAGAGTTTCAGTTCTATGTATGGGGAACCCCCAAAATTCATTGTTTTTTTCTATTTTTGTGTCAAAATCTTAATGCGGTTCATAGAATACTTACCAAGTTTCAACATTATAGTTCTTATAGCTTCGGAAACTGCTTCGGCTGTGACATACGGGCGGACAGACAGACAGACAGACATGACGAATCTATAAGGGTTCCGTTTTTTGCCATTTGGCTACGGAACCCTAAAAAAGGATTTTTTCCTCAATGCGGCTACGTAATCAAGGAAAATTCCGTAGTTACCATTGAGCTATTATTACTACGTATAGAGAAGCTATCATAAGCAAAGATTATGTCCCATTTTTTTAAGAGTCAAATAAACTTCTCTTAAGCGCTGAAACAATAATTAGTCGTCTAAGCACACAGTAGAAACAAATAGGGCTATCAGAACGCTCTTAGGAGTATTTTTCTCGCACCGTCATTTTCGCGGCGCATACGCGTTTCATTCATCGTTCTACACCAACAAGTGTGGCCGAATGGCCTCACTTGAACGGAACATAGTTGTGATGTGAGGTGTGTTCTCTATACGTAATAATAGCTCAATGTTAGATACTATAAACAGTTAATAAAAGCATAAAAGATCTAAAATAAACCAAAAACTATAAATTTTTCCCTATTTCAAAACTCAGCAAAATATTCACGATTTAAATTCTCCATAGTTTTAATAGAGGTGTTTTTTAGAATTGTGTTACAACATTACTTAAGCTATTTGGAGTATAAATGAAGGCATAGTGTTCTTCAAGCCGGAGTGAACAGTAAACGGATATTGCGTTGTTCTACCACGGAAGTTGCCTCCTTCCATTGTACAGTCAAGGACATAAATATGTATACACTTTTTGAAATTCAAAAGCAATTTTCTCGCATGTTTAACATTTAAGTGTTAAACTATTACACAAATTATAATAGTATATGTTAGAAGATTCTGCCTTTATAATATCTCTTTATTTCAATCAGTAGTTTAAGAGGAAACCGTTGTTGAATTTTACTAAGTGTATACATATTTATGTCCTCGACTGTACTAGGTGTATCATTGGAAGTCATTTAAAAATCACTTTTTTTCACTGCCTGTACGAATAAAAAGTGAGATTTTAAGCTTTACGAAACTTAATTTCAATTAGTGGATTACTTCGCCTTGAGACTTTTTGTTCAAAAAGGTTTAGTAATATTTTGGATCTATTATTAAGATAAAACTTTATTTCTTTCAACTTAAATTATAATTGTTGTCTCCTTCAATTACACCAGGGATAAAATGTTGCCTATAGCCTATGGGCTGTCTGCTTTCATCATATTCTCTTCAGAAGTTTAGCCGTAAAAAGGTAACAAACAGACAGAATTGCTATCGAATTAATAATATTAACAAAGATTAGTCTGTAAAAGATTACCTACTATCTCATATTATTATATCACTTTTTTATGAAATTACTAAAATGACATTAGTTCGAAGAAGTTCCAATAGTTTCGTTTCAAATAAAAGCTTTTGTGTATTACATGGTACTAGGAAAAGCTTTATTTTTATTTTAGTTACCATCCAAGCTTACACAAGTAGTAGATACTACGGATAGGTTTATACGACTAAGTCGGTAAACAAGCATGCGACCCACCTGATGGAAGCGGTTACCGTAGCCATATAGACACTTGCATCACACGAAGCATCTCTCATGCGTTACTGACCTTTCCCCCCTCCCCTATGAGCTCTGGCGACCTTACTCACGCGCAGGAACACAACTTTACACAACATAAAGTTATTTGGCTTCGGTATTCTGTAAGGTGGAGGTACTTCCCCAGTCGAGCTGCTCTTTGAGCGAATAAACGCTGTGCTCTACCTCTCTCAATTATTTTGTACTTAGAACCCACGCTATTGCTTATTTGTTCCTTCTGTGTTTGTGACTCGTACAACTTGATTGATGACTTGAGTTTGTGAAAATGATACCTCAATGTAAGTGCCGTACAGTTTCGAATCTATCGCCAACAACAGGTGTATTCCAACAGCTGTATTTCAATGCCAGTTACTTTCTAGGCTTTGTGTGCTTATAACCTTCGGCTGCATCATCATTTAGGCCGTTTTATAGAACGAGATCAAAACTCAGATGTCTCAAGAATAGATCGTGTTAATCGAAAATAAACCTAATAATACTGGTACAGGTTCCAAATTCAAATGTTTTAATCTAGACTAGACATGAGCGCCCCTTTTTTTTCGCGCCGCCGCCGCCGCCCGCGCCGCCGATTAATATGAATAGTAGCAATATCTAACAAAAGAATAACAGAATCCTGTTTTTCGTGGCTGTCAAGCTTGGCGTGCTACAATATAGGTAGTGAAAGTATTTTTTTTTTTTTTTATACGACTATGTCGGTAAACAAACATACGGCCCGCCTGATGGTAAGGGGTTACCGTAGCCATATGGACGCTTGCAAAACACGAAGCATCGCTCACGCGTTACCGACCTTTCCCCCCTCCCCAATGAGCTCTGGCGACCTTACTGACGCGCAGGAACACAACTTTACACAACATAAAGTTATTTGGCTGCGGTATTCTGCGGTCTTCCCCAGTCGAGCTGCTCTTTGAGCGAATAAACGCTATGCTCTACCTCTCCAGATATCTAGATATTTTTAAAACGACAATAATAATATATATCAAGGTCACGCAGCTGACGCCGCCGCCGACACTAAAATGTCGACGCACCTACCGTCGCCGACTGATGGTACATCGGCGCTCATGTCTAATCTCCTCAAAACTTGACTTGAACATTGATTGATATTTCAAAATACAGACCTTCGTGTATGCATCCAGAGGGAACTACTACATAGGCCACGTTGGTGCGGGCTATTGGGGTTTATACTTGTTTCAGATGATATGAACCGTGCATTCGAGACCCTGCGTAGGCCTGTTAAAGTGTATGCAACGAGTGTTTAGGAACATTATAAATCATTGCGCACAACACAACTACCCATCGCGGCTAAGTCATTATACTATGGACAGATACTGCGATTCCATAGGCCACATATTGTATGCCCGTAGGTCTTAAAATGATACGATTGTAGTAAAACACTTCCAACAAGCCTCTTCATCGTATTTTGTATTTAAAATATGTATTTATTTTCTAAACGTAATACTGTTCTACCTCGTCTCCTTGTTCTTAATTCAAATTATTTATTCAAAGAGACCTTCACAAGCACATATGAATAGTCTGACTCCAATACCGGTTCGGAAGGTTGTATTTGCTGAGAGGAGCCGGCAATAAACTCAGCAATTAATTACTCTTTCCAAAACAAGCTTAGATTCCTTACGTAACATTTAGAACCAGTCTTACTGACAACAATTGTGTGTCCCGGCGGTAAAGTTTTATTAAACCTGGTGTACAATCAGCTACGTACAAGTAATTTAGTAATAGAAAGATAAATTACAATGTCTACAAAGACCTACAAACGTTTTTGTTTTGGATTTGTACATCTTCTATTGCTGACTGTACCACTATTATGTAACTTACCATAAACAATAAAGCTATATACTGCGAGTGTCTAGGCCACATTTCAATGGAATTGTAACGACCGGCCACTGCGCTGCGACGAGCCGGTTGTCGACACTCGGCGCAGGCGATAATCTTACACATTTGTACTGGCTCACTGGCTGAACTGCGCCATCCATTGTGCAAGTCTGTGAGACTAGCTTTGTTCTTTAATGCAGTTTCGAGTGGGGTTGAAACGTGAAGCTTTGTTCTTGGAATTCAGTGTTGATTAGGATGCATCTTAGTGCAGCGATGTAATTGTGAGAGACTGGTTTATTTTTGTGTTAGCTATTCTGTTAATTTTTAAAATACTTCTATATCATTAAATATAGTATTTTTAAGGGATGACCGTGGCAATAAGTAATAAGTAATTCTCAATAAATATAAGTTATTTCATAGTTAATGAGAAATCCAAAAAGACCTAAATTCTTAGCCTTTTTTTTATACAACTTAGTCGGTAGACAAGCATACGGCCAACCTGCTGGTAAGCGGATACCGTAGCCATATGGACGCTTGCAACACAAGAAGCATCGCTCAGGCGTTACCGACCTTTCCCCTCTCCCCTATGAGCTCTGGCGACCTTACTCACGCGCAGGAACACAACTTTACACAACATAAAGTTATTTGGCTGCGGTATTCTGTAAGGTGGAGGTACTTCCCCAGTCGAGCTGCTCTTTGAGCGGATAAGCGCTATGCTCTACCTCTCTAAACCACTGAGCTATTATCTCGTTACATTACCAGCAGCTACTGAGCAGGAAATCGTCTGTTCCCGCGTCATCGACTCATTCACTCACACTGCAACGTACGAACATGTAGGTAGTTTTTTTATATATGCATATTTTTTATTTATATAATATACGGTCATCCTTCAAAAGCGTTGTCCTACCTAATTTTGTAGGACTTTATCTCTCTATGGACTTTATAATATTAAACTTGAAACAAAGATAAAAATTAGAGTCAGGGTGGGAGCTTAGGGCGCTACAATTTAATTTACTTTATATCTATACATTACATACACCAAGTTCTTTTATTTAAAAGGGTTAAATAATGCACTCAAACAATTATTTGTTCACAACTTTTTATTGCACCGTATAACATTTGTATAACGACTGATTACCAACTCTACCTTACAATAAATACAGTTCATATTTCAAAATTTATAATTTTGGCCACATTTTTTTGTGTTAGAATTCAGGTGGAACGGAAGGTTTATATGGATTATTAAATATGACAGAAAATTTAAGTTCTTCTTCTTATTCTTTGAAAATACACGTACTAATAATACAAAACTCCAACAATAAATTATTCTTTCCTTGAAAGTTTAGTGATAGTATAAATATATATAAACAATAGTAAATCATTTATTAAAACAATATTATTTCTACACAAATAAATTATTGATTGCTAATAAATTACGAATACTATCTAACCTGTACACTACACCATCCTTATTTTATTCACACATGTAAAATATTGAAAAAAAACCTCAGAGTCTGAAGACAAAGGTCTTCAATCAGTGCGTGTTACCAGTGATGACATACGGGACAGAGACGTGGTCTTTCACTGCTGGCTGCATAAATAAGCTCAGAGTCACTCAGCGAGCTATGGAACGAGCTATGCTCGGAATTTCTCTACGTGACAGGGTCCGAAATGAGGAAATTCGTAGGAGAACAAAAATGACGGACATAGCTCGTAGAGTTAGTAAGCTGAAGTGGCAATGGGCAGGCCACATCGCTCGAAGAGCCGATAACCGATGGGGAAGGAAGGTTCTCGAGTGGCGACCACGTACTGGAAAGCGCCGAGCGGGACGACCTCCCACCAGGTGGACCGACGACCTGGTCAGGGTCGCTGGGCGCCGCTGGATGCAAGCGGCCCAGAACCGTTCGAAGTGGAAATCAATGGGGGAGGCCTATGTTCAGCAGTGGACATCCATGGGCTGATATGATGAAGCAGTTGAATAGTACGAGAGCTCACGATCAAAATCATTCATCATAAGTTTTACGGCCAAAATAGTATAAGACTGGTGACAATGGGACCAAAAGGGAAGTGTCCAGTTCCAGATAAAAATAAAAATTTAATTCATTTCCAGATAAAGAATTTTCCAAATCGGTTGTTAAATGACGGAGTTATGAGTTGTAACAAACATTTTCAACCGAATTGAGAACCTCCTCCTTTTTTGAAGTCGGTTAGAAATGAATTCCATTAGAAATATTGCTTTCGTTTCTTTTAGCCCCCTGACGACTCGATGTATCAAAACGATGATCTGACTATCGTGTATAGGTTTTCGGAGTAGACTTTTCGTACACTTTTCGTCACTTTTAACTTTAACAAACAAATCAAGCTTTTGTTCGTGGGCTCTCTGGCTATAACTAAGACAGTACTGGAGAAACATGAAAATTAATGACACAGCCTAATATTTACATAAAATAAAAATTACACAAAAACAACAAAATTACAAGAAACACTTGAATCTTGGGAATTTTACGGCTTTTGAACTTCTAACATTTTCAGGTATATTTCACCCACGGAGCGATCCTAAGTTACTCATATTATGAACCCCACCCTATAAGTAACTTATTTTTAATAAAACATGAGATACAAAAAAAAAATATTGCATTTGTAAACGCTTTCAAAGTTGCAAACTATATGATATCAGAAATACAACAGGAAATTTATATGCAACAAAGTAAAGTTAGCTGCCATGAAGCAAACGGGATTATTGCATCATGTTAGCTGCCTAATAATCTATTAATAGGAAATGTATGAAATTTAATTACACTGTAAGAATTTCTTTGAAACAACGATATATAGGAAGCACGCAGGTTAAAGAAGCACAACACAGAGTAATTACAACTACAGTACATCCAACGTGATTGTTGAGGATTCATATATAAAAAATCTGCGTTAGAATGTAAGTGATTGACACGAGTTTTTTTTATTAAGACTAAGTGTGTATAATAATGTTTAGAAGCTAACAAAAACGTTAACGTACAGTGCGGCCGCCGAGAGAATGCGTTTCTGATACCTGCTAATATTGGGCTAATCTCGGAAGTATGTCCTATTGCGAATGGACTTTCAAAGGATTGTTCAGTTTTTTATGCATAGTTTAAGGCGCTGTGCGAAGACACTTTTCGCACATTTGAGGGGGTGAAGCAGCGGTGAAGACGGCGCTCAATTCGGGGCGCCCCGCGTACTACCCGCGCAGTCCGCCGGCGTCCGTATTCTGTCGGAATCCTTATTCTGGTTGTTATAGATTCCGGAAATTTCAATTTATGCTTTTGATTGTCTAAATACTTATAGTCCTATTACGCATTATAAGAACGATACTTGTGTCTTATTTATAAGAAAGGTCATACATTTTATGTCTTGTGTCTAGGTTTGAATAAAATAAGTAGGTACTTAGTATAAAATAGTATCACTTCGCAATGCAAAAATCTACTTACATAAATAATTGCAAAATAGGTACATAATATTCGTTTGCACAACAAAGTCATAAAATGACATTTATGTTGTTCGAAATAGGGCATGCAATATCGGAAAGTTTTCAATTCCGGAAATGAGTTCCGATACCAGAGAACTAGTTTCGGAATTAGCACCTTGTGAACGGTTTTTCGTTTCTAGATGATTTGGAATAAGAACAGAAAAAACTAGCAAAACTATTGCCGATGTATATTTTTGAGGGGTTGGAGCCATGGTTCCGTGTTTAATATTTAATATAAGTCCGGAAAAGCTAAATACCTATATGATATAAATTATTAATTATAATAAAAATTTATGGATATCGGAATTACGATACGGAATTGAAATATGTGAAAAATAGCTGTTCCAGGATAAAAAGTAGCCTATAATACTCGGGGATAATGTAGCTTCCTATTAGTGAGAGTTTTTCGAATCCGACTGGTAGTTCTAGTTATTGGCCCGTTTTAACAAACAAACAAAAAATATCTTCCACTTTTAGTACATGAAAATTAGTCCGGGATTCCGGATAATGTGAACTATTAGATATGTATCTCAACAATATTGCAATGGTTTTAAACCCCGGTTGTGAAATTCAATATTGGACTATGCGTTCATTCCGGAACCAATTTCAGAATTAGTTACGGAATTGAGTTTTAAAATAAAACACGAACTATTAGATATGTATCTCAACAATATTGCAATGGTTTTAAACCCCGGTTGTGAAATTCAATATTGGACTATGCGTTCATTCCGGAACCAATTTCAGAATTAGTTACGGAATTGAGTTTTAAAATAAAACACCTTTATTCAATAAACTTGTTATAATCATCAAGAAATTACAGATGTATATCTTTACTTATCCCTATATTTTGTAAAAATTAAGAAAAATTTTAGAAATTAACCTAAAAAGCCTCCTGCGAAAAGGCACCGAAGAAGGCGCGTTTCAACCATGTTGGCCGGATCGGAAAAAAGCTATCATGTTACCCCTCTGGGAGTAAAGCTTTCTGGTCCCTTGCCAAATCGGTCGCGACCAATTTCTGCCGCCCGTCGCTGCCGCCATTGCTGAAGCCTGATGGATCACTAGCTTACACTGCTGTGATAAGGCCAATTTGTTCGCCTCTCTATTCGCGGAGAATTCATGTCTAGACGCTGGTTTACAAACACCACCCCCACTACCTACTTGCAACTGCCAAATGCCGGACATCCGTATCCGACAAAAGGAGGTTGTAAAGGTACTACGCGCTCTAGACGTGAATAAAGCCAGTGGTCCCGACGGCATTCCAGCCATTGTCCTGCGCAATTGTGCGCCCGAATTGTCTCCTGTCTTGACACGCCTGTTTCGCCTCTCACTTCGAATGGGTTATATTCCGAAAGTCTGGAAGCTTGCTAACGTGCAACCTGTGCCTAAGAAGGGCAGCCGTGCCGATCCTACAAACTATCGATCGATTGCGATCACCTCCATACTCTGCAAGACTATGGAGCGTGTATTGAATCCGAGGCTCCTGGCATACCTTGAAGATAACGAACTCCTCAGCGACCGACAGTATAGTTTCCGCCAAAAACGGTCTACTGGGGATCTTCTTGTATATGCCACACATCTTTGAAGAGAAGCCATTGAGAGACACGGGGAAGCAATTGCCGTTTCCCTCGATATTTCTAAGGCTTTCGATAGGGTCTGGCACACCAGCCTTCTAAGCAAGCTTCCTTCATATGGAAATCCTGATGGCCTGTGCGCTTGGATTTCCGATTTCCTGAGTGAACGGTCTATACGAGTGGTCATAGACGGGTGCTCGTCGGACCTCTTGGCAATCAATGCCGGAGTTCCTCAGGGATCAGTTCTCTCTGCAAACTTATTTCTGCTGCATATCAACGATCTGTTAAAACCCGGTATCTTTGGGTACGCAGACGACAGCACTGTTGCAGAGAGATACATTTCCAGCGCACGAGCCACTAGTGACGAGATCCAATTGTTTCGAGAGGCCATGGTTGAGCGTTTGAACGTGACCTTACAGGCAGTCTCTCAGTTCTATTGAGTCGAAGGCAGAAACAGCTGCCAGAAAGCTGGGTATCCTCTCTAAGGTTAAGCGGTACCTCACGCCTGGGCAGTTGCTCCAACTTTATAAAGCACAAGTCCGGCCATGCATGGAGTACTGCCGCCATCTTTGGGATGGATCAGCTAAGTACCAGCTTGAGGCCCTCGACTCAATAGACCGCCGAGCCAGGAGACTCATCGGGAGAAAGACAGCTCAGGAGAATCATCAAATGGAAAAGCATTGCGAAAGCTGTAACCCTCGTCAAGAAGAACATTGGCGTTGAAGACTCCAGAAAGCTGGGTATCCTCTCTAAGGTTAAGCGGTACTTCACGCCTGGGCAGTTGCTCCAACTTTATAAAGCACAAGTCCGGTCATGCATGGAGTACTGCTGCCATCTTTGGAATGGATCAGCTAAGTACCAGCTTGAGGCCTTCGACTCAATAGACCGTCGAGCCAGGAGACTCATCGGAAGAAAGACAGCTCAGGAGAATCATCAAATGGAAAAGCATTGCGAAAGCTGTAAGCCTCGTCAAGAAGAACATTGGCGTTGAAGACTCACCATGTACAGTATCTATTATTGCTACCACGACTACCCTGACAATCGTGCTAGACTGAGCAGATAATATTTTCAATCCAACGAACTAGTTGCCCCCCGAGGTTACACCCGCGTTCCCGCGATCAAAAGTAGCCTATAATACTCGGGGATAATGTAGCTTCCTATAAGTGAAATAAAAAAATAATCCGACCGGTAGTTCCATAGATTAGCCAGTTTAACAAAACAATAAAAACTCTTCCACTGTATAATATTAGTATAGATAGATTATGTGCATTTTATAAGGCTTATGTGCAATTTATAATAGAAATATCTAATTCCGATATTGAAATTCAATATCGGAAATCAATATAGGAATTGAAAACCTTCCGATATTACATGCCCTCATAGATAGATATGTGCAGTTTATAAGGAATATTTGCAATGAAAATTCCGATAAAATTAATTCGGAAATCAATATCGGAATTGAAAACCTTCTGATATTACATGCCCTAAAGTATATACACTTCTTTGTGCCTTTATAATTTTTTCTGATTTATTTTCAAGTCACAAAAATATAATTCCTAGCGGTATTTTTGTAAAATAAAGGAAATAAGAAAACTACACGGAAGTAATACATAGAACGAATTTTCGGTATTTTTCCAATTCCAGAATAAAAAAAAATACAAAAAAAAAAGAATTGATACAAAGAAATGAATGTGAGTTACTAATTTTCTGATAACATTTATAATAAAACGTAGGTACTACCCGTTCGCGTTGAGGCGCACGTTCATCTGCCCGCTTCCCCTGTACTTCCCCGATAGCGCTCGTTTTGTACGCGTGGCTACAGATCAAGCTATATATTTCCAATATAAGCTGAATTCTTATTGTACGGAATTCCTATACAATGCGAGATCAGCTTATACTGGAAATGTATCGCTTGATATGTAGCCGTGTGTACTACAAGTCTACAACACGTGCGCTACAGCGCGACTGTGACTGTGACTCGAGTCTCAATTTATCGCGCACTGGTAGTACGTAACCTAAAAGCTTTTTTAATTATTTTAAAAGCACCTACTCTAATCTTTGATAAGTCATAATATTATTTTTATTTTTCACACGACACTTTTTACAACATAATTTAATTAAAAAGTTGTTTTCTCTTCTTATTTATCTTATTGCCCATATTGAATCACACACAATTTAACTATATAGCTATACAATAAAGCGGTTCCCACGGAACCCTAATTGGTCATAATTTTTTTGACGGATCCCCAATTTGATAAATAACAAAAGTGATTGTACCTTGTCATTTGAATATTTTCATGTTTCAATTGAAAAGAAAGATCAAATTATAAATAAATAATAATATTACCTACTTATAATAATTTATAAGTACTATAAAACATTTATATGTTAGTTACGACATTTTTCTACGAATGTTTTAACTCTCGGACGAAACGCGGCAATAAAAAATCAAATATCTATAATGATTACTATCAATACGCACAAAAATGGTGTATCGAAGTGTTATGAAAGCAAGTTCAACCGCTCGGCGAGAAATCTGGCATAGGTCCGACCTCCACAAGCGCTCCAGCGCGACTGAGTGGGCCACCGCTGACCGCGAGACGATGAATTTTATAGGTATTTTGGATTTGTGTAAAAGTAAAGAAATAAAATAAAAAAAACAAAACGTAGGGCGATAGATCATATTATGACTATTATTTTAGTATAATTTTCTTCTGAAAATTCTGATTATTATAGCCATAAAACGCAATAAAAGTAATAAAAAGGGGTAACTTTACGATTTTTTTCTATCTAGTAAAATTATTGCAATCGTGTTTTGGAGCTCGCTGGACCTTAGGAAATATTGTCAACTTTCACATATATTTTTTCCGAACTAGAACTATTGCATTTTCTTTACGTAAAACCGAATCAAACAAACGCATTTTTGCTAATCTATGAACACACGGCGCCTTAATGAAAGTCCCATCTTAATCAGATCAGCCGTTTCCATGATTTGGCTAATATTATCAGGGAGCCAAATCTCACCCAATCAAAACAGATCGCTACATCGAATTCGAACTTTTATCGAGTGTTCACGTTATATTATACAGGCAATTTTGACGCCGGCATATTTAGAAGGAAAATCAGTCAACTAGAGCTTTGATTGGTCGGGAACGTTCTAATTGACTCTACCCCTTGAAATTTTACAGTCGAATAAGATTCGAAACTTAAGATTGATTTGAAGGTTAATTCGAAGGACGCGAGAATTGGGTCCCAGGCTTGAAAAATGTGTTCTCTCGGCGGCCTCTCTGTAGGAAAGAAGATGATCTTTGAAAAAAAATCACTCTCTGGGTCTTTTTTTATCCATATAAGTGAATCACACTATACTGGGAACAACATTTCATTCAAGTTTTAAGCTTATGAAGATTTTAAATCGAAATGTCACTCTTATTGAGGTTTAGTAGAAAAGTGTAAAAGTACCCTGGAAATTAAAAATATAGAATACATATTTGTTATTTTAAAGCTTAAATATTGTTAGATGAAGATTTTGAGGACATTATCTACTTATAATGTTTTTCACAAAAAAGAAAGTAATCGATTTCATGCAGGAAGACATGCCAACTTTTATTATTATTTGATTTTAAGAATAAACTATTTTACTTTTTGATACCTACATTCTTCTTTCGTAATATAGTAGTCAGCTATCAACTATCTGTAGAAATGTTGTACCTGACCAAAGTTACCTTATCTTTTACTTTAGGCAGCATTTCCAAGTTTCTTATTCGCCTGCACTAAAAGTTGCCAAGTCTACAAATTACCTTTGTGCAGCTTTCACTTTGAGGGAACTTTACAAACGATTACAAATAGGTAGAATTTAGCACAGTACTAACAAATACATTTAGATTTATTTCTATTTGACTCTTTTGCTAAGACTAAAACTTGAGCGAAAACTTAAATGAGCTGTGGCTCCCAACAATAAAAAATTGTGCGATATTACATCATTTCATACAAAGCCTTGACTCTCAAGCATCCAGAGGGTCTACTACGAAAAACGATATACGATAGTCCGATCATAGTTGTCAAATATTAACCAATAGAATTGCTGGAAAACTGACGATACATAAATTTTGTGCAATTCTATTGGCTAATTGATTGACAACGATGATCGGACTATCGTGTATCGTTTTTCGTAGTATAGGCCCAGAACATATTGGCAGATGCTTGGCACCTGATTATCAACTTGAAGGTGGTAACTAGGTGTGCCAGCTAACTACCAAGTACACTTCCATGTCATAGTTTCCTTTATCGAAATCTCATGATCTTTCCATGTTTACAATGAGATTGGGCTAACGTTGCCAAGTTATATAGTCAAACTAGCTTCTACCCGCGGCTTCGCCCGCGTGCAGAAGCTACAAAACAAATGACATATTTTTCTACAACAATAAAACAAAACAAAACAACTTCATCCCGCTTCGAGGGTGGAATTATTAAAAACGCTGAGACACGTATAAATAATTTTTCAATCTATCCTAAATTTGAAACTGACGGACTTTCATACAAACTTTCATCCCCTATTTTACCCCCTGGGGGTGGATTTTCGAAAAACTCTTCACAAAGAATACCCCTTCTAAATTTCATGTCTCTAGGACCTGTGGTTTAGGTTGTGCGTTGATATATCAGTCAGTCAGTCAGGACTTTGAATTATATATATATATACCCATGTAGCATAACAAGCTGTTTAAAGGCTGTATTTAAGTTCGTTCTTATACTAAAAGCTGAATATTCAGGCTGTAAAAAGGCTGTATAAGCGCTTATACAGACCTTATAAGTGTAAAAAGGGCCCACATTACACAGCTTATTTCGTTATTGGGGCTGTATAGAGGCTGTATAAACAAAAGACAAGTATAAAAGCTGTATTAGAGCTGTTATTAGGCGTATAGAGCAGCCTATACTCTACGGATATCCTCTTTTAAGTATCTTGTAAGAATAAGAGTTCTAAATAGGTTGTTGAAGAGAATGATGTGAGAATAAAATAAATAAAACTATTTACGATGCCATACTGAATGGCGACATAATATTTAATAAATGGAAAGGCTAAAATCTTGAACATGGATATCTGATGCTGTTAATTGATGAGTTCAATGTGCAAATTTTAATTTATTGTGAACCTGTGTATGTTTTCCGTCAAAATATTCACGCGCCAACAAAATAATCAAGCCAAAGTAAAGAAATTATACTAAATACAGTAAATAAGTGTTTGTTTTTAAGGTTAGAATAAAAATATATTTATAAATAATAGATATGAGTCTACATGATCATTATTCAAGCTGATAACCATGATACGGCTATAGTTATTATCAAATATTCCTTTAATTGTAGTTTAAATGTTGTTATTGTAAATGTAAAAATGTCGACAATTTGCTATACAGCCTAGACGATATTTGGAGTGTGTTATAAGTCTTAGTAGCTGTACTAAGTAAGTTATGAACGTTTATTGCTGTATTAAGTAAGTGAACACATGCTTAATACAGCCTGTATACAGCTTTAACGATAAAACCAGTTTGAAGTGTCAGAAAACACTTAACGCTGTATTATAGAGTTATAATATCCGTTTCAGAACCCTAAGCTGACGCGGATCCCTTTATACAGCCTATATACAGCTTTAACGATAAAACCAGCTTGAAGTGTTATAAAATTCTTAACGCTGTATAGTAGAGTTTTGATATTCTGTTTAAGAACCCTAAGCTGACGCGGATCCCTTACTAAGAATTTTATACAGCCAGAGCTGTATAATATCTCATAAATCACTCTTATAAGTATTAAAACTGTTCTTTACACTCTTGTAAGTGTCTAAAAGAACTCTAAGTTCTAAATGGGCTGGTTTATTGATGTAGAATACGCTTGCGTGCTGCTTGGGTAGATTGTCTCAAGTTTTTTAAATTATTTTCCTAAGAAATTATCAGATTATAAATAAAGGTTTCCCCACCAAAAACTTTGAATGTTGTTTCAAAATTAGATCCTACAAAATTCCAACCCCTTTTTTACACATTTAGGGAATGAATTTTCAAAAATCCTTTCTTAGCGGATACTTTCTCCCTTATGAGTTCGTGATTATCAGTGTGTAGAAGATTAGGTACGACGGCGATTCTAAAAAGAGTATAGAACGTTATGTTGTATTACAAGTTTTTCGCTCAAGTTTTGTCGGCACTGGAATTTTTTACACACTTTTACTTATAATTAAATCAAAATTTCAGTAAAAATACGATCTCAGACAATATTCTAAAAACTACAACCATTTTAATACACCGAAACATTCGCATATTCACAGCATTCTAAAACATCATTATATTGTGTGCGTTTGAAAATATTGTTTATAAAAATACTCGATTATTTTGATATTATATATTTTAACATAGCCGAACATTACTTCTTGACCAGTGTCTAAATTTGATTTATTTTCAGCCCCCCTAGAAAAGATGGTTATCGATAATCGTCATCGTTAGTAAACGATAAAACTTTGTATGGGATTGACATAAGAGATTGTTAAAAATCACGTGATGTTTCGATTTGAAATGTCAAACCCATACAAAGGTTGATCGTTTACTAACGACGACTATTGTCGATAACAACCTTGTCTACAGCCCCTGGTATTTTCCATTTCTTTATCGATAAGAAAATTTATATTCATAATCGATATAACAGTACTAGTACATAAAAACTTCAAAAGATTTGGTCTTAAAAGTCCTCTATTACCAACCGTTCACGGGTCACTTTACATTCAAAGCAGTCTGTAGAAGGCTTAAATACAGCTCTAATGTGGTCCATAACCTAAGCTTCTTTTTAGCACTCCAGACCAGTTGAAAACGTGCTTGGAATCATGAGAACCTATTTGCATTTATTTTTACGTTTTAAAAGGAATTTTAAAAGACTAGATGTGTGTGGCATTTATGATTTCAAGTATTGTTAAAATCGACGAATTTATGAGAAATTTATTTAGAGAGAAAAAACGTTTTTTAATACTATCGAAGTACACGTCAGAGGGAAGAATATAAAAGGAAATATTCTTGTTATCTAATATAGTTTTTCAAACTTTTTAGTCTTATAATACTGCTTGTCGTAATGTTTTAATAGTTATTTATGCAACTGTCGTATAATAAGGGGTATTAAAACACGAATGTGGGTTTATCACACGAAGCGAAGGGAGTGTGATTATAGTAGGTATCACATGAGGGTTTTAATTCCTAATTATGTACAGTTGCATACAAGACTTTATCTACACCCATGATCATTTTTGTAAACAACAAAGTAATACATTTCCGCAATTCTAATATCGAACCAAAATGGCGGCATACGACGTGAATTCGAATAACCTCTAAGTTTTTTTTTTATTACGGCGCTGTGATAGTGTAACGCGCCTGCATAAAAATGTTCTTTTTTTTTATATTCATAAGGATACCACGGAGAAATGAGTAAGGAATGGTCCGAAAAAGCAAAAAAAATAAAAGGAGTTGTATATAATGAAATTCAGTACAACATTATAACATTGATTTGGATGATATAATGATTACTATGACAACCAGTGTTTCAATGTTGGCAATAAGCTAACTGTTCCAGGAACTGCTATAGAGGATTTATAGCATGGGTTTAGATAAAGTTATATAAATACTGTGTGGGAGTACTTTAAGAATGGAACTGCTTTATTGCATAGCAAGAAAGGAAGTTAATAATTTAATTAAAAGTGACCTAGTCAAATAATAAGCACAAAAATATGTCAATAAAAGATGTCATATTTTTATTAGATATTTTTATATCATACGTATACCACATTTCATTTCACATTAAATTGATGTTTTCCTGAAAAGTGTTGAGGGGAAACGTTAACGAGCTTTCGTAAGTTCCCATGGGAAAAAGCTTCGAGTTTGTGAAGCGAAAGTTTTCAAACTGATGAGCCCATACAAAACTCGCTCGAAATAGCGACTAAGGTAGTGAATGGCCAATTAACGAACCTACTGCCTTTTTAAAGCAAACCTTTACAAAAAGAGGCTTTAAAGCGTATAAAAGCGTTTCAAGTTTATATTTAGATTTTACGAGGATATATGACTTTGAAGATATTTTAAAAAGGGGTTTTGTGTCCTATTTTTGTCACATATGCCTTTAGAATCTACTGAACCACAAACTTTTAAAATACCAACCTAAGGTTCTATCGTTCTAAGGTTCTATCGTTCGATAAATTTTATCTTTTTCGTTCATAAAATACTAAAATAAAAAAACAATTAGTCACACTTCAAATGATTTTATTTGAAGCTTATTAAATCTTTTTGCGTTAGACTTAGAATATTTCATTTTAAAACCTTTTTTGTAGGTATATGTTTAGGATCTAGTGAACCACAAAGGTTTTATAATTAACCCAACCTAAGTATTTTCGAATTAATTTTATATTTTTCATTCATATAAAAATACAAAAATTCTATAAATACTTAAATAAAAATGTTGTCCAAATGAGAATTTGAAGCGTATGAAAGCTTTTAGCGTTAGACTTTGAAGATATTCAAAACGGGATTGACCTTTTTGACCTTTAGCAATTACTGAACCAAATTAATTTGTTTAGGAGCAAATTGACTGATCAAATATTCTAAAAACATTATATATGTCACAGTTACCAAAATAATCGAGTATACTACACAAAATCTTACCAATATTGTTAAGCAACCACACACTTGTTCTCGTTCGACCCTGGTCCTCCCCCCCCTGAGGAGTCAGGAGGCGGCTCCGCACTGCGCCCCCCGCCGCTCCACTCTAAAGTATCTATCATCTCCATAAGCTCTTTAAACACAGCTATCACACGCCAATTGTACTTCGCTGAACACTCCACATAACCACACTTCCAATGCTTCCTAACAAGGTTCACGATATTTCTTCGTTTCTCACGAGAATCACCGCAAGCACTTTCAGCAATCGCTAGCTGCTGTAAGCCGCTGGCTGCTGAGGGCGTATTACTACATAGCAAGTCCTGCTTATTCCCAACTACTAGCACTGGGACGTTCCTCATGTCTCGACTTTCCACCATCTGATCTCTTAAAGTCCTGATATATTGGAAGGTCTCAACGTTTGATAAGTCAAAGACTAGGATGTAGGCAGTGGCGTTTCTCAGGCCGTAGAACCTGTAGTGGGCCCACTCGTAGTATGAGTTGATGGGGAAGTAAGGTATGACAGGTACGTCAGTTATTTTGACTTCGTATAGATGTTCATTGATGATCACCGACGGGTAGAAAGTGTGTTTGCGGTCCGTAGGAATGTATTCTTCTGAGAAGTCGCTCCAAACGAATTGCTGAAAAGAAAAGAGGAATTAGAAACTTGCGAAACAATTTCTTTCATAATCGGCACTAGCCGTAATTCTTCTTGGAGTAGACTCTAGGCACAGTATTTCCATCTTAATAATGGTAAAATAGTGCTATAGGTGTATGCGTAAGCCATATGTTAATTGATTGAAATATCATCATCCTATTTCTTACTCAATTCCAATCTCTCCCTTTTTTCCGGATAAGCTTAGAGATTTATATTTAGAAAATATAATTCTGTTGTTTGCTAAGCGGTGTCTTTCAAAAAGGACAAAGGATTGATGCAGTCCAACGGTACCTACGTACATAAAATATTATCCCTAATATGAAGAAATGGACCCAATTGACTTTAGGATAGACCATTCAACCAAACGGAGATGACAGTACAAATTGGTAAAGAAAAAAGGGTCGGAAGAAAAAATTACATTGCCGTAGGCGACGAAATAAGAAAGTGGATTGATCAATTCTGGGTAATAAATAGAGGAAAGAAACTTTTCTTATAAATAGCCTTTTCTTATAATATGGGGGAACGTACTACTTTCAGCGTATAGTAATCATAATACACATTACTTCGCTAGTTGCTTCCTTATGGCAGCTTTGTTTTGGTACTAAGGATTCCAGCCAATATTTTTGGGGTTTTGAAAAATACTTTGAATTTGAATTTTCCCAATAAGACCAGTTATATTCCACATATAAACAAATAATTTGGTAAAATTATAGAGAGTAAACTTATAAGGAATATATATTATCCCAACAAAAAATGCATTTACAATCCCGGTCTATTCTTTATAATTTTTTAGATTCGTCCAGTTACGGATCAACTATTTTTAAAGAATATTTATTATAAAAACATACCTGAAAATCTCTTGTTCATAATAATATGGACCCGATCAATATACTACTTGGGTTTTATAAAAAGGTTATTAACCTGTACGTACCTAAGCTGGATTTCATATCAAGTGAAATAAACCGTTTTCAAGATAAAGCAGTTATGCCAAAAATACCATTTACGAGATAAATGTTACGGAGCACCATTTCTGTCATAAAATTATTCTGGATATAGCGTTGAACGTTAATTGAGGCTATTAAGTTCATATGTTGATTAATTTTTAACAAAATGGACAATTTTGGACGCAAAATGGAATGCTAAAAATAAAATATTCTCAATAAAAGTTTTTATGAATTTTAGTTGAGCAAATTTATGTTATTCTTGAAATAATAAAACATTGATATATATACTTTGAAGTTCAGAATAAGTATATTTTATGCCTATTCTAAGTATATCGTTACTATTCTTATTTGAATTTTCATCTTAAGTTTATTTTATATTAAACTTTGTCAGTAATATACGTTCATCCCATTCCTAAATCGTTGAATAATAAGACACTTCACAAAGAGCGTTCACATTTTGGCGAACATTTACAAAGTTCATTATAATAAAAAGTGACACAGGTGTGCTATTAAACTAGAGTACCTAATTAGTACAGTAGGCTACAGCTTTCACGTGAAAACTTTTGTATGAATGCATAAAATGTGATAACTTATGTAGCCAAGCGCAGGTGGGCAATGGTTCCCGTAAAATATATTTTTTTAGAAAAAAATTAGCTTTCTGGAAATGGTAGGTGGTAGGTTTCTTTACAAACTCTTGGTGGATTGTATTTACTAATTATATATAATATATATATATTTCTAATTTGATTTTTTTTTACATATGTATATAGATAAAAAAATATTTCATTTAATCATTTTTAGGGTGATATTCGAAACGTCTTTGATGATAATGTGCAACCTATAATGGTGCGTCCATGCTTGTCGAACCGAGCACGAGCCGAGTCACGAACGAGCACACTGCGAGCACGATTCGCGTAGCGTGGACGGGCTTGCGAGCCTCGAACGAGCATTCGAGCTCGACTACGCTCCGCCCGATTGTCAGTTTTTTCACGAACACAGGGATTTGCATCGCGCTCGTTGTAGGCTCGTTGGAGGCTCGTTAAGTACGTCCACACTTGAAATCGTCAGCAACGAACGAATCTTGTTCGTTAGAGGCTCGGCTCGTGCTCGCTTCGCGTAGCATGAACGCACCATAAAGTCTTGCATAATATTCTAGTTTTTTTTTACAAGTAAAATTTGAAATAGTGCAGAATTAGTATGATTACACCCCAGAATATACTTTCAATGCAATCAAAAGTGTATAAACAATGTTGTGTTTACTGAATAATAATTATAAAATTCAATTTTAAAGGATACAGCACCGGTCTGATTACGAACAACACTACACATTCCATTTGCCTGAAACTGGTGGTTTTAATTAAATTAAATTAAAACCACCAATTATTGTGTACCGTATATTAGTAAATACTGGATTTGGTAGAAGTATTCCAGTTGTACGATATACCTAGGCGGCTTTTAGACGCAGCGCTGCCCACGTTTTAAATGAATTATGCAGTTTTAATTTGTGACTGCAGCGATGCGAGCATGGATGTATCGATTTATAAATTGTTCGATTTTTGTCGACAAATCTGACATAACTCTATGACAATAATAATAATTCATTTATTGGCACATATTACATTCTTATTTGGAGTTCATAGGCTCCCGAACGAGGCTCTGTGTGTTTCAGGAACCTTAAAATTAATAACATTTGATATTGATAAAAAAAACCTATTATTTATTAGTATACTAATGACTGATAAATAAATAAAATAAAATAGTCTTTTATTTATGTCTGTTATTGTCAGCGTGGAACGACAACTGCTTTCCCTGATATATATTATAAGTATCGGCATACTCCAGAGCGCCACATCTCCAATTATCATAGGTATTTTTTGAGAGTATGTCAGTAATTTAGTTTTGCTGGAGTTCATCTCCAATCCTATTTGTTAAAATAAAGTTTAACTCAAGTATAATAATACCCATGATGGATATATTTTAATCCTATGGTGCGTCCATGCTAAGCGAAGCGAGCACGAGCCGAGCCTCGAACGAACAGGATTCGTTCGTTGCTCGCGATTTCAAGCGTGGACGTACTTAACGAGCTGTCAACGAGCCTACAACGTGTTGGTTTCATAGTAAAAGTTGTTCAGCATGACTAACCCAACATAGGTTTCGAAAATATGCCATCTCGAAATCTTCACCTGTTATAGTATCTGCTAATCATGTTGAATTAAAAACATTTTTATTTTATGTTTCATTCGTAGTACGCCTACGAATTTGCTATGAATCTGAAAAGGTAGACCAATCAGCACTAAAGCCCTAAGTTCCATTAGTACCCATTAGGCAAATAGTTTGCGGCTGACTGTTGGGTAGCTTAGTTTTAATCTCTTATTTTCAATACGCGTTGAATTAACGATCCATTTAAAATACTGGGTGGAGATTTCGAGATGGCATATTTTCGAAACCTATGCTGGATTAGTCATGCTGAACAACTTTTACTATGGGACCAACACTGAATACTTAATTTTTTTTTTTACTTTTCATATTTCATTATTTCATTATGATCGGGCAAGGTTGACATTCACTATGGAAAGTAAAATTTATTTTTTTGAGAATTGTATGTGTCCCATAGTAAAAGTTGTTCAGCATGACTAACCCAACATAGGTTTTGCTACTATTTTTGCCTAATAGGTCCTAATGGAACTTAAGGCTCTAGTGCTGATTGGTTAAAATTTTCAGATTCATAGCTGCCTTTAGACTTATCAATAGATATTATACTTGTTAACAATCCAGACTTGCAATAGCCAGTTTTAACACGGTAGGTAAACGTATAGATTACCGTGGTTTTAACTTGTGCCCCAGCTGTGTGCCTACTTGAGGCCGATACATATCTTCAACTCTATTTGATTATAGGTACACATATTGTACGTGAGTAAGTAAAATATTCATAGAATATTTGATGAAGCAAGCTCCTTACTCGATATGATATGATTGGGAGGGTGTATATTCGATAAATCATATATTTATTAACAGGGTATAGGTTCTAGTATGGGCAGATGTTTGTATACTATAGATACGACAATTTATAGTTTTGGATATGTTGTCCCCTTGGTAACTGATGACGTGGTCTAAGACTGGCCGCGCACTAGGCAGCCAGGCTGCGGCAGCCGAGATATTGATAGGATTTAGTGGCTGCCTAGTGCGCGGGCTCCCATACGCCGTCATAATGTTCGAGTGGCTGCCGCAGCCTGGCTGCCTAATGCGCGGCCAGGCTAATATGCTGTAAAATGCATCAGCGCATGCATAGACAAGATGTCGACAATCGTCATCGTTAATAAACGATCAATTTTTAAGAGAGGTAGAGCATAGCGTTTATCGCTCAAAGAGCAGCTCGACTGGGGAAGTACCTCCACCTTACAAAATACCGCAGCCAAATAACTTTATGTTGTGTAAAGTTGTGTTCCTGCGCGTGAGTAAGGTCGCCAGAGCTCATTGGGGAGGGGGGAAAGGTCGGTAGCGCGTGAGCGATGCTTCGTGTGTTGCAAGCGTCCATATGGCTACGGTAACCGCTTACCATCAGGCGGGCCGTATGCTTGTTTACCGACTTAGTCGTATAAAAATAAAAAACCTTTTTATGGGATAGACATAAGAGATTGTTAAAAATCACGTGATATTTCGATTAGAAATGAATTGAGAGGTAATCTCATACAGAGGTCGATCGCTTACTAACGATGACGATTGTCTACTGGCCCTGAGGGTCTACTCCGAAAAACAATACACGATTGTCAGAGCCGGATATCCGGCTACAAGGTTGGCCAAACAGGTATCCGTTTCATCTCTAATTATTACCCATCGAACAATTAACCCAAAGAAGCGTAATGACGTTGATTTTGCTTGCAAAGTATTCCGCCAATTTCCCACATTCGACAATGCGCTCTGATTGGCCAAGCCAAGTACACACGATGCAGTGATTGGTCCTTAGTTTCAAAAATCAGTGACAAATCACTGACTAGTTTCGGAATCGGATTGCTCGGTATTACTACTCTAAGGGATCGTTCCTCGATTTTATTACCCTACTATATAGATAACTAAACTATCATTATATTAAAAGAGCAAAAGGCCTATATTTTCCATAAGATTCTTATTTTCCTTAACCGTAAGTTAATTTAATTAACGTCTTTATTTTGCCAAAGGCATCCATTTCCTGTTTATATAAAAGGAAAAACAAAGCACATTTTATTCTAAGTACGACTCAATAAAAACAACCTTAGTCAACTGTAATAGGGTTCATATTCAAACATGTAGCCCTCTGTCTATTCCCATAAACATTGGATATGCAATTACTACGAGCGTTCCATTTCAAATTGGTCGGGTAATATGGTATTATACGATTAAATGTGGTCCTATAGTCCTACAGGTACAATATATTGTTACATAGGACATATCTCTTCTTCTTTGTTATATGGTTAGTTGTACCATTTCACACATAACAAATAATTATAATAATCAGTATACTGGGTCGAGATTTCGAGATGGCATGTTTTCGAAACCTATGTTGGATTAGTCATGCTGAACAACTTTTACTATGGGACCAACACTGAATTCTCAAACATTTTTTTTACTTTTCATACATTATGATCGAGCAAGGTGTGTCAACCTTTGCAAGAAAAGTTTAATTTTTTTTTTGAGAATTCTCTTTTGGTCCCATAGTAGAAGTTGTTCAGAATGACTAACCCAACATAGGTTTCGAAAATATGCTATCTCGAAATCTCCACCTGTTATAATAAATGTAGTGGGATCGACAGACATTTTGAATAATTTACCGTAAGTTAAGATTAGTCTGTTAAGTTCATTTTTCTAATCTTTTAGACTTATTCCCCCTTATTACAAAAGAAGGTTCAAAGCAAGTTTAGTCAAACCAGTCACAAGGTCACTTTCTAACTTCATATAACAAAAAGAGAAAGAAAATATAAGAACCGTTGGTGAACTAATAAATAAAATAATAATACTTATTATTTATGTTACTAATAATAGATTGTTAGGTATGTTTTTATTTTACTTACAAGGAATTATATTGTAAAAAAACAACGCAGCCATTAATATCTCATTTGGCATGAAGCGAAATAAATACAACCAAAAGAACAAACAATTTTCCTATAATAATTGAGATGATATCGTCCCCGTAGCGCGAGAATTAACTAAGTCGAGTTAAGTAATTCTTTTTTTATTGTATAATATGAATCAGCTTTTCAAGCTCTTTATTTCTGTCTAACTCTCATTTTTATAGGTGTCATAGTTTTTGAGTTATAAAATTCGAAAATTCACTAACTTATGATTATGGACAATATCACGTAAATAGAAAATTACCTAATTAAGTTAGTTATTTTACATTTCAAATTAAATTACATAAATAGGAATTAAAATCAATTAATTAGTTTTTCCCTGATTTTTTTGTTGTATACCTTGCTCTCATAAATCACTAAACAGATTTAGATAGTTTGGAAATCAGTAGTTCGGATCAACATTTGGATGCGAAAATTAACCAACTTGGTTTGTTGATTTCTCTTTCTCAATTGAAATATAATTCATACAAAAACAAAAATGCGAAAATCCCTTACACAGTTTTAATTATTTTTATTCTAGTAAAATGGGTGACATTGCTTCTGTTTCAAATAGTAATGATATTATTTTAGTTAATATTTGTAAGAATTTGGTGTTGATTTAGTAGTTTAGGTATTTTTCACGCGCGACTTGGTTACTTTATGTGTGCAGTGCGGCGTGAAGGCGGCAGTTGGTGACTTTCATTTTTCACGTATGTGTTGAAGTGTGCGTACGCGTTTCTTTTGCCGCCACACGAATTAGTCATTTTATGAATACAGTCGAGCCAAGTTTTTATTCAAATATAATAAATGGACTTGCGTTTGGCCACTGACTTACCCATAAAGGACGATTAAGATGCCTAAGATGGAGCACGCTTACCCAGAAGAAACCTATTCACTCTGACCTTGAAAGTCTCTAGATTTTAAGAGTCAGGACACAAAGCCGGAAACAAGTTCCACACCCTTGATGTCTGCAATAAATGAGGATGCAAAACGTTACGTCTGTAGCTTTAGTATGTCAACAACGTACGGGTAAAAAAAACCCGGCGTCTTGTTGTTCGGTGTAAAAAAGGGATGGTGGAATAAGATTGAATAATTCCTGCGCACATTCTCCAAAATATATCCTCTAGCTAGACTCTAGAAATCTCTAGGCAAGCAACATTTCTTCGATAGTCAAGGCTCCGATGAGTCTCTTGACATGGCGATCTTTTAAATCAATGGTGTCAAGCTGGTGCTTAGCGGATCCATCAGAGATGGCATCAGTACTCCATGTAGGATCGTACTTTTGCTTGATAAAGTTGTAGCAAATTTTCAGGCATGAAGTACTAAAGGAAATTAGACAGAATACCCAGCATCCTAGCAGCTGTTTCTGCCTTTGACTCAATAGAAAAGCTAAAGCTAAATTTGGCCGTAAAGGTCAAGCCGATCACTTAAAGGCAAGGATATATTTTGAATTGTAGAGGCTGTTTGAAAGGACTCCATTGGCGGTGTAAATTCTTGGTGGAGTTAAAAATTACCAGATTGGCTTTGCCCTAATTGGAGGCTGCCTATAAGGTCATATCCAAACGCTCTACCATGGCCTCTTGCAACAATTAGATCTTGTGCATCAGTGCTGTCGTACTCAACAGATCGTTAATCTGAAGCATAAATAAAGTTGCAGAGAGAATTGAACCCGGGATTGATTGCCAAAAGGTCAGACAGGCACCCGTCTATCTATAGACTGTTAACTCAGGAAATCGGAAATCCAATCGCACAGGCCACCAGGAACTCCATATGAAGGAAGCTTACTTAGAGGGCTGGTGTGCCAGTATCTTTCGAAAGCCGTAAGTGATAAATCAAATCAAATCAAGCGAAGGATATTTATTTCAAATAGACCTTCGCAGGGACTTATGAATAATCTGACTCTAATACTCTTATACCGGTTCGGAAGGTTGCATTTGATGAGAAGAGCCGGGAATAAACTCAGCAATTACTCTTTTCAAAACAAGCTTAGATTCATAAAATAATATTTACATTCTAATCGCACTGACAACAATTGCGTGCCCCGGCGGAAAAACTACAAATTAGATTGTATCGATATTTAATAAGTAAATAGCAAACTTAAGTAGACCAGCCTCTAAATTGCAGCACCTGTTCAAGTTAAGTTGATGGAGCTTTAAAAATCTAAGAGATAATACCTTGATAGCAAGCTTACAATAACAACAACAACTTAAGCTTTAAATTTAGGAGCTTTATAAAGAGCAACTAACAATATTTATAGGAAGATATTTGGCAGCTAATTGAAATGCAAGAAAAATGAGTGTATGATCAGCACTCACTATGATGGAGCTGATCGACCAGAACAAAAGAGGAATATGAAATGCATATTTTAATAAAAATGCGGCACGAGACTTAGGAATCTGACTAACTGCGGTCTATTTCTGATAACGTAACATAATCAACGATTTTTTACAAACTATACCATCTTTAAGGCTTACGCTTAGGCTTACCAGAGGTATCCGAGGCAAAAAGAAAGATCTTTTGAATAACTGCTTATCTTCAGGCTGGTCATACACTTGTTTGCCACCTTGGTAGTATAAAAAACTATCTCAAAGGGGGTAATTCCCCAAGAACTTCATCCATGGTACGAATTTTACCTTCATGTAATGATTTTGTGGAGATGATTTCTGAGCCTGATGGCGAGGAAGAAGAATAGGACCCCTCTGCTAAAGTTTGATGGTCTTTTTAGGCTTCCGCACATAAACGGTGCCAACGGGACCCTATTACTAGGCCTACGCTGTCTTCCGTCCGTCGTCGTACCTTCAGTGGGCTATATCTCATGAACCATGATAGATAGACAATTCAATTTTTCACAGAATGTGTATTTCTATTGCCGCTTAAACAATAAATAATAAAAATGAAATAAAACTTCAAATTAAAGGGGGGCACCATACAAGATACGTCTTTACGGAACCCTATGTGTGCGAGTCCGACTTGCACTTGGCTGGTATTTTATATTTGATTAATTTTATGCATCAGGGTTTATCTAATTTATGTATTGATTGCTCAATTGTGGTATCGATTTGTTGATTTTACTATTTTCGTTCATTTATGTGATTATTAATGGAGATTTTTAAATATAGGTAACTGCATAGGTATTTGCAAACGAAAAAGACTTTGTTTTATTTTAATTTCCTTTAAAATAATAAGTTATAATTAAATTACAGTAATGTGATACAAGTTAGGTAATATTCACCGAACGTAGCTTGTGTGTCTAATGGTAAGCTCTAGTTTACTTAACTCAAGTTAGTTTCATTAATATTAGCCTATTGCCGTGAGAAAAATCACTAACTCAGGTCGATGATTAACTAACTCGAAGTTATGGCAATAGATAAGTAGAGTAAAATTCATTAAATGTTTATTTTATTTATACCTAATTAAGTTACGGTTTTTTACCCACCATTTTTATTTAGTCAAAATCTTTACAATATTTCCTTCAAAACGAGAAAAGAATTTCGAAAATCTGTAATACCTGTAAAAAGTTAGGGCCATTTCAATTTTCCAAACTTTCAAACGCGATTATCTCAAAACACACTTTTTAGACTTAGTTAATTCTCGCGCTACGGGGACGTCCGAGATAATCAATAAGGCCGGGCGTCCACTAGTGTACTCAATCGACCGTTACAAATATTTGCCTTTCCATGTATATTTACTATCTGAATGAGAAACTGAAGAGGCGCGAAGGGTATTCATTTCTCCTGTCAATTTTTACACGATCGGGTGATGCATTTCGATTCGCCTCGACCCATTTCTTCCTCAGTGGACAACAGCCTTTATACATGCGAGTATAATAAATATATCTCTTTTATATCGGAAAGATAAGAAATCCTGTAACACTATACGATTATGTGGGTGTTCCAGGGTGTTCTAAGGACTTACGGATGAACAAATAGTTCTAACTTTAGACGAAAAAATGGGAAATATTAGTTTCAAGTCTGTCATACATTAAATAATCTTCAGGTATATATTTTATGACTGGTACATTAATGTTTCTGTGGTGTTTTTATATTCTCTAGTTCTTCGTTTAGATTTAAAAACGTAAAAATATATGTCCTTGTAAAGCTTAGGTATTAATTTAGTTTTTTTTTATAAATTATTTTATAAAACTTGATGCTAGTTTCAAAACACCTTACAGAGAACTGGATTTCCATTCATTTTAGTTCTCTAAATACGAGTTATATTCATAACTACTGTTATGTATACATTTCCTTATGCCTTACGACATAATTACACCCAGTCTCAGCACAAACAATCCATGCCCACACATGTCTATCCTGGGTAGGAACCGAACGGTATCTTACCAGCTACTCCAACTAGACGATCATAAAAAAAAAACTGTATGAAGAAAATAGCATGACCTTACCTGAAACCTTACATAAAATTACCTGAATAATACTAGTTTTTCCAACAGCAGGCGCTCCAAGCAGCACCACTTTGATGAGATCAAGGCTGTCAGGACTAGGCTCCACGCTGGGAGCTCCCACTGTCAGGGTACCCCCTCCACCACGTTCCAGGTAATCCAGGTCCAATTCTGCAACAAGAAGTAATATATAGCAATAAAGATGGTAATAGAGCAACTCTTCTAGAGTAGGTTTGTGCCGTGAGCATGCATAAGTACAACGCTGTCTTGAAACGAACTGCGCCTTCATAATTTGCATGAGTACATAATAATGAATGCCTTACTCGTTTTTATCGATACTTTTACCGAGAACAAATTACAAGGAACTCATATCGTATTTTTTTCTGACAGTAAATCTATTTGGAAACTGCTCTAATGAATATAACAGTTTGTTTGGATCTATCTAACCCAACCGATCAGGGGCCCAAGTCTGCTATTTCAATTGTGTTCCAATGATATTTCAGTGGTGTCAAAATTGTGCCATAATGACACTATTCTGTTAGTAAGTAGACTACAAAAACTGTAAAATGTCACAATTTTGACACCATTGAAAGTTCATTGGAACACAATTGAAATAGCAGACTTGGGTCCCTGGGAGATAGTTTTCGACAATCGTTGTCGTTAGTAAATGATCAACCTTTATGTGGGATTGACATTTCATATTTTTTTTATGTCAACAGGTTGACAAGCAGGCAGATTGGCCACCTGATGGTAAGTGGTCCTCCGCCTATGGACATTTGCAATACCAGTGGCCTTAAAATCGAAATATCACGTGATTTTTAGCAATCTCTTATGTCAGTACAAAGGCTGATTGTTTACTATCGATAATGATTGTCGACATCCATCTTGTCTAGGGGCGCTGTTTCAGTGCGGGGGCTATGTGCGCCCAGAAGCAACCCTAAGGAGGACGATGGGTCGATGTGGTCACGACTCATCGTGCGTTGGCACAGCGAGGGTGCTGGGGGGAGGTATCACACTTCCCCCGGGACGAGCTATCTTAGCGCCGCGCGTGGAGGGGTGAGCAGGTACGTGTTCAACACGAGAACCCGCACGCTCTACAGCGCAGATGGCGACCACCGTGGGGTTTTAGCCGGTACAAGTCCGGCATAACCTGGCCGCTACCCCCGGGGCGGTCGGGTATCCTATGAAGATTTCCCTATGAAATCAAAAAAAAAAGGTACATATACCTACTATTAATAACTAATAGTACAAAACTAATAACGTAGATTAAAATTACAATAGAATCTAAAAAAAATAAAAAAATTAGGAAGTTTAAATATATTCTATTAAGAACGATAATAGAAAACGATAAGTCCTGTCTGACTGATTTATGAAAAAAAGCTAAAGTCTGACGTAGAAAAATCGGTGTATAAACATAAACAAAACAGTCAAATCAAACTGATATATAGCCCAATTTAAAACCCTCCATCAATTTATTGATTTACCAAATATGTTTAAAAATAATTGAAATAGACGGATTGCTTTTAAAAAAAGGAAATTGTGGTGATTTATCTTTTTCAAACACCGGACGGGATTTCATATTCGCCTATCCATTCCATGAGTTTAGTTTTTTTGTTGTTTGTAATAACATTAAAATAATGATAAATAGAAAAGCCGTGTAGTATTAGTACAGGTATTTGAGACTATTTAGTATGCTGTGAAAAAAGGCCTCGCAAAAATCTCGAGAATAATGATTAAAATAACGATAAGGTATTTAAGGTATTTTTTTGTCATATAGGCCTGTGTTTGACCACATTTAAAGTGAAAATTTGACATTCGAGAATTTAATTAATAAAACGTTTGAATCCGGAACCTAAGAAGTTACTAAACATAATCCCCCTTACTCATAAAACGTTATTTAACTAATATACTGTTTAAAGGATCACGTAAATAAAGTCACTCTATTGTCATTGTCAAATAATGTGACATTATTTACGTGACCCTTTAAACAATATATTAGTTAAATAGCGCTTTATGAGTAAGGGGAAATATTATTAACTACATATACAAATAAACTATAATTTTGTATATAAAATTAAAATTAACTAAAAACTAAAGTTACTTAACTTGAATAAATTCTAGTGAACATTATGTTTGGTAAGTAAGTAATAATTAAAGAAAAAGGAATTTTCGTATTTTTCCATGCTATGTATTTTATTTATTTATTTATTGAAAATTATAACACCATTACAGTATTAATACTAATTCGATGCTATAAAAAAAATAACAAAAGCTGTTACATAAAACATTAATAAAATGAAAATATAATTAAATTGTATTAGATGATAAAATAAAAAAATTAAGTAAGTCATAATGATACATCATTTTCAATGCATTTGTAAGCTGCTTCGATGAATTTCGACTGACCATAATAAAAAATATCAATATCCCGGGAAAAACCATTCATACACCATATAGCACGTGAAAGTGGGGCATACTGAAGCAATTTCGTCCTAGCAAATGGCACAAGGAGTAACGCAGGACGGCGACGCGTAAATATGTACTCATCTGGTACGCAGGTATCTGGCATGTAGGTCTTAGCGAAATCCTAAGTCCATGACAGAAACATCTTTCACGTAGTAAATACATATACGACTATAGATACATATGCAGAAACTTAAATAAATTAACTCATTACACGATTTTTTATCTATAATTTTTTTACTATTTTTAGTTACAGTATTTTCAGTTAAAACAATCTAATTTGAAATAAATGGATGTTTAATGTTTTAAAACAACCTTGAAATTAAATAAAACCGCACTCAAGATGTTGTTTGCAACAATGCGTAACTTCTTAATTAAAACATTAATTAAAATCAGTCCTACTAAGGTACACTTACCCAAAATTTTGTTCTGTTTTGTACAATTTCCCCTGGCATTTTCATCTTCCTTATCTTGCTTAGACGTATTGTCGAATCTATTCATCTCAATTTAACAACTATATATACTAACACATCACGAAAACACATTATATTTTATCTATTATTGTTCACTTTTAATAGTATCGATTGTACAGCCATGTTTAAAATTTTAAAACACGTCTTTTCTTTCTTAATAAAATCATTTAATGTTAAACTGTCCACTTACACAAAAAAAGTCTTACTATTTTTTGTACGCGTGAAAATTTGGCGGTAAATTTTTCGGGAGCGTGACGCGGCCTCCCCGAATGAAGGTCAGATATGAACTGACGCGCTCGACGCAGTTTCTGCCGCGAAAGCCTTTCCCACTTCAGGTTTAATATTATCTCTTCAGAAGCTATATACTCTTCGAAACGAGACTTTCACTCAAATACTGGGTTTTCATGGGACACTAAACCTCTTGTGGTTTTATTGACATTTTATGACGCGGTTCAAATTGGACTAGAGGAAAAGTTTTGAGGTTTTTAATATCTGTTTTATTATTTTCAGCAAGCGAAGGAAGTAAGTCTGTGGAATTAGGCGGGATCTTACAGTAAAAGCCTTGTGTTTGTTGTTCCTAGTCGAGTAATGGTTTGAAGTGATTTGGTTCACATTTTGGACGTCATATTGGAAATTGAACAATTTTAACTGTAAACGGCACGTGCCGGCACGTTCAATACATTTACACGTTGCGCTTGTGTAGTGTCTGTGCATAAGCGTTCGGCGTGACGACGCACTGCATTCGCATCAAGAAAGTCTGTCCGTCTCTCTCGCGCACGGTCAACCTTATGTGTATGATGGAGACCGTTATTGTTTTGCTTTTGCTACTTCATAAATAAAGAGTGGTATTTTTTGCATTTGTCCGTTAGAATTGACTGACTGATTAGAAGCAATAATGTAATAAAACATCGTATCGTGTAATTGCATTAGAGTACTGTGAACATACCAGCTTTTGCGAATCGCCCTGTATCTGTTTTTCCAAAATTTACTTCAGCCACAATATAGCCGATGAAATACAATCATAATTCATGTAAATTACCCTTCCAACACGCAACGGATATAAGATATTGCGTGCGGAGCGAGGAATGTAGCCGCCAATAATAATACGCTTCCCTAGATATAAATAAATAAATCATCAAAGATTTCAGTCAATTCCCTCCCCTCGGTAACAGCCCTGAGCCGAGGTTCGGCCCCAACTGGGACACCCTCAGGCCTTGTTACCTAATCATAACTACGGTTGAGA
This sequence comes from Achlya flavicornis, assembly GCA_947623365.1. Lineage (NCBI taxonomy): Eukaryota > Metazoa > Arthropoda > Insecta > Lepidoptera > Drepanidae > Achlya > Achlya flavicornis. The sequence goes on from OX392487.1 coordinate 4,048,475, forward strand.
GCTAGCTCGCCGACTTGTCCGGGTAAGGGTACTAAGGCCAAATTTTGGGCCCGTACCTTCATGTCCATTCAAAAAAAAAAAAAAAAAAAAAAAAAAAAAAAAAAAAAAAAAAAAAAAAAAAAAAAAAAAACGAGGAATGTATGCAAAATTACTGGAAATATCATCGCGCATTGTAATGTGAGCCGTGTCCTGGTATAAGGACTATTTATTACCCTTTATGAAGCCGTGAACATAAATTGATGATTGTCACGTGAGATTCACGACCCGAAGTTCTTTATGACATTGATAACGAACCTATAATCTTTAGCAGCATCACATTTTAAGATGATATTAATAAAACAATATGCTAGAATAATAAGTAAAAATCACATCATTTTGTGAAAGCTTTTAATTGCCTGCCCTGGAGGAGGGCGCCCTAGGGAACGCTGGGCTGACGAGGTGAAAGATGCGACAAGCATCAAATGGATGGAGATTGCACTGGATAGGAACGAGTGGAAAGGAATGGAGGCCTTTACACAAAGAGGAAAATCATCATCTGAAAAAAAATAAGTAAAATTTTAAGCATGTAACTACATGATATGGCAATAAAGGCTTTTTTTTTAATTTCTTGGATTCTTTATAACGAATGCTGCATTCAAATCCCGATGTGTCTAACCGTTGTAATAAAGATGCAATTTGAAGTTGTAATGAAGATTAGATCATTCAAAATACATGCGCCAGGATCAATCCTCGGAATTATGCACAAAAATTACAAAAAAAAAACTTTTACCTGGTATTAATATAAGAAAATAAAATAACACTTTTAACGAGCATTTTTCACCCAATTTTACGATCTTTTGTCATAAACAAGTAATTTCAGTTGAAAAGTTATCGAACGTGGGTGTTAACGTTCTCTAGGTGGGTAGTAGGAGCCATTTTTAAACGAAAACCACAGAGGAGTATTTCATGCATCCAGGCACTGCTTGACTGTGCTTAACTTTCAGATAAAATAAGATTCCATTTCTAAAGAAATTTATTTTATTGCCTGGTAAGTGGGCATCGCTTATGGACATTAGAAATACCATAGAGATTTAACGAGTTGCCGAACTTTTCAAACTGACTCTCCAGTACCCAAGACAAATTAAAAAGACATTTATTCAGTGTAGGCCCTGATAAGACACTTATGAACATTACAGTTGAATCTACCTCCGGTTCGGAATACATAACTGAGAAGACTCCGGCAAGAATCTCAGCAAAGCATTTTTGCTGGAACCCAGTGACACACAAGTGCTTCATGACTTTAAGTCCTCATCTGCTATGGATTCCTTACGATGTTTACTTTCATAAAAATCTCCAGCTATACATACAGGATACAATTTTAAGCAGTACGGTTTTTTTTTTGGTTCAGTATCAGTAATAGAAAATCATTTGTTCAAAAACAATTTTTTGTCCTACTTTAAATCAGCAAAATATGGACCCTATCTATTTGTAATACCATAAATAACGCAGCGGGTGTCAACGAGTGCAATCCCCACTTTTGAGGTAGGGTAGCAAGCATTTAAGAAAATATTTTTTATCCGAGCAGTATCAAAGTAGACATCTTTCGTTACCGATAACTTTACTTTTTTGTACTAAGATATATCAAAATAAAAAAATACGTGTCTCATAAAACTCCTTTAAATTTCATGTGTCAAAATTTCCGCAGTGATAAATTTTTTATCCTGTATTTCCTGAGCTCTCATCGCCTTACCAAGTTTGGTAATAAAGCTTTTGAAACAAACATTACACGGGTTTGGTCCCAGAAGAACTACACATAAATTGGCTTAAATATTTCAGAGTTAGTATGGTGGCATAGGTATTCTCTTGGGAGTTGCCAGGATCCAAGCATTTCCAGATATTATGCTGCGGCAAACACTATGTGCAAGTGAGGTGTTTGCTTTTCAGATAAGCCAGCGTGGATATTGTTTGTGGCGTCCGCACGTAAATAAAAATATGGGATTTATACTAGCTGCAGTGCTATTCAGTTAAGACTTTATTTAGTACCTCGGAGGAATGATTTATTGGATCTATATTTATCTATATAAATGTAATAGTCATCTATCAATTAGTTAAATTCTAAGAGTTATGTAATATAGTTATATAAGATCTAACGGTGCGTCCATGCTACGAGCCAAGCACACGTGGAGCACGGATTCGTGTAGCGTGGACCGACTTGCGAGCCTTGAACGAACGTTCGGCTCGCGTCCGACTGCGCTCCACCGTCAGTCTCCAAATTGTAAGTTTTTTTTCACGAATACAGGGATTCCGATACGCGCTCGTTTTGTGGACTCGTTGACTTGACACACTTGACAACGCGAGCAACGAACGAATTCTGTTCGTTCATGGCCCGGCTCGTGCTCGGTTCGCGTAGCGTGGACACACCATAAGAATTTCATGGTTGATCGGCGTAGTTTCTCGGTATCGAAATATAAACATAAAAAATAATTTAGTATAAATTAAGCGATTTTCGACAGCAGCGGCAGCCTCGAAGATGTTTTCTAAGGAGATTTTATTTTGTATATCTTTCATTAAATAAATACTCATTTGTAAGCAAATTCAAATAAAAAGAGGCAAATACTGTAATAATCGTAAATTAGTACGTGATTAGTACCTAACCTAGTGTACCTTTTATTCGAAAACTATGCTGGGGCCGCTACGTATGACGGGTCGCTCACTTCCCTCCAATATGGCGAAGAGGGCGATGGCTGCCACACGCGTCATACTTGTGAACAGGTGCTGCTTGTGGGGGCTGGTCTGCTTAAGTTTGCTATTTATTTACTTTCTAAATATTTATTCAGTCTACTTTGTAATGTTGCCGCCGCGCCGGGGCACACAATTGTTGTCAGTGCGATTAGAATGTAAATATTATGTAATGACTCTAAGCTTCTTTTGAAAAGAGTAATTGCTGAGTTTATTGCCGTCTCTTCTCAGCAAATGCAACCTTCCGAACCAGTATTAGAGTCAGACTTTTCATAAGTGCCTGCGAAGGTCTATTTGAATAAGTGATTTTGAAATTTGAATTTGAATTATGTGCTAAAAAAATAAGCTACACTACTATTCTTAAAAAGCCATAATTCATTATTTACCATAGCCATAAACCATTTATTATAGAGTAACGTAAAATAGGATTCAGATACCATCTTCGTCGCAGTCTATTAAAATCCTATAAACTGCTGAGAAAGCTTCCTTCAAATGATACAATCCTACGTGTTCACTGTTCCAACTTTACGATATCATTTTGGATCGTTGCCAAATAGCATCGTAGTGTTCCTTAGAACGTTTCTCTTGTAGAGGTCTTGAAACATTTCATTAATACTAGAGCACGGCTGGAGTATGTACATTGCTATGTTCCTTCGTGTTTTCAAAGTTGTAATGTAAGTTTGAGCATGTTAGTGGTTTCTCTAGTTAATGTGAGGGTCTTTCGTTACAAAAAAAAATCGGCCAAGTGCGAGTCAGACTCGCGCACCGAGGGCTCCGTACTAACCTGTAGGTATATAAGTAAATGGTAGTATAGATTATTTGATATGAATTTCAATTTATGACATATTAAAAAAAACTACTTACTAGATCTCGTTCAAACCAATGGAAGGTGGACGTTTGCAAGGTAATGTACATCATAATATATTTTTTTAGTTTTATCATTCTCTTATTTTAGAAGTTACAGGGGGGGACACACATTTTAGCACTTTGGAAGTGTCTCTCGCGCAAACTATTCAGTTTAGAAAAAATATATATTAGAAACCTCAATATAATTTTTGAAGACCTATCCATACACGTATGGGTTTTATTAAAAAAAAAATTGAGTTATAGTTATGTCAACAAGGTATTTATTACTTTAAAGTATACTCCGTGTATTTTATTTTTTAAGAAGACGCTGGAAAAGTTTGTCAATTTACATCAAAGGCGGTAATATTCACCCTCAGAACAAAGTACGTCAAACAAGATAAAAGGATCGATAAAAAATTTCACCTACAATGTATCCGTCGCGGTCGAGGATTCCCGGTTAATCCGCGCTTACCCTGGTGCTGTCAAAAAAGAAATTCACGGCGCGGCTCAAACAAAAAGTATGTCAAGTTTGTATAGTCATGGAAATGGAGGTTCCGTACTTAAAGCCACGAAACAAGTAAATAATGTATCATCTCTCCGTGTAAATGTGTATTGAAAGCGTAACAGGCACGCCACTTGTGGTTTGCTCTTACAGCAAATCCTAGTCAATATTAAATAATATCGCGATCTTGGCGTTTGTTTTGTTCTAATCTTGAACTATTAGCGTCTTATATGTTTGTCTCAGCGAAAACATAAATGTGAAAATTGGGCCAAAGAATATACGAAGCCAATTAAAGAGTTTAGATCTGAACGGTCACCAAGTTCTATGGAAGTTCCTCAAATCATAAATTAGATGTACATGTGTCAACAATTACGTAATAAGTAAAAATTTTGCAATAAATAAAAAAAAGTTACATTAAGTTTCGATAGTCAATAAAATTCATACCAGTTTTAAAATTATCCTTTTTTTTACATTAAAAGTTTTGTGAAAGTTATTATTCAACGACTGACCCCAAAAGCCAGGAATCAATTTGTGGGAACCGCAAAAAAAGGCATTTTTATGCCGTTTGTGGCAGCACAAATTTGATGAAAGAGAATTCTTTTGATTGCGAGACTACGCAACTATAAAAACGTTACATTCAGTACTATACATTTTGTCAGTTTTGTTTTTGTGTTTATAGGTTGGCTAACCTCAGAGTATGTAAATACTAACTGAAAAAATTAACATAGGTATAGGTAGTACAAATCTAGATTTAGGCAAGGATTTCTTAGAGAATGATTTTGGTCTCAGATGATCCGAGAGTGACAAAAAAGTGATGTCAAGGCTAAGTAACACATTGGTACTGTTTCTCTTTCTAACCTAGAACATAACTACAGCAGAAAAGGAATTTTGTTGTGTCAAAGTCCAATTAGGTATGTGTTTTCAACATGAATGTAGTCCCTCATTTTAACCGACGAAAAAACGGAGGAGGTTTGCAAGTCGAAGCGTATATACTTTTTTTATACGACGAAATCGGTAAACAAGCATAGAGCCCGCCTGATGTTAAGCGGTTTCCGTAGCCATATGGATTCTTGCAAAACACGAGGCATCACTCACGCGCAGGGACACACCATAAAGTTATTTGGCTGTGGTATTCTGTACGGTGGAGGTACACCCCAGTTCAGCTATCTTTGAGCGATTAAACACTAAGTATATTCTACGTCTTAGTCGTCAACAAAATATCGACAAGAAGATTTTTAATGTCTTTTCTATCCTTTTTCAATTAAGATTGTAAGAAAGAGATGCTCCACTAGGTCTGTGTACCTACTATCTCGATTTTTGTCGCACCTAATTTACTTGGTCGAATAAACGTTGAGCTATAATAATGCGTAAATGTATCTCTCTATATTATACTAGGTATAGTTTAGAACATCTTCATACGCTCAAGTTAACTACATTATACTTAGCGTGTACGTGTATGAAGTTTTCAATAAGTTCCTGTTTCCGCTCACAAATCCCAAAGGAAATTGTAAACTCAGGACGTAGAGTAAATTTATGTGTTACCACAAATAGTTTCTCTTTTGTGATTTTACTCGCGTTCTCGAGAGATTTAATGTTTTCCTAGGTTTCCTACTTCTATTATATTGTTTCAAGTTATTTTTCATAATTTAAGCCACATCTCGATGATCGGACTATCGTGTATCGTTATTCTGAGTGGACCCTCTGGTCCAGGTTCTTTTTTAATCTCGACTCAAATATTTACTATCAAGTACAATAGAAAAATGTTAATACAATCTATCATATAGAAAATTTCCTCGACTCTGCCGCTGCTGATTAACGGCAAGGTTCCCAGAAGGCTGGCAGCGTTTCCTCTTTGAATAACCAAGCTAATGTGTTGGCGGAAAAAGCTCCCCGCCCTCTGATCTCCAATCAATCAATCAGAGAGATCAATTTTGATGTTGAAGTGTGCGCCTAAATCGGCGAGTTTCGAACCACCACAGTCCCACGGTCTTGAAGTTTTCAAATATGATACAAAATGTTAAATGTACCTTGGCCGTAGCAGCCTAGGTAGTACCACAGTATTACTATCTCTATTGTAAAACTGTGGTAGTACCTAACCTTTGTGTGGTAGTCTCAAATAGAACAAAATCTATGTTACTGCACATTTTTTTCAAGAATTAGGAGATATTTGACTACTACTGCGTATCAGCACCATTTACAGTAGACTATTTGAAATCTCCGCGCGGCGAACAATTATTCACCTCGCGAGTCTCGGCGTTATGAATCACTGCCACAAGAATTCCCGAAACTTTTGTATATTTTCAGAGTTGTTAAGTTTAACTTGATAAACCCAACGTACTTTTTGAAAAGGTAATGTTAAGGACTAATAAATAATCACTATTAATACTTCCTAAGCTAAAACTTTTCTTAAAATATGTAGGTACTATCAATTACTCAAAGGCTATGAACCCAAGAGAGGGTTGGACTCCTTTGTTCTAAGTACATACATACTTACATACATGCTATACTAAGTATCTATTACTTATTATATGATATTATTTTAGTAGGTATATCATATAATGAAATATTTAAAGGTTTTTATCTGAAAATGATTATGACCCTTTATTGTTTAACTCTAACAACTACCAAGATACCTCATGCCAACTACGTAAATACCACTTTAGCTCTATTCATACATATGATCTGTCATATGTCATTACGCGAGCCAAAATTGGATTGCGATATAGCAACCTATACTAATAATAAATTAAGTAATTGAATTATTTTAATAAAATAAATGAACTAAACATCACTTCAAAGTTCTGATAGAGAGATAGAGAGAGTTTTGATGACCTATTATTTCATGTAAATTTTGTTATTCAAACTGATAACATGTTTCCTTTTCATGCGCATACAAAACGAAATTTCAATATTCATATTATCCTACCTAATATCCTAATCCTAACTGTGAGTTTGTTTGTTTATTTGTTTGATACGCTTTCACGCCTTGACTACTCAAACGATTATCATGAAATTTGGCATGTAGATAGCCTATGGGATGGAGAAGATCCTAGGGTACTTTATATCCCGGGAACGCGGGATATATAGATAAAAAACTCTATAACTTCTGATCCTTCTGTCCCCTAGATGGGGCAGAAAGCCTCCACAGAATCTCTCTATCCCGATCGGTATATACCACATGAGAAAAAGAAAAATGATATAATAACAGAAATTTCATTTCTTATAACTACAGATGACCTGTAAGTTACTTTGGGTGCTGAAATGGACCGCTTTATCACTCGCATAGCTATATTATGGCATTGTCAAGCTCACAAATTACTGAGGAAACCGAGCCCACAACTATCGGCCACATAATCATTACAAACCAGCTGATGATATTAATAATAAACATTTCAGAACCATCTAATGAAGCGCCAGCTTTATGCATTCCCGTAGTATACTAGGAGGTGACGACAGAAATGGTAACGATAAGGTAAATGGCTAAACTCATGTTCATGGGATAAAGGACACCTCTCTGATGCCAAATATGTCGGTCTGCCTGCGCGAAGTGGTTGCGTTATCTAGATATGGCGCCTGAAAAACTGTTTATCGTGACCGAAAAAAAACGATAAGGTAAATGGCTGAGCTCGACGTAGAAAGTAAGTGTTAGTTGTACTGATGTCAATTTAAAAAAAACTGACCTAATATTCGGTTGCATTATCTAGATATGGCGCCTGAAAAACTGTTCATCGTGACCGAAAAATAATAATAATAATGGCTGATCTCGACGAATCATGGTCGTCACCATTACTAGCTTATTAATAAAAAAACTGTAAAAAAATTTGGTTGCATTTCCATCTACCTACGTAACATAAGTTTCTAAGCGATCTACGTAACAATTATCACTATGGATAATTTGAGTGTTTTACGGTTTCGCGGAATTTGGATTATGAAAAATATGAAATGTTATCAGTGCCGCCCCCGTCCCTTTATACCCTCCGCCGCCCCACCTGCACTGAGCGGCATTCAGAAGTCAACAGGCAAACATAGATAAGATTATAACATTCGGTTCATGACGGGCCAGTTGGCGCAGTTGGTTAAGACTCTGGTAAAGATTCCACCTATTGCGCCGCAGGGCGTGAGTTCGATTCCCACACAGGACATGCATTTGTGTGCATGAACATGTATGTATGTTCTGAGTCTGGGTGTAATTATGTATATTAAGTATGTATTTACAAACAAAAAGTAATATATGTTATTATATCAGTTATCTGGTTTCCATAGTACAAGCTCTGCTTAGTTTGGGATCAGATGACCGTGTGTGAGGAATGTCCCAGGATATTTATTTATTTATTTATAAATACTAGCCACGCTCTGAAAACAGTGTCTGAATGGTTTGCTGCCAAAAATCTTTTGCTAAATTATAAAAAAACAAAATGTACAAGATTTTCATTATCAAATGTACAATGTTGATACCAATGTTATTATGGATGGTATCGTTAGTAAACTTAATATAGTAGATAAGACTGTTTTGTTACAGCTTTTCATACAAAAGGTACATGTCTCGTCGGCAAATAGGAAAAAATAGATGGCGCGAACAATAGAAGGCAAACGAAAGAAAGAAAAATAATACAAAAATTGATTCCTAGTCTGCGGCAGAGAATAGAATAGAATAGAATAATTGATTATTTTTAGCATAATTTGAAATACACTTATTTAGATACACATCAAAAATAATATTTATACTAAGTTTAGCAGACGTTAATCGCTTGCTATTATAATAACAACAAACGATACCAATTTAAGAACAAAAAAACAAACAATAATAGTAGCATAAAATAAAAGTTACAATTAAAAACCAAAAATTTGCTTAGGTTTGTGTCATAGTTACATTGATATCATATATGCTACAAAACAAAAATTCAGAAACAAACAATCAAACAGAGCTCCACGGCAAAAGACCGTAAGACATAAGACTGAAAATATGCAAAATAAATTAATCTGGCTGTATGAATGTCCGTCAGTTACCTTATTTTGCTGACTGCAAAGGCAGCGGAATTCAGTTTACCACCTAAGGCTTCCAGGTGAGCACCCCTCAATCTAAAGTCTATGGTCAGACCAAGAAATCAACTAAAATTGTTATCAACTTACATTTAATACTGAAAATCTTATACATTTTTTTTAATAAGATTTTTGGCAGCAAACCATTGAGACACAGTTTTCAGAGCGTGGCTAGTATTTATAACAATGTTATAATCTTATCTATGTTTGCCTGTTGACTTCTGAATATCGATCAGTGCAGGCGGGGCGCCGGAGGGTATAAAGGGACGAAGGCGGCACTGATAACATTTAATATTTTTGACAATGCAAAATCCGCGAAACCGTGAAACACTCAAATTATTCATAGTAATAATTGTTACGTAGATAGCTTAGAAACGTATGTTACGTAGATAGAAATGCAACCAAAATTTTTGACAGAATTTTATTACTAAGCTAGTAATAGTTCCATGATTCGTCGAGATCAGCCATTTACCTTATTATTATTTTTCGGTCACGATTAACAGTTTTTCAGGCGCCATATCTAGAGAACGCAACCGAATATTTGGTCAGTTTTTTGCAAATTGAGATCAGTACAACTAACACTTACTTTCTACGTCGAGCTCAGCCATTTACCTTATCGTTTTTTTTCGGTCACGATAAACAGTTTTTCAGGCGCCATATCTAGATAACGCAACCACTTGGCGCAAGCAGACCGACATATTTAACACCAGAGAGGTGTCCTTTATCCCATGAACATGAGTTTAGCCATTTACCTTATCGTTACCATTTCTGTCGTGCCCTCCTAGTCTATAGTTCATAAATTTAACCTCATAGTTGCGGTTTCCTTTGAAGAGGCTGTAAAAGAAAGCCGCAATGCATGACGTGACGATGTACCTGTCGATTACACTCAAAGTTGAGAACTAATTTAGATTAGTAAATGTCGATATGGTTTATCAAGCAAGCAAATTTTCAATAAAGTCATCCTAACAAAACAAACGAATAAATTCCCTTTCGCATTTATTGTCTAAGAATTACTTACTGATATGAACTTTTAACAATACTTCGTTTCAATATAAAAAAAAACCGGCCAAGTGCGAGTCAGACTCGCGCACCGAGGGTTCCGTACAAACCTGTAGGTAAATAAGTAAATGGTGGTATAGACCTGAGTATTTGATATTAATTTCAATTTATGACGTATTAAAAAAAAACTACTTACTAGATCTCGTTCAAACCAATTTTCGGTGGAAGTTTGCACCGTAATGTACATCATATATTTTTTATAGATTTATCATTCTCTTATTTTAGAAGTTACAGGAGGGGGGACACACATTTTACCACTTTGGAAGTGTCTCTCGCGCAAACTATTCAGTTTAGAAAAAAATGATATTAGAAACCTCAATATCATTTTTGAAGACGTATCCATAGACCCCACACTTATGGGTTTGACGAAAAAAAAAAATTGAGTTTCAGTTCTAAGTATGGGGAACCCCCAAAATTTATTGATTTTTTTTCTATTTTAGCGTGAAAATGCGGTTCACAGAATACATCTACTTACCAAGTTTCAACATCATAGTTCTTATAGTTTCGGAAATAAATGGCTGTGACATACGGACGGACAGACAGACAGACAGACAGAAAGACATGACGAATCTATAAGGGTTCCGTTTTTTGCCATTTGGCTACGGAACCCTAAAAAACAATAAATATGTAGATTAATAAAGGCCGCAGCTGATGATGACTCCTTTTCTAAAAATTTTTTGAATGCAGTATTTTTTTAAAAATTCAAAACACTATTTTACTAGCTTAAATAACAAAAACATCGTTAAAAGAAGTAATAAAAGGGTTATTCCCTTTCTTATGGTGCGTCCATGCTTGGCGAACCGAGCACGAGCCGAGCCACGAACGAGCACGATTCGCGTAGCGTGGACGGGCTTTCGAAACTCGAACGAGCACAAGTGTCAGTTTTTTCACGAACGAAGGGATACGCATCGTGCTCGTTGTAGGCTCGTTCGTGGCTCGGCTCGTGCTCGATTCGCGTAGCATGGACGCACCATTATATGTTTCATGTAAGAACCATTCATTACCTAACTCGTTTATGAATAAGTTTACGAAACAAGCTTAGAGTGTATGCGTGCATAATAATCCTGCTCCTATTTAGGCACAATCAAAGGACCCCGTTTTGAGCTATGTAATTTATCATTAGGCTCAACTGGCGTTTTAAAAAGCCTGGGTGGTTCCTAATGTATCTAATTAATTTGGTAATCTTTGTAATCAGTAACTTTAAAGGTCACTTAATGTTGTTACTTTGTCACATTCTCAGCGTCATTACAGAGGTAAGAGCCATGGTTGTGGCCACTTTATGGATTTTTTATATATAAAAATTAGATTTTAATAAAAAATGGGTGGAGATTTCGAAATGTTATATTTTAAGACCGGCCGCATACTATAAGAAATTTTCTGTCAGAAAAGTTCTGACGCCCGCCGGAAGGCACTTTGCTCATACTTTTGTTCTAGACCCCGCATACTATTAGAAAATTCTAACGTGTCTAAAATCGTAAAATGTATGAGAAAGCAGGCGTCAGAATTTTTCGGACAGAAAATTTCTTATAGTATGCGGCCGGTCTTAAAACCTAGGTTGGGATAGTCAACTCCGAATTCTCAATAAAAAATTTACTTTCCATACTAACGATGAACATTGCTCGATCTTAATTTATGAAAAAAAAATTTTTTTGAGTTTCCAGTGTTTGTTCCATAGTAAAATTTATTGAGAATGCAAAGAGCTTGCAACACAAGAAGCATCGCTCACGCGTTATCGACCTATCCCCCCTCCCCTATGAGCTCTGGCAACCTTACTCACGCGCAGGAACACAACTTTACACAACATAAAGTTATTTGGCTTCGGTATTCTGTTAGGTGGAGGTACTCCCCCAGTCGAGCTGCTCTTTGAACGAATAAACGCTATGTTCTACCTCTCTTAAAACTACTACTACTGACTAGTTAAGGCGTGAAAATGTATCAAACAAACAAACTCACTCTCACATTTATTTGCAGTATATTATGAACTATGTGCTAGTGCTGTGTGATAAGGATAAGAATATTTTAATTAAAATTATTCAGCATTTTCATATTAAAATCGTGTATCACTTCTCCGGTGTAGGCAGTAGTAACAAAAACGTTTATTAAGAACATCACAAAAATATTTTACATGAAATAGATGGTCAGTAAGCTCATGACAAAGATAAAATATATTTATAACACAAGCAAAACTCAAGGCTATGCCTAGTTCACAACAAACTCCCTGAGGTAATACAAAAAGCTTTAACACTGCGGGTGACAAAACAAATGAAAATATATTTGATCCTCTGAGGAAACACAGGAATCCTGAAAAAAATGGACAAGTGGCAGCTTTTGTGGAGGACATTCTGTTCTGTTGTACCTATCATATTTTATTGAGTGCTTTTTTATTCAGTTTATTTACCAGAGATTCTATTTGTTTACTCTTTGGACACTCAATTGAAAAGAAAAAGATTGCTTCTCATAGTATAAGCATTGAAGAGCACAAAACATAAAAAAGTAAAATCATGTTAAAGATTTAGGTAGAGACATATGATTTCTTCAGTTGACCTAGGTCCGTTTTTAGAACGTCAATCAATGCTAAAGTCAACATTTGAGTCTTAATTAAAACATGAAATTGGAACTTATAGCAATAATATGAGGTTTATTTTCGTTCATCATCTATTCTTGAGACTTCTTCTTCTATCTGAGTCTTGATCTCACTCTATATTTGATTGATGTTCTATTAGAAAGATTCAATTAAAGGGCTGAACATAGTATTGTAATCTGAACGGGTTCAAAGAAAACAGCAAAAGCTGCAGTACAAAGCTAGTGTTAAAGCGAAATGTATTCAATTAAGTTTTCGTTAATTAATTAGATATTTGTAGCGATAATTAATTAAATATCAACATTTGCAACATTATCAGTAATCCGATAATTATGTTATTGTAAACAAATATTTGGTTCAATATAGTGAATGAATGAATAAATGGATAATTTATTGTCATTATTAGATCCAAATAGAATAAATAATTTTTAATTTTACCAATGTCCTTTTTGACAAAATACCGATCAATCGAAAATCTATCAAATTGACGTATTTAAAGAAGGTATGAATAAAAGTTACTCGACGTTGATCAAATTGGGTCTTGGAAAAGCAATATTTTATAGGCTACCTTAATTAACTAACTCCGGATACCAAAACCACCAAATTCTGTCAGTTCAAAAAAAGCCAGAATATGCCATTATCAATTATTTAGGTTACAGCCAATACTTAGGTTAGTTCTCAGCTACTCAACAAAATATAAACAAACCATATTTCTCAGGGACGCGGGCGAAACACGGGGCTAAATCTAGTTAGTTATTCAATTGGAAACCATGTTTTTCCCTTGGTATCCAATGTCATTACTACTGACCTCTCAATGCCCTTTTGAGGTCACACAAAAAATATAATTATCGTACGTTTCAATTTGATAAAATAATGCAGTTTCGATTCGATAAGGACTCACAAATTTAGATTAAAACTAATAATTTAAATTAAATATCACATATCATATTAATTGGCCAACTATAAATATGAGTTTTTGTAACGTTATTTGGACAGTTAACAAAATGATTCTTATTAAAGTGGAATTCATAGTGATTGTTTGTTTTATACAAAGCATTTCATGTAAACCAAGTACGTATAAAGTCTTAGTCTAAATTTAGAATTAATTTGAGAGTAAGTGATAAATTAAAAATTTAATCAAAGACTCTAGTTACCAAACTAGATAAGAAATAACTAGTAAGAGCCTAAATATTGTTTTCATCAAAGTGGCTTAGACTGGTGGCTAAAAGTAGGAAAGCACACTGTTGGCAGACCAGCCGCCCTCTCTTAAAATCAACCTCTTTTAATCAACTTTCAACTGAAATTTCGATGCTCAACATTTTGCATAGAACAAACGGGCTAAAGAGATACCTTTCTACCAAAAATCTAAAATTCACACTTTGTTTCAGAATTCGAGCACCCCCATAGCAATGTGGGTATCATCGGTGGTCACAGTATCTCCATACACCAGGTTCCATTCATGGCTTCCTTACGTCTGAACGGTACATATCACTGGTGCGGGGCATCCATCATCCACGAGCAGTTTGTTTTGACCGCCGCCCATTGTATTATACCGTAAGTTACTAAGTATGTTTGCTGTACTTAGGTATACTTGGAAAAAAAGCCAAACATAGACAGATTGTCCAAAAAATATTTAGAAAATGTTCCTGAGTTCCCTTCCTGAGTTTCTTGCCGGATTCTTCTCAGTTGAAGGCTTAGTTCCAAACTGGTGGTAACTTCAGTAAATGTGACCTTCATAAGTGTCCTTCTGGGTCCTAAATTGAATAAATGGCTTTGACTTTGACTTCATGTATGTAGTTATAGGACGCTCGTTCCAACTGGGAGCTAACGGTTTAATGATTTAAAGCCTAACTTTTCATACAATATTCATCAAGAGAGGTTCTTATCATCATCATCAGCCTATAATGTCCCACTACATGGTACAGGCCTCCTTTCACAAATGAAGGTGAAAGGGAATGGGCAATACTCCACCACGCGTGCCCACTGCGGATCGGCGGTGGTAGGCTAGTGGTCAACCTAATGTTGGAATTTTTCAAGCCGCCTAGGAGGCATCCAACTAGCTTAATGACTATCATTATTAAGTAATAACCGGGACCAACGGCTTTACGTGGCTTGGGAAACGCTCGATTTGAAATATCACTAAGCGGTCACCCATCCAGGTACCGACCAATACGGTGGTAGCTTAACTTTGCCAATCGATTAAGAACGGCTAATCATGCTACACCACGAGCGCTTCAATGTACTTCGAGGTACTTATAGTATAGCTTTTATTCGCTCAAAGCTCGACTAGGAAAGTACCTCCACCTCACAGAATACCGCAGTGCTTAAACACTCAAAGCCTGTAAGGAAGCTGAATCTCAAGCGTAGCTACGAACACAGCGATAGGAACTTAGCGACAGAGTTTCTATGTGAGGGTGGTAGCCAGCCAGGCAGGAACTATGAGAATGTAGGATACATAACCAATCTATAGTTTCTAAGTGTTCTTTCATCGAATCCTCAAACCTATTGAAGAATTCGATCACTCAGTTAGGTAGTACACCTACATATCGATGACAATAAATTACTTAATATTTTTCTTATTTACTTCTCTAGCCTTTTTTATTGGAAAACTTGAAACAAAAGAAACAAATGCCCCACCTTACTTCCAAAAGAAATCAACATTGTGTTTACTTATCCGATTCACGAAACCAATATAATAATTTAATTGGTTTTTTCTATACTTAGAAATCTCAATGCCAATAAATGTTATCCAAGTCTTAGTAAACATTTCTTAGAAAAACTGTAATTATAAGTTTGTGTACGGGCCTTATATAACCAACCTTTATAAAAATACTTAATATTATATGTATAAATAAAAGTTAGGTACATAGGGCCCGAATTACAGGCTGCCCATGATATAGTATTGTGTCTGAACTTTAATCGAAGTGAAATATTAGGCCAGGATTTCGACGGTTTAATTTAAGTCGAATTATGAACATAGAGTTTATTAAAAAATCTCAACTTTCTTCGTCAGCTTGGCTAACCAAAGAGGAAACGCTGCCAATCTTCTGGGAACCTTGCCGTTAATCGGAAGCAGCGGCAGACTTGAGGAAATTTTCTAAATATAGATTGTAATTTGTACATATTTGGTGTAAATTACAGATCCCCTAACCTAGGGGGCAGTTTTCTACTTGGTTTTTTCTTCTTGCCACCTTCATCCACACACATCATTACTTGTTATGACGATATAGTGATCAATAAGAAGCCTATTTTCAGTAAAATAAAGCAAAACCAGAGCAAAAGCACTTTATAAAATGATAAGCCCTCAATTTGTATGCGAACATCTTTACGACGATATTATACCAGATTTGGAGGACTATATGAACTGCTTAATCAGAACAAACCCCTGATTCCAGTGACAGAGAGTTCAAAGTCCTAGTTGGCACGGAGTTAGTCGATAAAGGAGGAGATCTCTATGAAACAGAAAAAATTATAAATCACGAGCTGTATTCCAAAAAGACTGATGATTATGATATCTGTATCATAAAACTGAAGACGCCTTTGAAGTTTGGACCAAATGTTGGGAAAATTGATTTAGCTGATAGAGGCACCAAAATTAAAAAAGGGACGTTCGTCGAGGTCACAGGATGGGGTAATACTCAGGTAAGAAATTTAATTGGAGGAGTCTTCTCAGTTTAAGTGTACTCGGAACCGGTGGTAGATCCAATTGTATGTACCAACTTCAGGTTCATAAGTGTCTTATCAGGGCCTAAACTGAATAAATGACATTTTCGAATTTGAATTGTGTACAAATGTAGGTATTTTAGGAAATTTTATTTGTCTCTACATTTCATGATTTTTAACATTCGCGCCTACTGTTCTGTCAGGTATATTCTTTGAAACATTATCAATAACTGATATCTACAAAACAAGACTCTCACTGCTGACCCACAGCCTAAAGCCTTACAGAACTAAGCAGAATGCTGGATTTGGCATAAAATACGTCTTTCACTAGCAGCATTAGTTTATCAAACATGGAATTAAACTGAAAGACATTTTGATATTACACATACTGCCGTATTACATAAGATGGTTTAAGCCAAGTCTAGTAAGACCCAGGTTTTAAGAAAGCCGGCTGTTTTTGTTACGTGACGTTAGAAATTAACGTATATATTAATTTAAAACCTGGGCTTTACAATACTAGCTCTAAACCATCTCATGTAAAAGGAGGCGTTTTTTTTAATTGTATGGGCTTGCGGGTGGCCAGTGACCCGGCCATAAGGGGCGATGACGAAGCCTATGATGGAACACGCTTACCCAGAAGGAACCTATTCACTCTGGCCTTGAAAATTCCTAGATTATAAGCGTCAGGAAACACAGACGCTGGAAGCAATTTCCACTCCCTTGCTGTCCGCATTATAAATGAGGATGCAAAACGCTGTGTCCGTATTTTCGTTAAAGTTTCGTCAGTCATAATAACCCGACTGTAGTTAATGTTTTGTGGAAATTGCAACCTGCATTTCCTGTAATGCTACCTGCTAAAATTAACGTAGACATTACGAGCTCTGCGGTGGCCGCAGTGCATACAGTTTCAGAGTATTTATAGCTTTGTTAGCATATAGTGGCTAGTCTCCACTAAAAAAGTTATATCTATAGCTGTGGTTTCACTATACCTCTCTTTGCCCCTTTACTATGAAGGATGAGGACTAATTACTTACCCCCTTACTCATAAAACGTTATTTAACTAATATACTGTTTAAACGGGCACGTAAATAACGTCACTCTATTGTCATTGTCAAATAATGTGACATTATTTACGTGACCATTTAATCAGTTTATTAGTTAAATAGCGCTTTATGAGTAAGGGGGTTACACTTTAATACCATGCTACATTTAGAAAACAGTTTTGATACAAACTGTCAAGAGAAACAATAGACTATTGTCAAAGGGTACTAAAATGCCAATCTACTTTTGACACTGGCCGTACTTTATGCGCACACAGCACATCCAGCACAGCACAGCTTGTACTTAATTTTGCTACAGTAAGAGGCACGAGTGGTGAGCACAGAGAGGTAGTAGTGGGGGTAAGCTCGCGCATGTGCAGTTTTGGCCAAATGGAGAATCCAATAGACGAGCATCGACAACCAATCGTGTGCAGCTCAGCGCTCCCCCCTTCTTCATTCCGCCAAACAGACCGAAAAATTAACTACTGCGCATGTGTCAATCTGTGCTCATGACTCGTGCCCCTTACTATACGCTCTCCGATCACGTTTCACATCATTTAAGTAAACAATCATGTCGAGTATGTATAAAAATAAGAGCAAAGAGCTGAGAGCTAGAGGGACTACTAGTACCCTAGAGGGACCTTTGTATAGGGTTTGAATAAATAATATAAATGTTATAATTTTTTTACAGCCATCAAGTACAATTTCGGAGAAACTCCTGCAAGTATCAATACCTATCATTACATCTCGTTCCTGCCAGATGTCCTACTTATCTGCATTACGTAAGCTCTCTCCAAGGATGATGTGTGCTGGAGGAAACGGAAGGGATTCTTGTCAGGTATTAAATTTTACAGAACATGGAGATTCTAGGTCTTGTAAGTTGACCACCTTTGTCACCATACCTTGGTGAGAGTATGGTCAAACATAAGGCTAGAAAAATACTGTTGACGAATTACTCAGTCAATTAAAGTTACTCACTGACTTATCAACGCTCAGCTAAAACCCTTCACCTGAAGGATGTTCGTAAGGATGTTGCCTTTACGTGGACAAGGAATAAAACTGGATTTTGGTGAAAGGTGGAAAGCTAGTCTTACATAAAATGTTTTTTTTAAGTGAAAACTTCTTTAGTGGCGTTGTGCACTTTTCTTTTATGGGTAAAAAAATTGGAACTCGTGTCAATTGACCTGATCAAAAATTCGTAAGACGGAGGGAGAGTAGTTGCAAATAAGACTGTATTTATACTGGGGTTATGTTCAAATTCTTATAATATTCTCTAGCTAGCCGGAAGGTAGGTACCATTTTTGTTCCCATTTTAAGTTAAGAAGATCTTAAACTTAATGTAAGATTATTTAGTAAAACCAACTTTTTTCTCTAGGGTGACAGCGGTGGTCCCTTGACTCTTAATAACGTACAAGTGGGTGTAACATCCTTCGGTGCTGGATGTGGAGTTCTACCAGGTGTCTACACTAAGGTTGGACCTCTCCTACCCTGGATACTGGAGACTATTGAGCAGAATTCTTCAAAATGAAGATATTAGCTATGTATCACGTATTTGAAATAATTTTCTATCATCACCATTTGCCTGCTTTGTTCCTTATTATTGGGTAACGCAATATGTATGCTATCTCATGCGCCTTTTACTGACATTTTTTTTGTGAAATTATATTATAGTCCGTTATCAAAAATATTATTCTATGTTTTGATGTTGGTTGTTTCATTTATTTGGGTTGTATAAATTATAATTTAGCATTAGAATTATAAATAACATAATGTAATAATAAAACATGAACGCAATCAGCTAATCTTTGATCAAAATGTAACTACATAAATCCTCAACAAAAGATGAATAAATAACCTTTTCCAAAAGCACAAAGATTTTGTACATAAAAAACTCAATTTACTAAAACGAACTCCGTTAACGCAAAATTACTTATTTTTTTGCAATAATTCTCTTTCACCTAGCAAATTGGTGGTCTGAAACACGCGCCCGTTATGTTTTCAGGCTTTCAAGCCGTAATTTCAAATTTCTCACAAATAATAGCTGCCAGCTACAGCGTTTCATCCTGAAGGTAAACTGTTAACAAGATTCGTAGGCTCCAAAACTGAAAATAAAAAAATAATTTCGGCGTACACTTCGTACTTTAGCAGTTATGATATAACTTTTACATAATATAAGAATTTAGAACACTGATAGAGTTGTAGTACAAGGAAATAAACAAAATAAATGACTAGGAGTTTCTTAAATCCTTAGTCAGTGGCCAAACGCAAGATTATTTATTATTAAAAGAGAAAACCAGTGGTAGAGTCAAGTAGGTATATCTACCGTTTAAGTCTCTTATCAGGTCCTCTACTGAATAAAACAGTTAAGTATTATTTTTTTGATCATTTGTAAAATTTAAAAAAAAACATTGGAATTATGAAAAATTTAGTTTACGTAAAAATTGGTAGAAAATACAAACCCAGAGCACGAGTCGAGTAGACTGCGCTCGTAACAGGATGTTTAAAATTACGTCATGCGTCATAATGAATAAATATTTGTTTTTTTTTAATTGTTCAAACCTATTCATTGGGTACATTATGTGGGCTGCATTTCTGAGACGAATAAAAGTCACGGAGTATAGCCGAATTCGTGAGGAAAATAATGGTGATGATGGGATTGAAAACACTCCAACTGGCTCAAAGATAGTTTGTCGACACTCTTGACATCGTTGGAAAACGAATTGTGATTCCCAAACAAAACTTTCCCAAACAAGCCATAAAATACAGCATCGAATTTCACAGGAAAATTACATTTCATATCGAGATTGCCCGCCCGTCCATGGCATCGCGCGACGTGATTTCTCTCCCAACACACCCTTAATGTCTTTTTTACTTTTTCTACCCAACAAACTTGAATATGTAATATACCTTTATCTTGGAGGTAGAAAACTTTTCCGTTTTAGGGGACCAAAGTTTCGCCTAATTTAGATGTCGAAGCGAGATAAATACCCGATTTCTGGAAGGCTGATTAAGTTAGTTCGAGGAATCGAATTGATAGCGTAAAATTAAGTTTTTCAATTTGTTGGAACTTTGTATTGGACAATATTAGAATGACGAGTTTCAATCGAGATTTCGCAAATGTTTATGCTTTAGACATTGCTTTTAGATATCTTTTACAACTTATTGTGGAATTAAGTCATCAGAAATTTCCGTGGATTAATAATTAAAAAATCCTAGTCTGTGATGGCTTCATGTATATATTTGAGATACCGGACCTTAACTACTTTCAATCCTAATTTATGATAGTGCTTGTAGATTATTATTTAATGTTGTCCTAATTCTAATTAAATTTTTCACAATGTTCAAGCAAATAAAACAATTTATTTTTATTATTATTATAAATACCTAGCTCCTACCAATACTCCAGCTGTTTCAAAAAATAATACAACCCATTTACGAAGTACTTTCAGTAGGGCACAATAGTCACAGGCAAAGAGCGTACGTGCTCCGTTTGCAAACGTACCCATCTGGGACTTTCCGGATCTTCTTCGTACTTTGGACGCGTTTTATTTTTATGGCACCAGCTCGGATGTCCCTTGCCGTAATAACTGCCGTATTTTTAGTTGCATTGCCGTTTTTATTGACTGTTCTGTTTACTTTGAAGATCGCTTTTAAGATTTAGATTATTTTTTGGTAACACTTACTCAGGCATTTATAAGGTATAGGTATTATGAGTAACTATATACTTATAATTGTAGAAATTGACTTTTTGAAGATACACGGTTATATTTTGACGGGCCAGCTTACGTGGTTGTTTAAGACTCTGGTTAAGATTCCGCCTATCGCGCCGCAGGTCATGGGTTTCATTCCCACACAGGAACATGCATTTGTGTGCATGAACATGTCTGTATGTCCTGAGTCTGGGTGTTTTTTTTTTAATTAAAACATGCATTATAAATTAAATTAATCGTCTAGGTTACACTTAAACCATCACACAGCTTTCAAAATTGTACCCTTTCAGAGATAATTACAGAGCTCGTTATCTCAGGATTAAAAACTGGTGCTTAAATGGTTTTCGTATTCAAAGGAATGTCAGCCTTTCATTCTAACCTTACCTAGTTCCTGAATAGTCTGCTAAATGACTGAAAAGATAGCAATTAGGGAAAAGCTGAGTATTCCTGCAAAACCTTCGTGGAATTCATTTGCAGAATTCACTATACCATAATATTTTAAACTTTCCGAGTTGAGTTTAATTTTTCTTTTTTATCCGACTTCAAAAACAGGAGGAGGTTCTAAATTCGGTTGTATTTTTTTTTAATTTTATGTTTAACTGTAGCTCATAACTCCGTCATTTATTAACCGATTTGGAAATATATTTTTTTTTCTGGAAGGGTACACTTCCCGTTTGGTCCGATCAGATCAGGATTTGATTACTTCCTAGTGTACTTTGAAGTCGGTTTAAGTTTTTAGTAAAACTATTACAATAACCAAAACAATTATTTAAAAGATAGTGTTGATGAGCTCAGGTTGCAAAAGGTGAATCGAGCGATGTTAATCTAGTTTCAGCAGCTTTGTAGTTCAGTTTATCTTACGCCAAGTTTACGTATGTAATACACAGACTGGGTTGCGAGTGTTAAAAACTACTAATCAGCGGACTACGGTAGTGAGGTGCATTGACAGATAGGTACAGTTGGTTTAACTTTTCGAGTGTGATTATTCTTATGTCAAAAGTGGCAATCCAAATTAAGTACCCAAAATCTGGAACATAATATACTGTATTTTTAACCTGTAAATACAGAAAGATTAAAAATCCCGACCCTCAACTCGACAAAAAAATTGCATTGTATATGTCATTGTTTGTGTTGTGAATAAGTATAAGCTGATCTCGCATTGTATAGGATTTCCGTACAACGAGAGGTTAGCTAATATTGGAAATATATAGCTTGATCTGTAGCCGTGCTTACGCATAATTAGCTGAACGGATTTGCACGAAACTTGGAATATAGGTACATAGATCAAACCCTTGAATAACATATAGCATTATCTCCTATTTTTTTACAAATCCTGCCTTAATTCTTTGGAAAAATATTATTCACAATAAAGTAATCCTATATTTTACGATCCCATAAACCAGTGATCTCAAACATTTTCCTTGAAGTATAATTAATAAGGCCTCTGTGACGTAATAGGCACATTAATTAGCGACAGTGTTGAGCGAGCGATACGTGGCTCTGACAATCCTGATGTAACCATGTTTTTTTGCGACCTTATTGATAGGACTATAAGATTGTAAATCGTAAGATAATTTACTTGTTGTGGCATACATATTAGTATTTTCTATGTTGAATTGAATAAGTTATTGCAAAATATGTGATCTTATAGTGAAAGGAGTTTTCTTCCGCGGACGGTCGGACTGTGGAATGAGCTCCCCGCCGTGGTTTTCCCAATGGAGTACAGCATGGGGTTCTTCAAAAAGGGTGTGAAGAGGTTTCTTCAGGGTCGGCAACGCGCGAGTGATACCCCTGGTGTTGCAAGCGTCCATAGGCTACGGTAACTGCTCATCCTTTTGCCAAAATAACGTATTACGGCAAAACTTTTAAAATAAAAATGTTTGTTTTACGCTGATCCCTTTTACATCATACTTTTGGATAATAATATTATAAGTTCCAATGGACAATAAAATATTATAAAAGAACCCAGTTCTACAATAATTACGATAAAAATAGAAGCATATTTATTGAAATACAACAGCAGGTATAAATATTATTTAAAATTCTCTTGTTTCTAAAAATGCACCCAGTCCATAATTACAAAGTGGCTTGGCTGCGAGAGACAATTCATCTCAACAACAACCTCACTGTTACTGGGACGGGCAAATGAAAATCTTAACGAGTCTTTATTATTTGAATATAAAATGAAAAAATGTTGGCAGCTCCTGGAAATTGCTTGCCAATGTAAAAGTTTTAATTGGATGTGGTTTGATATAACAAAATGTTGAATACTCATAATAGGAAAATAATCGTGA
The DNA here is from genome assembly GCA_947623365.1 of Achlya flavicornis. Classification (NCBI taxonomy): domain Eukaryota; kingdom Metazoa; phylum Arthropoda; class Insecta; order Lepidoptera; family Drepanidae; genus Achlya; species Achlya flavicornis. The sequence goes on from OX392487.1 coordinate 4,071,928, forward strand.
ATTTAGATTTAATTAAATGTCTAATGTTATGAAATATGTAAATTCAAAGTCACAAAATACCAAAAATGCTGTTATGCTCGATTTCAGCATAAAATGTGCATCAAAGTAATATTATGTAAAATGTTGGGTGCCCCGCATGTCTCTAAAGTGCCTCATGTTTTTTATTTTTTTTATACGACTAAGTCGGTAAACAAGCATACGGCCCGCCTGATGGTAAGCGGTTACCGATGCCACATGGAAGCTTGCAACACAAGAAGCATCGCTCACGCGTTACCGACCTTTCCCCCCTCCCCAATGAGCTCTGGCGACCTTACTCACGCGCAGGAACACAACTTTACACAACATAAAGTTATTTGGCTGCGGTATTCTGTAAGGTGGAGGTACTTCCCCAGTCGAGCTGCTCTTTGAGCGAATAAACGCTATGCTACCTCTACCTCTCCGATTGAGAGATTATGTAAAAAGGTTGAAACTTCACTTAAGTTTTTCAAAAACACTACGCAGTGATATGGTAATGAAACTTTATAACAGGTGGAGATTTCGAGATGGCATATTTTCGGTTAGTCATGCTGAACAACTTTTACCATGGGAACAACACTGAATTATAAAAAAAAAACTTGGTACTCCAAGAAATACAAGTTTTTTTTTTCCTCAAAAGTGTGTTGCAAAACGTCGTATGACACACGAGTGCATTGATCATTACACTCTCGGATCTTTTATCGCTTAATATCGCCTCGTCTGTAATTACCAACTTTGCACACATGTATCATAATGTACTATTATAAACTCGGTTATAATAAATATATCTCACATCTCTACAAAACTTCCAGTACACAAGTATTTCAAAGCAAAATCATGTAACACTTAGAGCATAAGTTTCCACATTTTACGTATTTCTGTCTGTTTCCCGCACTCTAAAACCAGATTGAAAATACTGTATTTTGAAATTGAAATTGAAATCCCTAGCAAAATATGAAATGTGTTTTCAATTTGTTTCGAAAATTGCTGCTGTGTAATGGTAAAATATTTGTTAGGGACATTTTGTGACAGCGTGTTTTTCACAGAATATATTTTCATGAAAATAAATCTGGGATTTATACGTGTATGAATAGTATATTCATTAACAGAATGTTCTAACTTAAAAAAACAATACGAGTGACAGAAGTAGTAAGAGGAAGCCTATTTCAAAATAAATTTTTGATTTTTTTTTCAAAAATTATATAATTTTATTTATTTCTTTTTTCTTTCTATTAATTTTAAAGTACTTAGAAGCTAATCAAAAGAATGAGTTACATATTACAGGAGTTTTTTTTTATAAAGTACAATATTTCACAGACCAAGGATCTTCAAAGCCTTATTTAAAATTTTGCCTATGATCTTTTGATCAAAATGCCTTTGATCTTTTGAGCATAATATTACTAAGGTGTCGAGGAGAATAAACTAATTTATAAAGATAAAACAACATTTCCAGGACCATTCAGCAAGAAATTAAAGTATTTTTTCCTGTTTTTTTTTTTGCCAAATCGGTTCAGCCGTTCTAGAGCTATAAATAAGTGTCACTAACACGACTTTCTTTTATATTATACGGGGTGGATACGACAATACGACATTAAATGAAACCACGTAAAGTACTCATGTATACGATCAACCTTTACATTCTCATAAATTTTTGCGGAGGAGATGTGTACCTTTTGTATGAAAAGCAGTTTTTAAAAGATAATGATTAGTAGTGCCACCATTTTTATCAAGAGAAGACTTAATAAATAGATAGGAAAACTCTTTGAACAAGACTGAATCATATCCTATCCTAACATCCTAATCCTAATATAATACATGATCCTAATCCTGTTTCCTAATCCATATCCTTCCTAGGTGAGTTTGTTTGTTTGTTTGTTACGCCTTCACGCCTCAACTACTCAACGGATCATTATGAAATTTGGCATGCAGATAGCCTATGGTATAGAGAATGACATAGGCTACTTTTAATCTTGAGAACGCGGGTGAAATCGCGGTGATATGAATGTGAATATGTTTCTCGCAAAAAGTACTGAATGGATTTGGATGAAATTTTGCCCATAGATATAATATAATAATAGATTAAGATAAACTCTAGAATAACATATAGGTAAAATATATATTTTACCAGATAAAAAATATGCGATACCACGGTAACGCATGTGAAACCGCGGGGACAGCTTGTTTAAAGTAAATAATATGTTGAAGTTATATACTAACCCCTTTATTCATAATGAAGTTATCAAACGTTGATTAGCTAAAATTCCGAAGTCTTTATCTGACAGGTGACATTTGGTGTTCGAAAGAGTGAGACGGGGCATACTATTACGTGCTATTACACTGATTTAGTTAAAAAGCGATTATGAATAAGGGGGTATGTATATTTTTTTAATCGCCATATATGGATAATCGCTAATCGCCATTATTTTTCACCGGATTTCATTCTACTTCGGTAATCTCCATTTCTCAATAGAGGTATTATCTAGCTTTCGGGTCACAGGAAAATCAGGTGCGTATCTTGGTGAAATCCCGGAGCGAATCTACATCTGATTATGCAATCCCGTTCTATGTAATCAGTGATTCGATCAAATTCCCGGGTGTGTTTAGTGAAATGGAAAATAATTCACGCAGTGTACTAACATGAGAGGCGAATTTTTTTTTGTAAAAGGATTCCTTCCATATTTTTATAATTGTATAGTGATTTTAAAATGGTGAATATTATACATGAAGCAAATATCCACATGATATTATATGATATTGTAGTTTATTACAAATTCAGTGTTGATATTAGCATTGAGTAATTATTTCGTTTTTTTTTAATTTAATTAATTAAATTTTATAACATTTTTCTCTGAAGCTTACAAATTTATTCTATTTATTTAATCTAATTTATAAATCCAACCATCCCCTTAAAAAAATAGTACTTAAAGCTTAGTCCTTATTTTGTTCTAAATTAAAAATAATGAATAATACTAAGCCAAAATTATCAGATTTTCTAGGCAAATAAAAATATGGCATTTATCCAACGCTTTTCGAAACAGTTACGTCTCGGGTGTTGAAAAGAAAACAAAAAACAAGGCTATAAATTATTTTCTACTTGACAACTTTATTAATGATATTTTAGATAAAGTAACATTTAACTTAAGTAAAAAGGGAGCGAAGTAAAGTGCGTAAATAACAGCCAACAACTTGTTGTTGTGTAACAACTTACTGTTCAACTTCTTCCTTTATTAATTTCCGATTGTTTTCGAACTTCGCTACGGATGCTATCAAAAGTTGTCACTGTACTTCAGGGAATATGTCATAAGTTTACATAACAAAGTTATATAATATTATCTCCTTCGCCTTTACCATCATAATCCTATTAGAAAATTCCTAAAGTTTTAACATTTAACTGACAGAAAAAAAACAAGTTTTGTTTTTTTTTAATGTAATTTTTTTCGTCATGGTAATTATTGACCGCAATTTTATTAGATTATAAGTTAGTAATATTTAGTATAATATTTCAAATATACAACCCAGGTAAGCAATTTATGAATCCATGCAACTGTAGGAAAGGAACCCATAGGCTAGTGTAAAGCGACTGATATGCAGCTAGGCGTGTACTACAACCCAACCACCTAGTCTAGTATTGAGAGGCAGTACTTTTCTAGGCTTGCAGCTTCATTGTGATAATTAACTAACGCAGTTTTACCCGCTGTCCAAATAAATCTAATGTCTCCTCGAAATAAAACTTCCTTTGTTATGGTGCGTTCATGCTACGTGAATCGAGCACGAGCCGAGCCACGAACGAACCTACAACGAGCCTACAATGAGCACGATGCGAATCCCTTTGTTCGTGAAAAAACTTACAATCGCGCTCGTTCGAGGCTCGCAAGCCCGTCCACGCTACGCGAATCGTGCTCGCAGTGTGCTCGTTCGTGGCTCAGCTCGTGCTCGTTTCGCCAAGCATGGACGCACCATTATATTCCAGTATCTATTGCCAAATTTTATCAAATTCAAATTTAAAATCTTTTATTCAAATAGACCTACGCAGGCACTTATGAAAAGTCTGACTCTAATACCAGTTCGGAAGGTTACATTTGCTGAGAAGAGCCGGCAATAAACTCTGCAATTACTCTTTTCAAAACAAGCTTAGATTCATACATAATATTTACATTCTACTCGCACTGACAACAATTGCATACCTCGGCGCGGCGGCAAAACTACAAAGTAGACTGAATAAACATTTAAATAAATTGAAAGTAAATAAATTGTAAACATAAGCAGACCAGCCCCCACTAGCAGCACCTGTTCACAAGTATGGCACGTGTGGCAGCCAACACCCGTCACACGACGCCGCCGCGCCGCAAGACATCATTGCATATATCATCACATAATTATAAACAAGTAGGATAACAATCTTATAAAATAGATTATAAATAAACAAAATAATAAATAGCTCCTTGCTATTGGTAGGAGATAAGTACCATTGAAAAGTTTTAATTAATGCCAACAAAAACTTTGAGGAACACTCAAATCTACTTTGACAGCCTTTCGCTATAAAAAGTTGGGAATAATTACTTTTAAAACTTTAATAAAACATCTATACATAAAGATTACATATTTCTTTCCATATTCAGTACATGGAAATTCAGCTTGTTGTAGTTGTGATATAAGAATTTATTAACCGATTTGGAAAATTCTTTTTTTATCTGGAAGCGTCCACTTCCCGTTTGGTCCCATTGTCATCAGATCAGGATTTGATTACTTCTTAGTGTACTTTGAAGACGGTTTAAGTTTTTTGTAAAACAGTCCAATTATTATAGAGCCTTTCTATTCACGTAAAAAGACTTATAATAAACTAACTGCCCGGCGCGACTTCGTTCGCGTGGTGCTACCCTACCCTATAGTGCTACCCTACCCTACACAACCCTACCCTACCCTACGTATAACTGCCCAAAATTAAAATATTGGTTTGTAGTACATGCTATGTATCAGAGATGGCGCTGTATGTGAAAAAAGATTTTCCCGCTTTTCTGTTGAAATTTTTCCTATAAATTTTTGCTATAAACCTCACGGAGCCCGAGACCTTTCCAACGAATGCAAAACCGTGGAAATCGGTTCGTGCGTTCTGGAGTTATAGCGTCAGGAAGGAAAACCCGACTTATTTTTATATAGTAAAATAAGAAGATAACAATATAATATATAAAATCGTAACGCTTTCCTAAATCATTATCAAAATAGAGCATAACAAAGAAATCAGGCCTGTAAAGAATATACGCAAAATAGAAATGACAGACCCACCAATCACGTTACGAGAAAATATTCAGATCTTTTGCGTAACGAAAAACTGATGTTTTTTCTTCGCAGATCTAATTTTACTTTTCAGAGAACTCTGACAATAATATATAATTCTTGGTATTCTTGGTGTCGAGTTTCAATATTTGATAAGGACATACTTTTAATATTGTATACAACTTTTTGGTGTTATGTTGTAGAAATGTGATTTTGTATTTTAAATTTTTAATCTTTCATCTAATTTGTAACTAAAAATGAGACGTTTTAACTTAGTATTGTGTAAAATATGTATTATGTAAAATTAAAAGTATTTAATTTCGTAAGAAAGCAGAAAAAAAGAAACTAGCGAGTAAGTTAACTATATTTGAAACACGTGAATAAAAAATGAATTAAAAATATTACAAAAAAAAACTGTTATTATTTTTCAATACCAATAATAGCACTTCAAATAAATCACATAAACTATTTCAGTCAAAGTGCTTACCCTCTAACAGCTACTTTACTGAAACTACCACACTAGGTACAAATAAAAAAAATGCCAAGTGCAACTCGAACTCGCGCATAGAGGGTTCTGTACAATAATAATAAAACCAGTTTTTTGTGGTTCTATAACTCAACTTTTCTATGTTATTTTGCTATGAAATTATTAATAGGCGCAACACAATTTGTTTGATAAACCCTTTATCATTTTTATATATCACTTAAATAAGTATTTGTTGTTTGAGAACAGGATGTAAATAACATAAGACTCAAATCAATCTTGCGGGAAGGCATTTTCAAATAGAGCACGAACAAAAATCCTTGATGAAATGCCTGGTTTTTGACTTGTATAATAGTAATAGCTCAGAGTATATAAATACTACGTACAAGTACAAGTAATAGTATTTGTCTTATAAAGCCCATAGTAACATTAATTCATTGAAAGTTCCAATTTGCTACATATTATGGTAAAAAAGATACAACCCTGCGACAGACATCTGAACGGTCAGACGTAGACTGCGTTGGCTTAGTCATAGGGTCCTTTGGGTAAGGAACCCTAAAAAGACCAATCCCGATGAGTGCTCTGATCGCTCTGATCCACGGCCAACTCTCAACATTACAAATTGAAATTTCTTGCCACTTGACTCTTTTTGCAGGTTTAAAACGTGTAACTTAAAAAAAAACTTGGCAACGCCAACGAAAACTAGCAATATACCTAATTGGCATCGATATTTGAAATGCAGTAAAGAAAATGGCAACCGACAACGAAATAGGTTTATTTTTTTATTTTAAGTAAATTTAATTGACAATTTTGGTTCTTGTGAATCATTATTATGCCCTACAAATAAATATTATATGCTGGTTAGATTCTGATAGGCACCTTTTAGGATTGGTAGAATTGTCATGGTATTGTTTTTTTTTTATACAACTATGTCGGTAAACGAGCATACGGCCCGCCTGATGGTAAGCGGTTACCGTAGCCATATGGACGCTTGCAACACAAGAAGCATCGCTCACGCGTTACCGACCTTTCCCCCCTCCCCTACGAGCTCTGGAGACCTTATTCTCGCGCAGGAACAAAATTTTACACAACATAAAGTTATTTGGCTGCGGTATTCCGTAAGGCGGAGGTACTTCCCCAGTCGAGCTGCTCTTTGAGCGAGTAAACGCTATGCTCTATCTCTCTAAAATTTATAGTTTAATTTTCTTAATCCTAACTATCCTTGCGAAAATGCAAATGAAAATGCGAAAATGAGTTTTTTTGTTTTTTTGTTACGCCTTCACGCCTCAACTACTCAATGGATCATTATGAAATTTGGCATGCAGATAGCCTATGGTATGGAGAAGAACATAGGCTACTTTTTATCCCGGGAACGCGAGTGAAACCGCGGGGGACAGCTAGTAATTATTCTAAATGCGTTTATTAATATGTAACCCATATTTGTCTATATACGTCCAATTGAATCAGCTGAATTGAAGGGAATTAATAGTGCTAAAATAAATAAGTTTTTGTTAAAAAAACAAGCGTTTTGGTGACTGTACTTTTTGTTGACTATACCTACTTGCATTGTCTTCCAATTATTGGAATTTTTGGAATCCAATTAAAATGTTGGGAACAAATACTAGATAGAGAATTTTTAATTTTCTTTTAATAATTTTTCTACTATTTTTCATTCGACATTACTTGTCATACATTTTCTTTTTCCTTCTTAAACTAAATGGTAACAAAAATCATAGAGTATTTGCGACACTCCCGGGCCTAAATGGACCGGCAGGTCAACTACCAGCTAAGATACCGTGGTGGCGGACGTACCTCGCGACCTGACCGTGTTGTTCGTGGTATGTCTGTCACTAAATCCAAGCTATCTGTAATGTCATCCCTAACATCGGTATTGTCAGCCCTAACATCGGAATTGTCAACCCTAACATCGGAATTGTCAACCCTAACATCGGAATTGTCAACCCTAACATCGGAATTGTCAATTAATTCTCCACCAATGTTGGACGAAACTTCTAAGGGGTAAAGTTTTTGGAACGCGCGTATTTTTTCACCCATGGCTGTCCGGACCTTCGCCACTCGACACACTCCATCTCTTCCCGGATATGTCTCTAGGACTACACCTAACGGCCAGTTGATCCGTTTATCTTCGGTGTGAATCAAAACCACATCCCCAGGTACTAGGGGTCGAGATGTTTTCTTAGTCTTTTGTTGTACCAACATGCTTAAATACTCTGAACGAAAACGCTGTCGCAGATCTAAACGAAGCTTTTGGCAATATTTTACCCGAATGTTCAAGGACCTCTGGTCTATTGCATCAAGATCTGCGACGTCAACTTGTACTCGTGGTTGTAAAAACAACGATGGGGTAAGCGGTCTCAGCTCATCTTGTTCGCCAGTAATATACGTCAGCGGTCGGCTATTTATTGTAGCTTCACAGTCGCATAACACCGTTTGTAGCTCCATGAGTGTTAATGAGGCACGACCTAATACTCGTCTTAGGATTTGTTTTGTCACTCCTACCAACCTTTCGTAAAACCCTCCCCACCAGGGAGCAGCTGGCGGTAGGAACTTCCATTCAATCCTATGAATTGCTGATACCCTTTTAATCTCACTCCAGTCAAGTTGGTTGAATGCATTATTGAGACCAATAAAATTGGTACCATTATCGCTAAACAAACAACGGATTCTACCACGACGTGCTGTGAAGCGCCGTAGAGCCATATTAAAGTCATTGGTTGACAGAGTTTCCGTTACCTCTAAATGTACCGCACGATATGTGGCACACGTAAATAGTACAATCCAACATTTACTACCGTTGCGTAGTACCAATGGTCCAGCTAAGTCTACTCCACTAGCCTCAAAGGCATCAGCTGATTCGATGCGATCCTTGGGTAAGCCTGTTAGAGGAGTTTGGCATGGATTAGCTTTGTAGCGTCGACACCTACCACACTCACGTACGACCTTCTTGACCAATTTTCTTATACCCACAATCCAGAAGGTTTCTCTCAAGTTAGCCATCAATGTTTGAGTCCCTGCGTGAAGTAGCAGCCGGTGTCGTTCTTCTACCAGCCTCTGCACGATAATATTTTTTCCGGGTAGTACAACTGGAGCTATGAAATTAAAACGATCTGTCCCTAAGTTCAGTTTCGTTTTCAACCTTATAACGCCCTCATTGTCTTTAAATGTTTGTAAGCTAGATAGTGTATGATAATGTGCTGCTTGAATGAGACGTTCTATGGTCTTTTCTGCACCTTCCAATTCCTGGCTAGTTATTTCAGTTTGTGCTCTGTAAACCTTGTGCCTAAATCTGAGTATCCATGCGACCATTCGGATAATCTTGGTATACTTTGAAAAGTAAATGAGACGATCTAGCAAAGAATGCCCCACTACCAATACCTTCGTACTGGTTTTGGAAACTCTACGTTCCATATCAACTTCCTCTGTATTGCTTATGAAACATGATACAGGCCCATCCTTTTCTTCGAGACGAAGCCAGGCCGGGCCTTCCCACCATCTGCTTTTAAGTAGGTTTTTTATATACGTGCCCCGTGATGGAAGATCAGCTGGATTTAAATTTCCTGGGATGTGTTTCCAAGTATTTGGATCTGTGATGGTTCGAATTTCTTTAACACGATTAGCCACGAATACAGTCCAGCTTCCCTCACCTTTTATCCAGCTTATTGCAACACTGGAGTCGGTCCAAAAAAAATAGCGACAGTCGGGCAAGCATAGCGATTTGATAACTCTAGAGCCTAGCCTTGCAGCAATCGTTGCGGCAATTAATTCCAAACGAGGAATGGTGATTTCTCGTACTGGACTCACTCTAGCTTTTGCCATAACGAGGCTGATATGAATGTCTCCTTTGTACTCAGAGCGTAAGAAAATGCACACAGAATATGCTTGCCGACTGGCATCGCAAAAAACATGAAGGGAGTTACAACAATCTAGAATATTGTAAACTGTCAAACGTCGAGGAATTTTAATTTGATCAATTAAATGCAAATTTTCTGCCCACCGTTTAAACTCAACTTTTAAATCTTCTGGCAAGTCACTATCCCAAGATTATCCTATCCATGACCTTTGCAAAATAATTTTTGGCACAATCGTTATAGGGCTTAATATACCAATTGGATCAAAAACTTTCTGTGTTAAGGACAGAAGTTCCCTTTTTGTTAATTTATTCTCAAGATTATTCGCCATTACGACACGGCAATTGAGTGTATCCTGTTTTATATTCCATACTATACCCAGAACTTGTGATATTTTTACCTCCTCATCTACTCGTACTGGAGCACTTACCCAACATCTAAGGTGAAACTTTCCTAATGCCATTAGCTCTTTTGCCTCAGCAATAAACCGGTGCAAATCTTGTTCTGAATGATATTATGCAGTTATCTACGTAAAAGGACTTTCGAAGCAATATGGCTGTTTTCTTTAGATGCGGTGGTGCATTATCCAGATGATAATTTATCGTAGCAGCTAAGTGAAAAGGGCTAGATGTAAGGCCGAATACTACTCGTTTGTGACGTAAAGTAATTACCTGTTTATTTTCATCGTTGACATCGGACCACCATATAAATTTTAGATAGTCGCGGTCTTCTGAGTTTAACGATACCTGTAAAAATGCCTTCGCAATATCCGCTGTCACCGCATAAGCTCCTTTCCTAAAATTGATAAGCAATTCGGGTATAAGCTCAATAAGGTTAAGGCCCTTTTCAAGACAACTATTGAGTGAAATCTGATTTTGATCCTGAGCCGAAGCATCAAAGACGGGACGTATTTTAGTGGTAGCACTTGACGATTTAAATACCGCATGATGTGGCATATACGTACCTTCTTTGATGTCTGACTGGGGTGCATCTTCAATAACACCTAATGATTTCCACTCTTTAAATACAGCATCGTACTCCTTTATTTTATTAAGTGATATGAGACGTGCAGTTGTGGTCATCAAACGTTTTTTAGCCAACTGATAGTTGGGTTGAGGGCGAGGCATATCCTTCCAAGGAAGTCTTACTTCATACCTTCCCTCTTTGTTGACTTCCACTGTTTCATTGAAGTGTTCGAGTACTTCTTTTTCGTGGGCCATTTTAGAAGCTTGTTCACTGGGATCAGTGATCCCAAGTGACTCCAGGCTCCACAAGTCCGGCAGTTTAGTTAAACTGTGTAAAGCTGTAGCCTTTAGAGTGAGAGAATTATAAATCCCCGTCACTAGACCAGACACTGTCCAACCTAATTTGGTTCGATATGCCGTTAAATTGTTAGAAATATGTAAAAACTCCCCAGTAATTATGGTTCCCAAGTTGTCTGCACCTATAAGAATGTCAATGTCGTCATTAGTGTCCGTTGTATCAGTCACATGTATCTTATGTCTTTTTAAAGTGTCTAATAATGACCTCGATGTTATTTTTGGTAAGTAACCACAAATTTTATGTTGTCCTACCACCCTAAAGCTTACAGAGAAACTATCCTTTACATTTATTAACGTAATATTAAATACATCATATTCTTCAGAGGTTATCTCGTGTCCTCCGAACAAACAATGTGTTATTCGTTCTTTGTTTTCGGATTTCAAGTTAAGTCTCTTCGCTAAATTGGTTGCAATATAGGATCTCTGTGCTCCACTGTCAAGTAGAACGCGGACATAAACTTCATGGTTATTTTCTACTATTTTGCATACAAGTGTCTGAAGTAATGTTGTAGACTCTTGACGGTTTGAAAGTATGTTGCTTATATTAGAACTTGATGAACAATTTTTTTTCAAAGATTCAGATTTCTGTTCTACTTTGTCATCGATATCAGGACACATGATAGTTAAATGTCTACGTTTACAAACTAAACATTTAGCTGAGCTTCGACATTTCTTCGTCACGTGATTCGTTCTAAAACAAATGAGACATGCTTTCTTTTCTCGTAAAAAATCTTGTTTTTCTGAGAGTGACATTTTTGTTGCTTTATGACATTCTGAACTTGCGTGTGTTTCTTTGTTGCACCATATGCAGCTTATTGTTACCTTCTTGAAACTGTTAGATTTGGTTGCATTACTCATAAAACACGCTGTAGGTGGCTTCTGATCTGCAACTGAGTTTGAAATTTGCGTAAAACCTTCTCTGGCAAGCTGAATTCGCTCTTCTGACTCTACTTCTTCTTTCAGAAAAAATATTAGTTTAACTAAGTCGTCACAAACCGTCATATGTTTTGTGCGAATCCTATTCCATGCTCGTAACAATTCGATCGATTCGATCATAGGGAATAAGATCGATGCATACTTGTCCTTTGTGACTCCTAAAGTTTCCAGAGCTTGTAAGTGAGTTTGTAAGTTGTCGTATAGCTGTGATAAATTTTCACACTCACCTCTTTGCTTTGCCAATACTAAATTCAATAGGCCTCTTACATAAGCTTCTATTAACAGGTCATCTCTCGCAAAACGTGCTTTTAAGGCTTCCACAGCTTTCCGGTAATTTTCCGCAGACGGAGGGTATGATTCAACTAGTTGTCGTGCACAAGAATCAACTTTCATTGATTGTAATAAGTACTGATACTTATCTCCATCATCCATTCCATAATTTTCATCGATCCGCTTAAACTGACCCCAGAACCCAATCCAATTTTTGATGTTTCCGTCAAACTTGGGTAGTTCTAATTTAGGTAATTTAATTTTAACGGTTTCATTTCTATGACTGATGGATTTTACAGTACCTGGTGCTGATGCTGACCTTGGCTGATATTCTGATTCAAATTTTTTGGAAACGACATACCATTGTGAGTTATATTTATCCTGACACTCCATCTCCTTAATGATATCTTCTTCAGTGGTAGTGTCCGACTCTAATAATATTCCTAATAGCTCGTTTCCAATCTCTACGAGTCTCTGATGTCGGACTTGTAAAGACTCAAATAAACCAATGAGATCTCCATCTGCCGTGGAACCCGTCTCAAATTTTTCGTTTATGATCCGAATTGATTTCGTAAAAAACGTTCTCAGTGCAGTTTGTTCTTTTTTTAACTTGTCCATATTACACGCGGTCGCCATAAAATGTTGGGAACAAATACTAGATAGAGAATTTTTAATTTTCTTTTAATAATTTTTCTACAATTTTTCATTCGACATTACTTGTCATACATTTTCTTTTTCCTTCTTAAACTAAATGGTAAGAAAAATCATAGAGTATTTGCGACAATACCGATGTCAAATATCAAGTCAATCCGATCACTGGAAGTGGGCGAAATTCAATCTGCAAGATTCCACCGGAACAAAAAACGTAGTTATACATACATACATTGCAAGTTAAAAAAAAGAAAATCATTTATGTTTATTATAACTGGAATAAATTTAAAACAAAAGTTCCGTAATTTTAACGTATCAGTGCGCATTTTCACATTTGGTAACGGAAAATCCTGATTTGCTGGCTCTGCGGAACACATAAATTTCGTTTTTACATTTATCAGAATATTTTAACTTTGTTTGGCATGTTTTTTTCGTAAAAGAGATTTTAATTCGGATATTGAATTTACAACTTAGAGAACACCTATAATCTAAGTGGTAGTCAATTTAAGATGTTGATATTATCTGTAGATATCTCTTTCTATAGCTATTCAATAAAAAAAGATGGAGATACTTTAACCATGCTTTAACCAGTGATTAAATCCTATTTTACGTCTCTCGGGGAAAGTGTAGGTATTTAATAAAGATAACTAAAGATATGTGAAGAAATAAACATACATTATTTTCTTAATAAAATTTCTACATTTATATTCACGAACAACCATTGACAAAATGATATTTCTTCAAACTTCACAGGTTGTTCACATCTGCGGCATTTACAAGATTTATCGGGAAAGAAAATGGCGACGACTTTGAAAAACTCCAATTATGTGAGTAATGTATTTTGTTGAAAAGAATTTATACTCTGCAAATGTTGGAATGTTTGGCTTTAACGCCTTAGCGTACAACCGTTAGGATATTCAGTATTCACACAATACTTGATATTCCTGATTTAGTATTAAATAAATAGAAGCAGTAATACAAAGTGGCTATGTTTGTAAATGATTCAAGCCTCTATGTAGTAGGTATTTGTAGTATCTATTTTTTTTACTTGTACTGTAATTTTTACCCGACTGACCCGGAAGGAGGGTTATGTTTTTCGAGTGTATGTATGTATGTATGTATGTATGTATGTATGTATGTATGTATGTATGTATGTATGTCTATTTCTTTGGCACGCTCTGCAGCCTAAACGGCTTGACGGATTTAAGCATATGAGGTGTTGTTAGATTCGTCTGAACTGTGGGAGTGTCATAGGGTATATTATTTTTATATGGCGTCTACGGATAAGAAAAGAGGGGGGGTATTAAAAACAAAAATTTCGTTATTATAACAATATGGGTATCAAATGAAAGCTTGTGAACAGCCCATTCCATATATGTATATATTGTAATACTTTTGTGCTACCATTTTGACGTAAACTGCAAAAAAACATGTTTAATGCAAGGACAGTAGGTATAGGACTCTGGGCGGTTACCGTACGTAACTCACAGAGTTGCCATGGTTGTTAGCGTTACTTTACCGTACCGCTCAATTACTTAATAATACCAGTATTTATATACTCTGAGATAATACTTACAACTCATTCTGTATAAAACTAAAAAGTCTGAAATAAATTTAATTATTAAAATAAACAAAAAACCCGACTGCGTAAAACAAAAAATAACTGTAAAGAGAAAAACAAGCTCTTTAATCTATAGAATTTTGAATATAAACTGAATTTTATAAGGTATATTGCAGTCGGGGATAAACAAATATTACAAATAAATTAAATTAATAACATAACATACTTAGGTTATTGGTTTGTCCCCGACTGCAAGACCTTATAACATTCAAGTTATCCCCGACTGCAATACACCTTATAAAATTCAGTTTATATTCAAAATTCTATAGATTAAAGAGCTTGTTTTTCTCTTTACAGTTATTTTTTGTTTTACGCAGTCGGGTTTTTTGTTTCTTTTAATAATTTAATTTATTGCTTATACTATGAAAACCAGATAAATGATAGTTATTGTACCTACTACATCATAGAAACAGTATAACTACTTATTTTATTTCTATGTACTACATACATTTCTTGTAAACCAATTATATAGACATTTACACTCAGATAGATTGACTTCGATAAATTCCTATCAAGCCCTACAAATACTGCAATCGCTGTTGCAAGTGTTTATCTATAGGATACGTTAAGGCTTAGCATCTTGCGAGCCGTATGATGTTTGCTACCTTTTTATCTAAACATAAACTTGCTTTCAGCTGCAGCCGGTGCAGGAAATTCAAAATTCTTTTTCCGCCAACGCTTGGCTATCCAAAGAGGAAACGCTGCCAGCCTGCTGGAAACTTTGGCATTAATCTGTAGCGATTCTACATATAGATATTTTGTATATATATAAAACATTTATCTAGCTTTATATACAATCTATATTTACAAAATACAATCTAAATATATAAAATTTCCTCAAGCCTGCCGCTGCTTCCGATTAACGGCAAGGTTCCCAGAAGGCTGGCAGCGTTTCCTCTTTGGATAGCCAAGCTGACGCGTTGGCGGAAAAAGCTCCCCGGCCGCTGGTCTCCGGAGGTCTCGATCAATTTTGAAGACCAGGTGCGAGCGAAACGGCGAGCTTCTGACCCCCGTGGTCCCAAGGTCTCGACCGCAAAAGGCATAAAAATATAATTGGGTCCAATCGATGCATATTTTTTGAATTTTGAATTTTATTCTACCTTTATTATTATGAACATATTTGAATGAATAAGTACTTAATGTTACATTACAGGTTATATCCGAGCCGGTGGCAAGTTTGACTTTCCGAAGTCTTCACGTAATGAATGGCTTTGACTTTTAATATGCCTAAACTGTAGCTTTACGTACTGTCAAACTGAAAACATTGGAGATAGCCTCGGTATTGTGTTATATTATGTAGCTCTGTACAGTACGAGTAAGCACTTCGTGTTTTGAAACGACTTCACCGTTGTTACTGCCAAACTTGATTCTGTTAATGTTTGTTTCAAAGTATTGTGTTCGACAGGCTGGTTGGCATAGTGGTTAGATTGGAGGGCCTTAGCCTCCTTTTGTGATGGACCGTAATGATCAAGAAGGAGGCTGCTGAGCGGGATCGGGAGAGGGCCGATGCCGCCCGGAGACGACACGCAGCCGAAGCGCGGCGCCGTGTCTCGTGGCGGCCGTACTGCCCCATAGCTCGGGCTTAGAATAACAGCTATGGTGTTCCCCTGCCTATAGTAAAAGTATACTAAACGGGGCCTTTGGGGTCGTGGGCAATCAGGGCGTAGGCTGTGTGCTCCGAGAAGCGACCCCAAGGAGGACTATGGGTCGATGTGGTAATGAGTCATCGTGCGATAGCACTGCGAGGGTGCTGGGGGGAGGTTACACTTCCCCCAGGACGGGCTATCTAAGCGCCAGGCGTTGAGTGGTGAGCGAGCAGTTCGAGAGCCCGCCGCGCCCCCCTCTCTACAGCGCAGATGGCGACCATCATGCGGTTTTAGCCGGTATGGCCACACTTTACTTTACACCTGTAAAAGCGCGGGTATACACTCAGACCAAGAAAAAATGAAAGACGGAACGGTCTGTGTTCTAAAGTGACGCAAGTAATAGGAAGTCGGCGTTCTTGTAAATACATGGCCTCACACACACATATACACCATAGGAAGCTGATCGGTTTTCATTCCACATTGAGACGTTGACAGTGACAATAAGGCTCAGTACCATTTGTGCCTGCTTGGGCCAGTACTGATTTTACTCACGCACACGTAGGAAATTTTCGGCTTCACTTTCTTATAAGGTAACACTCCGTCTTGATTTTTTTATATGTCTATGGGTATACATATTTTTATTTGTTTGCATTACCTACAGACTTACGTACATACTTACATAGGTACATGAAAAAAAAGACCGTCCCAACCTGTATAAAGCGCTTCATTTCCCACCATTTCAAGTTTTATTAAAAAGTTACCCCCGACTAAGGAGAATGGATGAAACTTTTAACTTAGTTTTGACGGTGTTGTACTTCGCGGTGTTTTTTCCTCTACATTACTTACAGTTTCGGGCGCCTCTGTAAATAGCGGCTTTGTTTCTTTGATGGTTGTTTGGAACTTCTTATTTTTTGGCTGCTTAGTGAGACGTTATACTTTGTCTGTTGTTTTCGATCTTTATCAAATCATTTGAGAAATTGATTCAATCAGGATTTAGGCTTTCATTTACTTTTTATTTTAAATATCTGCTTTTGAATAGACATACCTACCTATAAAATACATAATCAATAGTGTTTGAAAGTCAAGATTAGCCTGTGGACAGACCGACAGTTTGAAAATAAACCTCGTTTATGCTGATTGAAAGAAGCCCAATTATGTCAATACCTAAGTTCATCACACATAATATGACACATACTAACGCCTTCCAGATAGAGTGTCGCAGCTGTGCACGCGTCGATAAAAATAGCCCCAACTGTTAGGGACTAAATAAAATAAAAATAAATAAAATCGCAAAATAATGTTCATTATTTAAATTTCTCCCGATTTTAATTGGAATATTTCAACAACTACTATCATTATGAACGTCACTATGACAAGCAGAATGACGCAGAGGGAGCGTAAAACGTAGCTGTAACGCGCAGCAGCCTGTAAAAGTTGGCCTGTTTTATATATTCGTGTAGTATGGCGACGTTCTTTCTAGGTATATTTATTTCTATGACTACAGCCTATCTCAAAAAAATTACAATTCAGTTAGTAGTAGTTAGTATAAAATTAGGTAATAACACAAAAACAGATCATTAACACATCCGAATGGAATTGCCTAGCGGGCATTCTTCGCCTACAATCCGTAGCAAAATTACTCTGACTATACCCTGAGGCGCCTTACAGACTGAAACCCATTCTGGCTCGCGGCCAATGGCCATCATTGTACCCTCAATTGTTGTACAAGGGCTGTGAAAAATTTATACGAAAATCTGATAAAACTGTTCAATTGTCCAATTTATATGTTAAATGCATTACTGTTTTGTTGTTCGATGTTGTAAAGCTTGTAGCCAAATAAATGCGTTTAAAAGACATGATTATGGATTAAAGCTTTTTTTTTATAGACCTTTACTTATAAAACACTATTTAACTAGTAGTCACATATTTATCGATAAACATACTGTAATTGTCAAACACTGTGACGTTATATATGTGACCATTTAATTACTAAAGTTAATTGTGTAAAAATAATGGGCAATTTTATATCTTTTTAACTCTTTGAAATTGTGTAGTAAACACAGATTTATAGCTTTTGAAAGATCGTCTGAGAATAGAAAGCTGTAATAAAACCAATCATTAAAACAAGACATTATGTTCATCAAAATTGCATTTTATTTTTATAAGGGCGTATCGATTGGTACAGATTTTCAGCTTGAGGTAATTAATGGATGTTAGGCATATGAAATTTCGGATCTGGATATGGATATATGAATAATATTAAATCGATTTCAGATACGGTTACGGATTTGAAGGATTTCATCGAAGGTTTTAATTATCAATAATATCCAATAAAAAAGAAACAAAATCATTTATTCAAATAAACCTTCGCAGGCACTTATGAAAAGTCTCTAATACCGGTTCGGAAGGTTGCATTTGCTGAGAAGAGCCGGCAATAAACTCAGCAATTACTCTTTTCAAAACAAGCTTAGATTCATTACATAATATTTACATTCTAATCGCACGCGTGCCCCGGCGCGGCGGCAAAATAACAAAATAGACTGAATGAATAGCCCCCACAAGCAGCACCTGTTCATAAGTATGACGCGTGTGGCAGCCATCGCCCTCCTCGCCATATTGGAGGGAAGTGAGCGACCCGTCACACGACAATTCAGAAAAGGTCTATAATATTATATACTATGACTCATTATACAATCTCAACCCCATAATTTCGATGTAAAACTCGAAGGCAAGGTGTTTTCAAGTTCACTTGGCGTACAGGCGCCTGACCGGCGGCGGACAGGTCGTTTGGAAGGTGGCCAGTCAACCAGAAACCGCCAACAATAGTTTATACTACGTCTACAGTTTATTAGCGATAGCGAGAGATTAAGCGATTTGACTGTAGTGATATGTGTTTACTTATTTGAAGTCTTTGTATTGTAAACAACGATAAAAGTTTGCAAAAGATAAGTTGAAGTTAGCCAAATAACTTTATGTTGTATCCCTGCGCGTAAGTGAGTTCTCCAAAGCTCATTTGGGAGGGGGAAGGAAGGGTCAGTAATAGGTGAGTGATGCCTTGTTTTGCAAGCGTCCATGTGGCAATGGTAACCGCTTACTTACTTGAATTTTTACTGACTTCGTAGTATTTTTTTACTAAAAAGGATTGTGGTAACCACAATGAACGAACGAATGTGGAATGAACTCCCCATTACGGTTTTCCCTCAGCGCTACGATATGGGGTTCTTCAAAAGAGGCGTAAAAAGAGCTCTTCAAGGTCGGCAACACATTGGCAATCCCCCTGGTATTGCAAATGCCTATAGGCGACGGTGACCACTTTCCATCAGGAGGCCCGTCTGCCTGTTTATCAACATCTTGACATAAAAAAAAAAAAAAATCTACGAAGTATGTGATGATTGGCCGTTGGTAAGCACATAAAGTTTAGGAATGTCTTCCAGCTGCACTTGAGGATCTCAATGGCCAGGCACCTTTAAATTAATTAACCTTACCATGTTTTCGTTTTAACAAATAACTAAGTTCACTATGGATTCAAACCTACAGGGTTATTTTGCAACCTCTAGCCAAATTTCGAGGTGTTAATGTACCATCATTATGATCATGAAAATAATAATGAACTTTTCACACAAAAGTCAAAACGCTGCATGATCAAAAAATGAAAAAAAAAAAAAAAAAACGAGATTTCAGATTTGGTCTCATAGTGAAAGTTGATCATAATGAAAAAATTACCCTGAGAAGTGAGATAGTGAGTTATTCGTGGTAAGGGAGTACAGCAAGTGAATTCTTCAATTCTTTTTTTCAGGGCCAGCAGCCCCTTCTATGCGTCTAAAAGCCTTCGGTACCCGCTCAGAGGGTCATCCTACCTCAGTGGTATGAAAGAGAACTTACGACCTATCTAAACGCTGTTGCTGATATTAATCTTTCCTACAGGGTAGTTTATTTCACGATATCAATTTTAATTTCACGATAAAAAAAAAACCTATCAATAAGTACCTACCTATAGCACATTATAGTAATAACCTTTTATTACAGCCTGTATATGGCGCTTATTTTTATAATGTTATAAAATGCTCAAGTTTATATGAAGCAAAACGATACGTGCTCATAATATTGTTACAGCAAAGTTTTCACAATACATGGAACTTTTGGAACCGAGGTAGCATTCGTTTGCTGACTCTACGCTCCAACAATGTATCTTATTCGTATTGAAAGTTATCGAAGTGAGAGAAAACTGTTCGTTCGTTGGTTTACTAAAGAAAGATTTGTGTAACTCGTATGGATGGATATATTATGGCTGAGTAACCTGCTAACATTTCAGTAAAAATAATATATACTCTGCTTCGAAAGTATATTATATCTAATGGTGCATCCATGCTTGGCGAACCGAGCACGAGCCGAGCCACGAACGAGCACACTGCGAGCATGATTCGCGTAGCGTGGACGGGCATGCGAGCCTCGAACGAGCATTCGTAGCGTGCTCGACTGCGCTCCGCCCGATTGTCAGTTTTTTCACGAACACAGGGATTTGCATCGTGCTCGTTTGAAATCGCGAGCAACGTACGAATCCTGTTCGTTCGAAACTCGGCTCGTGCTCGCTTTGCGCGTAGCATGGACGCACCATTTATATTGCTCTCTGAAAGTGTTTTCGGTGGAAAACTTAGTTTCTACCTATTCATATTATATCAATCCATACAAAGTTAATGACAGCCGCAGAGCTCTTGTGGTAAACGTGCCTTCTGTTCTGGAACTGGTATTGCGTGCATTGATATACATAACTAGATTTGGCGTTGCGAACAAAAATGACAGCTCACTTATTGTGCGCGTTTTTAGGGTTCCGTAGCCAAATGGCAAAAAACGGAACCCTTATAGATTCGTCATGTCTTTCTGTCTGTCTGTCTGTCTGTCTGTCTGTCCGTCCGTATGTCACAGCCATTTATTTCCGAAACTATAAGAACTATAATGTTGAAACTTGGTAAGTAGATGTATTCTGTGAACCGCATTAAGATTTTCACACAAAAATAGAATAAAAACAATAAATTTTGGGGGTTCCCCATACTTAGAACTGAAACTCAAATTTTTTTTTTCATCAAACCCATTAGTGTGGGGTGTCTATGGATAGGTCTTCAAAAATGATATTGAGGTTTCTAATATCATTTTTTTCTAAGCTGAATAGTTTGCGCGAGAGACACTTCCAAAGTGGTAAAATGTATGTCCCCCCCCCTGTAACTTCTAAAATAAGAGAATGATAAATATATAATTGGTTTGAACGAGATCTAGTAAGTAGTTTTTTTTTAATACGTCATAAATTGAAATTAATATCAAATACTCAGGTCTATACTACCATTTACTTATATACCTACAAGTTTGTACGGAACCCTCGGTGCGCGAGTCTGACTCGCACTTGGCCGGTTTTTTCTTTTTATACTTTGTATCTTGTAATAAATATTTGTTGAAAATATTTTTTATGTAAATAAAATAATACATTGTATAACTGAGCGCTATTTTAATAATTTCCATTTACTTTTGTATAATTTTACTAATGTCTAATAAAAGTATCAGTATTTTTTTGAGTGATTATCTAACGAATAGATTAGGGTATTGGACAACAAAAAGTATTTATTAGAGAAAAATGGCAGGATTTGTAAAAAAAAATGGTTAGTACTAAACTTACAATTTGGTACTTGACACCTAAGGAATACGTAACATAAAAGCTAGATATATATCACTTACATACACCATACTGTAGTATAGAACTTTGAATGAAATATTCACAACAAAAATAAATCCGACAGACCTTGAACGTGGACCATCGCGTGACCCTGCCCAAAAGACCTTCCTTAAGCTCAACGTCGCTATCTACTTCATAATTGTGTGATTCATTTGAAATGAAATGAAATGAAATGAAATAATTTATTCATTCAAATAGGCCTTCACAGGCACTTATGAATAGTCAAACTCTAATACTCTAATGCACGGTTCGGAAGGTTGCTTTTGCTAAGAAGAGCCGGCAATAAACTCAGCAATTACTCTTTTCAAAATCAAACTTAAATTTATTACATCAGATGTTTCCTGTAGAGCGAGCGCTACACCCAAGCATTTTTATCATTTAAATATTCGGTAATATTGTAGTAAGCCTTCTGTACTAAAGCGGCCTTAATACATTCCTTAAACTTATGTGACGGTAAATTCAAAATTTTACTAGGGATTTTATTATAAAATTGTATACTCAGTCCTAAAAATGAACCTTGCACTTTTTGGAGTCTATAAGCAGAGGTCACAAGTTTATGCTTATTTCTAGTATTTAAAAATACAATGCCTTGTTTGTTGAGACAAGAAAATTGGTTTCCACAAGAGTTACTGTTTTTTGATGGCCAAGTGACCTACAATAAGCTCAACAGGCTCAGAATAGATGACGATATCAATTCTGACAACCGTGCACATGTTTTTTTTTTACCGACTTCAAAAAAAGGAGGAGGTTCTCAATTCGGTTGTATGTTTTTTTTTTTATGTTTGTTACCTCATAACTCCGTCATTTATTAACCGATTTGGAAAATTATTGTTTTGTCTGGAAGGGTACACTTCCCGTTTGGTCCCATTGTCATCAGATCAGGATTTGATTACTTCTTAGTGTACTTTGAAGTCGGTTTAAGTTTTTTGTAAAACAGTCCAATTATTTTAAACTAGATTACAAACACTTACGTATGGTATATTTCTTGTCAGAGTGACGGGAGCTTCTCGTAGTCTGCGAAGTTCGTCTCTTATACCGCATTATGTATTCTGAAACAATAAATAAAGTATAACTTCTAGACATCAATTGATCTACGGACCAAGGTCCAATAGAGGACATTCATAGAAGAACAACTCGCAGTCAAATTCAAGTCGAAGTCAAAGCCATTTATTCAATTAAGGTTCTACTAGAACCGTTCTAGTAGGGTTGTAAAGGTCAACATAATACATTCTTACTGGTGGTACTTCTTTGCTACAGAAGTAACCACTAAGTTCGTAAGTCCGCCTTCAACTGAGAAGAACAGGCAATAAACTCAACAAACATTTTTTTTTTTTTTTTTGACAATTTGACTATATTGGCTATTATTTCCAAAACTATAAGTAGACACATACTTTTCTTAATTTTACAAAATAAAATACACACGCATAAAAACGCATAACAACAACTTACAATGTTAATTACTTTGTCGTATAAAAAGTTCAGTTTTAAAACGATAAATGCCCGGTGTCAATAAACAAAAACGAATCATTTTGATTACCAATGGTAGGTTTTTTTATTGCCAAACTGGGCATATAGATTACTATGGTAAGCTAATTTTAACTGTGATAGCTACTTCTATATAGGTGGGTCTGCTATGCAAAGCTTTGAGGTCTTTTCTTCATTATTAGTAAAGATATAAGTTTTAATTTTAACCAACAACGGTCCGTAAAATTTATAGGAATCGGTCAAAAGTTGGCAAACAAGCAAACGGCCCGTCCCGGCCCATCTGGTGGTAAGCGTACATATACCGTAGCCTATAGATAGACGCTTGGAAAACCAGAGATATCCCTCACACTTGAAGAATAGTCCCTTTAGAGTATAATACCGAGCAATCCAATTTCGAAACTTGTCAGTGGTTTTGCACTGATTTTGAACAGTAAGGTCCAATCACTGCATCGTGTTCTTGACATTGCTCTTCTTTGAGTTTATTGTTCGATGCTCACGCCTTACCAACCATGAATGGGCTCTAGCAACTTTAAGTTATTTGGCTCCGGTAATCTATAATATGGAGGTACATCCCAATCGAGCTGCCCTTTGAGCGAAAAAAGGCTATGCTCTAACTCTCTTAAGCGATAAGAGGCAATAAGTAGGCCACATCGCTCGAAGAGCCGATAACCGATGAGGAAGAAAGGCTCACGAGCGGCTATACTGACCTACCGGAAAGCGCCGTGAAATGGCGTGGAATGTAAAAAGCGATTGGAAATTAATAGAGTAGCGTATGTCAAAGTCAAATCCAATTCAGCTTGTTCTTAGGAGAGATTGATATTTTATTGATGTTATGTGTTCCAACAGGATTTATGTTAGGCCTAACATAAAATTTGTTTTTTTTTTCACACGTGAATGCGATAAATTTGAAGACAGTAGTTATGAACGACTTTACCCATGTTACCACAGTAATTCAGCAGTGAAAGTTCCAAGATAAAGATCTAATTAGCCATTTTTAACTCACTGAAAATACTAGACTGGTTCTAGCGTCAGGTGAATAAGTTGAATACTCGTTATTAACTTATATTTTCACTGCCAAGAATCTTATCTACAATAATAAATTATCATAATAATATCTGTATTCTCTAACCAAGTCAATGCGAATAGAGTTCAAAGCAATTAATTATACACGTAAAGAAACATTCGAGAAAAATAAAGCCATAAATTGCTAGTAACCATTAAGGTAAGAGTACCTATATAATGTAGTTGAATGGTTTTTTCAATGTCCCAGACGCCTTGACGGCGTCAGATTTATCAAAGGAATGCGAAATTGTAACTAGGGGTTGCCATGCCAACTGTCATTATAACGAGAAAATGAACTAGCGACGCGACGCCTTTATCAAATAATAGCTCTTTGATAAGTAGGTACTTTTGAATGTAATTGAGATGTATCCTTAATCAAAGGTAATTGATTTGGAAATCCTAACTTATATTTTAAATGTGAATGTGACTAAACCACCGATTAAATAACTGGACTGTTTTACAAAAAACTTAAACCGACTTCAAAGTATACTAAGAAGTAATCAAATCCTGATCTGATGACAAACGGGAAGTGTACCCTTCCATACAAAAAAAGAATTTTTCAAATCGGTTGATAAATGACGGAGATATGAAGTAACAAACATAAAAAAAAACAGCCGAATTGAGAACCTCCTCCTTTTTTTGAAGTCGGTGAAAAACCGATTGCCATGAAATTTGATATGCAATAGCTTATGGCAGGGGTCGGCAACCTGCGGCTCGCGAGCCGCATGCGGCTCTTTCGATGTAAAGTTGCGACTCTTCATATCCATACGCAAAAAATAATAATTTTATCAAAACCGTTTAAATTCATGCAATCCATTTAGAGTGCCGACGATCTTCGAGTTGACATATTCGTGCGAGCAAGCGTTTTCTTACATGAATAAAAAAATAAAAAAACAGTCCTACCGAGTAATAAAGTAAGGCCATGCCTGTTGCTAAGTGCCCCCATTTTCCCGCCTTTGCCGATCAGTCCTTCAAGTGTCTAGCTCATTACTTACTCTTTATTATCTGATGCTACGATTTCATATAAATATCCTTGCATCGAGTGTGGGCAGAAAGATCTTAACGTTCGCTCTGGTTAATTTGGACTAGCTTTTCGCCCACGCGATTTCTTCTTTTACCTTCTTACTTACGGAAAAGCCTATCTCAGTACACCTCTACACGGTATGTTGCTACCCTACAAAGATCATGATTTGTATGACAAATGGTTTAAGCTCGGCATGTGGCCCTGATTCTGTTGTTTACAACTAAACTAATTTCAATATCACTTGTCTCTTTCTAACAAAGAACATCAGTACGTGGATTAAGTAACTTTATTGCAATGAAATTCAGATTGAAAGTACCTCTGAATTAGTAGAAATATTACAAAATCAGTAATGGTTCCATTTCTAATGAACCACTTTTTGTATTTGCAATTATCAGAACGTAAAAAAGTTATCAGGAAACCGATATATTGAACTGATTTCAATTCGAAAATGATTGAAATTTAGTTACGTAATCGCCCCGTTGAAAAGGATGTAAGAAATTTAGTCCTGTCAAATTAGTCCAATGCGTGTTTTCAATATAAATTTAGTCGCCATCTATCGCGGTTACGCCTACATACACGCAAAATAAGACGGCAAAGATTAATTTGACAGCTTTAAATATATTCTATCCTTTTTCAATAATGTTCGTAAGAAGGAGATGTGATGTGACTAAAATTTGTTTAGTGCGATTTACAACAGAATCGGCACCTTTGTCAATTAAAGCCTTATTATCCATCTAATCCATCTACTTATACTATTAATTTCATCATCATCAGCCTATAAGTGTGTAGTGTACCTACTTTTACCCTGTGTGGTAATAAATATTTTTTCTTTCTTTTTTTCTTAATGTCTCACTACTGAGCACGCCTCCTTTCACACTTGGCACATCGATAGATAACATGAAAGATGCTTTTGACCCCGGAAAATCATACAATCCCTAGGGAATTTAGGTGAAATCGCAGGGGACAGCCAGTTTTATTATTTATGGAATATACGACAAAAAAGACATAACAACAACATAGGATTTTATAATTCTACATTTTAAATTACATAAAATACGTCATGAACACAAAAGTTTACGGAATAACTTGAGAAGAAGGAAAAATCTTGTAAATAAAAGTATACCTAACAGTTTTTGTAAGCAAACTCATTAAATACAAAAACATACCTTTCACAGCTAATGTTATTTCTTCAATTTTATTTAGCACAACCTTGTACACAACACCTTACTAAATAACAATTATTTAACGAGCTATAGATATGTTATAAAACAACACGGAAGACTATCAACAATCTATTACTACATTCAACAATTTAAAAACTACAAAATCTGAACACATACAACTATATCTATCAAACGTTTCATTATTGTCCGTTTTAATTTAATTATGTATTAAAACGATAAAATACTTCGTCGAAAAAGGTTTTTAATTTATGATAAACACGTTGTCATTCATAATTTATTAGAAAAACGTTAATTTTTGCGGAAAATTCGCGTAAAGGTTTCGTCGTTTTGACTTTTGTGGGATGTTGCCATGAATATTTTTTTTATTTCCATCTAAATTTTCATTCATGCAACCTTTTTATTACTCACTAACTCTGTTTATCTGAAATAAAAGGTCAAGAGCTACTACTGCAATATGACGACTTATTGTTTGACTATTGGGAGCAAGTGATCGTTATTAATTTCATCTCATTAAAAGAATGCTAAAGATACAAGTTTTAAACACCGAAATAACGTAGATAAGGCTGATTGAGAAGATCAGATTTTTATGTTATATATACAAAAGCAAATCAAAAACATTAAAATTATCATTTTCAACTTCAGCCAAGATATCTATAAACTACCGGAGGCTATAGCAAATTACCTCGTAGGATGAAAAGACTCATATATTTTCCCTAATTTTCAGCACTAAATACAACCTCATCCTAGCAACCCTATTCCACGCATGCGCGCCAATCTCCCGGGTTCGCGCCAGATGTTCCCGACTTTTGGTAGTTTTATTGATCTGCGTGAGGCGGTAATGTGAGCTTCATTACCTGTGATGGATCGACGTCTAACAGATCTTACGTTATGTCACGAGACATTCACCCCAAATATTCTGATTTATGCAGAATTTCAAATCGAAATCAAGTTTGACGAGGCAAATGAACTCTTAGTACCTAAATAACTTTAGAGTTGAAAATTTGTTACTACTTCGACGAAGTTTACTCTTGGAAGATGAATAAAAATATTTGATTGCTTATCACCTTCAATAATCACTTCCTAAGGTGCTATTCATGGCAAAATAAAAACATTCATCATCATGGCATGATTTCTTCAGGGTCGGCAACGGTGAGTGATACCCCTGGTGTTGCAACTGTTGCAAGCGTCCATAGGATACGGTAACAGCTTTCCATCTGGCAGGCCGTATGCTTGTTTGCCACATTAGTGGTATAAAAGAAAAAAAAACATTATTTGAGCTTGCAACTATCATTACTGACCAAAACGTTTTTATTCTAGAGAAAAGCTGAGGTTCTGTTCCTAAATTGCCCGTAGCTATTTTACGAAACATAATAGGGCCTCCCTAGGGATACACTGCCGACATACTGCCCATGTGAATCACAATGTAAATAGGATTTACAGAAAAAAATCTTGGGATATCTCTTTGTCTCTTGGGAAATTAAGGACGGTAGGGTTAAATAATAATAAAACGAAAATGGAGATCTGATTAAGAATGAGTGCCTTGATCTTGCAAGCTCTGAATATAATTAGAATGGCATCGATAAAAACTTTAAAAAAATACTTTAGATCATTTAGCTTAGAGAAGCTATGAAGCAAAGGCTATTACTTATTTTTTTAGAGTCAAGAAAAAGAAAGGAAGAAAAAACATTTATTTGCTACACACCTTAAAATTAACAACATAACATGAAAACGTACTCATAAAAACGGGAATTTGTGTGCAGACAAATTGGCCACCAGCTCAGCATAATGCTGTGTACAGTCAGCACACAGCGCTGATTTTCAGCCGGCGCCAGTGGGACGTTTTGGCCATACGTCCGGGCAAGTGATGGTCACCAAAGCATATAAATAAATACACATCATAATTGCACAGATAAAACTTTTAAACTTTATATATTATTAAAAACACACACATTCTGAATAAATAAATAAATAATCTGGAAAACACAGGCGAAATAATCGGAAAAATTAAGAACTCAATAAAAAAAAGAACAACATTTAAAAGATTGAATTTTGAATTGATTTAAAAAACTGAAAAGATCTATTTCTTTCTATCTTACCATTCCCTCACTAATAAAGTAAAGTTAAAGTTATCTTTAGCTCTGAAACAATAAATTAGTCGTCTAAGCAGACGGTAGAAACACGTAGCGCTATCAGAACGCATTATTAGAAGTATTTTTCTCGCAAACACCGTGATTTTCACGGCGCTTACGCGTTTCGTTGATCGTTCTCCAATAACAAGTCTGGCATAACTTGAACGGAACGTAGTTGTGATGTGTGGTGTCTTCTCTATACGTAGTAATAATAGCTCAATCATAGAAACAAATATACCTAGAAAGAACGTCGCCATACCACACGAATATATAAAACAGGCCAACTTTTATAGGCTGCTGCGTGTAACAGCTTCGTTTTACGGTCCCTCTGCGTCATTCTGCTTGTCATAGTGACGTTCATAATGATGGCAGTTGTTGAAATATTCCAATTAAAATCGGGAGAAATTTAATTTTTATTTAATTTAGCCCCTAACAGTTAGGGGCTATTTTTTCGACGCCTGCACAGCTTCGACACTCAATCTGGATGTATCCTTAATCAAAGAATACCTATATTTCTTAGGGCCGATTTTTCAATGCCAGATAAGCGGCTGTTAGTTTGAAATTAGAACAGTTTATATGTAGACTTATCAGAGCTTATCTCACGTATAGAAAATCGTGCCTCAATTTCAACAATCTATGGAGCAAACATAGAATGAGAGATATTTTTTGTGTTAAATATTTCCTTTACTATACCAAAACTTTACTAACCAATTTCCTTTAAACACAATATCAGAAGCTATTCCGTTCAAGTCTATAAATTATTCAAGAGCTTCAGATATTTCAAATAGCATCGCGTTTACAGACAAGGTCCTCTCACAATGGTAATGTCACCTGTTGAAGTCAATAAAAACACTGTATAGACTATTTGATTGTAGATACGTTGATGTTAGAAAATGTGAAAGGTATTTTATTTAGTTTGTAAAATATTGTGGTACCGTGTACCCTATGTGTAAATTAAGTAAATGATTTTCGATATTTTATACAGGAATCGGCACAGCACATCTTGCGGAATACTCATGGTACTAATTTCTCCCATTCATATGTATAGTTATCGAGAAGCGTTTATTAATTTCAATTCTTTACACTCGGGGTACTGGCGACCTTAATCACAGGCAGGGACACTAGGTACCTACATTAATTTATTAATTTATTATTAACATAATTAGGGCTGCGGTTTTCTGTAAGGTGGACGTACTTGCCTGTCGAGCTGCTCTATGAGCGCATATATAAACTCTATGCTCTACCTCTCTCAAATTCTTAGACTAAAGTCTTATTAAACAGAATATTAATTTAAGCTTTACTTAATAAATTGGGTCTCAAAAGGTTCACCACATCAGTTTTGCTTACTGTATCTTCTATGTGTGGATACTGTGCACTATGCTGGTAACCATATGTTATATTCTTTATTCCATGATTCGCTTTTATTTCATGTTTTTTTTATATAAATTACAACTTCATAATAATGAAACTTATGGCTCAAGAAAACAATATGCACTTTGCTAATGAACAGCCTCCGAGTAATAATTTGTATGCAGCGTTGTAAAAGGAAATAAATCATTTGCTTGCTAATTAGTTTCCTGGTACTCGTATTTTTTTTTTAGTCTGGATAAGTTGAAATTGATGGATAATTTCATTTTGGCATAAATTAAAAACATGGCGGCCGGCGAAATACTTTGCGTGAAAAGAAAAACTAGGCTGAACAACATTTCCAAAATTTTCACCGACATAAAACAAATTTTGGTTTGAAAGCAAGAAGATGCCGGTTCTATTTATTTTAAACTTTATCTAAAGCAAGTACAATCAACATCATAATGAAAATTGTCCAACATTAGACAAAGTTACAGCCTCGCAGGTAGTTCCTATCTTGGTGACGGATATGAGCAGACGTCGTTTCTGCTCGCTCAGAAAAAGACCGAACCTTTTCCCATCATCGAAGTTCATAAAAACCGTGGTATTACCAACAATTGATACAGATATAAACTAAACATTCTAACCGTGGGGTCAAGGTGACTGTCGGGGAAGACAACGCGCAGCCATTATGACGCTTTATGAGTCAGTTGTGCGCGAACGCAGTACTGGCAGCACGCGAGAATTGGTATGATTTACTTTTTTCTTAAATTGTTTACGCGCGAGGCCTTTGTTTTTTTTAATAAGTGGCCAGTGTTTAAGTTTATGTTCGGAAATATTTGCGAACGCTTTATTTATAAGAGGATTTTATTTGATAGAGACTTTTTGGACATATTTAAAGCATTAGGTGATGTTAAAAAAAGAAAAGAAATGTAAATATATTAATTATGATATCATAATCTATTTTAAATGGTGACTATGAAGATGAAACATGTCTCCAATTTATACTTGTTTATTCCAAGTCCTATTATTATAAATATTACTAGTTCTCTAACCTGTTATGGTAGAGTTAAAATCAATTAAGTACTACAAGTTTTAAATCCAACTATATATTATTATAATTGTAAAAGTGTGTAAATGTGTTATTCAGTCATACCCCGTAATCGGTGCATGGATTCAGATGAAAATAATTGGCACATATACCTATAGGTCGTACCTGGAACAATAAAGCAATAGATCTCTCGGTAGAACAGATAAAAACTGCGAGTAGAAACTAATTCATATTATTTAGTTTTTGGCCTACGGATCTTATAACATGCAGGCATAGAAATAAATATACCTAGAAAGAACGTCGCCATACTACACTAATATACAAAACAGGCCAACTTTTATAGGCTACTGCGCGTTTTACGCTCCCTCTGCGTCATTCTGCTTGTCATAATGACGTTCATAATGATAGTAGTTGTTAAAATATTCCAATTAAAATCAGGAGAAATTTAAATATTGATCATTATTTTTTATTTTTATTTATTTTTATTTCATTTAGCCCCTAACAGTTAGAGCGTATTTTTATCGACGCGTGCACAGCTGCGACACTCTATCTGGATGTATCCTTAATCAAAGCATGCAGGCTTTATAATATTATTAAAGATTCTGTGGATAATTCGGTATAACAGATTATGTAAGTACTTTTAATTTCTGAACGAATTAGCCAGATTAATCCAATTCAATACGTTTCAAGAAGTGACTTAATAGCGGCCAATTAAACGGCAAAAGGGGTTAATTTTGCGGTCATAAGTTCAAACCGGTACCACTATACCACAATTAAAGCGGTTTATGTAAGCAATATTATCTAGCTATTGCATTTAATTGTAAAATTTCAGTGACAATGAGCTAGGGAAGTTTTATAAATATGACAATGTGTGCTGTCGACCTTTACAAACATAAAAGGCAGCTGGTCTTGAGTGCAATTTTCAACATGAGGCAGACGAGTACAGGTCGGTTAACTAAAGCTGGCACGTTTCAACACATTTACACCGTCTCTCTCGCGCAAAGTCAAGCTTATGAGTATGAAGGAGACAGTTATTGTTTTGCTTTTGCTACTGCTCATAAATATAGAGTGGTCTATTTTTGCATTCGTCCATTAGACTTGACTGATTGCAAATTTATGAGTACTGTGAACGTGCCAGCTTTCGTTAACCGACCTGTACTGCATAGTACCTTAACACTATGAACAAATAATTTTGATAAAAAGAAGCAGGTACTATGTATAATCAACTAATAAATTAGCTTGGTTACTAAAAATCGTATAAAGTTGGCGAGATCCGTTTTGACAGCACATGTACATCAGTGTGTCAATAAGAGACAAATATATTGCGACAGGAAGAGACACCCTCTTGTCAAAACGGGCCTCTTAGATCTCGACAACTTTAGGTATGAGACATGGTAGTCCCTTTGAATAAAATATTTTTAACCTGTTATGGCATTGCCAATAAAATTATATAATATGTAATAAATCAGGTATCAAAACATATCATGTAAACATTTGATAAAAAATCTGTATAAAAAAATCAAAAAATTATATTCCAAGCATCAATAAATAAATTATACTTATTAAATACTTCCAAAAGTTCAAATTAACGCTAACCCATTAAGGCTGTTTAACAGTTAACAGCTTCGAATCACACACACACTAATTGCTACCAATTTGGTAGAAAAATGATTTTTATGGAAACATTGCGTGTATTTAATTTAACCGCTTTTGGTAAGACTTTTGTGTAATAGTTTGAACGACATTGTGTAATATGTTAATATAGCACGATCTGCGTTACTAAAATTGTTAACTAACTTTCGCTAGCACATACAATACAGGGTGTCTTAGAACCAGACATGTAGACTGGTTAGTCGAAATATAGAATTATTTTGATACTTCTTAGTTTCCTCGTCAGATATTTTGCTTCTCAATCAAGAATCTTAATATTGGGTACGATTTATAAGAGTAATATAAAATGACTATTCGTGGTCTATATTTAAAAGGTTTCCTAGAAGGTTTCTGTAAAGTCATGGCATAACTTTGGTTTTTTCCAAAATACCTAATGATCATTAATAAAAGATATCATCATCATGATCATCATCATATCAGCCCATGGATGTCCACTGCTGAACATAGGCCTCCCCCATTGATTTCCACTTCGAACGGTTCTGGGCCGTTTGCATCCAGCGGCGCCCAGCGACTCTGACCAGGTCGTCGGTCCACCTGGTGGGAGGTCGTCCCGCTCGGCGCTTTCCAATACGTGGTCGCCACTCGAGAACCTTTCTTCCCCATCGGTTATCGGCTCTTCGAGCGATGTGGCCAGCCCATTGCCACTTCAGCTTACTAACTCAACGAGCAATGTCCGTCGTTTTTGTTCTCCTACGATGTCCTCATTTCGGAATAAAAGATATAAACCAAAATCCATAGAGTTAGAATATTATAGAATGATGGCGATGGCAACGTTACCTTGCGCAAAGAGTGAGCAGTTTCCATATAGATGCATTCACAGATATATCGTACACTAGTTGATTTACAGTCAGACGAAATGTCGATATGGATTTCTTGTTACTAAACCTGTTTTCTACACCTGTATAGTTTATCTCCGCTTTCATTGTGTCCCACCTCTATTTGTAAATACGTCATATTACTAGTGTCCTATGACTTCACAGTTATTGTATGTTTTTCATTTTAGTTGTTGAAATATTTTACAACACTAATAAGCGTAAGGTGCTTTGAAACTTCAGTCATAAAAATCTGCTTAAAACCACTGACTGACTGACAGACAACCTACATCCTCAACCAGTTCTCATTAAGTATTAAAATTTGGAAAAAATATTTAAAAGTCCAATTTAATGGGTTTTTTTTTAATATCGGACTTCTAACTATAGACAATGTTTCTGTTTGTGATGTACCTACGTAAGTTGAAGACCCCTAAACATTAAAGTATCCAAAAGTAATTTAAAACTCGTTTCATAAAAGATACGTTCTGCCGGCCGGAACTAATGGTAAAATAGGGATGTTTATATTATCATAATACTTAGAATCGCGACATTCTATTATTGGATGATTATTGTCAAGGAAAACATCATATTTTATGTATAACAAGAATTAGTTTGGTACTTTTTTGATAATCTTAATTATCTTAATAAATATCTTCGGAACTTATAATACACTTACGAGCGTAACAAAAAAGCTACTAATATCATGAAATATTTCCGAAACCACGAAATTATTAATGATAGCTTGTTGAAGTGAAAAAAACAACAAAATAACGCATAGAAATCACCAAATTGAAACAAAAAAGTATTTTAATGTGTTAAAGAAGGAAAAACAAACTAGGGCCATTTTGACAAAAATCGTTTCGTCTCGTCAGTGTATTTAAGAACTCTAACATAAATAAATCTAAAAAACGTGTAAATTAACTACTTGGGCCACTATTTCTAGTAATTTCCTATCAACAAAACTCTTTTAAAATTAATTTGATACCTACATGTTTCACAGGAGTGTCATAAGCCTACGGGAACGCTTAATTGCAAAACATAAAAATGTATTCGATTATCGATAATCGATTGTATCGTCGATCTCCCAACACTTTCGATGCAGGAAATTACCTCGACTCGCGACCTTCCTTTATCGACGTACAAACCACTTTTAGCAAGAACTTTATCGATTAAAGGTTTCTTGTGTATTTTCTATGTAGATTTTTATGAGTTATTAGACAGGATGAACTCTTTAGTAGTTTCTATATTTAAATTATTCAAGTATCAAAAATTTCATCTTGAATCAATTAACGATGCACCAAGATCAGTCCGCTTATTGACATGTATAATTAACATTTATTTTTTAAACACGCATAGACTTATAAACGACATACCTACAAATCAAAAATTTCAACATGAGATTATTTTTTTTTATAAAAAAATCATTTTTTCCATTTTGTTTATGTCTAACGAATGTAAGTGCGTGTATTGTGGAAAGTAATCTATATGAGATCGCGCTATCAATAGGAAATAAACATAATAAAAATTAAAAGATACAGACATGCAATTATCTTAAAGCTGATATTAAAATAAGGAAAACGCGATAAGAAATCAGCTATTTTAAAGAAAAAAAAAGTAAACCACTTCAACCAACATTTCAACATGGTATACCGGTTTTCTGACAGTAAACACATATTTCCGATCGCATACCTACATTCATTCATGTCTCTTATGTTTTCATCCAAGTTCGGGTTACTTTTTTCCTATTGAATTCCCATCTGGTTTCTTTTTTATAAAACGAATTTGGCATACGGCCCACCTGATGGTAAGCGGTTACCGTAGCTAAACGTAGCCGCGTCGCTTGATGGAAATTAGAAGGTTATTTTTTTAAGCGTAAAAATCTATGTGGTAATTTTATATTGATATTAATGCATAATACGGAATCTATAAATAATAGAAAATAATACAAAAAAACTAGAATAAACTAACAAAAAAGACATGCTCAAAATACCACTTTACCCAAATGTATCGAGGTTATTTACCGTTCTGCCCCTATATAATTGACAAAAGAGATTGTTAAAAATCACGTGATATTTCGATTTGAAATGTCAATCCCATACAAAGGTTGATCGTTTACTGGCTATGACGATTGTCAACAACCATCTTGTCTAGGATCCTTGGAATACTTACCTATCTCGTTGTATTACTTTAGAATAATATGAGTCCATTTTTTTTTTCGATGGCGTTACCCGGCTTGTGTATTTTGCCAATTTCCAGTTATATTATGAGTTCTAGTCACAATAAATCACATTCACATTAGGGTTTCGTTTTTCCCGACCTTTTTCCATTCCCGGGACCCGGGAATGAAAAAAATGACTTCCCGGGAATTCCCGATTCCCGGGAAATTTTAAAAAGTTTTAGTTTTGTTATTTTAACGTATATAAAGTCAAGTAAACCACGTAATTTAATTAAATTTGCAATTTATTTGTCTCAGAAGTAAATAATAGTGCATTATGAGACGTGTGCAAAGTTGGTAACGGTACCTATTAAGCAAAGGAACCCGAGAGTGTAATGATGTCATACGACGTTTTTCAACACACTTGTGAGGAAAAAATCAATATTGTATTTTTTTAACTAGATTTTTTGATAATAGTCAATGAGAACGTCAACAAAACAAATAATGGCACGCAAGTTCTTTTTTGACAGCAAAACTGTTTTAACCGTTTAAATTAAGAATGCTTCGTCTACGCACAATAGCATTGAGTTACAAACTTAACATAATCGGGATTATACCTCTCATAAAACTGTGCGGTAATGTAAATTAAAAAGCACTAGTACGTCATAAGCTACATTATGTAACTAAAAACGGTGCAATAAATGTCAAATTACGAGCATGTGTTGAAAAAAGAATTTACTAATTCACAAGGAACGAACTATGCTCGGAATTTCTCTACGAGACAGGGAAACGACGACATTCGTAGGAGAACAAAAATTACCGATATAGCTCGTAGTGATAGTAAGCTGATGTGATAGCAATGGATAGGCCACATCGCTCGAAGACGACGCGAGTGGTGACCACGTACAGGAAAGCGCCATTAGGGATGACCTCCCACCAGACGGATCGACGACCAAGTCAGAGTCGCTGGGCGCCGCTGGATGCAAGCGGCCCAAAATCGTTCAAGTGGAAGTTAATAGGGGAGGTCTTTGTTCAGCAGCGGACATCCTTAGGCTGATATAATGACGATGATGTGTTTTACTTGACTTTTGGTCGGTAAAAATATTATTATTTAACCACCATAAACTTATTATTTAAAAAAATATTTTCGGCAATATTTATATTTTTTAATACAAAAGCGCTGATAAGCTTTATCTCCAAAAGATATTTAATAATATATATTAAGATATATATTTAAAAAAAATATTTATGTAACTTTCATTTTCTTCAATTTTCACTACAATCGGCAGTTTAGAAACTACCCATAGTAACTATGTAAGACCTGTAGTTTGATATGATTATTTTTAATTTTTTATTTTTTTTTGTGTTGAGACACAAATAGGTAATTAAATTAAATTACGTATTTTACTTGACTTTTGATAGGTTACAAACAAACATGTTTTTATGTGTATTTTCGGAGAACTTGAAATATTTCTAAGAAAAAAACGTTATGTCCACAAATACACACTTCCTACAGTTCCTTTCAGCGATTTCTCATAAGCTTGTAGTTCAGTTCGTTCGATTTCGGTGGATATCGACATTTGTTTTAAGAACGTATGCAACATCTTTGTGCTTCAAAGGTTTTTCGTTAATTTTGACCAAGATTTGCAGTGTTTTAGAGCATTCAATCTCATAAAGAAATTCCCGGGAATTCCCGGGAAATCGCAAAAAAAATCCCGACTTCGGGAATGACGTGTTTCCCGGGAATTCCCGATTCCCGGGAACCGGGAACGAAACCCTAATTCACATAGTCCTCAGTCAGTCACCGTCCATAAAAGTCATGTGTTAGTACAATGGTGGTCATGTACTAAAGTCATAAAAATCAAATTGTCTTCATGGACTTTTTGAGACAACTTGAAAAGTTACAATACACATAATTAATTTCATTTCACTTCACTGATGCACATGGATTGATCTTTATTGGATAAAATACCACCGATAATATGCAATGAAACCCAAAATACACGAAATTATGAAAATAAAAATGAAAACGCAACGTCACTCTGCAAGTTCCCGTCAAAAAGTCTCAGTAGCTCTAGCGGCTGATGACCCATATTTTTCAAATAAAGAACGTACTATCCATTCTCAATTTCCATAAATAAAATAAACAAAAGAATATTAAAAAATATGTTTCCTATAAATAACGATGTCAAAATTAATCCACAAGAGGATTTGATTGACTAATATCTATTCGTCCATGCTAATAAAAACCGTAACACGTATGCGCATAAGGTTTCTTTGCCTTCAAAACTAGGCAACGTTTATTGTAAGGCTTTGTCAATTAAGCTTTGTACCCAAGTGCGAAGATTACAGATGCTTTTGTGTGTGATAAAGATGATAACTCTTTATCTTCTAGTTAATAGGAAAGTATCAGAGTTGTATGATCGGTTAGAAAAGTATTTTAATATTATTATTTTATGTTGACGAGACAACAGAATAATTATTAATAGTACCTACTAACGAGACAAAGACATATATCGAGTTTATGAATAAAATTGGTATTACTATTTATTTTTTATCATCATAATACCTACCTGATTTTTCTTTTTCCAATATAAATAATAATTTTTAATAATAGCAGCAGGCTTGAGGAAATTTTATTTATATATATGTCGGAGTCAGCGACAGCCAAGCGATATAAAGACCACGACTAGGGTTCAGTGGTATCAAGATTCGGTGGGCACAGTGCAGGCAATAATACAACGTTATACCATCGCTTCGTAAAAGTCCCGTATGAGGAGAAGAAGCGACGCAACGAACTCCTCACGGGCCCAATGTGTTTATTGTCGTAATATTACAATTAAATAATCTCTTCACTTCACTTCACACATGTACAGTCTTAAATAATTATAGGCTTCAGAACCGGGTGTAACAATGATTGCACTGAGATGATTACAGCTCGAGAGCTTGTGATAAAAATTACTGTCCCAAAAGCAATACGCATCCCCTTATTAACCTTGTTATTCACGTTATAGTCAACTCATTATTCTTACTTTTTACAAATACCCTCATTAAGTCTGTTATTTACGTTAAAGTCAAATCAGTGTTGCTACTATTTCACCCAACCTTTGTACCACGATAATATCATAATCCAAATGAGTCCGACCAACTATCTAACTCTCCGACATATAGATTGTATTTTGAAAATAATAATAATATAAAATATATATTAGTTTATTTTCCACTTCACATTTGTTTGAACCGGATTTTACCATATACGATTACCATACCTATATAAGATTAATCAGTTGATATATATTTAGGTTCGAAAACGAAATCAGCCATCGAATTTCAATAACAATAAATATATTTTTCCTTATCCCTATATTAACAATGCTTTATTTATCGAATTGTTTGTTAGACTTGTGTCTAAGATTGTACCATGTTCAATCAATCAAAGGAATTATAGTACTCAATATAGGCAGGTACATAATAATGGGTTTAGCATCATTTAAATTCGACCTTAATGTAACTATGGGAAGTTCCGTGTTTTGTGACAAAGGATATATCGAACACCACTGTCTATAACAAATAATCAACGTAGTATAGGCATAGATTAAAAATACCATTAGATGTGCGAAAGAGCACGACGTATTCCATTGAAAATTTTTCGCTGAGTTCAAATCAGTGTCAGATTAGAGTTATTTCATACTTTTTAGTGATTTTGAAGTCGATTTAATTTTTTTAAATAACTTTTTTATTTCTTCTTCTTTTTTTTCCATCGATCAATGTTTTTCTATAAAAAAAATTACACGTTACCTATTTTATTTAGTAAAATCCATATTACACTATTTATCTTGCTTTTTATTAATTATTTATATACTTTGTTTTATTAGAAACATAGCGGGTCCCCATACAAGAAACGTTTTTACGGAACCCTTGGTGTGCGAGTCCAACTACGCACCTATCCGGTTTTTTTCTATTTGAGAGACGGAACCCTAAAAATTATAGTTCACATATACATCATTGTGCCATAGTATTCATTTTCATCACATACGTTTATGATTTCTGTGACAGCTTTATAAAAGTATATTATAATTTTGAACTATTGTATGCTAATGTCATATCATAATAATATAACATGTAATCGGGGCATTACAATTTGATTACATCACTATATGATAATGCAGACTGGATTAGAAGACAGTTGGCCTTATTAAGATTAAAAAGTGACGGCATCTGGAAAGACGCGGCTCTTGCAAGACTAGTATGGTGTTTAACAGCTGACTGAAATCATATTCAAGGGTATGCAGGTACAGTATGAGGCACGAATGGTGAGCACAGATAGGCAGTAGTGGGGGCAAGCTCGCGCATTTATACTTTTGGCCAAATCAGGTAGAGAGAGGTAGAGCATAGCGTTTATTCGCTCAAAGAGCAGCTCGACTGGGGAAGTACCTCCACCTTACAGAATACCGCAGCCAAATAACTTTATGTTGTGTAAAGTTGTGTTCCTGCGCGTGAGTAAGTGAGCCAGAGCTCATAGGGGAGGGGGGAAAGGTCGGTAACACGTGAGCGATGCTTCTTGTGTTGCAAGCGTAAATATGGCTAAAGTAACCGCTTACCATCAGGTGGGCCGTATGCTTACCGACCAAGTTGTATAAAAAAAGAAAAAAGAAAAAAAAAACAAGTCAAATGACACGCAAGAATCCAATAGACGACGAGCGAGCATTGACTTGACGAACCAATCGTGTGCAGCTCGGCACTCCCCCCTTCTTCATTCTGCCAAACAGACCGAAAAATTAACTACTGCGCATGTGTCAATCTGTGCTCACCACTCGTGCCCCTTACTCATCGAGGAAAGATCCCTTTAGAGTAGTAATAATGAACAATCAAATTCCGAAACTCGTCAGTGATTTGTCACTGAATTTGAACAGTAAGCACCAATCACTGCATCGTGTGTTTTTGACTGGGCCAATCAGAGTGCATGCGTGCTTGACTTAGCCAATCAGAGCGCGTTGTCGGCGGTGGTAAATTGGCGGAATATATTTCAACCAAAATGAACGTCATGGCGCTTCTTTGGGTTAATTGTTCGATGCCCTTACTATACAAAGAGTAGAGTCACCTGTAAAAATATTGAATATAATCACACACATATTTTTCGCCATACAAAACATAATAAATTAATTTATGCCAGAACCCGGTTGATTGAATGGGCCCGAGAGGCTGCTGTGGAGTACTGTGGACGTATTTCAATGTATTCAAAATGTTTTAATGACGTGTGGGTTTTTCACAAATTTCAGAGAGCATGAACTTTTTGGATGTAAACTTTATTGTTCCTTTTCTCTGAAACTTTTGAGGGTTCGGGAGTTTTAACAAAGCTCCCCTCCCCCTCTGAAAGTTACATTTTCTGCTATTACACGCAGTATACATGAGTGGACTTGGCGGATAAAGTTAGAGGAGTGATGCTTATCGGCATATTTTCATTAGTAAAGATTTGTTTGAATGTGTGTATATTTATATATTCAGGCGGGCGGCATGCTTGTTTGCCACCTTAGTGGTATAAAAAAAAATGTGTGAATGTTTTTACTAATAAATGACACCATTATAATTGTACAATACTTAATTATCATTCAGTAATAGTTGCGCCCCGCGGTTTCACCCGCGTAACCGAGGGTACCCGACCGTACCCTACCGTAAAGTTTTCTTAAATTTTCCAATTTTCTACGCAACTTTCTTAATTTCTTTTTTCCGTAAGAACCTTCTCCAGAGTATTAAAAAACTTTAAAAAAAAGATGAATGAAATCGGTAAAGTCGTTCTCAAGTTATGGCGTGACCAAGGGAAATAGGGATTTTTACATAGGTATAGATTTTTATTGTCATTTCCTCTTAATCTGCGTTTTTGTATGAGTTTTCCTAATAAAAAGTTACGTATAAATAATTCTAAGGTAATTCTAATAATTATCGTAATTCTATCAGCCATTTTAAGCCGACGATAGCTCAGTGGTTGTGACATCGAATGCCGTGGTATTGGTCGAGGATTCGAATCCTACAATGAACTTGAGTTTTCAGGGAAGGAAAATAAAGGAACGATTCTGAAACGTTAGAAGGGTACTTTGTAGTACCTACCGGCAAGACAATCTTTCACACAAATCAAGCACCTACTTAGTGTATTCCAGCTCTTAAGACTCAGTCAGTTCCCTCATAGTCCTTGTGTAACCATCAGTAAATTCATCACTTGACATGGTGAGATTGTAGCCAAACAAAAGCCTAATTCGTTTTGTCAAGTTTTTTTTGTCAAGTCATTGGTTTGTCAAGAACCAGCATTATGATTTGCTGGGACCGTTTGTGGCAAATTAATTGTTCTTTATTTTCATGATTATTATTTTTCTATTTTTTTTTTATACAACTTAGTCGGTAAACAAGCATACGGCCCACCGGATGGTAAGCGGTTCCCGTAGCCATATGGACGCTTGCAACACACGAAGCATCGCTCACGCG
The DNA here is from genome assembly GCA_947623365.1 of Achlya flavicornis. Classification (NCBI taxonomy): domain Eukaryota; kingdom Metazoa; phylum Arthropoda; class Insecta; order Lepidoptera; family Drepanidae; genus Achlya; species Achlya flavicornis. The sequence goes on from OX392487.1 coordinate 4,114,075, forward strand.
TTACCGACCTTTCCCCCTCCCCTATTTCTCCTTTATCTCTAATGTTTGTACCTATTTCTTTGTGTTATGCCATAAATAAAGTTATTTTCTTTCTTTCTTTCTTCTTTCTTTCTAATTTCGGTAAAAAATAACAAAAATACCGGTTATTGTCATATCCGTTTCCTCCCACAAACTATATTAGGTTGACTAATCTCTTGACCTTATACCATTGCGAAAATAAGACAATTTAAGTCGTGTTTATCCAATACGTTGAATGTCAAGGGGATTCCGTGATAGGATACAGTGATATTTCACTGCATTGTTCTGGTGATAGTAAGTTCATGAGGTATGTGTATCTGGGATAGGCATTTGGGATCCATCATCAGAGGTACTAGAATTATAAATGCGAAAGTTTTTGTTGTTTGTTTATTGCCTCTTGTAGCTTTAACACTACAACTGATAGCAAGAAGGCCTATGGCATGGAGAGGCACAAGGGCTTCTTGTTATTCCATTTATGAATTTCTGAAACTGGCCACTTGTAAAAAAAGCTATTGTGATATTTGAAAATGGAACTCACTCGGGCGAATTTAAGTTAAATTGCATGATTGTCATTTGTTTTCATTATAAAGTTGCTTTGAAATTGTATATCGGCATTATAATGGATCTTCGACTTCAAGTTGGCGTTTAGTGATGAAGCCACATCTCATAGCTCTGTGTATTCGTGGTTCATTGAATTTATACGTGGATGTGATCATCTCTATGATGATTTACGAGGTCAGCCAGCGATTGTGAACACCGAAAATAATATTATTACCATAAGATAACTGATTGAACTGAAAAAAAAAAGCTCGTCAGCAAATTAATAATAGCATTTTAAATTAAAGGTTCGGAAGCCGTGTACTTGAAAGAAACTGTATAATTAACCGGATGACTAGAAATGACTGCGTGTAAACTGGAGCCGGGAAATTAAAAAAAGTTTCAAGAAAATCATATAGATGTTCTTTGAAAACAAATGTATACCTAATTTAGAATATAAATAAGAATGCATGCATTTGCAAAGAAGTACAAAATGATTCCAAATGAACAAATGAAAAAATACCACCACTATTAGGAAACACGAAAGAGCGAGTAAACAAATAAACAAACACAACTCAAAACCATCTAGATAAACCTACACACACTATCAAAAGATGAGCCATATCTTATCCAAATCATATCCATTATCTTTGTCAACATTTAGTACTAAAGTGATTCATATAGTTCAATGTACCTTGTATACAATTTGTTCACATACAAAGAGTAACGGACAGAAGTGGACAGTCCGTTATAATGGATCCGGCCACAATAACAGACTGTCATATGAAAATTATGAATAATTTTTCAAGCGGAAAACTTACTTTAAGAATTCACAATTTGTAGTGAAGAGATTTTAGTTCCAGTAGCCTATTTTCTACTATAGTATAAGTTTTGTGTATGTTTGAGTGGATATCATTATCATAATCAGCCTATAATGCCCCACTGCTGCGCACGGGCCTCCTTTCACAAATAAGGCAGATACTCCACCACGCGTGCCCACTGCGGATCGGTGGAGGTAGGCTAGTGGTCAACCTATTGTTGGAATTTACAAGCTACCTAGGAGGCCTCCAACTACCTGAACGACTATCATAATTAAGTAATTACCAGCTGCTTTACGTCCTTCCCAAATACGGAAAGCTCGAGTTGACATACCACTCCGTCACCCATCCAGATACCTTCCACACCGGTGATTGCTTAACTTTTCCGATTGATTAAGAATGGCTTAAAGCAATATCATGAGCGCTTCTTGAGTGGATAATTATTTGACTTAATTACCTCGGATGGAACGGATTTGGATTAAATTCGTCTCAAAGATAGATCAAACTCTGGAATAACATATAGAGTATAATAGCATTTAGACCCTTTACCCCTAGATTGTTTCGTCTTTTAACCCGTAAATCTCTATCTATTAAAATGAATCCGGAACGGTGAACGGCTGGACCGATTTCCCTAATTCTTTTTTTGTTGTGTTTGTTATTGTCAGGAGAAGGTTCTTATGAAACAAAAAATTAAGAAAGTTGCGAGGGTTGGGTAGGGTAGGTTAGAGTATAGGTTAGTAGGACACCACGCGAACGAAGTCGTGCCGGGCAGCTAGTACAAAATAAATGCGAAAGATTTTTATGTATTCGTACTGGATGTTAATTTTAATTTGCCTCTCCCAGCCTCATTTTATTAGTGTTTCGTTCACTAAACTATACAGTGAAATAATTATCGTTTTTAAATTCTTTTGTATTTAAATAAAAATACGATAAAAAATCAGATTCTAAAATATGCAATATAGTATTGAAATTCATACTTTTAAATTTATTTTGTGGACTATCTTGTAGCACTAATTTGTAGACATCCGTAGAAAAACAAATACTACAGTCTATACAGAAGTAGTCTCGAACGAACAGGTATTTCGACTCGAGATTTAAAAACAAAAAAATGTGCTTCCACAATGATTAATGATTAATGTACTGATACTCATGATTCTGCAAATGGCGTCATCCTTTGTTGAGTGTTTCGGTGATCGTGATCTGAAAATTACTGATATTGGAATGCAGGGGTCGTAAGAGTGGATAACTTCTGACGTCATGCTTGAACTGCCGCTTTTTTGACAGATTTATCAAACAATAGCAATACTATAGGCAAAAAATCTCCTAGCATTGAGTTGGTTTTGAGGATTGTCCAACTGGTTGTTAAAGTAAAATCAAAACGCTTCGAATATTTTTGATTAGTGCTGTAAATCATGCAATCCCTTTCCCACTCTCGGTCATCTACATCTACACTATCTACATCTACATTAATAAACTACTGGCCCAATTTTAAAAATTATTTCACCAGGAGAAAGCTATATTATCACTGAGTAACATAGGATACATATATTTTTTTATTAAAAATAGGGATCCCTTAGAAAACTCCAATAGGTTACGTAACTGAAATTTCACGCGGGCGACGCCGGGCACGAACAACTAGTACATTATATAAACCGGCTTGAAGAATCACCTACAAATAAATAGTGTTGATGGGTAGACCTAAACAAATATTTGGTAAATTCTTCTATTTCTTGGTTCTATAAAGGCCACTCTGTAAATATTCCTGAATGGAATTCATTCCAGTGGCGATTTCGTACACAGGGTTATTTTTTATACCTTATTATAGAAATTAGTTTCGATTCAATTGAAGTAACTAAAAGACCTCGACGGTTCCGCTAGCTCATAACAGATGTGGCGACTTTTTGCTACAAAATAATAACACGTGAACCGTGCAAAAGTCCAAATTGAAACATTTATTGGGTTGGAAAGGCATTGAATGCTACGATAAGCGTAAAAACTACATGAATAAGCAAACTAATAGCAAATAAGTATCCTTGGGCTTAACACATCAACCGATCTCAAACTAAGTAGAGCCTTTGTTGCCAGCATTAGCAATGCTCTTGCTTAAGTTATACTTAAATAAATTTCATGAAGGAACGAGTAGGGGCTTATAATATTATGATTTTAGATTCTTGATAAAGCTATTAAATACCTACGTATGTAAGATATGACGAGTTAACATAGCGTATTTTAAGTCAGTATAAAATTTCTAAATTCAACATTTTCAAAAAATCAATCTTGCCCGAGCTTTGCCAATTTGTATTTATTATTTGACGGGCCAGTTGGCGCAGTTGGTTAAGAGTCTGGTAAAGATTCCACCTATTGCGCCGCAGGTCGTGGGTTCGATTCCCGCACAGGACATGCATTTGTGTGCATGAACATGTCTGTATGTGCTGAGTCTGGGTGTAATGATGTATATTAAGTATGTATTTACAAACAAAAAGTAGTATATGTATTATATCGTAGTTTGGGATCAGATGACCGTGTGTGAGGAATGTCCCAGGATATTTATTTATTTATGTATTTATTACTCATTTCAAATTCTCTTATTGCAGACGCAGGATGTCCACGGCAGCATCGTTCGCTCAACGATGGGCCATCGACAACCTCACCCGAGATCCGACCCCTGAGGAGATCACAGTCCTGAACCTCTTCGCCATCACCTGTAACGGTGATGAAAATGAGGCCTCTAAGCGAGCAAGAAAGTACTACACTGCGAGAGGCCCTGGAGGACTGACTGAGCTCTGGCATAAGAGGCATCCGGATGATGAAGACATTCTGTCCAGTTGTCAGGATGCGTGAGTTTTTTTGCATACATTACCTATAAGTACCTGATTATCACTATCATTAAGATAGTAGAAAAATCATTCTAGTTTTTATCGAGGCGGGATCTATAGCTACCGCCTAAAATGAAGGGTACTTTCGTCCCTCAAGTTAAAGATCTGTCGCCAAGCACTTACTGGTGTGTTCCGATAGCTGCACTGGAGTGCCAGATCCATCTTGGCTTTTGTGTTTATCACTTACGGCCACATCATCACTTACCATAGTGAGATTGTAGTCATAGATAGATTTAAAATTATACACGGATATAAATAATTGGACTGTTTTACAAAAAACTTAAACCGACTTCAAAGTACACGAAGAAGTAATCAAATCCTGATCTGATGACAATGGGACCAAACGGGAAGTGTGCCCTTCCAGACAAAGAAAGAATTTTCCAAATCGGTTCATAAATGACGGAGTTATGAGGTAACAAACATAAAAAAAAAAAAAAAAAAAAAAAAAAACACAACCGAATTGAGAACCTCCTCCTTTTTTGAAGTCGGTTAAAAAAGGGGATAAAAGGTTGCTCAAAATTAGTCGTACACACGAGTATATGTAGTGTCCATTTCGTACAGTGCTGGCTGATGATATAATGGTGATAAACGAACGAATCCTGTTCGTTCGAGGCTCGGCTCGTGCTTGCTTCGCGTAGCATGGACGCACCATAAGAATGTGTCGAAATTTTTACTTCGACAAAAAATATTTACAAATGGGATATTTAGGTACAAGAAAAAAGGAAAGGTAACACAAACAGAACAATCCTTTTATAACAGGGTTTCTTAAAGTGGGTTCCGTGGACCCCACATTTAGGGGTTTTACGCTTAGGGGTCCGTAGCATGTGTATAAGGGTTCCGTTGAAGGTCAGTCTATAAACGGTTCTGGTGTCAATAAAAACAAAAAATCGCAATCGATTTAACATCGCAGATATGCGCCTTGCCATGTCGAAGACAATCCCACAATTTAACGTTCTCATTGAGGCCAAACAGGACCACCCTTCTCGTTAACTTTTTAGTAAGTGTAATTAAAGTACCAATAATAGTATCTTTTATTAATATGAATAAGGCTTCTTTTCATTTCCAAAAATATTTTTGACAGGGTCCGTGGATTTGTTTAAATTGTGAAAGTGGTCCGTGAATGCAAAAAGTTAAAGAAACCCTGTTTAATAAGGATGTTAAATTGCATAAATTCCTTGTGAGGAGTTTATTCCTAGTCATCAGAAGTTCCGAGTACAGGCAACGGACGTATCAAATAAACTTCACTTGTGTAATTCAGTACCCGTTGTGTGATAATTATAATTGACATATTTATATAGGTTAAAGGTAGAAGGAATAATAAGGCGTTGGAATTGGTTTGAATTGGCGTGGAAGTTTGATAACCTGACTGCCATTATGGCACTGGCGTCGATGACCTGGGCCCAGGAAAATCATTAAGTCCAAGTTTTTACCACAAATTTTACTCTAATTTCAGATACATAGTGCCCCTGCGCGCACGCAGCGTGGGTGGTAGACGAATGACCCTCGTGCGACTACCAGCACCCACTGCACTGGACAGACCCCTGTCAGCAAGGGCTTTGTTAGCACGATGGCTGATGATCTTAGATATCAGGTATTATTTTAATCATACTAGCTTTAGTCTTATTTTACCCCCTTAGGATTTGTATCTCGAAATCCTTTTAATGCATTAGGATACTCAAATAATATTCCCTCCAAACAAATCTCCAGTCCCCCTAGACAAGATGGTTGTCAACAATCGTCATCGTTAGTAAACGATCAACCTTTGTATTCAAATTCAAATTCAAAATCATTTATTCAAATAGACCTTCGCAGGCACTTATGAAAAGTCTGACTCTAATACCGGTTCGGATGGTTGCATTTGCTGAGAAGAGCTGGCAATAAACTCAGCAATTAATCTTTTCAAAACAAGCTTAGATTCATTACATAATATTTACATTCTAATCGCACTGAAAATGGGATGGGATTGACATAAGAGATTGTTAAAAATCACGTGATATTTCAATTTGAAATTTCAATCCCATACAAAGTTTGATAGTTTACTAACGATGACGATTATCGATAACCTCTTATCTACTGGCCCTGGTGTATTCATTTAGGCAGTAGGTACGATGTCTGTCAGTGTGTTGTGCTAAGATGAGGGCTAACGTTTGGCAGCCACAAGTTAAATTGGCGTGAAAATTCACGATGAAAATCTCGCAAATAGTAAAAGTTCAGTACATTTTACATTTCTAGGACCCACGCTGCACTAACGCCTCTCGCGAATAATTCAAGCGCATTAGCCCCCAACAACTTGCTCATTATTAACACAATGTCGTCAGTGATGATTGGGCCGAAGGAGAACTATACAGCGCCTACAAAGCCTCAGACTCTACATCGGTTAACTAACATAACTATTCTGGGGTGGAAACCAGACAGACGGATGCTATAAAGCAATTAATGTATGTTGGTTTCCTCGTGCAACGTGATATTTGAAGTCATTATCACTGAGCTAGACCCTTTATGATAGAATGTTCCGAAATTGAGTTGATCTTATACTTACTCTTGAAACGTTTTGTTGAATTTTATCGAAATAATACTAACGAAAGCTGAACAATAGGACACATTCCCAGAATGCCGATTTACCAAAACTACAAAATGCTAAGTTTGTAAAGCAAAAAATATAAAAGAAAGTTGCTCGCTTTTAAAAACAACCCCACGAGACTATAAATCCTTCCCAAATCCACCGTTTTGTTGACCAGACTATAAATTAATTCTGCTCTAATTTATACGATGAAAACAGAAAAGGCTGATTTGAGATTTTATTACTGAAACAATAGATTCACTGTTCTACTTTAGATTTATTTGCAGACTTATTTTCCTCTTGAAACTTAACTACAATTGAAAATAAATACTTTTTCACTAGAGTTAATTTGTAGCGTAGATACCCTATGGCTGCGGCTCCACTTGCAATTCATATGCATATTCTAGAACGTCAATCAATGCTCAAGAATAAATAAAAAAATAAAAATTATATTAAAATTAAATTTATCAATTGTTTCTGACCTACTGTTTTCTTGTAGACTTCGCGAAGACCCCACTCCAGGTGAAGAGGTAGTGTTCATCGACGTCAGTGATCTGCAGCCGGCACATCTAAAGAACCACTTCAGAGGGACGTACTGGAAGGATTTTGTCTGGTGTATGAAGGTGAGGTAGAGGAAATGGGTTTGAGTTCTCGAACTGAAAAAATAATTGCTAGTAAGTTATTTTTAGTTCGAGGAATTGAGGAGGATGCTCAGTGTAGTCTTTGAATGTCATGAGGTCGAATCTTAAAATGCGCTTGAGTGACGTGGGCTTGGTGACGGAAAACATCGTGGGGATGAGGGCAGCTCCAGGCCAATACAGCGCGGTCAGGTCAGCATTGCACCCCTTGATGTACAAGCTGGAATGAAGCCTTTATAGCTCGGACAGCAGGGGCTGCAATTATGACCAAGCTTGAAGGTCGAGAGCGTAGCTAAGCTAAGCTCGAGGCCACCATAGTGTGGCCAGCAACGCAGTCCTTGTGGACCAGCCTTGTAGTGCTTTAATCAAACAATGCGTACTACAAAGTACCCTACCACCAAGCTTTGATATTCTCACGGTGTTTTCCTTCGCCGAAAGCTCAATTCGCTGCTTATTACAGGATTCGAACCCGATACCTTCGTCTCAGCATCTGACGATACCACCATATAAATTATAACATTCTGTAAAATAAACAACATTAGAAACTAGAAGCTGCAAAACCGTGGGTGCTCTAAAGGGAATAAATTCGAATTTAATTTTGTTACCATTTGAGCACCCTGCTAAAAGGTCTCAAAGGTGATAAACGCATCGGTACTCAAAAAATCGGTGTACAAACGGGAATACTTCAAGTTAATAAGAGACAAAAAGTATAATGAAATAATTACCTCTATTCCAGACTGCCTACCCCCTACGCTTCACTGAAGTCCACGTGATCAACACGCAGCGTCTGAAGACCATGTCGCTCCTCCTTCTCCACATAGGCTTATACCCTTGGAGGCGCAAAGTGGTCCAAATCCACGCCAATGCAGAACAGATCAACCATGTCATGGGGGTGGACTACTTCCCCGTAGAGGGACTGCCTCATGAATATGGTGGGAAGGCTGGCGGCATGAAGGATCTCAATGGTAATATTTTGGAATATGCTTTTTATGCATTTTATGGCCATGATTATGTGGTTGAAGGTGGTTTTTTTTTTTTTTTTTTTTTACTGTGTATAGGCCTGTGTTTGACCACAATCTCACTATGGTAAGTGATGATGTGGTCGAAGGTGGTAAGCACACAAAGCCTAGAAGGAACTGGCTCTCAAGTGCAGCTGACGGAACACACCGATAGGTGCTTGGCGACAGATTTTCAACTTGAGGGTGGTAGCCAGCCAGACGGGTACTACAAAGTACCCTACCACCGTGCTATGGTTTCCTCACGATGTTTTCCTTCACCGAAAGCTCAAGCTCATTGTAGGATTCGAACCCGGGACCTTCGTCTCGGTATCCGACGTCACTACAACTGAGCTGTCATCGCCTTGCTGTGGTAAGCACACATAGCCTAAAAAGCTCTCAAGTGCCGCTGTCAGAACAAACCGGTGCTCAGCGACAGATTTTCAAATTCAGGCGGGTACTTATACGTACCCTTCCACCATGCTATGGTTTCCTCTGGAATTTTCTTTCTACTTCTTATTTTGTTCTTGACTAGCTGTCCCCCGTTATACCCGCGTTCCTTGGATAGAAGTAGCCTATGTCCTTCTCAATACCAAAGGCTATCTATTTTGGTTTGCATTTAAGTGAGTCAAGATTCTGGCGAAGAGAACGAGCCTTTTACTGAAATTAAGTTTCGTGTTGAAAAGAGACCCTCAACGCTTTACCAAAACTCTTTCCACAGACGAATGGACAAAAAAACTGTTATCAAATTCAAAATGGCTGCAATCAGAAGAGCGCAAGTTCTACGACACAGATCTACGTCCAGAAGTGCGCACACGCACCCGACATCGCAGCGCTATGCGCAACCTGCGCGGGACCAACGGATCCTACGACATGATCACACGAACACACTCCTGTAGATCATTGCACAGGCATGATGACCTTGATGAAGGTCTGTACGGTGCTTATAGGACTTTAAAAGTGACCTCTGACAGGTTTTTCTCGTGATTCTCATTTTTTTTAAGTGTGATAAATGAAGTATGAATATGATATATTCATAGTCATCTGTGGAATAAAAAGTAAAATAAAATAAGTATTTTCCCTGTGGTATTTTCAGATAAAGAGAGTAAATAATCCAGTTATAATAAACTCACTGTCAAGTTTGTGAAATTTTGATCTTTTGAAAATTACGTATTACAAATAAGCCCACTCTGAATTCAGAATAATACTCATTTGAATAAACTTTTTATTTTGCTTTACAAATTATAATTTAAATAATTTTGTTTTATAAACTTTTACTTTACTGTGATGATTAGGTGCAGCGCAGACGATGGACTTTTTGTCAGGAGTCTGCGGCACACAAAAAGTCTGTGTGAAAACAAAGGGTTGTGCGCCGGACTTTTTGCGCGTCGTGTGCGTTACTGCTTAGAATTGTATAGTTCTACTTTCACAGACTCAAAAAATCGGCGCGGTGCGGCCTGTAGTCTGCGTTGCACCTTAAGCGGTATAATTAAGTCGATTTTAATGTAAATATAATGTACTGTACATAAAAGAAAGTGTTTTAATAACGTTACAGCCAATTTAATTCCTTAGCATGTGTTTAATCTTACTAATTAATATGAATGCGAAAGTTTGTATTGTTTTTCCTCAATCTCATGTTTTACTCGCTTTTTAATCTCATTATTTTTGGGATTAAAAAGTATCTTCCTTTTTCCAGGGTATTGTCTATCTATGTGCCAAATTTTATTCGAATTCATATTCGAATTCGAATTCATAGCCATTATATGTATCTTTAGCTGAGTGATAAAGAACACACACACACCAAATTTTCATCCGTTCTAAAACCTGTTGAAAAAACCATATCCTATATCTTTATTATGCCTTATCCTTATATCCTTAGTCTATCCTATATCTTTATTATGCCTTATCTTTATCCTTATTATGCCTAGGCATTTGGCAAACAGATTCATCCCTTAATTGTTTTCTAACTAAAAGGCTTACAACTTTGGTAAATCGGTTTCTAACTATGAAATTAAATGAATTATTAGGTAGCTAAGGCAATGGTTTGAGCAAAACCTAGTAACTTCAAACGATCCTCAGTTCCCTCAGGCCCAGGGCCCCCACACTCATCGGGAGCCCGAAAGGACCCCTATTCGCTAACACTACACAATGTTTTATTCTATTTTCGGTAGATAGTATGAATTACCTTCAACATTCTAATGAAAATGTTAATCGGACAAGAACAGTTTTAAATTTTAACCATATTAAAAATATTAAATCATAACAGAAAAATGATATTTGTTATTCACTTTTTCACTTTCCAACAGGGGGCCTCAAATTATTGTCTGCCCAAGTCATGTCTTTAGACGGCCCTCACGATGCTAATTGCCTATTCGAAAAAATACAATATGCATTATGTATTTATTGACAGACAAGTTCTACCACTTCTGCCATTATTCGGAGACGTATGCTGATTTGCATTAATGCCCGGTTTCTAGAAACAAAAACGAATCGTTTTGCTTACCAATGGTAGGTTTTTATTGCCAAAGCTGAGCAAATAGATCATTTCGTAAGCTAATTTTACCTGTGATAGCTACTTCCATATGGGTCGCTATGCAAAGCTTTGAGTTCTTTGCTTCATTATTAGTAAAGATACGTAGTACTATTAAATATTCTGTGGTAAAGATATAAGAGTTTTAATTTTAACCGATAACGGTCCGTAAATTATAGGAATCGGCAATAAACAAATAGAATTCGAGATTCTTACACCCTTACTAAAAAAGTGTCAATTTGTCAGTGTACCTATTAAGATAAGAGTAGGTACTATACTTAGGAATTATATGTTAGCAATACCTACTGGTCAAACGGGAATGTGTCTTTTAATGTTAGTATAATCTACCCTTGCTAATGAAATCAGTAATCTATTTATCATCCATCATCATCTTCCTGTGATGTTGCTCTTATTTATATCATCATCATCATCATAAACAGCGTATAATGTCCCACTGCTGAGCACAGGCCTCCTTTCACAAACCAGGGTGAAAGGGAATGGGCAGTTACTCCACCACGCGTGCCCACTGCGGATTGGTGGTGGTAGGCTAGTGGTCAACCTACTGTTGGAATTTTTTCATACCGCCTAGGAGGCATCCAACTAGCTTAACGACTATCACAATTAAGTGATAACCGGGACCAGCGGCTTTACGTGCCTTCCGAAGCACGGAAACGCTCGATATGAAATACCACTAGACGGTCACCCATTCAGATACCGACCACGATAGACGTAGCTTAACTTTGCCGATCGATTAAGAACGGCTATTCATGCTACACCACGAGCGCTACTTATATATATTTCTGTATATCTACACCATTATCAAACAAATAATAATTTATATCCTATTTCCTTACCGACGAAGACGGGTCATTTCTCACGCAAAAGTCACTGAGGCGGAAGATCTTTAGACGGATGTAAGTAGATTTTCCTCCATTTATCAATCTAGCTGAGATAACGTGCTACAGGTTCCTAATAAGCGATTATGGTAGTGACGTCCCTCGGCGAAGGTCGCAGATTCTAATCCTACAAAACTCGAGATTTTGGTAAATCATAGGATGGCCGTAGTGTATTTTGTGACACTTATCTGGCTATCAGGCATGTTATGGATTGGAAATTTCGTATCTGGATATGGCCGGCTTGTAATAACATGGATACGGTTGTATGAATAACTGGTTTCAGATAGGGTTAGGGATATGAAATTATTTCGGTAATCGATTATTTCGGATAGTTACATACAGGTATTAGTATTAAGGAATTTCAAAAATTAACGAATAATTTTCCGATAGAATTTGATAGGTATCAGATTTGGTTACCGTTTCAGATAGAATTTTTTTGGATATCCGATATTTTCCATTATATAGAAAGAAAGAAAGAAAAATCATTTATTCTGAAATAACATAACACAATTATATAAAGCAGCCAAAAGATGTAAAAAAAAACAAACAACTGAGAAAAAAAAAACATTACGGTAACGGAGCTCCATAACATCCCTGCAGGCTTCTATCTCTATTTTTAAGTTCTAGGTTTTGTAAAAGTCGACGACTCATTGGCAAAGTATTGACTATACTATAGAGGTATTGACATCAGGTGGACCGACTGCTTGCCTCTTCAGCTGCGTCAGTCGTCTAACATAATGTATAACATTTGAACATCGAATATAAAAATGTTGAACCTCAATTCAAGAACCACTTTACCCCATCTCACTCATAACGGTTCATCTCATTCTTGAATAAAACAAGGTTTTATATTGAAAAAGATATCTATTGTACATGAAATACCGCAAATGCGTGTAACGGGAGTCGCTCAACTGAATTGAACTATTGCATTGAGAGAAATAAAACAAAATGGCCGTACAATTTGAGTGAGTGCATCATTCATAACTAGGGTTGTCACATGGAACTTTAATGACAATCTGAGAGATTTTAAGGATTTCTTTAAGAACTAATGCGGATGTCACTTAATTTTACTGTGGTATTCTGGTACGTTTTTATTTTTGATACATTGTAGAACGTCTTCCAAACTGTATATTAAGAGATTACATGAATCCAAATACTATAATGTGCATCTAATACACTTTTTGATAGTTCGACAACGCGTGAGTGATACTGGTGGTGTTGTAAGCATCTATAGGTACGATAACTGGTTATCATCAGGAATCCTTTTTGCAAGATTACAAGGGGACACCAAGGTTGCGGTAAAATGAGTACTCTTAACGAGTACTAACTACACATCAAATCTCACTTTGATTCGAATACCCGTCTCCTTGTTAGTGTAAACTCCTTTCGGCCAACCGTAGCGTCAACTTATACAAACCTGCACATTTAGTGTGATCAAATTTAAATATTGCAAGTCCATCCAGTACAAAACACCATACTCCATAAACCTTTCCATGAATCATTATGATAAAAAATAAACTCAAAGTGCGAGTGGCAACCCTGTTTCTAACGAGAACAGTGAGTGAAAGGCTGCGAGACCGTTCGACGCCGCGCGCCGGCTATTTCGAGTGCACGACTACTACAGCAACGATTCAAGACCAATACAATTTTATACTTCACGACTTGATATCACCATTTTATTTTATGATAAAAATGTTACCTAAAGGCACTTTCAAAAACAATTGGCATTAGTGAATTTTTATGCAGCCAGTGAGGGCAACTTCTGACTCTACAGGTCTTAGAGAAAAACGCTGAAAGGAACTCCGAGCTGAATTTTGAAGAAAATAAAAATTCCATTAAAAAAAATTAATGTTTTTTTTCTTTTTCTGCTTCTACTTCACAATACGAACAAAATTATGTACAGTATGACAATCTTGGTCACAAGTTGCTAGAAGTTATCAAAATTGACCTCTAATTTTTTGTCAGAATGCTAAGAGCTAATTCTTTATGGCTAAACAGAGTAAATTATTATTTATGGCTAAACACCCTGCGAGATCTACTCCACATCGTCAAAATTTACGCAGGATAAAACCATGGTCAAGGAAAATATAAAATAATATATTGGATAACTTCTGGCAACTTGTGAGCATTCATAATTTTGTTCATATTGTGGACTTACAAGCAGAATAACGAAAAATTTTTTTTTTTAATTCCATATCCGTATATATAAATTTTTCTGAATAAATTTAATGGCATTTTTATTTTCATCAAAATTCAACTCGGGTTCCATTGCAGCGTTTTTCACTAAGACGTTTCAGAAGTTGCCCACACTGGCTAGAAAAAAAAAACACCATACATCCTTATGACCAGGAACACAATATTAGGTTATTTGGCTGCGGTATTCTGTAAGGGAGGTACTTCCCCAGTCGAGCTGCTCTTTGAGTGACATAATGTTAGTGGGGCCACTCAAGTTCCACTAACGTGCAGAGTGCATATTCAGTAGAAATTACGGGAAGTTTAGATAAAACAAGTACGTTGGTAAATTCGGAAGAAAATAATTTATTTTCACATTGACACACAATGACATGCAATGACATGTAAAAATTAACAAAAAGCAAGTAGAAAAATAAACTTATATAGAACAAAAAGATCTGTATCAAAACTAAAAACTCTTTTTATTCTAACACTCCTCCTTAAGTTCATTTCTCTACTTTCATCCATCACACACTCACACAACACCCATATTCAGCGCACACCACTTGAACTTCCCTTTCAACAAAGGTTTCGTCAAAGCATCTGCAACCATATGAGCTGTCTCTACATACTCAAGTACAATATGCCCATGCTCGACAGCCTCCCTTATAAAATGGTGTCGCACATCTATGTGCTTTGTACGTTGATGGTGTACAGGGTTCTGTGCAATGGCCACAGCAGACTGGCTGTCACTGAGGATTTTCATTGGCGCCTCAGCTTGACCAGTGACCTCGGAGTACAATCTTTTCAGGAATATTCCCTCCCTGGCAGCTTCAGACATTGCTACATATTCAGCTTCCGCTGTAGATAGAGCAACCGTCCTTTGTTTTCGGCTTTCCCAAGATATTGCAGCTCCCATGTGCAGAAAAACCATACCCGAGTATGATCTCCTATCATAACAACTGGCATGACTCGCATCTGCATAACCCTGAACTTTACTCATTCCTGTCCTCTTGTACTGTAGCCCAAGGCATTTAGTACCCTTCAAATATCTCAGCACTCGTTTTGCTGCTATCCAGTGTTCCTCAGCATAGCAGGTATTGAATTGGCTAAGATAATTGACTGAATGTGCAATATCTGGCCTCGTGCAGACAGATAAGTACATCAGCGAACCAATTAGATTCTGATATGGAATCGTCAGATCAGGTTTGTGTTCCGGTCCAGGTTTTTCTAGCTTTTGACCAGAAACTGATGGTGTTGAAGCAACTTTGCAGTCAGCCATCCCAAAAACCTTCAAAATTTTGTTGACATACTTCTCTTGATCAACTTTGACTCCAATATCGTTCTGCGTTATGTGCATTCCCAGAATATCTTCTGCCTTCCCAAGATCTTTCATTTCAAATTTTGTCATGAGGTCTCTTTTCACATTGCGCAACTCTTCCGCGTCATTCCAAAAAATAAGCATATCATCCACATATACTGCTAAAATGATAATCTTCATACCCTGGGATCTCGTGTATATGCAAGGTTCATTTTTACATCGCTTAAATTTTAACTGCAATAACTCATTGTTCAGCTTGTTGTTCCATGCTCTAGGGGCTTGCTTTAACCCATAAAGCGACCGTTTAAGTAGACACACATAGTCTTCTTTTCCCTTTTCATGAAAACCTTCTGGTTGTTTCATATAGACATTTTCCGTTAAATCTCCATGTAGGAATGCAGTTTTTACGTCCATTTGGTCTATATTTAAGCCTCTTTGTGCTGCTATTCCCAGGAGAACTCGTAACGAGCTGTGTCTAACCACTGGTGAGAATGTCTCGTCGTAATCAATGCCATATCTCTGGCTAAAACCTCTGGCAACAAGTCGAGCTTTGTATCTTCTTCTATTTCCCGCCTCTTCTTTGATTTTAAATAACCATTTTGAATCAACGACGTTGCTTGCTTGTTCAGGTTTTACCAAAAACCATGTTTTGTTTTTCTTCAAGGCATCAATCTCCTCCTGAATTGCTGCTCTCCACTCTCTACTATCAGATCTTGATAGTGCTTCTTGAACCGTAGTAGGGTCCAATTCTGATTCTGCAGCATGATACAGCAAGTAATCCGGAAAATCTTTGCGTTTTCTAGCTCTAAGTGGATATCTCCGTTCCACTTCTTGAGGTTGATCATCAACAGTTGTGTCAGATTCACAGTCTAGAAACTCTATGTCTTCTTGAGGTTGCTCATCAACAGTTGATTCAGTTTCAGGAACTGGAGGAATATACATCATCTCTTCATGAGTATCTGATTGTTCCTCTTCTTGAGGCTGATCATCTACAGTCACATCAGGCTCTAAACCTTGAGGAACACAGACTTGTTCATGATTGTAAGTTTGTTCCACCTCTGGAATCAATACTTCATATTCAGTCTGTTTCTCCATCCCTTTATCTCTCTTTGTTTCTTGTTGAGCTTCAATAAATACAACATCCCTAGCCTTATAAAGCCGATGCGTTTTTGTATCCACTAGTCGATAGCCTTTAGAGTCTTCGCAATATCCGACTAGAGTTAACTCCATGCTTTTTGCATCTAGCTTTTTCCTCTTTTGGTTTGGAATGTGCATATATGCCTTACACCCAAAAACTCTTACAAAACTGAGATCAACTTTCTTACCAGACCACGCTTCCTCTGGTGTTTTTCCCTTGACGGCAATGGTTGGTGATCTATTTTTCAAGAAAACCGATGTATGGACTGCTTCCGCCCAATAAGCCTTTGACAAATTTCCTTCCTCGAGCATGCTTCTCGCCTTCTCGATGATAGTCCTATTTGCTCTCTCGGCTACTCCATTTTGTTGCGGTGTATAGTCTATCGTTACTTGATGTTGGATTCCATTTTTTCTCAGAAAATCATCCATTTCTTTATTGACGAACTCGGTCCCGTTATCAGTGCGAAGTATTTTAATATTCTTGCCGCATTGATTCTCGGTAAACGCCTTAAAATTTTTAAATTTTTCGTAA
Source organism: Achlya flavicornis (assembly GCA_947623365.1). Taxonomy (NCBI): domain Eukaryota; kingdom Metazoa; phylum Arthropoda; class Insecta; order Lepidoptera; family Drepanidae; genus Achlya; species Achlya flavicornis. The sequence goes on from OX392487.1 coordinate 4,131,105, forward strand.
ACTTCACTCTTTTGTTTCAAAAAATATACAAATGTTCTGCGTGTAAAATCGTCAATAAATGTTAAAAAGTATTTGTACCCGCTAATAGAAAGGATATGCATAGGTCCGCATAAATCCGAATGCACTAAACCCAATGCTTCCTTAGCTCTCGTCGCAACACCTTTGCCAAACGGTTGTTTGGTTTGTTTTCCCATAATACAAGTTACGCACTCCAGTTTCGAAGAAGTATTAGGAAAACTCACCCCTATGGCCATCTTATCTCTAAGAAGTTTGAGGTTGTGTATACCAAGATGTGCCATCCTCCGATGCCACAGCCTCTGCTGGTCGCAATCAGCTGTTACCAGCGCAGAACCCTGTGAACAGCACTTAATTTTATAAATGCCTCGTTCTTCCACACCTTTCACAACAGTCTTACCACGAACCTCACACTCATTCTTCTTGTAGATGTCGCATCCTTTCTCTGTAAATACTATTACGTGACCCTTTCTCGCAATCGCATTCACACTTAACAAATTAGAAGCTAACTTAGGTACATACGTAACTTTGTTGATTGTTAACCCTGCTGACTCACATATTACCGTACCTTCACCTTCACCATATACTACATTACCATCTGCACAGATCACTCTCAAAGATTTAGAAGTATCCTTCAAGCTTCCTCTAAACCAAGCCTTGTGATTCGTCATGTGCGTCGACGCGCCAGAATCGATGATCCAGTCTCCTGCTTGCGGTGTCGACATACCAAACGCGTAGGCTTGTAAAGCTTCTTTTTTCCCTTTAGGGTTATCTGGACACTCATTTGCCTTATGTGGTCCGTCACAAATAAAGCATTTGATCTTTTGTTTGACCTTCTTGGGTTTACTCTTGCCCTTATGCTTATTTGACAATAATGCTGATGTCGGTTGGCTTGTACTCGAGCTTGCCGAATAGTTATCTTCCATTTGAAAAAGCTTTGTTTTGACATAGTCAGTAGTAAGTACCGCGTTACTATTTTCTATGGCTAATCTCATAGGTTGGAACTCTACCGTAAGTCCTTGAAGAAGTAAAGCAGCCAACAGTTCATCGTCAACCTCTTTTCCTAAGTCTTGCAGTTCCTGAGATACCATCATCACAGATGTCACATATTCCCTCACAGTTGGGAAATGTTCTAGTTTCATGCTTACTAGTTTTGAAAGTAAACGACAACGGTTATTCAGACCTTTATCCTCGAACGCATCTCTTAATGCTTCCCAAGCACTTTTTGCTGTTTTAGATTTGCGTACGTGCACCAAGCAATGAGGTTTGACCATCAAACAAATCTTTGCTCTAGCTTTTTGATCTTTTCTCGTACCTTGCGTGTCGGTTATTTCAGGCGTAACACTTGTATATTCCCACAAGTCATCATGTACCAGATGCATCTCCATAAGAAACTTCCATGTAGAATAGTTACTGCTACCTTCTAGTTTCTCCATAGATAAGGCACTACTGCCTGAACTACCTTCCAAATTCTGTGCCATTGAGTTCTGCTCTCTTTGAGAACTCCCGTTACCAGACGAAATTTTCCCGTAGGTGCGATTCCCATAACCTGTTAGTGGGGCCACTCAAGTTCCACTAACGTGCAGAGTGCATATTCAGTAGAAATTACGGGAAGTTTAGATAAAACAAGTACGTTGGTAAATTCGGAAGAAAATAATTTATTTTCACATTGACACACAATGACATGCAATGACATGTAAAAATTAACAAAAAGCAAGTAGAAAAATAAACTTATATAGAACAAAAAGATCTGTATCAAAACTAAAAACTCTTTTTATTCTAACACATAACCCTAATCTCTACCACTCTTAAATACGTTAGAAATCCTTTGACAAAATACCTATAACAACAAAAGTACTTTACCCCTCGAATCTAATTTTTGACATATCCATAATCTCAAACTCACACCAAACTGGACCACAAAGTTGAAACGATGACCAAATTTTTGGTCAGGAAATTTATAACTTATCTGATTTATAATAAAGTCAGTCTCAATGGGAAAACAAACTGCTTTCACGGATTTTTCCAGAACACCTTTAGATATTTGCATGGTTATTTTTTTAATGTATCGAAATGTTCGACGTAGTCTCGTCTAACCAAAATTCGTGGTAAGGAACAATTATCTCACGAGTTCGAAGATTACCTCATAAATCCAAAGATACAAATTTTATCTCTTTATATAAGTATGAATAAAACTTAACTTTTGAAGAGAGGTAGAGCATAGCGTTTATTCACTCAAAGAGCAGCTCGACTGGGGAAGTACCTCCACCTTAAAGAATACCGCAGCCAAATAACTTTATGTTGTTCCTGCGCGTGAGTAAGGGGAAGTCCTCAATGAGGAAAGGGAAGGGCCGGTAACGCGTGATTGATATCTTGTGTGTTGCAAGCGTACATATGGCTACGGTAACCACTTACCATCAGGTGAGCCGTATGCTTGTTTACTGACTCCGTCGTATATAAAAAAACTAGCTGTTCCCCGCGGTTTCACCCGCGTTCCCGGGATAATAAGCCTATAATTTTAATTCCTATTAGTGAAAGATTTTTTCCTGAGATTAGCCCGCTTCAACAAACAAAAAACTCTTCCACTTTATTATATTAGTATAGATATTACCTCCCAAATCCAAAGATACAAACTTAACTTTTTTATAATATTAGTATTTATTAATATTATATTGGATATTTAGATCGCAATGCATAAAAATCCATCTTAGTAACAGTTAATGAACGCTGATCCGTCGAGACAAGCCGCGCGCCCGCGCAGCGGCTTACCGTATCCACTTTCTAATTCGCAAGTAAGATATATATGCTTCGTTAAAAATATTCGCAACAACGATTTATTAGGTGCTTTATGAAGTTTAATAATTAATATTTTATTTACAATATTTCTCCATTCTTGTAAACTCCGTTTGTTTTCATTTTACCCACACATACACAAACACGCATTTTTTGTCAACTTTTTTTAAATTCTTTATTATTTTTATATTCCTATTGTTTGTTTGGAACTTAATAGATGTATGTAACGGAGGAGGGTGGTGTCGCAGACACAGTTTTCAAACTTCTGCAGACACAATCGTTGTTTGTTTTATTATTGTAGCCTTTGTGTTGTTCCAAATAAATATGTTTTGTTATTTTTTTTATTTATATTATTATATCAGTAGATTTTGACCATTATCATATTCTCTCTTTTTTCATTAAAAATAACGTCAAACGAAAACCCCTAACAAATGAGTTACCTTCCATAAGGTGTGGTAAGTAATCAAATACTTAATTGAAACTAAATGTTTCACAATTAAAAATTGGGTTTGTAGACAACTGGGTACCTATTTACTTACTTCACTAATATGTTTATCAATTCATGATAAGTTATTGGATTTAATTTGTACATAATAAATCTTAACGCTATACAAATAGATGTGATATTTGTTTGTGTTACAGTTTTGGAAATGGTAGCACATGTAAACGCAAGCAACAAATCGGCAAAAGTATTTTACACGCAATGCTTCACGCACTAGTAATGTTTTGTGAGGTGACCATGACAGCTCTATTTTAGGGTCCATTTACAGAACCGGACTTTGAATGTTGATGAAGCATTTCCATCCCTATCCTTGTCTGTTGGTCGACTTAATATCCAAAAAATCTTTTTATTAATTTAATTTAAGAATGTATTTTTAGTAACGCGACAAGATGCATTGCACCGTCCTGATAGCTCCGCAAATTGGAGACGTTTTTCATAAGTAGGTACTATAGTAGTTTAACTAAGGATCCTACCTAATATTGACTTTTACCTTTTCTACTGGATGCATCGCAAAAACTATTTTTTTCTGAAAACTATAGAAGCATGCGACTATCCTTACAAAAAATATTTGGCTGAAGATAAGAATTAAAAAAAAATACTTTATATATAATCATTTAATAGCAAACCCTATGTATAGATATCAATCACCACCACACCTTCTTTCTTCATTTCAGAGCCTCGAAATATTTATCATAGTTAATTATTTTACTAACTGGAGACTATCCTAATAAAACACTAAAATATGGTCACCCTAATGAAAAACTGTGCGCAGTTGTTCATTGCGCTACCGCCAAATTTAGCAATGGTAACGTAACATGTTGAAAATCCGTCTTGCCCCTGTTATAAAACTCATAAACTACTTTTGAAATAACTAAAAACTTTGTAATACTCAGAGCTAAGCGTGACAAACTAGAGTTAAACAGGACATAATTTAATAGATACAGATGGAAGGAAAATATCATGACGAAACCATAACATGGTGGTAGGGTACTTTGTTGTGTACCCTATATTCCCGAAATTAACATCTGAGCGTTGACTACGCGAGCCTACTTTATAGTATACGCGAGCGAAGTCGTGAGCGAAAAGCTACTTATAATAATTGGACTGTTTTACAAAAAACCGACTTCAAAGTACACTAAGAAGTAATCAAATCCTGATCTGATGACAATGGGACCAAACGGGAAGTGTACCCTTCCAGACAAAAAAAGAATTTTCCAAATCGGTTGAGAAAATGACGGAATGAGATAAAAAAACATAAAAAAAAAAAAAATACAAACGAATTGAGAAGTCGGTTAAAAATAATCTATAAGAAAAGGTGATTTAATGTGAAATAGTAATGTTATAAAAAATAATTGCGTCAAGATTTCTGATTAAATTAGGTACACGCTTTTGCAAAATTAATTAAATACTATTTTTTAAAACAACTGTAAAAAATAATTCAGCGACAGAATATTCTCTGTCGCTGAATTATTTTAAATGTATGTTAAAATAATTCCTGCAAAATATTACAGCGAGATCGTATGATACACATTAATTACATTACATATAATATTTCATTAATTAGACATAATGGTGTATCTCAAAATTAACGTGCTGCTCTAATATTTATGCAGTAATGAGAGTCTGTGTTAGGTGAAATTAAGTCTAGATATTTCAAGCGAATAATATTTTAATATTTTTTCCTTGCTTACAAGAAATGCTAAGTACCGTCGAAGTAATTAAGAGCTATTTCAAGCATCTTACAGTTACTTAAATTCTAAGTAAGTTAGTTACCTTTGGTTATTGTTTGTATAATATAAGTTACTGCCGATCAATTGTAGGTAATGCAATTTAGCTTTTTTTTTTTTATACAACTTAGTCGATAAACAAGCATACGGCCCGCCTGATGGTAAGCGGCTACCGTAGCCATATAGACGCTTGCAACACACAAAGCATCGCTCACGCGTTATCGACCTATCCCCCCTCCCCTATGAGCTCTGGCAACCTTACTCACGCGCAGGAACACAACTTTACACAACATAAAGTTATTTGGCTGCGGTATTCTGTAAGGTGGAGGTACTTCCCCAATCGAGCTGCTCTTTGAGCGAATAAACGCTATGCTCTACCTCTCTTAAAACACAATCTGGTCTATTTATATTTAAAAATCAATGTTTTCCGATTGCAATATCACTTTTGTGAGTGGTTGTGTACAGGGGGCCAAGTCTACTTAAATTCGACACGATCTCGTTATGGAGCCGCTCCTCGTTCGTCCCTCGCGATGTCAAGTGTGGACGTACACACCGCTACACATCAAGCTATACATTTCCAGTATAAGTTGATCTCGCATACAATGAGAGGTCAGCTTCTATTGGAAATGTATAGCTTGTTCTGTAGCTGTGTGTACAACGAGCCTACAACACGAGCGGGATGCGAATCCCTGTGTTCGTTACAGAACTGTAAAAAAAAAACAAGTTGTTTTTTTTATTATTTCTCTTTAGAGCGAACCACAAATTTATTTGCTTTAATAAGTTTGTGGTTACAATTAGGTAAAGGTAAAAAAAATAATCCATTGTTTTATTACCAACTGGTTTTCGCCCCTCGGTTTATCCCACATTGTCAAAGTATAATAATGTTATCCCGGGATAAAAATGGTTTTGCCATTGTGGTGTCAAGAGGTCAACAAAACAAACATACTTAAGCATTTAGAATATTAATAGGACTTTTGGCATTAACTAGGTAAGAGATAGTTATAGTACTGACTTTTTTTTTTGCACCTGACTATTTTGTTAATCGATAATAATAATAAATAAATAAATATACCCTGGGAATTTCCTCACACACGGTCATCTGATCCCAAACTAACTAATAATGGATTTTCAAAGAAAATTGCTGGTGGCTACTCACTCACCACCATTCTCACTCACCATCACCAACTCACCACCATAGAGTTAGAATATTATAGAGCGCCTGTACTAGAGTACGGTCCGTGAGCACGGATACGGTCTAAACGCAAATGAAGCGCCTAAAATCACCGTAGAATAATCCCTTAGAGTAGTAATACCGAGCAATCCGATTCCGAAACTAGTTAGTGATTTATCACTGATTTTGAACAGTAAGTACCAAGTACTGCATCGTGTGTTCTTGACTTGGCCAATCAGAGCGCAAATGTCCTTGACTTAGCCAATCAGAGCGCATTGTCGATGGTGGCAAATTGGCGGAATAGATTGCAAGCGAAATCAACGTCATTACGCTTCTTTGGGTTAATTGTTAAATGACTAAAATACATATAATTGATGCCAATTTCTCGTTTCTTGTCGATACTTTCACCGAGAACAAATGACAAGGAATCCATATCGAAACTTTGTCTGACGGTAAATCAGCAGTGTACGATATATCTGTGAATGCATATGGAAACTTTGCTGGCGCCTATTCAAGTAGCGCGGAAAGATAGACTTTGCTCAAAGAAGGTTTTCAAAATATATATTTTTGAGTAAAATACATATTTTTGTATCACTATTATCATCACATGTATACGGGATAGTGGCGCCACTAACAAAATATTGCTTGAAGTAGTTTGACTAGTAGTAGTTTCGTGATGGCTCATGTTTGCTGACTTTTTCATCTTCTACTTCTGACGCAATCTTAATGTTACATTGATGGAGCTGCTGGTAAACTATTTCAAACTTTTATAATCGCGTGCTGTTGCCATAAAAAGTTTTTGAAACATAAGTATGGTTAAAATTTAAGATTGTATATTTTCGACGTCTGGTTAGTCATAATCACAGACATATGAATATGGGTCATAATAAACATCTTTTCTTTAGGACTAACGCAAACATTGAGAAAAAATCATAAATAATGAAACACGATTAATCTTATGTAAAAATGTATGCATTTACCAAAATTGAAAAAGGAATTGACTAATTATATGTAAATAAAACTGTTTTAATCATCATCATCATCATAACAGTCCATGATGTGCATTGCTGAATATTGCCCCCCCCCCTTTAATTTCCACTTCGAACGGTTCTGGGCCGCTTCCATCCAGAGCGGCGCCCAACGATTCTGACCAGAGCGTTTATCCTCCGCAAATCCCAGCAAATACGCTCTCGCCATTTCACGCTCAGTACACATGAAATATACAAACAAATACGAAAACCAAGAAACAGCACTTAATATTTACGCAAACACTATGAGAATATAACAATAAAATGCAAAAACGATACAAAATATGATAAATTTAGCTGAAGAAGGGAGCACATTAGTCCCCGACTTCATTTGACATTAGCGAAACTTAATTGTTTTCGTATTTTTTTTTTTTTTTCTTACGTGATACCAAAAAATGATAATCATGTGTCAAAAACATAGGGTTTTCATTCATTCAGTGGTCTTTAGTGGTAATCGTTTGACTGGTGGTCGTGTGACGGTTACGTGATACCACGATGATCACCAAAACTTAATCAGACTTCAAAATGACATTAGTACGATTACCACCAAACTTAGGAAATAGACCCGCAGGTCGTCGGTCCACCTTTGCAGTACTGTGCACGCTGGGAGGGCGTCCAACTCGGCGCGCGCCAGTAAGTGGTCGCCACTCGAGAACCTTTCTTTTGTTTTACTATTTATGATTATTTGTTTATTTTGTAGAATTTTAAAGTTGCTTTAATTTTAAGATAGATATTGAATTTAAGAATATGATAACTAACAAATAATTTTAAGGCAAAAAATAGCGCACAATTTAATTATTTAAGATCTAACGATGTATACCAAAATATTTATATTTTTTTCGTGAATTCGTTTGCTAATCTAATTATTTAGCTACGTTTATTGGGTCGTATAACTCTTTAACAATGTGGATTCACTATAAATTGATTGTCTTCAATGCATCTAAGGCCTATCGAGGGGTCGATTCCTATAACAAGCGAGATCTCTATGAAGTAAAACAACGTCAGGGAACCAACCAACTGGCTGGCAGCAGGCTTCAAGATTCATCTGGTATTACATCTGCTGGTTACAGATTCCTTCTAGGTTACAGTTTCGGCGACATCATCACAAACTTCTGTATTATTTTTTATGTCCAGTACATGCCCGTATAAAAATATCTGGATGGAGCATGGACTTATAAGCAAGTGTAGCAGAATATTTTATAGGTATTCGTGAGTGTACTGGCCTCATCAGGCACAAGTGATACTGAACCTTATTGTCACTGTCGACGTCTCAATGCGGAATGACAACCGATGGTGTATATGAGGCTTGTATTACAAGACATACTTGGGGTGCTTCTTTTTTTATAAGGCGACGCTCCGTCCACATTTGTTTATACGTACATGGTCCCGTATAAATATTACCGTGGTAAAATGGACACAGTCAAGTAAGTAGCCCCAACACACCGCGATGACCGCGAATCACGCCACGCCACGGCTATTAGGCAGTTTCTGTATTAAACATTAAAGTTACGCTTACTCACAAAAGTTTATTATTAACTTTACGAAACGTACTCTAAGCGTAAGATGAGAGAATCTATTATTGTATACAATGAAATATTTTGTGTAAGGAATTTCACGACTAAAGTGTAATGTCTCAGAGTATATAAATACTACGTACAAGTAATGTGTTTTATGTATATAGAAGAATAAAAGACATCTTTATCTCTATGAAAGTTTTGTCACATAAGACAATGGTGCTGATTCTGTGTTTACAACTAAACTAATTTAGTCCCACTATGTCTCGTTCTAACAAAGATCATAAGAAAAGGATGTAAGAAATTTAGTCCTGTTCAATTAGTCCAATGGTTGTTTTCAATATAATTTTAGTCGCAATCTATCGCGCTTACGTCTAAATACAAGCAAATTAAGACGTCAAAGACTTATTTGTCAGCTTTAAATATGTTCTATCCTTTTTCAATAATGTTTGTAACAAAGAGATGTGATGTGACTAAAATTTGTTTAGTGCGATTTACAAAAGAATCGGCGACAATATAACCTTTAAAGTTGTTATGGAAATAGCAATAGGTATGCTCGCGTTCCTGGGATCAAAAGTAGCTTATGTTTTGCCATTTCATCACGGTTTAATAGAAGTTGACGCGTCAAGAGGTCACAAAAACACATTAAATCAACATTACTCTATCACAGAATAAATATTAGACAACGTGGCTACAAACGAAGAGGCAATGATATCTCAGTGGTAGTGACGTCGGATACCGAGACCAAGGTCCCGGGTTCGAATCCTACAATAAGCTGAACAGAAGAGAAGGAAAACATCGTGAGGAAACCACAGGACGGTGGTAGGGTACTTTGTAGTACCCATCTGGCTGGCCCACCCTCAAGTTGAAAATTTGTCGAGAAGCACCTATTGATGTGTTCCGACAGCAGCACTTGAGAGCCAGTTCCTTCTAGGCTTTGTGTGTGCACCACCGTCGGCCACATCATCACTTACCATGGTGAGATTGTGGTCAAACACAGGCCAATACACAATATTAAAAAAAATAGGGTGATAGAGTGGAATTGTGCTTGGCAATGACATTACTGGACATGGAGAGTCATATAGATCTCTAGAGAGAGCATAGGGGTTTTTGCTCAAAGACAAGAAGCACCTTCACCTTACAGAATACTGCTACCAAATAATTTAAGAGGATACGCTGGCTGCCATTAATTTGAAGAATAGATATTTAACAAATCTACTGCTGTCGAGCTGGGCCCGAGCTATAGAGGACGAAAGAGAACAGTAACTGGGACCGATCGCTATTTCGTAAACCCCCGGTTTTCTCCTCCAAAACTAGCTCGATTTTAACTTTTTTTCAAGAATCATAGTAAATAGGGCTTGGCTATGTTTGCTGGACGTCAGATAAGGGCGTTAAAATTGATAAGTATTTGTGATTTTATAAGATCCCTAGGTCTTATTATAATTAATGTACACAGGGGCATACACAGTGGTACCTACAGATTGCATGGTAAAATAATCATTGCTCTGTGTCATTATCCAGAGAGGATACTGAGGACGTTTGTATGGACGAGACGCCACCCGCATATCCTCTTAATGTTGTGTTCCTGTGCGTGAGTTCGACTGCCAGGGCACGTCCATAGGCTACGTTAACTACTTACCACCAGGCTGAATTCTTTTAACCGAACATAGTTGTATACAAATAAATCGCACCGGTAAATACTCGGCGACAGTTTACCTACTTACTATGTTCAAACGTGTTCAATTTATTTTAACAAAGGATGATGACAAGTGTGTACGCACGTTAAATATAATGGTGCGTCCATGCTTGTCGAACCGAGCACAAGCCGAGCCACGAACGAGCACACTGCGAGCACGATTCGCGTAGCGTGGACGGGCTTGCGAGCCTCGAACGAGCGCGATTGTCAGTTTTTTCACGAACAAAGGGATTCGCATCGTGCTCGTTGTAGGTTCGTTCGTGGCTCGGCTCGTGCTCGATTCGCGTAGCATGGACGTACCATTAGATGCACAAACAATCTTTAAGTTGTATGAAAGTATGTAGTTGCTAGACCTACAATTTATACTAAAGAAAATCGAAATTAAGGAAAAAAATCGAATCGTGTATAGTTTTTTGAAAGCTACAAAGAGGTTCCATTATTATAACCTGAATAGATTATAATCTAGCTAAGTAGTACGTTTGTGTGCTAATGTTTAGTTTTTAGTATATGAAAGATATACTTATACAAAAATAAGTCAACGGTAATATCGCTAGCAGAGTGTAGAGTTACGCGTTGATGTCTTTTCTATTAGACTGTTTTTTATCTATTTTATATATAGCTACTGGAATGAGCTACTTACAGTCACAGTTGATTTAAAATCAAAATCAGTGCGCAAATTCTTTGAATATGGTTTCAAAGTTGATTTTATCCCATAGTACTCAAAAACGGCTCTAACGTTAAAAAATTGCTCTGTGGTGGTTTTTGGGGGTAAAATCGGTAATGTATTTTCGAGCAAAGCTGGGTCATCCAGGTACTTGATATTATGTGGCGGAGGAAAGAAGATTTTGATATTTTACTTTTTATGTAAATGACTTTTAAAATAATTAGTATAGCAAATATACATATAGCCATAGAAATAATATATACCTAGAAAGAACGTCGCCATACTACCCGAATATACAAAACAGGCCAACTTTTATAGGCTGCCGCGCATAACAGCTACGTTTTACGCTCCCTCTGCGTCATTTTGCTTGTCATAGTGACGTTCATAAAGATAGCAGATGTTGAAATATTCCAATTAAAATCGGGAGAAATTTAAATATTGAACATTATTTTGCATTTTTATTTATTTTTATTTGATTTAGCCCCTAACAGTTAGAGGCAATTTTTATCGACGCGTGCATAGCTGCGACACTCTATCTGGACGTATCCTTAATCAAATCATATAGCTTTAACTGGTTACTAAATAAATTTGAAAAATATTATATTTTGCCTGCTAGTTTTTACAGTATTTAAACAGAACTCCAATATTGCATACTATTATGTACCTTTTTTTTACCCGACTGACCCGGAAGGAGGGTTATGTTTTTCGAGTGTATGTATGTATGTATGTATGTAAGTATGTATGTATGTATGTATGTATGTCTATTTCTTTGGCACGCTCTGCAGCCTAAACGGCTTGATGGATTTAAGCATATGAGGTGTCGTTAGATTCGTCTGAACTGTGGGAGTGTCATAGGGTATATTATTTTTATATGGCGTCTACGGATAAAAAAAGAGGGGGGGTATTAAAAACAAAAATTACGTTATTGTAACAATATGGGTATCAAATGAAAGCTTGTGAACAGCCCTTTCCATATATGTATATATTGTAATACTTTTATGCTACCGTTTTGACGTAAACTGCAAAAATACATGTTTAATGCAAGGACAGTAGGTAGGTACTATGAGCGGTTACGGTACGTAACTCACAGAGTTGTGATGGTTGTTAGCGTTACTTTGCCGTACCGCTCATTTACTTAATACTACTTACAACTCATTCTGTATAAAACTAAAAAGTCTGAAATAAATTAAATTATTAAAAGAAACAAAAAAACCCGACTGCGTAAAACAAAATTTAACTGAAAAGAGAAAAACAAGCTCTTTAACCTATCGAATTTTGAATATAACTTGAATTATATAAGGTATTGCAGTCGGGGATAAACAAATATTACAAAAAAAACACATATTTAGATTATTGGTTTATCCCCGACTGCAATACCTTATAAAATTCAAGTTATATTCAAAATTCGATAGGTTAAAGAGCTTGTTTTTCTCTTTTCAGTTAAATTTTGTTTTACGCAGTCGGGTTTTTTTGTTTCTTTTAATAATTTAATTTTTATCTGTATTATAATCTTAAATATATCATCCCATAAGTTGCGCTACTGTACAGTTTATGTTTACTACAAAGCTATGTACGTGCCTATTCCACGCAAATCTTCAGTCTTCTTCTTTTTAATACATCAAAAAGGTCAGATAACGGGAACAATGAAAAAAGAACCCATTATTTGACAAAATATTCAAACATTTATATATACGTACACTATTTTTTTAACCGCAACCGTTACTGAAAGAAAAACGTATCATGAAAAAAAGCCTCCGCATACTTTTACTTTGGAAACATATTTATGGCCTTAATATATTTAGAATTGCTCTCCGTGTGAAAGTGTTACCAACAAAGCAATAATTTTTTCATCACTTTTCACTTGAACTTTTCGGAAATATTGAATGATTTATGTGTTCAAGTACACATATACTATCAGATGGAATGGGGTGATCTCACATCCACTGGGGGTCTTTAGATTACGGTAACTGCCTACCATCGGGATGTTATGCTTGCTTGCTATCAGAGGAGGATAAAAAATAATTACTTGGGATATACATACATAAAGCTCTGTTTATAGTATGCATGTGTGCATAAACATGTCTGTATGTCCTGAGTCTGGGTGTAATTATGTATTTACAAACAAAAAGTAGTCCTATTATTATATCAGTTATCTGGTTTCCATAGTACAAGCTCTGCTTAGTTTGGGATCAGATGACCGTGTGTGAGGAACGTCCCAGGATATATTTCTTTATTATTTATTTATTTATTTATAGTTGATTTGTTTTTAATAAAAAGTTAATCCTGCAAATTGGCATAAAGCTATGTATAGTCCCACAAAACTTATCTGGACCGGTGAGAGAGCTAATTTTAACGTACCTAGTGTTTATATTCTCTTTGTCCAATAGCGAATAATGGCGTCGTTAGTTCCTCTTTTGGCTACCGGACCAGTTTTTGGGACTATAGTTATGTTTAGAAATCACTACCATATAATTCAATGTATTTTACGATTTAATTCTCTAACTCAATGGTCACTACTTTATAGCTGTGGACTTTGCATCAAAATAAAATATAAATAAATAAATTTGGAACCAGAGTTGAATATCAAATAAATTTTATTTTTTAGTAGAGAAGACAGGCGCTATTATTTATTCGCTCAAAGAGCAGCTCGACTGGGGAAGTACCTCCACCTTACAGAATACCGCAGCCAAATAACTTTACGTTGTGTTCCTGCGCGTAAGTAAGGCGGGAAGGGTCCGTAACGCGTGGGTGATGACTCTTGTGTTACAAGCGTCCATGTGGCTACGGTAACCGCTTACCACCAGGCGGGCCGTATATATGCTTGTTTGCTGACTAAGTATTATAAAAAAATATTGTGAATGAAGATTAAAATTTTATTGTTATAACCGTATAATTTAAATTTTTAGGCTTATTCCTTGATAAACATATAAATAAATAGGTGTACGCCTTATCGTAGTCACTATTGATATTTTTACGATAGCAACATAGTACGGCGGCATGTAAAATGATAATCATCAAAAGTCATCATGCTTTTACATACTTTTCCTTAAATATCTCGGCGACCGCACGATGACGCATAGCCACTAAGTTTCTCGGTCACCACAATAAAGCTGGGTTGCCACTAGGAGCGGACGGAATCAACGCCTGAGTAAGGTTAATCCACCTTCCTGTCAAGTCATGTCACTAATGGAAGTGTGTCACTTATAAACAATTAATTTGGCTAGGATAAGAGATCCCAAATGGTGCTCCCATTTTCTAGAAATAGGTAGAAAATATAATGACTCCTACAACAGAATACAGATGTGGATACTACTAGATGGTCCCCAGAAAAAGTACGAGCCCGAATGCCAAGCAGTTAATGTTTAAAATCAGTTAAAAATTTACTGAGCTGAATTCTAACCTTCACTAGTTCAAGAAGCGCTTGTAGCACACTAATATAATAAAGCGGAAGAGTTTTTTTGTTTGTCTAAACGGGCTAATCTCTGGATCTACCAGTCGGATCCTAAAAAATGTTTCACTAATAGGAAGCTACATACTTTTTATCACGGGAAACCGCGTGAGGCAGCTAGTATAATATAAAGAAAATATACCTATGTATAAATTTGTAAAAAAAAAAATTGTCAAACATTGAAAAAGCTTTAAGTGTTATTTATTCATACTTTATTTTATAACAAAATATGTTTAGAGGATGCAAACTCGCTGTAAACCTTATCCCATCTCTAGCCACAGAATTAGTATCATATACCCCCAACCTCCCCCCAAATGCAATTGCAGCCGCGTTCAAAGCGCGTGACGAAATCATAAAAAGAGCGCACCGTCTGAATCGACCGCATTCGAAAGAGCGCGTTTGCCCGCGCCTAAGAATTAAAAAACATTCTATTTTCTAAAACTTTTTCCTGCCAGTGACATTTCAAAACTACAAACACGTTGCGTCCGAGTGCCAGTGTTTTGATTGTAGAGAATTTGGCGAGTGACTTGATATTCCATTACAAAGGTGAAAACTGATTCCTTTTTTGAATTTAATTATTTTATTTTGTGTTTGATGGTGTTGTGTTTTTGTTGGATACGGTTTATGGTAAGGTTTTAATGTGACGTTTGTAAGATAAGTTGAGTTTAAAACCACGCGATAAGTATGTAGTAACGTGTTGAGTCATAATTTGCGGGCATTGCCTTGCGGAGAAATTGCATTAATTGCATAGCACTACGCTGATATTACGACAAGTTAAGTTTATATCTTAAAATTGTTTCTATGTTGTAACATTTATTTACGAACTTAGTGATATGTAAGTTTGCTACTTTCTGATATTCCGATTTAAAGTATAAATAAAAATAATTCCTAAAAATCGGTGCTCAAAATAAAAAAAAGTTTGCAATGAAGTCACAGTTTGATAGTTATTAGAATATTTTTTTAAAATCAATGCAATTATTTAATTAAAATTTACTTTTTATTATTTTCATACATAACTTTTGTATTTTTTGATTAATAGCTATCTTGTTAAAAAAAATCAAAGAAATCAAAAATACGCTAATTATTATTATTATTTATTCAATTTCATCTTTACAGACATATTATGTTAGTAAAAAAAAAAAAAGCGCTAAATCTGGTTGCCGAGAAAATTAACCTGTTCTTAAGTTCAGCCACTGAATTTAGAAATTCAGTGTTGTGCATAACATGTAGATAAAATTTAATTGATTTTGTTTCTTATTATTAAATAACACATTACAGGAAATGCCTGTAATGATAGCTGTAATTTGTGTAAAATATATAAATAAATCAATAAATATATTTGACGAGCATACATTATAGTAGGAGCATAACAATAATTAAAAACAAACCAGTAAGACTGTACCGTCAAAACATACAGCTCAGCTTATTGCTAATTACTACTATCAGCTGTCGTAAGTACAAGAATAAAAGCAAAAAAAAATAAAAAATACGTTAATGTAAATAAAATACATGAATACCAGTGTGTGCGGAAATTAAAATCAATGTAAATAAAATAAAAATATTATATTCATAATATCCGCTGTCATTCTTCACTGGAGAGCTATGCTCAGCTTTTTGGACTTTGTCAAAGTCAGTGACTCATTTGTCATCCGCCTGATGCACCAGTATATGGTGACAGATTAAACAACTGCACTGGACAACCAATTATAAAGGGCACGAGTCGTGACCACAGATTGACACCTGCGCAGTAGTTAATTTTCGGTCTGTTTGGCGGAATGAAGCAGGGTGGAGCGCCGAGCTGCACACAAGTGGTTCGTCAGTCGATGCTCGTCGTCTATTGGATTATTGCGTGTTATTTGGCTACTGTGATTTGGCCAAAAGTGTACAAGCGCGAGCTTGCCCCCACTACTGCCTATCTGTGCTCACCATTCGTGCCTCATACTGTACCTTTTAAGGTTTTGTCAGTATCGGTTCATGGCAATACCTCGTATTGGTAATTCCCATAGGCGATGTTTGCTATTTACCATCAGTTGAACTGACTGTCTGCCTGTCAGTGATGACAATAAAGAAACACTCTCTAGCCTACAACTCAATTTACTAACCATTTTAACCTATTTTCCCTTCTAAGCGTTGTATGCTTACCACCGACTGCACTTAAATTGCGGGATACCGGTGCCTAAGCTAGGCAGAGCACCAGCAGGGCTATTCTAAAACGTCGGATTCGATATCGGAAACGGATTAAAAAATAACCGAGGCGAATTTCAGCAATTGCTATTTTAATATCCGAAAACTTTTCGGTGAATCGAATTGATATTTGCGTAAAGAAACATCGAAAATATTCTAATTCGGAAATTAAACATGCATTTGCGGAATATCGCCTCGGTAGTTTTTGAATCCGTTTCCGATATCGAATCCGAGCGTTTTAAAATAGCCCTGCAGATCTCCAGGTTTGTCCAATTGTTCCAGGCTGAGAGATTTTTAAGCTTTCTATGTACTATGAAACAATCCACTAATTGATGTAATTTACATACAGTTGAGCTTCTCGATGTAGCAACAATGATGTGATCCATCCATAAACAAAGTTCGTGTATTGATATCTTTGGATCTATTCTGTGATGACAAAGTATTTTTATCCAACTTCAGGAACAGGAAAATGTTCGACGCGTACGTTTTTTTAAATTCATGTTTTTGTGCATTTTGACCGATTACCTACTCGGAAACGGCTTATGCGATTTGGATGGTTTAAACTACGTTAAATCACGGTAGATCCTGAGGTGGCTCTATATAAACTTTACCATGATCCATTGAAGATTGGAATTCCTCAACAAAAAAGAGCACAAATTTCGCGATTAAAACATTCTATATTTAATATTGTCGACAACGTATGATTGATGATGAGTACAGCATGGGGTTCTTCAAAAGGGGTGTGAAGAGATTTCTGCAAGGTCGGCAACGCGCGCGTGATACCCCTGGTGTTGCAAGCGTCCATAGGCTACGGTAACCGCTTACCATCAGGCGGGCCGTATGCTTGTTTGCCACCTAAGTGGTATAAAAAAAATAAAAAAATAAAAAATGATATGCACATTCTTGGTCAGTGATAAACGACTACATTTCTTTTGTCATCGATGTCAAAGAAACCTAAACATCTCTCGACGCAATTGAAGCGGAACCATCGGACGTGACTTCCGTGCTTGTATGCGATTAAGATGGACATTGTATAGCGGTATCCATTCCGTTATAATGGTTCGCTTGCAATTATTTTGAAAGTGCCCATTGACGCTTTTAAAACGAGGTTAAGCATCTAGGCTGCAGTTTTGAGCACTTAAAAACATTAATATCTAACCCAAATACGGTTTATGATTCAATGTCGGTACTTAGTATTATAAATACTTCATCATCAGCCTATAACTTCCCACTGCTGAGCACAGGCCTCCTTTCACAAATGAGGGTGAATAAAGGCGATGATAGCTCAGTGGTAGTGACGTCGGATACCGAGACGAAGGTCCCGGGTTCGAATCCTACAATGTGCTTGAGCTTTCGGTGAAGGAAAACATCGTGAGGAAACCATAGCACGGTGGTAGGGTACTTTGTAGTACCCGTCTGGCTGGCTACCACCCTCAAGTTGAAAATCTGTCGCCAAGCACCTATCGGTGTGTTCCGATAGCTGCACTTGAGAGCCAGTTCCTTCTAGACTTTGTGTGCTTACCACCTTAGACCACATCATCACTTAACATGGTGAGATTGTGGTGAAACACAGGCCTATAAACCGTAAAAAAAAAAAGGGTGAAATTGGGCAGATACTACACCACGCATGCCCACTGCGTTCAACCTGCTGTTGGAGTTTTCAAGCCGTCTAGGAGGCCTCCTAGACTAGCTAGCGCTTTACGTGCCTTGCAAAGCACCTCGACTGGAAATACCACTAGGCGGTCACCCATCCAAACCAGCCTCACCGGTGCAGCAGAACGGCTAATCATGCTAACATCACGAGCGCTTCAGTAATAAATGCTTAGCGTCATTTTTTTTTTCTTTTCATGGGTTCCGCACTTTCCATTAGTATGTCACAGCAATTGTACGAGAAAACTACTGGGTCTTTATTATATACCTGGAAAGATACAAAATTCTATTAGTTTTACAGGGTTCGCTAAATGTTAACCCTATAAAAGCAAATAAATTAAACATAACCCCCTTATTAATAAATAAGGTTTAAGTCAGTCTTGTAACACCCAGGTATTAAAATATCCCCAGCCCTTTTTGCCTATGACATTAAAAGTGACGGATATATTTTAAACCCTGTGTTTAAACCTAGGTATTGCTAGACTTGATTTAAACCTTATTTATTAATGAGGGGGTAAACGAATAATGAAATTGGAGTTTTTGAAACAATTTTATTGTACAAAATTAAAAAAAACAACGCCTTTATAAACAAAATTACTTTAAAATTGAGCAAATTTCTTATAATATACCTACTAACATATTGTTAATAAGTGGTTCAATTAGATCATTAATAACCTAACTTTCAATTAACTGTCTGCAAAGCATATTCTTGGTATCATTAATATTTAGATGAATTTTGAAATAATTAATTAGAGAAATATTCATGACATATCTGTGGATTAATTAAGCTTCTATTATTTTTTACACTGCCATCTTGCGTAAATATTATCAAACGCTCATCTCACTTACAGCCACTGTCAACTAAATTGACAAAAAGTTTATCTTATGATCAATAGATGGCGGTTTTTTTTTTTAAATAAGCTGTAGTTTAATCGGCACCTATTGTTAATGAGGAATTAATGCTATCAGACATGCAATCATAAAAAATTGCTAATTAAGAAGAATCAGAGCATAATTTAGGTACACGTTCGTGTCCGCGTGAGAGGCATAATTGCCTAACCGCTTGTGAAAGTTAAATTGTTGCCTAAACTCATTATTTTGCTACTTTTTTCTTTATACACGAAAAGTCGTTCCGCTGTATACACTGCAATTTACGAAACAACTTTTTGTTGTATTTTGCAAATTTTATAAAAAACATGTTTACAGTATCGTGTGCTTCTTGACTGAAGAGAAAGTATGTAACTAGGTTTCATGAATATTTTATTTTCCCAACGGCAAGTTTGTACAAGACCAAGAAAAGCAATAAATCTATTTTCTGAATTTTACAATTACTTCGGACATTGACAAGTGACATAGACAATAGACCAAGTAAATAAATATTATCAACTATTAACTTGACATAGGGCTGTTTTTGCAGTGGCCAGATAACCGGTAGGTATCAAAGGGGGCATATGTATAAGAAGTTTATCTAGCGAATGAATAATCGGACCTTATAAGACTCAATAGAAACCCCAAGATAATTCCAGATAGTAGATTCCAGAAACCTGGTGATTTCTAGAAACCTGAAAATCTGAGTCCACAACATCTCTTCTAAAGGGCATATCAAATATAAGTAAAATTTTCCAACGAGGGGGCTAAAAAGGAAGCTAAAGCAATATTGCTACGCAATTCATTTTTTAGAATGCTCGGTAGATCCTAAGTGATACCAATATTTTTTGGTAAAATAGTTACTCATCAATTCATTAAAAGATTTGGAATTGATGAATTGCATAAGATCTGCTTTATATTCGAAAAAAAAAATTGCGTTAGCAAGATTGCTTAGCTTTCTTTTTCTGCAAACTTTCAAAACAGCACATAATTATTTAAGAATAAACTATTAAACAGTAAAAATTACCGTTGTCTTGTTACAAGAAACACAAAACAATTATGTGGTCTTTAATGTATGGTCACTGACGCTGCGTTTACGCACACAAGGTTCGTTGCGCAATGCAACAATGATGGTGCTGCAACTTTGTGCAATGTTACGGCGTCACCTTGGAATCACCATTACTTATGGTGTGTTTATAGGTAGTTACTATCTAAACATCAAGATTATTTTGCGATCAGACGATCACAATCTATATAGAACTTGTACAATTGCTTCATTCAGGCACAGAACAAACGGACTTGATTGATACAAACTCTAACATGCCGGTCAAAGTAATCTTCCACCAATTCACAACTTCGATCGTCCTCAACACAGAGATATATGTGTCGCCAAACAACGAAGGAAATTAAAGCAAAAGCATATGCCTGCTTCTTCCATTCATCTCTTCTATTTTTCATAACATCATTGACTCCTTTCTTACCATTTCTTACCAATATCATCTTTCACACATACCTTCAATTCTCTTTTTCGGTTTTCCTCTTCCCGTATATCCATCCCATAATCCATCCACTTTCACATTCATACGTGGTTTTCATTTCTCTTCATAACATATCTATACCGCGATAAACGGATCCCTCTCAAGTTTTCAGGAACTGACGCTACTTTCAATAAATATAATTTACAGACGGTATAATTAAGGAAGTCATCACAGGCACATTATGGTGCGTCCATGCTACGCGAAACGAGCACGAGCCGAGCCAATTCATTCGTTGCTCGCGATGTCAAGTGTGGATCAACGAGCCTACAACCTCAGAGTATATAAATACTACGTACAACTACAACAATTGCCATGTGAATCCCTGTGTTCATGAAAAAACTGACAATCGGGCGGAGCGCAGTCGAACACGCTACGACTGCTCGTTCGAGGCTCGCAAGCCCGACTACGCTACGCGAATTGTGCTCGCAGTGTGCTCGTTCGTGGCTCGGCTCGTGCTCGGTTCACCAAGCATGGACGCACAATTAGATATTGTCCCTGTTATTTATCTTATCTTATCTTATCTAATGTCTAATATAGCTAAATCGCAATACTGGTGCGGTTACAATTGATCTTGAAAATGGAGAATTATAAAATATATAGGTACCAAAAGTGCATTTCCAGCGCCAGAGGCTTCTAAATTTCTTTATAGAACCTTGTAGGTATGTATATTAGATTCGCGGAACATAGACTTAATAGATTCAAAGTTACAGTACGAAGAAGTAATTTCCGAGTCTAAAATTTTCTGAATGCATAAACAGGTCACTTTTAGTTTGATCTTGATAGCCTAACCAAAACGAATCACGTTCGGCGCCTTCCCAAGTTTCCTGTGGGGCATCTTATGAATATTAATGTGGAGCTATGAAATTAATTAGGCTTTTAAGAGTCCACTAAAGTGCTTCGCTCCTTAAATGATTGCCTATTACGGTTTAATATCATGAACTAAGAAAAAGTAACGTAATATTTTTAAACGTAGTCGCACTTTTCACCCTTCAGAGTGTGAACAAAGAGTATTGTTTATTCAGAGGCACTAGAATATTTTTTGCAGTTACTTAATTATGTATGTACGTACCAACTCATTTAAAAGAAAAAATTAAAGAGGAATTAAACTATTCATTAGTTTTGGTCTAACGACTCTATATCAACTTTTTATTTTAATAAAATTTAATAATTAAAACTCTACAATATGTAATTCTTTCACAATGTTTAAAAAAAACACCTACAAAACAAAAAACGTATCCAATAAAAACCTAACCATTGCTAATAACATAGTTTGGACCAAATTCTTAATCATAATGGCTTTGCTAATACCAAAAATATCCGATTTTCCAGAACCAGTCAAAGCAGCCAAGATGACGTTGGAACAGCCTGCTGGTGAGATGTGGCAGAAGATCCGTGAGGAACTCAATGAGAAAGTGGACACCAGAGACGCGGATCTGGCTCACATCAAAGAGTGGTTGAAGAAAGAGCCCCATCTACCTGATGAGTTTGGTTAGTTGAACCACCTTTCATTCATACTCAAAGAGAAGAAATGATTCCCTCGTGTTTTCAGCTCAGTAGAATAGTTTTTGGAGATGATTTTTGAAATAATAAGTAGGCAAGGAAAGGTACTTCGAAAAATACTCGATGAGTAAGATTTAAATTCAATGGGTAAAGCGAATTTGCTAATTAATATCTATGATACCAATATTTTAGCAGTAGTAAAATCCGTAAAACCACTCATTTTATTATTCCTTTTACAGATGACCAGCGTATCATGACCTTCCTCCGAGGTTGCAAATTCTCCCTGGAAAAGACCAAACGCAAGCTGGACATGTACTTCACAATGCGTACTGCTGTCCCGGAATTCTTCAATGACCGTGACATCACTCGTCCCGAACTACAGGAAATTCTAAATATTGTGTAAGTACAAATAAGAAAACAATGTTATGGTTTCTTATTTTGACCCAACTGATCGAAAATACCGTTGTCAGGCTGGTGGGTTGATATGCCCCATTTACATCTAAGTACCTACCATTTGTTTTAATTTCCTTTATCAATGAAACCCTCATCAATACATCGAATAATTTATATACCTACCAATATAATAAGAGGGTTTCCCAGATATACATTGATAAGGGGCTCTTGCTTTAGAAAAAAAAGTTATTCCAAAATCAGATCTGAAAATTTCGCCAACATCAAAAATCTGCATCTGCATCTCCATTGCATCATCGTCATCGTCATCAACAGCGTATAGAGTTCCAGTGCTAGACATAGGCCTTTACCTATAATCGCCTTTTCATCTGGTCCTCAATTTTCTGCATACACCTAGTGCTGGCCTAGTTTCCTAGGTCACCGATCCACCTAGCGGGAGACTTTCCTTGCCTGTGGTGGAAATTGGAGACCGCAGAGTCAAGTGAAAATTCTTCCTCAGTAGAAGGATATTCGAATGAAAAGCATTATACGTTTGGCATGACAATATGCAAGCAGCTTAAATAACAATTATGACAATCGGTTCTTAGAGGACTCCATCGAGTAATGTGTGTTTTGCATAAACTCTATATTACAATTTCTCCATGAATATGTAACAAGAAACTTGACTGGGAAGCATCTAGTACTGTACACACTACTCTGCATTAAACAATCCATTGTTTTGCACCGCGAGGTGCCGCGAGTTATCTTGTTAGACGATCTACAATTAAATCTAATTGTTTAATTTTATCTGCTTCAGAATACGTAGGAACATACAACAAATGTAGTAAAGCATGTTTTATGATTACATACGATTACTAATATCCTAACCTGTTTTAACTTTGTTATTACAACAAAACAAAAAAAAACCGGCCAAGTGCGAGTCAGACTCGCGCACCGAGGGTTCCGTACAACTATTATTAACAATAAAAAATAAGTAAATGGTAGTATAGACCTGAGTATTTGATATTAATTTCAATTTATGACCTATTAAAAAAAAACTACTTACTAGATCTCGTTCAAACCAATTTTCAGTGGAAGTTTGCACCGTAATGTACATCATATATTTTTTATAGATTTATCATTCTCTTATTTTAGAAGTTACAGGGGGGGGGACACACATTTTACCACTTTGGAAGTGTCTCTCGCGCAAACTATTCAGTTTAGAAAAAAATGATATTAGAAACCTCAATATCATTTTTTAAGACCTATCCATAGACACCCCACACTTATGGGTTTGATGAAAAAAAAATTTTTGAGTTTCAGTTCTAAGTATGGGGAACCCCCAAAATTTATTGTTTTTTTTCTATTTTTGTGTGAAAATCTTAATGCGGTTCATAGAATACATCTACTTACCAAGTTTCAACATTATAGTTCTTATAGTTTCTGAAATAAATGGCTGTGACATACACGGACAGACAGACATGACGAATCTATAAGGGTTCCGTTTTTTGCCATTTGGCTACGGAACCCTAATAGTAGAACACGTGTTACAAAATCACAACATCGTGTTGCTATACAAACGTTACGAAACCCCATAACCGTGGTTTAGCATGAAAGATGATAATGAGAGATTATGTTATAGAATACTCCAAATAATACCTAATAATTACCTTTCTTCTTCGTTCCAGTCAAATGCCTCCCCTACCTGGCCTTACTCCTGAGGGAAGACGTGTCGTGATCATGAGAGGTTTGTGGTTTTCTTAATTATTTCCTAAATTTCTTGACGCAATCGTAACATTAATTTGTTAAACAAAAATTGGATTTAACAAGACCAATAATCAAGAAATGATGAAATAAACTCATGATTTATTAGAGGAAGAAATCGAGAGGAGAGAGCCTCGCTGAATGAAACCTCATACTAAATTATATGATTAACAGCAACGATGAAATAAAAGATAACAACCCCCGAAGCGACTGGGTGTTTTAGCTCCTGGGTATAATATAATAGCCATTAATTAATACGTAGCTAATTAGCTACCAGAAGAAGGAATCAAACACAAGAGAAACGAATGCCAGAAAAATATACTGTGTTTCCTTGACCACAATATTTTTCCCCTCATCAGGTCTAGACAAAGATGTGCAGACACCAAACGTAGCAGACGCTTTCAAGCTTGCGCTGATGCTTGGTGACGTCAGACTGGCTGAGGAGAAGGAGGGTGTTGCTGGTGACGTGTACATCCTGGACGCCTCCGTGGCCACACCTACACACTTCGCCAAGTTCACCCCTACTCTCGTCAAGAAGTTCCTAGTTTGTGTACAGGTGGTTAAACAAATCATTATTAACTGGTCAATGAGCTCAGAAATGTCCTCTTCTAAAGATAAACCATGTAGCTATTTACATATAGTTGCTCTTACTTTATCGTGGTGTATGTTTGTGGTCAGCCCGAAAAGGTCCCATATAAATTTTGTAATGATTCGTCAATGGAATTTCTCAACAGAATGATTGCGAAAATTGCAATTGAATTTGGATTTGTCAACAGGAAGCCTACCCAGTCAAACTGAAGGAAGTCCACGTCATCAACGTGTCCCCACTTGTAGACAAAATCGTCAACTTCGTCAAACCATTCATCAAGGACAAGATCAAAGAAAGGGTAAGTTTTTGACGACGTGATTGAGTTACAAAAACCACACATATTTTCTCATTTCACTAAGAAACCATTCATCATCATCAACCTATAATGTCCCACTGCTGAGCACAGGCCTCCTAGACACAAATGAGGATGAAAGGGAATGGGCAGATACTCCACCACGCATGCCCACTGCGGATTGGTGGAGGTAGGCTAGTGGTCAACCTACTGTTGGAATTTTTCAAGCCGCCTAGTAGGCATCCAACTAGCATAACGACTATCACAATTAAGTGATAATCGGGACCAACGGCTTTACGTGCCTTCCGAAGCTCGGAAAAAAGAAACCATTAGCTGCTAACAATTGCCCGGAAAGGTGTAAAAGCATTTTCATACACCTAACTCATGAAATGTTTTTTTGGTAAAGTTAACAATCTGAATATGACTTCAACGAACGATTATAGTTGTATATTATAGCGAGAATTTGATTTAATAAAGAGAATATAATTTCTATTGAGTCTTGAACTCACAAATAAATACTAACCAGTATTTGTGAGGTGATATCTGTGATAGATTTTATTACAGGTCATCAAGCCCCACACTGCGGGTTGAATGAACATATTAAAAACTACGTCTGGTGTTCAGATTACAGAATAAAAGGTAGATGTAGCGCGCGGAACACGAAAGTGTAGCCAAAACAGCAATTGAAATTCAAAATCAGTTACCTGGTATAATATATTATTGTAATACCTATAATAATAATAATTTGTATGTTTGTTTACACAAAGTGTATTAAATAATTGGACTGTATTACAAAAAAACATAAACCGACTTCAAAGTACACGAAGAAGTAATCAAATCTTGATCTGATGACAATGGGACAAAAAAAGAATTTTCCAAACCGGTTCATAAATGACGGAGTTATGAGGTAGGTAACACACATAAAAAAAAAAACATACATCCGAAATGAGAACCTCCACCTTTTTTTGAAGTCGGTTAAAATAAGTTTTTGTGTGCTGGCTTCACTTCCGTGTTCCGCGCTACACCTGCCTTTTGTTCTGTAATCGGTGTACATAGAATAGAAAATTCAGTCTTTACTTCTCAAGTCGATTAATTATAATGACTTTTATTATAAACATCTTAACAACAAGCTACTTATACTCCATAATTATTGGTGATTTAATTTAATGTCCGAAGATTTATATTATCTATTGAAGAGATTTATTAAATAATTAACCGTAATTATAAGGAGCGGTAAGCATAAATAGCCGGTTCAATTCAAATCCAGCAAAAAACTCCTCACGCATTTTTTTACGAGGAATGCGCCGCTCTTTTGTTTCCTGTTATCTTGCCTATTAGCAACTGTGAATACTAAAAAGACTTATTCACGATGAGGAAAATACTCCAGCTTTCTGTTTTGTTAGCTCAGAGCTCGATGACGATCATCGACAGCATCGCCTTGTTGATAATCATTATCACCATAAACACTTTCATACATTCCCAGTACTCCACTCCATTAACAACGAGGACAATTCAGGTCACCCTAATCGACCACGTGACCCCATTGTGAATTGAATAGATACTGAAATTGCCAGTAGAAAATGTGAGACCATCGCTCTCACCGTTTGAATTGTCTTTTAGATAATCAATTGGGATTTTAACCACATTCTGACTGATTTATTGAGTGACAATTTTAGACACAAATAGAGATTATCCAAAAATGAAAGATAATCAACCATAGTGTAATTCTAAAGCAGTTACGATAACAAATGCGAAAAATCAAACCTTTGAAGCTAAATCTAGCTCACGCCACCAAAGCCGACGCACCTTGGCATGTCGCTAGTAATATCAATGTATATTACAGCCAAAGATTTTCATAGGGCATCGTGCCTCTACCCAGATGGATAATCCGCCTTACTAAAGCATGACATTTAATTTCACTCCGCTTGAGGGGCTCCCTGAGCAAATCGCTCTCAGTTCGTACTGCGCACGGCTGTCAAATACTGTCAATTCTGGCTTGTTTATTTCATGTTGCCATAGAGGCGACTATCCTTCTGGACGTTTTAAATTCTTTGATTACAGCATCATTCTGTTTGTTCCAGATCTTCCTGCACACTGACACAAATGATCTCTACAAATATGTTCCTAAGGAAATGCTGCCATCCGAATATGGCGGAAGTGCTGGCTCCATGAACGACTTCCATAGTAAGTTTATGTGTTAAAACGTTAGCGATTCAAGTGAGACAAGTTTGTCCCAATAACGAGAATTAATTAAAAAAGCAATTGCGGAATATCGTCTCGGTAGTTTTTGAATCCGTTTCCGATATCGAATCAGAGCGTTTTAAAATAGCCCTGCTGAAGTTAACTAAAAGAATCATATTGTTGTTGTTCAGTAGGTAGTATAGAACAACAACAATAAGATGCGCAAGCCCATTTAATTAAAAAAAAATAGAGTAATCATCATTCGATCCTGTTCCGTTTAAGAATAATAGCCTTCAAAGATGCAATGCATAAAGTAAAGTGGGCAGGCGTGTTTCTCTTGGGTTTGTCATTGTTTTTGTGTGATCGCATACCATGGTGATCGCTTTGTACTTAAATGATAAGCTTAAGTAATTTTTTGAAGAAGAATAATATTGCTACAAGAAGTAGAAGGTATTTTCTCTTAGTTAATAATCAGCTGATTAGAAGGAACCTTTTGTTTCTCATCTCATATATGGTTAGCTGCGCAAATACAGTCGCCAATATCGTATTTCATGGCAGGTGTATTATAATCTATGTTCTGTAGTGCCCATCGGTGGATTCAGCCCAGGTTCGTTGGGTGAAGATGACCGAAGCTAGTCAAAAGCGCCTGCTCGAAAGTGTTCGAATAAATACAAACTGTTAGCGTTTTTAGGATTCCATAGCCAAATGGCAAAAATCGGAACCCTTATAGATTCATCATGTCTGTCTGTCTGTCTGTCCGTCCGTATGTCACAGACACTTTTTTCCGAAACTTTAATATTGAAACTTGGTAAGTAGATGTCTTTTTATAATGAACCGCATTAAGATTTTCACACAAAAATAGAAAAAAAAACTGATACTTTTTTTTTTATACAACCCATGAGTGTGGGTTGTGTATGGATAGGTCTTCAAAAATGATATTTTTAATACGTCATAAATTTAATTTCACATCAAATACTCTGGTCTATACTACCATTTACTTATATACCTACAGGTTTGTACGGAACCCTCGGTGCGCGAGTCTGACTCGCACTTGGCCGGTTTTTTCCATGATAGTATTAAATCAGCTATCATTCACCGTTTCAACATAGAATGAGAATGTAAAATTATGAAAAGCGCGTGCAGACAAACTTGACATTAGGGGTTATTGCTTTGCCCCTTTGCCCCCGGGCTGTCACTTCTGTTTAACTTTTTTTTATAAAACGCAATAATGTCAGATCATTTCTAGACGTATTCTGTGTTCTGTTAAAGCCATAATGATTACTGTTTTTATGAATTCAAACACGATAAGGTAATATTTGACGAATTTTCCATATCCCTTTTTTTTGTGCTGATTCGAAACTTAGACTAATACTACCAGCATAATATTAATGACGGTTAAATATATAGGTACAGTTTATGAATTTATAATTTATCATGTGTAAATGTTTTTTCTTTCTTTCTTTCAAATGTGTCATATTTTAGTAAACAAATTAGGCATTTAACTTTTTCTCCTTCTTGTATTATTTCGTATGTATTTCGTTTTCAAATTAGATATTTTCTGCCGACAAATAATTAATTCCTGCAAAAAAAGCCAATGACCTACACATACACGGTACTATAAAAAAGTAATAGCTACCATTGAAATCTCATTGATATTTCAGATGCCTGGATCGAGAAGATAAAGGAATACAAAGACTGGTTTGCGGAACAGGAGAACCTTAAGGCCAATGAGACTTTAAGACCAGGAAAGCCGACAAACTACGATGAGCTCTTCGGAATCGATGGATCTTTCCGTCAATTAGTCATTGACTAAACACCTAGTTTAAGTATAAGCCCTATCAAGTTTAGAAGGCATTGTATCTCTAGCTAAAATTACTTCTGCAAGTCTTTCGAAACTTGATCGGGTATTTAGCGCCTCTATTCTGTCGCTTGTTTTTCAGTTACCAATGTTTTTATTTTTGGTACATTTTATCCAAATCGATAACGGATTTAGTGTTTGAATGACGTTCAGTGACTTTTATAGACATTTGAAATCAGTTCTATCTAGTAAGAGTATGTTTGTGTCAAAATAAATGTCACTGGATTTACCTCAGTCTGTAACATACGTCTGTGGTCGATTTAGTGGAATGTTTTGTTTTATTATCAACCAAAGTTATTGCTCAATTGTTAATTAAAGATTTTTATATCTGTTTTGTATTATTTGGAGATGTGCGTTGTAGAATTATGCGAAGCATTTTGACTCAATAAATGCTCTCTATATTTTTATATAGCTTGAATGTTTTATTTCTATCCTGAGTCAATATAATCTAACTGCCGGACCGCGGAATTCCATACGAGTAAAAAGGGATTTGCGGAAGTCCCGCGGGATGGAAATCTAGTTCCTAAATAAAACATATTATCATAAAACAAAAGTGAAAGTTAAAATTACTTTTTTAATTACTTGTTGGGTCGTTATTAGGGATTACAATTACGGGATACAGGTATCCAGCAATCCAACTGGATCCATCCCATTTTTTGACATGGTGGATCCAGCAATAGGAGCTGGATCCAGCGCTGCGGATCCGCAAATAATTTGTTTTCATTTAAGCGCTACCGCGCACAAAAGTCTATGTTGCCGTTTCGTCTGACTTCTGATTCGTAGTTTGGTAGAAATATTAAGAAATCTGTGCTTATGGCATCGCATCGCATTACTGCTGATATCCAGATGATACCGGATCTCTAGCTATCTTTGAATTATGATGGTTTCATGACTCTCCAACCAATTTTATTAGTATATTGCGTTTGGTCGTTGTAAGCTAAACAAGACATCTTGCCCATGATTTTTCATCGTGAACGTGCCAGTATTCAATTTCGCCGTTTGAAGTGTATACATTTCTTATTTCAAACTTTATAAAAAACTAGCTTTAGCCCGCGACTTCGTCCGCGTAGATTATTTCTTTTTTCTAGATATGAATCATTGTAACAATATAGAGCTTTGTTCATGGCTATAGCCCGCCACTACGTGTGATATTTGACAAAAGTTCAGGAAGATTGAGAGGTTACATGCGAACATGCCACATAAAATTGAAACAGTCCTGCCCGATTTGAAGAAGAAGATCTGAAAATCTACCGGCAGAAATATGCATACATACACTGTCCTATTAGCTGAAGAAGAAATATGTTTTTTTTTGGGAAGTGTCGAGATCGGGGTTATTTATCTAAAATTACGCCATGAGACCTATCCACAAATTCCTCAACCATTTCATGACAGCTGAGATATTTTCTCATGGCACACGGACAGATAGACGAATACACCTATATCCACAAGTTCCTCAATAATTTCCAGACAGCTGATATGTTTCTGTCTGTCTGTCAGTCTGAGGAGAGAATTTGCCTCCTTATGTGTGTACCGCTTGTACAACGGACAGTTCTCTGAAGAATTGTTTGACTTGATGCCCACGGGCTACCTTCTACCATCGCAACTCTCGCCATCGACGGGGAGTCCATACTCATATATTGGAACCGAAATGGTTTCTACTGTGCGGTTTCAAAGGAGTTTTCTAGCGCGTAAACTCAGGCTGTAGAATGAGCTCCCCGCCATGGCGCCAGGGTGTGAAGATATTTCTGTATGGTCGGCAACGCACGAGTGATACATACGGTGACCGCTTACCATCAGGCCGGCTGTATGCTTGTTTGACACCTTAGTATTAAATTTAAATAATAATAATAATTTAAAAATTACCCGTAGAAGACATACAGACAGACGGATCGACACGGGCGGAGATCTATCCAAAAGTTCTTCAACCAGACAGCTGAGAATTTTTCTCGTGGCAGACAGACAAATAGATGGGCGGCAGTAGGCTTCTTAATAACATGATACACGTGTACATTATTTTACTTGAATACAAAATTATGTGAATGAACAGCTTAAATACAAAATTTAATCCCCCTGTTCACTCATTAATGGATCAAATTCCAACAACACCGATATTCTTTGCGTTAGTTTCCAAATTTTAATAATATATAATTATATATAATAAATTTATTATATAAGCTTGGAAAGCTTATATAATAAATTTAGTATACTTCCATACACAACTTCATCCCTTTTTTACCCCTTCAGGGTCGGAATTATCGAAAACGCTGAGGCACATATAAATTAATTTTCAATCATCAAGATAAACACAAAATTTGAAGGTCCTAACTTCCAAACTGATGGACTTTCATACAAACTCGCATCCCCTATTTTACCCCCATAGGGGTGTAATATTGAAAAATCCTTCGTTAGTGGATACCTACACTTTATAATTATAAATTTAGTGATGTTTACTATGGAAATGAAAGATTTTCGTATACAACTTAATCCCCCTTTTCCCTCTTCGGGGGTAGAATTATCACAAACGCTGTGACAACTTTACTTTAATTTTCAATCGTCAGCCTAAACACAAAATTTGAAGATCCTATCTTCAAAACTGACGGACTTCCATACAAAATTTCATGGCCTATTTTACCCCCTTAGGGGTGGAATTTCCAAAAATCTTCTTTACTGGATACCTACACTGTATAATAATAAATTTAGTGAAGTTTATCGTGAAATTGAAGGCAACTTCATTCCCCTTTTTCCCCTTTCGGGGGTGGAATTATCATAAATGCTGAGATAACTTTACATTAATTTCAATCGTCAGGCTAAACACAAAATTTGAAGATCCTAACTTCAAAACTGACGGACTTGCGTACAAACTTTCATCCCTTATTTTACCCCCTTAGGGGCGGAATTTCCAAAAATCCTTCCTTAGTGGATGCCTACACCGTATAATAATACATTTAGTGAAGTTTACTTTCAAATTGAAGGACTTGCATTAACAACTTCATCCCCCTTTTCCTCCCTTCGGTGGTGGAATTATCACAAACGCTGAGATAACTATACATTAATTTTCAATCGTAAGCCTAAACACAAAATTTGAAGATCCTAACTTCAAAACTGACGGGCTTGCATACAAACTTTCATCCCCTATTTTACCCCCTTAGGGGTAGAATTTCCGAAAATCCTTCCTTAGTGGATGCCTACACTGTATAAGGTATCTTTGTGCAAAATTTCAAATCTCTAGGTCCAGCGATTTGGGCTATGCGTTGATATATTGCTTACAAACTTTCATCCCTTATTTTACCCTGTTAGGGGTGGAATTTTTAAAAATCCTTCTTTTGTGAATGCCTACACTATACAATAATATATTTAGTGAAGTTTACTTTGAAATTGAAGGACTTGCATAAACCACTTCATCCCCCTTTTCCTCCCTTCGGTGGTGGAATTATCACAAACGCTGAGATAACTAAACATTAACTTTCAATCGTCAGCCTAAACACAAAATTTGAAGATCCTAACTTCAAAACTGACGGACTTGCATACAAACTTTCATCCCTTATTTTACCCCTTTAGGGGTGGAATTTCCGAAAATCCTTCCATAGTGGATGCCTACACCGTATAATTATACATTTCATGAAGTTTACTTTGAAATTGAAGGCCTTGCATACCCAACTTCATCCCCCTTTTCCTCCCTTCGGGGGTGGAATTATTACTAATGCTGAGATAACTATACATTAATTCTCAATCGTCAGCCTAAACACAAAATTTGAAGATCCTAACTTCAAAACTGACGGACTTGCATACAAACTGTCATCCCCTATTTTACCCTCTTAAGGGTGGAATTTCCAAAAATCCTTCCTTAGTGGATGCCTCCACTGTATAAGGTATCTGTGTGCAAAATTTCAAATCTCTAGGTCCAGCGGTTTGGGCTGTGCGCTGATATATCAACAATCAGTTTATCATTTTATATATTACTAGTAGACCCCCGCGGTTTCACCCGCGTACGGTTTGAATTTTCTGCTTCGAAAACCAATGCACGCCACTGATTATTAGACTACAAATCAAACAGATATTTTCATCAAACAGACAAAAAAATCGAACTCAAAGAATCTTATTTCATTATTATAACAACAAATGAGAAAGAAATTAAATTAACTACAATCAAAATATTCTAATGAAATAGAGAAAATGAACTTTTTTTTTTTTCATTGGCGTCACCCGGGTGTGTATTTTGCCAATTTCCAGTTATATTATATAAGTTCTAGTCACAATAAATCACTTTCACATAGTCCTCATGCAGTCAGTCACCGTCCGTAAAAGTCATGTTATACTACAGTGGTGGTCATGTACTAAAACTCTTCACGGACTTTTGAAAAGACACGATACACATAATTCATTTCATTTCACTTCACTGGTGCACATGGATTGATCTTTATTGGATAAAATACCAACGATAATATGCAATAAAACTCAAAATACACGAATTAATGAAAATAAAAATGAAAACGCAACGTCACTCTGCAAGTTCCCGCCAAAAAGTCCGAGAAAATTAACTTCCAAACCAATTTCGAATTCTAATCCGATTTAAATATTTGACATTCCAATTTTAAAGAGCATTTCAGTTTCCAGATCAAAAGGCAGATAGAGCGCGCTTATTTAAAACTTATTTAACGAAAAACACTTTCTTTTTATAAATTAACATACAGCAGCTTACAAATTTGCAAATACAAATTCAAAAGCGAATACCAGGTGTTTTTAACCGACTTCAAAAAAAATAGGAGGTTCTCAATTCGGTTGTATTTATTTTATTAACTGATTTGGAAAATTCTTTTTTTGTCTGGAAGGATCAGGATTTGATTACTTCTTAGTGTACTTTGAAGTCGGTTTAAGTTTTTTGTAAAACAGTCCAATTATTCAATTTGTACCTAATTGCTTTTTTTGGCCTCACTCCCGTGTTCCGTTCGCTCCATCTAACTTATTCTGTAATCTGTGAAAATCGGATTGAGATTTTCAAACATGTGTCAAAATAAAAAATTTAATTTAAATCAAAAATACCAAGGAGTATTGATATCAACTTCGATGCAAATCACCCCTAAAATAACTTTCTACCCCTTTTTGACCCCGTTAGGCGATGATTTTCAATAAAATACGAATCACGTCTTCCATCAATTCTGTTAAGGAATGTTTATGCAAAATTTGAAGTAGATCGGACCAAGGAATCAAGTTGTCCCATACAAACTTTGCCCCCGTTTTTCACCCCCTTAGGGGTATAATTTCGGAAAATCCTTTCTTATCTGATGCCTACGTCATACAAAGAACACACCCTCCAAGTTTCAGGTCTCTACGATCAGCGGTTTAGGCTGTGCGTTGATTGTCAGTCAGTCATTCAGGACAAAGCATTTTATATGTATAGATTATTATATTAAGATTAAGGAAATTGATTAAATAACTCAATTATTTTTTTCCATATTCTGACATTTTTATGTTACCAAATGCACATTTTGTATCATTTGGTATCAATTGATTTAACATTAAAGTAGAGAATATCTTTCCTGAATATACCTCTGTACCTATAACATTACGTGCTTAGGTTTAAATCAGTGTCGGTTGAAGCGTATCATTTATTAAACAAATTGTTATAGTGTTATATAGTATGTTTGTTATAGTTATATAGTTAGCATCAACGCTGGATGCAGCTAGAATTATGTTGATCTAGCAAAAAGTCCAGCTGGATTTAACACGCTGCCGTATTGCAATCCCTAGTCGTTATAAATATCCATATCGATTTTGCCAACTGTGAGGTTTTGAAAGTATGACAGCTTAGAGTATAGTAGAATAATGATTAGTCACATTCATATTGGTCAAATTCCCGGATCAAACAACAAAATACCGTTTTAATGGATACGCAATTTATTCGTTTAATTTAATACAAAATTTATTAAAAAATAAAATAATACTAAAAACCAAAACACTTATGAACCTCGCGCTAACCAGCGGAGGCGTGTAGCTTTAAATATTGTAAATAAATAATAATGTCTGCTTTGTATAATTTCCCCTCCAAGACCTAGACATTCGTGTGACTCATCAGTACAAATAGTAAAAAACAGGCTTACCTATAAAAATTGTATCCACAGATTATTTTTATAAAGGCATTGCCCTTTAAATCTTGCTTCCTACTTTCAATGTTCATGTAAAACGGAAAATGCCAATCCTTATACCAAGGAGATCAAGTCATTTGTATTCCTTTCAACAAATTACCTATAATTTTGGTAAAAAAAACATAAAATTGTACCTGAATTGAAAAGTGATTATATTGTGTACGCATAAAATGGTAAGGAAATAATAACGAAGGTAGAACGACCGAAGGTTGACGTGAATCACGGTGATTGTACAGTACTACAGTGTGACAAATCTAAGAAACACCTTTTGACGTTTAAGAATGTCAAAGCGAAATTATCCTTATTGCATCACAATTTTATCATAAAAGTAGATGACCCAGTGAACTTAATTCGTACCACATAAAATTTACTTCATTGTAACTCTCTCATAAGCGATTATCAATTCTAATCCTTCCAACTCTTTTATTGAGTTCTATATTTTGCTTTCTGAAAGCTTTGTCGATCACATGACAAAGACTAACTCAAGAAAAGCGTCGAATATGCGTGACGTAGTTTCTTAAGTCTCGCTGAAATATTTACATAAAATTGTGGTTATGTCTAAGCCTGAAAATTTTATTTACCTTAATAGAAAGGCCGATCAAAATGAATGTCAGCAAAATGTAATTAAATTCAAAATCTATTGCCAAAATCCTTTTGTGACGATAATTTTAAATTTAGCACAACCGCAGACATAACCATAGAAATAGGACTAAAGCTAAAATAACAGTAATTATGCATGGCGCAAACTGTCAAATGATAGGGGTCCGCCTCGAACGTCATCTATTAAAAATAATTCGAAGAGGAAATTCCCATAAAAAATTACAAATTTCAGCTTTTATCGGCTGCTCCTATGGGTATTCCATTTTTCCTTAAACCACCCTAGTATTGAAGAGAAAAAAACAATAAAATATTCATATCAGTGGAACCATTGGCAAAATTACAAATTTTGATTTTATTTTCCTAATTTTATTTTTCAAACCATCCCAGTATTTAATCGAACAAAAAAAAAACATAAGATAAATATCTGCTGAGGAGATTTT
Source organism: Achlya flavicornis (assembly GCA_947623365.1). NCBI lineage: Eukaryota > Metazoa > Arthropoda > Insecta > Lepidoptera > Drepanidae > Achlya > Achlya flavicornis. Next base: position 4,167,659 of record OX392487.1, read on the forward strand.
TCGAAATTCACATTTCGACATTCGAACTTTAGGAAAGACAGACAAGACAGGTGAGTGTTATAAAGTATTTTCGGCAAATGTAGAACGCTGCATTGATATCGAAGACGCGAGAATCGGGAAACTCGATAGAATCCTCAAACAGCAAAATCTAGAAAACTTTTTGCACCCGAGTTCCTTAAATAACGTAGGTCTGTATGTTAATAATCTTACACAGTATTAATAAATTAAAATCTTCTGCGTAGCCAAGGTTAATGTTTTTACTACAGTGGTAATATCCCAGATCCGGATACGTTTGAGAGAGGTATAGCATAGCGTTTATTCGCTCAAAGAGCAGCTCGACTGGGGAAGTACCTCCACCTTACAGAATACCGCAGCCAAATAACTTTATGTTGTGTAAAGTTGTGTTCCTGCGCGTGAGTAAGGTCGCCCGAGCTCATAGGGGAGGGGGGAAAGGTCGGTAACGCGTGAGCGATGCTTCTTGTGTTGCAAGCGTCCATATGGCTACGGTAACCGCTTACCATCAGGTGGGCCGTATGCTTGTTTACCGACTAAGTAGTATGAACTCATGCCCAGTAAATTGTGACCGCATAACCGAGTGCGAGTGGTGTCAGTCAAATATCGACTCTATACAACAGAGCTATGTGTCGAGTCAACAGTACATACTAAATGATAGAATATCAAATTTTTGATCCTGAACGATGCTGCCACCCTTGAATAGTATGGAATCTGCTAAGCAAGGCGTCTACTAGGGGCGAGTATTTTTTGTTTCTGTGAGTAATTTCCTTAAGATAAGTTGACAAATTCTATCAAATTGGTGTGTCGTAATACCATTACGATCGCAAGTTACATGACAATGGTCATCTTGTTACGACAGACGAAACAGAGCGGAACTGAATGGAAGAGGATGTATTGCGCAAAATAAAATGGAAATGACTCGAGAAGAATCTTGCTCGAGATAGAAATGGTGATATTGAGTTGTATTTAGCTCGATGATAGTGACGTTGCAAGCTGCTGTGAAGGAATCACAAACGTATTTTCGTATTTATAATAAGGATCTTTTTTGGAGACTTTATCTGTATTGGTATCATTCGTTTTGATGCTGAAAAGCATCGTTGAAAGCTGCTGCTAAGTTAGCAGTAGTTTTCAACTCAGCCGTAGATTGAGCATCATCAGCAGTTCAGCACCCACAATCGCTTTGAATTCGTCGTTATCATAGTGTTCCGGCCCATGTTTTGCAAACAGGCTTTTGTTATAATATTCGGAATAGCGAATATCCGAAAACCGCAGGGCGGAAAGCCACTCAAGTATATAAATCAGTAACTAGTAATACCTTTTTTTTATGTCAATAGGTTGACAAGCAGGCGGACGGGCCACCCGATGGTAAGTGGTCACCGCCGCCTATGGACATTTGCAATACCAGGTGGATTGCCGATGTGTTGCCGACCTTGTAGAGCTCTTTTTACGCCTTTTTACATACATACAATTGAGACACAAACATCCGTAAATTAATAAAAATAGTGTAAAGTGATGGTGAAAATCTTAGCAGCAAATTTAATTCCCAGTACTTTGAGTGGAATTTTCCGGTATCATGGAATCTTTTTTCCTAGCATGCAGGTGCGCATAGGTATTTCTTTTATTCAAAAGGCTTCCGTTTTGCCATTGACTCATCCACAAACGGCCATAAGCCAATAAGTTGATGATAGCTCAGTGATAGTGACCTCAGATGCCGAGACGAAGGTCCCGGATTCAAATCCTACAATGAGCTTGAGCTTTCGGTGAAGGAAAACATCGTGAAGAAACCATAGCACGGTGGTAGGGTAATACACTCTCAAGATAAAAATCTATCGCCAAGCACTTTTCGGTATGTTCCGACAGCTGCACTTGACGGCCAGTTCCTTCAAGTCTGTGATGTGCTTACCAACTTCGGCCACATCATCACTTACCACGGCGAGTTTTCCGTCAAACACTGGCCTATACTTACACAGAAATAATAGATAAAACCTCAGAGTATATAAATACTAGGTACCTACGTAGAAATAAAACTGAATAATTTAACAAAGAAAAGATGAGTAATCCAACTAACAAAGAAAAACATACATTGTTTTATTTTACTGTTTTACAAAAAATTTAACCGACTTCAAAGAACACTAAGAAGTAATCAAATCCTGATGTGATGACAATGGGACCAAACGGGAAGGTGTACCCTTCCAAACATAAAAAAAATTTCCAAATCGGTAAATGACGGATTTATGAGGTAACAAACATTAAACGTTTTCTTTTATTAAAAAAAAATACAACTGAATTGAGAACCTCCTCCTTTTTTTTAAGTCGGTTGAAAAAAACAACTAGCTGTCCTCCGAGAATATTCGTATTTTAGTGATAAAGGTTCAGCCAGACAAAAAAACTGACAGACGGAAAAAAAAACTTGTTTGGAATTAAATAACATAAATAATGAGTCTGAAGTACCTAACCAAAGAATACTGCAAACTTCTATACTATGACGCAAACGGCCAAGGTCTGGAAATTCAATGATCTTGCTCAAGATCCATAGATCCAGTTCAGTTAAGTCTCAGTGCCGCATGGAAAGCTTGAGGCTGCGCTCGCGTCGATTAACACGAGTTTTGTTCGGTGTTTGTGTTTATTTAATAGAAGTGAGTGACTTTTCAATTTTTTTTTATTAAATAATACTTTAGAAGGGAAACTGTGCACTTGCGGTTTGTGTGAGATATATTATATAAGAAAAAATTCTTGTCGTGATTAAAATTGTAATGATAGATTATATTGTCATATAATTTCTGAATCATAAAACTTTTATATAATCTTTTCGATGACCTGCTTACTGCTGCTTATTGACAAATATATGCTTTAATGAATACGAAAGTGATTCTGCATAGCAAGTTTATTCACTTGAGATAAATTACACTTTCATATGTGTGTGTCTGTAGTCGCAGCGGAATCATGTCGAATTTCTTGATTTGAGTTTAGTAGATGTTTAGTAAAAATGTGTGCATCCATTTTTGAGATATTCGTCAAAAAGCCTTGTCAATAAAAAATAATCGTGTGAAATTTTAATGGTAGGTACGTTTGCTTTGCTAATCATTTCATACTCATCACGTGGTATGGACCATTTATTTTCTTACTAGCTTTTTCTCTGAGGTTTTATAATCCTTTCTTACTATAAACTTTACTAATATTATAAACGCGAAAGTACTAGTCGGTGGCGAATGTTTGTATATATGGATGTTTGTTACTGCCTCATGCAAAAACTACTGAACGGATTTGGATGAAATTTGGCACACAGATAGAATGTATTATGGATTAACACATAGGATACTTTTTATCCTATGAAAACATACGATCCCTCGGGAATGCGGGTGAAACCGCGCGGGACAGCTAGTATTTAAAATAAACCCTTACATCACAAGCATTCAATTAAATAAATCGTTTGGTTATTAACCATAAGCGTTTTATAAATTAGTGGGAAATCATCGTTCTGCAATTATAACTAACGAAGGTTCAGATACAGAAAATAAAAGAAAAAAAAACACGTTAAAAAAGAAATCCCAGTTTAATTCAGGAACTCATTAACATTGAAATCTATACTAATATCTATGCTAATATACACCAAATTGGTGTATATTAGCTACATCTGCTATAATAATATCTACTCGTATTGGTATTACCATTTTTTTTTTTTCGTTTAAACGGGCTTATCTCTGGAACTACCATTCAAATTCGATAAATTCTTTCACTAATAGGACGCTAAATTATCCCCGAGTGTTTATATGCTTATATGAAACTCGAGTGTTATAGTTACAGTTGTTTAAAATTGTCGCAAGATTCACGCCAGTAAGAAAGTATTGTGCTTTGTTCGGTTAACCAATATATTTCACCTACTTCCTTCCGAACCGGTATTAGAGACAGACTATTCATATAAGCATGCGAAAGTATTTCATCATTTATATTTATTATTTTATCAGGGAGTAGATTAGGCAGTTCTGTCAAAGCTAAATGTAATACAGAAAAGAAATTACTAAACAAAACTAGGAGTATCACAATGGGATTAATAAATAACGCCTCTTTGTCAACCATCCATCTTAATCAACAATAATTTATATATTGAATCATCAAAATGTTAATTTACTTACAGGGTCCCATTTTTAAGAATATATTCGTAAAAATGGGGACTTGGAGTTCTTTCCTTTCAATTTATTACGTCAATTTCAATTATTCTATGATATGCATGGTTATATGAGGCGATTTGTGCATGAAGCGTTTGTTTGTTTGTGTTGCGTCGTTTTGCATTCAAAACTTATAGAACGATACATTGCTTACAAATGTCCATTATTTATAAATAAATATTTATAAAACCACAATAAATACTTAAATAATCCGTTGCCATTCATCACATGCACGAATTACAAAATTACGTTCCATAAGGCACTTAAAATGGATGTAATAAAACGAAAGAATCCAAAATTTGGATCATCTACCTACACTCTATAATATTAGCCAATTGCATACTGCAGGGCACGTAGGTAACTCATAAGTTATAATTTTTCAGAAAAACAATCATGGCTTCGGTAGCAACCCTGGTGCAGCCCACAGGGGAAATGTGGAAGAAGATCAGAGTGGAACTGAACGAGAATGCCAACACCAGAGACCAGGACTTGGCTACCATCAAGGAGTGGTTGAGGAAACAGCCACATTTGCCTGATGAATGGGGTAACTTGGACTTTTACTTATTATTACTAATTCAAAGTGCGCTACCTGCGATAGCCCCCAAGGACACCGAGGACAGCCAAGGAAACAAGAAGACAAACAAACTCTTTTCGATATTCTCATATTAGTAGTATTGTTGTGGCTTTCCCAATGGAGGACAGCATGGGGTTCTTCAAAAAGGGTGTGAGGATAGATTGCAGGGTCGGCAACGCGCGAGTGATACCCCTGGTGTTACAAGCGTCCATAGGCTACGGTAACCGCTTACTATCAGGCGGGCAGTATGCTTGTTTTCCAACTTAGTGGTATAAAAAAAAATACTACCTATCAGTGTGTTCCGACAGCTGCACTTGAGAACCAATTCCTTCCATTGTTCTTTGTGTGCTTACCACCTTCGGCCACATCATCACATAGCGTGGGGTGAGATTACGGTAAACCATAGACCTAAATACAGTAAAAAACATAAATATGAAAGTTTTATGGATGTGAGCATGTGGAGCGCTCTTGGTATAGCATGATAAGCCGTTCTTAATTGATCGGCAAAGTTAAGCTACCTAGATTATATTCTAGATTAATAGACTGGTTTGAACAGTAAGGACCAATCACTGCATTCTGCGGAGCTCATTGTCGGTAGTGGGAAATTGGCGAAATATACCTATTTTAAGCAAACGGTACTCTCATCTGATTTTCTATGTATACTTGTTTTATTATTCATTCGGAAACCTATACGCTAAAGTAGATAATAGTATATAGATAATAGTATCTACTTTACCGTGTAGGTTTCCGAATGAAAAAGTCAGTAGTTTGCTAAGTATCTGCATCGATATATTGTATTTGGGGTATTAGGTGGGTAGGTAGTGTTTGGAAGTCAGCAAAGAAAAAAGAGTAGCAGTGTTTCTGAGATGGTATCACTGATTTCAAAGTAATACTCACTTACGCCTACTTAATTCCATACATCATTATTCCATAGTAAACCAAAAAACAGTTAACAAAAACAAGCAAACAAACGAGAACAAAAGTACAATAATTTTAATACTTAGGTACCTACTTAAGTAATTATATTCGCAGACGTCATCATATTTGTACAGTGGGAAAAAAAAGTGTTTATCCGGACTATAATTGAATTGAGGAAAATGTCAATTGTGTATTTTATTTTATTACAATTACAATCAATGATTTCAAGTTACAATCTATATTTTGTCTTCGGCATTTTGCAAAACGGCGAGCGTTCATAAAAATGCCAAGGCAATTTGTAAAATGCCGCATTATACAATATGCCGACGACATATACCTCTTCTTCTTCTTGCTTGCTCTATCCCACTTTAGGTGGGGTCGGCTCTCCTAATCTTCTGGCGGCAGGGCAACCTGTCCTGGGTTTTCGGGTAGGGCAATTGTTCTTCCAATAGGAGGTTCGTCATGCTAGTCCACCACGTAGCCGGAGGTCCTCCGTCCTCTACCTCTCCTATGTTCATACCTACTTAGAAAAAATCCTCAAGTCTGCCGCTTAACGGCAAGGTTTCCAGAAGGCAGCGTTTCCTCTGTGGATAGCCAAGCTGATGCATTGGCGGAATAAGCTCCCCACCCGCTGGTCTCCAGAGGCCTCGATCAATTTTCATGACAAAGTGCGAGCAAAACGGGGAGCTTTGGACCCCCACGGTCCCATGGTCTCGACGCAAAAGGCATGAAAATATAATTTGGTCCAATCGTATCCAATGCGTATTTTTATAACATTGAATATTTAAAAAAAAAATAACAATTTTCATCTGAATATATCATATAGAAGTTACCTATGGTAAATTCTTTCCTTCTTATATCCTTACTAAAATTATTAATGGGAAAGTGTTTGTGTGTCTGTTTATTGCTATATAGCTACCGCTGACACTGCCATCGTAACAGCAAAAGGGATTTTCGTGACAAAGACTTCACCGACCACGTAGCATATTCGTGGGCTGCAGAGGACGTTTTAATGCATAGTGAACTAAATAACTAAATCAACCAAGTGACCGTGCGCTGCAGTGGGACAGCGCCTTTATGAAACGACGTATATGGTAGCAAAGGAAACGAAAGAACAGCGAATTAACGCTTAAGTACAACAGTTTAATGAACTAAGTTGATTCTGACTTCTAAATGAAAATTAACACAAATAAACTTGTAAATAAATAATAGATATGGAGCGTCATTATTCTGTTAAATTAATAATGCAATTTTGTTTAAACAAACACTGTAAGCACCTTCTTTTACTTCGACATGTTTGTTTTCATTTTTAACCGACGAAAAAACGGAGCAGGTTTACAAGTCGACGCGTATATTTTTTTTTATGACGTCTTTACGAAGGTTATTTAATAAAATAGTCAGGTGAATCGTTCCCATTGTAAATTTTTAAGAATATTTTTTGTGGTTCAATTTTATTTATCTCAATTTTAGTTGCTATTTTGTTACGTCGTATGACAACAACGCACAATTTGTCCATAAGATGCAATTCATTTTTATGGATTATTATTTTGCAAAACTAGCTGTCCCCGCGGTTTCACTCGCGTTTTGCTTTCGTGGGGAAATCCTCATAGGATACCCTACCGCCCTGGAGGTACCGGCCGAGTTATGCCAGACTTTTACCGGCTAAAACCCCACGGTGGTCGCCATCTGCGCTGTAGAGAGGGGGGCGGGCTCTCGTGTAGCTCTATAGTCTGTGCACGTGCTTAGTGACCATGACCATACGTTTACCATACGATTTTTTATCAATTTACAGTATTTAATGCAATTAAGGCCATTTTTAGGGTTCCGTAGCCAAATGGCAAAAAACGGAACCCTTATAGATTCGTCATGTCTGTCTGTCTGTCTGTCTCTCCGTGTATGTCACAGCCATTTATTTCCGAAACTATAAGAACTATAATGTTGAAACTTGGTAAGTAGATGTATTCTGAGAACCGCATTAAGATTTTTACACAAAAATAGAAAAAAAACAATAAATTTTGGGGGTTCCCCATACTTAGAACTGAAACTCAAATTTTTTTTTTTCATCAAAACCATAAGTGTGGGGTGTCTATGGATAGGTCTTCAAAAATGATATTGAGGTTTCTAATATCATTTTTTTCTAAACTGAATAGTTTGCGCGAGAGACACTTCCAAAGTGGTAAAATGTGTGTCCCCCCCCCTGTAACTTCTAAAATAAGAGAATGATAAATCTATAAAAAATATATGATGTACATTACGGTGAAAACTTCCACCGAAAATTGGTTTGAACGAGATCTAGTAAGTAGTTTTTTTTTAATAGGTCATAATTTGAAATTAATATCAAATACTCAGGTCTATACTACCATTTACTTATATACCTACAGGTTTGCACGGAACCCTCGGTGCGCGAGTCTGACTCGCACTTGGCCGGTTTTTTGGTAAATGTATTTTTTGTTCTACCGCACCTGTGTCGCTCGTTGTCGACCAAAAAAAGTTGTTTTATTATATTAATTTTATACCTTTATAATCGTCAGGAAATTAATTAACTCATGCCCAACGATCTGTGGTTGAAATGTAAACTATGTATACCATTACCTACATATAAAAATGTCAAGATTAACTATAAATTTTCCAAAATAAGATTTATTTATGACCATTGTCTATAAGTTAATGAACTCATAAATAACCAGATAATGAAATTTACCATTACTATTAAATTACAGATGAAGACCGACTCTTGACCTTCCTTCGTGGATCCAGCTTCTCCTTAGAAAAATGCAAGAGAAAACTTGACATGTACTTCACCATGAGGACTGCGTGTCCCGAGTTCTTCACCAACAGAGACGTCACCAGACCTGAACTGAAAGACCTTATATCGAGAGTGTAAGGTTTATTTTCCTTTGAATGTTTATAGGATTTTAATGACGCTAAGGATCAACATTATTCATTTTTGATCTTTTTAAATTACAGTCATGGTCCACCACTACCTGGTTTGACTCCTGAGGGACGAAGAGTTACCATTTGTCGAGGTAAGTAAACTTTTTTCTTTAGTTATAAGAAAAAAAAATACGCAAGTAGGGTTGCTATCCGTCCGGGCTTCCCCGGAGGAGTTCGGGGAGCGTCCGGGCGGCGAATTTACAAAGGCATTAGAGTGAAAGTGCAAACTGAACTGGCTTAGCTTTTGTTTGACAAAAACTTGACGAAACCCTAATCTATTCTAGTACAGAAACTGACCGAAATCGCGTAGACTTTGTTAGATAAATTCGTTCTAACATTGCAGCAACAAATGCTATTCAATTTGATACCGATATGCAAATTGTATCTATCTGTATTTGATTGACAAAAAAAAGAAAAATAATTAACAAAACGAACTTTTATTAGGCACTACACACTTGTTGCGAGTACAAATAATAATAAAACTAAAATATTTTTCTTGCGTAGGTAGGTACCTTTAATGTAAAATACAAAACGCAGATAAGTAATTATTTTTATCAAATTTAAACGTAGTAACAATCAGTCTTATTTAAGTATGGCACATAAGATAACACAACAAAACACAAAATAAGAAACATACTATACTCGTAAGTAAACGCATTGCTTATGGTGGAAAAAGAGCCTTATAATAGAGTAACACAAGTAGACACTTTTATCAAATTTATAGGTCCGTATTTGAATATCGAATTTTAAAGTCGATAATGACCATTATAACATCAAACGTATGGCTAGTAAAGTTAGGATAACTAATTTTATCAGAAGACAGAGAACCTTGGCGCAGATATTATACCTAATCCTAAATACTGTTTAAGTTATCTACGTTAATGTTTTTTAGCACTTGCTTGATTTTTTTCAATATTAATACTTATATTATGAGGTCTTACGGATTTCTTCTTTTCAAGGTTAGTTGGTCTTCCTGATTGAATGCAGCTGCTACCTTGTAATCCTCTATCTTTTCTCCTAGCCACTGATGTTGGTTGGACTCCAATCAAATACAGAGAGATACAATCTGCATATCGGTATCAAATTGAATAGCATTTGTTGCTGCAATGTTAGAATGAATTTATCTAACAAAGTCTACGCGATTTCGGTCAGTTTCTGTACTAGAATAGATTAGGGTTTCGTCAAACAAAAGCTAAGCCAGTTCAGTTTGCACTTTCACTCTAATGGTATAGCCTTTGTAAATTCGCGTCCGGGCGGGGTTTCATTTGTAGTCCGAGATTTCCAAGTAACAACAATAAATTTTTTTTTTTTTTTTTTTACTGATTTACAGATATTTTAGCTTGGAATTATTTTTTATTAAAGTAGGTATACAATAGGCTAGTTTCCTGAAAAATCTATTTAGTCCTGGTGTGGTACACTTTTCAGTAACAACTCTCACTCTATCTTTGTATTTCTTGATAAAGCCTAAAATACGTGTCAAATATTTTTTGATTTACACACTGACGAACGAATTAAATTTATTATTTTTTACCCAAGAAACATCCTTATTCAGCCAAGGAGTAGCATAGCATCAGTTGTTTTACTTTATTTTTATATTAGATAGATCCTTTTGATAGAGTTTTTAGATAAAATCAATAAAAAATACTGAAATGCATAACTTAAACACCCATCTTCATAAACAACGCATACAAGATAACGCAAATCATAATAAAATGGTGCCAATTCTGTTTTAAATCGCACTACACAAATTTTAGTCACATCACATGTCATCTCTTTCTTACAAACATGATTGATAAAGGATAGAACATATTTAAAGCTGTCAAATTAGTCTTTGCCGTCTTCATTTGCGGGTATTTAGACGTAACCGCGATAGATGGCGACTAAATTTATATTGAAAACAAGAATTGGACTTATTTGACAGGACAAAATTTCTTACATCTTTTTCTTACGTTCTTTGTTAAAAAGAGACATAGACTAAATTAGTTTAGTTGTAAACAACAGAATCAGCACCAATGTAGCCCATTACAGATTGATACAATTTTCAGGTCTTGACAAGAACTTAGACACCAATCAGCTTAATGATGCCTTCAAGCTGGCCATGATGATTGGTGACATTAGACTCCTAGAGGAGGTGGAAGGAGTAGGTGGTGACATATATGTTCTAGATGCTGATGTAGTGGCGCCAAGTCACGTGGCAAAGGTATCACCTACAGCTCTGAAGAAGTTTATGATTTGCGTGCAGGTATGAAATACATAAACATATAAAACCTTTTTTTTTGTTTCGGAATATTTTACTTGTTTTAAGACCTGTCACTTCATAATCAGCAAAAAGATAAGTTCAGATTCGTCGCTAGGCGCCGCTGGATGCAAGCGGCCCAAAACCGCTCGATGTGGAAGTTAATGAGACAATGTTTTGAAGTGGACATCTTTAGGCTGGTGTGATGATGATGAGAGATATATAGCTAAACTTTGCCATAAGAATAAAGATACACTTCAGAAGATTTATTAGGTTGCCACCACACAAGATCAAAATGATCACCAAGTCAACCTACCAGATCCTCGTCTGCTAGTATGATAATGACAGCTTTGAATATGGTTTAGGTATAAATAAAGAATATTGTTCACATTAGACACCGGTTTCTTGACTGTCTTGCTTTTCAGCATAGGACTCCCCAAGTGTTCTCCATAAAGATCTATCTATTTTTTTTCTCACCCAAGTCGTTCCCGCCACTTATTTAACATCATCTTCCCATCTACGATATTGTCTACCTTTACTTCTCTTTTTATATCTAGGGCACCATTCTGTCACTTCTTTGGCCCATTTTTCTGTGACTTATTAGATGTCCAGTCCATTTCCATTTTAGTTGTTGGATTCGGTATTTTATATATAATTTGGTTCGTTTTCTTATTGTTGTTAATCGAACTTTGTCTCTTAATTTTGTTGAGTATACTTCTTTCCATTTTTTATTGACAAGTTTCTAATAATTGACATCCGCAGGTCATGCTTGGTAGGATACATGTACCTATTAAATATTTTCTTTTTTCCTATAATTGGTATATCCGAGTTTTTCATGACATCCTCTAGAGCCCAGTGCTAGTATGAACCAGTATTAATTTATAGTTAACGTTTCAGGAAGCATATCCAATAAAGCTGAAAGAAGTCCACATTGTGAACTCATCAACTCTCATCGAGACCGTCCTGGCTTTAGTCAAACCGTTTTTGAAGGAGAAGATTAGGAATAGAGTGAGTAAAGTTTTGAAATGCTTTTTTTTTTATACGACTAAGTCGGCAAACAAGCATACGGCCCACCTGATGGTAAGCGGTTACCGTAGCCATATGGACGCTTGCAACACACGAAGCATCGCTCACGCGTTGCCGACCTTTACCCCCTCCCCAATGAGCTCTGGTGACCTTACTCACGCACAGGAACACAACTTTACACAACATAAAGTTATTTGGCTACGGTATTCTGTAAGGTATGAGAGGAGAGGTACTTCCCCAGTCGAGCTGCTCTATTAGCGAATTAACGCTACGCTCTACCTCTCATAATGCTTCTTTGAGATTTCAACATAATAATAAAGTTCAGTGACGTATCTTCAAATCATGAGTTTTAATCCTACAGTGGAGTGAAGCTTTTGGACATACCTAAACACATGAGGAAACCATAGCTAGGTGTGTAGTGCCAGTCGACCTTCAAGTGGAGTACCTATCGCAAAGTACCTATCAGGGTAGTCCTTTTGCATATCAGAACCAGTTTTCTTTCTAGGGTTTACGTAACTTACCTCTTTCGACTACATCATCATTAGCTCTGTTGAGATTGTGGCCTTTTCTGTCTCTTTCTCTTCCTATACTGAGAGATCAAGAGGCAAAGGGTTAAAAACATTATTAATCCCATTACTTATATCAAATAATATATTTTTCAGATATTTTTGCACAATAACTACACCAGCTTACACAAACACATTCCCAAGGAGATGTTACCAGTGGAATATGGTGGAGAAGGTTTTTCTCTCGCTGAGATTCACCGTAAGTCTATTCTGTAATATAAAGCGTGTACATTTTTTTTTTTGCTATGTCTATAAAAGTTAAGTCCGAAGCTTTCCTGTTTAAAACAGTTGCTATATTCAATTAAATATCCTGTAATTCTTAATGCACTGCTATGCCAAACCAAACTAAGCAGAGCTTGTACAATGGATAACAGATAACTGATTTACTACATACTACTTTTTGTCTGTATATAATATATATATATACTTAATATACATAATTACACCCAGACTAGGGCTTACAGATGCTCATGCACACAAATGCATGTCCTGTGATGTATTCGAACTATTTCGAACCCATACCACCACTACCATCTGCACCATCTGCAGCGCGATAAGTCTTTATTTCCTCATAATAATGTACAGTATTACTTGTACACACGGCTACCGATCAAGCTATACATTTCCAGTATAAGCTGATCTCGCATTGTATAGGATTTCCTTACAATGGGAGGTCAGCTTATACTGGAAATGTATAGCTTGATCGGTAGCCGTGTGTACATATTATATTATTAACTCTATGGTATTACCATTTCAACATAGTGTATTTTTAACCGACTTCAAAAAAAGGAGGAGGTTCTCAATTCGGTTGTAATTTTTTTTTTTTAAGTTTGTTACCTCTTAACTCCGTCATTTATCAACCGATTTGGAAAATTCTTTTTTTGTCTGGAAGGGGTACCCTTCCCGTTTGGTCCCATTGTCAGATCAGGATTTGATTACTTCTTAGTGTACTTTGAAGTCGGTTTAAGTTTTTTGTAAAACAGTCCAATTATTTGTTATTATTTTTTTATATTACAGAAGCCTGGACAAAGAAACTTGAGGAGTACACAGATTGGTTCAAAGCCCAAGAGACAGTCAAAGCTAATGAAGATCTAAGACCAGGGAAACCTACGAACTACGATGAACTCTTCGGTATCGATGGCTCGTTCAGACAGCTCTCTATTGACTAATCTAGATTTATTTGTAGACGTATAGATTCTTAAGATACAATAGGTAAATAATGATGTGATTTTAATAGTTTATTGGTTGAGAATGTGATATTATTATACTTTTTTGTACGTAAAATAAGAATAATTTCACATATTATTGCCATTAATTAAAGATTTCGTAAATACATATGATACATATTGTATTTATTTTAAGCTAGAAATCTGTATTGTGATTTTGGTTAGTTTTTTTTTTATAATACATTTCTGAGAACAAAATATATTAATTTTATATCTACTATACATCCCGCCGTTTCAATTTTATATTTGACGTGACAACCGTTTGTTGAATATATTACAACCACTTGAAAAAGGCTCTTATGTAGAAAATCAAAGCAAATATACAGTGCTGTATTATAAATCTTCTATTTGACGTATTTAAATCTCACATCATCTGTATTCCAGTCCAAAGTAAATATGGGTGTATGAAGTTAAAGTAAAATAAATAGAATATTATTTTCCTTGTATCTTGCTCAAATAGCACAAATTACAAAAGAATATATAAAAATAGATATTACTTTTTAAACTCTCGTTGACATTTTGTCGCCAATGTGTCCTAGCCGCTGCATATAGAATCTAAAATACCTACCTTATCATAATGCTAACTATTGCTAACTATCAATCCATCCTTACTATTTGCCCGCATACCCGTGATAAAAAGCCTATGTCCTTCTCCATACCATAGGCTATCTGCATGCCAAATTTCATGATGATCCGTTCAGTAGTTGAGACTTGAAGGAGTAACAAACAAACAAACTCACTGTCGTATTTATTATTAAATGTAGATTCAGATTATTTATTTTGTAAGAACATGATATTTCACAGTTGTTATGAGTATAATAATTATAATGTTCAACATATCCTGCCACTGGGGGCGTACAAAAATACAACATACATTTAAATAAAATTACAATTTCACAATAATTAATATAACATTCTTAAATAATTTGTCGTAAAATATTATATTTATCAAAAAACTATACATAATGTCCATCAGATATTATTAGTAGGATTTATGCGCAGCTTGAGTCGCCAGTCGCCAGTAAAAACGGAATATTAGTGACACAAATATAATAGCAGAACAACAGGGTTAGGGTTTTAGGGCCGGCAACGCGCGAGTGATACCCCTGGTGTTGCAAGCGTCCATAGGCTGCGGTAACCGCTTACCATCAGGCGGTCCGTATGCTTGTTTGCCACCTTAGTGGTATAAAAAAAAACAATGAAAATTACAGAAGAATATGACATTATTAAAAAACAAACGAATGTACAAAAAAAAGTTACAAATTAGTTTTATGAATATTACAGTCCCCCAAACTTAGCTGGCCCGGTGAGAGCGGCGCTGTTATCGCATTTGGTGGAGCAATCAACCAATGGCGAATGGCAGGAAGATTGTCATTTCAAACGGGCGTCGTTAGTTCCTCTTTTGGCCACCAGGCCTCATAAGTTTGTGGGACTATACTTTATGTTGCCCACAGGATTTGTGAGTTTATAAACTGGCCCCCAATTATCGCACTTTCGACATCAATGTCGAAGAGACATTTGGTGAAAATCATAGCGGTCTTCTGTAAAAATCCCATAGAATTTTTTAAATTTATGCGACATTAATGTCGAAAACACGAGAATATGGGCCCTGATCTTCCATAAATATAATGTAGAGACATATATTAATAGCTATGAATGTTTCCGGTATTAAACAAGGAATCTTTAAGAGGAAAGGATGGCTGTAAGAAATTTGAAAAATAGGTTTTTAACTATTATACTATTTAACTATTGCTGTCGCGCTGTGCCCGAGCTATCCCGCCCGAGGGCGAAAGAGACAACTACAGCTTGGACTGATTATACCTATTTAAATTAGAAGAAATCGATATTTCGTAATCCCCGGTTTTCTATTCAAAAACAGGAACGATTAAAAAAAAAACAAGAATCAAAATAAGAAGGGCTTTGGCTATATCTATCGGTTTTCGTTTGTTTTTTATATTCGTCTTTGTTCGCTGGATGTTCGCTGGATAAGAGCGTTAAAAATGGTAAGTTTTTGTGATTTTAGAAGGCTCTTAATTCTTATAATAATTAATTTATGGAGAAAAACACAACCAAGGGACATACAGTGGTACCTACAGATTGCATGTTAAAATAATCATTGCTCTAGTGTCATTATCCAGAGAGGAAAATGAGAATTACGTTTGTATGGAACAAACGCCACCAGCGTATCCTCTTAAATAAAGAATCCTCAAGCATGATAACAAATCTTCCGTAAAATACTATTCCATCAAGAAAATTGTGTACATATTTATCATTATAATTATGTCTCTGTGTCACGTGTTTCCTAGAACACAAATCCAGCTGTGTCACTGCACTTGAATATACAATTGAAACTGCTGATAGTGCTATATGTATTATATAGTTGTTTAGTTATTAATTGATGCTCTGAGCCATTGTTTGTCTTGCATATTTATTACAATTATGTTGTTCGAAGACTTTCGTCAAAATTACAAGTTGCTTTAAAAATTGGCACTATAGTCAGATTGTATTTTTTTTATAGTTTTTTATTTGCAGGTTCGGCAACGCGCGGCATTGGTTCATCAATAAAATTGCAAGGCTCCCAGATCATAGATATTATCTATATTATTATTTATAGAGCGATACCACAGATTACAGAATAAAAGGCAGATGGAGCGCGCGGAACAAAAAAGTGTAGCCAAAAAAGCAAATACAAATTCAGATACCTGGTATTCGTTTTGCTTGTTTAACCACAGTTTATTAATAAAGAAGTGTTCTTTTTGAAATAAAGTGTGTTAAACAAAGCAAATAAAAATTTAAAAACGAATACCAGCGGGGCGATTACGTAACTAAATTTCAATCATTTTCGAATTGAAATCGGTTCAATATAGCGGTTTTCTGATAACTTTTACGTTCTGATAACTGGAAATACAAACAACGGTTCATTAGAAATGGAACCATTTCCGAATTTGTAATATTTCTACTGATTCAGAGGTTATTTAAATCTGAATTGCATTGCAATAAAGTTACGTAATCCACTGACAGTTTACTTTGAAAATGAATAGCGGTTTCATTAATCTTATATCTTTAATTAAAAAGTGCAAAATTATAATTGCGCTAAATAATATAGGAACTGTTCTCAGTATTATATTATACCTACAGAGTGGAAGTCTTTCACATAAAGCATTGTCAAAAGGAGAGTTGAGCAAACTCGTGAGAAACTCACAATTCTTGAACGTTATAAATAAGTTGATTACATGTAGAGAACTTTAAAACTTATTTCAAAGATTTTCTTATTTTATTTTATTTTATTATCTCATAATCTTGAGACACAATTTGAACCAAAATTCATCGAATGACACCGTAAATTTACTCAATAATATTATAATCTAAATATAGGAAATTTGAAATAAGAACAATTTTTGTATAACATTATATGAATAGATTAGAGGTTTATCCATCTATTGACCTGGCCTTAGCAATAGGTAGTTTGACACCCCAATTTACAATAAAATAACTGTACTGTTTCCATAGATCTCGATTACTGTTTCTAATAATTACGTAGTTTTGCGGTTACCCTCTATTTCACGGACTTTTTGATGTCAAAAGGATCAAGTGAATTGTAAACATAAGGATCATAATTTTCTCGAACCCAACAACTTTTTTTTTTATACCACTAAGGTGGCAAACAAGCGTACGGCCCGCCTGATGATAAGCAGTTACCGTAGCCTATGGACGCTTGCAACACCAGGGGTATCACTCGCGCGTTGCCGACCCTGAAGAAATCTCTTCACGCCCTTTTTGAATAACCCCATGCTGTACTCCATTGGGAAAACCACGGCGGGGAGCTCATTCCACAATACTTGACTTACTATAAATAATATGAACTTGATAACATGAACTTGACCCACTATAAATAATAAGTGTGTATGTATATGTATGTAAATATAAAAATTAAATTAGTTTATAGATTAAACGTGCAATGACAAGACACATTCACATACATTCATTCATTCATTCACACGATACACATTCATATTTTCAATATTTTTTATACCACTAAGGTGGAAAACAAGAATACAACCCGCTTGATGGTATGGATGGAACTCCATATGAGGACGGACTTGTGACTTATAAAATTAAAGCCTTTGCTCCGATGTGAAGTACTGCTTCGCTCTATTGAATACTCCGATATTGGATGCCAGCTTAACCTTGTCTTCCAAGTGACTTCGGAACAGAATGTAACTATAAATGTCGACGCCAAGGATCCGTTTGCTTTTACTGATATGTTCAAGGAAGTGTTCAAGAATTCTGGAGCCACAGCAAATGGGGGTTTCTAAGCGGTGAACGCGCAGGCTTTAGTCTACCTACTTTCACCCCACGGTTCGGAAATATTTTTTAAACTCTGGGTCCATCGGTTTACTCTGTGTATGGTATGACAGTCAGTCAATTTTCCGTTATAGATGCTCGGCTTGCACAAATACTTGCCCGTGTGTATACTCTGCTAAGTTTAAGTGCGAAATTTCCCAACATGTTGCAGAGAGAGGTAGGTCGACGCTCTTCGTGCAGTGATCACCGGGCGCCAACACTCGGTGCACGCGCCACGCTTTGCGATAAAAAAAAACAAATCGATTTATATCTGTGCTACTTTGGATCAGCTGTGAAGAACTACACAGTGAGATATTTTTTTACCGCTTCATTTGACAACCTGTTATTTCAAAGTGGAGTGTTCTCAATTTAAAAAGTTATAATTTAAACTTCTTAAAACTTATGGATAAAGATGAAGCTTATTTTTTATTTAAAAAATGAGTTTAAAATACAATATTCTAAATTAAAATGTTCAAATAATGTTTTGTTACGAAATAGGGTCACTTTCATCAAATCTTTATTTCAATCTGTGGCAGAAGTTCAAACCCCACTTTCTTTGTCTGGTTTACTGGTGCCTAGAGAACCTGCTTGCAAGTTATACTTAAATGCATACTTAGTATTAAAGTTAACTGTAGGTTTAACTATGCTAACGTACCATTTATATTTTAGTTTATAGTCTTCAAAAATATTTGGGAAATAATACGTAGGTTTATAATAATGATAATATTTAAGAACCTAATAAGTAATTATAAAATGAAAGTGGTTCAACGGCGAGGTCATCTTACAAAACTCAATTGAAAGTTCATATATTTTATCGGATGTATCGTTTTGTAACTTCATACTTTATTTACGATGTCTGTAAGTTTTATTTAAAAAAATACGCAACCAATTTAACTAGGTTCTTTTCTTTTTTATCCACGTTATGAATCGTAAAAGTTTAATCTAAATTCAAATTGTTCATAATTCAAAAAGTATTGCTAGCAATTTCAAAGGAGGAGGTTCTATATTCAAAACGTTTTTTTTTTCCTTTTTTTTATATCGAAATAATGATTGATTAGAGTTCCGATCGTTATTGTATTGTTTTTAGTGTATGCATTTTTTTATAAGTTATGACGTCAAGTATTTCGAGCACACTATTAAAATACTAGCTTTCCGCCCGAGCCCCCTTCTTTACCCCCTTACCTAATACCTACCCTACTCACCTACCGTGACATTTGTCATGGAATAAACATCATGATTCAGTTAGGAAATTGCGTATTGGGACATTCGCAGATCCATCAATGCCAATGGTGTGCCAACTCACGGTCGCCTTGCCTCACATGATAAAGAATAGTAAATAAAGTATACTCCTTTGCGTGCATCTATTTCCTAACTTATGAGTAGCTTCTCAAGTTTTACACTCACAACTTAGATAAGTTACCTGATAAAATATTTTGACGGTTGAGAAACGAAATATTTAATTGCTCCCATAGAGTTCCGAATTAAGCTATATGAACTAGAATAAAAAAATATGTAATTTTGAATAAAGAACAATTCAGATCAATACCTAAACTGGGTCCCTATGGAACTTTATATGTCAGTTGAATGAATATATTTTTGTTCTCTATTTACAGTGATATATCACAAGAATTACCGCCCCAGTGACCCTTAGCAGATATTGACAAATAAGTATACTTACCCGTCAAGGTTGTGTCATTCACTTCATATAAACCTAGTATAGATCTCAAGGCAAGGAGCATTTCTGAAGTGTCCTTCGTTTTTTGAATTACGTAAATCAAAAAGGGGATATAGTCGCCTTTGAATAGAAGCATTTTCAGAGGCTGTATGGTTCTAAGCCTTTGCCTGCCATTTTACGAACTAAATAAACAACAACGGTACGTTTGCGTTTAAATATTAATGTATTTTTCGAATTTAAGCGGAAGTATATTTCCTGTGTACCTACGCTTTAAGAACATTTTAAGTTTTCTGAAATTGTACGTTTACCCCGTTTTATTACCAGGAAATATATGAGGAAATATATCAGGGAATATATAAATGTCTCGTACATATTGAACTAGAGAAGACTAACATAATATTTATATGAATATTAATGCGTCTGTCATGTAATAATGAATTTATAGCTTACTGAGAAGAAATCAAACATAAGTATTCTAACGACATGCGACACCACTTTCATATTTTTATCACTATTCCAACTAGGTACAGTGCGGCTACCGAGAGAATGCGTTTCTGACACCTGTTAATATTGGCAAAATCATGGAAACGGCTAATCTGATAAGACTTTCACTTAATCCTCAGATAATCCTGACACCTGTGCAGCTGCCGTCGCTGAGGCGATACTGGCGGGAATGGAATGTTACATCCCAAACCCGCTAGTGGCTGCAGGGGTGAAGAAACGACCGTGGTTTAATCGGCCCTGCAAGGTAGCTAGACATAATAAGCAGACCTTGTATGAGGCTTGGACCACGGCCCAAGCTAATCAGGACCCTAAAATCTCTGATGCGAAACGCAAATTCAACGCTGCCTCGAGATCCAGTAAGCGAATGATTGCCAGGGCAAAGTTCGATTTCGTCGGCAGAATTGGTGAGAGACTAACTAGCCTTCCCTCTGGGAGTCGCGCTTTCTGGTCTCTTGCCAAAGCTGCTGAGGGAAACTTTTGCCAGTCGTCCTTGCCACCACTACGTAAGCCGGACGGGAACTTGGCCCATAGTGCTAAAGAGAAGGCTGACCTTTTAGGCTCTCTCTTTGCCTCAAACTCGACTTTGGATGATGGTGGCGCCACACCGCCTACCATTCCGCGGTGTGACAGCTCCATGCCAGAGATAAGCATTACCCAACGGGAGGTCCGGCGGGAATTGCTTTCTCTGGACATCCATAAGTCGAGTGGGCCAGACGGCATACCGGCAGTGGTGCTGAAGCGGTGTGCTCCTGAATTGTGTCCAGTACTAACGCGCCTTTTCGCGCTTTCCTACACCAAAAAGGAAGTCCCGTCTTCGTGGAAGACTGCCCATGTGCACCCAGTGCCCAAAAAGGGTGACAGATCAGACCCGACGAATTACAGGCCTATCGCCATCACCTCCCTTCTCTCCAAAGTCATGGAGCGAGTGATCAACACGCAGCTATTGAGATACCTGGAGGATCACGATTTGTTGAGCGACCGACAATATGGCTTTCGCCACAGTCGCTCAGCTGGTGACCTCCTTGTGTATCTCACGCACCGTTGGTCACTCGCCATCGAGAGTCAAGGTGAGGCATTGGCAGTAAGCCTAGATGTGGCGAAGGCGTTCGATCGGGTCTGGCACCGGGGTCTTCTAACGAAGTTACCAGCATACGGGCTTCCCGAGGGATTATGCAAATGGGTTGCCAGCTTTCTGTCCAGCAGATGCATAAGAGCCGTCGTTGACGGTAGCTGCTCCGACAGCATGGACATAAATGCCGGCGTCCCGCAAGGCTCTGTACTGTCCCCAACACTGTTCCTACTGCATATCAATGATATGCTGTCTATTGACGGCGTTCATTGTTATGCAGACGACAGTACAGGGGACGCTTATTACACGGGCCGTGCTAATATCCCTCGTTCCGAGGTGGAAGAAAGCCGCGAACGGCTGTTGTCTGAAATCGAGAGTACACTAACTAGTGTCTCCGATTGGGGCAGACTAAACCTAGTCCATTTCAACCCCACTAAGACTCAAGCCTGCGCGTTCACCGCTAAGAAAACCCCATTTGCTGTGGCTCCACAGTTCCAGAACACGTCCCTGAACATCAGCAAAAGCATCGGGATCCTTGGCGTCGACATTTCTAGCGACGTTTTGTTCCGAAGTCACTTAGAAGACAAGGTTAAGCTGGCATCCAAAAAGCTCGGAGTGCTCAACAGAGCGAGGCAGTACTTCACATCGGGGCAAAGGCTGCAACTTTACAAGTCGCAAGTCCGGCCTCATATGGAGTACTGCTGTCATCTATGGGCGGGGGCACCTGGATACCAGCTTGATCCTTTAGACTCGGTTCAACGACGTGCCATCAGAATTGTCGACGATCCCGAGCTCACAAGCGGTTTAGAGCCCCTCAGTCTGAGGAGAGACTTTGCCTCCTTATGTGTGTTCTACCGCTTGTACAACGGACGGTGTTCTGAAGAATTGTTTAAGATGATGCCCACGGCTACTTTCTACCATCGCAACTCTCGCCATCGACGGGGAGTCCATCCTCACATATTGAAACCTGAATTGTTTCGTACTGTGCGGGCTCAAAGGAGCTTCCTTCCGCGGACGCTCAGACTGTGGAATGAGCTCCCCGCCGTGGTTTTCCCAATGGAGTACAGCATGGGGTTCTTCAAAAGGGGTGTGAAGAGATTTCTGCAGGGTCGGCAACGCGCGCGTGATACCCCTGGTGTTGCAAGCGTCCATAGGCTACGGTAACCGCTTACCATCAGGCGGGCCGTATGCTTGTTTGCCACCTAAGTGGTATAAAAAAAAAAAAAAAAAAAAAAAAAAAAAGCTATGCCTAAGAGAATACTGAACCTTCGTTGTGAAAATACCATCGCAATCAAGATCTGTGAAAAGTATGCGTACGAACACAATTTAATTTACAATGCAAAGAAAACAGAAATGGTTATATTCAGGTCGGGAAAGGGTCCCCAAAACGTACCAGCTGTTTATCTCAACGAGCAGCCTGTCAAAATAGTCGACAACTTTAGGTATCTTGGTCACATTGTATCCTCAGATCTGAGAGATGATGCGGATATAGAACGACAACGCAGGGCCTTGTGTGTAGTAGGCAATATGATTGCTAGAAAGTTCTTCAAGTCATCGCCTGACGTGAAAATCACACTGTTTAAGTCTTTCTGCCAGACATTTTACACCTGTCAACTCTGGACTAACTACACCAAAAAGACGCACGATGGCATACGAGTAGCTTACAATAATATCTTCAGGCATCTGATGGGCATTGAACGCTACTGTAGTGCCTCTGAAATGTATGCTGAGGCACGCGTTAATTCTTTCAATGCCATCCAGCGAAATAGAATAGCGTCATTTATGGCCAGAGTTCACAGGTGTAAAAAATCTATCATAGCGAGTCTGTCGGAAAGACTGATACAGACGTCAATGTACGGATGATGGGTGGATAATGCCACCTGAGATATAAGTAATTTACGTCATTTTGTAAGTCGTTTTGTTTCATTTTGTTTTGTTAATGTTAGCTTTTCTTGTGTGCCAGTATGGATGTATATCAATGTGTATGTCTGAAATAAAGATATTTTATTTATTTATTTTATTTATTTATAATAAGATTAGCCGTTTCCGAGAATAGCTCAATATTAACAGGTGTCAGAAACGCATTCTCTCAACGGCTGCACAGTATCTCATTTAATAAATCTTACTTCTTAACTGTTTCTTAAGTTAAGTTTATCTAAATGAATTGCAACAACCAAAAAGCTCAATGCCATAGAGTGAGAATATAAATAGAGCGACTTTACAATACGGGCCGTGAGCACGGGTACGGGCAAATGGCTTGAAACGTACTAACTCTATAGCAATAACACATGCTAGCAAAAATAGTTAAGACCACATCAAATGCATAAGTTATTGCGTAGACGCTTCATAGATCATAGTGTATGTATGTTCCATTGTCTTACCTGACATCTAGAAGTGACGATATATAGGGAGCTTAAATGGATTATGGTTGTCATCTATTGCATTGTTTATCTATAGTTATATGGGATCTATGGTTGCATGTGCAAACAATCAATCTTTTTGCCATTTTTAGTCGATACATACATTCAGAATAATCTGCATAATTGCCTAAAATATGTATCGACTAAATAAGAAACGTACCTAATATATGTTCAATGTCAAAATTAAAAAAATATTAAGTATGTCAATTATTTTCAATCCCTAGTTACCGTCTAGTTACCTAGATAAACCTTGGATGAGTCTGTACAAAAACTGTTCTAATTTCAAAATAACCACTTGATACGTCTTAACTGGCTAAAAAAAACCGCCTTAAAACGAATATTTTTTTGTTGACAATAACCTAAATTCATTTAACCAAACCAACATTTCAACTACCATTTTGAAAGTACATTTATGTTTCGAACTAAAATAATTGTTCTATTTTAGAATTTCTCTATTTAAATTATCACCATCACCACAGATTTTATAATATAACATCAATCGAAACGCCGGTTGCATATACTCTGTGGCCTAAAACTCAACTGTGCCTCATTGCACATTTGAGGTAAATGCACCTAACGGTATCAAACTGTATCGCATTATTATACCTATAGGAGGTGGTTCCGGATCCAAATACAAGACAGCTAAAGCAGATATTAGTGTAGAGGCTAATTTATACATAGTAGATCGGCCCCGCAGTTTGAATCGCGACCCCCTGTCTATTACATTCTGATGTAAAGCGAGGAATAATAATAATATAATCATTTATTCTCTCTTCACAAATTATATGTAAATAAAAACTACAATGAGCATTTTAGGTATGGCAAAAGATACAATTTGTGAGAGACTGGTGTCTGCACTAGGAAAACCTGTACCACAGATCACTAGGCTCCTACCCCGCGACAATGGTGTAGTAGCTCATTCAGTAAGAATGAATGTAGAGAAAGAGTATTGCAAAAGCATTGATATACAACTAGCCTTGTCATGATGATTATTGCAGTGTACCTGATGGTGAGGGAATATCCATAAGTGTCGTATATCAATGGTTTTGCGTATATACAATACAAATTATTATAAACATTTTAACAGAATGTGTATGTGTGATGTGTAGGACTGCACTGAGGGATATCCACACTTAGGGTTTGATTTTTGTAAAACCCTTCTACATTTCACCCCATTGACATATAAAAAATAGGAAAGAGCCATCACGAGTTATTGATCTAATGAAGCGATCCTATTGGTCAGCTAAAACACATTCTGTTAAAATGTTTATGATAATTCGTATTTACGGGAAACCATTGATATACGACACTTATGGACATTCGCTCACCAAAGTGAAGCACATTATTTTCTACTTATCCTTGAGTAAATACTGTAGTGTTATTCTGTAACGTTCATTTGAAATATCACTTCTGTACCCTGAGTGTAAAGAATTGACGTTTGTAAACGCTTACTAATTAGTTTGCGTTTACGACACTTCTCTATAGCAATTGGCACAGCGCCTCTAGCGGATTACTCATGGTACTAATTTCTCCCATACAAATTTATAGTTAACGCAAACGAATTAGTAAGCGTTAATTAACGTATTTTTTTTACACTCGGGGTACAGAATCCACGATGAGATTAAAGTTTCATATTCTTAAAATGAGTGAGTTCGACACTAGCGCAACTGAGTGATGACGCAAGTGAGATGAACTTCGGCAGGTGAGTATTTTGACGTTACGAATAAACTTTTGAGTTCTCGACACTCACTTCACTTCACTTGGCCTTGATTTTAACTTGAGAATACCAATACCATGAAAAGCGAGATGACAATCGATGTGAGTGTGAGTTGCGAGATGACTTTCGAGATGATTTACCTTCTACTGAATATCATAGTTAGTTTTTATCAAAATCGGCCTCGAACCTCCTTTGAGTATTTGTTACTATTCTTTAGGATTAGGCGTCCCTTAGATCCCTTTTGAAAATTCCCTCTGTATAAATAATTATAGTATCCGTTTATCATGTTGCAAGAACTTGTATGTGTCAAGTATTTCTTGACACAAATTGAGTTGTGTCGAAATGGACCACATGCGTTTCGATTTACGATACCTTTTCTATACCTGCCATATAGAGGTAGCATTTAGCACATATCTTTAACTGAAAGTCTCATCATCTGGCTGCCCTGTTCCCAATCATTTGGAGTCGGCGTAACATTTTACCTGCGTTCCCGGCATAAAAAGTAGCCTATTCACAAACTTCGGGGTTTTTT
Organism: Achlya flavicornis; assembly: GCA_947623365.1. Taxonomy (NCBI): domain Eukaryota; kingdom Metazoa; phylum Arthropoda; class Insecta; order Lepidoptera; family Drepanidae; genus Achlya; species Achlya flavicornis. The sequence continues at coordinate 4,193,581 of OX392487.1, forward strand.
TTTGTATAATTTAATAGAATAATATATTCTTTCTTAAGTTTTCAAAAAGCGTGTTTAAAGAAAAAACCATTAAACAAAAAACATATAGTAAAAATAGAATTCCAGGAACTACGAGACAACTGATTAAGCTGTGGGTTCATCTGTCAATTAGTAAAGTGCCTTCAATAAAAATAAAAAAATAAAACAAAAAACAATTTAATAGAAAATGTCCTCCAAACTGCCGCTGCTGCTATAAATTGACACTAGTGCAGAATAAAACAAATTAGCCAAAAAACAGGGACCCTACAAGAACTTCATCATAATTTTACACAAATTATCATTTTATCATCACAGTTGTTTAAAGACAAATAACTGATGACACCTTCATTTCTGAAGGTCAATGATAATTATGGTGTTTGCAGAATGTCATGTTAGCATGTCATAATAAATACAATTATTGTATTAAACTTAAACCTACCCGATTATTGAAGCGCATGGACAGGTATTGTAAACATTTAGAATTTTTTTATACGACGAATTCGGTAAACAAGCTTATTATTTTATTAAATATTATTATTATTTTATGCTGCAACATCAGAGATCCTAACGTACGTTACGTCATGACAGAACTTTAAGGACAGGACATGGGGGTACTAAGTCTGTTTTTTTAAATAAAAAATCAATTTGACACGATTACCACTCCATTGCCATTGTGCTATTATTACTACGTATAGAGAAGACACCACACAAAACAACTATGTTCCGTTCCAGTGAAGCCATCCGGCCACAGTAGTTCTTGTAGAACGATGAACGAAACGCGTAAGCACCGTGAAAACCGTGTTTGCGAGGAAAATACTCCTAAATGCGTTCTGATAGCGCTACGTGTTTCTACAGTCTGCTTAGACGACTAATTATTGTTTCAGAGCTAAGAAATAACTTAAGTTGACTCTAAAAAAAGGGACATAACCTAGCTTATGATAGCTTCTCTATACGTTATTACTAATAGCTCAATTCATAGCAAAATTGACATATCTGTCAATTTTGGTTGTACGAACACAATTGTAATAGCAGACTGGTTATCATGGTAAATGAGCATCGTCCCTTGATCAAAAAAAAAAATCCTGATTGTCGGCTAACTGAGAATGACTGAGATATGCTATTACATAATAGATATCATATAAAAAAATGACGTAATTTTATGTAGGTGATACAGTAAACAGTTCCTAGTCGCGCATATCTATCTTATCTATCGCTTCAGTGAGAGTTTTCCGCCCACAGATAACAGGTAAGGTCAACCTTACCTGTTCAAACCTACGAGGTTGAACATTTCCAGTTAATACTATTTTCTATGAATTCCATTGACATATAGGTACATTTAAATCTAATGACAGCTACTGAGATATTGTTACTTTGAAACTCTATGAACAATGTTAAATTTTACTGCTTATCTATACATATAAAATGCTTTGTCCTGAATGACTGACTGACAATCAACGCACAGCCTAAACCGCTGATCGTAGAGACCTGAAACTTGGAGGGTGTGTTCTTTGTATGACGTAGGCATCAGATAAGAAAGGATTTTGCGAAATTCTACCCCTAAGGGGGTGAAAAATGGGGGCAAAGTTTGTATGGGACAACGTGATTCCTTGGTCCGATCTACTTCAAATTTTGCATAAACATTCTTTAACATAATTGATGGAAGTGGTGTTTCATATTTTATTGAAAGTCATCGCCTAACGGGGTCAAAAAGGGGTAGAAAGTTATTTTAGGGGTGATTTGCATCGAAGTTGATATCAATACTCCTTAGTACTTTTGATTTAAATAACATTTTTTATTTTGACACATGTTTGAAATCTCAATCAGATTTTCACAGATTACAGAATAAGGCAGATGGAGCGAATGGAACACGGGAGTGAGGCCAAAAAAGCAAATACAAATTGAAAAACAAATACCTGGTATTCGCTTTTGAATTTGTATTTGCTTTGTTTAAAAAACTTTATTTAACGAAAAACACTTTCTTTTAAATAAATTAGCACACAGCAGATTTTAAACATAGCAAATACAAATTCAAAAGCGAATACCAGGTATGTGTTTTTCAATTTGTACCTAAATGCTTTTTTTAGCCTCACTCCCGTGTTTCGCGCGCTCTATCTGCCTTTTGTTCTGGAAACTGAAATGCTCTTTAAAATTGGAATGTCAAATATAAAATAATATTTAAATCGGATTAGAATTCGAAATTTGTTTGGAAGTTCATTTTCTCGGACTTTTTGGCGGGAACTTGCAGAGTGACGTTGCGTTTTGAGTTTTATTGCATATTATATCTTAATATATAAAATGATAAACTGATTGTTGATATATCAGCGCACAGCCCAAACTGCTGGACCTAGAGATTTGAAATTTTGCACACAGATACCTTATACAGTGGAGGCACCCACTAAGGAAGGATTTTTGGAAATTCCACCCTTAAGAGGGTAAAATAGGGGATGACAGTTTGTATGCAAGTCCGTCAGTTTTGAAGTTAGGATCTTCAAATTTTGTGTTTAGGCTGACGATTGAAAATTAATGTATAGTTATCTCAGCATTTGTGATAATTCCACCCCCGAAGGGAGGAAAAGGGGGATGAAGTTGGGTATGCAAGGCCTTCAATTTCAAAGTAAACTTCATGAAATGTATTATTATATGGTGTAGGCATCCACTATGGAAGGATTTTAGGAAATTCCACCCCTAAGGGGGTAAAATAAGGGATGAAAGTTTGTATGCAAGTCCATCAGTTTTGAAGTTAGGGTCTTAAAATTTTGTGTTTAGGCTGAAGATTGAAAATTAATGTTTAGTTATCTCAGCGTTTGTGATAATTCCACCACCGAAGTTAGGAAAAGGGGGATGAAGTGGTTTATGCAAGTCCTTCAATTTCAAAGTAAACTTCACTAAATATATTATTATATAGTGTAGGCATCCACAAAAGAAGGATTTTAAAAAATTCCGCCCCTAACAGGGTAAAATAAGGGATTAAAGTTTGTAAGCAATATATCAACGCATAGCCCAAATCGCTGGACCTAGAGATTTGAAATTTTGCACAAAGATACCTTATACAGTGTAGGCATCCACTAAGGAAGGATTTTCGGAAATTCTACCCCTAAGGGGGTAAAATAGGGGATGAAAGTTTGTATGCAAGTCCGTCAGTTTTGAAGTTAGGATCTTCAAATTTTGTGTTTAAGCTTACGATTGAAAATTAATGTATAGTTATCTCAGCGTTTGTGATAATTCCACCACCGAAGGGAGGAAAAGGGGGATGAAGTTGTTAATGCAAGTCCTTCAATTTGAAAGTAAACTTCACTAAATGTATTATTATACGGTGTAGGCATCCACTAAGGAAGGATTTTTGGAAATTCCGCCCCTAAGTGGGTAAAATAAGGGATGAAAGTTTGTATGCAAGTCCGTCAGTTTTGAAGTTAAGATCTTCAAATTTTGTATTTAGGCTGACGATTGAAAATCAATGTATAGTTATCTCAGCGATTGTGATAATTCCACCACCGAAGGGAGGAAAAGGGGGATGAAGTTGTGTATGCAAGTCCTTCAATTTGAAAGTAAACTTCACTAAATGTATTATTATACGGTGTAGGCATCCACTAAGGAAGGTTTTTCTGGAAATTCTACCCCTAAGGGGGTAAAATAGGGGATGAAAGTTTGTATGCAAGTCCATCAGTTTGGAAGTTAGGACCTTCAAATTTTGTGTTTAGGTTGATGATTGAAAATTAATTTATATGTGCCTCAGCGTTTTCGATAATTCCGACCCCGAAGGGGTAAAAAAGGGATGAAGTTGTGTATGGAAGTATACTAAATTTATTATATAAGCTTGGAATATAATTAAAATTTGGAAACTAACGCAAAGAATATCGGTGTTGTTGGAATTTGATCCATTAATGAGTGATATATAATTTTGTGTGCAAGTAAAATAATGTACACGTGTATCATGTTATTAAGAAGCCTACTGCCGTCCATCTATCTGTCTGTCTGCCACGAGAAAAATTCTCAGCTGTCTGGTTGAGGAACTTTTGGATAGATCTCCGCCCGTGTCGATCCGTCTGTCTGTCTGTCTTCTACGGGTAATTTTTAAATTATTATTATTATTTAAATTTAATACTAAGGTGTCAAACAAGCATACGGCCGGCCTGATGGTAAGCGGTCACCGTATGTATCACTCGTGCGTTGCCGACCATACAGAAATATCTTCACACCCTGGCGCCATGGCGGGGAGCTCATTCCACAGCCTGAGTTTACGCGCTAGAAAACTCCTTTGAAACCGCACAGTAAAAACCATTTCGGTTCCAATATATGAGTATGGACTCCCCGTCGATGGCGAGAGTTGCGATGGTAGAAGGTAGCCCGTGGGCATCAAGTCAAACAATTCTTCAGAGAACTGTCCGTTGTACAAGCGGTACACACATAAGGAGGCAAATTCTCTCCTCAGACTGACAGACAGACAGAAACATCTCAGCTGTCTGGAAATTATTGAGGAACTTGTGGATATAGGTGTATTCGTCTGTCTGTCCGTGTGCCATGAGCAAATATCTCAGCTGTCATGAAATGGTTGAGGAATTTGTGGATAGGTCTCATGGCGTAATTTTAGATAAATAATCCCGATCTCGACACCTCGCAAAAAAAACATATTTCTTCTTCAGCTAATCGGACAGTGCATGCATATTTCTGCCGGTAGATTTTCAGATCTTCTTCTTCAAATCGGGCAGGACTGTTTCAGTTCTATGTGGCATGTTCGCATGTAAGCTCTCAATCTTCCTGAACTTTTGTCAAATATCACACGTAGTGGCGGGCTATAGCCATGAACAAAGCTCTATATTGTTACAATGATTCATGTCTAGAAAAAAGAAATAATCTACGCGGACGAAGTCGCGGGCTAAAGCTAGTCATCCATAAATTTTCCGATTGATTAAGTACGGATAATCCTACTTATACCACATGCAAGCGGACGGCACTGGTTAAAATTCAACTCATGTAAAACTGGCCAGATATTTTATTATATAAAAAAAGTGATTAACTATTATTAGTCACGTATTGTAAACGTTTACGGCCCCTGTAACCTTCACATAACAGCACGTGCGTTATGACGTTCTTACCTACTGTACGTCAGCCCGGCTCAATTAAACAATCAAACTACATTGTGTACTGCGAACACTGCAAGTTGTACATAATAAATCTAGGTATAAATTACTATCGATATAATCAGTGTCTAAAAGGGCTATATGAGCATTTTTTTAACTATATTCGCCGCCGCCGGCACGTAACATGGCAAGACTCGTTAGATTATATATCTTTAGTAAGTTATAATGGACATGTTTAAAAATAAATATTGGCAGATATAAGATAACTATTTTAAGAGAGGTAGAGCATAGCGTTTATTCGCTCAAAGAGCAGCTCTACTGGGGAAGTACCTCCACCTTACAGAATACCGCATCCAAATAACTTTATATTGTGTTTCTGCGTGTGACTAAGGTAAATCATTTGAAGTGGTAAAATAATCACTTACTTGAAAAACATTATTAATTGATTAAATGAATCATGACAACCATGAAATATCCTAAGTCATACACTCAAGACCTCTTCCCAATCTAACTACGTTCCTAAGTCTTCAGTCAAACGGGCTTAGGGCATAATACTTGTGGTCACTACCGTCTAGCTATTCTATCGTTGTTTAACAGCTTGAACAAAGTATGGGCCAATGGCAATAAAATATGGCCATGAATAGTAGAGTCGGTTATTGGCCACCATCAGAATTTCGTAAGCCTTAATGATACTCTTCTAATTTATTCTATTGAGCAACATAATAAGCTTTCGTAAAAAATACATCTATAGATAATATAATAAAGATGAAATGTTTGTAGGTTTCAACACTCTATAACATGAACACTACCTAGGTACTACTTAAAAAAAACTGCAGCGCACAGCAGTGGCGTAACAATAGGGTGGCAGGGCTGGCAAAATGCCACGGGCCCCCGACCCAAGAGGGCCCCGGCCCAAGAGGACGCGAGCTCAAAACTTTTTTTTTACATTGTACCTGAGTAAGTATTTTATTTTATTTCAAAAGTATATTTTTATATGTTCTGCTTAAAATCCAAAGTGAGACAACTAAAGACCATAATACAATTTCAAGTTAATCGTTAAGCATTTCAACCAACCTAAACAAAAAGATGTTGTTTCATTTTTAGAGATGTACACGTTACCCGTGACGAGTAATTTTACGTACTTATGACCGTCAAAAAACTCAATCAAAATACCGGTAATTGCACATCTGTGCATCACGGCCATTAGTGGGACATATACAACGTGTAATTGAGTACGCTGAAAATCTCGAAGTTTATTAAAATTAAACTGAGTGCAACGTGACGATTTTTACTGATAGGGCCCCATGAAAAGAATTTGCCACGGGCCCCAGATGGTATAGTTACGCCACTGGCGCACAGCCAGTGGTCAGACAAAAATAAAATTATGGTCTTGAATCAGAGGTTCTTCAAAAAGGTTGTGAAGAAATTTCTGTAGGGTCGGCAACGCGCGAGTGATACTTACCCCTGGTGTTGTAAGCGTCCATAGGCTACGGTGACGGCTTACCATCAGGCGGGTCGTATGCTTGTTCCACCCTAGTACTATCATCATCAGCCTATAATGTCCAACTGCTGAGCACGGGCCTCCTTTCACAAATTATGGTGAAAGGGAATGGGCAGATACTCCACCACGCGTGCCTTCTGCGAATCAGTGGAGGTAGGTGTGGTCAACCTACTGTTGGAGTTTTCAAGCCACCTAGTAGGCCTCCAACTAACACAATTAATTGATAACCGGGACCAACGGCTTTAGGTGCCTTTCGAAGCACAGAAACGCACGATTTGAAATACTACTAGGCGATCACCCGAGCCACAGATTACTAAATAGTTACTCCTGAGCTACCAAGACGAGGAAATGCTGGTGGCGTTTGTTCCATACAAACGTAATCCTCAGTTACCTCACTGGATAATGACACTAGAGCAATGATTATTTTACCATGCAATCTGTAGGTACCACTGTTTGTCCCTCGGTTGTGTTTTTCTCCATAAATTAATTATTATAAGAATTAGGAGCCTTCTAAAATCACAAAGTTTTAACGCCCTTATCAGACGTCCAGCGAACAATTTTGACGAATATAAAAAACAAAGTAAAACCGACAGACATAGCCCAAGCCCTTCTTTTTATGATTCTTGTTTTTTTTTTATCGGTCCAATTTTGGAGGATAAAATTTATTTCGGGGATTACGAAATAGCGATTTCGTCTAATTAAATAGGTATAATCAGTCTAAGGTGTAGTTATCTCTATCGCCCTCGGGCGGGATAGCTCGGGCACAGCGCGACGGCAATAAATATGTTAAAAACCTATTTTTCAAATTCCTTGCAGCCATCCTTTCCTCTTAACTTTGCCGAATGATTGAGAACGGCTAATCATGCTACACCACGAGCGCTTCTCGTATGCAAATTTTGGGACCAAAAAATAGGGGTAAATTAAGAGGTTTTGGAGAATTTGGACCTATTGGGATAAACATGACATACGCTGCCTGCGTACTTTACTTTACGATTGGTTGTGCCAAAACCAACCAACATTTTTACCTGTCGTTACAACGAAGAAACATGTCTTGTATGTACTTACTTATATTTTATAACACCTTGTCACCATGCCTCTAGCAAATAAATTATTCTTATTCTTAACTTAGAAACTGCGTTTTTTCATTCATTTAATAGGTGTATTAGTATGATAATAAGAAACTAACATATTAACATGTAATAAAACGCGATTACATGCAATATTACACGTTATTAACACATCGTATTTTGCAACATCATTCAAAAGCGTCTCACCTCTGACCTCAGATGTTGTGCCATCCTTTTGTGTGCTCAAGATTCTCTAACGTATTGTTTTGTTTAGCTTTTTTTACGTAATTTGTTTCGACTACTTTTTACGTAGCAGATTTATTTCATATTGTGATACTTTCATGAGCAAATAGCTAACTAAAGGTTTTAGCGGAAAATAAAGACTACCAAAACCTTTTTTTTGAGTTTCAGTTCTAAGTATGAGGAACCCCCAATTTTTTATTTTTTCTCTATTTTGTGTGAAAATCTTAATGCGGTTCTTCAGAATACATCTACTTACCAAGTTTCAACATTATAGTTCTTATAGTTTCGGAAAAAAGTGGCTGTGACATACGGACGGACAGACAGACAGACAGACATAACGAATCTATAAGTGTTCCGTTTTTTGCCATTTGGCTACGGAACCCTAAAAACAGTCCTCTTTTAAACAAAACACTATCAGAAACTGTTTTCTTTATTAGGTAGGTACCCAATACTAAAAACATTTTTTCTTCTATGAATAAAAATAAAAACTCAGACATGTAAATTCAGTCAGTTTCTTAATTCGAACTTCAAAGCGCCAAAAAAAGCTTTTTTGAATTTCGAAGCACCCATAACCAAGAATGTCTTGAAGGCGTATCCTCAGATCCGTAATAAATCGTTCTGGGGTCAGTCGACGGCCAAATGTAAGATCATTTAACATAAGAAGCTACTAACTATTCGGAAAGTAGATTGTACTTAGAACCATCTCAGAACACTTTCAGCTCGTGTTCTGCTAGCGTCTAAAGCAAAACCAACTTTCTGTTATTGTAATAGAATTAAACATTCTATGAACGCCCAATCAATTTTGCACTCTAACTTTTCAGACCAAAATGAAGTTAAAACAGGAGCTCCTGATCCAACCTTCGGGTGAGATGTGGAAGAGCATCCGCGTGGAGTTGAAGGAAGATGTTAATACACGAGACCAAGATGTCACCGCCATCAAGGAATGGATGAAGAAGGAACCGCATCTACCCGATGATTGGGGTAAGATTATTTAATTTAGATAGTTAATAATCCATATAGGATTATTAACTATCTAAAGACGGGCAAAGGTTGATTAGTAATCAAGCTGCAAGCTGTTTTACTCCATCTAGGCCATCATAACTAAATGCAAGCCCTTACCTTCAAACTTCCACCATCCCCATTTTTACACCGAACCACAAGACGCCGGGAAAATTTTCACCCGTACGTTGTTGACATAAATACGGACACAGCGTTTTGCATCCTCATTTATAATGCGGACAGCAAGGGAGTGGAACTTGCTTCCGGCGTCTGTGTTTCCTGACGCCTACAATCTAGGAACTTTCAAGGCCAGAGTGAATAGGTTTCCGATTGCAATGTAGAAGAATTTAACTCGAGGATATGATGCAAATACACATAATATTTAGCTCCACGTTCATTCTGAAACACTACTAGCTACGTCAACACAACAAATTGTTTTATTATTATTTTTTTATATTTTGTCTGTTTTGTGTTTGTTAATTTTACCTAGTTTTAAATCTTCCTGTATGTTTCTTGCTCTTTTGTTTTACTATTATTTGTGTTGTTAATAAATCTTTCTTACTTTACTTTACTTTACTTTACTTACGTATTCTGTGCATTTAAAATATTATCCGGTTTACTTCCAGAATCTCATCCAATAATGACCTTCCTCCGAGGCAGCAGTTTCTCCATGGAGAAGTGCAAGAGGAAGCTGGACATGTACTTCACAATGAGAGCCGCATGCCCTGAGTTCTTCACCAAAAGAGATGCCACCAGACCTGAACTGCATCAGATCTTAAATAAGATGTAAGTGTCATTATCATTATATTTGACAGCCCAGCTGGCGCGCTTGGTTAAGATTGCACCTATCGCGCCGCAGGTCGTGGGTTTGATTCCCACACAGGACATGCATTTGTGTGCATGAACATGTATGTATGTCCTGAGTCTGGTTGTAGTTATGTATATTAAGAATGTATTTACAAACAAAAAGTTGTATATTTTATGTATTATAACAGCTTTCTGGTTTCCATAGTACAAGCCCTGCTTAGTTTGGGATCAGATGACCGTGTGTGAGGAATGGCCCAGGATATTTATTTATTTATTATTTCCCAAGATATTTCCAATTTTTGGGCCACTAAGGTGACCTAGAAGCCATTGAAGTCATCCTGTCGATAATGTCAACTCCAAAACATATTATATTATTGCTACAGTAAATTATATTAATCCCTTCAAAATTGAAGATATTTAACCGAATTGTCTGACACCGGTTCGATAGGGTGCCGCAGTTTTATCATCTGCCTCATCATGCCTTATGATACAGACCATATTAAAGCTCATGTTAAATCTATTTAATCTCATATCCTATTTTTCTAATATTTCAGACAAGGTCCTCCATTACCTGGTCTCACTACAAAAGGCAGAAGAGTTACTGTTTGTAGAGGTAATTTTAATATATTGAAGTATTACATAGCCTGGAAGTCAAAAATGAAGGTTGAATGAAGAATGAAGCGCTCGTGGTGTAGCATGATAAGCAGTTCTTAATCGATCGGCAAGTTAAGCTACCACCGTCGTGATTGGTACCTGGATGGGTGACCGCCTAGTGGTATTTTAAATCGAGCGTTTCCGTGCTTCGGTTATCACTTAATTGTTATAGTCGTTAAGCTAGTTGGAGGCCTTCTAGGCGGCTTGAAAACTCCAACAGTAGGTTGACCACTAGCCTACCTCCACCGAACCGCAGTGGGCACGCGTGGTGGAGTATCTGCCCATTCCCATTTGTGAAAGGAGGCCTGTGCTCAGCAGTGGGACATTATAGGCTGATGATGATGATGAATGAAGATTTGCTTGCATAGCGAAATATTCAAACAATTTATTAAAAAAACATGTATTCCAGGAATCCACCCCAACATGGAAGCTCAAGAGATAGTAGACACTCTGAAGCTGGCTCTCATGATTGGTGACATTCGTCTCCATGAAGAATTAGAAGGCGTTGCAGGTGATATCTACGTACTGGACGCTGCTGTGCTCGGGCCGAGCATGCTGACCAAGCTGTCACCAGCTGTCATTAAGAAGTTCATGATTTGTGTTCAGGTTGGTTCAAATATTTGGCAAAAGCGTTGTTAATCCATAATTTCAAAATTATGTTGAAATATTTTTATGAAAGAACTCCCATAATATAGAAAGAAAATCTCAACAGGTGTTTTTTTGTGCACGTCTTTAAAATCTACGTACTATACATTTCCACATGAGATCATAGATACAGAGAACAGCCGTAAACTTTGACATCGTTTTGGAAATTGTTTAGTTTTTAACAAAAATCATATCATTATGATGTATTTCAGGAGGCTTACCCAATAAAACTAAAGGAAGTACATATCGTCAACTCGGCTCCATTGGTCGAGAGATTTATCAACTTTGTAAAACCTTTCCTAAAGGATAAAATAAGAAAAAGGGTAAGTTAACACTATTATGATTGGAGTTGGAGTTTTTTTTAATTTGTATACGCCTGTTTTTTACCACAATCTCACAATGGTAAGTGATGATGTGGCCGAAGGTGGTAAGCACACAGAGCCTAGAAGGAACTGGCTCTCAAGTGCAGCTGTCGGAACACACAGATAGGTGCTTGGCAACAGATTTTCAACATGAGGGTTGTAGCCAGCCAGGTGGGTACTGCAATGGGTTCTTCAAGATGTTTTCCTCTTCCGAACTCAAAAGACATATTCTCTTCACTCAGCTTCAATTTCAGGCAGCGTGTGTTTTTTACTAATATTTTGTATTGTTTTCAGATCTACATTCACAAGGACATTAAAGATTTATATGAATTCATACCTCAAGAGATCTTACCAGCTGAATATGGTGGACAGAGTGGTACCATGGCGGCTCTTCAAGGTATACTTTATTTATTTATATATAAGATTTCGAAGACACGATTATCTTCCTTAATATTCTAGTTAATCCTTACTATCCTTACTTCCTTACTATCTTTATATATAAAATTAATTACTGTACGTGTGTATGTCACTGAATTCCTCCTAAACTGCTGGACCGAGTTGAATAAATTTGGGTGGCCCCTGATTGGTTTAGATTCACAAATCAGCCCGGCAGATGGCGCTGCAGTCGGTATCTAGGTTATATTATCGACTGTAGCGCCATCTGCTGTCATTCAAATCGGCTTTTAGATGGAGTTCAGTGACAAACACACGTCCAGTTGAATTTTGGATGGTTTAGGTAGGGTAGGGTAGGGTAGGGTAGGGTAGGGAAGGGTAGGGTAGGGTAGCCCCACGCGAACGAAGTCGCGCCGGGCAGCTAGTAATATTATAAACGCGTAAGTTTGTATGTAAGGATGTATGTTTGTTCCTCTTTCGAACGCGGGGCGCAACTAGTTTCATTTTAATTCATCCCTGAAAAAGGCCCTTTTTTCTTCCAATCACTATTATTTAATTTCCACAGAGCAATGGATAAACAAGTTAATAGAATACCGCGAGTGGTTCAAGCGGCAGGAGTCCATCGTCGCCAACGAGTCGCTCCGGCCCGGCAAGCCGACCAACTACGACGAACTATTCGGTATCGACGGATCTTTCAGACAGCTGTCCATAGATTGAGTGCCAAATCTTATTGTAGTTTACGTCCTTTTACACGACTGCCCGAAAAATACAAAGCACGGAATCAGATCAAATTCGAGCGCGAGCGTGATTCCTTGTTCTGTGAATCCATCTAAATGCTTAAACATGGCTTAACCCGATATTTAATAGAAATGTGTGGTATTTATAGATTCTTTATATCATTCTGGGTTACCTTAATTGTCAAAAAATAAGATCACGTTCCCACAAATCAAGTCTTGTATACAGGTCGTTGTTTTGGTCAGCGACGAGCGACTCAGGGTTGATAATACAAATGATTATAAAATGAATATAAAAAAAACTTTAATAAGTTAAAGTTTTGACGTAATACTCAAAGGGAGTGCGAGGGATTAAAGGGGGGGGGGGGGGTACAGCGGCTTGCGCCCAGCTCTAGTCTGTGCACGTGCTTAGTGACCATACGTTGCGGTTCAAATTAAATAAGGCATTTCTCAATGTATTTACAGTATTTAATGGAATTAAGGCCAATTTTGGAAAATGTATTTTTTGTACCGCCCCTGGGTCGCTCGTCGTCGACCAAAAAAAACATTCTGTATATCCGTCACATTCTAATGTCATATAACAAAAAGAACCGAGGCTATCTATTACCTGGGTTTTACTAGACTTGGCTTAAACTACGTTAAAACTAAGCCTTATTATAAGTGTTTTTTTTACTGCAAACGTTTTTGAACGTAGTTCACATTTGAATCGGCAGTCGTGTTTATTTTTATGTTTGTATTAATTTTATCGTTTATGACTATCGAATCTTTTGCTTTAACGAGTAGATTTATGAGAAGAGTTGTGGCAAGTGGTTTTTTGGAGATTTCGTTAACTACGTACCTATATACTTAATACTTACTTATTACTTTATATAATAGGATTTTACAACATGAAGCTTTCTAATGTGATACGTTTAGGTAAATAAGGCCTCGATACATTTATTTAAATGGTGATTTGTTTTGTTTGATTTCATTTGTTTTTAATAGGAAGCCTTTTTGTACTTATTAGACTTTTTTTTAGTTAGCCGTTTTCTTTATTGGTAGTTATTACTTATGAGATTCTTTTTAACCTAAGTTAAATATGATTTATTGGTACTTATTGATGTATACTTAATATTAATGTTTTCAACGGATTTATTGATTTTCTATACAGGATAAAATTTTAACCAATGCGGATATAATTTTTGGTGGTTCAGTATCAGTACCTAATAGAACACATTTCCGTTCTTTGTAAAAATAAGTTTCGAAACTTTTTTTTACTGACTTGAAATCAGCAAAATTTGGACACAATTTATTCGTTATAGTATATGCGCGGCGGCCGTGATACGCGGCGGGGGTCAGCAGGGGTATAATCCCCTCCCGGGTGGCAGGGTAGCGCGCACCGCACCTCCGGCGTGTATAAAAGTAGACATCTTACGTTTTAACTATGCTGACGTTATTTTTTTGTACTAAGATACTTATATCAAAATAAAAAATTATGTTTAATAAAACTCCTTTAAGTTTCATGTGTCAAAATTTCCGCACTGGTTTTTTTTTTCCTTAATAACTAAGTACTAGAATAGTACTCGTTCTACTTCGTCCGTTGTGACCTTACTGTTAGCTAATGCCGCGTCCATACTTAGCGAACCGAGCACGAGCCGAGCCTCGAACGAGCACACAGCGAGCACGGTTCGCGTAGCGTGGACGGGCTTGCGAGCCTCGAACGAGCGCGATTGTCAGTTTTTTCACGAACAAAGGGATTCGCATCGTGCTCGTTGTAGGTTCGTTCGTGGCTCGGCTCGTGCTCGATTCGCGTAGCATGGACGCACCATAATAATATAATACAATCAAATAAATACGTAATATATGTTTTATGTATTTATTTTGTTACTGTGTCATCTGTTGGGAGACATAACCTGAACAATTAAATAGGGATACAGCAGTTTTGGGTTTAATAAAAAAATATCTAATGCGTTTTGTACCGAATACCTACTTATGTATTTTTTATTATTATATATCACAATTGGTATAAATAATACAATGGTTTTATTTAAACAATGTCAAAATATATGACTGATTTTCTGCATAAGAAAATATTTTAATTTATTAATCACTTGATGCAGTTTTTATTTTTATAATGTAGTTATGTGTGTGTGTTAATTACATTTATTAACTTTCCAATATTCTTGCTCCTAAACTTAACCTTATTACAAAGACCTAAAGTCTTATCTTTAAAATACGCTACTGTTTGAATTGAACTTGTTGATCGTCGCAATATCTTCATCAGTCAGACGAAAATCGAAAACGTCAATGTTTTCCGTAATGCGCTCCTTGCTGGTCGACTTAGGTATCGGTATTAGGTATCTGTCGATCTGAAACCAGAATTTAATGTAACAGTAACCACTACATATAGGTACCTACCTATATAATTTATACCTTCAAATCTTCTTCTAAAAAAATGATAGAATGTTAAATTGCATTAATATTATAAATGCGAAAGTGTCAGTTTGTTAACTTTTTAAGACAAAACCTTTGAATTTTTTGACAATCACTAAAGAACCACTTAAAATAATAAGAATCATGTCAGACAACTCAGTCAGTCTGAGAATTTTCGATTCCAGACTCAGAATATTTTAACGATAATCAAAACATAGGAAAAGTTCGTGTTATATTAAAATGAGCCTTAATTATTCGAACCAGGTTTTAAATTAAATTTTAGCAATTAAGATTCCTGACGCTTTTCATTAAAATAATAACGGTTCGCAGCCTACCGCATGCAGCAGCAGCAGCAACGTGTCGCCACGACTCTCGTTTCTTTGTATTACTATGAAATACCTTCTGTGCTAGCGAGTAGTGACACGTTCCTGCCATAGTAATACATAGGAACGAAAGAGAAAATAGTAGTGTCGCGGCGACACGTCGCCTGCTGCTGCTGCATGCGGTCGGCTTCGAAACGGCTCCTCAACTCTTACAAATAAATTCAACATCAGACAATTAACTCACCAGATACCGTAACACGACCTGTGTGGTCTTCTTCCCATGTTTCTTAGCGATCGCCACCAGGCTGGGGTCATCGGCCGACGGGGGTGGAGTATCAGTGCGATCAGACCTGGAGACTAGGAATCCGAAGGGACTGTAAGCCATCACCGTGATGTTACGCGCTTGGCAGTCAGAGACTATGTTCTCTTGGGTCAACGCGGGATGGATCTGTAAAAGACACATAATATGGCATAATCAGGAGATAATGGCTCTAATTTATTTGAGAAAGATAAGAAAGATTATCACATTGTGAAGATAATATGAGTCGAGATGAAGGAGCTTAAGTGTACTAGCGTATGGTAGATTTTTAAAGGTATAATGCCATAACAGTTTAAAAATGGACAAACATTTCTTTTATTAAATGGTTTTGCCTTTTGCCACTGACCCGCCCATAAGAGATGGTGAGGAAGCCTAAGATGGAACACGCTTACCCAGAAGACACCTATTCACCCTGGCCTTGTTCAAATTCACATTGGCCTTTGGCTATATGCTTATCACAGACCTCTCCAATTGAAAATCTACATATCTGTGTCAAATCTACGTAGTCTTCAAGAATGGTGTGAGGAGATTTTTACGGAGTAGGCAACCTGCGAATTATACCAAGTGTCCATAGGCTACGGTAACCGCTAACAATCAGACGGCCCGTATACTTGTTTTTTTTTTAAATCTCTTGAATGAATTCTACATACCTCAATTTGATTAACAGCTGGAACAGTCTGACTCTTGGCGATGATCCTGTCAAGCTGTTCTGTGTTGAAGTTTGATACACCAATGGACCTCACCAAGCCAAGTTTCTGCGCCTCCTCCATGCCTTGCCAAGTCTCCAAGTAGTCTATTTTCAGAGGTGAACCATCTGACTGTTGGGATATTTATTAAAATTAGTTCTACAAACGAAAAATTACCTAATTTGAATCAGGGCTTTGACTTTATCTTTGAAAAAAAAGCAGTGAGACATTTAGCAGCACCTAAAAAGCCAACCGCATCCGTTCTGTTATGCTGCTCCAAAATCTCGGTAGTAGAGAAATTACTAGGGAATTTAAAATTATTTAGACCATATTTTTTATGAAGTATTTTGCTTAAGTCGAAGGAAAAGTAAATAAAGCCTAGAAATAATTGGCTTTCAAATTTTGTTAACTCGTTGCGAGTAAAATTCAATTTGAGGGTGGTAGCTAGTCAGAAGAGTGCTATATTGTATCACCATACATAGTGTAAAATCAGCATTTTGTCTTAAAATATGTTTACTAACACCTAGTCTAGACTCTATTAAATAACAAAAAATACTAAAATAAAATGCTAGTCGTTTATATTATCAAGGAAGTTCATAATTAACCTTCTTTTTACACTTCCTATACATAAATATGCATTTGTATGAGTTTGGGTGACCCCCTGGATGGTTTAGATAGGGTAGGGTAGGGTAGCGCCACAGGGTAGGGTAGCACCACGCAAACGAAGTCGCGCCGGGCAGCTAGCATAAAATAAAATTAAAAAAAAAACGCAAAAGTTTAAAACGTAACCTTTTTTTGTATGTTTGGAGGTTATAATAATTTTAATATTATTTAAACTTCACCGATTAAAATATTCATCAATTAAAGGAGGCGAACAAGGAAATAACGATGTTGCAAAAAACGCTCACGCAAATAATAAATGGATTACCAACTTAAAATACACCTTGAAAACAAGGTTTTCTATAATATTGATTAATGTTTGCCTCATGTTGAAACCTGTTATGCCAAATACTAAAATCAATTTAAATATGTATTTTTTAATAATTTAATAACAAAATATTCTGTTATATCAATCATAGTATGATAAATCGACGTTAATTTTAATTTAAACCGCAGAGCTGAAAATATAAATAAAATAAAAATATTTTAATCAATTTAATTACACTAATATGTCATAATAACATGAAGATATAATTATGGTCGTTTTAAAATTACTGAATTGAAAGAATAGGCAAATAAATAAGTTTTTGTTAAAAATTACATTTTTAATACAAGCTTTTTTTGGTAACTGTACTTTTGTTGACTTTACTTGCATTGTCTTTCAATATACTAATACTAGCTTCCCGCCCGTGGTTTCACCCGCGCCCCCTTCTTTACACCGTTACCCTACCCTACACTACCCTATAAAAAGTATCCTGTGTCCGTCTCCTGGTTCTAAGCTATCTCGCCACCAATGTTCAGCCAAATCGGTTCAGCCGTTCTTAACTTATAAATAGTGTAAGTAACACAACTTTCTTTTATATATATAGACCAAATAATTATCAAGTCCATGCGACAAATGGAAGTGGGTGAAATTCAATTCGACTTGCAAGATTTGACCCGAACATACATATAGGTAATGTTTATTTAAAGCTCGTAAACGGAGCTGTTTACACAGTTAAATAACTAACAGCAGCCATAGAGAACATTTTAACACAAATTTACCATTGAATCGGTTGACTCGACCTAGTTCCTAGAATTCTGTTTCATAATATTAGCAATATTAGTTATACTTAGGACGCGCATCCGATCCGCGAGCCAAAAACGCAATGACAAAGATCTGAGTTTAGTACGAAATCTATGCAAGAAACACTTAATCGTACATTTTGTTACTTGTGACACAATGAATAAATTCAAAGCGGTGTGAAAATCATCATCATCACTTTCCTCATCATTAGCTTTAATGATGACGCTGATTATTGAATTAATCGGAAGATCAACAGGATAAACATTGATTAGGATTAGTATTACAATAATCAACCGCAAGGTCAAAAGAAAGATGCGCTACGATCTTACATCGCGTAATTTTCAACTGGACCCAATTTTATGGGCAAACTGTAGCGCGAAATTGCGTTCCCGTTCGAGAATCCACACTGTATATTCATTTTTCAGTTGTATCTAAGTTCACGTACGTTTAAGTACTTCAAACATTTTTCTATTGGGATTTCAAATCAGTAGAACACCACACCTATGTAACATTCAGCCACGATAACTCACGATTCGAGAACATTGCTTCCTCAAAGCAATCAACTAAACCCTAAACTAAAGATCATATTATAAAGACACTCTTGAAACCACGGACTTGAAACCAAACCGGCAGCATTTGATATTCGCTATAAACATAATAATACCTTTTATATACGTGTATAAGGTTGTAACTTCAATGTCGAAGATTTATGTACTGAAATATTATTTGAGAGCCAGTAAACTTCTAGGCTTCGTGTGCTTACCACCTTCGGCCACATCATTAGAATAGAACCACAGAAAAGTTGTGGTCAAAAGTAAAGCAAAAGAGAAAACTTGTAAAAATAAACAAACCGCTTCAGATTCAGGTGAATGTATGAGATATAGGTCTACATAATCCACTCCTAGTTTTGTAAGGGATTCCCGTAGAGCCGGCACCACTTGATCACGAGCGTGTTTGTCATTCCATAACTGAAAAAAAAAACAATCACTGAAGTCGTAGAGGATGGAATCACAAAATATCATTGTATCGTGACAATGAGAAACATTAATTGACTCTTTTAAGAGATCATTCATCAATTGCTACGTCATTAGATTGGCATGTGAAAATAAAGACAATGAAAGTGTTATATATAACCTCCATCTGTCATAATTACTGCTTCAGAAGAATCCTATTATGTGCAACAGCACAACCAATCATTGTGAAATTAGACCACCATAACTTGGAATGGTGCCATTAGATTTTTCGATGATCCCGAGCATACAAGCGGCTTAGAGTCTTTTAGTCTGAGGAGAGACTTTGCCTCCTTATGTGTGGTCTGCTTGTACAACGGACAGTGTTCTGAAGAATTGTTTGACCTGATGCCCACGGCTACCTTATACTACTGCAACTCTCACCATCCACGGGGAGACCTCACAAATTGGAACAAAAATGGTCTAGTACTGTGCGATTTCAAAGGACCTTCCTATCTTTTTTTTTTATCCCGGGAAATCATTAGATCCCTTGGAAACGCGGGGTGAAAACCGCTCCTTAAAATAATAATAGTAATCTACTCAAAACCTTAGTAGTTATAAACAAATCTTCTCTCTTCACAAGACCCTTCTCGATAGCGTCAGCGATGCCCAGTCCAATTTGTTCCTCATTACGATACAGAGATGCTGTATCGATGTGCCGATAGCCTGCCTCTATTGCCCAGACAACAGCCTGACGCATTCTTGCTATATCCTTAGCCTGAAATAAAGATTTACGTTATCGAGGCGATCAATTGTAATGTTTGTAGAAAAATGAGGTATGATGAAAAAGATGGACATAAAACTTTGGCCATAGTATTTTTGGGGCTATGAAAGCTCAGAGAGTTAATAACTTTGGATGCCGTGACAAACGTCGCATGTTCAAATCCTACAGTGAGTTTGAGCGAGGTTTGAGCTTACAGTTAAGGACAACGTCATGACGAAACAGCACGGTGGTTTGATACTCTGTAATACCCGCCTGCCTGGGGGCGGTAGATGAAAATCCGTCTCCAAGAACCTACCGGTATGTTCCGGAATTTGCCCATAAGAGCCAGTTCCTTTAAAATAAATGCGTGCCTAAAGATTGTGGTCAAACAAAATCTTATGTAAGCAATTCCGAGCTTTCAAAACTTCTTTTAGAAACCTTTTCAAGCTGAATTTCAATTATTCTTACCGAACCGTAGGTCCCCAAAGCCAAAATAGGAATATTGTGCCCATCATTGAGCTGTATCGTAGGCGCCGCACCTTCCCCTGCCGTAGTTAATTTTATCTTAAAAAAACATTCGAAATAAATTATTTTAATAACCGCAGTATTACCACATAGAACCTATTCTTATTTAGTTATTACAAGTAATATTGCTTATGTTTATTTTAGGATGTACAGAATTATCATTTTTTTTTTACTAAAATTAATTTTATTTCTATACCAATCTAATAACATGCTACAATAAACAATCAATCAATAACAATAACTTTACTAAGCCTTCAATTCACCAATACAAGGTAGGTCAAACCAAACAAAGCACACTTACATTTACACCGACGAACAACAAAAACACTTTACACAACCACATCTTGCACGAATGAATTCAAAAACTAGACTGAATGTGACCTGTGAAGACATTGCTAGTCTCAATAACCTTACGGAGCTTTGAGGCTAACTAAACTTTTAATATCGAAGACACGATTACGATTCGACTTATCCTTTTAATTTTATAAACTGTCTCAAATGATTAACTGCCGTTATTATTTATTTTATCTCAACCATCTTTTTCATTGTGTTTTTAATTTAATTGGTTGGCCAATCGTAAATTTTGGGGACAAGGTTAAGAGACAAGGTTCACTTTATTTATGTTACAATTAAAACTTCACCTTACCCACGATGATCGGAACGGAGAAGGTACACGCGTTTATCGTGAAAGGTTGTGTGTACAACCAAAAACGAATGTCTCCATATATCTCCAAAACAAAACTTTCCTTTTCTACTGAGATTTTCTATAGTGGCCACCTTTACTGACCCTAAAGTATAAAAGACGGCACATTATTAACGGCAACTCCTTACGAGGCTTCTGGGACCACCTGCGGTAAGTCACGCCGCCAGAGTATCCCCTGCGACTCATTAGACGTGAGAGTTGCATCGTGATCACTCACCACCATTTCTCCAGAATGGTACCGGAGTTGTTAAAGTCGCTCACCACGCGCACCCCAATACGCAAGCGCAAGCGCAAACGCACCTTGTTGGTGCTAGCGGATTGAATCCCCTGTCATGCACGCTCACCTCCTAATATCCACGCATCTACCCAATGCCTACAGCTGGGTTACCGGAAAAATAATCTCACGGGTAGTCCTCTACTTCCTATCCAGGAATGTTCCGGAGATGTAGTACGCTCGCAGGAGCTCACTTGCTTGAGGGTTACTCACTAACCCCGCGTTATCTCCAAAACAGTTTGACCGATTTAGAAACGGTTATCTGTAAAAGTTTTGTGATTCATCTGCGATGGTTTTTAGATATGTGTTATGGCGCAAAACTTATTGCTTCTGTATATGAACAGCTGAGGGTCTACCATCAGAGGTAGAACCACGTAGAACAGAAGAACATCGTTCGCAATTCTTTTTCGATTAGGTACTACGACAACATCAACAATTTAAAATTAACATCCATCCTGGGTTTTTATATTTTACGCATGGTATAAAAAATGCATCATTCGATTGTGCTATGTTTTATATCCGTACCACAGAATCCGTACTGTCACTTTTTACGTTTTTTTGATATTCGGAGACATCTTAAGAGTTCAACGACTTAGAAAGTAGGAAAAGATAAACAAAATCATTGATGCAATTTTGTCTTATGTTTATTTATAGATTGTTTTTTTTATTATCTGATAGCTTAATAGCAACGATAGTTGGGCCTTTCTGACTCTTAAAGGAGAAGCTGTTTACCTCTCCGTATTGTAAATGTGATTATACAGATGACATGTTCATGGTAATGATACCTTTGAACAAAGAAGCTCGCCGATCTTGGGGTAGAAGATATCGCTACAATCTGCGAGTTAAAACTGGAGATAGCGCCTTACAAGGCCGAAGCGCTATCTATGGTTCTACAAACTGCTAAGAAGCAGGGTAATCGAATCGCGCGATGCTGTACAGAGATACGGCTTGGAAGAAAGTAGCCTCTTTTTGTGAGACCGTAATGGTCTAGAAGGAGACTGCTGAGTGGACCGATTCAGTCCAGAGACGATGAATTGACAAATTCAATTTTAAGGTCCTCGCTCTTAATATCAGCACCGCTCGTACTCCGAACTAAAACTTGCCCTCCAAGCCTCCAAGTGACGCCTTTAAATCGTGTGCCTTAAAGTACATTTAGTAATGATAAGATGAAATAGTGATGATTGCCGCGAGCATTAGTCGTCACATCTAAAGTATACCACACACATCCCGATTGTTATAGATTCACACTCGTCCAGTTTAACTAGTTCCTCGTGGTTTCGCAATCATAGGCGAAGGTAAAGATGTGCCATCTTGTTTACCAAGAAAAATGCAGCAAAAAAACCTAGGTACAGGAAAAATGTGAGAAAACCCGTGTAATTACAAATTGGCTTATTATGTTCTTAGCTCTGTATCAAGTTCTAAATGAGCATTAACTTTAGGTCGAGGAAATCGTGAGGAAACCATAGTGCAGTGGTAGGGTACTATGTAGTACCCGACTGGCTGGCTACCACCCTCAAGTTGATTTTTTTCTCCTAGCACCTACCGTTGCGTTAGAACGAAATAAAGTCTACCTTCTAGTACGTCTACTCTACTCAACTGTAGTACCCTAGTACCTCCACAAAAATCAAAGGATAAGTAAACAGACTCATTTCTACATCATAGCTTCGACTTAAAAACTTGATACTTATATTAGTTTCAATTAGTATTCTACAAACATAATAAATATCGCATAATTCTTCCATGACAACAAACTAATCAATGTTTATTATTTTACTTGTTAAGTTACGTAGTGGTACAAGGTAAATTCACACCGAGACGCGACGCGATGCGGCATGCACTTTTTAAGATAGCGATAAAAATAGAACTGTATTTTACACAATGTATGGTACAAAATTTTAATGAGAGAATTAGGGTCAGTTCACAGTCACACCGATACGAGACGCGACGCGACGAAATGTAACGCGACGATGCTTGAAGATGCAAATCGTTTCACAATGTCGCATCGCGCTACGCAGCACGGCGCCGCGTAACCATCGCAACGCGATGCCTCGAGGCGAAGCGCGATGCCGCGGGACGTACTCTTATTGAAATTTGTGTAGTAAATAAAATGCTATTTGTCTTAAAAGGTACGCGTCGCGTCGCGTCTCGGTGTAAGCTGGCTGACCCTTAGAGTACGTCCCGCGGCGTCGCGCTGCGCATCGAGGCGTCGCGATTAGGTCGCGATGCGTTTCACGACGCGTTCTTTGTAAAACTATTGGCCTCTTCAAGCATCATCGCGTCACGTCTCTTCGCGTTGGGTCGCATCTCGTCTCGGTGTGAACTGACCCTAAAATAAACAATAACTGAGAATTTAGAATGTCACCGGTGACAGTCACTTTTTCGACCCGTGCTTACGCTATAACTTGAGAACTTTTACATAAAAAAAAAAAGAAAATAACGCTGAAACTTAACGACTATATAAACTTTTCTAATGTAACCTTAGCGCGGTAGGGTAGGGTAGGCTAGGGTAGAGTAGGGTAGGTAAGGGGCTAAAGAACCCCTTCTTTGGCGCGGGTGAAATACGGGCGGAAAGCTAGTATACAATAAAATACTATCCCCCGGGTTTCACCCAAGTTCTCGGGATAAAAAGTAGCCTAAGCACTCAGAGATAACGTAGTTTGGCTATAACCACGAGGTTGTAGCCAAAAAGAGTGGTCGCTTGGGAGTTTTCAAAGTGTATTGTAAGTTGCAAGCTATACGCCTAAATAAATTAAATAACAACAATTTGCACTTCTGTGATGTCGACTAACAACGACGTAAGATTTACGTTATTAAATATTATGCGATGAATAAAGATTGGCGACACAGGTAGAATATGTTCTGGATTAACACGTTGGATTTTTATCCCGGAAAACCATAGTTCCCTAGGAAACGCGGGTGACACCGCGGGGCGGAATAAAGCTCATTATAAATTTACTGTTTTCTTGTCATCCAGTTTTTTTTTTATTCGACTCAATATAAGTAACTTAAAGTGTGCAGACCACAACTGTCGATGACCAGACAGGCGCTGGAACAGAAAGTTGCTTGTGTTTCTATTCTCTACTCCACTTCTGAGATCAATAGTCTCTACCTCGTAGAGCAGGGCTTCCCAAACTGTGCGTCGCGAGGCCCTGGGGCGTCGTGAGGCGATCTAAAGTTAGGTGTCCGTTTCGATGCTACCGAGTCGAGTGAGCGCCATGCGCATTGTGATGCGACAGAAGCGGGCGGCCAGTGTTTTTTCGTTTTTCATTTTTTTTTATGCTATTTGGAATTTTTCTGGCAAATTGTTATTAGGCTAGAACTACAACTAGTAGGTAAATGTATGGCAAGACGGCCAGGGCGTCGCAAAAATATGGCGACTTCCCAAGGGCGTCACAGTAAAAATAAGTTTGGTAAGCCCTGTCATAGAGAATACCGCCGTACAAAATACTAACAGACATTATTACCAATATTGTTAAGCAACTTCAAATGTAAGTAGATTTTTATTTAGATCTTTCAACATGCGCATTCCAACTATTACAAGTATTTGAAGAGCAAGCTTTTGTACCTAGGTCACGATTTGAACCAGCAGTCATGAATTTAAGATGTGGTTTGGTGTCGATTATGTAAGTCACGACTTTGAACTTACTGCACCTAGCACGTAAAATCAATTTGAAATGTTACATTACCATAGGTGGTAGTTAAAAGTTTAATCTTATTCGTTCATCATGACCAACATATTTAGTCCAGAAATGAGGTTTTTAGGTTTCCGTAGCCAAATGGCAAAAAACGGAACCCTTATAGATTCGTCATGTCTGTCTGTCTGTCTGCCTGTCCGTCCGTATGTCACAGCCATTTATTTTCGAAACTATAAGAACTATAATGTTGAAACTTGGTAAGTAGATGTATTCTGTGAACCGCATTAAGATTTTCACACAAAAATAGAAAAAAAACAATAAATTTTGGGGGTTCCCCATACTTACAACTGAAACTCAAAAATTTTTATTTCATCAAACCCATAAGTGTGGGGTCTATGGATAGGTCTTCAAAAATGATATTGAGGTTTCTAATATCATTTTTTTCTAAACTGAATAGTTTGCGTGAGAGACACTTCCAAAGTGGTAAAATGTGTGTCCCCCCCCCTGTAACTTCTAAAATAAGAGAATGATATATCTATAAAAAATATATGATGTACATTACGGTGCAAACTTCCACCGAAAATTGGTTTGAACGAGATCTAGTAAGTAGTTTTTTTTTAATAGGTCATAAATTGAAATTAATATCAAATACTCAGGTCTATACTACCATTTGCTTATATACCTACAGGTTTGTACGGTACGGAACCCTCGGTGCGCGAGTCTGACTCGCACTTGGCTAGTTTTATTTTTTATTTAATGCTACAGAATGTTATAGACCATGGTCTGAACAAAGTTTGTTCTAGCACAAACGAATCAAAAGTCACCGTGGATGTACCCAACGGCTTCTAGGGCATCAGTCTACCCAATAGAATAATAATTTGAAGCATTTTTTTTTATAAATAGGTTTGAGCCCGTTTGAGCTAAATCTCACAATCGACATCTATCAGTTACACCAGAGGTTCCCTTAATTTTATTTTCTAATAGACCACTTTCAAAATTTTCTGGTTTCGGTGGCCCCGATACTGCTACATTTCTACCATATTCCAAACAAAAATGTAAAGATTAGTCCACCGTCTCCCGTGGACCCCTAGGGATCCACCTGCACCACTTTGGGAATCACTGAGTTACACTAAGATAGTTCACACATAGAAAGATGCCGCCACAAGATCTTGCATCGTCCTATCGAAGTGCAGATGACATTCTGTATATTAAGTATGTATTTACAAACAAAAAGTAGTATATGTATTATATCAGTTATCTGGTTTCCATAGTACAAGCTCTGCTAGTTTGGGATCAGATGACCGTGTGTGAGAAATGTCCCAGGATATTTATTTATTTATTCTGTGTATATATCTACAACTGTCCAAATTCTACAGTTGGACCTCGGTCCCCAGACACGATGTCCAAGCCTGGTGGAAGATAATGTGACCGTAGGTGTTAGGTAAACACACAAAGACTGCAAATGGGGGACGACAGCTGTTATCAAAAAATAAAACCACTATTTCACTTAATATATTTGTATTATAATAACTAATCATTCTCTCTCAAAAGGGTAGTTAGGATAATCCACCCAATCAATAGGGTTTATCACACGTTTATTCTTATTAAATCTGTTGATTGTGGCCACTTCTTCAGGAGTGAGCGAGAAGTCAAACAAATCGATGTTTTGTTCAATACGCTTCTGGTTTGCTGACTTCGGGATGGGTATGAGGCCTCTTTCAATCTGAAAATAAGATTTAAAGTTAGACAATAAAAATTATAACTTTATTTTTTTTAGTGAACTTCCAAGGAATTAAATTAGACTGTCAGTTGATAAAATAAAATAGTAAAAAAGGAAAATAAATATCCAAGTGCTACTAAGATGAGACTCTATTCTTTAGTCTTCTAAGTTCTAAATCCTTATAATGCCTTTAGGCATTACCAGCTTTCTACACTCGAATTGCATTGTCTATCCAGAATTATACCCGTACAATATTTTGATAACGTTGAAGTCATAAGGGGGGAATTGAGGAAGCATTTTAAAGTTTATACCACATTTTTATACACTTTCCCCCTTATTCATAATAAAGTTATCAAACGTTGATTAGCTAAAATTCTGAAGTCTTTATCTGACACGTGACATTTGGTGATCGAAAGAGTGAGACGGAGGACACTATTACGTGCTATTACACTGATTTAGTTAAAAAGCGATTATGAATAAGGGGATTATGTTGTATAGTACATTCATAAAGCCCAGAAATTAACTGGATCTGAAACCCTGAAACACACCAGATTTCAAAACTTACCAGATATCTGAGCACGATCTGCGCTGTAGACTTCCCGTACTTATTAGCCATTGCCACAAGAGTAGGGTCGTCATAGCGCGGCGGGGGAGCGTCAGTGACGTCCCTGGACACCAGGTAGCCGAAGGGGCTGTACGCCATCACAGTTATGCCGAGGCTCTGGCAGTGGGTTACCAGAGGTTCTTGAGTTAGAGATGGGTTTACCTTGAAAATATGAAGAATATGTAAATATGGAAGAAGTTCGCAATTGCAGTGTTAGTTCGTAAATGTTCAGTCAATTTAACTTCCCTTTTTAAACCATTTTCAGTACATTTAATGAATCAGTTATTTTACCTAATAATGGCAACTCTACATAGCGTGTAACAGAAAGGGTAGTTATATCCATATGAGTTCGACTTCTTCGGTATGGTGACAATCAAAATTATATATTGGCATTATAGTACCCTTTCATAATAATCTATTGACATTCTCTTGACAGTTTATATAAAAGTTGAAAATGTCTTAACTGACACGGTTCTAAAGTGCTCAGATACTATTGACGCTGACTGTACTAGGCGCACAGATCGCAAAAGTTTTTTTTTAATAATATTCGCAAGCGACGCGAAAACAATGACTCTCGTTGGAACGTCTTGGAACCAATTTGAGGAAGTTTTCTCGCCTTTCCCAGTTGTATAATGCGCAGGACTCTAGAACTTAATAATTAAACCCGTAGATTTATAAAAATCAATTTGTACCCATGCAAGTTACACATATCTACTTTCTCGGACTTACGGATTCGTCAAATATCAGTAAAGTTAGACTGGGACACTGCTTAACCTCGTCGGCTTATTTTACTTTCGACAAGCAGTTGATGTAGATATCTTAGGCTACATGGTTAAAAGAACACAGTCTTTTTACAAAAAATACTTTGATTATTTGTAAAGTGTTTTGATAATTTAGTCATGTAAAAACAGGTTTTAAGAGTCCCGGTACTTTTTGTTATTGACGTTAGTAAGCTACGGATATATTTAAAACCTGGGTTTTACTAAACGTAGCTTAAACCACCTCAAGTAATAAGACTTTGTCTAAAGGACACGTCGACATAAATGTCAAGAAAGATCTAGAAAAAACAAATGCTTTTGAAGTTCAAGGTCACGTTTGACTTTCAATCAACATTTTGAATATTTATATTCTTCATAGTATTATACATTGTTATTGCTTTAATTGCACAATGTTTTAATTGAATGTTATGAATGATGCATGATCGCATAGAAGACAAACAAACACACAAACATGTTTTTTATATAATAGAAATGCTAAATTGAACCTCATGTTCAATTAAATAATTCTATGGAAATTTACCTATGTATGTATCAATAGCAATTTAGATCCTTAAACGGGACTCTACCGTATAAGGTTCTTTAACGTCTCAATGTGTTGTTGACTCAACACCTAACACTTCTCTAGTTTTATGCTTTATTTATGTTATCATTTACATATTAATTCCATTAAATACGCTTATGTATTGACCATTAACAGGTAATTAAACGATTAAGTATATTTCTCTCTGACATCGAAAGCCGCGACGAGGGCCATGATTTCGAAATCTACTGGCCTTGAGCTTTCGTTGAAAACATCATGTAAACTATACTACGATGGAAGGTTACTTTGTGATACCTTTAACTCGGCTCAGCAAAGTCCTTAACTCTTTCAAGGGGCAATGTATACGTTTCTATAATAATGTACCCAAAGAAATCCAAGAGCTACCTATACATAGATTCAAAAAGATAGTAAAACAGAAGTTATGCATGAAAGGGTACTATAAAGTTACGATAAGAAACACCAGACTTGGGCCCCAGGATGTTTGTAAAATTACAGATTTTGAATGTACCTCAACTTCATTGATAACAGGCCTGACCCTGCTGTTGGCCACCAGCCTGTCGATCTGAGTGATGTTGAAGTTGGACACTCCGATGGATCTAGCCAGACCCAGTTCCCTTGCCTCCACCATGCCTTCCCAGGTCTCAAGGTAGTCAACAGTGTCTGCGGAACCGTCGCTCTGGAATTATATAAAGAACGCATAGGATAGTAAGGAGGATAAGTTTGTTTTAAAAACAGTACCTAATTGAGTTGTCGCCTTATAGCAAATTAAATGCAGCCTTCCGAACAGGTAAAAGAGTTTTTTTTATGTTGACACTATTAGTACTAATAAATCTTCCCACGTAAGGCCTACTAATGAAGAAGTCAATTAAAAATTATTTTTTCTTTTTTGTCTACATTCACGGGACTTTTCAAAATAACATTGTAAACTAGATTAAAATCTATGAAGCGCTTTTCGAGTTAAGAAACACGTGACATTTAATTTGAAACGATAGAGAAGAGATAAATGAATATAAAATATAGTAACCTTAATCTGAGTTAAGGATAGAAAGATGATGATAAAAGAGAAAGAAGAGAAAGATCAAAAATTAATAGAGACCAACCTTTATAGAAATAGGGAAATGAATCAAATAAAGGTCTATATAGTCCAACCCGAGGTTGCGAAGTGACTCCCTCAGGGCTGGCACTACTTGATTGCGTTTGTGCTTGTCATTCCATAACTGAAAATTATAATAAAATTAGATATAAATAAATAAGGAAATCACATCTTCTTACCTTACCGTGTGCCCTTCTGCGACCATGTCTAGGTCATCGCATGTTTTCTAATGTATTGCGGTTTTCATACCACACGACTAATAATTACCATCTCAATGATTTTCCTGTAGTTCGTCTTCTAATAACATGAATAATATTGCTTTATATATTATATTTACGTGCTTATATTCTATAGAAATATAAAGATTATATTTGCCGTTTGTATTTACAAACTACCTTTTAGCATAAAAAACTACTTACATAGTTATAGTTTGGTTACATTGTTTCGGAATATTAATAGTATGAAATTGAAAGTCCAAAACTATTAAATCAGTAGTTGCAAAATTGCTTATCACTTGCATTGACTCATGTTAAACCAGAATAGATGTCGTGTCGCAGTGAAATAAAAAAGTAATAAAAAAAACGATTTCAAAATACACTAAAAGTATGAAATAACTCTAATCTGACACTAATTTGAAGTCAGCGAAAGAGCACGACGTATTCCATTTAATAACTTTTTTTTTTGTCGATTAATAAAAATAGATGTTATATGCTATGTGAATGTGTATCTGTGAAATTGTAGTTCAACTTCTATATTTATCTAAAAGTTAATTTTATTATGTTAAAAAGTAAAACTAGACTTAAACTCTTTTAAAATTATAAAAGCCATACATAGAAATAATTATAAATAAAAAACTGCGGGTTCCCAAAAAACTGGCGACGACGTTACAGCTTACCTTAGTAGTGACAAACACTTGCTCTCTGGTCACCAGACCCTTAGCTATAGCATCAGCAATCCCTTGACCGACTTGCACCTCATCTCCATAGATGGCAGCAGTATCTATGTGACGGTATCCAGCTTCAATCGCCCAGAAAACTGCATCGCGGACTTCATCGATTGAGTCAGTCTATAATTTTAAAAATGAATCGATAAACAATTGATGTCTGTTATCTGTCACTAAGATACTACCAGAGTACTTTGCTATACCCTCAATTCCTTTCCAGTCTTTGTTTGCTTACCACCTTAAGCTACATTGTAATTTACCATAGTGTAGTAGCCAAATACACACACTATTTTATCTTCATCAATGTTACCGATCAACCGATGAGCAAACAACTTCCACCAGAATGAAATAATCATGTTGTGACTCTAACTTACGCAGATATCTAGGTTTTGTTAAAGGAGTGACACTTTATCCAAAGCCAAGAGATAAGCGTAGTCTTAATTTAGAGAAATGGTATTTATGGTTTAACAACATAGTTATATAAACTCGGGAAACCATAAAAAGTAAAACCTGCAGGTAGTTTAATGTATATGATTCCGTAAATGGTTCTGTGGCCTACCACAGAGCCTGTAAGAACGGGAATAAAGACGTCAAATATCAAGATTGAGTTAATTGAACATAAGCCTTATGTCAAATATATAGGTTTTTGTCACGACTTAAAACTTTAACTTTGATAGGCGCTCTAAGTAGGTATAATCCGAAGATTACAAAAAACTAATTAAATCGATAAGTTAATTGATGTCAGCAATCCATCGCCAAAATTCAATTAGAGTACTCTGTTACCCATACTTACCTTAAGTTCCCTTCTAACCTTTGTGTGCTTACTAGCTTCGGCCACATCATCATCTACTAGTGTGATTGGGCCAAATACACGTAAATATAGACACAGGTTCATAATTGCTACCGATCAAAAGATCAGCAAAACCTTGTTCATCTGGACTCTACCTGCCTATACCTCAAATTTTTTAACGTCTCATGTCTGACAAGGAGTGATACTTTATCCAAAGCCAAGAGTAGCCTTAATTCGGAAAAACTGTCCAAAGGGCCAACCACCATCTCTTAAAATAATATTATTATAACCTGACTTGTCTTCTTTCCTGTTTAGACGTCGTGTTCGTGTTCTTTGTCATCAAAGAAGGACGTAACGCAAGTAAGGTTATAATAATGAGACCTGCAAGTAAGTTATACCATACCATAAGTAGCTCTCTGCAAGCTCTATAGTATGAGATCCCATAAGATTACAACTCGTTTATGATATAGTAACCTCAGACATGTTTTTTATTGTAACTTACTTCTTTAGCAGTACCTCGGCCGGTGCCCAGAGCAACGACCGGTATGAAGTTGCCGTCCCCGAGTTCTATGCATGGCGCTATCACCGCCAATGCAATCTGAAAATGGAAAATTATCTTTATTTTAGCAGAACGGTGCACTGTTGCTGATAGAAGCGCTTGTGGTGTAGCATGATTAGCCGTTCTTAATCGATCGGCAAAGTTAATAGGATAGGATGGCTGCAAGAAATTTGAAAAATAGTTTTTTAACATTTCTATTGCTGTCGCGCTGTGCCGAACTATCCCGCCCGAGGGCGATAGAGACAACTAAAGCTTGGACTGATTATACATATTCAAATTAGACGAAATCGCTATTTCGTAATCCCCGGATTTCTGCACCAAAACTGGAACGATTAAAAAATAAAACAAGAATCATAATACTACTAATAGGGCTTTGGATATGTCTGTCAGATTTCCTTTGTTTTTTTATATTCATCAAATTTGTACGCTGGACGTCTGATAAGAGCGTTAAAATTGTGATTTTAGAAGGCTTCTAATTCTTATAATAATTAATTTATGGAGAAAAACACAACCAAGGGACATCATACAGTACACCTACAGATTGCATGGTAAAATTATCATTGCTATAGTGTCATTATCCAGAGAGGAAACTGAGGATTACGTTTGTTTGGAACAAACGCCACCAGCTTATGCTCTTAAGCTACCACCGGTGAGGCCGGTACTTAGATCGGTGACCACCTAGTGGTATTTAAACTCGAGCGTTTCCCGAGCTTCGGAAGACATGTAAAGCCGTTGGTCCTGGTTATCACTTGGAAGCCTCCTAGGCTAGGCGGCTTGAAAACTCCAGCATACATCCACCGATCCGCAGTGGGCACGCGTGGTGGAGTATCTGCCTATTTCTTTTCACCCTCATTTGTGATAGGAGGCCTGTGGGACACTAAAGGCTGATGATGATGCACTATTTTATATCTATAAAGTTTTCTTAAATTTTCTACGCAACTTTCATATTTTTTTCCTTAAAAACCTTTATCAGTTTCAACCTCAAGTTATGGCGTGCGCGACCAAGGGAAATAGGGATTCATTTTTATATATAGAGAAGAGATAGAGGTAAGATAAAGGATGATTGTTAATCCATAGGGTTGTAACTCTGTTTAATTTGGAGTCGGAATAATGTCTCAGGATTTTTTGCTCATGTCTATAATCACGGTACGAAATGCAGACACCAGTGATCGCAATTGTATAAAAACTTACTAATGTTATGCATTGATCCTAGACTGATTGCTATAGGAGGATAATTTTAGTAAGCAATGCGACTGAACTAGTTATTCTAGCTTTTTGTCATACGAAGTCATTTGTTTATAAAAAAAACTGAGAACTTTATACTATTATTATAATTATATTGTATGT
Source organism: Achlya flavicornis (assembly GCA_947623365.1). Classification (NCBI taxonomy): domain Eukaryota; kingdom Metazoa; phylum Arthropoda; class Insecta; order Lepidoptera; family Drepanidae; genus Achlya; species Achlya flavicornis. Next base: position 4,226,774 of record OX392487.1, read on the forward strand.
GAATATTAGATTACATCTATCAAGGGATAATTTTTCTATAACTTTTCAGTAAGTACGTTTTATAAACATGGTTAATTAAGACCACCAAACAAACAGACAGACAAGATGAATGTAAGCAAAAACATAACTATTATATCCTATCCTATGGTCCTAATAAATAAGTAGAAAACTAAGCAATAATATAAGAAAAATAATCCGTGGGAAAAAAAAAACTATTTCAGAATTTTGTTTTTTTCCCACGGATTATTTTTCTAATATTATTTTTTGATTACTATGACCTATACATTTATCCCTCAAGAGGAAATTCACTTATTTATTATGACCTTATATACTATTATGACGGGTAAAGGACTGGTAAAGCTTCCACCTATTGCGCCGCAGGTCGTGGGTTCGATTCCCGCACAGGACATGCATTTGTATGCATGAACATATCTGTATGTCCTGAGTCTGGGTGTAATTATGTATATTAAATATGTATTTACAAACAAAAAGTATTATATGTATTATATCAGCTATCTGGTTTCCATAGTACAAGCTCTGCTTAGTTTGGGATCAGATGACCGTGTGTGAGGAATGTCCCAGGATATTTATTATATTTTGTTCTTTGTTAAATGTTATGTTTTGTTTCATGTGGTGTGCACAATAAAGTATATTCTTTTATATTCTTTAAATATTAGTAAGTCATTTTTAAAAATTACAGCACTTACCTCTAAACAGAACAAATCATAATTTCGTATTTTCCGCTCAGTACTTATATCAATAAAGTCAACGATAAAGATGTCGCAAGACTCGTAAACCGGACTATGTATGTCACATAGCACTTTCTAATCACGACTTGACACTTAGCAGACCTTACAAACTCTAAATCAGCTTTTTAATTTAAACATCTATTAAATAAATAATAATTACCTATGTACATTTATTATTATGAATAAATATTACATTAAAGCGCATAAAATTGTAATAAAATAAAATTATTGCTACATAACATCAAGGTCCAATGTTTTTTAAATAATTTTAACCGAATAACGTCACATCCTATGTTAATAAACATATTTTTTTAGGATAATTACGTCATGAATAAAAAATAAAAATTTACATTTACTTTACGGCTAATTAATGTTGCTTCCTTGGTATTTTAACTTCTTATCGATGAACGCCTATAACATTATTAAAGACGTTAAAAAAATCTTCAATAATATTTTTATCAAACATATTAAAAATTATTATTACGAATTTAATTTTTGTCCCCGCTTGAACACCTGGCTAAAATATTAACTCTAACTAAAGGTAACTGGTACTCTAAAACTCTATGCCCTAATGGGAATACTTCACAAAATTATAAATGCGTAAGTTTTTTTGTTGGTTTGTATTTGCACGCAGCAACGGATCGACGTGATTCGCATAAAGATTTATGAACCGAAGAGTAACATATTCTTTTATCCCGTAAACGCAAGTGCAGAACCTAGTTTAATTATAATCGTCCAATAATTGCAATGGGTTTCTCATAAGTATATGTCTTCGCTAGTAAACATCTATATTTTTAATATGTCATAAAAATACATACATTATATAGTATGGTTGTTATAAAAAAAACCCGGCCTAGTGCGTGCCCGACTCGCACACGAAGGCTTACGTAAAGTCGTTTCTTGTATGGTAGGTATGTCCCCACATATTTTGTTGTAATTATTTTTTGTTATAGCAGCAATAGAAATACACATTCTGTGAAAATCAACTATTAACCAATTAAGGTTCATGAGATATACTCCACAAACAGACAGATGGACGGACAGGGGAGGCTGAGGCACCCTTTGGGTACCACGGAACTTTAAAAACGATGACCTTTATTATAGCAAATCTGGCAAATTAATTTAACAAAAACTTTGTATGGTACCTTTCAACAATCGTTCAAGCTTTCAACTTTCAGCACATTTAGGAATGGAAAAGTGTAAGTTTTAAAGATTTCGTAAACGTTTTCTTCGCAGAAAAAAAATTAAGGCGATGATAGCCAGTGCCGAGACGAATATCCCGGGTTCGAATCGCGTGAGCTTTCGGTGAAGGAAAATCGAACGATGAGAAAACCTAGCACGGTGGTAGGTACTTTGTAGTACCCCACCTGGCTGGCTACCACCCTCATGTTGATCTATCGCCAAACACCTGTCTGTGTGTACCGCTGGCTGCACTCAAGAGCCAGATTACGTCTAGGCTGTGTGTGCTTACCACCTTCGGCCACGATCATCACTGAAAATGTGGTCAAACACAGGCCTAAACGATGTAAAAAAAAAGATAATTTTGTTTTCTTTCTTAAAAGTTATTTAAATCTTGTACGAGTATACAAAATTTTTATCACAAGCGCAACTATTTAAGCACAATGAATAAATTCATACCAGGGCTTGTACAAAACTATTAATTGTTATTTTTATGATGATATATTATATAAGATATATTAAACAAATAAAAAAGCAATAAATAAAGCACACTTCAATTAATCACAGGGGTTCAAAAACATCATCAAAACTAATAAAAAAACACTTACATTACACCCATAATAAAACACTAAAAAAACCGCAAGTGAACGCATGTTGATTGGCCTAAAGATCAGAACACACTGACTAGATCACAAGAGAGAACAAATATACATATACAATGCCTACGTTAGATAATGTACGAGATCGGGTTACTTCCCATGAACAGGCCGTACTACTGTTGATAAACTCGATTCGAGATGAAAAGTCAAACATTTCACCGATTTAAATGTAAATTATATAAATGGCCGAGTGAAATTATCTAGTTCATTAAAGAGTAGTGGATATTGTAAAATAATTACATAATAGATTTGATATTTAACCACCTGATGGTAAGTGGTCTGCACCGCAGCCTATTGATGCTTGCAACACCAGAGATATCAATCCCCCGATATCGATCCTGAAAAAATCTCTTTACACTTATCTTGAAGATCCCCATCTTTATATCACAAGTTTTTTTTTTATAGGTACCTACACGTTAAATAACGCAGAGTCAATCCCTCTATACTTTTAGTCTTTCTAGATCTTATGTCGCAAATAACTTTGTAACGTGGCGTTTTAGGTCATATACCCAATATTATTTATTCGTATAAGTGTCCCTAATCGAACTATGCTAATTGCGTGCCACCATTTGAAAAAAAATAACAAAATGGCGCCTGACGCCTGAGGGTGCCAGACTCCGAACAAAAATCTTTTAACCCTTCAATGCTATAGTAACGTTAAACTACTCAACAGTAGTAGCAGGAAAAAAATGAAGCGGTTTCGTTTGGATACGGGGAACCGCGTCAGTACATTCTTTCCTCATATTAGCTTTCTTATATAACAAAAACGATCAGCCGATGATGAAGAACTGACCAGTGTACGGCCTATCGGGCATCTCGCGCACTGGGCATTTGCCCGATCTGCACTATCTAGGAAGTCCGGGCCTGCTTAATCTAAAGTGATATCGCATCGACTTTAACACTCATAGTATAGAAATAACCGGTCGTTATATATTGAAATGTCGATTTTAAAATCCAAATAGTAGTAGATTAGATTCCTAATGGATAATGATGGATGATCATTCTTCAGCTGTACAATCATACAAACCAGGAATGTAATGGAAATGAAATTTCGGATCTGGATATGATATATGATACCCGTTTCAGATACGCTTTAAAGCTCATACAAAAAATGTATAAGTCCGTGGTAATACCTGCCTTAATGTATGGTTTGGAATGTTGGGCAGTAAAGAAGACGGATGAAAGAAGATTGCATGCAGCTGAGATGGATGTGTGGAGTGACAAGAATGGATAAGATAAGGATGTATAAGGGGAAGCTTGAAACGTCAGTGACTGAAAAGTTCAGAGAGAACCGTTTAGCGTGGTATGGATGGACATGGTATGAGGAGAAATGAAAATCACGTCACTAAAAGAGTTAGAAATAAGAAAGTGAATGGATATACGGGAAGAGGAAGACCGAAAAAGAGATGGATGGTGTGAAAGATGATATAGGTAAGAAAGGAGTGGATGCTGGTATGCAGGATAGAAGAGACGAATGGAAGAAGAGTGTCTACATATTACGCCGACCCTAAATGATTAGGAACAGGGCAGGCAGATGATGACTCGTCGAAACCGGGTATCAGAATCTCTGGAACTCCCAGCCAGTTGAATTCTTTCACTAATAAAGCTATATTATCCCCGAGTGTGCTAATTTTGATCCCGGGAACGCGGGTGAAACCGCGGGGGACAGCTAGTGCAATCATATTACACTTTATTTAATACAAGATAGATATCTGGTTTTCAATTAGATACCTACCAACGCTAATACTAACATGAAACAATAAAAAATGCCTATAACTTTCTAACTCTATCCCACTCACCCCTGACCACTAACCTCAAATAGACATAGATACACTTTCCAAGCCAAATATTTGCACTTTCGGACCAAATGTCAAACGGTCCCAAGGTTGTCACGAGAAGCTTAGCTTATATGAATTTAGTTTTTTTTTTTTTTTACCTTTGTATCTATAATCTCACAATCACAATCTCACCATGGTAAGTGATGATATAGCCGAAGTTGGCAAGCACACAAAGCCTAGAAGGAACTGGCTCTCAAGTGCAGCGGTCGGAACACACCGATACGTGGAGTACAGCAAGGGGTTTTTCAAAAAGGGTGTGAAGAGATTTCTGCAGGGTCGACAATGCGCGAGTGACGCCCCTGGTGTTGCATAGGCTACGGTAACCGCTTAGCTTGGCGACAGTTTCAACTTGAGGGTGGTAGCCAGGCAGGCGGGTACTACATAGTACCCTATCACCGTGCTATGGTTTCCATTTATATCACTTATAGTGAGCTATCATCACCAGATGTATATCTTGAGTCATTATATTACATACATTAGATACTTTTTGATTAAAAAAATTTTTTAATAAAAAAAAAAGTATGTATTACTGATTTTTAACAACCCTACCATAAACTGACCGACACAAATGTCAATCTTATTGTTAGACATACCTAAGCTTGTAGAACGCTTTCGTTCTTGGAAAATCTTGATCTAAATAAATTTAAAACTTATCTATGGTGAAAAAGAACTAAACTCGTTTACACAGTAACACGTTAACATTCATGTTATCTTTTATTGTTTCATCTGGCCTTAAAGACATTAAAATTGCTTTTCTCGTAATGAATTTCCCGTGGAAATATATACCTACCATAGAAATAAATATACCTAGAAAGAACGTCGCCATACTACACGAATATATAAAACAGGCCAACTTTTACAGGCTGCTGCGCGTAACAGCTACGTTTTACGCTCCCTCTGCGTCATTCTGCTTGTCATAGTGACGTTCATAATGATAGCAGTTGTTGAAATATTCCCATTAAAATCGGGAGAAATTTAAATATTCAACATTATTTAGCAATTTTATTTATTTTTATTTGATTTAGCCTCTAACTGTTAGGGCGTATTTTTATCGACGCTTGCACAGCTGCGACACTCTATCTGGATGTATCCTTAATCAAAGATACCTAAGGTAAACGCTGGTAATGTCGACAGTGTCCCAATACTCGTCAGATTGTAAAAAAATGGCAATAATTTAATTCTACCAATATCTTACTAAAAGCATTTTATGCCAACATATTAACAGTAATATATTCTATAATTAGAATGACAACATTTAGTCAAAAATGTATTGGCTTCGGAATACAGAGCGATCAAAGGTAAGCACCTCCAAATTTTGCATTTTTTTGTGAGTTTAGCTACTGAAACTGAATCCCGGCTTACCACGTTAGGGTTCATGTCTTGCTGTATCGGTCGACATTTTGATAAGTGTGATTATTTTGTGAAGTAGTCAAGTAAACTATCCAACGATGTAACCCATAATATTGTGTTATTTTTATCATTTGGTATTTTTTTTCGCGTATGACAGGTACTGGTACCTATTAATCCCTGTTTGTACTAGAACTCGTCAAAATTAATACTTTTTTGACGAATACTGGGACACGTTTGAAAAATTGCATGTAATATCGACATTGTGTTTTATTTTAAATGTTATACGGAGTTTGAATCGAATTGTTTTCAAAACATATTTCTTGATAACTAATTATTAGATCTTTATTTATTTTTCTATATATGGGGTTTTTATATACATACTTTTTGGTATTAATTACGAGGTTGTCGAGTTTAGGTCTATTCGTTTGTGAGTACGTACAAGAGAATGACCTAGAATTCGTCAGAACTTTTTTTTATTAATGTTAAAGACAGCAGCAGCATTTATGCAGCAGTAAGAGAGGAAGGGCATAACGGGTTGTCCCGTTCGAAATTCGGAGTAGGCAGAATAAGGAAATGCCTCCACCTTATAGAAGATCGCAGCCAAATAACGCTACTTTAATGTGGTGTTGTATTCCTGCGGTGAGTGTGGTCGCCAGAGCTCCATGAGGAAGCGCTGTGCTGGCAGTGTTGGGGGCCAGTGGTGTCGTACCACTGGTGTGCTGTGCAACGCGGCGTGTTGTTGCGGTGGTCAGGGAGACCCGGTGAAACAGCTGCCCGCTGGCTACCAGCAGGTTGTAGGCGTCCCAAGCCCAGGGATCACTTAATCACTTTAACGGGAGGTCCGGCGGGAATTGCTTTATCTGGACATCCATAAATCGAGTGAGCCAGACGGCATACCGGCAGTGGTGCCGAAGCGGTGTGCTCCTGAATTGTGTCCAGTATTGACGCGTCTTTTCGCACTTTTCTAGACCAAAAAGGAAGTCCCGTCTTCGCGAAAGACTGCCCACGTGCACCCAGTGCCCAAATAGGGCGACAGATCAGACCCGACGAATTACAGGCCTATCGCCATCACCTCCATTCTCTCCAAAGTCATGGAGCGTGTGATCAACACGCAGCTTTTGAGATACCTGGAGGATCACGAGTTGTTGAACGACCGTCAATATGGCTTCCGCCACAGTCGCTCAGCTGGTGACCCCCTTGTGTATCTCACGCACCGTTGGTCACTCGCCATCAAGAGTCAAGGTGAGGCAGTGGGGTTATGCAAATTGGTCGCCAGCTTTCTATCCAGCAGATGCATAAGAGCCGTCGTCGACGGTAGCTGCTCCGATAGCATGGACATAAATGCCGGCGGCTCGTAAGGCTCTGTGCTGTCCCCAACACTGTTCCTTCTGCATATCAATGATATGCTGTCTATTGACGGCATTCATCGCTATGCGGACGACAGTACAGGGGACGCTCATTATACGGGCCGTGCAAATATCCCTCGTTCCGAGGTGGAGGAAAGCCGCGAACGGCTGGTGTCTGAAATCGAGAGTACACTAACTAGTGTCTCCGATTGGGGTCGACTAAACTTAGTTCATTTCAACCCCACCAAGACTCAAGCCTGCGCGTTCACCGCTAAGAAAACCCCATGGTTTGTGGCTCCACAATTCCAGAATACCTCCTTGAACATCAACCAAAGCATCGGGATCCTTGGGGTCGATATTTCTAGCGACGTTTTGTTCCGAATTCACTTAGAAGACAAGGTTAAGCTGGCATCCAAAAAGCTTGGAGTGCTCAACAGAGCGAGACTGTACTTCACAGCGGGGCAAAGGCTGCAACTTTATAAGTCGCAGGTCCGGCCTCATATGGAGTACTGCTGTCATTTATGGGCGGGAGTACCTGGATGCCAGCTTGGGCCTTTAGACTCGGTTCAGCGACGTGCCGTCAGAATTGTTGACGATCTCGAGCTCACAAGCGGTTTAGAGCCCTTCAGTCTGAGGAGAGACTTTGCCTCCTTATGTGTGTTCTACAGCCTGTACAATGGATAGTGTTCTAAGGAATTGTTCCACTTAATGCCCACGGCTACCTTCTACCATCGCACCTCTCACCATCGACGGGGAGTCCATCCTCACACATTGAAACCAGATTTGTTTCGAACTGTACGGGCTAAAAGGAGTTTTCTTCCGCGGACTTCCGTGGAATGAGCTCCCCGCCGTGATTTTTCCAATGGAGTACAGCATGGGGTTCTTCAAAAAGGGTGTGAAGAGATTTCTTCAGGGTCGGCAACGCGCGAGTGATACCCCTGGTGTTGCAAGCGTCCATAGGCTACGGTAACTGCTTACCAGCAGGCGGGCTGTACGCTTGTTTGCCACCTTATTGGTATAAAAAAAAACTCCGCCCTGGGTGACTGACCCGCCGCCTCGCGCATAATCTATGGTATAGTTCTTCTTGCTGGAAGAGGAGACCGGAATGGACCGACTGAATCATGGGGGGACCGGGGACCCCGCCGACTGCCGTACCAATAAACCGCATCACCTGTTTAGGCATCTCAGGCAATAATACTGCACTTTTCCCTTTCGCTACTGGCACAGCGATTACTCTTAATCTCGTTTCAACCTTTTTAAAATTATGCCAAAGAAAAATAAAAGAAATGGCAGCGGCCTCCCCGTCCACACTTTTGGTGGACCTTTGCAAAATCAGCTTCACGCTAATATCAATGCAGTCCACCAACATCTTGAGGCTGCACTGCCAACCTTGCTATTTCTAACGGAGACGCAAATATCCTGCCCTGATGATACATCGTATTTACACTACCCCGGGTAAATGCTGGAGCACAACCTCGCCCTGGCCTATGGCACAACTAGTTCTTTCTCCTGAGAGAATTCCATATTGAGAGCCATACTAGCTACATACTGAACCTTCTGCTGACTACGCGACAGGACAACTATGCAGTGACAGTGGACGCGCCACTTAGCTCAACGTCACTTGGCGCACGGACCACTGTCTCGGCCGGACGCAAGTGCTATGCGCTCGATCTGACTCGCCCCGGCCTCCGGGATGGCGACGTACCCGTGGAGACAGCTCTGCTTTGCATCAGATGACTCTAACACCTGTGCCGCTAACGTTACTGATACGATGCGATACTGGCGGGAATGGAATGTTATATCCCAAACCCGCTAGTGGCTGCAAGGATGAAGAAACGACCGTGGCTTAATCGGCCCTGCAAAGATGCTAGACAAAATAGGCAGACCTTGTATGAGGCTTGGACCACGGCCCGAACTAATCAGGATCCTAACATCTTTGATGCGAAATACATACGAAGCCTAATCCCATCCAATGCCATCAAAATGAGGAGGGGTGATAGGAGGCAGCCTTGTCGCATACCAGCATACACGGCGATATCCTCAGAAATGAAGCCATCGTGTGTCACTTTACAAGAATAGTTCTTATAGAAGGTTTGAGTAGTTGTATTAATTTCAGCGGGAGACCAATGTCATGTAGCCTACTAGACCATAAGCTAGACTTATTCAACGTATCAAAATCTTTTTCGAAGTCGACGAAAGTAAGGCTCCCTCTACTATTCTGATGCTTGTTCCAATATGATACGAAGAGTGTTGATCATGGAATGAGGAGTTTTCTTATGATACCTCTATGGTCAAAATACCTGTCAAATCGTGCACTTAAGGTTCAAACTAGTTCGAATTATCGACAGTTTGACAGGTATTTTGAGCATAGAGGTATCATTGAAAATTGAGCACGGTCATGGAATAAAGCTTCCAGAGATTCCGCCATTATAACTAGTTACCTACATAATAATATATCTTTAGTAAAGATTTGGTTTCGTAAGTCTCATCCTCCATCGCATTGGTGAAGAATTTCGGGGAAATTACGTCATCCTATCTCACAGACTTCTGCAATGGGATTGGTCTCGAACTCTTGTCCTGCACTTCGATATAGTGACGGTCAATTTTGCATCGCTATAGACTCTGTGACACCGCCCATTTCGATTGAATCGAAGGCTTCTTCATAGACCGCACACGTCAAACATAATAGCCGATCATTCTCCTCAGTTTTCTGTATAATCAGGCGAGCCTTTGAATGTGGTCTATTCGTGCACTAGAAAACATCGAGACGATTCGTTATTTATGAATCTCGAAAACTGCTTAGTATTGAGAAAAAATCAATTTTAAAATGAAAATAATATGAACTTTACCCTTAAGCAAATAGAGTTCAAATTGGTACTCAAAATTGACGAGTTCTAGGACATCTTGACGATAACTAGTACAAATCTGTCGGATACTGGTACAAATGGCTTTTTTTTATTAGATCAAATATTTGATTACTTTATTGTTTTTCAGTCATTATAATAATATATTTATTGAAAGGAGTAATAAATGATGAACCTGTCATAAAAAACAATACTTTACTAAGTTTACTAACTACAACGTGGCAGAGCTGTAAACACAGCAAAGTTCAAAAACTGACGAGTAATGGGCCGTTTACCTTACATTATTTTCTTTAGCATTGTCTGGAAAGTATTCTAAGAATTGCTTTCATATTTATATCCTTTGGTTTCCATTGGGAAATACATACATATACGTATTCTACTAATGGCTTTGTGAGCTGTAGACCTCGCGAGTCACGATAATTACATGGAATTCCCTTATCGAACTTTCCGAATCGAAAAAAAATCCATATAATTAACGAACCAACTCAAAAAAAAAACACGAGAATCGGTTGAGCAATGCGAACTGTAGAGGAGAACCAGCCGGACATCCGCCGGACATCTGGATAGAAAAGCATTTTAGCCTAAACAAACTGTACCGGAGACGCTTCGCTCGGTCAATAAATACTCAATCATGCCATTACAGCTCAACCGATTAGGATGAAAGTTGGCATATAGATAAAGCATATCCTGACATAATTTATACAGAACTTTTAATCCCAACAAATCATAACCAAACCACCCCATTAACTACATCGAAAAACGTCAAACAGTAGATAGGTATGTTTTCAAAAAAGCTTCGAGTTGAGAGAGGTAGAGCATATCGTTATTCGCTCAAAGAACAGCTCGACTGGGGAAGTACCTCCACCTTACAGAATACCGCAGCCAAATAACTCATTATGTTGTGTTCCTGCGCGTGAGTAAGGACTCCAGAGCTCGTTGGGGAAGAGGAGAAGCGTCGGTTTTGAGTGATGCTGTAGTGTTGCAAGCATCCATATGGCAATGGTAACCGCTTAACATCAGTCGTAGGCTTGTTTACCCACTTTGCAGTATAAGAAAAACAATTAAGTATCGACAAAATACAACGTAGTATAAAATACATAAACGGCCGCCAATATGTTCTTATTGCGCAGTGAAATTGTAAACAAATGTAATTAGGTAAGTAGGTGCCATGTTTACATTGTACCCGGCGAGATCAGGACCAACGATAATAATAACCAAACTGGTTCAATATCAACCATTTTCGAGAACTTTCCCTTTACAAAACACCTACTTTTAATTAAATATACTTTATTTATAAAAAAAATATAAATACCATTAATTTTATGATTACATTCATTTTAAGATTGTGATTACCGTACCAGAAAAATATAATATAAAACAAGTTCAAATCCATCGGTTCGACGACCGCATCAACATCAGTCTTGTTTAGGTAGGGCTGCTCCATCGTCGAAGCCAAATAACTTTGCTATTGGCTTAAATTTATGTCTCGTGCCGCGAATGCACATACTAGTGGCACGGATTATAGAGATGATTATTTTTGATCTCTACTTTTAATACTCCATAACAAAACTAGGTTCCGCCCTGCAGTTTCACCCGCGTTCCCGAGGGAGTGTTTTCCCGCGATAAAAAGTACCCTATATATTAATCCAGAAAATATTCTATCTTGGTGCCAAATTTCATCGAAATCCGTTCAGCCGTTGATGAGTGATTACGGCACAAACATTGAAACACAAACTTATTTTTTTTACATATGGCGATGATAGCTCAGCGGTAGCTCGTTGGATACCGAGACGAAGGTTCCGGCTTCGAATCCTACAATGAGCTTGACATTTCGGTGACGGAAAACATCGTGAGGAAACCATAGCACGGTGGTAGGGCACTTTGTAGCGCCCATCTGCCTAGCTACCACCCTCAAGTCGAAAATCTGTCGCAAACCCTATCGGTGTGTTCCGACAGCTGCACTTGAGAGCCAGTTCCTGCAGCTTATCACCTTCGATCACATCATCACATAAGTACAATGTTGGGAGTGCGGTCAAACACAGGCAAACAAAAACTTTAACCCCCTTACTCATAAAACGTTATTTAACTAATATACTGTGTTTAAAGGGTCACGTAAATAACGTCACTCTATTGTCATTGTCAAATAATGTGACATTATTTACGTGACCATCTAATCAGTATATTAGTTAAATAGCGCTTTATGAATAAGGGCATATGTTATTAATTCTGTGAAATCTCGGTCTCAGCTATTAATCTATCAGCTATCTCTGCCTGCCTTTTGGAGATAATAGGCGTGAAGATTTAAATTAGTTATCATACTTTATATTATAAATGCAAACGTGAGTTTGTTTGTCTCACTCTTGACGCCTCAGCGGGACTATAATCGTAATGAAATTTGGCGTATGGGTAGCATAGGGTATGGAGAAAAAGATACTCTTTCTTCTGAAATAGAGTATGAATAATGTATCCAGAAAAAGGACGCGCCAGTTGGCTTAGTTGGTTAAGATTCCACCTAACACGCCGTAGGTCGTGGGTTCGATTCCCACCCAGGATATACATTTGCATGAACCTGTCTGCATGTCCTGAGTCTGTGTGTAATTAGTAGGTTTACAGACAAAAAAGTAGTATATTAGCTGTCTGGTTTCCATGGTACAAGCCTTGCTTAGTTTCGGTGTGACAAGTACCAATGTCATAGGATAGATAAAAAATAAATTTCCAGAACAATTAAAACACAATGTCCCATAAGAATCGAATAACTCGAATCGATTTTCAAAATGAAATACTAGAATCGAATTTCCTACCTATTAAGAAACAAACAACAATATACGCATATAAATGTCAAAATTAATTAATCGCATATCCTAGCCTATTATGGTGTAGGAACTGTGATTTCTAATCAATGCAATCGATCTACTTCTCGATTCGGAATCGAATGACTCGCATTCGGTGAAAGTAATACATGTGCCGTAGCCTGGTTCCGATTGGCTATTTTGGTTGCGCTGTGGGAGTGTGAAACGAGGTACCACTAAGGATTTTTATTTAAAATGTGGTTTACTGAACTGCAAAAGCCTTTTGCAACTTTGAGTTTTTTCGAAAGTAAATTAAGAATACCGCGAGCCTGCGACATATACGGCGAAGTCGGTAAACAAGCGTACGACCTGCCTGATGGTAAGCGGTTACCGTCGTATAACACATTCACTTCAAACGAGTGCCTGGCGGTAATGTTTTAGAGGACGTAGGGCATAGAGTTTTTTCGTTCAAAGAGCAGCTCGCCTGGGGTAGTATGCCCTGTAATGTTCTTTGTAGGATCAGATCAGTAAAACTCACACACACACACTATACCGATTATCATGTTAAAACAAAACAGCGACGTAAGGTATGTAGGTACTACTCCGCGCATCAACTCTGCTCCTTGAGTTTCGTTTAATTAAACATGTCATGTATTCAAACCATAAACAATGTTACTGATTTTTTTTTTTACAGTTTAGATTTACATATTGTATGAGCATTAAGTATTTGAAATTATAATCAGATTTGTATTGCAATAAGTAAACATGAGTGAGTTTAATGTGTTAAACAGCCGAGAGAATACATTTCAGACACCTATAAATAATGGGTTTATCATTTTAAAAAAACGCACTATCAGCTTGAAGTAGGGCATGAAGAAACTGCCCTGTAAGTGGGGGTTAGAATCACAGCTAGGGTGTTCCCCTGCCTGCCGTAAAAGGCGACTAAACGGGTACCTTCGGGGTAGTGGGTAAAAGGAGAGGAGGACGATGGGTCGTTGTGGTCACCACTGATCGTGCGATAGCACTGCGAGGGTACTGGGGGGAGGTCTCACACTTCCCTCGGGACTAACTATATCAGCGCCGCGCGTAGGGGTGTGCAGGTACGCGATCTGCCCGAGAACCCGCCCCGCCTCTGTAGCGCAGGTCGGGTAATCAGCGCGGAGTTATAGCCGGTACAAGTCTGACATAACCTGGCCGCTCCCCCCAGGGCAGTCGGCTAAACTATGAGCATTTCCACACGCTAATATAATAAATTAAATTATTAAAAGAAACAAAAAACCCGACTGCGTAAAACAAAAATTAACTGAAAAGAGAAAAACAAGCTCTGGAATATTACTTGAATGTTATAAGGTATTGCAGTCGGGGACAAACCAATAACCTAGGTATGTGTTTTTTTTAAATATTTGTTTATCCCCGACTGCAATACCTTATAACATTCAAGTTATATTCCAGAGCTTGTTTTTCTCTTTTCAGTTAATTTTTGTTTTACGTAGTCGGGTTTTTTGTTTCTTTTAATAATTTAATTTATTTCAGACTTTATAGTTCTATACAGAATGAGTTGTAAGTATTAGTAATTAAATGAGTGGTACGGTAAAGTAACGCTAACAACCATCGCAACTCTGTTGAGTTACGTACGGTACCGCTCATAGTACCTACCTACTGTCCTTGCATTTTAAACATGTTTTTTTGCAGTTTACGTCAAAATGGTAGCACAAAAGTATTACAATATATACATATATGGAATGTGCTGTTCACAAGCTTTCATTTGATACCCATATTGTTATAATAAAGAAATTTTTGTTTTTAATACCCCCCGCCCTCTCTTTTCTTATCCGTAGACGCCATATAAAAACAATATACCCTATGACACTCCCACAGTCAAGGCGAATCTAACGACACCTCATATGCTTAAATCCATCAAGCCGTTTAGGCTGCAGAGCGTGCCAAAGAAATAGACATACATACATACATACATACATACATACATACATACATACATACATCGAAAAACATAACCCTCCTTCCGGGTCAGTCGGGTAAAAAGGGCACGAAGAGTGGGTTAGCAACGCGCGAGTGATAATTGGGCTTCCGTAACGACTTACCCGTTTGCTTGATAGCAACCTTGTGGTATTAAAAAAACAGGCTCGCCCGCAGACTAGTTAGGGCGTGCCAGATTTGCTCTGGCAACCCATACACATGCGCAGGGACAATGCGGTATTCTGTTAGGTGGATGAAAGATCAAGGATCTAAGTTCATTGGTAGTCTCCACACTGACCTAAAACTGTGAGTCAATACTCAAGCAACAACACAGTTTCTTAATTGGAAAACCAACAACTGAATAGTAGGTGGAATCACGCGCGACATTGGAAAGTTATCCACCAATTGTTTTTTAATGTTTGATTAATTAGGTACGTTTTTATTGACATGACACACGGAACTTTTAAATAACTGATTTCATCGAAAAATACTTAACGTGTCTGTTTGTCCGTCTATTCCGGCATTACACAAAAACTACTGGTCGAATTTGACTACTTTCAAGAAACACATTTGTTAAAATGTTGAGTTTCAGTGATTGTACTGGAATTAAAGAAAAAGTAAAAAAAACATGGCAAATACTCTTTTGCATTACATTAAATTAAGTATATATTCCAGTTAAGCCTTGCTCGTTAGAGATAAGCCTTTTCTCATAAGCAAATACGACATTAATAAGACACTTATGAATGTTTAGTTGGTACATACAGTTGAATTTACCTCCGGTTCGGAATACACTTAAACTGAGAAGACTCCGGCAAGAAACTCAGCAAGTAATCTTGTTTATAACTTATAAAATGTATTTGTGCGTCAACAAGTCACAATAAATAATTAAATAGTTTGTTATTCCATATTTGTATCTATTAGCAATTAAGAATAAGAATTTCGAATTTGAATTTTTATACATACTTAATTGAATCTTCGCCTTGACCTAATAACAAGAGCAAGATTTCACGACCAAACGAAGAAGAACCGCAAATTTGGAAGTTGGAGAAATCAGTAACCATAGGACATAGATCACAAATCAGCCTCTACCTACATTTTTGCGGTCTCCGCGCAGTTACAATGCGTGTTAAGCCTACTTAAGTCGTTAAGCAGTGGAGTCATGACCTGGCTGGGATTCTAGATTATCTGTGTGATACAGTAGCCATTCTACTAATGAGGTTTGCGTTTACCTAGAGCGTGTGCAATATTTACTTACAGGAATCATTTTCGACCCCCTTTTTCTTTCAGGCAAAGAGTTGTTGTTTCCTTTTTTATTGGGTAGGTGTATAGGCATGGGGAAAATCACCCTATTTGTTGTTTTTTTAAATCCAAGCTGGTTTTATAATTGCTCGTATTTTTAGTAAAGCTTAGTAAAGTACTGCAATAACTGCGTTGCTGGCCACGATATGATGGCTTGGAGCTTCGGTCTCGGCCCTTATTCTAGCTTGTCCTTCAAGGTCTGCAATGCTGAACGCGCTATGTTGGCCTGGAGCTGCGCTTTCAGGTATGAGTAGCGGTGCCAGCAACGCATTCATTACAGGTCGCAGCAGTAATGTACCTACTAAACCAATATTTATTTATTTATTTGTTTTACTTTAATTTTTACAGTAGGAAACTAAATACAGCAATTAAAGATATTGGTACTAATATTAAAAATTTACACATGTTTACAAAATCAATATAGGTAAAAACATATAATAATTTATATAAAAAATTCACACAGTCATACATCCTTCTCACAGAAACGCAAACATTCAGGCAATATATCCGGCCATCAATCAGCAAACATCACAGTCCGGGAGAGCATTGAGTGTGGACTGTGGAGGGTGCGCGAGAATATAATTTCATCTAAACTGACTAGGTATTTACCTATGTCCCTTGTTAAATTACGCGACTTTAATAGCTTCAACTACGCTTCGACATTTCTTCATAAAAAATAGCCAGAGCAGGCCCCCTAAAAAGGAAGCTAAAGCAATATCGCTACGGAATTATTTTTTTCGAATTTACAGCAGATCTTATGCAATTCATCAATTCCGAATCCTTTAATGCATTGAATTGTATACTAAGTCATGGAGAGAGTCATCAACACGCAACTTTTGAGATACCTGGAGGATCACGACTTGTTGAGCGACCGACAATACGGCTTTCGCCACGGTCAATTATTAATTATTAGAAATTAGTAATTATTTTACCAAAAAATATCGGAATTACGTAGAATCTGCCGAGAATTCGAAAAAATGAATTCCGTAGCAATATTGCTTTAGCTTCCTTTTTAGCCCCTCTTATTAGAATGTGATTTTGGATACGGTTCTATCAAGCTAAGCTCATGTCCCCCATACAGAGTCATTGACTTCCACGGTACCCAAATAATTATATTTCCATAAACGTATGAGTTAATTTATGAAATATTACCGAGTCCATATTTCTTTGCCCAAATTGGGCACGTAGGCAATTAAAATGGCAGGCTACTCAGACTATCAGTATGTCGATAGCTAAACGATGCAGAAATGCAAGAAAAGAAGTGTGATTCAATTTCACCTCATCGCCGCCTGCGCCGGCGCCGGCCCAATATACCCAGATAACTGTAAAAACGAAGAGCACTGTCGAATCGCTGTCGCGCGTTTACAACAGTTATCCATACACTTATTGGCATGGCATGGCACACAATAGGCGGTAGGCAGCCCCTGCAGAGCTCACGCGACCACCTGCCTTCATTCACTACTTGTACGCTTACATTCCGTTAGTTGGTTACCGAGACATTCACGTCTTCACTTTTCACTACGCGACTCGACAAATTAACATGCAATAATATTCAAATAAATATTTATTTATATTACTCAACTGTGAACGCACCCAATTTTGACATTGACTTTTGGACTTGGCGGGAAAATTTCGAGAAAATGGCGCGAGTGCTTTTCTTAGTTTTTGCCGTGTTTTTATTTCTATCGCCGTGCGAGATGAGGAGAAAGATCAAGGATTATCCTACGGAGAAGCAGTTGACTTTGCAAAGGAAGGAGACCACTCCGGTTGACTTTTCGAGGCTTGTGGTGATGAGATTGGTGTTTGGTTTGGCAAAAGTTCTTGGTTTCGAAGAACCTGTTAGTGAAGTGATGAACGGAGCGTTCGTACCGCCTGGAGCTGATGACGACGATGACTTCGATGATGAAGACGACGGTATTTTTGATGATTATTAATCTAAACAACTTACCCCTTAATGCTTAGCATATAGTATGAATACCAAATGACATTGCATTTATGTATTAATTGAGCAAGATGAACAGTTGATATTCTGTTTTATAATTTATTACCTGTTCAGAAAAAAAATGATTATTTATGGTAATTTAGATAATTTTATTAGGTTAAAATGTGGCACACATTCACTGAATTTGTTTTTCCAATGTATGTTAGTTTTAACATGTATTTATTCTAATTTTAATAACTAGTTAAATAATTCTAATGTATTATGTACCTGGTAGTTATTAACTTATTTATTTTAGGCTACCTACTTTCCTGAAAAAAACAATTTAGTCCGTCATATAAGTACATTATCAAAAAATATTAGACACGTATTTTTTCTTTTGTCAATTAAACAAAAAAATACGAGGATATGGTTTGTTGAAGTTCCGCGTGACGTCACGGTGTGGCACACTTTTTAGTAACAGTGGTAAGTGACGTCACGAGCCGCCACTCCCGAACTTAGTCGCGCTTTACCTTCTTCAATTGTTAATGATTTGGTAAACATAAAATACGTTTCCAATATTTTTTGATAATCCAATTGACGGACTAATTAGAATTAATATTATTTTACCCAGGAAACATCCCTAATAGCTGGATTTAATTGATTTATTCATTAATACTGTTTTTTTTCCGTCTATGAATGAAAGCATAATAAGAACCTTCATGAGAATTGTTAAGACGAAGGCAACGAAGGGATTAATAAATAAGTAGGTTAGGTAAGTACTTATGCTTAGAATACAGTTCAAATTCTAGTGTAATGAAAACTATTAGATTGTGTATTGAAGAAATTAATGCGTGTATGTAATAACGTATGTACTACCTATTGAATATTTATAAAATGCATCTGAATAATGTTTATCAATTATCAATTGGACAGACTTAAGTACCTACAATAAGTACCTATTAACGATGCACTTTCTAGAATTTACATATTCAGAAATAACTGGCTAATAATGCCCAGTGCTATGCAAACATAGAGTTAGAATATTGTAGAGTGATAGCGCCTTGCGCCAAGCGTGAGCAGTTTCCATATAGATGCATTCACAGATATATTGTACACTAGTCGATTTACAGTCAGACAAAATGACGATATGGATTCCTTGTCATTGGTTAAGAGTAAAAGTATCGATAAAAAATGAGAAATTGGCATTCATTATGCGTACTGATTTCAGTCGTTCAAACTATGTACGCGCACTTCGTTTCAAGGCATTTAGACCGTACCATGAGATCCTCGTAACTAATAGAGACATCGATATTTTCAATGCAACATTGTGTCAGTTCCGGAGACAATTAAAAGATATTCTGTTTTAGTTTTGTTTTTTATAACATTTGTTTTATTGTAAACCATACATATATTAATATTAAACATATACATATATTAAACTTAATACTTACCTACCTTCTAGCGAACTTGCGTATTTGTATTTTTTGATGCATTTAGGCATACATGTATTGGGATACATTCCAGTTTAATACCTCTACTTGTTTGTAACTGCCATAAATTGATTGTATTCTGTGTTGTGTGCTATAATAAATAAATAAAGTACCCGTGCTCACAGACCGTACTCTCGTACAGTCGCCCATGTATGCAAACCTTTTTTCTGTCGGAAACCATCCCCAAATAATCCCAGCGGGAAATAGGGATTTGACATTTGGATTGAGAGTCAACAAGTTCATTTCTCGACTTTATTTGGCAATACGGTTAATAATGTACTGACGCTCGGTTGGAGTGGAAGATGAGTGCCACGCTAAAGATGGTGCCCATACAGGGCAAACGTTTGTTTGTATTAACAAGTACCTATACATATTTACAAATAACTAGTAGGTAGGTACTTATAGTAGGTATGTAGTCTATCAGTAATCCTGTCCATAGCAAGCTCTCGTTAGTTTGGGATCAGATGGCGATGGTGTGTGAAAATATCCCAAATTAAAAATTAATTTATTTTTACGGTCGGTACGACCAAACCAGTCTAAATAAAAGAAAGGGTTGCCTCCACTGGGATTAGCGCTCTACCTGTTAATGGCCTACATCTCATCTGCTCATAGTCTTGACTGATCGCAAGATACAATTAATTTAACGTAAAACGTAGGTACTATAATAAATAAACAAATGGCCTTGAAATAAAACATTCAGTTTCCAATAAATAATTACATATATTTCGTCATAAAACACAATTATCATCAAACCATCTTGAATTATTATCAACGAAGCCTCTATCTTGTGAACAAATAACTTCATCATCAGCATCATGGTCATCGTCTTCATCATCGTTAAACTTATGCTCATCATCATCACCTTCCTCAACAACACCCTGTGAACATCCCTTCATTTTCCTTATCAAATCCCCCCATTTTAGTTGCATATCGCAGAATGGACATGTCCCTTTTATGGGTATAAATTCACCAGGTGATAAGAAAACGTCTGCTAAGCAAGTTATGTGTGAAACAAGTTCACAATGTTTGTTTAAACATGTTATTTTTGATTGATCACTTGTGATGTAACTTGAGCATAATAAACACTCTGTATATCCAGTATTTTTATTATCTATGGTCTTTTTCAGGTTCTTGCTTTTAACTGGTCCATGACAAACTGACACGTGGTCTGGGGGTTTTCTTTCATCCTGGAAAAATATTAGATATTGGTGAAGATTCTGTTGTAAATCGCACTAAACTTATTTTAGTGACATCTCATCTCTTTCTTACGAACAATATTGAAAAAGGATAGAATATATTTAAAGCTGCCAAAATTATCTTTGCCGTCTTATTTTTCATGTATTTAGGCGTAACCGCGATAGATGACGACTAAATTTATATTGAAAAACAAGCATTGGACTAATTTGACATCCTTTTCTTATGTACTTTTTTAGAAAGAGACATAGTGAGATTAAAATTAGTTTAGTTGTAAGCAACAGAATCAGGGCCATTAACTGTATATCTATATGGTGTTTTATTTTGATTTACCAATAAGGTATTTTAGTAATGTCATGAAAATAAACTTTTAGATCTAGGTACTTTATAATGAAATGTATAAAAAAATTATTTAAATTCTATATTTTTGTTTAAATAAGTACTAATTATGTAAATAAATGGTTTTACTTAGGGGCGTAAAAGAGCAAGAATAAAAACTTTAATTAAGTCTCAAGAATAGATTGTATTGATAGAAAATAAACTCTATGCCACTTCAATAAGCGACATTTTACGGAGAACCACCCATTTATTTCAGGCATGCGGTGTGCAAAAACTATACACGATAGTCCGATATCGTGCATTGGTTTTTGGAATAGACATCTACACATTGGATAAATAAAAGATATTTTCGTCAATATCATTTTAAGTTTTCAACTTTTTTATATAGTTGTTAAGACTCAGATGCTTTTTCCACTCTTATGTAGATAAGTGCGCGAACTCCTGTAATTCCTTACAGGTGTGGGCCTTGGGCCTTAAAGTAACAGAACTTACAGGAAACTCTTCAAAATATTCCTTTTCTAGCCACCTCATCAACAATGGTAGCCTACACCATGGTCCAACACGAAGCATCTCACTCAAAACCCTGAGTTTAAATTTAAATTCAGACTCTTTTCTTGGTATCTTCTTAAGATTTAAATGTTGCAGTCTTATTGTCTTTGTTGGGTTCTGCCAGGCCCATTCAAACTAAAATAAATGTTAAAAAGAGAGTTATACTACAACACAGTTAACTACTATGGATCTCATCTTATACAAAACATATTCAACTGATGTGCCAAACATCCAAATCCCTTCAGCTGTTTCTGCTGTTTTTTTTAGGGTTCCGTAATTCAAAGGAAAAAAAAAACTGAACCCTTATAGGATCACTTTGTTTTCCATCTGTCAATACACTTTTTCTCAGGAACGTGTGGAGGTAACAAGCTGAAATTATGTAATATCAAATACTCAGGTCTGCAATCCCTTGGAACAGTGAAAATATCTAACTTTTAAGTCAACGCAATCAAAAGATACAGCCGTTTATGGCGCATATTTTGACGAACGCAAGGGAATCAAAACCAATGGGGTACTTTCCTACCTAGAATCATGAAATTTGGCAAGAAGCAAGGTTATGTAGGCATGTTACAAGTGTACACGTGTAGGTAAGTAAAGGAAGTCATCCGAAAACCGTAAATTTGTAGTTAAATAACATTATCGGAAAAAAGGGAAAAATCTTCGAAACTAAATTCCCGTGATGAACGAACAAAACATACTTACCTACAAGTCTACAAGGGGGGGCCCCCCCGCCCCCTATGGGCCGTCTGAATGATTGAGTTACAAAAATCCAAACATCTAAAGTTTGACATTTATAGTGAGATGAGACAATGGGTTGAATTTCAACCAACATGGCAGTGGTTCACTATCCCATGGATAATGTAATGACAAAATACATAAAAGTCTAAATGCTTCCCCAATGTTGTACCCCTTTTCCAATGTCTATAATATAATAAATATCATGTGCAACAGAATAAAATAAAACTATTTTTTTTAAGTACTTACTCTTAGTGCTGATATGTTGTTTGGAAACCCATGCACTATTAACACCATTTTCCTAAAACAACTCAAAATAAGTATTTAGGGTCTTCAGGCAGTTCAACCAAAATGACAATGACACATAACTTGGCCAGACTTGTTGGAATATATATATTTTTCTTCAGTTAGTTCTAAAGTTTAAAAATAAATTATTTCAATAACCATAGAACAAGCAAATAGAGAGAAAAAAATGATAGAAGTTACAAGCCGAAGGGTGTGTCTGCTTTTAAACTGTATGTTAGCTGATATATCTTATGTGAAAAAAAAGAGAGATCTTCCTCATAGGTAGGTAGTATCTTATTAGAAAATGCTCAGATTACAGAACAAAAGGCAGATGGAGCATGTGGAACACGAAAGTGAAACCAAAAAAAGAACTTTATTCAACAAAAACCACTTATTTTTGAGTAAACTTTGTTTAAAACAAGCAAATACAAATTCAAAAGCGAATACCAGGTATCTGATTTCAAGTTTTATTTGCTTTTATTGGCTTCATTTTCGTGTTCCGCGCTCTCCATCTGCCTATTATTCTGTAATCTGTGAGAAAATGCTAATTATCTTCAAGAAGGACAATAATGTGTACACATAATGTATACACTGTCCTGTTTTTACTAGCAATCATTCACACTAGACAGAAAAAAAACACTAAAGGCAAAATTAGGCAAGAACCTTCTACCAGTTCTAAAAAAGCCCTTTGAAAAAAAAACTGAAGACAAAGCCAACTAGGCTTGCAAAATAATTCCATGTTTTTTTTTATTTTTCAAATTGGTTGACTTATCTAAGTACCTTCTAAGTTCTTACCAAGGGCCTTTATTATTAGTCCTATGAGCACCACCAGCCCAAGTACCTCGGTTATGCTGCATTATCCTCCTATTCGGATCCCTGGTGTATCCTATGTAGGTCCGCCCTTTGTATTTAGGATTTAAACAATACAATAAGTATACACCGAAGAAATCTTCCACAAGTTCTGGTTCTGGCTCTGTCATTATTCATAAATTATTTTATAAAAATATTAAATATTAAAGTTTGTTTCCCGAACTAATTTCAGTTTTGTTTGACGTTTACTTTGAAATAGAAACAGCTGTTTATTGCGTTTCGTTTGGTTGATTGATACGAATGAAGTTAGAAATCATCATTCCATTGCAGTCTTTGTTTTATGGCTAAAAATATTACGAACTAAATATGATTGTTATGAACTCTAGTTTATTGAAGAAAATGTTAAAATATGTATAGTTAGTAGAAAAATATCTTTATCATTTTCATGTGACCATAAAGTTAAACGGAACGCTACGCTAGCGTATCTGTCAAGAAAAACAGCTTCGTTGTTGCCAGACCTATAAATGATTTGTATATCTACGGATTTTTACACTAACTACAGAGATGTGCAGATGGCAGAATGAATTCTTCTGTATCCCCAGTATCAAAAATATTAACTTAACATACAACTACCCCTTACAAATACAAAGACACTATCATACTATTACTACGCACACCGCACATCAGTCCTTGGAGACATTGGACAGGGCATAGAATGTGACTCTATGTATTAGACATAATAATAATTTATAAACAATTTATACGTCTGTCTGTGCTCTATTTACTATTTTCGGAAAAAGGCTCACAAATACCGTTTTAGATTTTTTCATCTGTTTTCTAAAAATGCAATCTAGCAACTCTACTATTAATGTGTCAAAAATTATTTAAAAAAAATAACAAAACAAAATAGCCGATTCAAATCAAAATCAAAGCCGATTGTTGTTTGTCGTCGGTCGAGGTAACCTTTTATTTACTCGTTAATATCGAAGTAACTTTTTTCATAATACAATGAGTGAAGAAAAGATATCGTACAATGCTGAGAAGCTTTGTGGGCTGTAAGTATATTTTATTGTATTATTTTTTACCTATTAGCATGCATGTTCAGTATAGGTACCTAATGTTCCAGTCTATCTAAAATTATTCGCATCTAAATGTTTCTAGGTGCGACGAAAAGCTAAGTAAATACTGCTGTCCACGCTGCTCAATACTATACTGCTCCCTAGATTGTTACAAATCGGACAAACACGCAGGTTGTTCTGAAAGTTTCTACCGAGACTGTGTGAACGAAGAACTGGCTTCATATCAAGCAGATGATGAATCTAAAAAAAAAATGATTGATATACTTAAGAAAATGCGCAATGAAGATGCTGGTAATATTGAAGAAATTGATGACTTGATTGAAAATGTAGATTATGAGGAGCCGGTTGACTCGGATGATGAGGAACATATTGATTTACAAGATAGAGTTAAAGACTTGAATCTTAATGATGCTGATGCTGTATGGAATGCTCTTACGGAAGACGAAAGAAATGAGTTTGAAGCTCTAGTAAGCCAAGGTGATGTGGGAGGAATAATGCCTGAATGGGAACCCTGGTGGATGTTTAGTAAAGAGAAAAAGTTAGTTGAAGATGTAAGTGTCAAAGATAATTCAGAAGAAGAGGCATTGAAACTGTGTCCAGTGTTGAAAAATGTGCCAAAGTTTACTTCTTTAACGGTAAGTGTATGTAGACATTAATTTGACTATTAGACAAGAAACTGCTGCGTGAAAGTTCAAAATAAATGCTGTATGTAACAGCATATAATGATTAAAAAGAAATATTAATTCTAATATCAAGACAGTAAGGGTGATTAGCTCCAAACCAAAACTTAAATTCAAAAAGCTGAGTTTTCATTCCCGGGACCCGGGAATGAAAAAAAGGAAATTTTGAAAAGTTGTTAGTTTTGTTATTTTAACGTATATAAAGTCAAGTAAAACGCGTAATTTAATTAAATTACCAATTTATTTGTCTCAGAAGTAAATAATAGTTCATTATGAGATGTGTGTAGAGTTGGTAGTCACACACGAGACGGTACCTATTAAGCAAAGGAACCCGAGAGTTTAATGATCAATGCACACGCGTGTCATACGTCGTTTTTCAACACACTTGTGAGGAAAAAACAAACTTGTATTTTTTTAACTACATTTTTGATAATTATCAATGAGAATGTCAACAAATATGGCGCGCAAGTTCTTTTTTTGACAGCAAAACTGTTTTAACCCTTTAAATTAAGAATGCTTCGTCTACGCACATATCAATACCATTGAGTTACAATAATCGGGCATAGGTATAATACCTAGGTATCATAAAACGGTGCAATAAATGACAAATTACGAACAAGTGTTGAAAAATAAATTTACTAATTCACAAGGAACGAACTATGCTCGGAATTTCTTTACGAGACAGGGAAACGACGACATTCGTAGGAGAACAAAAATTACCGATATAGCTCTTAGAGATAAAAAGCTGATGTGATAGCAATGGGCAGGCCACATCGCTCGAAGACAACGCGAGTGGCGACCACGTACAGGAAAGCGCCGTTAGAGACGACCTCCCAACAGGCGGATCGCCGACCCGAAGCTGTACCGCGTAACTTTGGTGGTAATCGTTACGAACACCATTAATTCTTTCATCCAATCAGGGCCCACGAATGGTCATCGCACTTGTTCAGAGTCGCTGGGCGCCGCTGGATGCAAGCGGCCCAAAATCGTTCGAAGTGGAAGTTTATGGTATAATATATAGTATAAATAACTATATAATGATGATATGTTTCACTTGACTTTTGGTCGGTAAAAAAAATAATACTTATTATTTTAAAAAATATGCATTTTCGGCAATATTGAAATTTTTCAATACAAAAAAGCTTTATCTCCAAAAATAAATATTAAAAAAAAATATTAATGTATCTTTCATTTTCTTCAAAATTACGCGCATTCAGATATTTTCTCTAAAATCGGCAGTTTAGAAACTACCCATAGTAACTATGTAAGTTTGATATGATTATTTTGAATTTTCTACTTATGTTTGTGTGTGAGACACAAATAGGTTTAAATTACGTATTTTACTTGACTTTTGATAGTTTACAAACAAACATGTAAGAAAAAAACGCTATCTCCACAAATACACACTTCTTACAGTTCCTTTCAGCGATTTCTCATAAGCTTGTAGTTCAGTTCGTTCGATTTCGGTGGATATCGACATTTGTTTTAAGAACGTATGCAGCAACATCTTTGTGTTTCAAAGGTTTTTCATTAATTTTCACCAATATATGCAGTGTTTTAGAGCATTCCATCTCATAAAGAAATTCCCGGGAATTCCCGGGAAAACGCAAAAAAAATCCCGACTTCGGGAACGACGTATTTCCCGGGACCCGGGAACGAAACCCTAATTTGAATGTAGGTGCAAGTAAAAAAAAATTAAAAACCAAGTCCAAGCTATACAGTCATAGGTATTTGACGAGTGGGTGACTGCTTGCCGCACTATGTTTGTTTGTAGATGGGACTTTTTGGATATATGAATATGGGCTGTTAAATATGACCTTTTAAGATGGCCCCAATTTGGATAGCATGCCAACTGCCAGGCTATAGTGTATCTTAACTTACTTATTTGGTAGTAATTGTAACACCATTAATGATTTCATCCAATAATGCAGTATGATGAAGACCATTGGGGGGCCCTGATTGGATGAAATTCATTAATGGTGTTTGTTGATTACTGTGAAATATATGCGGTGGAGTCCCTGGTATATATTTCTTGATTCAAGTAAGACTCTCTGTTTCCAGAGTGTCCAACCATCACCAGCCATAAGATTCAATATAACCAATATATTATCCTCATATGTCTTCATAATGAGGTATTTCAATGGGGAGTTAGATCCAGTTGAAGGCACAACATATTTGCTCAACATTTGTGCCAATTTGGACACCAACACCAACTTTGAGGATCCTACTATGGCTGTGGAGTCTGTCACCCAAAAATGCCTTCAGGTATGTTTGATATTCAATGTGTTATTAAATTACTCTTATTACTATGTTTATCCTACTACTAATGTAACAGACCACTATCACAGCCCTAATTATAAGTATTTACCATAGCATATAGGGTCATCAAACGCATGTTGCCAACCCTGCAAAAATCACTTGATTGACCCAATTGATGATCTTTCTTCAAGAAGCCCTGTACTCACTTGGGAAAACAATGGCAAGGAGCTCATTCCATAACCTAAGGATCCACAGTAGGAAGTCTTTGAAACTGCACAGTATGAAGTTTTGCCAACTGCATTTAATGAAAGCTTTACTTTTTTATGTGCATCCTCTATTTAGATCTCCACAAAAATGAACATTTGTAGTTTGGTAGATAAAAAGAGATTTTCCTTTTGCTGTAAAGAAAGCTTTTAAAAAGATAAAAATATTTTATTTGTTCTTTTCAGAGTGACCTCATCCAAACAGACCAAATCAGTCTTGAAGTCATGAAAAGAGACACATTCCTCGTACTCCAAGGTCCAAGCGCTGAGAACGAACAATATTACTGCAAAGCAGCATTATCACACCTACACAAATTATTCTCCGAAGCGAAATTCAAAGAAAAACCTACAGACAAAAGTACAAAAGAAAAGACTGAATTTTCCCGAAAGTTCCCCGAACATGAAAGGTCCCATTTACCCAATTTAGATGTAAGCAAAGTGAAGAAGTGCATGAAGAAACTGGAATACTATTTATCGTTTATTGAAAGTTACAGCATGGATTTTGCATAAAATTATTGTTACAAAATGGTATATATTTGTACACTTTTACCCACAAGCCCACAATGGATTGGAGATAATATGATATGATAGCTTATATTCCCAAAACTCGTCAAAACATTTGAAGATTAGGTCTATCTAACATAGACCCCATTGAGTCTCCTGTAGACCCCAGTGGACCCCCAGGGCCACTTTGGGATTCACTGGTTTAGAGTATGAGGTTGTGTGTGTTTAGTCACATTTTCCATAAAAAATACCACATTACGATCAGTATTCCTAATAAGAGTGGTTTAGTGAATTAGAATGGCTAAATAGCAAATACACTCTAGATATAACCCGGATAATTCTCAACAAACAAAGACCAACCCTCATTTTCAATATCCCACAGATTATCATTGACTCTTTAAGAATAGAACAAGAATAAGTAAATAAAAGACAGAACACCTGTACCAGATACTTTATTTGAATCCAACAACAAGAATTATTCAGAGGAATGTCCGAAATATAATAATAAATAACAGTAGAATATATAATTTATATACATCAATAGAATTATACATTTCCAACACAACACTTAAATAACTTGCACTACTAGGACTACTCCTTGGCATCATCTACTGGAGTCTAGAAGGTACAGATTGCAAAAATTACAATAGACAGTAAATACATATTTCTTTAATTTAGTTGTATTGTAATTATGGAAAAAATATGAGAAAAATGCATGTAGGAAGCGTCTCCCACGCGCCTCCGCATTGAATTCTCATCCTTAAAACGTAGCAAATATAATTCAAAATTGTTTGTTTTAAATGCGATGAAAGAATAAAATTTTCACTCACCTTCTTCTTGTTTTCAGAACTTTTCACAATATCGACAATCTGTACCTTCACAATAGTTGAATATAACTACAAAATTGGCCTAGAAACGCGGCTAAGTACAAATACACGACGTACAATAAATATGATTTGATACTTAATAATTTACTTTGATTCGCCTCTCCCAATTCGTGTCAGTATTTAGAACATCATCCATCACCTTATAGGAAGTCACAAAAATATATTTATACAGAGTGCAAAGATGCTATGGCTGGCTGAGGCTAAGCTACATGAGCGTAATTTACGTTGCGTAAAACAGGTCACGTAGTTTACGTCTGTAGTTGCTTTAGATCGCTCATAATCCCTATTCTTTATTACTCCTGTTGACGTATTGTTGTAAACGTCAATTATTTTAGCGAAATTTTGCATCAGTTGCGTGCGAGTCGGCGAAGGACACAATTTGCATCGGTAGTGTGGTCTAAACTGTAATAATGGATGAAATGCAAATGATTACGCAACGAGAAAACCCGATTCCCAATTTCTAAAATAAATAAATCTGTGTTTGTTTGGCCTCAGTCAATATGATATTATTTATGTTTGTTTGTTAAACAATCACATCAAAATGACTAAACGTATATTGATGAAAATTTGAGTTCAAATTGATCATTAAAGAAACCGTGGATTTCTATAGGTTTAATCAGAGAAGGCTAGATTGTAACATAATGCAAATAAAAATAAATTAATCATATATATCATAATTAGTGAGAAATAATATTAGTAGTTAAATTTAAGATCATTAGAACTTGTATAAATACATTTTTGTTACTGCCTCAATCAAAACGCCTACATAATAGTGACACCACATGATTTCTCCGCACTTCCCTCCGGAACAAAGTCCCATATCTACCAAAAAGCTAAGTTCTTAATAAGGTATTTGATTTTGATAATACTGTATCATATCGTACGTTCTGGTTCTAAAGTTCAAGAACGAGTTACGTATGACAGAGAGCATGTATGCTGCTGCCTCTTTCTCTGTCGAATTTGGCGCGAAACGGGAACGTAGTAGTCGAATTGTTTGTCCACGGAAACAAGGTAGGCCGGTATCCAGCATTAGTGATACCATAGAGATTATAGCTTCTTGATATGGCCTAGAAAAATAAAACTTCCTTTACAATACATAATTATTTACCGTCGAATTTCAATGATAAAGTTATCGATAAATAATCTTGGCTATATATATCTCTTTCTAACAAAAAACAAGAAAAGGATAAGTATAAGAATTTTATTCCTGTCAAAGAAGTGGCCACCCTATTTTCCCCTGAATGACATTGATATATCTATATTTTTTGTTACAAAGAGACAGAGACATCAACAGAATCAGCACCAATATCATATGACTGGAAGCATCATGTCTAAAATTTCACAGTCGAATTCAAACCTTATTATCATAGGGTTAGAGTATATAATCACCTGACAGCGAGGAAGGCTTGCACACACAACTCGCAGAACCAGCGGAATGGCGGGGCCTCCATCTTGCCTCCCATCACCATCACCATCTCATCTGTCAACTTGATATCAGGTTCGAATCCGAGGTTACCGCCCGGAGATGACTCGAACATGAAGCCGAAATCTGACGGGAGTTTGTATATTTTTAAGAGAGGTGGAACTAAGCGTTTATTCGCTCAAAGAGCAGCTCGAAATTTTTCGACTTTCCTCCACATTACAGAATACCGCAGCCAACTATAATTTTTTATACCACTGAGGTGGCAAACAAGCATACGGCCCGCCTGATGGTAAGCAGTTACCGTAGCCTATGGACGCTTGCAACACCGGGGGTATCACTCGCGCGTTGCCAACATCATATCATGTGTTACTGCGCGTGAGTAAGGTCGCCAGAACTCATTGGGGAGGGGGGGAAGGGTCAGTAACGCGTGAGTGATGCCTCGTGTGTTGCAAGCGTACATATGGTTATCACGTGTTAGGGAAAATAACTTATCTGAATATGTACCACAAGCTTGCAATTTCTTCAGCATTTTCGTTTTAGATGAATCATGTAGAAATTAAAAACAATATGTAAACAAACCTATATGTATGATATGTCCATCTGTATCCAGCATGATGTTTCCGTTGTGCCGATCCTTGATTTGGAGCAGGAATCCAATAACGCTGTACGCGGCCATTGATGTCACGAAACTACGCCTTGCAGCCTGTATCAAGAAGAAACACAATGAGGCTCATTCACGTTTTTTGTTGAGTATGCAGATTTGTAGCGGTATGAAATCCAACAAATTCTGTGAAAAAAATATTTCAATCGGATCAAAAATGACGAAGTTACAGCGATTTTAGTGCAAGAATCTCAAAAACGGTACTCCCACTTGTACAGTCGAGGACATAAATATGTATACACTTTTTGAAATTCAAAAGCGATTTTCTCGCATTTTTAACATTCAAGTGTTAAAATATTACAAAAATCATAATAGTATATGTTAGAAGATTCTGCCTGCATAATATCTCATAATTTCAATCAGTAGTTTTAGAGGAAACCGTTGTGGAATTTTACTAAGTGTATACATATTTATGTCCTCGACTGTACACTGACGATGACATCAAGATGCCGCGCAACTCTGGATAATTTGGCAGTCTGTTTGTAACCTTTTCCACTGGACGGATTTAAATTACATTTGGCAGGGAGATAGTTCAATTAGTGAAGAAGGACATGGGGATACTTTTTCCGGATTCATCATCACCATGAAGCCGTAGTGAACTGCAAATTTTAATTATATTAAAAACTAGCTGTCCCCCGCGGTTTCACTCGCGTTTCCAGAAAAAAAGGAGCCCATATCTTTCTCCATACCATATGCTACCTGCATGCCAAATTTCATCGCGATCGGTTCAGCGGTTAAGGCGTGAAAGCGTATCAAACTGTTGTATGTGAGTTTGTTTTCAAATTCGCATTTTTATAATATTAAGTTAGGTAGGGTAGGGTGCGATGCGCGGGATTGTTATTACCATAGAGTTAGAATATTATTAGAGTGACAGCGTTAACCACGTTACCTTGAGCTAAGCACTGTTAGTGAGCAGTTTCCATATAGATGCAATCACAAATATATCATACACGAGTTGATTTACAGTCAGACAAAATGTCTATATGAATTCCTTGTCATTTGTTCTCGGGAAAGGCACGGTAAAAGCACAGATTACAGAACAAGGCAGATGGAGCGCGCGAAACACGGGAGTGAGGCCAAAAACTTTATTTAACGACAAACACTTTTTAATAAACTTTGTTTAAACAAATCAATAAATTTATAATTAGTAGTTGTGGTTAATAAACTCACCTGGAATTCTCTAGTAGTCTCATCGCCATACTTCTTGATGAAGTACTCGTACATTCCGATGTCTGTCTGTCTGCCGAGCTGATCTCGCGACTTCGCGTTCGGTACGCATTCTATTACGCCACACTGTAAGTTATTAAGTTGATTGGATTTGGAGGTCAGAGCAAAAGATCAATATTAACGGTGCATTTACCCAGATGCTAGTATGATTCTCAAGAATACATTGTGTTAATTTAAAATAAACCTAAAATCATGGGTGCAGGCTCCAAATTCAATTGTTTTAATCTCACTTAATCTAAGTTTGAGAATACGGACCGGAATCCCCAAAAAAGCATTAAGTCACAACTTCTACATTGGGTAATCAGACTATAGACTTTTCCCGACATGTCAGGATTTTTTTAATCAAAAAGTTAAATAAATATGTATGTATTTATTAAGTTACATTACTCTAACATCAAAAGCTTGTTCGCGTGTGAAAAATATTATCACAGTAAATGTCAGGAATTCTGCATAATAATCAGGGATATTGTCAGGAAATCTTAGTTTTGGATCTGGTAACCCTACTTCTACACAACAAAATTTACATAATCAGTTTAAAATGCTCTTAATTAATGTTACACAAAGAAAACTACAGAACTTAGATAATTTAGTCGTTTTTTGGTACCATTCGTCAATAGTAGTACAGGGCTTTTTGATGCGTTTTTTTTTAGTCTATTATTTTAGTATTTTTATGATGCATAGGTAAACTGCTACATACCCCAGGTGCAGTGGCGACCACCTTATAAGGAAATAAGTACAAGTCCAACCCGACTTGCTGGAATATGTTCTTGAAGAGCGAGATGACTTGCAGCGCCAGCATGTCCTGTCTGACGTCATCGCCCACTTTAAATATGGCCGCCTGCCACGTCTCCGCCGCTATGCCTGTGTACCGGTCTTTGCCTTCTTCCTGTTAAATCAATCATGTGATCTATGAGATTTCCGTAAAGTAAAGATAAATAAATAAATATCCTGGGACATTCCTCACACACGGTCATCTGATCCCAAACTAAGCAGAGCTTGTACTATGGAAACCAGATAACTAATATAATACATATACTACTTTTTGTTTGTAAATACATACTTAATATACATAATTACACCCAGACTCAGGACATACAGACATTTTCATGCACACAAATGCATGTCCTGTGTGGGAATCGAACCCACAAACGTCTAAGCACAATTTGAGCGTAGCGGAGAATGGCCTGAGTAGGTACATTGGCGAGCAATATAAATACTCGACTTTTTGGCGGGAACTTGCAGAGTGACGTAGCATTTTCATTTTTTTGCACTCAAAAATGTTGTTACAGAGCCACAAAATCGAATTGAGTCTTTTTGGTATTTTGTTTCAAATTGAAACTTTGCTGCGTTTCTTGCCGGTCTTCTTAACCGGTGGTATCTTCAGCTTCATAAGTACCCTGAACGACTGAATTTATTGTACGGAATACTCTATGCGCTTGGTCTAAACCAGAGCTTCCCAAACTTTTTTGCTCATAGACAAATTTCAAAATTTTCTGGTTTCGGTGGACGGGTTGCTGCTAAATTTCTACCGTATTCCCAAAACTCGACAAAACATTTGAGGATTAGATCTGTCTAACGTAGACCCCGTTGAGTGTCCCGAGGACCCCTGGGGGTGAACCTGGACTTGGGAATCACTGGTCTAAACATTGTCTAGTTTATGATGAGTCAACGACTAGTTAATTCATTGTCTGATACACACATGGTACTTTATATGATTTTCGTGTACTTACCGATGGAGGTTCTTCTCCTGAAACGATGGCCAGCGCGACAGACTCCATTTCGGATATACCATACTTCCTAACTCTAAACCTGGCTAAATATGGTGCTTTCGCTGCACTCTGCATAGGTGTACCTATAAAGAACAATATGATGAGTTTTTTTTACTATATAATAGGGCAAACAATAATAGTACATTATGATACATGTGTGCAAAGTTGGTTACGGTATAAGCGATAAGTGAGCCGAGAGTGTAGTAATCAATGCACACGCGTGTCATACGACGTTTTTCAACACACTTGCGAGGAAAAAAACAGACATGTATTTTTTTAAGTTGATTTTTTGATAATAATCAACCACACAATGAGAACGTTAACAAATATGGCGCGCAAGTTTTTTTTTTTTTTGGCAGCCTTGATCTGTCAAGCTATTTTACCCGTTTAAATTAAGAATACTTTGTCTACACACATATCACTTGCAGTGAGGTACAAACTTATCATAATCGGGATTATACCTATCATAAAACTGTGCGGTAATGTAAAGTAAAAAGCACTAGTGCGTAATAAGCTGCATTAAGATACTAAAAATGACACTTTACGAGCGAGTGTGTTGAGAATACTTATTTTCCATAGAATATCAACGCGGCCCTATTATCAGATTTGAATTTACTTTTTGAGTCTTTGACTTAACAAAATTGGGAAAATACAATATTTTAGGCAAGTCTCATCAACATGTTGTATGGTGAGATTCTCGTCAAACGTAAACTATACAATAACTTACCACTCTTATAATCGATGTCTAATACCATTGAGTCAGGATTCGACGGCAAGTAGCAACCAGGTTGTACCTATGAAATATAAAAAATATGTTTTGGTGCTAATTCTGTTATTTACAACTAAAATAATTTAGTCTCACTATGTCTCTTTGTAACAAAGAACATAAGAAAAGGTTGTAAGAAATTTAGTCCTGTCAAATTAGTCCAATGCTTGTTTTCAATACTAAGGCAAATACTAATTTGACAGCTTTAAATATGTTCTATCCTTTTTCAATCATGTTTGTAAGAGATGACTAAAATTATTTTAGCGCGATTTACAACAGAATCGGAACCACTAATTAACACTTAACTAAATTAAAACATAATATTGGCTACCACCCTAAAGTTGAATATATGTTTTAATTAAGTCAGAGATAAGTTTAAACATATAGGTATCCTCACAGTAGCATCGCAGTATATTTATGCAAATATATTATTTGTACATCAGAATATTAATATTTTTGCAAGGTTCATTTTTAGGACTGAGTATACAATTTTATAATAAAATCCCTAATAAAATTTTGAATTTACCGTCACATAAGTTTAAGGAATGTATTAAGGCCGCTTTAGTACAGAAGGCTTACTACAATATTACCGAATATTTAAATGATAAAAATGCTTCGCTCTACAGGAAACATCTGATGTAATAAATTTAAGTTTGATTTTGAAAAGAGTAATTGCTGAGTTTATTTCCGGCTCTTCTTAGCAAAAGCAACCTTCCGAACCGTGCATTAGAGTATTAGAGTTTGACTATTCATAAGTGCCTGTGAAGGCCTATTTGAATGAATAAATTATTTCATTTCATTCATTTCATTTCATTTCATTAATGATGTGGAGATCGGTATCTAGGTTATATTATCGACTGCAGCGCCATCTGCCGGGCTGATTTGTAAATCTAAACCATCTAGGGCGCCACCTAAACGCATACCAAAAAAATCATTCAAATCGGTCCAGCCGTTTAGGAGTTCAGTGACAACCACACGTACAGTTGATATTTTTGTATGTTTTTGGGTGACACCCTGGATGGTTTAGATAGGGTAGGATAAGGTAGGGTAGGTAGAACCACAGGGTAGGTTAGCACCACGCGAACGAAGTCGCGCCGGGCAGTTAGTCTACATATAAATACCTTAATATTCTTCATAGCCTCCAAACACGCTCGCTTCCTTTCGGCTCCCTTCGGGAACGGTCGGATTATTCCGGAGATGTTCGTGATTTGGCCAAAGAAATCGAATTCACGCTCGTAGAAGGCCTTCGCCGGACCGGACAGCGTGTCTACTATACTCCTTGTTAGGCTTTCCAGTATGTCGAATAGTGCTGCAAAATGCAATAAATGTTCCAAACCCTGTCACAGACCCTGAGTATTATTGTGACGTGATTTGAATCTTATTTTGAGATGGTTAAGAGTCGATTTCAACTGTGACGATTGTTATTCAAACGGTAAGTGAGTACCAGGTAGAAGAAGCGAAGAATTCTTGTTTTAATAAAGATGGTAGTTTGGAAACATTGATTTATACCCCAAGTAAGGGTTAACAAATTGTTAGCGTAACTTGGAAAACGTTAGATTCTTTAAGTAAACCTTATGATAAAATAGACCAGATGCTAGTGATATATAGATATTACTATTTATAAGGATGTCTGTAACCAGTAACTAATATATCTATGAAAATACTCACGATCTTTAATATGCATCTCTTCGTCCGTATACATATTGGTGTGCATATTCCAGATCAGCTGATGCGCAACAACTTGTGACTTCTTCGCGAGAGACTTTATTAATTCGGCTACGTAACCCATCTGTAAGTTATTTTTAAGTTAGTGTGATCTCTGCTTCAGAGAGCAAGTGAAGTTTCCAGGTTCCTCTTCAGGTTTAGAGTCACAGTCATGTCGCAAAACCTGTTCAACTTCACTAAGGTAGCAAATAAGCACACGACCCGCCTGACGGTAACCGGTTACCGTAGCCGTTGCAAAACCAGGTATCGTGCATTACACACCCACATTACAACCCTGTATACAATCTCTTCACACCCAGAAGGGATGAGAAGGGGTTAAGAGTAGTGGCTGTGCAGGCAGCGGAAGCGACAACATTCGGTACTACACCGCTGGTCCCCGCACACTATCACCACAGCGTCTCTTCACGGAATCTGGAGACCTTACTCACCGCAGGAACACAAGTTTTATTTGGCTGCGAACTTCTGTAAAGTGGTAGGTAGGTAGGCTCCGAATTTTGTTCATAAGACACCCCAATGCCGTATTTATCTTAGATGTAGTAATATGACGATGTGTGAATATAAGTATTTTCTTAAACCTGTTAGTGCGGCGGGTACTGCCTGCTATAACACCTAGGTATAGTGTTAACTCAAAGGGTTCGACTAACCCAGAAGTCGGAAACATCGTGTTCATCATCGAGTCATCATTACCTGGAGGATTATGGCCAATATGGCAGATCACCCATTCTTACCCAGGCCCTGATCGCAAGGTTCGAGTGGTAGACGTCACAGAACCACATCTAGAGAACTAGGACTAAGTACATCCCGGTCAGTACTGCCGG
This sequence comes from Achlya flavicornis, assembly GCA_947623365.1. Lineage (NCBI taxonomy): Eukaryota > Metazoa > Arthropoda > Insecta > Lepidoptera > Drepanidae > Achlya > Achlya flavicornis. Next base: position 4,264,208 of record OX392487.1, read on the forward strand.
CTGAAGTACTTGAGCGCTTCCACCGGCGCGGCGACACGCGGGCCCACCATACACTAAGTCATCGAGGAACAATCCCTTAGAGTAGTAATACCGAGCAATCCGATTCCGAAACTAGTCAGTGATTTGTCACTGATTTTGAACAGTAAGCACCAATCACTGCATCGTGTGTTCTTGACTTGGCCAATCAGAGCGCATGTGTCCTTGTCATAGCCAATCAGAACGCATTGTCGATGGTGGAAAATTGGCGGAATAGATTGCATGCAAAGTCAACGTCATTACGCTTCTTTGGGTTAATTGTTCGATGTTAGAGAGCATAGCGTTTATTCGCTCAAAGAGCAGCTCGCCTTACAGAATACCGCAGCCAAATAACTTTATGTCGTGTAAAGTTGTGTTCCTGCGCGTGAGTAAGGTCGCCAGAGCTCATAGGGGTGGGGGGAAAGGTCGGTAAAGCGTGAGCGATGCTTCGTGTGTTGCAAGCGTCCATATGGCTACGGTAACCGCTTACCATCAGGTGGGCCGTATGCTTGTTTACCGACTTAGACGTATAAAAAAAAAAATGCACTAAGTATTTATTAGGAAGTTCTGAGGCCTTAGCACGAACCACTTTAGGCCTCTGCTGCGGGCATCTACTATCTTCATATGTTTTGAAAAGTTTGAACGTAATTTTATAACACTAAGGTTTTATGGTAAATGAAATAAATGGTAGAAGCGTACTTATTGCGCCGACCCCCTAATGATTGGGAATAGGGCAGGCAGACGATGATGAAGGATCAAAGTTGCCCTTGTTTCTTGCTATTCATTAGCGGATACATACCTATATTATCATTACAAAATACGTGTACAACATACAAGTATCAATATATGATGTTTCGCGGCATAGAGCAGAGCGGAGCAAGCGCACACTCCTTTATTTATTTATTTATTTAATTGCATCACCATGTGTATAAAAGATGTAAAAATACTTATGTGTAACAGTTCACATGGACCCTGTAGGGCACAGCAATATATATAGTAAGTGCACTAGTACTCACAGTATCGTGTCTCAACGCCTGCACAAGTTGCGGTATATACAGCAGCACGGCCGAGGAGGGGTAAGAGGTGAGCGTGGAGACGGCGGCCTGCGCGGACAGCGGGTGCGGCGGGTACTGCCGGCTGAAGTACGACAGCGCCTCCACCGGCGACACGCGCGCCCACGTTATCATGTGGACTAACTGCCAACGGAACAAATGCACCTTAAATAGTATTATCACGGACCAATATGCCTATAATTGGACAGTTTTACAAAAAACTTAAACCGACTTCAAACTACACTAAAAATTAATCAAATCCTGATCTGATGACAATGGAACCAAACGGGAAGTGTACCCTTCCAGACAAAAAAAGAATTTTCCAAATCGGTTAATAAATCACGGAGTTATGAGGTAACAAACATAAAAAAAAAAAAACAGCCGAATTGAGAACCTCCTCCTTTTTTTTGAAGTCGGTTAAAAAGACGCCAATTACCCGGATATCCCCATCAGGCTTATCTTTCAGTATTTTCTATATAAGATGCGCGCCGCTAACTAATCAAAACACGCCGTCCACCCTTCCCCACCGCCTACATTTTTATGATTGTATTGACTCTAATGCATTTTGTTGATGTGGCGTCTGTTAAACTTATTGATCTGTAAGTATAATAATATAATAATAATAATATAAGCCTTTTATTCAGACACAGTATTTTTTCTTTTTTTTTACAATAGTTTAACTTAATCTAACAACTCTGGCGAGTCGATGACACCGACAACCCGATCTGTTTGCCCAACTTTGGCAAAGGCCTCCTCCATATCTTTCCAATCTATCCTATAATACCTCCAAATAATACCTCCCTACTTCAAACGGATCTGTAAGTATACCGAAAGACAAACAAAGCACCAAAACGCAATCTTCGCTGATTATAGCAAGGCCTTTGACCGAATAGACCATGTTTTCTTTTATGAATACTTTATCAAGAAAAAGTCTATAGCAGTTTACTGAGATGGTTTGACTCTTAGATTGGAAATTGAAGTCAAGCTGTTGTATTTAACTGCTACATGTCACCATGGGTTGGAATACCATCCAGTGTACCTCAGTGTTCATTGCTAGGCCCCCATATTTTCACGATATTTATTTACAACAAAACATGTTTCATATTCATTTCGCCTGTTAATTTATTACTCATAATTGGACTGTTTTACAAAAAACTTAAACCGACTTCAAAGTACACTAAGAAGTAATCAAATCCTGATCTGTTGACAATGGGACCAAACGGAAAGTGTACCCTTCCAGACAAAAAAAGAATTTTCCAAATCAGTTCATAAATTACGGAGTAATGAGGTAACAAACATAAAAAAAAAACATACAACCGAATTGAGAACCTCTTCCTTTTTTTGAAGTCGGTTAAAAATACATGTTCTTACCTCGTGGGCATCATTGAGTAGTGTCTCTGTGGTGACCAAATACTTGAGAGCTTGCGGCACGTGGCACACTGAAGTCGGCTGCGCTTGCACCTTCCTTCTAATCTCCGCTACAATACCCTCATTCTTTAATCTGAAAATACAACGCATATCTCGTTTAACAATACATCTTCAGATCTTCGATTGATACTTTTTAAGAAGATGTGAAGATTAAATTGTGGCATGATAAAAGCAATGACTAAACCCAGCAACACCCTAGGCCAACCAATGTTCGTCATCGTACCCCGTCATTGGATGAAATTCATTAATGGTGTTAATTACTATGACCACCAAAGATTCACCGTAGCCCCGCATGTTACTTATTTAAGAATTTGTTTTACTATCGCCATAGTCGTTTTATAGTATTTCTAATCATTCAAGCCACCATTTTTATTTTCTGTAAAGTGCAGGGTTATCACCTCTATACCTGTACATATCAACATTTTTAAAGATAGAAGTCTACGAATAATAAAAGTCAAGAACCATAATTCAAGCTCAAAAATGGTTCCACGCAAACTGAACCGCGGTGGGCGTTGCCGAAAAACTGTACCGCACAGCGCTGACAGTTCGCCGGTATCATTGAGTCGATGCGTTCGTGTTGCATGGGAATTAGAACTGTGATTATTATTGTGTTTTGCGTTGTTTACCTACTGCAAATATGCCATCATGAGGTATTAAGTGGTGTAGAAGCCATACAGATATGAAGAATGCTGGAATCACTTTTCATATGCTTGTAAATAAACGTTTTGAAATCCTATACTTGCGACTCTGAACACGTTTTGATATTTCACTTAAACTGTGATGCTTTTAAAAATATAAATTTAAAGTCACAAATATCACCAAAATGTAGTATTGCGAAAAAAATAAGTTACTGCGGTTGGTTATTCGTAAAAAAGTTTGCTGATCGGGCTTAATTCTTTGCACGCGGCTAAAAATATAACAATGAAAACAATTGTTATTATAGGACGCGCGTTCTTCGCGAGAACCAACGGGTTACCGGGAATCGAGAGGTCAAGAAATATTTTAATCCAAAAACTCTTTCGTTCGAATACTAGAGATAATTTTGTCAATATAGTGAAGTTTGGAACCGACTTTCGCGTTGATTTTGTTCACAGTTACGCTTCCTGACTTTTATTTTTCGTAGATAGAAGTCCAATCTTAAAAAAAAATATTTTTTTATTATATCACTTAGGTGGCAAACAAGCATACGGCCCAACTGATGGTAAGCAGTTACCACAGCCTATGGCCGCTTGCAGCACCAGGGGTATCACGCGCTGCCGACCCTGAAGAAATCTCTTCACACCCTTTTTGAAGAACCCCATGCTGTACTCCATTGGGAAAACCACGGCGGGGAGCTCATTCCACAGTCTGAGCGTCCACGGAAGGAAGCTCCTTTGAGCCACGGAAAACAATGAAAGTTTCGACAAGTGTCTGCTCCATATTATTTTAGTGCATCATTAGCAGTCACTTGTCGAAACTTTCAAACTTTTCGAAGCAACACACATCTATAAATACTATAATACCTCTCAGGTAAAAAGACAGCAAGCACAGGACTTGTATCCCAGGCCAGCTTGGCGTATTCCCTAAAAGTACGCTCAGTATTAAGCTTGGAACGCCACGTGGCAATGTTGTCCTCGCCAGGCACAGCTTGTTCCGGACGCCCGTGAGGATTGTGCCATGTTACTAGGAACTCTATTTCTACAGCCTGTTGGTTGAAAGTTGAATGATTTGTAAATGAGGTAATAAAAGTTTATTGGTAAGAATCTAGATAAATGGTTGAATCGGAATAAAACTTGCACAGCTTAGGGATTACAAAATGAAGACGACGTGGTATCAAAGAATGAAATATTATTATTATTTAGATATTTAACGGAGAGCTTAGATTCTGATTCTGAATCAAAATCAAAGCCATTCATTCAGTTTAGGTCCTAGGATCCTAGTTTACACGTGCTTACTTGCACGTCCGGCCATTGTAAAGTGTTCCGTCTTTTTTGTAGTCTTATCTACAGTTTTGAACTGCGCATGCGACGGAAGACGGAGCCTTGTATTGGGCCTTTTAGAAGAGTCAAACCTATCCAATAGTAAGTTTATGACCAACCATGCCTAAAAACCGTTTACTTCATAATGTACCTTAAGAACTTACCATAAGTTCCAATATCAAATTCCTCTTCTTCACGTAATCCTTGACGAAGGTATCCTGTGGTTTGGCTGGCGGTTTTACGCTGCGGTTTGAACGCTTTCCCGCTATACTTCCAGCGCCACTGCTCAGTGTCGTCGTTGACATTGGCACCTGGTTTTTAAGTTTTATTGTTTGAGTAATAAGGGGGATTTTTGAATGATCGAAAACTTAAATTACTCTTATTTCACACGTAAAGTACAGCAAATATTTTATCTCACAAATTCCGTTTATTCTATTTATGATCACTCGAATTAAATTCAAAATGATTTATTCAATTAGACCTTTGCAGGCACTTATGAATGTCGACTCTAATACCGGTTGGGAAGGTTGCATTTGCTGAGAAGAGCCGGAAATAAACTCGGCAATTCTAATAACTATAATTCTAGCAACTCTCTTTAAAACAAGCTTATAGAGTTGAGCAGACATTGTAAAATAGAACATTGTTCACTATTGATCGTCAGAAAGCACTTTAACGTGTAGCTCTAATTGACATGTTTCTACTACGCAATTTGACGCGAGTAATAGCTGAAGTCCAAACCAATCCAAATTCAACTTAATTGCAAAGTCTCAAAACGTACCATTTCAGTACACTTTCATTACGATCATACGGTAGAATTCTCCTTACCGTATTAATCCATCCCGTAGTTTGTCGACTGCCAATGTCACTGCTGTTGACTGAAGATCGGTTATCGGTTGGAGAATTCGAAGTGTAAACGCTTTGTTGACTGCTTGGGCCCATTAGTTCGTATTCACCTGTTTAAAATTTAATTTAGAGTTATAAAAACAAAGTATTTGTTAATAGAGCAAACATTTGTTCAAACATTGGCCCAACTTACCGCCAATATCGCTGCTCTTCAAATACTTCTTATCTGAATGCATAAGTTGCCAGAATTTGATCAAAGACATGATGTCTTCTCTCAAAGCGCCGGACATCTTTGCGGGACATTGTAAGCCTCGACAGAAGTAATCTAGACACGCGCTGTATACTCGCTCTCGGAGTATATTGCGAGCTAACGAGCGGGGTAGTGTGTCACCCTGTAGAAGTGATAGGCCGCAGGATAGTAGTCTGTAATTTAAGGGGATAGGGTTGAATTATTTAATTAAACCTGGATGCCCTCTGTGGTGCCATAGTCTCGCGACGGCTGTTGCGCGCTTGTAGTATGCATGTATGTTTGATGATTGTTATTAAAAATAATAAATAAACAAATATTATCACGCAGCTGTTCTTAGTAACGGATACCAAATACTATTGTTAAGTTACGCCAAGTAATTTTATTTTAATAATAATAATAACTTTTGCTTACCTGAACCTAACACCAACGGCTTCCACATGCCTGTTTATATGATCTCGAACATCACCTACTGTTATAGGTAGCGATCTGAAACAAACCTAATATTAAAACCACATCTTTAAAAAGACAAAGAAGGTAATATTAATACGTACCTATGAAGAAGACTGGCTAACATTTCAACCTTTTCCAAACTGTTGTACTTGGCCGTTTCGGCGACTTCGCATAAGTATCTGACCCACACTGCATGTGGTGCTACAAAAGGCGGTTGTGGTTCTAATCTCGAACCTGTAAATGAAAAGGAGCTTAATTATCATTGTGGAAGACTAAAAGTGCTACGGATGGACCCTAGCATATAAAATAATAAAAGCTAACAAACCTTCGTAAGCAGCCAAAGGACTGGTCTCCTCGGTCTGCTTAGAGAACAGTCCCATCTTCCTGTCAACAGTGCATTGCCAAGCTGCGAATATCTCCTGCAGAAGCCGAAGCTCTAACTCCGGCCTGGCAGTACTCAACCACTGCCAACATTCCACTGCAGTTGTTACTGCGTCTTCCGTGAAGATCTCCACTTGAGACCACGCTGGAAGGAAAGGGAACAGTCTATGACGTCATGTGAGGAAAGAAAAATATGACGCTTAAGGTCTGCTTGCGAAGACATTGCGTGCGGTATCTTTGCATCTAACCGCAAAAAAAGATCATTGACAAGAATAACAAATAAGAGTGGCCCAAGGAGTGATCCTTGCGGCACCCTACAAGGAATGGATTTCCATATCTCTGGATGGAAATCCATTCCTTGTTATTATTTTATGTTTACGATAACAGCCTAAGGACTGTTATTCATATATGAAGTAAACCAACAAAGCAAGTCACCGCTGATACCAATTAGTTTCAACTTGTCAATAAGGAGTTCATACTGAATTTGATCAAAAGCCTTACAGTAATATTTTATGTAAACTATATCAACTTGGCGACCTTCATAATTCAATTAACTATCAAGAAGCACAATTAAAGAAATATGTATTTTTTTAAACTGTGTATAGGCCTGTGTTTTACCGCAATCTCACCATGGTAAGTGACGAAGGTGGTAAACACACAAAGCCAAGAAGGAACTGGCTCTCAAGTGCAGCTGTCGGATTACATCGATAGATGCTCGGTGACAGACTATAAACTTGAGTGTGGTAACCAGACAGGTACTACAAAGTACCCTACCTCTATAGTTTCCTCACGATGCTCATATTACTTAGAAAAACCTATGTATAAGTGATCTCACCGAGAGAATGCAGCAGTCCCCTAGCAGTAGGCGCGGTGTGTGTGTGCGCGTTGGAGGAGTAGTAACGCGCGTGCACCAGCAGCGCTGTAGCGCGCCACAGCGCTGCACGATGCGTTGTCTCACTGCCGCTGGCGCACGCGTCGCGCAGCGCTTGAAGCTGACGAGCGCCAACACGCCACAGCGCCGCTTCACCGCCGCCTTCAGCGCTTACTGCGCCGGCGATCTGGTATAATTAACTGCCTCTTAGTAACATCTTTACTAACAGACTATTGATAGAACACCTACTCAAACGTAAGTTTATCTTTGGTAGTCAAAGAGTACAGTCGTGTTTAATATGAGACCTATTTCCTAGATCACACGCATATGCAATAAGGTTGAAAGCTCGATATCTGATAGCAGTTGTTGATGGATTTCATCCAATCAGGGCCCACACATGGTCTTCGTCGTACCGCGTCTTTGGATGAAATTATTAAAGTCGTTCAGTGCGATTAGCATAGATTATTATAGATTGGCCATTCATAGTTATGCTCGACCAAAGAGTTAGAATATTATTAGAGCGACTGTACTAGAGTACGGTCCGCGAGAACCGGTATGCTCCAAATGCCTTGAAACAAAGTGCGTCGCTGTTTATCGATACATTTACCGAGAACAAATGACAAGGACTCCATTTCGTTATTTGGTCTGACTGTAAATCAACTAGTGTAAGATATATCTTTGAATGCATCTATATGGAAACTGGTCACGGTTCGCGCAAGGCGCTATCACTCTATAATATTCTAACTCTATGTGCGCAACATATAGTATTTTCACGATTGTATTAAAACACCATAAATTTCTGAATTAATTCCGTATGAAATATTACTAACCTACAATATTTACCACATTTCCCGAAATTCATAAAAAAGGAATCTCTGGTGAGCCCGTTTGGAAAAGCTATTAGAAAACACTTTGGTACATACCTCGCCAGCGTATCGACTCCGTTGGGACACGACAGCTAGTAACGCAGCGGAATCTTGAGTAACACATAGCGGTCGTTTGTCTAGAGCAGCCCGGGGTAATGGCGCCGACATGCGGTTCAACCCTGCGGCGCCCAATAACGCACCGGTAGCTAGGGCTAGCCCGCAGTGGTGCCAGAGGGTTGAGTTTGGGACCTAAACCATTATGTCATATTAGAAAGAAAGACGAAAGATCGGTAAAGTTCGAGATGGTACGGTTGGCAACATAAGTAGATGAATAGATCCTGTACATTAAACCATGTAGTAAAAAAAATACAGTAAATCGGATTTTGTCGATGCTGCTAAACATTGCATTTTTTATTTTGTTTAAATCCTACTTTATATTAGCTTAAAAAATCATTTTTTTTACTTAAAACTTTCCTTGGTTAAAATGTATGTAATGTTTTTTTCTCTATTTCAGACACCTTTTGACATATATACAAATTGCGTCCCGAAACTCAAAATTCTAGGCGCTAAAAAGCCAGCTTATTGACGAACGACATTCACTTACCTGGTTCAGATACTCTTGCAAATGGGATCTCGTAGACTGTGGTGCCCACTTCATCGCCTCTTGCACAATACCGTGACAACGATCCGCAAAATCTTTCACAATACCCTGAAAACAAAGACGTTTTAACAATCGAAAAAGAACTTTATTTCTAACTGGCTTTTTGCCCGCGGCTTCGCTCGCGTAGACTATAAGATTTGTTCGCGTAATAAACGCTAAGAAATTAATTTCGTGAAGATTCCTAATTGTTCTTGTGAACTCGGTGGCCAATGCGATGATAGGAGCGTGGCGCGGCAATAGCTGTTGGAGAACCACGTGCTCCCATCCATCAATCAGTCAGCCAGGACTTTGCTTTGTATTTGTTCAATCAAGCTTCTTTTTGTAGTGAACTAAACTAAAAGGTCAAACGGGAGAGCACTGATGGCTGTCATCAACCAAAAAATTTATATCAAAATCATTGATCGAGTCATAAAATCGTTTATTATATGTATAGATAGATAAAGATTCTCTAAGATTGAATTTCCCATACCTCTCTCCCTTCTAACGTGTCCTGAAGTTGCAACGCAAAATCAGTTCCTGGCACCTTCAACAGCGGGGTCTCTTGATTAGCGTCTAGCTCCAAACTAAAGCTTAGCACTTGGAGTATATCAAGCATAGACCAGAGTACCTGTTCAAGGGAAATTAGGCTTTAACTTCAACAATTTAGAACATACTATAGAAAATAAGCTCACTCGGTTAACTCACTTACCCGGCAATTCCAAAGCAGATGCGGGAATCTATCGACTAATCCCGCGAGCCACTTATCAGCGACGCGACGTATCTGCTTATGTATGTGATTGAAATTCACCAGAAGGAACTGCGCGTGACCTTCGAGTTCCCGCTCTCGGGATTCATCTTTCACTTTGTCTGACATGACATCTAGAAACTTTTGGAATACTTTGTCACCGACACTGTAAGCAAGACATAACATAATCACAAAATAAACTTATATAAACGATTTTAGCGCAACGCCGCGGTTCCTATTCAAATTCACAATAGAATATGTACCTTTTTGTGTAGTAAATAAAGTTCCATTTTGTATAGCTATCTCAAAAAGTGCGCGCCGTGGCGACTAAATTATCTATATTTTAAATGCCAAGATGGCATATTATGTTGAGCATTTATTAGATATGATTTCTGAACATTAGTTAGATACCTGGGTATCGAGCCCATAACTCTAGCATCTTGTCGGGCTTTATACCGTATGACCACCAAAGAGATGACAAAATTATTCTCATGTATGAACGACGGCCTAGCATATTAATCAAAAACTCACCTTGCAACGCATTGCCACATGCCCGCTTTGTCTTTCTGAAGAGCTGTGTCACTCAGGTACTCTATGATTGGCTGCAAGCTCGGTTCCGGAGAGTTGCACACCCTGAAAACATTATATTCTTAACTAGTTATCCCCTGTAGACCTAATTGTAACGAATTGAATTGGAATAGTATTTAGCAAATCCAAACGTTTTTCAGAGGAAATTTAGCAGATTAATTTTTAACTATTTTAAGCTGTAGGTTTTAGAAAACAGCCGATGAAATGTCAAGTAGCTCTCTGCCAGCGGGTCCACACACGATCCCCTAATTTACTCCCTTAAAGCTACATTTTGAGACCTCACACTCATATTGAAACAAACGTCGAAACAATGTTTCCGGACCGAAGCACGGCTTGAATGACCGTCCATACGCTCAAGTCAAAACTGCGCAGTCCTAACTTCAACAAGTCAACGATTACACAAGCCGTGCTTCCAGGTATACACGGACTACCGTCTTGGCCATCCACACGCACAGAAGTTCCTGCTCCAACTGGTTTGTTCAGACATGCTTGCGCGCAAACCGCAGCATCAGTCAGTGTTAAGAGATTTGAGGAAAAAGGTGATCTATAGAAAAAATCTTATACAACTATTTTACATAATACAAGCTCACCTCAAAGTTTCCAACCAATAAACGCTCAACAGATACATGCACGGCGCAAACGTCAACTTGTTCACTATAACTGTGACGTCAGGAGGATGGTCCAAAAGATTCAGAATCTGCGTCTTTAGTTCTTGCAACTCATTCATCGACACAGAATCGTTCCTCACAGCTGAAGTGTACTGGTATTCCCTCATTTCTGAGCGTAGAGATGTTTGCGAGACAAGGAAGGGGGATTTGACGGCTATCTCTTTTACACCCGCGTACCATTCTTGCGGCCATAGTCCTGTGTAGGTTATGTATGTGTGATTAGTATTTGTCATAGTTTGAGATGGTAGCATGGATTCGCTTAACTTTTTACTGCACTGTCTCTGCTTTATAACGCTTCCAGTGTTTTTTTCATAATTAAAAAGTTTTTTTAAAAAATTAATTCTTTTATCTTGTAAGTAAAAGTAATTCTTGTGAGTAAAAGTTGACTATATTGTTTTAGAACTTAAGATTTTATGACTTATATTCTTTAATCAAAAATAGTCAAGCTCAGTAAAATTTAACTTGATTGTACAATAAAATCATTAAATTGAGACCTTATAATATCTATATCACAAACTATGTGGCAATTTTACTTGTTATTGACGATGATAAAAAAATAACAAAATTCACTCGAAAATTACTCAAAAAGCACAATCTATGATTCTTTCCTACAAATAAACAAATCATAAATCTAACAATGCATTTACATACTAAATTTTGACCTAAAAGCACACTCTTTATAAAAATAAAATCTTGACACACACTACAAACGTTTGTACAAATATTTGTTTATTTATTTAATATAACTCAATTCAAGTTACGGCTGTTAAAAAATAAAGGCATTTCATTTGATGCTATTTTAACTTTTTCTAGGTTCATCAAGAAACATTAATCTAATTGTAATCCAAATACTTCACACAATAATGGTATGGTATGGAATGAAAAACATTTACATAGTCTGTCCATTAAAAGATTGTCTTTTCAACTATTTAAATTATTTATTATATAATTAACCAGTGATTTAACAGATAAACCTTGTGTTGACACTTTAAGGTCCAGTTTTCTATGGTATTCATAAATATTTGGTAAGAATAGAAAGCCAAAAAGTGTAGATCATAGATGCAAAAATTGTGTTTTTGTTTTTAAGTCCCTCCAAATATATTTTTTATTTATATTATTATGAATGAATACTTTTGGCGCTTACTATCGCCATCTACAATCGAGTTGCCGAACAAGTCTCTAACCCGACCAATTGGCTCGAAAGAGGCCTGTGAATGAAGCCTGAAATTTTGAAGAGCACTACGTCTAACGACACGAATACTAGAATATAATCTTTCAAATTAATTACAAATATTAAGCAAATCGAATAAATTCCATGATGATCGTGATAGGCCACAATAAATATACCGCGAATGAAAATGGAGTTAAAACAGCATCAAAAATATATCTAAAAAAACACCATAAAAACCAAACCACATACAATCTATTAGTATCATCTAAAAGCATGTTTACTCACGCTTTCGCATGGCTACAGGCGTTGCCATAGAAGAGAGACAAAGATGTTTAGATACATCTATAACATTATCACTTACAATATTCAGTAAGAAAGTTCAGTTAAGGACACGTAATTCAATCTCCGAATCAAAGCGAGCCAATCAGAACACATACGCGAGTTAACCTTCATGCGATTAGCCAATTAGAATCGGTTTTATCCGACAAGTCAGTCGAACGATTGATAGAGTAATTTTAGGTCTGTATTATAGAACGATCTCAAAACTCAGATCAAGTCTCAAGAATAGATCGTGTTAATCGAAAATAAACCTAATATCATTGGCGCAGGTACCAATTTTTTTTTTTAAATCTATACCTAAAATAGCCATGCATCCCTTATTTATGTGCCAAAACGGGACAAAAATAGTGCGGCAAACAGACACCCGCTTGTTAAATATGGCTTCTATGCGTAGTTAACGTTAAGTTTAAATTTCGTGTCCAAAACTAAACAGATATATTAGAAGAAATGTGCTATATTTAGTTCAAATAGAAATATTAAATTAGATTTTATTCTGTGGGTAGATTTGAATATAAACTGTTCAAAAATAGAATGTAAAAATTGTAGTAATTACCTGATTCGGCCGCAGTGAAACCCATGACTACGCAGTATAGCCAGAAGTCTTTGAACAGCTTGTGTAATCTTGGCTTTGGATTTTTGATCGGCGGTAGTCTCTTCACCAGTACCTGATAAAAAGATATGATCACATTTGACTTAGGCAAGTCCACTGCTGAAAATACACAGAGAACAGACTTGCGCTACTTAAATTATAAATATAAAATACTAGCTGCCCGGTGCGACTTCGTTCGCGTGGTGCCCTAATCTACCCTACCATTAAAATCTTCCCTGGACTTCCACAAATATTTCAATACCAAATTAGCCAAATCTAGAGATCTAGAGACTAACGAACGAATGAATTGCTCATTTTTATTATAGATAGTTTATAACAGGTGGAGATTTTGAGATGGCATATTTTCAAAGCGTATATTGGGTTAGTCATGCTGAACAACTTTTTTTTTTAACTTCTCATAGTAGGTAAATGTCAACCTTGCTCGATTATAATGTATGAAAAGAAAAAAAAAAAAAATTTGAGAATTCAGTGTTGGTCCCATAATAAAAGTTGTTCAGCATGACTAACCCAACATAGGGTTCGAAAATATGCCATCTCGAAATCTCCACCCAGTATATCCGACATTGGGAACTTCCTCACTTTGCGTGCCGTCTCGAGGAGCCCTGTGTTTAAAATCTGGCCCTTATCCAGCCACCTAAGGCGAGCCTCTTGAGGTGTCTGTCGAGGCTCATGGCTATAAGGCCATGGATTGAAACGACTATTGGTACAATAGTTGCGGTGTCAATGGCCCATATGTCGACAACCTGTACCAGATCAAGATACTTTCTGTGTCGTCTCAGTGTTCGAGTTTGGGCGTCAGTAACATCAACAGTCATTGCACGGCACTCTGGCGATTTATTATTATTTAGCAAAGAAATGTTTTTTTAACCGACTTCAAAAAATGGAGGAGGTTCTCAATTTTTATGCTTGTTACCTCATAACTCCGTCATTTATTAACCGATATGGAAAATTATTTTGTTTTTATAATAAAATTGGAAGGGTACACTTCCCGTTTGGTCAGGTTTCACAGCAATTTGGAATTTAATACTTACAGCAATAACCGGTATAAGAACACCCAAATTGCCGGCGCTTCCGGACGCCTTCAGTACGGGCGCGGGCGACCGATCCGTCGCCCTCTCACCGCCCAACCCCAGCTGCACGAACAACTCTAGCAGACGAGTGAGCAGTTCCAAGCGAGCTGTAGTGCCGCGGACGTTGGCCGCTATGTTCGCAAGCGCGTTTAGCACTGCTCCTGATACGTGCCTGTCAAAAGTGTGCTTTTTAATGACGGAGACTTGTTACTGAAAACATATCGTATGATACGTTTAATTTTAAAACAGAAAAAGAACTTAAAATTTGCTAATAGAAGGTGCTCCGTAAAGGGAATAAAGAGTTAGTGGTCATAGAGCGCTCCAAACTGAACATCTTAAAATTTTATTGAAAGATTTTCATCCAAAGTAGTACTGCGATTATCCCACATATAATAGGCTAGTTTCAGAAAAATGCTAAATATTTGACACGTATTTTTTCTTATGTGAATAAATCTGACTGACGGACTAATTAGAATAGGGATTGTTCAACCTTATTCCACCTTACCCTTTTTTATACTGAACCACAAGATGCCGGGAAAATTTTCACACATACGTCGTTGACATACCGAAAATTCGGATACAGCGTTTTGCAACCTCATTTAAAATGCGGACAGCAAGAGAGTGGAACTTGCTTCCAGGGTCTATGTTTCCTGACGCTTACAATCTAGGAACTTTTAAGGCCAAAGTGAATAGGTTTCTTCTGGGTAAGCGTGTTTCATCTTAGGTCAGTGGCCAAACGCAAGTCCATTTAATAAAAAAAAAAAACAAGTAAGAATTTTGCTACCCAGGCCGCATTAATTAGAAATCGCTTCCTATCCATAATTTCAAAATGATATAAAAGAATGATACCTATACTGCTTCCGATCATCGGTATGTATGTAGGCGGCGCTGGCGGCCTCCACCGTGATGACGGTGAACATGCGCATGATCTCGTCGTGCGCCGGGCCCTCGGGGCTAGCCAGCGCCATGCACCCCAGCTGGTCCACTATCAGCGTGTCCAGCGACGACGGCGCTCGGCATAGCCTGCATTTATCATAATCACTTATTATAACCGTATTTATCGAGTTTTTATAATAAAAGCCAGCTAAAAGCAGCGTTTTGGTTCGCGCCGGTTGATCAGAGAGAGTTTTGTACACAGGTAGCAGCACTTGTCGCCTTTTAACATCGAGGAAAGATCCCTTTAGAGTAGTAATAATGAACAATCAAATTCCGAAACTAGTCAGTGATTTGTCACTGAATTTTAACAGTAAGGACCAATCACTGCATCGTGTGTTTTTGACTTGGCCAATCAAAGCGCATGTGTCCTTGACTTAACCAATCAGAGCGCGTTGTCGGTGGTGGGAAATTGGCGGAATATATTTCAACCAAAATGAACGTCATTGCGCTTCTTTGGGTTAATTGTTCGATGCCTTTTAAAGTGCGTTCGGAAATTTTGTGGCTGATACATTATTGATTAAGAATAATTGAACTGTTTTACAAAAAACTTAAACCGACTTCAAAGTACACTAAGAAGTAATCAAATCCTGATCTGATGACAATGGGACCAAACGGGAAGTGTACCCTTCCAGACAAAAAAAGAATTTTCCAAATCGGTTCATAAATGACGGAGTTATGAGGTAACAAACATAAAAAAAAAAATAAAAAAAAAAAAAAATAAAAAAAAAAAAAAATAAAAAAAAAAAAAAAAAATAAAAAAAAAAAAAAAAAAAAAAAAAAAAACATACAACCATATAACAATAATACGGAACAATTTCTTTAAGGTACAAAATAAAAATATATCCGTCTCATTTGGCCCAATGAATTGGATAGTCATGAATGGCCATATCCTTAGTGAACTAGCTGTCCCCCGCGGTGTCACCCGCATTCCCGAGATAACCTTCTCGACACCATAGGCTATCTGCATGCCAAATTTCATGATGATCCGTTGAGTAGTTGAGGCGTGAAGGCGTAAAAAACAAACAAACTCACTTTCCCATTTATAATATTAGTTAGGATAGCGGAAAATGCTCAAAGGAACATCGGGGTGGATTTCGATAAAACTATTAACTTTCATTGATAAACATTAATTTTCCTAGCTGGGAATAGAACTTGTAAATATAAAAAAAAAACATGCTGTATTATAAGCGGCACTATGGGATGGTGCAATCCCATAGTGATACAATTTTGGGAAGTAATGTTGAATGGTAAAATAAAGCAAATACATCAAATCCTTCAAATCTATACTAATAATATTATAAAGAGTTTGTTTGTTTGAACGCGCTAATCTCAGGAACTACTGGTTCGAATTGAAAAAATCTTGTTGTGTTGGATAGTCCATTTATCGAGGAAGGCTTTAGGCTATATAACATCACGCTGCGACTAAAAGGAGCGAAGCATCAGTGAAAAATGTTGCAAAAACGGGGAATATGATTCATATAGGGTAGGGTAGCACCACGCGAACGAAGTCGCGCCGGGCAGCTAGTCTACTATAATATTGTTGAATCTATAACAGACAACCCTAACGTAATGTACTATGGTTATTTTTTCCATGACATACTTAAATGACAGGTATACATTTAATGGACAGAATGAAACTGCCCGGGAAATAATTTATAAGATCATAAAAATAACATACTAATAAATGCTAACTATGTAGGGTAATGCTAAATGTACCTTTGTTGAAAGAACTGAAGTATAGTGTCAGTCGTCTTAGGCGTGTCCTTCAACGCAACAGCAACGTGCCCTAACATAATTACTATGTTAGTGCTGATTAGAGACGATTCACTGCAACAAATACAAATCTAGTTTAGTTTTGCTGGCGATTTATGAAAATATACCGTAACAACTTGCCTCCAATATCTTATTTTTTATTGACATGATTATTTATATAAAAAAATATTGTGCTGCTGTTTCGGACCGTTTTTGTCCGCAATAGATGACATTAATTTGTGGTTATTGATACGGTCAATTGTTAAGTTCATAATAGGTAGTTCTGACAAATTAGTACAGTAGTACCCAACTGATAAGGCGCGTCGTGAATGTTCGTTCGCACAGAAAAGAAAGTATGGCTCGAAGATTCACGAAAGAATGCTTAAAACTTACAATCAACCTTAGGTCACTACTATAAGGTTCATAATACACTGCAGCTGTTAGTTCCGTCTCACTCGCAAGTGACGCCCCTCCGCATACATGGCGGCAGCTGCCGACCAATAGCATTTCCCGCGCTTTGAAAATGTATATTCTGCGCAGGTACATAGGTAAGCTATATTGGTTGGGTACTACTGTACAATTGCTTGCTTTCAACATGTATTTTTACCATCAAAATTGACCACAACTTTCACATAAACAGCATAGAGTATGACTGCTTTGAATATTTTCTATGCTTTTTCTATTATGTTTCTAAATTGACGGGCCAGCTGGCGTGGTTGGTTAAGACTCTGGTTAAGATTCCACCTATCGCGCCGCAGGTCGTGGGCTCGATACCCACACAGGACATGCATTTGTGTGCATGAACATGTCTGTATGACCTGAGTCTGGGTGTAATTATGTATATTAAGTATGTATTTACAAAAAGTAGTATATGTATTATATCAGTTATCTGGTTTCCGTAGTACAAGCTCTGCTTAGTTTGGGGTCAGATGACCGTGTGTGAGGAATGTCCCAGGATATTTATTTATTAAATAGCGAGATAAAATAAGTTTTTTTTTTTATACAACTTAGTCGGTAAACAAGCATACGGCCCACCTGATGGTAATCGATTACCGTAGCCATATGGACGCTTGCAACACACGAAGCATCGCTCACGCGTTACCGACCTTTCCCCTCTCCCCAATGAGCTCTGGCGACCTTACTCACGCGCAGGAACAGTACTTTACACAACATAAAGTTATTTGGCTGCGGTATTCTGTAAGGTGGAGGTACTTCCCCCGTCGAGCTGCTCTTTGAGAGAATAAACGCTATGCTATACCTCTCTCAAAAAGTTAGACTTAGACTTAGTTAAGACAGAATGAGCACTAATACCTGTCGCTAGTCTCAGCAGTGAACAGCCTGTTGCTAACAGAGCCGACGAGCGCGGGCACACAGTACGGATCGACGGTGAGCGCCGCTTCTAACGCCACGCATAGATTCTCTATGGCCGCGTCTCGAAGCTTCTCGAAAGGCGTCGACTTGACTGGCACACCAGACTCTGTTAGGCCTTGGAGCTCTTTGCCTTGCACTGTCAATGGTAAAAAAATATTAGCTTGGTCCAATGGATAAAGCAACTAGTTTCTATAAACCGGCCAAGTGCGAGTCAGACTCGCGCACCGAGGGTTCCGTACAAACCTGTAGGTATTATATGTAAATGCTAGTATAGACCTGAGTATTTGATATGAATTTCAATTTATGACGTATAAAACAAAAACTACTTACTAGATGTAGTTCAAACCAATTTTCGGTGGAAGTTTGCATCGTAATGTACATCATATATTTTTTTTGGTTTTATCATTCTCTTATTTTAGAAGTTACAGGGACACACATTTTACCACTTTGGAAGTGTATCTCGCGCAAACTATTCAGTTTAGAAAAAAATGATATTAGAAACCTCAATATCTTTTTTGAAGACCTATCCATAGACAACCCACACTTATGGGTTCTTTTAAAAAAAAAAAAAGAGTTTTCTATTTTGTGTGAAAATCTTAATGCGGTTCACAGAATACATCTACTCACCAAGTTTCAACATTGTAGTTCTTATACTTTCGGAAAAAAGTGGCTGTGACATACGGACGGACAGACAGACAGACAGACATGACGAATCTATAAGGTTCCGTTTTTTGCCATTTGGCTACGGAACCCTAATAAAAAGGGTACTGCCCAAGCAGCACGCAAGCATATTCTACATCAATAAACCAGCCCATTTAGAACTTAGAGTTCTTTTAGAGACTTACAAGAGTGTAAAGAACAGTTTTAATACTTATAAGAGTGATTTATGAGATATTATACAGCTCCAGCTGTATAAAATTCTTAGTAAGGGATCCGCGTCAGCTTAGGGTTCTTAAACAGAATATCAAAACTCTACTATACAGCGTTAAGAATTTTATAACACTCCAAGCTGGTTTTATCGTTAAAGCTGTATATAGGCTGTATAAAGGGACCCGCGTCAGCTTAGGGTTCTGAAACAGATATTATAACTCTATAATACAGCGTTAAGTGTTTTCTGACACTTCAAACTGGTTTTATCGTTAAAGCTGTATACAGGCTGTATAAAGGGATCCGCGTCAGCTTAGGGTTCTGAAACAGATATTATAACTCTATAATACAGCGTTAAGTGTTTTCTGACACTTCAAACTGGTTTTATCGTTCAAGCTGTATACAGGCTGTATTAAGCATGTGTTCACTTACTTAATACAGCAATAAACGTTCATAACTTACTTAGTACAGCTACTAAGACTTATAACACACTCCAAATATCGTCTAAGCTGTATAGCAAATTGTCGACATTTTTACATTTACAATAACAACATTTAAATTACAATTAAAGGAATATTTGATAATAAATATAGCCGTATCATGGTTATCAGCTTGAATAATGATCTTGTATACTCATATCTATTAATTATAAATATATTTTTATTCTAACCTTAAAAACAAACACTTATTTACTGTATTTAGTATAATTTCTTTATTTTGGCTTGATTATTTTGTTGGCGCGTGAATATTTTGACGGAAAACATACACAGGTTCACAATAAATTAAAATTTGCACATTGAATTCATCAATAAACAGCATTAGATATCCATGTCCAAGATTTTATCCTTTCCATTTATTAAATATTATGTCGCCATTCAATATGGCATCGTAAGTAGTTTTATTTATTTTATTCTCACATAATTCTCTTCGACAACCTATTTAGAACTCTTATTCTTACAAGATACTTATAAGAGGATATCCGTAGAGTATAGGCTGCTCTATACACCTAATAACAGCTCTAATACAGCTTTTATACTTATCTTTTGTTTATACAGCCTCTATACAGCTCCAATAACGAAATAAGCTGTGTAATGTGGGCCCTTTTTACACTTATAAGGCCTGTATAAGCGCTTATACAGCCTTTTTACAGCCTGAATATTCAGCTTTTAGTATAAGAACGAACTTTAATACAGCCTTTAAACAGCTTGTTATGCTACTTGGGTGGGCCTATGTTTTCTGTCCGTCTGTCTGTCACAAGGTCGTCTCTTCATCTTTACTGTAATAGCCTCTATCAAGGAAATTAAAACCCAACCAAACAAAAATACACCTGGAATGAGGGCGCCACTTGTATATTTTAACATATATTTTTAGTTCCTAATTTTACCGTAAACATGGCGAAGTCTAAATTTTCTGGTTGGATTTATTTATTTACTTATTAAATATTTCTTCAGTCTTCTTTGTAATTTTGCCGCCGCGCCGGGGCACGCAATTGTTTTCAGTGCGATTAGAATGTAAATATTATGTAATGAATCTAAGCTTGTTTTGAAAAGAGTAATTGCTGAGTTTATTGCCGGCTGGAGTATTAGAGTCAGACTTTTCATAAGTGCCTGCGAAGGTCTATTTGAATAAATGATTTTGAATTTTGAATTGACTTCGGTATCGACTAGTGAAAAAAACCGGCCAAGTGCGAGTCAGACTCACGCACCGAGGGTTCCGTTAAAACCTGTAGGTATATAAGTAAATGGTAGTATAGACCTGAGTATTTGATATTAATTTCAATTTATGACCTATTAAAAAAAAACTACTTACTAGATCTCGTTCAAACCAATTTTCAGTGGAAGTTTGCACCGTAATGTACATCATATATTTTTTATAGATTTATCATTCTCTTATTTTAGAAGTTACAGGGGGGGGGACACACATTTTACCACTTTGGAAGTGTCTCTCGCGCAAACTATTCACTTTAGAAAAAAATGATATTAGAAACCTCAATATCATTTTTGAAGACCTATCCATAGACACCCCACACTTATGGGTTTGATGAAAAAAAAAAATTTGAGTTTCAGTTCTAAGTATGGGGAACCCCCAAAATTTATTGTTTTTTTTCTATTTTTGTGTAAAAATCTTAATGCGGTTCACAGAATACATCTACTTACCAAGTTTCAACATTATAGTTCTTATAGTTTCGGAAATAAATGGCTGTGACATACACGGACAGACAGACATGACGAATCTATAAGGGTTCCGTTTTTTGCCATTTGGCTACGGAACCCTAAAAATGATGGATTATAAAAGTATAGCATACATATTGCACCTTGCAATGATTGACAACGATTGTATGAAAATGACACTTACCTAAGTAAATAATAATCTAAAGTAAACCGCCCTTATGACTGATAAAGACATATAACTCACATGTGACTTTCATATGCTCCTTCCCAGTCTTCTCCAATTCCAACTTATGTAACTTAAATAATATCGGCGAGGGCGTCACTAAGAAATCTCTTAGGCAATATATCGATGTGTTCGCAATCGTAGGAAATTTCGTCGCCAGTTTACCTAGTCCCTGAAAATGGCAAACGAAAATAAACCTTAGCATACACGATACAAACTACTTTTTTTCTACACAAGCTAAAAGTTAAAATACTCACTTCAAGGCAGACCATCAGAAGTGGCATATGTGCCAGAATCAATTTGTGGTTGTGATTGGAGTTTATCTTCTCTGTGAGTCGTCCGCATAGAGAGTCAGCACCTACAATAAATCATTCAAATAACGAAACATTGTTTGATAAAAGGAAGAAAGCGGTCGATATATAACTGACCGTTCAAATATAAATCAGTAAGCACGGAAAACTGTTCGCACATGCTCGATTCTTTCACGTTTTAGTTTTAACTTTATCATATTCAAATTAAGTTGATTTTCAATCGACTCATGTTTAAAAATTTGAAAGCTCTGACGAGATTATTGAAGACTATAAGGTGTTGACGGGTCCAGTTTTCGAGATATTAGAAAGAGGAGGACGATTTACGTTTAATATACAACTCATATGTATATTTACTAATTTAAAAAAGCATAAGGGTTTTTGTTAGTTTTTTTTGTTGTTTGTTTAGTCGTGCTAATCTCTGAAACTACCAGTCGGATTCAGTCGAGGACATAAATATGTATACACTACGAATGTGTAGCGAGTACGGATCGCGCCTGCCACGGTCTAGAATAATTCATCCGTAAATCTGCCAAACAACTATATTTATCTTGTAAATATGATTGCAAAACTGGTCTTAATTATTAGAGAAATAGAAGCGTTAATATTCTTAAAACTTATAAATTTCAATGCCATAATATGTCAGTGTTAGTGCATGCGCGCTGGAAAATTTGTTAGCCAATGGGGTCACTCGCAAACCCACTTAGATAGAGATACCTATTAATATTGTTAGAGCGTTTATAAGCGCTGGCACGCCATAGCCGTCATCAACTGGAAAATTATAATAATATACGATATAATACGTAGATAAATACAGCCTAGAACTCTTCTACAACACTACCTCTCGAAAAATATTCCTGTATTTAACCATTCTATCTCTTTTAGCGGACACACTAAGCGAACGAATTTTCATTCATTCGCTTGTTTCGTTCGTTCCCTAGTTTGCAAGTGTGTGAAGAGTGCGGCCGAATCTAAAATCGTTTTCATTAGCTTAGTGTGTAGCCAAAATATTACTGTTTTTCATAAGCCATTCCAAGTCTACTCATTTTTGTAACTTTCTATGTTATATCGAAGATATAGAGACAATACTTCTCCAATGTTCATTACAAAACGTGTAAATATATCATAGTACAGTAGTACCCAACTGACATGGCTTACCGATGTACCTGCGCAGAAGATACATTTTCAAAACGCGGGAAATACTATTGGTCGGCAGCTGCCGCCATGTGTGCGCAGGGGCGTGACATGCGATTGAGACGGAACTAACAGTTGCACTGTATTATGAACCTTATAGTAGTGAACTAAGGTTGATTGTTAAGTTTTAAGCATTCATTCGTTAATCTTCGGGCCATACTTTCTTTTCTGTGCGAACGAAGATTCACGACGTGCCATATCATTTCGGTACTACTGTACATTTTCACTTTACATCTTTATCTTTAAAGACACAGGGTCCAAATTACCTGTTTCGTCCCCAATAGCCCATACGAGCAAGTCCACACAGGCCGAGTTAGCCATAACGTTAACTTTGAACTTATTAATAGTTGCAAAGTTACTCTCTCTGTCTTCCCTTTCGGAAGCGTCGTGATGGCGACTCTGTAACTCCGTTTGACCGCTTAGGAATAGACATTTCACGAATTCCTGTAATATTTTTTTTATTCCTTTAAAATGGGCAAGTTAATAGAAAAAGAAGCAAAACGAAAGATTATTCATAATATGATTATATCGGTAATATAAGTAGATAAAGCGTGTGTTGTGATATGGTGATCATTATAATCAGCAAAGCATTTCGATATATGTGCGGGCTTTCTCTCATCCTTAGCGAAAATGGGACGCAGGAATTATTCTACGCATTTATGTATATGAAAAATGTAATACTAAAAGTCTATTTACATATTGAAAAGCGAAGTAATTAATAATTCAAATGACTGAACCTTGACAACCTTTGCCATCTGTCAATATTACACTAAGCAGTAGCTTTACGTAATAATTATACAAGGTAATGCAATGTTTACATACAAAATTTACTTGTGTTTAGGCAAAAATGATATTGAATATTACCTGAACATCTTTGGTAAAAGGTCCCGGGAGGTCTTTCTGGTGCTGTAGCAGTTCCCGTAGCAAGGTAACCATTACCAAATTTAACGTCTCTGAGAATGATTTATATGGGAATACCTGAAAAGAAATATAATTTTTAATCGTTTTTATCCTCATCATATCAGCCCATGGATGTCCACTGCTGAACATAGGGGAGGCCTATGTTCAGCAGTGGACATCCATTGATTTACACTTCGGACGGTTCTGGGCCGCTTGCATCCAGCGGCGCCCAGCGACTCTGACCAGGTCGTCGGTCCACCGCAGTGGGAGGTCGTCCCGCTCGGCGCGCGCCAGTACGTGGTCGCCACTCGAGAACCTTCCTTCCCCATCGGTTATCGGCTCTTCGAGCGATGTGGCCTGTCCATTGCCACTTCAGCTTACTAACTCTACGAGCTATGTCGGTCATTTTTGTTCTCCTACGAATGTCTTCATTTCGGACCATTTCGGATAAATAATCCTACATACTTGTATTTGTCCAGAAGCATAAATATCCTCAGCCTCCTCATCAACGAACGCCAACAAATCTTTGGTCAACAGCTTCTTCGCCAGGGACAATATAGACTGCAGATACGTCACGTAAAACTGCACACTGCTTCGCTTCTCTGGCGACTCCGAGAACCTCATGTAGGGAAACTGGTTGAAACTAGATCCGAATTTATGAAAGAAATATGTCGTCGGATCATATGGAACGGAATGGTAACTATGAAGGGATCCTCTTTTAAGAGTCCCGCTAGCGCTATCAACTATATCGCTACCATTCTCCAATATATTCTCATTATTTATATTCAAATTCCCCGACAAAGACCTGGGTATGATAGGTCGAAATTGGTTGAACCTCCTCTTCTTATCCAATGTGGAGTATTCAAAGCTCGGTTCAGGTTCTTTGGTCTTCACTGGACTGGGCGGTTGAGGAAACAACCGGCAGAGTAAAGGTGGGTCGACAGTTGAATAACGACCCATCGATCTGGCTAAGCCAATCAATATTGGTATTGTACTTTTGCATAACTGTAATTTTGAAACCGTGTCGTAGTCTCTGCTCTCGTGGCAAGTCATTATGATCTTTGTCAGGTTGGACATAAGCTCAATTTGGGCTGTAATGATCTCCTCTCGTAGAGATGATTGTTTTGATGCAATATCTGAAAGGAGTGTGTTGAGACAGAAGCTGAACTTCTCTGACATTGGTATACCTGTAACAAAGAAGAGAAAGTATATTTTTTCTATCTATAAGTATCTTACGGCATCGTCTAAGGTATATTATACAAGCTGTCCCGAGGGTTCATATTTTTTCCCGGGATAAAAGTCTCCTGTGTTAATCCAGAACATATTCTATCTGTGTGCCAAATTTCATCCAAATCTGTTCAGTCGTTATTGCGTGAAAGAGTAATATATAGTATTATATTACCAAAGATCAACTTCTTAATAATTATTAGGACCTGGAATATATTATTTAGGGAATAAAAATATACATTTCTAACGAAACATCATCGGTCGGACACTGGCTGTTCAAAGAAAGATTTACTTCCAAATTAGTTCTGATTTTGGAAGCTGTACCTACTGGCTATTCACTCACTGAACAGGGGGTCAAGTCAAAAATGCAAAACTTGTCTATTCGTATTATATACACACGGCTACACATCAAGTTATACATTTCCAGTATAAGGTGACCTCTCATTGTACGGAAATCCCATACAATGCGAGATCTGCTTATACTGGAAATGTATAGCTTGATGTGTTGCCGTGTGTACAATCACTTATTCTGACTTTTTTTATACCACTAAGGTGGCAAAAAAGCATATGGCCCGCCTGATGGTAAGCAGTTACCATAGCCTATGAACGCTTGCAACACCAGGGGTATCACTCGCGCGTTGCCGACCCCGAAGAAATCTCTTCACGCCCTTTTTGAAGAACCCCATGCTATACTCCATTGGGAAAACCACGGCGGGGAGCTCATTCCACAGTCCGAGCGTCCGCGGAAGAAATCTCCACAGTACAGTACTTATTCTGACTTAAATATTAGTAGATACATAAAAGAGTACATAGTACCTATTTAAATAATAAACATCTAACCATTATTTAATTCATTGCCACGCAATAAAAGTCAGGTTAGACCTGCGCATTATTATAATAATAGGTTTACACATAAAAGCTTCTACACAATTCAGTAGAAAAATATAACTTACGTACATAATGATATCCATTACAAAGTTTATCCGTATGGCATAATAGCGTGATGATTACTCGTAAAGATAATAACAGAAAACCGTCATAATAATGCACCTACAGGGATGTCTTGGTGTAAACGTAATAGTAACTTGTTTTTAGATATACTATTTTATGTGGCCAAAGAAGGCCTTTGTGGAACTCTATATTATTTTATGTGGTAATTTTTATAGTTGTCTGTATAAAGGTTAACAATAAATAAGCTTTAACAATAGACAGACTTTTTTTTTTAATTGACTTGAAGATGCCCAAAGCGGACAAAGCGGCGAGCAAGCTCTCAACCGGGGTAACAATTGGCCGACTGCTCAACCACCAAAAATAATTAAAGAAAAGTTATACCTATACCGTATCCCGAATCTAATCTATATGTCATCAGTAAGCTGTCAAAAATCAAATCTGATTTAGAAGTACAGTACCTACGAGTATATATGACTGCGAAAAATTACGTGAATAATTGTTGCTAAGACGAGACCATGGCTCGCACTGTCAACAAGTTATCAGATTAGCTTATAATTCTACACGCCCTAACACTACAAGCCATAATCTTCACAAACTCTACACCTTAGTCAAAATATGTGGCTTCGCCGTTTCGCTACCGTCACATGGGCGTAAGTTGAAAAAATTATTCACTGTTAATTACTTTTCTGTTATATAATAGTTCTTTTAGTAGCGAACTTTGACTTGCAATAATTCTTAAACTACCAGTTCAAATTTAATGTAATTTGGAAAAATATCTAGCTATGTAATGCCCTATTGGTCACAGAAGATTTAGACTTCTAGTTTTTTCCACAACGAAGTTACAGTGGGGTCGAAAACGGCCCGAATGGCTTCGAGAAAGGATGGTACGGCCGTGGCTTTTTTGCTTTTTTGCTCGACTTGGCACTTTCGTGCCCCCAGAAATCGCAGGCGAAACGGCAAACCATACTATATTTTCATGGCCCGAAAAAAATTACATCAGTTTCAATTATGTGATTACAATTTAACCATTATTTACATCCAGTTACGAATTTGTCCTATGGGCAATATTTTTAGGGGCAAAAATATGAGAGGCATCTGAAATCCGCCCCTGTTATCAACAACAAAATCAGTGTATTTCAACGCTATCATGTCCTTATATAAAACGGCAGTTTTTAAATGCATTTTATAGATTTACTGCGCTTGTGTCAACCTGACTGAAGCAAGACTAAAGTGACGATGTCTAAGATTTTCGTTTTATTTTTGGTGGTAATCCTAACTGGGAGCGTAAGTACTTATTTTAATTTTCTTCCTTTATAAGAATATAATATATTACCTAGGATAAAATTAGGTAGGACATTACTTTGCATTCGTCAAACAAGTAGTCGGCCTAATTGATGGTAAGCGGTTACCGAAGCTTCTAACCTCTGCAAACATATCTTAACACCCTTCTTGAAAAATCCCATGGGAAAACCACGGTGAGGAACTCATTATACAACCTGAACCGTCCTGGTAAGAAAATCTTTTAAAATCGCATAGAACCAATGCATTTTGGTTCCAATTAAGGTATGAGGATGGACTGCCCGCCAATGGCAAAGGGTTATGGTAGAATATACTCTCTTGGTTTCAGAATTTAGTATAGACTTTCTTATTGTAATAGATAACTTTTTATCCATTTTTAATTTCAGATCATGGCACAAGGTCAGGGTAAGCTTTTCCAACTCATCAAGTTAAATTAAATTTATTCAGAAATGGTATTTAAAAAGGTATTAATAGGAGTTGTGAATAGGTGCTGATGGTGGAGCTGGAGCTGGAGGTATGACGTATTTCTTTAATATTTTTTTATCATACTACTAAGGTAGCAAACAAGCATATGAACCACCTGATGGTAAGCACTTTCTATAGCCTATATACGCTTGCAACACTCGGTACCATTCACACTTTGACCACTCAAAATTAAATTAAATTGGAATTTCTTGGGGCTCCGACGCGTAATTAAATGGGAATTTATATTTACTAAGGTTATATGTGTACTATCAGTGTGGTGGTAACGCAGTGGGTGGGGGGGGCTGGTATGGGTATAGGCTGGATTGTGTAAAGAACCGTTGTTTTAATGTGTTTAGGTGGTGCTAATACTGGATTCGGATTCGGCGGCGGTGCTGGAGGTGGAGGTGGAGGCGGCGGCGGCGGCGAAGGAGGCGCCGACGGCGGCGCCGGTAAATGATGTAAGCAGTTAGTGACCATATAATAAAGAGTAACTAGTAGAGATAATTGCCAACGTTCATAGGTGCCTTATCAGAACTTAAACTGAGTAAATGAGTTGAGTTTATTATGCTATTGAACCTGAGATTGTTTTTTTTTTTTTTTTTTTTTACTGTGTATAGGCCTGTGTTTGACCACAATCTCACTATGGTAAGTGATGATGTGGTGCTTTAAAAGTAAATTTTACTGAATTTTAAAGTTAATATCCTGGGTATTTCTTTCACACACGGCCATCTCATACTAATCTAATTTAAGCTTGTACTATGGAAACGTTCGCTAGTGGAAATTTTTACACTGAGTATAAGAACAAACATACATGCAAACAAGTATGTTTCCTAGGTGAGAATAGCCACGACATGTAGCATGGTAGACAGGGTATCTCACCCCCACACATACCGGCCTGTCTAAAATGATGTATTCTTTGTTTCAGATATTGGTATCACCCAGCGTAGGAGACGGAAATAAAGTTAAAACTGAACTTAGCACAGTGATCTGGAGTTGAATTTAAAATTTATATTTACACTAGCTGCCCGGCGCGACTTCGTTCGCGCGGTGCTACCCTACCCTACCCTAGCTAAACCATCCAGGGAGTTAGGGAGCAGTCGGTATCTAGGTTATATTATCGACTGCAGCGCCATCTGCCGGGCTGATTTGTGAATCTAAACCATCCAGGGTGCTACCCAAACGCATACAAAAAAAAAAACATTCAAATCGGTCCAGCCGTTTAGGAGGAATTCAGTGACATACACACGTGCAGTAGAATTTTATGTATAAAGATTGTCAAACTTTTTTTTATTGAGAATATCATTCCGTGACACCGTGCACTAAGGCTACGATTCCTCCAGAGATGTGTAGAAAGGGATAATTTTTAGCCTGCCAATAGGACCGTTTTATTTTTACAGCATAGCTATATGACGTCATATAGCTCTGATGTTGCGATCCTATTGGCGGCAAAAAGAAATCCCTCGATACCCATCTCTGGTGTAAATGCGGCCTATTAGTTACGTCTTTAATCGGTGCTATTAGAAGGCATTTATGATACAAATGAAACACAACCACAGACACAACCTGGAGCTCTACCGCGTAACTTTGGTGGTAATCGTAACGAACACCATTAATGAATTTCATCGAAATGGTGTTCGTTACGATTACCACCAAAGTTACGCGGTAGAGGCCCAGAACCGTCTTAGCCATGCCGGGGCCTTTGTTCACACACGAATTTGGGGCACCGTTGGAAACTAAAAAAGTGAATAACAAAAAACATATTCATGCTGATTTTTTTTTAAAATATGTTTTTTTTTTTAAATAACATTAAATATATATTTTTTTCAAAGTCAAAGTCATTTGTTCAATTTAGGCCCCAGAAGGGCACTTATGAAGGTCACATTTACTGAAGTTATCACCGGTTCGGAACTCGGCCTTCAACTGAGAAGAATCCGGCAAGAAACTCTTAGCAAGGTTACATTTTTTGAATATTTTTTGGACAATCTGACATATGTATGTCTTTTTTTTTGTTTCCAAATAATTTACAATAAAAACCGGCCAAGTGCGAGTCAGACACGCGCACCGAGGGTTCCGTACAAACCTATAGGTATATAAGTAAATGGTAGTATAGACCTGAGTATTTGATATGAATTTCAATTTATGACGTATTAAAAAAAAACTACTTACTAGATCTCGTTCAAACCAATTTTCGTTGGTAGTTTGCATCGTAATGTACATCATATATTTTTTATAGATTTATCATTCTCTTATTTTAGAAGTTACAGGGGGGGGGGACACACATTTTACCACTTTGGAAGTGTCTCTCGCTCAAACTATTCAGTTTAGAAAAAAATGATATTAGAAACCTCAATATCATTTTTGAAGACCTATCCATAGACACCCAACACTTATGGGTTTGATGAAAAAAAAAAATTTGAGTTTTAGTTCTAAGTATGGGGAACCCCCAAAATTTAATGTTTTTTTTCTATTTTTGTGTGAAAATCTTAATTGCGTTCACAGAATACATCTACTTACCAAGTTTCAACATTATAGTTCTTATAGTTTCGGAAATAAATGGCTGTGACATACGGACGGACAGACAGACAGACAGACAGACAGACAGACAGACAGACAGACATGACGAATCTATAAGGGTTCCGTTTTTTGCCATTTGGCTACGGAACCCTAAAAAAGAAACCATATACCTAAGCATAGATATTAATTTTTTGCAGGTAATCTCACTATCTAGTGTAAGGGAATATACCTTTCGGGGTTCCTTGGGCCTATATAAAATACCTATAAAAAATCATTGGCAATATTGGCTATAAATATGGTTTTGAAAATGTCTACAGGTGCGGGTTTTAACTTTGGAGCGAATGCTGGTATGGGAGGGCAAGGTGGCGGAGGCGGTGGTAATTAAGAGAAGCACCAGGAATAACTTTGTAATTAATAAGATATTGTAAAGTCTTCAATGAAATTGGCGTCATTTGACAAGATCGATTAATCTTTTCATTAATTGAAATAGAATGTTTTAATCTTTAACTATATCAAGCCAATTATAAATTCCCTCAACTGTACATAAAAAATTCAATTATGTATAACCATAATACTTGTTTCAGATATCATGCCGGTTTAACAGACAAAATAACACAAGTCCAAGAACACATCAACACTGAAAAATTAAATAATAATCACTAAAAAAATATTTCTGTGCATATTTCTTGAATTATTATATTTATACTATTATTCGCAATAGATTTGTTTTATCGATTCGTGTTTAAATTAACCTCCGTACACTAGAAAGTTAGTTTAAAAAAATGTGTTTCAATTCTTTGGTTTCCAAGTAGGGCTTGCATTATCCGTTAGTTTTAGTATCCGGATAAAACGAATATTAAGAATCTAACTAACTGGATAAACCGGATAATTTTCAGAATTTATTAAATCATGTTTAATTGGTACCAACTATGCAATTTCCAAATCGGTGAAGATAAAAATGACTAACCTCTGGCGATGAAAATGAAAAGAATGCAATTAACAATCAAATAAAATCTTTTATTTATATCACAATCATAATTTGATAGATATATCAAAATCAGCATTATGTAAAAATTAAATTAAAAATAAAAATTTGCTAAAGAGAAAATACTAAGCTCTGTCTGTAATTCTATAGAATTTTGAACGTAACTTTATAAGTAGGTATTACAGGGAGGGACAAACCAATAGCCTAAATATGTTTGGTAGTGGTCATGAAGTGAAAATCTATTTAAATTTCTACCGTAAATATAAGGTTTTTGTAATATTTGTGGCTTATTTTATGTAGTCGGGTTTCTGGTTTCTTTTAATAATTTTATTTATTTTAAGACATTTGCATTTTAGTAATGAAATATACCACATAAACCCGTATATAAATTTGATAGTTAATAAATAAATATATCTATTGTGATTGCGATCGTCGTTTTTCTCTTATTTACTCCCTTTCATTTGATACCCATAACATGATATGACTGAATGCAGTGCCTTAAATCTACATTAAAGAAGTAGAAAAACTATGCTGAAAACACCTCTTTTGTATACAATTTCAAGTTTGTCAGATTAATAGTACGTATAGAATTGTAAACCTCCTCCTTTTTAGGGTTCCGTAGCCAAATGGCAAAAAACGGAACCCTTATAGATTCGTCATGTCTGTCTGTCTGTCTGTCCGTCCGTATGCCACAGCCACTTTTTTCCGAAACTATAAGAACTATAATGTTGAAACTTGGTAAGTAGATGTATTCTGTGAACCGCATTAAGATTTGCACACAAAAATAGAAAAAATAAATACATTTTGGGGGTTCCCCTTACTTAGAACTGAAACTCATTTTTTATTTAATAAAACCCATAAGTTTGGGTTGTCTATTGATAGGTCTTCAAAAATGATATTGAGGTTTCTAATATAATTTTTTTCTAAACTGAATAGTTTGCGCTAGAGACACTTCCAAAGTTGTAAAATGTGTGTCCCCCCCCCCCCTGTAACTTCTAAAATAAGAGAATGATAAATCTATAAAAAATATTAATATACATTACGATGCAAACTTCCAACGAAAATTGGTTTGAACGAGATCTAGTAAGTAGTTTTTTTTAATACATAAATTTAAATTCATATCAAATACTCAGGTCTATACTACCATTTACTTATATACCTACAGGTTTGTACGGAACCCACGGTGCGCGAGTCTGACTCGCACTTGGCCGGTTTTATTTGATGTCTGTTAAAAATAGTAGGTAACACTTATAATAACGTAATCATGTTTACATAACCTTTACCATAGAACTATTATGAGCGATTTCCGTATATTTACGGAAATTATTGCTACATAAGGCTTTTATATATATATATTTTGATATTAGACAAGACTCAACTACCCGTGAAATGTTTATAACACATGTAGCCAGGCGGGGACTTTAAAGTACCCGGGTATTATATCATCGATCTCTTTCTAATTTGGGAGAATAATATATTTGCTTCCATTCCTTTATCGATATTTTTATTTATAAGTAAAGTTTAAATGGAATCTTCCATATCTGAACAATGCTTATATCATTTTCATATAGATTACATAGCTATATTATGGCATAATAAAGTTATGATGACCCGTAAAGATATAAAATTCATCATCATCAGCCTATAATGTCCCACTGCTGAGCACAGGCCTCCTTTCACAAATGAGGGTGAAAGGGATTGGGCGATACTCCACCACGCGTGCCCACTGCGGATTGGTGGAGGCAGGCTAGTGGTCAACCTACTGTTGGAATTTTTCAAGCCGCCTAGAAAACATCCAACTAGCTTAACGACTATCACAATTAAGTGATAACCGGGACCACCGGCTTTACGTGCCTTCCGAAGCACGGAAACACTCAATTTGAAATACCACTAGGCGGTCACCCATCCAGGTACCGACCACGACAGACCTAGCTTAACTTCGCCGATCGATTAAGAACGGCTAATCATGCTACACCACGAGCGTTTCATATAAAAATACAGGAGGTTTAAATAATTTAAGTTCCTAACAGTCGACAGCTGTTTATAGCTATGTGAATATTAATTCTAGTTAATAATGTGCTATACTAGAAACTTAGAATTAATGTTCTTCGACCCTTTCTTCTCTTTTTCAGCGTTTATCTAATTTCAAACTTTGGTATGGTGACACATTGTATGGGAAAACATAAAAGTTTCACGTAAGAGTGAAGAGGTATATTAGTTTGTACGTAATCGGAATCGCTTAATTTTCACGTTTATAGCTCTAATGACGCGATCCTTTGTGTCAGCTAAAACACATTCCTCGTTACACATGTCTGGTGGATATCCACCCTTAGCGTCTACTATAATAGTCATACACTCCCGCCAGAGGTTGATGTAATTTGATCACTTTTGCATCCTCGATGAATGCTCGGTTGTCATAAAACGGTCATGCGTGAGACAAGAGACGATGATATAAATGTTTAATAAATATTTTTTCTTTCTTTCTTTCTTTATATATAAAAAAAGTAGTATTTGTATTATATCCTACATATTATATCAGTTATCTGGTTTCCATAGTACAAGATTTGCTTGGGATCAGATGACCGTGTGTGAGGAATGTCCCAGAATCGATAACACTAATTATGCCTACGACCCATGCACCATTGCACAACCCTAAAGCATAATTCTAATGGTGCATCCATGCTATGCGACGCGAGCACGAGCCGAGCACACGTTGAGCACGGATTCGCGTACCGTGGACGGACTTGCGGGCCTCGAACGAGCATTCGGCTCGCGCTCGACTGCGCTCCGCGTCGATTGACAGTTTTTTCACGAACACAGCGATTCTCATCGCGCTCGTGTAGTAGGTTCGTTGTACATCCACACTAGAGATCGCGAACAACGAACGAATTCTGTTCGTTTGTGACTCGGTTCGTGGACGGTTCGCGTAGCGTGGTCTCACCATTATATGACTACGTCTACCCCGTAGACCAAATTCAAAGCAAGCAAAACCGGACAGCAAAACAATATTTTTTCCAACATGAAAATAATGTCAACAATTTCAATTATTATGTGATTATTTAAGCATCATCATTATCTGCGATAAAATCTGCGTATTTTGACGCAAACATAATTTCCGTATACGTATATAAACCATTGGTTTTACAAAGAGTTCATAGAATCACTAAGCTTCGACAAAAGTGACAATGTTCAGAACAGTTTTCGTTTTATTTTTGGTGGTCATGATGATTGCGAGCGTGAGTATTACTTCTTATTTCAATTTTGTTTCTTATTCCATGTTACATAGAATATAATTTCCTACTTCCAACTCGTTTTTTCGCTGCACATATTTAATTTTACACCCCACATTCTTCTTGTGTACTAGATGCTCGCTAAGATTTTCGGAAAATCAATGGGGTTCCTTCCCACTAATTATTTTACTCCCAGGAGTAAATATTGCTTGAAGCCCCAGTGTAGAATTATACGGCCGTGTATGAATATTTATTTCTTATGAGACCTCTAAGTTTCTTAAGCTTATCTTAAAATAAAAAATAATATTCACTTTATTTCAGATCATGGCGCAAGGTGCCGGTAAGTTATTTGAAAACAGAAACATCTGGGTTCCATTATTTTAAACTATTTTTGTTTGTATTTGCAAATTATAATATATTTTTTTATTATATTTAACAGGTTCAGGAGCTGGGGGTATGTTTATATTTTTACATGTATATATTAAGATAAATATAATTATTAATATAAATAAAGAATGTATAAATTAATCAAGTTCACGGGAACATCCCATGCGGTATACCGGGGGCTCTACCGCGTAACTTTGGTGGTAATCGTAACGAACACCATTAATGAATTTCATCCAATCAGGGCCCACGAATGGTCATCGTCGCGTGTCGTAACGCGTGCACGTCATTGGGTGAAATAATTAATGGTATTCGTTACGATTACCACCAAAGATACGCAATAGCCCGGCAGGACTAGAAAAAAAAAACACAATATGGTTCAAGCTGTATGATTACACAATTAACCGATTGAAAAGATGAACCAACATTGTAATATATTTAATAATTCTATTACATTCTTCCGTCCAAATCACAATGCTAGGTCAGTCGTATCATAGTAGATTTTTTTCATCGCGATTCCAAAAAAAACCGCATACATAATGGTGCGAAGCGAGCACGAGCTGAGCCTCGAACGAACAGGATTCGTTCGATGCTCGCTATTTCAAGCGTGGACGTACTTAACGAGCCTTCAACGAGTGCGATGCGAATCCCTGTGTTCGTGAAAAAACTGACAATCGGGCGGAGCGCAGTCGAGCACACGAATGATCATTCGAGGCTCGCAAGCCCGTCCACGCTACGCGAATCGTGCTGGCAGTGTGCTCGTTCGTGGCTCGGCTCGTGCTCGGTTCGCCAAGCATGGACGCACCATAAAATTGTTCATACATTATAATACTAGCGGCCCGGTACGTGCTTCGCTACGTATAAAGTGAAATAATAAAAATGTGATAAATGAAGAACCGCTCGACCGATTTTGTGCAAACATCACATAAACCATCTTTGGCTTGGATAGGTGAGCCCTTTCTTGAGTTATAAAATTACAACGAAAAGTGGCATTGATTTTTATATATATTGATTACAAAAGTGAAAGTAACTCGTGTCTAGTCTACCCGCTGGACCGACCTGGATGAAATTTGGCACGCAGATAACTTATGGTATGGAGAGGCTTCTTCCTTTTACTACGGGAACGCGGGTGAAACCCCGGCGAACAGCTAGTTTTTACAAGCTTTTATTTAACTTGCAATGTATTTATGTATGTTTGTAACTATGTTTGTTCGGGTGGAATCTTGCAAGTTGATTTTCACCTAGTTCCAGTGGTCGGGTTGACTTGATATTTGGTGTACATTAGTATATTGGAAGACAATGCAAGTACAGTCAACAAAAAGAAAAGTCATCAAAAAAAGGCTTTATTAAAAATGTTAATTTTAACAAAAACTAATTATACTTAAAAATCATTAATATATCCCACCATAATGTTCACACCCAGTAATTAGTGAAGACATAATTTCTGCAGCACGAGATGGGATGAGTTACACTTACAGTTACAGAGAAACCCAAGGTATTATTTGTTTTTTTTAATGTCTAGTCTTGTGTTGACCACAATTTCATCATGTTAAGTGACGATGTGTTCGAAGGTGATAAGCACACAATACCAAGAAGGGAACTCCCCCTCAAATACAACTATCGGAACAGATTGTGAGGGGACAAACTTCACCAGCCCCCTTAAAAAGGAAGGTAAGCAATATTGCTAATAGAATACTTTTTTCGAATTTACAGCAGATCTTATGCAATTCACCAATTCAGAATTTTTTATTGAATTGAATTGTCTATAATGAGTGACTAGTATACCAAAAAATATTAAAATTACTTAATCCGAAAAAATTAATTCCGTTAGCCTTATTGCTTTGCTTCCTTTCTAGCCCCCCTGACACCTCGTATAAAGAATGGTTTAAAGATAGCCCCCGACCTGACCTTTACAACTACGCCTCTACATGACTATGACCGAGACAAATTTTATTAAAATAGGCGAAAGGAGGCGTAGATTGATAACATTCTAGATTTATCGAACAATTTTATTTCGTTACAATCAAATTCAATTAATCAGCAGTTACATTTAATCCGAAAGAACAATTCATTTCGCATTCACTATATGCAAGTTAGTGCTTAAACTTAATCATGTTGATTGAAGAGGTACTCTTCTGGCTTTGAGATAAGCAAAATCGTCAATCACTTCTTCAAAGTCTATGTCTTTGGAGCACAGAAATATATTTATCGATAATATCGGTTATCGATTGGTGATCTGGCAGGAAACAGGGGACCCCCATCGATTGCGGGGCCCTGGATCCAGAATGGTAAAGAGGGGCCTAGTAATAAGGAGTTTAAATTTTACTTGAGATTTAAAATTGATAATTTATTCAGGTGGAGCAGGTGGCAGCGCCGGCGCCGGATTCGGTTTTGGTATGAACGCGGGCGCTGGTGCCGGTGGCAATGCGGGCAGCAGCGCAGGTGCCGGGAAATGAGGTAAATACTAAAACTGATCCTAATAACCAATATAAGAATAATAACTAAGTGTGTAAGTTGGTCCTTACACACGAGGCGGTATTGGGCGAGCGCATAAGGGACCCGAGAGTGTTATGATCACAGAGAAAAGAAATATAAACTCTTTTCCGTGGTTATGATCACTTGCGAGGAAATAAAAAAACAGTCTTTTGAAGTTATTTTTTTGATAATAATCAACCGCTCAACGAAAACTTTGGTAACGTTTTCGTTGAGGGGTTGATTTATGGAAAATAATGGGCACGCAGGTATTTTGCTTGCTTGCAGGTAGAATGCTTCGTCTACATACCTAGGTATAACTTGCAGTGAAGTATAAACTTAACATATTCGGGATTTTATCATAAAACACGAGTACGGTTATGAAAAGTAAAAAGCACTTCGTGTGTAATAAGCTGCATCAGGAACCTAATCGCGGTACAATAAGAGTCACTTTACGAGCAAGTGTGTTGAAAAGTAGTATTTTTGTGTGTATTTTTTTTTTATTATTCATTGGTTATAGTTTTTTGATCTGGCTATGTCAGAAAACGATTTCATTGGAATCCTGAAGTTTACTGAAAAGCTACGTTATAAAAATAACGGTATTCTCTTTGTTTCAGACATTGGAGTAACGAATTAAAATAATAGAAATAGAAGAATCATAAAAATTGAAACAATAATAATCCAGTGTATTTATATTTGTATTTTAAAGCATTAAAATAAAATTTTAATAACTAAGTAGTTTAATTTACAAATGTGTTATGTTGTGAAATAGTATTTTTTTTTGATAAAGAATATCGAGAATACAAAATGGCGCCCGAAAAGTATACCAAAATCTTCAAAAAACTTTCGGGCGATAGTGCCACTTTGAAAAATTTGGGGCGTAAGTCTGTCATTTAAAAGATATACAAAAAAAACCCATAGATTGGATTTTATTTTGTAATCATCTCCCTCCAATAATGACATCTACTTGAGTAACCAATGTGGAATTTTATTGGTTTAAAATAATAATAAACATTGAATACATACGGTCAGCATTCTTAACCCTGCACAATGGCTCTTCAAACTGTGCACTGGTTAAACATTTGAGGACCTTCAGGAAGTATGGCAAGAGTTTGTCCTGATGCTGCAGGCCACTCTGTAGGAAGTACAATCCCAGAGCTATGGCCGCCTCTTGGCTCCGAGATGTCACCACCAGCGAAGAGCTGGCTTGGGGGCACAGCATAAACAGTGTATTCACCTGAGGAGCAAAAATATATTTAAAAAATGTTTATAAATTATCTATTTTTTTTTTTTTTTTTTTTTTACTGTGTATAGGCCTGTGTTTGACCACAATCTCACTATGGTAAGTGATGATGTGGTCGAAGGTGGTAAGCACACAAAGCCTAGAAGGAACTGGCTCTCAAGTGCAGCTGTCGGAACACACCGATAGGTGCTTGGCGACAGATTTTCAACTTGAGGGTGGTAGCCAGCCAGACGGGTACTACAAAGTACCCTACCACCGTGCTATGGTTTCCTCACGATGTTTTCCTTCACCGAAAGCTCTAGCTCATTGTAGGATTCGAACCCGGGACCTTCGTCTCGGTATCCGACGTCACTACCACTGAGCTATCCTATAATAATAAATTATTATCCCAACAAAATCATTTTTATGTAAAATTTTGCCAAGACATATGGCACTGGCACTGTCAAAAAGTTCTTCACAAACTTCACAAACTCTACACCTTAGCCAAATATGTGGCTTAGCCGTTTCGCTAGAGGGCTTGGGCTTAGGGCTTGTAGAGTAAGATCATGTAGAGTTATAAGCTTGGCTCTACAGGAGATCTGATAACTTTTTGACAGTGCCAGTGCCATATGTCTTGGCAATATTATACATAAAAATGTTTTTGGTGGGATTTCACTTCTTTTTGTATGTTGCTTATGATTTTGTTTTTGTGTTTGAAATTTCCAAGTTTTGTAAATTTTTTGTTAATTGTGTACTAAACTGATACAAGCTTACATACCAAATTTCAGCTTTCTAGGACTTTAGGAAGTAGGTACCAAGAGTTTTGATGTTCATCAGTGAGTCAGTGACGAAAAAGGTTTTTTTTAGATATCAATAAAATCTAAAGTATAAAAACTATGTTATTGAAACTTAATACGTTTAATAAGTTTACTATTGGCATCATATATTTGTATCTTGGTATCAATCCTTATCAAAATAAATTACTTCATATTCAAGAGTGCTTCAATCATCGAGGAACAATCCCTTAGAGTAGTAATACCGAACAATCCGATTCCGAAACTAGTCAGTGATTTGTCACTGATTTTGAACAGTAAGGACCAATCACTGCATCGTGTGTTCTTGACTTGGCCAATCAGATCGAATGAGTCCTGGGGGCCTACCACAAGCTCTTAAAACAAGGTTAAAATAACCTTATTTGTCTTTTGTCCCTCATTGACATCCGGCGTCAAAACAAGACAAAACACAAATAAGGTTATTTTAACCTTGTTTTAAGAGCTTGTGGTAGGCCCCCTTGTCTTAGCCAATCAGAGCGCATTGTCGATGGTGGCAAATTGGCGGAATAGATTGCAAGCAAAGTCGACGTCATTACGCTTCTTTGGGTTAATTGTTCGATGGCTTCAATACTTTTATATAACTTATTGAATAATTCAATTCCGACATTCCATTCGAAAGACATCACGAGTTTAAAAACGTAAGTAGTAGAAAACAGTCGCGTGGTAGCCGCTCACCCTGCTCGGCTAGCTAGGTGGCAGCAGCCCCTTATGCGACGTAGGCATCACTGGGGTAGGTACGGCCAGTACAGGCCGTACGGGAGGAGAGTCAATGTCAAGAAATGAAGTGCCCCCATAATTCTAGCGTAGCGTTATATTGTCTTTGCATGTGGTTCACAGTGTTTTTACTCCTCTGAAATGGTTTGATCAATTCTTATGAAATGTGTATATTCATTAGGTCTGAGAATAGGACATAACTACCCTATGGGTATGAAAAATTGTTTATGCATACCCATAGGGTAGGGTATGGTAGGGTAAGGTAGGATAGGGTAGGGAAGGGTAGGGTAGGGTAGGTTAGGTCACAAATAGCTATCTGATCCTAAACTAAGCAGAGCTTGTGCTATGAAAACCAGATAATTGATATAGTACTACATAATACTACTTTTTGATTGTAAATATTCACATATGTTATATGCATAATTACACCCAGACTCAGGACATGCAGACATGTTCATGCACATAAATCCATGTCCAGGGTGGGAATCAAACCAAACAAACTCTGTACTCCTCATATTTTGTGTTATAGCAAAGGTGCCAGTCGTCGTAGAAAGATAAAGTAAGTTTTACATAGTCGCTAAAGAAACTGACCAACTATCTAGAAACTTTGTTTCATCATAGGGCTTGGACTATTAGAAAAATCAGGCCTTAATGACTTAGAAGTTGAACCCCTATCACACTGTATAATGGACATAAATAATACACAATTTAATCATATTTATGTAGTTATAGGACGCACATCCCATATGCAAGCCAAGGGGTACAATTATTGGACTATTTATTGAATTTATTTTCTGAACTTGTCTTCCTCGCGAAGCCCTTGCATAGGCTTTGTGAAGCCCTTGGGATCCACGGAGCACACTTTGAGTATGGCTGGCTTATTATATCAGCAACATGATGAGTCAATATACAAAAAGGAGGTTCAAGGTCCCATTCTAAACCTTGACCATTCTTATTAGAAAAAATACAATTCAAAGACTACTATTGTACAACTACTTTGATGTAAGACTCAAAAATCTATCACTACTCAAAACAATACATTGGTGAGTCACATATATATATCTACTATGGTTTGATTTAGTGTTCAATGTATGTGAGGTCATGTTTTATATTTAATTAGCTAGGAACATAGTGAACGAAACTTTTGATCGAACAATTTTTTGTCGAAATAAAATTAGGATGGAACGAATATTAATACGATAAAAGATTATATAGAAGAGATGTATTGCTTTGCGAAATTATTGCTAACAGAGTTACAAAATATGTTCAATAAAGCATACCTTTTCCCATGGTGTCGGGTTCAAGTTGGACAAACACCGCGCCAAATGTTGCACTGTCTGCTTGAAAA
Organism: Achlya flavicornis; assembly: GCA_947623365.1. Taxonomy (NCBI): domain Eukaryota; kingdom Metazoa; phylum Arthropoda; class Insecta; order Lepidoptera; family Drepanidae; genus Achlya; species Achlya flavicornis. Next base: position 4,305,519 of record OX392487.1, read on the forward strand.
ATTCACTTTCATCCATGATTTTGTTTATTTCGCTATACTATGAGAAACATTTTAAAAATTATAAATACATACTCCGATCAGCCGATCGCGATTTGTCAATTTTGTTGACAATGACAGCAGCAATCAATCAAGCAAGCAAGCAAAGTGGTTTGTTTAGTGTTGCCACCCATTAATTTAATTATCCCAAGTGATCCCACGTTTAACTTTCCTATTGCATTACTTTTATATTAGTGGCAGCATTTGCATGGCTTGGGGAAACTATATTCCTGGAAAGTAAGTATCTATCTATACTGAATCTATAAAAAACAAATACAACTAATCACAGAATAAAGAAATATATTTACATATCGTTTTGTTTGTTAATTTAACCTTCATGAAGAAAAGAAGTGGTTTTCTTAATAAACTATATGATACCTACCGTTATATTATTTTTTTGTAACCAAACAAAATGTATTATCCTTAGTACATTTTGCCAACTATTGCAAACATTATGGCGGCGGATAATAATGTTCAATAAATTAACCAAGGGATTTGTATTTTTTTTTATTCTGTAGTTTATACCTAAATAAATATCCTAGTGCCATATTGCCCTCAATGAGAAGTTTTCTTGTAGGTATTTAATTTTCTTTTCTTTAAGTCTCAATAGATGGCGTTAATATGACTGAAACGAACTATCTTGCTGTCAGTTAAAAAAAAAAAAAAACTATGTAACTGGTAACTGTAACTGTAACTGTAACTGGAGGGTGCGTTCAGTTACTACACATGTTATTGAACTGTTACTGAACGCTACGATGATCTTCGGGCGATCACACGGCGTAGTTACTGAACGCAGCCCATAACTATTTGGCTTTATACTGGTAACAGACGTTCCAATGTCGGACTCCTATTTTTATTATTACGCAGGAGACACGGCCAAGGTACGTCCTGCCGTAGGAAAGTGTGTAGTGCGGCAGGACCCTCATAATTATTACTAATACCGGTTGGAAGCTTTCGACGTCCTGCCCAAAGACTACAGTATATACTTAGAGAGTCCTGCCGCGCTACACACGGCCCTGACCATCAGACGTCCGACAGTCGGATCGTCTGTAACTAGTATTATGTCACTATCATGTGTGTTTTGTTCAAAACTTTTGTGAAATTTAGCTTAGATTTGAATGATTTGAAAACTATTGAAAATGCGTGTTTGTGCAGTTGTGAATTGTACCAATAAGGGACGTCTTACATTTCCAACTGATGAACCACTAAGGTCACACGGCCTTACTCATAAAAATCTCTTAAATAACGGATTAAGTAGTACTTAGCTAAGTACTATTTAAAATGTTATTCAGTGTTTAACTTTTCTTTACTCATAAACGCTTTTTAGTCATGATTTAGTTATTGAAGGATTTAAAGAGCAAAAATAATATTATATATGGCGACACCAACATCAAGACCATAAATTTGACAGTAATGGGGCTTTTAAAAAAAAGAAACGGCACCAATGTGAAAAGCTTTATTTTGTGTTTTATGATAATATTATATTAATTACAAAATGGAAATTAATAATTAATTCAGAACGAAAAAAAGATCACGTTTTTCGAATTGAGATGAGAAGGTTTGTTTGCGAACTTTATTAACCTCTGAATAAAAAGGTAATTAGATTATTGAATCTTTAACTTTATGTAAATTATAATATTGAAAAGTTTATTTACAAGTTCTATTTCTTCTTCTATTTTTAAGATAGAATGTATGAGTTTATATTATTTCAGGTCAAAGAGTATGAACAAGAAATGTATCTACTGGCTTAAGCAGTGATAGAAAAATAAATCCAAATAGCTGAAGAAATACATGTAAAACGTATAGGAATTATGAATTTGGAGGAAGAGTACCTATTGGAAAATAAAAATACAAACATTGAATAAATTAATGGAATAATTTTGTATAAATAAATCTCTAGTGAAATTGTACATGTTATTACTAATATTATTAATATTATCTTGGTCCTCCTGATCTGAAACCCTCATATTCAAATTAAATTTAGTTAAATTATGTAGCACACACGGCACAGGCAATGATAAGTATAGTAGGTAGACTTCAAATAGCATGAGTTCGGTGACACATGGTATTTTATAAGATTTCTCAATGGTTAATGTTTATTTCGAAATAATAAAGGAATACTATTATAGAGCGAGGTTTCATCAAATATTGTACTATTTCAGAGTAATCAAATGGAACTTTACTAGATATTGGTAAAAACTGGTAAAAACCCTTGACCTTGACGACTCATCCTATGTGAAATAGAGTAGGAGTTGTTTTATTGTGTTACCTATATGAATCACCCATGACTTCAGTTCAAATTCATCCCTCTAACACCTTTAAACGAGCAATTCTTGTATAAATCTGAATCTCGGAAACGGCTCCAACGATTTTCATGAAACTTAGTATGCGAGGAGTTTTGGGAGCGAGAAATCGATCTAGCTAAGTTTCATTTTTAGGAAACGTCGTTATAACCGTGTTGTCAGGCAATGAAAAACTGCTACAATATCATTAGAATACCTACGAAGGTAAATTTCGCCACCATCTATACGGTTATCATAGCCAGATGGGAAATCGGGCGGTTCCGAAACCAGAAGAACCCTGTTCGAGTTCAGATGATCATATTTTCCCTTTTTTTTTAAGGTCTTTCTTTTGTGAGCAAAACTATTATGATTTACAAAAAAAACGAGCAAAGGTCGGTCATTTATATAATTTATGGTGTTTCTATATAATCTAACATCATATATCCATCGTATTTTCAGATATAAATGAAAAATATTTTACAACTATCAAGCATCAGCTGTGTATTTGGCGGCCATTTTGCTATTTAACGCGCTAAACAAGGGTCGTAGGTTGTTTAATTTGACAGCTCCTTAAATAACGTTTTTAAGCAGTGAATAAGGATAAATAGCGTTTATGAGTGAAGATTTTTTTAAATAACTGTTTTAAGTATGACTTAACTTTAAATAGCGTTTATGAGTAAGGCTGACAGTGGATAAGAGCAACAAGGGTGGATGTCCAACGAATATCAAAACAATGATAGAAACAAATAATCCTTAAGCATGACTTTCACAACAAAACAAACAACGCAAACAACGGAAACAAACATCCACTCATACCAGTGTTGCCGCCTCTTATTACTAATTTCGGACGAAAAAAAACAGGCTGTTACCAAAAAGCAACGAAAATTAAGTTTTGCTCCTCTGAAACTTGGTTTCATTTAATCATGTTCATGGTTGCCATTAATATCAATTAACACTTAATAAAAGAAATCTGTAATTTTTTTTTTCTCCTTCCGTTGTTGGCCTATGTGGCAACACTAAAGTTATGTGACAGCATATTTTGATTTGACAATTCAATTTGGTGATGACAGCGCCACCTAGTTATTTTGCAGCAACTCTTTAAATACCTACAAGAAAACTTCTCATTGAGAAGAAAGTACCCTAAGGTGGGGACAATTTGACACACAGGTCACAGTCAATATTGCACTCCATTCTACGTAATTAACTATTTACCTTATAAAAGTTTTTTTAAATTACCTACATTTATTTACACCACATTTACACAATAAAAGACATGATAGACTTTTTGGCGGGAACTTGCAGAGTGACGTAGCATTTTCATTTTTATTTTCATAAATTTGTGTATTTTGAGTTTTATTGTGTATTTTTGGTGGTATTTTACCCAATAAAGATCATCCATGTGCACCAGTGAAGTGAAATTAAATGAATTATGTGTATCGTGACTTTTCAAGTTGTCTCAAAATGTCCGTGTAGAGTTTTAGTACAATGACCACCATTGTAGTAAAACATGACTTTTATGGACGGTGACTGATTGAGGACTATAATGTGAAGTGATTTATTGTGACTGAAAACTATAATATAACTCGACACTGGCAGAAATGAGCCCTAATTTGGGCTTGGTTGCCAAAATTAAAAATAAGAAGAAGAAGACATGATATTAGACTATGAACTTTCAATTGAGTGTTTATTTGAACAATAATATTAAATTAAATGGCCCTTTCCACATACCTACATAAAATGGAACGTAGGAAATACAGCGTTCTATTCCAAGAATCTTAAAATATGAAATAGGGTACAGTAACCGGCATGAGTCGTGAGCACAAACTGACACCAGCGCAGTAGTTAATTTTTTGTTCTGTTTGGTGGAATGAAGCCGGGGCGGAGCGCCGAGCTGCACTGCTGCGATTGGTTCGTCAGTCGATGCTCGTCGTCTATTGGATTCTCGCGTGTTATTTGGCCGCAAGTGCACATGCGCGAGCTTGCCCCCACTACTGCCTATCTGTGCTCACGATTCATGTCTCATACTGTAGTTTGTACCTACCTACTATAAAGCTAGAATTTGAGATTTTCTAGGTAACATGTGCTAGGTACTCAACTCTTACGTTGACTTTAAAACAGTCAACAGATCAGATTAGGGTTCCTACATCGTTCTAGGTGACTAATAGATAAATACTCTCTTAGGCCAAACTATTGTACTGAAACGAGCTTTTCTAAAGCAAGGAAATTTAAAGAGCTAAAAATTACGATAAGTAAATACAACACTTCATATGCCAAATACAATTTAATAAACATCATGGAGTATAAAATATGTTTCAATTATTTTAATTAAACTAACTTCTAGTAGGTACCTATCGTTAAATAAAGTTTTATTCTCTTTGCGCGTTAAGAACAATTTGTTTCAGTTTTGCTCTAGCCACCTTCCCTGCTGAGGTCATGGGTAACTCCTCCATAAACACCACGCCTCCACGCAGTTGCTTTGTTTCTGACAGTGAATCTGTAAAATAAAGTCTATTGAATGAAAGCCCTTCAGTAGGATTTTAGGTAAGGGTTTGGGGTAGACAAAAACCGTAGTTCTTATAAGGAATTCTCCAGCATTCTGTTTTGCAAAGCGTGTATTGATACCTCAGTGGTATTGACAGCGACTGTCGTGGGTTCGTATCCTACAATGAGCTCGGGATTTCGGTGAAGATAACATCGTGAGGAAACCATAGCATAGTGGTAAGGTACTTTGAACTACCGGGATACAACCTAAAGTTGAAAATCTATTGCCAGAATGTTTTGGGGCGGAAAGATAGTTCAATATAATTTATTCGCACATGCTTAAAATCCTATCCTATCATAAGACATGATAGTTATATAGTGTGAAGAGAGACTAACTTGCAACCAGCTCCTTGATCTCTGCTGCAGTGACCATGTGCCCTGGTTTCATGACGACGCATGCTACCGGCCACTCCCCATCCTCTACATGAGGTATACTCGTCACACTCACGTCCAGCACGCCACTGTGACCACGAATCACTTGTTCTACCTCCGGCGGGATGATCTGAAAATTATACTCTTCTATTAAAGCATCATATACGAAATATTAATTTTAACTAATCCATAATTAGAATTGAAGATGATTCCGAGCTCAAAAGCAGTTTGAGCAAATAATTCTATCTAAGTATTGTAGTATCGCTACATCGCGCTGGCTCTGCATTCTCTCAATTAAATGTGTATTTTTTTATACGGAATAAATAGGTAAATTATATCGCTATCTTAAAAAGTGCGCAGCGCACCGTCGCATATCTGTGTGAGATGACCCTTACTCTATCATTATTTATTAATTTACGATAAGCGATTGTAAATTTAGGTACATCGGCTTATGTTTTATTTACTATTATTTCTTATATCCAATTTTGTGCAAAGTACCTACATTGACATTTTTAACTTTTTTTAGTGCAGTAAATTAGTACACGATTAAAACTTTCGAGTGGATGCAAAGGAAGAACCACAAGATAACTAAGAAATACGGTGTATTTTTCTGGTGTACGTGTGAGTCGGCGGAACCGCGCACAATGGGACTTTATGAGCAAAGCATCGGAATTAAGAAATATAGATACCTAATACTTACGTGATAGTTCCTATATTTGATAAGCATCTTTATTCTTTCCACAAAAAAATAGTTATCATCATCATCATGGTAAAGCAGGTCACCGGTTTTGAACCAGCCGTCTTCTGTGAATGCCTTTGCAGTTTCCTCTGGACTGTTGTAGTATTCCTGAAATATTGAAATAAAAATATACAGAATATAAACTATCAATGAGCCAAATTTTATCTAAATCAGTTTAGCCATTACGACTATTTACGACGCGATTGAGTGACACCAGACTTGCTGTTGACGATATGCCGGCGGGCCAGATGTCGGTGCCGGTGCTGGGCCGGGTCGGCCAATGAAGAAACGCCCGTAGGATTCACCAATTTTAAGTTGTCCAAAATTTGAGATCAAATAATTTTGTGACAAACCGTAAAGCCGGATCCCTTCGTCCAGAGTTCTCCTAGAGTGTTAGGTTCTGTTATTACCTTCCCGGTTTCAGGGTCTACTAGCTGAAATAAGAGATAATTAAAAATAAGAGTTAAGTAAATACTGGTAAGTGAAGGGGATCCAGTAAGAGTAGAGCCTACCTCATTACGCTACTCACAGAGAGGAGCCGCGGCTTGCAGTGGCGGCCGCGGTGGCGATCATTTGTGTTAGCATCTGTAGGGTGAAACATTTGTCAACAAACATTTCATTTTAAAGGGAGAGTTTTGTTTTTCAATATCGGAAACGTTTAAAAAATGTTTTTCTCTTTCGCCGTTTTTGGAACTGATATACAAGCACAATATAGCGTCCTATTAAATGTGGAATGATTTCCATTTAACCCTGTAGATTAGGAAGTAGTCAAACAAGCGCGGTCGAGATACGGCCGTAGCCAGCCAAGGGCCACCGCGTGATCCCCAACGCAGTCGCTACCGCAGGCCACTGATGTCTATGAGACGCTTTATGGAGACTATTTCGGTTATCATTTTTTTTTACTGTATTAAGACTATATCGGCCTATACGACTATATAAAATAATACTAAATCGGCCACAAGGTCACACAAGACCTAAATTCCATAGATGTTATTTTGTGTGGTGTGTTCCGACAGCTGCACTTGAGAGCCAGTTCCTTCTAGGCTTTGTGTGCTTACCACTTCCGACCACATCATCACTTACCGTATGAGGCGCGAGCTAGCTCGCGCATAAACGTACACTTTTGGCCAAAGCACAGTAGCCAGATGACACACAAGAATCCAATAGACGACGAGCATCGACTGACAACCAATCATGTGCAGCTCGGCGCTCCGCCCCTTCTTCATTCCGCCAAACAAAAAAAATTAACTACTGCGCAGGTGTCAATTGTGCTCACGACTCGTGCCTCATTCTGTACCATGGTGTGATTGCGATCAAACACAGGCCTATAAAAAGTAAAACAAAAAAAGTAGCTTACTTATCCTACATTATATACAAACCTTAATTTCAAATGTCGACAGAGGTTTGCCGCAGTTTCCAATAGGACCCTCAGGGTTTGGTAAGAATACTGGTCCCATGTTTTCTGTCTGACCGTAAGCTTCATACACTTTAGTTTTTGAAACACGCGACTAAAAAGAAAAATAGTTAAATACATTGGGTCGCCAGCTTTCTTTCCAGCAGATGCCTAAAAGCCGTCGTCGACGGTAGCTGCTCCGATAGCATGGACATAAATGCCGGCGTTCCGCAAGGCTCTGTCCTGTCCCCAACACTGTTCCTTCTGCATATCAATGATATGCTGTCTATTGACGGCATTCAAAGCAATAGCAATGCTTCGCGTCGACATTTCTAGCGACATTTTTTTCCGAAGTCATTTGGAAGACAAGTTTAAGCTGGCATCCAAAAAGCTTCGAGTGCTCAACAGAGCGAGGCAGTACTTCACGTCGGGGCAAAGGCTGCAACTTTATAAGTCACAGGTCCGGCCTCATATACTCTGTCATCTATGGGCCGGAGCACCTGAATACTAGCTTGGGCCTTTAGACTGTTCAGAGACGTGCCCGATGTGACGATCCCGAGCTCAAAACTAACTGTTTGATAATTATGTAAATTTTAATACAGAGTGGATGTTTTAGACGGACCTTATTATATTTCGGCTATTATTTGCCTAACTTTAACCCTTAACTTAGTTTGCCCTGACTGACCCGTCTATTCACCATTGTTTTCCATCCTGCATTATTGGATTATATATATATAGTAGAGCTAGCTACTGCTTAGTTTTTTACTGATTAGTTTGGAATGTCATCGTCGAACTTGTATACATACCTTTAAATCAATTAATAGATCTTTATAAACTTTTCCACCTGTTATAATGATGCTGTCGAAGCATGTCAAGTCACAGTATTTCTCGTGTTTTAGTATGGAAGTCATCAAAGACGGGCCCATCACACTTGCCACTGGCTGAAAACATGATTAGGTAGGTAGCTAATGTAAATGCAAATCATAACGCAAAGCTTTTTAGCGTCTTTTTAGAGATTTTCTGCTTGAGGTGGTATCCATCCAGGCGGGTCCATCCACCCTACATGATATTTAGCCTACATTTGTAAATAAGCTTGTTTTGAAAAGAGTAATTGCTTAGTTTATTGCCGGCTCTTCAGCAAATGCAACCTTCTGAACCGGTATTAGAATATTAGTCACACTTTTCATAAGTACCTGCCAAGGTCTATTTGAATAAATGTTTGCTTTTTTTTACCACCGAACTATAGTTAAGCTCACGATTTTTGTTCACCTAAGCTCTTTTTAAGAGAGTAACCCACAACCTTCCTCATGACATTCCACGTACCAACAACTACATGTATTATCACGATATGCCATGGCATATCGTGATAATACATGTAGTGGTGTGGTCCCTGCCTACCCCATATAGTACATGGGGTACGCGTAGGGATCTATCATTTACACAGATAGGCCACGGCACTTTCGACACGGCATAGATTCCAATAAAATTTTGCGATCATCTCCTATCAAAAATTCTTCTAAATCGGCTACGTAGCCAACCTACCTTATACTTGTTAATAATATCGATGACATGTTCAGTAGTGGCCGGGGCTGATGTCTGCACTTTTGTTTGGCTGCTTAAAGGCATGCCCAGAGCATTTGAGAAGCCAGACACCCACTGTACTGGAGACAAATTCAATGCATTCCCGTGTTCACCTCTAGAATGTAAGGTTATTTGAAGTTATCCTTTTATGATGTTACGTTTTCACGTCTGAAGTGCCGAACTTATTTTGAGGAAAATAGTTATAAATAAATAATTATTGTTCCCTGCCCAACTCTAGTTATTGTGTGTATTTATAACCAAACTTATCTTATCGGTTCTGTTATTGATAACGGACTGTTTATGTATAACGGACAAAATTCTCATTTTTGTTCATCGCTCTTCGCTCAGTTGCTCTGAAAATTTTCAGAGCAAAATTATAAACCGAACTCTGCTCAATTCCTTCTTGATTGTATTGAGGAATTAAAACGACCATTATGTTGTCTAAATGGCGATTTTCATATGGTAAGGGCACAGATTAAAGTTTTAGTCAGGGGTTTGACCGGTCAGTGGACAGCAACTGAAGGACTACTCCGCAAAACGATACCACGGAAGTCTGATCTCTTAATTTTACCTCAAAAAAGGTTACGAACTTAGGTAATAAGAAATAAAAAAAAAATAACCCCCGTAAAATAAATAGGTATGTAAGTACCTGTTTGGAATGTACAAATGAAGCTCTTTCATATATGATACCCAATTTAAACTTATAGCCCTTATACTTTGAAATATCGGTCCCCCATTCCGGCATTTCCGACCCCTTTTTCAAATAAACCTTTTACCTTTTTGTTCGGGACCCTAAAAATGAACAACTGTACCTACTCTGTTACTAGTACCTGCCAAACTCTTCAAGAACTAAAGATGCAACCAAAAACTGCTTAGTACTCGTACTCACCCTTCATCATCAGGTTTTTTAAACAGGTAAATTATTTTCAATATTTTTTCTATCCATGTTTTGTGTTTAATGGCGGCCACTTTGGCCTGTCCTGTTGTACCTCCAGTACTTATCAGCCATGAGTATATCTTCTCAGTGTCGAAATATGCTGGCCTGAAATATTAATTTACACACACACGCCACATTTATTTCTCTTCTTGGACATAAATGAAACAAAGTAGTCTATTTATATTTGACTTTAATCTCGTTTTTACAATTTATTTCAATTTTAAAGTGAGAGCGTGACGTATGTATGTGAAGTAAGTTAGGTTTAAGGCGATGATAGCTCAGTGGTAGTGACGTCGGATACCGAGACGAAGGTCCCGGGTTCGAATCCTACAATGAGCTTGAGCTTTCGGTGAAGGAAAACATCGTGAGGAAACCATAGCACGGTGGTAGGGTACTTTGTAGTACCCGTCTGGCTGGCTACCACCCTCAAGTTGAAAATCTGTCGCCAAGCACCTATCGGTGTGTTCCGTCAGCTGCACTTGAGAGCCAGTTCCTTCTAGGCTTTGTGTGCTTACCACCTTCGACCACATCATCACTTACCATAGTGAGATTGTGGTCAAACACAGGCCTATACACAGTAAAAAAAAAAAAAAAAAAAACTTTAGTCAATGGTCATTGGTCAAAAAATACTTAATTCAAAAACCGCTAAAAAAGGTTAAAGTCAAGTTTAGTAAAACCCAGGTTTTAAATGTATCCGTCACTTCCCTGTCTTCGTTCCTTGTAACAAAAATCTCGGGCTACCTTAAAACCTGGGTTTTACAAGACTCTACTTAAAACTTATATTTTAATAAGGGAGATTCTCACTATGCTCTCAGAACTGGGGAGGGGGGGCTAAAAAGGAAGCTAAAGCAATATTGCTACAATTTTTTTTCGAATTCTCGGCAGATCCTACGTAATTCCAATATTTTTTGATAAAATAATTAAATCATTATATACAAATGAATTGATGAATTGCATGATCTTATGCTGCTATTGCTGTAAATTAGAAAAACATAATTCCTCTTTTGGGGAAACTGTACCCCAACCATGAGTTTGCTACGGTAATGTAATCGATATTCGATACTTGCTTATTTTGAATGAAATACTGTGATTCCAAAACTGTTCACCAGAGGCGCTACTTGGATCGTCATACAAAATTTTCACCGTAGTTTTGATGGAATTACTAGAGAAAACTCATAATGGGGATACAGATACAAGTGATGTTTTTTCAGTACCCTCATACACTTACTTAAATTCCTCTATAGGCCCATCATCATCAATGGTCTTCATGAATTTCGCCAATGAATTATCTCCGTCATCGAATGTGATAACTTTGGTTTTGAGTCCAAGTTCCTTTGCCGCTTCCACGTAATCATTATAAAATTCAGCTTGACAGAACGCTATTGCAGGTTTTGTCAATTCAAATAACGACTTTATTTCATCTGAAATAAATTACATGATTTGTTATTTCTTCCACTAGAAAAGAGCCACTATCTATAGACTGTTTATTTGCATGGAGATTGACGTAAGCTACGGATAAGTCACGTGACTGCGGTATACAGAACCCACACAAAATTAATAGAGCTTGCGAAAAATTTCGAGTTTGGGTTGTGTATACACTTATGTACCCCAAGTGTAAAGTTTGCAAACAATAAACGACAAAAGGGTTAGAACCATTTATTCCAATTTCTTCCGAACCCAATGTACTCTTTGCGCTGAGTCTTAGGTAGGTTCTAGTTGTTCGTGGTCTAACTCCAAAACAAACATGTCGGATGTTCATAACAAAAGGTTATTTAAGCCTTTCGTCATTAATGTCAAACTACTTTGTCAATATTACCACCTTTTGCTATTTTATATTAACTAGTTGTCCCCCCCGGTAGCACCCGCGTTCCCTGGCTAAGAAGGTGACTACAGTGAAGAAGGTGAACACTCGGGGATAATTTAGCTTCATATTAGTGAGAGAATTTTTCCTTTCCGACTGGTAAGTAATTCCAGAGACTAGCGCGTTTAAACAAACAAACAAAAAACACTTCAACTTTATCATTATTAGTATAGATAAGTAGATTGTATAGATTTATTGCTATTTAATGTTGCAATACCCTTGCAGGGCTCATGTTGTGTAATTTCATAATGTACGATGTATGATTACACCATAATAGGTACTGTCACAGATTAAAGACGTACCTAATACAGTGTTGTGAAATGTACGTTTTTGTATTCTGTTATTTTTGTATGAATCCAAAATAATATTTTTAAATGTGTGACCATTTTGCGATTGTTATAACTTCTAGAAGAGGCATTTTTGAGAGACGTAGACCATAGCGTTTAATCGCTCAAAGAGCAGCTCGATTGGAGAAGTAGGTACCACTTAACAAAATACCACAACCAAATAACTTTATGTTGTGTTCGGACTGCACGTGAATAAGGTCGCCAGACTCGCCAGTACCTTGAGGCGCTGACCTCACAGAGAGAATTCCAGAGTTCTGCGTTCAGAGTTTTGTGTTCCACATTCACTATTGTGCACACAGCAAGCAGTCTAGAGTTCTGCAATATTCACTACCGATCACACATCATACACTTTTTTTACTTAGGCGTCGCATATATAGGTAGATTACATTACAGTGAACGCGAAACGCAGAACGCAGAAGTCTAGAACTCTCCCTGTGGGATCGGTGCCTGAACTTACGTAGTAACTATTTAGTAATCTGTGCCTGAACGGGAGAAATTTGTAAGTGCCTGTCCAGAAGGGGCGATTTCGCCGCGATTCTCTCGCTTGAATGAATTACGCGCATGCGGCGAGGTATACCTACCTGGTCAGTGGTCACCAATAAATTGCGTCACAAGCATCGCACAGGACATATCAGACAGGCACTATGTACTATAGAGGCGCTGTGCTAATTCCTAGTAGACAGAGAAAACTTAATTCCTATGGAGAAACGTCGTAAACGCTAAGTGCCTGAATGAGAATGAGCGAAATCGCGGCGATTCACTCGCGCGAATGTGGCGATATACTGGCGATATACTGGCGATATACAGCCTATACATTGCGTCCACAAGCATCTCGCGAGTAAAAATACGCGCGTATTTTAAATTCAAGCGATGCTTTTCATAGATAATACACTATAACTAATGCTTGTGGACGCTTTCTGGACAGGCACTAACAAGATAGTAAGCGTTTACGAACTAGGGCGGGAGGAAAAGTCGGTAACGCGTGGTGTATGTGTAACCTCATGTGTTGCAAGCGTCCATACGGTAACCGCTTACTATCGTATTCTTATTGTTTACCGACTAAGACTACGTCGTATAAAAAAGGCATTAGACCACTCTGCCCAATTCGCTTTGCGTAACATAGGCCCGGTATTGATTGAGGTGTAGTAAAATTTGTGTAAGAGCGCGGCAAATTGTTCACACGAGCGTCTTGCCGTATCTCCTACTCTAAATCTGTGCCTGATAATTATATTTATCAGTCTACTTAAATATAGGTTAATGCACTTTTATCATAGAAGCCGCATCAGTTTAAATAATCCATGTGTAGGTATACAGTTACCGTTTAATCACCTAGGTAGGTAAATTCTATTCAAGTAGTCCGTAAGTTAGATTATGATAATGATATAATAATTTAACTGACGGACGGAATTCCTTCTTGGTTGCTAATTAGATAGATAACTGAAATACTATCAGTCTTCAGTGTTAAGAGCTTATACTACCCCAGCTCAAATCCACATTTTGCCCCCGCTTCATGGCTCGGCCGTGCAGCCCCCGCATCGCGCAGTCGCAACTATCTCACTCGCACGAGTTCATGACACGGCAGCCCGGCAGGAGTCACGCACGACTCACGAGTCGACCGTACGATAGGGTAAATACACAGTTACTTGACCTAAGTATGGAAATAAAATAAAACGATTGTAGAAAAGTACTAAAGCGCCGCACGATAGGGTAAATACACCAGTATTTGACATCTGCTAACTAGGTATGGAAATAAAATCAAAGAATAGAATAGAATATCATTTATTTGCTTTAAATGTGGTTTTACAAGGTCTTAAAATGTATACAGTTCATTGTTATAGTATTCAGCACATTCAGCTTTCATAATAAGCATGCAAATAGGTACACTAGGTACACTAGGTAAAATTATTAAATAAAATACAAATTACTATTAAATCAAAAACACGTTATCAATTTAAATATTAATTTACTAAAATTAAGTATTATACACAGACATATAGGAACAAGGTATTATATTAATTTAATTGACTATGTTAACTTTTTGTCTATTTTACTCAAATGTCAAATACAATTTAGCCTAAGAATAACGAAAAAAATAATAATAAAACGAAAAACCTATGACAAACAATTTTACCTATATAATTCATTAATATTATAGACATTTTGGGATTTTAGCCACTGTATCAATTTACATTTAAAACGTATCAGTGGAAGTGTTTTAATATTATTTGGTATCGCATTATATACCTTTATGCACATTGCAAAACATTGCTTTTGATAAAGAGCCATTCGAGGCCGATTGTCAAAGACCAATCGATCTGGATGCCTTGTGTTTCTTGGATAAATGTCCTGCCCTGTTTTAAAATAACTATGATGAGATTTTACAAATAATGCAACTTCGAGTATGTACATACAAGGAAGAGATAATATACCCAGACTATCGAACAGGAGCCTTCATGAGGCATGTGGTGGTACACCACATATTGCTCGAACGTATTTCTTTTGTGCAATGAATGCTTCTGGAGAATTTCCCCAAATAAGTAACCCATATTTTAATGTAGATGCTATGTGACCATGGAAAGCTGCTAATATAGTAGAACGCGCGGATGTTTGTCTCAATCTGTTCAATACGTATATGAATTTATTAATATTTTTACAAACATAATCTATATGCGACTTCCAATTTAGGTGCCTATCAATAAATAGACCCATAAACTTTGTTTGGTCCGTTTCCATTATATCCTGTCCTTTATAATTAATGTTTAGTTTAGCGTTCTTAGATCCATAATTACTGAATTGTATAAAATGTGTTTTTGTTAAATTTAAATTTAAATTATTATTAATAAGCCAATTCGAAATTAATTTGATATTACTATTTATATCATTCTCATAATTATTAATTAAATTTTTATTACAACTTATAATTATTGATATGTCATCAGCAAAAAGGGTACATTTATTTGTAGTCACATCCGGAAGGTCGTTTATATAGATCAAGAAAAGCAACGGCCCCAGGACGCTTCCTTGAGGCACACCACAGCCATTAACTCTATTTATCGATTTATGAGAAACTAGTGCCAGTTCTTTATTTAAACTATTTATCTCGACATATTGTTCCCGATTTTGTAAATAAGTCTGCAACCACTTAAGCGCTGTACCTCGTAGGCCAATATTATTTAATTTAGTGACTAGAAGTTCATGTGATACGAAATCGAAAGCTCGCGACATATCAAAGAATATAACAGACGTTGCCAGTCTTGAGTTGAGAGAATCTGTTATTTCACGTACCAGTTTAAATGCAGCTAATGTAGTGGATTTTTTACTCTGAAATCCAAATTGCTCCTCTTTAATAATATTCAGCTTATTTACAAACGACATAATACTTTTATGCATAGCTTTTTCGAATAACTTTGACAGAATCGGTACTAACGTTATTGGTCTATAATTATTTATATTCGATTTATCGCCTTTTTTGTGTAGTGGTTTGATCACAGACCCCTTCAATAAGTCTGGAAATTCACCATTTTCAAAGGATAGATTTATTAAATAAGCTAAAATCGGGCTAAGCTCTTGTTTGTTGTTGTTGTTGTGTATTTAATTACTTTTGTAGCGATTTCGTCATATCCTTCTGCAGATGTATTATTTAGCGATTTAATTAAACAATTTGTTTCATTTTGATCACATGGCGTTAGGAATATGGTCAAAAATTATTTATTCAATATAGGCCCTAATGAGGCACTTATGAACGTAAACTTACTCCGGTTCCAAATACAACTTGAACTGAGAAGACTCCGGCAAAAAACTCAGCAAGCTTTTTATTTGTACTTAGAAGTGTTATAATTTCTAAACGATATATTATTATATAACAATAGCCTGCGAAGCGAACAATTCATTCAAATGCATTCTTGTCATCTACAAACTCTGAAACTTTATAGTACCCTTTCTTGCATAACTTATGTTTGACTATCTTTTTAAATGTATTTAAATAATTGCAATTGTACAAATTGTAGGCTTAATTTACATTTACTTCAACTTAGGGAACAGTGCAAGTTTCTTCAGAATCGGTTCAGTAGTTTTCAAAATATGGATTAATAAGTGTGTCGGCCTGGCATATTGATACCAGCTACGGGTGCGCTCTCAAAGGGAAAACATCAAATTCAAGTCAAATTCTAGTGCATGTAAGAAAAACTAAACATGCCTATTAGAGATCTCTATGTATATATAAAAATTAATCCCTATTTCCCTTGGTCATGCAATAACTTGAGAACGACTTTACAGACTTCATCTTTCTATTGAGAAGATTCTTACGGGAAAATAAATAAGTAAGTAAAAGACAATCCATTGATGAAAATAATTCGTTAAATTGGGAAAAGCCAATTCCAGTAGATATAATGCCAGATGTTGCAGCTTTATTTAAATCCTGGTTTGATTTGGGTTCCGAGTCGAGACTAAATTTTAAATTGCACATGTTGCATTTCAACGTGTATTTGGAAAGTAGTCCTTTTCTTTTTTCTCCGATAATGTGGACATTACTCAATGTACATCCAAACGCTTTGTTGTGATTACATATTGTTTGAAGTGATTTAAAAAATGATCCAAATCGATGATTCTTCGTCCATCCACGGGAATAATATGCTCTGCTTCGCTTCCACAATAGTTTATTACGTACCTGAAATAACCAGTTTTAAATTAATTATGTAATTTATGTAACTAACACTTCGTTCTAAGTGAGTAATAATAAGTTAAGAATCGCAGAAATAAAGTACCCAATTACATTCAAACTTATATATGAGAACAAAATGTAAATATATTATATGTATGTAAACTAAGAATTATATGTATTGAAGTTAAGATGTAAAAAGATAATAGACAGAAAGAGTTACTTACACTAAAGTACACACTAATAGGTAACGATAGTTAGATAAACTCACAATTCTACAGTTTGTAAAGCCATCAAATCAGGTTCGTTTGCATGTTTGGAACTACTGGCATCCATGTGTTCCGTTGGTATTTGCAATCTGTAACAAAATAGGCTATACGTTTCATCTTACATACTACTAAAATGATATAATAATATGACCGTGGCCAATTACTTGGACGATTACCCTAATATTTAACCCTTATTTAGAACTAGCTGTCCCCCGCCTTTTCACCCGCGTTCCCGGGATAAAAAGTAGCCAATGTCCTTCTCCATACCATAGGCTATCTACATGCCGAATTTCATGATGATCCGTTGAGTATTTGAGGCGTGAAGGCGTAACAAACAAACTCACTTTCGCATTTATAATAGTAGTAAGGATAACCAATAAGATATTTATTGAAGTAATTCAATTCACTACATAACATATACCTACCTAGTAGGTGGGTACCTACCTAATAACCTGTGCAAACTTTATTTACTCTGTTGGGAAAACATTTAGTATCTAACCTAATAAGCTAGGCGGTTGATACTCACGGGCACGGGTCCACGTGCGGTACATTTTCTGTATTGCAGTCAGAATCGGGTATATGTTTATTTCTGAAAATGAAAAATGTATGTAGGTGGGTAGGTAGCACAGAACAGAAGGTACAATTATGATTAGGTATGTACGTTGGTATTTGCATTCTGTAACAAAATAGGCTTTACTACTCTTTATCTCATACTAATAAAATAATATGTGACCGTGGCCATTTACTTGGACGACTACCCTAATATTTACCAATAAAATGTTTATTGTAGAAATTCAATTTACTGCATAATATATACCTACCTAGTAGGTAGGAACCTAAATGTACATGCTTTACTTACGCTGTTGTGAAAACATTTTAGTATCTAACCTAATTAGCTAGGTGGTTGATACTTACGGGCACGGGTCCACGTCCGGTACCTATATTTTCTTTATTTCGGCTACACATCAAGATATAAATTTCCAGTATAAGCTGATCTCGCATTGTATAGGATTTCCGTACAATGGAAGGTCAGATCAGAGGAGCTTATACTGGAAATTACCTACTTTTCTTACCCATTACAATAATCAGACTCAGAATTTATTGGTAGATACAAACCAAAATGCCTTCCTAGGTAAAAACACATATTATGATTCATTTTAGGTAGGTACTTACTTCAATATTTTATTCTTAATATGTGTAGCATTTTCTTTTCTCCAATTCCATCATTTCTTTTCTTGTCTCGATCATTTCCCATTTAAAACAAAATACACTTCACTTATAATTTATTAGGTACGTATCTACGTGGGTCGTGAGAGCAAGAGACACGGGTTCCCCGTTCGAACGCCGGAGCGCGACTGAATCTGTGCGGCAGCGCATCGTACCACTCGAAATATTTGAGATTTAATTTCTAACAAATTAAAATAAAACATTATTTTAAATTCAAATCATATGGTACACGTATTGTACTAACTACAGTTTATATAAAAAGTTTCATTAGTATAGGTAAAGTATTAATTGACTACTGCGATTTATTGGTAAAATTCAGAGGGAAGTTGGAGATTTTTTTCTATCGAGAAAATGTTTAGGAATCGTGTTTTCACATCATACTGGAGTCAGTATATATCCTCAACTGTACTATATATTTTTTTCAAAATTATTGATTGGTTACTTTTATTGATATGCAGGATCAAAAGTGAGAGGTGGAGCACTTTTGAGGTATAGTACGGCCTTAAATGGCGTTGAGCCATAAGCCCGTACCGTTCTGTTTAGTTCCAACCTTTCCAAATCCTATCAAGGTACTAATTTGCTATTCAGTCACGTCTGAATAGCAAATTAGTAGGTACTTCGTGTCCATTATTTGTGTTAAGTGAGTGCCTTCAATATAGTAACGGAAGCAAAATTTACAAACATAACCATGAAATTACTTACATGTTTAAAAAAATGCAGAGGATATTTGACTCTGTATTATCGGAATCATTAACATAGACATAAACAAAGGGTTTTTTGAAATCCTCGGTGGAAAGCTGTACCTTATAAGACCCGAACTTACTGAATTTAAACAGAGGATCCACCCCAACAATAGGCAGCCCATTCATCAAAGCTGCATAGTACGGAATGTGTAGATCTAGGTGGTTCCTGCCACCCAGAGCTAGAACATCTCCTGGCTGCAGACCAAACTTCCTGAAGCATCTCGCTAGACGGACGGAGCGCGATAGTACTGATGCGTTTGTCTCTTCCTCGCCAGTCGCTGCGTCTATCTGTGGGTAGGAGACGGACGAGTATAGATGTGAGTTGGGATAAACGGTCATAGAGCTGTACCTCTACCACGAGTTCTGGGTGAAACATTTTGTATGAAATACTTTCAAAAGTGTCCACTAGAGGCGGTGCTCGTCATACAAAATATTCACCGTAGTTGCTAGCGAGTGTAGATTGCTTTAGTGTAGAGACCTCATGGTAGAGGTACTGTATCGGGAGAATAACCACAGCAAAGTAGATGCACCGACGTTGGTAAGATATAATTTGCTTTAGGTTGCTGAAATATACCGCTGGGACAGACGCGTGGCAGCATAAAGGTTCTTTTTTACTTTTTTGGTTCGAAACTCGGAACCTTAGAAATTGAAAAATTGGTAGGATTTAGAGACTTCAAGGAGGACGATGGGTCGATGTGGTCACGACTCATCGTGCGATAGCACAGCGGGGGTGCTGGGGGGAGGTGTCACACTTCCCTCGGGACGAGCTATCTAAGCGCCGCGCTTGGAGGGGTGAGCAGGTACGCGTTCAACACGAGAGCCCGCCCCGTGTGTCCATGCTTGGCGAACCGAGCACGAGCCGAGCCACGAACGAGCACACTGCGAGCACGATTCGCGTAGCGTGGACGGGCTTGCGAGCCTCGTACGAGCGCGATTGTCAGTTTTTTCACGAAAAAAGGGATTCGCAGCGTTGTAGGCTCGTTGTATGTCGTGGCTCGGCTCGTGCTCGATTCGCGTAGCATGGACGCACCATTGAGAGCGTCCCGAGCGGTGCTCGGCGCCCCCTGGGATCCTGCGCCCGTGTGCGCCGCACTCCTTGCCGGCCTTGGAGACCAGAATAATATATTTATGCGGTAAGTCGTTATATTACTAATGTGGAATAATGGAATATTTTATAAACAAAAATTGTATGAAGTATTATTAAAAATCTCACGGCATTTTTTACGAAGTTAGCCATTATTTTTAATATCTGCAGTAAACAATTAAAATATTTGGCTAAAATCATAAACTGAATTTATCATTTCCTTTGATTAGATACGAATATAGACAATCGACTGCAAATAAAGGTCATGTTACGAGAAGGTAGCCAGTTCATCAGAACCCAGTGGAAAGAATTCTCGTTTGTAGGTATACTTTGGTTACATTTCTGTATGGGATATAGTACCTTGCGGAAAACCTACTCATGAGACTAATCTCTCCCATACAAAATTCCCATAGTAAACACAAGCCAGCAAACGCTTACTTATTTTTTTAACTAACGTCAATTCACAGTTTAAAAACCGGTATGTAAGTTTCATAACTGTAAACAGTACCTGACAGACAGCATCCGGTTTCCGTTGCATACATTCCATGAACACATGACCCATATGATAGTTCCCGTCAATCGTTATCATTCCCATTGCGTCACAAACAGAGCGATCGCGATGTCCGAATTAAAAATACACTAGGTAGGTATATTTTAGACGAGCTCACTGGTCGAACTGCACGCGTGTTATGACTACTTAATCTCAACCTGTCCACTTATATTGCTTGTTTTGTAACCCATTGATAAATAATTTGATGACTACGGTACTAAAGAGTTTCAGGTATATAAAGCTGATTAGTGAATGATGCTAAATAACTAATAAGTACTGTATACAATCAGAAAACAAACTTTGGAGGAAAATGTTGTATCCCTGAAACCTACGAGTGTGTGTTATGTGTGTAGTAAATAAGATTCAATAGGATTGTTCAGCGCAGCCAGTGCGCTAGACAATATTGAATCTTATTTACACTAGCATTAATTGACCAATCTTAGGCTGTAAATTGAAGGACGGTAAAGGACGAGGTCACTGGCATGTAATAACCTATAGTAGGTAATAATAATGTGATTATTATATAAATAAATTGGTGCATCCATTTGTCAACCGGCTTCTTAGTAAGAAGCCGGTTGAACCTACTTAACAACTAAGAGCAGGGGGGCTAAAAAGGAAGCTATAGCAATATTGCTAACGGAATGTTTTTTTTTCGAATTCTCAGCAGATCTTTGTAAAACAAACCTATTCTTTTTGGTATTGTATACCATACAATTCAATTCATTAAAAAATTCGGAATTGATGAATTGCATAAGAGCTGTAAATTCGAAATTTCACTATTTCGATTCCATTAGGAATATTTCTTTAGCTTCCTTTTTACCCGACTGACCCGAAGGAGGGTTATGTTTTTCGAGTGTATGTATGTATGTATGTATGTATGTATATATGTATGTATGTATGTATGTATGTATGTATGTATGTATGTATGTATGTATGTCTATTTCTTTGGCACGCTCTGCAGCCTAAACGACTTGATAGATTTAAGCATATGAGGTGTCGTTAGATTCGTCTGAACTGTGGGAGTGTCATAGGGTATATTATTTTTATATGGCGTCTACGGATAAAAAAAGAGGGGGGGTATTAAAAACAAAAATTACGTTATTGTAACAATATGGGTATCAAATGAAAGCTTGTGAACAGCCCTTTCCATATATGTATATATTGTAATACTTTTATGATACCGTTTTGACGTAAACTGCAAAAAACCACGTTTAATGCAAGGACAGCAGGTACTATGAGCGGTTACCGTACGTAACTCACAGAGTTGCGATGGTTGTTAGCGTTACTTTACCGTACCGCTCATTTACTTAATAATACTTACAACTCATTCTGTATAAAACTAAAAAGTCTGAAATAAATTAAATTATTAAAAGAAACAAAAAACCCGACTGCGTAAAACAAAAATTAACTGAAAAGAGAAAAACAAGCTCTTTAATCTATATAATTTGGAATATTACTTGAATGTTATAAGGTATTGCAGTTAATTAGCTCCTTTTTAGAGGGCCAGGGATGGAAGATTATGATACGGCAAAACTTTACTACAAAGATTAGAAATTGCACAGTCAAATTAGGGTCAAAAATGTTATACCGATGACGTAAAAGAATTATACAGTCATTTTCATTTGGCAGGTAACTGCACGTAAAAAAATTAAACTCAACGGACTACTTATTCGATTTTGTCATAACCTTGTCATTTATATACAGGTGTTATTTTCAGCCAGTGTGGCAACTTCTGAACCGAGCTGAATTTTGAAGAAAATAAAAATGAAAAGAAAATATAAACTATATAATAAAAATAACAAGTAATGTTTTATTGTTGCTTGTTTACAAACCGTCTAGACAAGACCGTTTATGAAACAGCTCAGCTTTTCAAACAAACATTCTGCAGGAGGCTATTGTTCGAAACGTATGTTTTTTATTGTAATTCTTGTTCACCTATTTCTCAGAAATGCCTCAGACATGCTATTTGGCGAACTGTATTTATAAGGTAAATTCCGAAATAATCCCATATTTTTTTTTTGACCATGGACTTTGAATATGATGAAATTCCTCAACGGATAAGAGGATGAATTGTATTATCGCGCATATAGTCGTATATCTCGCCGCAGGCCGTGGGTTCGATTCCCACCCAGGCATTTGTGTGCATGAACACGTTTGCATGGCCTGGGGGCCGTGATATTGGTGTAATTATATTAAATAAGTATGTATTTTCAGTTCTCTCGTTTCCGTAGTACAAGTTCTACTTAGTTTGGGATCTGGGGCTCTACCGCGTAACTTTGGTGGTAATGGTAACGAACACCATTATGAATTTCATCCAATCAGGGGCTCTACCGCGTAACTTTGGTGGTAATCGTAACGAACACCATTAATGAATTTCATCCAATCAGGGCCCACGAATGGTCATCGTCGCACCGTAACGCGTGCGCGTCATGGGTTGAAATAATTCAATTCAATTCATTTTTTTTATTAATTGATGAAAATATTTAACTGTCCGTAACTTTTCTCTGTTCTCTTTTCCGCATTAGTTTAGAGTAAATAATATACTACGTAGCATACTAGCATTAGTGAGATAATCTAACAAAATGTATGGGAACATTTTTTTTTTCATTTGTGTAGGGAAAGGCTCTATGGGGCCAAGTTAGGGAAGGGAAGGGCCCTTCCCTAACTTGGCCCCATAGAGCCTTTTAATCCTTGTAAGATACAAGAGCTAAAAGCTGTTTCAAAAATCACCGTTTTATCGCCGACTGTAACTTTTTTCAAAAAAAATATCAAAAATGAAAGGACAGACACTTAAGTAAGACCATATTCGCGTGGCTTCAACCTTTAAGGTAGCTGCCCTTACTGACCCGTCTAAAATGTCCACTAGGGTTGGGGATCATTTTTAAGTTTAGTTGTGTCGAGACACTGTTATTAAAGCCGAAATTGTTGAATAAAAATCAAGAGCAAAATTAATAAACCGGAAAACACCAACTGAAAGTTTGGAACTACATGCTTTACAAAACTTTAAACACTATTAAACCGACATCAGGTGAAAAAGGAGTGTTCTCCTTATCTGGTAGCATTATTACAAAAATCAGAAACAAATTGTTGGCCAAAGCTGTTTTCGCTCAGATATTTTTAAAAGACTATTTTATTAAATCAGCTATTTTATATTTTATTTATAAGATTTTATTACTAACCAACAACAAATGAAACTATGATTTTGATTATGAGAATTATGACCATTAACTAAATACTAGATAATGATTGATACAACTCCCGTGACTATGACCGTGTGTTGTCTCGTTTCCCAAGACTGAGATTGTCGAGACTTCCCAAACCCTAATTTCCACCCTGTATATGGTCTCGGTAATCGTTGGAAGTGGCAATGTGCAGGCCACATCGCTCGAAGAACTGATAGCCGATGGGGAAGGAAGGTTCTCGAGTGGCGACCACGTACTGGAAAGCGCCGAGCGGGACGACCTCCCACCGGGTGGACCGACGATCTGGTCAAGATCGCTGGGCACCGCTGGATGCAAGCGGCCCAAAACCGTTCGAAGTGGAAGTTAATGGGGGAGGCCTATGTTCAGCAGTGGACATCCCTAGGCTGATATGATGAATCGTTGGAACCAACAGCCCGATTTGAAAATTGTTTTTCTGTTTAATGCTTTAACTTAACGCAAAGCTTTAACACTGTTGATGACCCTGCGCTCCAAAAATTTGAATAAAACAGCAAGGATAATCAGGAATATGGTTATGTTTTTGACGTAAAACACATTTTAGAATCTTTAAAATTGTATTTTGTGTTTTTAATTTCGATACAATAATGGGCCATGCTTTGGTCCAACATACAACTAATGATTTTAAAACAAAAGTTACAACATAAAAGGGTTATTCTATGATAATAAACATAATAATAAAATATTAAAGCCGTATGTTTCTGGTGTAACTATACATAACTAAAAATATGCAAGAGTATGTTTGTCTGTGAACAATAAGCTAAGCTAATAATGTACATACAATATTAAAATCACTAAACCTTAATGAAAATAAGTAGTTTTATAACTGAATTAATATAAACCAAATGCTAGTGGATATTCCATTAAACAACACAGCAGATTGACATAGCCAGCCCTGCGGATATTGCAACAAAAAAAGGCGGATTTCATGCTGTCGCCGCGGCAGCATGTTTTTAGCTGCGATGAATTGTAGACAAAATATTTGAATGCCTGCCTACTTATTACAAACTTATAGTTAGGTAAATTTACACACACAGTTAAATTTTATTCGATTAAAACATACTACTTGAATACAAATTATTTACAATAAGACGTTTAAATATAATGATATACATCCTGTTATGGACATATTTTAAGTATTGAATATTGCCGGTAATAGATCAGTCCATGTAATAACATTATTTTTACAAAAAACAAATATTTACTTTCAACATTTTATTACATAAAATATAATGTTATATATAAATGTTATTATACGTAAAAAACAAAGTGTGGTTTTTCCATTCTCGTAGATTAGAGAAGGATTATCACAGAGCAAGGAGTCCCGCTTGCCTATAAAATGTTTTTTCGAAACTTCATCAAACGAAATGTGCGGACATAAATATTAGACAAAAAATTATCGATAAAAATCCGTTTTTTTTTGTTGGAAACGTTAACTATCTCAAAAAAACAAAAATGATTTAATTTTTTTTATGTGAATGTCTCTTCTTTTGGCTTTTCCTTTGTTTATTTTTAAATAAACCGTGTATTTTCTTCAAAGTAGTAATTTGAAAGCCAGAAAGTTTATCTAGCTGAGAAGATAAAATAAAATAATACTATCCTAACCTGGTAAAAATAACGAAATTATTAAAATATGAAAAACAAAACTGTTTGATTTCTTGTTTGTTTAAACGGCATAATCTCTGGTACTGCCAGTAGTATTTTAACTCGGACAACTAGTCAATAAATAAATGAGAATCCAACCACAGCTAGTTTTTTATCATTATAACACAATTAACACAATGGAAAGGCATGTTATTGAGTAAAAACTTATTTGCAATATTATATGCAAACTTAACGACATATTCAAGAAGATAATATAAATGACACAAATATATCAGAGATTCACGTCTTGCCGCACTATCAACACTTCTTTTTGCAGATTTCCAGAACCGATTTTGCAATTTGACATCACTTGTAAGCCTTCCATACTGAAACAAAATAATAGTAGGGATTTGTTAGTCTGATAAAAATTAAATTTCGACCACGAAAAATATATTTTCTCTTCACTTTTTTTATTTTACAGCAGATTCTTGTGTGCCCAAGGGCCTTGATGTTCTAAGACGGCCCTGGGTAAGAGAGAATTGCGGTTGTAGGCGCGGCTTAGTTAAACCACACAGCCAGACACTACAACAAATCTAAGAAACACCTTTCACGTTTATAAGTACAAAGAAAAGTAGTCCCTTATTTCTTTACAATAAGGTTCATCTATACGAGTATCATTGTATAAATAACAATACATTTAACAGATAAAACTTATTGTGACGCACTAAGGTTAATTTTGCTTTGACATTCTTAAAAGTTCGCACAAAGAGCAGCTGGGGAAGTACCTGCACCTTACAGAATACCGCAGCCAAATAACTTTATGTTGTGTTCCTGGTGTTAAAAAATATTTTTTAGATTTGTCACACTGTAAATAGTTAAGTGTTACTTACTCATTCTGTTTCCCACTGGATTCTCTGTCGACTTCGCATCGTATGCTCTGTTCGCTGCATTCACTGATGGTAACGTTGTTCAACTCGACATGAGACCCAGAGTACATCTGTATACCAACACCGCATCTCTTTATACTGCAGTTACGGAGTTCCACCTGGAATAGTCTCAAAGTAAGTATCCGAGAACAAAAAAGACACTTTTACCCGTTTTTATACCAATAAGGACCAAGCATACAGCCCGCCTGATGGTAAGCGTTTACCATACAACATGTCCGCATTAAGAGTGCGTATGAAGCAAAATAACATATCTTAGAATTGAAATTTACTCAAGTAAATAATATTTAAATGAAAATATATTTTTATATGGGTATTTTCATTATATATGTACCCAAGGGTTCAGTCAGAGCAAAAACATAATGGAGTGAAAATTCCTCGATGGTTAAAATCACAAAGCTACCTCTAATATTAATTATATTTTGTTTTTATTCGTTCATGGTGTATCTAATTCAGACAAAAAAATCGCTAACGTATGACCTAGGGCTGGTACTAACGATTTTTTAAAATATTATATACTTTACGAGTTGTTTAGGTTAGAAGCGCTTAGTTCATTTTTGTTCCGCGAAACACGCTATCGCCGTCTCATGCCTCGCGAATGTTAGACATAAGTTTGTTTCATCTGCCAGTCGCTATCTTTTCTGGCTTTATGCGCTCTCTTAAGAGTGTATTCTTGAGTAAAAAATATAGTGAAGAGTGACAGCTAGTCTATGCAATGTGTAACGGAATTGGTATATCCATTAAAGTACGACTTTTTTGGTACTAGGCGCACTCGAAAGAGAAAAATTGTATAATAATACTAGCATTCCCCCGCGGTTTCACCCGCGTTCCCGGGATAAAAAGTAGCCTATGTCCTTCTCCATACCATAGGCTATCTGCATGCCGAATTTCATCATGTCATACTCACGCGCAGGAACACAACTTTACACAACATAAAGTTATTTGGCTGCGGTATTCTGTAAGGTGGAGGTACTTCCCCAGTCGAGCTGCTCTTTGAGCGAATAAACGCTATGCTCTACCTCTCTTAAAAGATCCGTTGAGTAGTTGAGGCGTGAAGGCGTAACAAACAAACTCACTTTCGAATTTGACGTTAGATTAGCAAGTGACGTGAAAAAATGTGTGCCAGATTGAAGCAAAAATTTGCTAAGATTTTTTTGCAATTTATTTTGAGCGAAAGTCGTGTTAGTTACACTATCTATAACTCAAGAATGGCTGTATCGATTTGGCTGAAAATTGGTGGAGAGGTAGCTTAGAACAAGGAGACGGACATAGGATACTTTCTATAGGGTAGGGTAGGTAAAGGAGGGGGGGGGGGGGGGGCGGATGAAACCGCGGGCGGAAAGCCATTAGAGTATATGCCTCATTTAGTTTTTACCCCTTTCAGATAGATATACACTTTATGTTACACGTTGTATAATTGCCATCGCAATTAGCCCTTTCGAAGACAAGTTGTAGATAATACCTGTGCTCCTTTATGCACGACGATACCGGAATAAAAGTTGTCAAACATACTGTCTTCTATAAGAATCTTTGCTCCCGACATCGCTACAATACCCTGTGCAAAATCACTCTGAAATTAAAAAGCAATACTTATAAAAAAAAAAATTACACTGTATTGGCCATTGTTTTACCACAATCTCACCATGGTGAGATGATATGGCCGAAGGTGGTAACATAAAGTCTAAAAGAACTGGCTCTCAAGTGCAGCTGTCGGAACACACCGATAGGCCACAACAAAGGCAAAGCGAGTCACATATCCCGAATTCTCTCACTGTAATGTATACCTTTTGCGTAGTAAATAAAGTTCAATATTGTATTTATTGCTATCTCAACAGTCCGCGTCGCGTCTCGGCGTGAATTGACCCTTAGGCCTTGAGGACATCACGTAAATTATAACCATACTAGCTGCCCGGCACGACTTCGTTCGCGTGGTGTCCTAACCTATACCCTAACCTACCACTACCCTATCTAAACCATACAGGGCGCCACCCAAACGCATACAAAAAAAAACATTCAATTCGGTCCAGCTGTTTAGGAGGAGTTCAGTGACATACACACGTACAGTAGCATTATATATAAAGAAGATGGAACACACCTGTGAACATTTAGATTCGTCCAATAACGTGCAATTGTTAATGTATAAAGTACCAGCTCTCATCACAATCACAGTGTTGACAAGCGCACAGTCTAATGTTAAATCTCTCAGTCTACAGTCATCGGTGAGCATTAGCAGGCAGGATCTCATGTCTGATGCTTTTAGAGTTGCACCTAGGTGATAAGATTATTGTCCATTAAACAGATGGGTGAAGGTTGATTCTAATTCGGATCCTCTAATATTAAATTTCAACAATAATGATGATTACTGGATAAAAAAATCTAATTAGTCCGTCAATTAGATTATACCTTACGCGCCGCAGGTCGTGGGTTCGATTCCCACACAGGACATGCATTTGTGTGCATGAACATGTCTGTATCCTGAGACTGGGTGTAATTATGTATATTAAGTATGTATTTACAAACAAAAAGTAGTATATGTATTATATCAGTTGTCTGGTTTCCATAGTACAAGCTCTGCTTAGTTTGGGATCAGATGACCGTGCGTGAGGAATGTCCCAGGATATTTATTTATTTATTCTAAAATATTGGACACGTAGTTTTTCCTTTACCAAATCATTAATAATTGGAAAAGGTAAAACGCGTCAAAGTTCGGGAGTGGGGCTCGTGACGTCACTAGACTAAAAACTGTACCATAACGTGACGTCACACGGAACTTCAACACACGATATCTTCATATTTTAACCACCTTCAAAAAAAGGAGGAGGTTCTGAAATCGTTTGTATGTTTTTTTTATGTTTGATGGGAAATTCATTTTTATTTGGAAGGGTACACTTCCCGTTTCGTCCCATTGTCATCAGATCAGGATTTGATTACTTTTTGGTGTACTTTGAAGTTGGTTTAAGTTTTTTTAAAAACAGTTTTCAATTATTTTGTTTAATTGATAAAATACTTGTAATTTTTTTTAATAATATAAACGACAAACTTAATAAAAAAAAAACAGACATCTAGCCTATAACGTAAGCTTACTTACCTTTAAAACTACACACAGACAGCTGAGACAGTGGCATTTCAGGCAACTCATAGTGTTTGTTGCACACAACCACTTCTTCAGGCTCAAGGGTGAGTGCTTCCTCTGCTGACACCAGGACAGTGAGGTTATATTCGTTTGTGACTTGTGCGCAAAGGAATTTTGATATCTCGTCGAATTCGAATATGGACCCGCCTTGCCAGAGGGCTACCACCTGATGGAGATATGAATGAATTTAATTAGTGTCCGACTTTTGGCCGCCTTAGGCCTAAATGGGCAGAACTTTTGGCAGAAGGCCGAAAGTTTCACAAATGCGCGAGAGATTATTATTAATTTTGACAACTTAAATTACGTTAAGTTGTTTATTCACATACAGCCAAATTATGAAACTGAATTTCGTAGAGTTGCTAAACTATCGGCTTCGGCTGCAGGCTGTGGCGATACCCGATTAATCGACTTCGACTTCGGCCGTCTCGGACACTAAATTTGATAGATAAATAGGAGCCCGAGTCAAATTTGTAAATAGCACCACTGACACGACAAAGCTTTCGTCTTGTCATTGTAATTAATCACCTCACGTAAAGGAAGGACACTGCAAATTTATCTTCGCAAATTTTATTCGTTGATACTACTCCTCATAGCATTGCCCATAGACCAATGTCCTCACTGCAGGTAATTTAATAAGAGTGTGTTTGTATATGACATTTTGACCCTTGTGCATTTTCTTGGCAGCAAGCCATAGTATTCTCACAGAAGTCCCGTTTGTTGATTCAAACTAAAGCAATAAACAGAATAGAATTATATTTTATACTCACATTCTTCTTACTTTTTTTCTTCTGCCATTTACTCCGTTCTTTAGCCAGGTACTGTTCTCTGATGAGGGGATTCTCGTACAATGTCCACTTTGACATCAGACCGTCGAGACGAGCACTCATTTCAGCGCATAGCGATATGTAATTTGGAGGTAGGAGGGAATCTGAAATTGGAAAATATTTAATTATATCAAGTTAAGATTTGCCATAGAAAAATTAAAGATGTAAAGCAATAAGGTACATTATCATGAAATACTAGTATCTTAAAGGAAAGATGAGACTAGGTTTATCTACTTTATCTGCTAAGTGCGTACGTAGTAAAAGTTGCGTACCTATTATCTAGAAGGGGACCGAGTCTAAAGGTATTCAAATCCAAATATCACGTAATTTTTAACAATCTCTTATGTCAATCCCTTACAAAGTTTGATTGTTTACTAACGATGATTATTGTCGACAACCATCTTGTCTAGAGGGGCTGGTTCGCAGCCGATCGCAGGCAAGCAGCAGCATGCGAAACTGTCGCCGCGACACTACTTCTTTCTATTTTGTTTCTATGTATTACTATGGGACGTGTCGCTGGCTACGGAAAGTATTTCATAGTTATACATACAAACCAGTAGTGTCACGGCGACAGTGTCGCCTGCTGCTGCTGCCTGCGGTCGGCTGCGAACGGGCACCTTAAACGAGATGCTTGGCGCCACAAAAAAAGTGGACCAAGTGGGTACTACATTGTACTCTTCCATTCGCCTCCGTGTCCCGAGATCAAACGACCACAGAATACACTTATACTAAATCTGAGTGTACTCATGCAAATACCACACTATTTCTTCATCTAAAGCACAAATAAATACCAAAAGTTACATTACCATCATCATTATCCAAGTCTCCTTCACACAGCGAGGAATCCAGGTCTCTCAACTTCTCGTGTGCATTGATGGCGCTATTCCGTAACAGTATTATAGATCTCGACACGCAGTTTGGTATTGTACCATTGTGCATATCTGACCAGAGGTGCATGCGGTCTTCTATTGTGTTTGGTAAGAGAATTTTATCATCTTGGTCATCCCATGGCATCCATATGTCGTTATAATAGAATCTGTTATTATAAATACTTTTCTATAAATAAATGAATATTATTATTTTGTTTTTGATTTATTGGCAAGACATAATTGACCCAGAAATTCAGTATATTGTTGATGTTAGTTTGTAGTTTTTGGTTGTCAAGCACACAAAGATGATGCACGGGACCTGATGATAAGTGGATGGCTTATGGACATTTGTAAACGGGGGAATTGTCTATGTTGGCAAATTATAAGACCTTTATGGAATTAATACTGATATGGAGTTTTTTTTTGGGAAAATTGCATTATATTTTATTCAAATCTTTCAATAACTAAAAAAATATACTCTACATTAAATTTACTCACCTCAACAAATCAATGAACTCTGCTGTTGTGGCAGCATTGATACACTGCTCCCGTTGTTTGGTAGTCGGCCAGAGTTCCACTAGCGGTACATCTACAATGGCTTCCGGTAACGACACTGATTCATGTTGCACGCTGAGAACATCTACACAGGCTGATAAGTTCTCAAAGGCCACTGATGTAATGGAGACATAAGCTATGCAAGGGAAACGCACTTCTGAAATTTAATGAATGGTAGAGATATATATTTTAAATTGAAAAAAGAATCCGTTTATTTTATTAATTTATTTTGTAACTGTTCAAACTTATCACAATGTTTAGATAAAGTATTCTTTATGTGAATATACATCACAACTTTCCATCCTTACTTGTTCTCAATTTTGCCTCAAAATTAGTACATAAATAGCTTACAATAACGACATTAAGGACTGATATTTGTAAATGGCATAGGATAATATGTTTACTCTATCATAGAAATTAAGCTGTAAATGTTCCTAAGGGTAAATAAATAAATAAAAACAACTATATGATGAACTGGTGTAACATTCCAGTAGCTTAGGTCCATACCTAAGCCACTAGAATATTCAGAATTTTAAATGCTACATTATTTACTACATACTAAACATTCAAATCCAATCAGCAATTCAAACTTGATTGAGTACAAAACATATAATTTTTTTATAATATTAGTAAAATAGGAAATTTAGCTTACCAAACTTTTTACAGAACTCTTTGGAAAGTTTCCATAGCGCATCCCAGCCGACTGGCTCTACAAGTAACTCAGCCTGCATACTCCATTGCTCACGGGCTGTGCTCCGTCCAGAGCTGAACACCCTCACTAACTCCTGAAGAATCTCATTGTCACTTCGAGAGAATGTGTAGACCGATGGCATCTGAGTAAAATATATAAAGTACTTTGTAACCATAGTTCAAACATTTTGTCAAATAAGCAAATAATAATTTGGCTGTTAAAAAAGAACAATGACATAATTTGTTATTATAGGACCCGTACTCGTGAGAACCACTGGTAAATGAGGATTTGAAAAAATATTATGAATCAGATTAATTTAATTTATAGGCTAAGCATAGGGCTGCCATCCATCCCTTTTGCCGTTTATCGGGACTGTCCCCTTTATTGAATCCTCTGACAGACACTTAAATATTTGG
This sequence comes from Achlya flavicornis, assembly GCA_947623365.1. NCBI lineage: Eukaryota > Metazoa > Arthropoda > Insecta > Lepidoptera > Drepanidae > Achlya > Achlya flavicornis. The sequence continues at coordinate 4,338,372 of OX392487.1, forward strand.
ATGCTGTGCAAATCGAGGTTGAGTGAAAGGAGGGGTTACATTAAATAGGAAGCAAATAAGATTTTAAACTTATTAAATTAAAAGTGACACTTAAACTCTCACATTTCCCAATTACTCTTATCATCAATGGAACCTAAAAATAGGAGCCTTTAATTAAAATTTGATTCAATTTTTTTACTCGCCATTCTTGCCAGTCAGAGAGCCCCGTCGTTGATACCCCCTAGCAAAATCTAACAGCCCTACCTAAGTAAGAGAAGGCAAGAAACACAATGATGACCATTTGTTTACAACTACAAGAGGGATAAACCTAGGAATTAATGCTAGTCCAGAAAAAGACTCACGCTCTAGCCTTGTAGATGGACTTACAGGTCGATTTATTGCAGAACCTTAAGTCACTTACAATTTCCGCCTAAAGAAATGCATTCTAAAGAGGATACCGGATCCGCAAACTTTACCACACGTTCCGTGTAGGCCAAGCTTTTATTCATACAAAGTAGGTACCTAATTCCTGTTTTATTGGATACATTTTCTATTCAAATATTCTACCGGTAAGATGAGTCATTTTATTACATTTTAATTTTGTATAACCGTTTAAGCTTGCAAAGTTCTCAAATCTCTTACCTTTGCTAATTGATTGTGTAATCTTCAATGATAACTGAATTTCTGAATGTTACTGAAAATACTGAAATTGAAAACCTTTATTTTAGTTATAAAATAACTCGTTTTCAACTTTTCTTCAATCAGAATGAAAACGTACAAATTTTTAAAATTTTCGAATTTGACATTTCTTTCTTCGTTGACATGACGTTCGTTTCAGAGCTACCAGGTGTAAAAAAACCGTGATCGTACTAAAAAATCCCATGCCAGGGAAATATCGTAAATCTAAGCGCCGATCATACAGAAAAGGGTTCTAGATTTCCGCGTTCACTACTGTACACACAGCAAGCGAGCAGTCTAGAGTTCTAAAGGTCTGGCATACGAAAGTAGCCTGAAAAACGCGGCAAATTTAAAAATACTGGATGTGGTATCACTAAGTATAGTAGGAATAAATTGTTTTGATACTTTACAACAAAATTATATAAATATTATGTTATATTTGATTTTCCTAAGTAATATTTGCATGTAAATGAGTTAAAATTTTACATAAACTCGTTATATTCTATTTTTATATAGAATGCTTTATAATATAAATTTTAAATAAATAAAAATCCTGGGATATTCCTCACAAACGGTTATCTGATCCCAAACTAAACGTACTATATATATATATTCAAATTAAAAAATTGTGGGAATTTTATTTTAAGCTATTGCATAGCTTCTATCGCGGGCCTTGAGCGTGGAAACCGAATCCAGTAATTCCGTAACGAAATCACCTAGCACCCCACTCTCCGACCGGCACAGCGGTGATACTGTTTGCATTGAATAGGCTCCGAAAGTACTGAACCGATTTGAAAAATTCTTTCACTGTTGGGAAGCTATACTATCCCCGGTTGACATAGGCTATATTATATTTTCAAAAAAATTAGGGATCCTTACTAAAACTCCAATAATGTAACCCAAGGTGTAAAAAAATTACCTAAAATATTCATTACATCGCGTGCGCTGCGAAAACTATTGATGATAGAATAAAATAATGTACTACGACTTTGTAGAACACATTATTATCTACAAAAAGTTTCGTGATACCATATGTCTAACTATTATAGTTATGCCACAATAAGTGTTTTTCTATTTTAAAAATTTAATTGAATTGCCACCGCTAGAAAAGGCTCTTTACTTGTATTTTGGTATTAATCCTTATCAAAATAAATTACTTCATATTCAGGACTGCTTTAATACCTTTTAAATTCATTACATTTTAAATTATTCAATTCGGACATTCCATTCAAAAGATATCACGAGTTTAAAAATATAAGTATTAGCAGAAAAATCACGTCCCTGGGGTACGGGCCGTACGGGAGTAATAATCTCTTTGCGTGTGGCTCAGTGTTTGTAAAAAACGGCTTGACCGAATCTTATGAAATTTTGAATTTTTTTTCTTATGTAGGGTAGGATAGGGTAGCACCACACGGTAGGGTAGCACCACAGGGTAGGGTAGTAACACAGGGTAGGGTAGCACCACGAGAACGAAGTCGCGCCGGGCAGCTAGTTTATTTAATAAAAGAATAATATAATATATACGCACACACACGTATAGTTTAACTTCACAATTTAGATTCTCAAATTGCAATAGCTTTACCGCGACAGTCTCCGAGTGCCACACGTTTTTTTTTTCTAATTTATATTTTTTTTACCTTTGTAACTAGTTAGTTTATAATCTAACGTTGTCAAACCGTTATATTGTGAACCCTGATTGGTCAGTCTTGGCGGTAGTTCGTTCTGTATTCATAGAGTTAGAAAACAAACATAGGAGTTAAATAAAAGAAATGCACGTTTAATGAGAAGTTTTCTTGTAGGTATTTAAAGAGTTGCTGCAAAATAACTAGGTGGCGCTGTCAGCACCAAATTGCATTGTCAAATCAAAATATGCTGTCACATAACTTTAGTGTTGCCACATAGGCCAACAACGGAAGGTGTCCATCCTTTTTAATTCAAAATCGACAATTGAAAAAAAAATATATACAGATACTACAATGGTGGTCATTGTACTAAAACTCTTCACGGACATTTTGAGACAACTTGAAAAGTCACGATACACATAAGTTAGTTCTAAGTTAGTTCTACACTACTGTATTAGGGTATCCCTGTAAAAGTAGATGTAAGTAAGTAAATAAATAAATAATTCATTTCATTTCACTTCACTGGTGCACATGGATGATCTTTATTGGGTAAAATACCACCAAAAATACACAATAAAACTCAAATACACAAATTTATGAAAATAAAAATGGAAATGCTACGTCACTCTGCAAGTTCCCGCCAAAAAGTCTTTTCAATAGTTTTCAAATCATTCAAATCTAAGCTAAATATCACAAAAGTTTTGAACAAAACACACATGATAGTGACATAATACTAGTTATAGACGATCCGACTGTCGGACGTCTGATGGTCAGGGCCGTGTGTAGCGCGGCAGGACTCTCTAAGTATATACTGTAGTCTTTGGGCAGGACGTCGAAAGCTTCCAACCGGTATTAGTAATAATTATGAGGGTCCTGCCGCACTACACACTTTCCTACGGCAGGACGTACCTTGGCCGTGTCTCCTATAATATCCTAATAAAAATAGGAGTCCGACATTGGAACGTCTGTTACCAGTATAAAGCCAAATAGTTATGGGCTGCGTTCAGTAACTACGCCGTGTGATCGCCTGACGATCATCGTAGCGTTCAGTAACAGTTCAATAACATGTGTAGTAACTGAACGCACCCATGAAGTTACATAGTTTTTTTTTTTTTTATTGAACTGACAGCAAGATAGTTCGTTTCAGTCATATTAACGCCATCTATTTGAGACTTAAAGAAAAGAAAATTAAATACCTACAAGAAAACTTCTCATTGATAGAGATCAAAATTAAATATGTCAATCGATATATTTTTTATAAGAAATAATAAAAACAATGAACTACGTTACATATCGCCAAAGATGATGGCGCGGGACACATGACGTTTAGCCAATCAGCGCACAAGGTGCCTTCCGTCCGACGCTTTCAAGCATGATGCCAGTTTACAATACGTAGAGTGCAGCTTTCTCTGTGTAGGTACGTTACAATACGACGGTTTGTTATGGATAGATTAAAAACTGTAGGAAATTAATGCGTTATATTGTAAGCAGTATGATACAATACAATTTATCGGGGAGTTTATAATCTCGCTAGGTTGATTATAAACTAACGAGTTTCACAAAAATACGGTGACATCAAAGAATTTTAAACGTCCAGAAGGATAGTAGCCTCTATGGCAACATAAAATAAACAAGCCAGAATTGACAGTATTTGACAGCCGTGCGCAGTACGAACTGAGAGCGATTTGCTCAGGGAGCCCCTCAAGCGGAGTGAAATTAAATGTCATGCTTTAGTAAGGCGGATTATCCATCTGGGTAGAGGCACGATGCCCTATGAAAATCTTTGGGTGACATATACATCAAGGATTTTTTATACTACGTAACGTACCTACTTATATCTACAAAATATGAAATAATATGACGAAATTTAAACCAAACAATGGGGTTTGATTCTATATGGGGTCATGGAAGCAAACGTGCATAGACTATGAATACGTTGCTTATCTCTGCTAAACACATTAAGTAGCCTTATTTCCATAATAAAATAGTTGCCAGTTACATCATGTTTCTAGTACCTAATGTTTCTAGTAGTTAGTTATGAGTTAGTTACTTATAATTTTCCTTTATAACTTGTTTTGAATTTATAACTTCCCCCTGTTTTGGAAATCATATTTTGTAAACGATACAGGTTGCCCGCGATACAGGATTATCCTAGTGCGGGGACCATTGCTTAATTACCTGTGTAAATTTTTACTTCTTAAAATAAATTATTTGATTTGATTTGATCATGAAAACATAAAGGTCTTCAAAAAGGGTTAAATAATATCAAACAGTTTATCGGCCACATCTCTACAAATTGTTGATATAGAACCAGTTCCGTCTTTACCATAAGAACTTAGGGGCCCTTGCCCAGAGCCTCCTCACTCACGGGGGGGGGGCGAAACGCCGCTTACATTTGATGTTTATTTCATTTTTTGGTAGATAGAATGATAGAAAGAATTACCTTCAACATTTCTAAACTTTTTTCAAGAATGTGCATACAAAGTGATATCCTTCAAGAAACAGATTTTAAAAATTAATAGAAGATTTTGCAGAACAGAAATCGCGAAGAAACCATTATCGTAATCGTAACCAATTCAAACTAGCAGCATATCTAGTTAGTTAGTTAGTTTGTGCCAATTAACCATCATAAAAATATAAAATCATAGCAAGAGACCGGATGGTATGTCTTTGATGCCTTGGAGTGTCGGCAAGTCGCTGGTGTGGGATGCCACATGTGTCGATACACTCGCGCCATCTCACCGGCGACTTGTAAAGCTGCGGGGGCAGCGGCGGCCAGTGCTGAAAATTCAAAATTCAAAAAATATGCATCGATTGGACCCAATTATATTTTTATGCCTTTTGCGGTCGAGACCTTGGGACCATGGGGGTCAGAAGCTCGCCGTTTTGCTCGCACCTTGTCTTCAAAATTGATCGAGACCTCCGGAGACCAGCGGGCGGGGATCTTTTTCCGCCAACGCGTCAGCTTGGCTATTCAAAGAGGAAACGCTGCCAGCCTTCTGGGAACCTTGCCGTTAATCGGAAGCAGCGGCAGGCTTGAGGAAATATTCTATTTATAGATTGTATTTTGTAAATATAGATTGTATTTAGTGACGTAGTATTTTGGTAATTAAAGATTTACCTGATTGTATTTTGTAATTTTTTTTGTAATAAAGTATGAATCAATACAATAATTTATAGTAAAAAAAAAAATGCAGAAAAATGTTTTTGATGGTTTTTTGTCATTAACTTTTTTTACTTTCCAACGGGGCCCCAAATTCTTGTGTGCCCAAGGGCCCCGCCATGGTATATGACGGCCCTGCATAGAACATGTTATCAGGCTATCTTAAGCCTTGTTGTTCGGGTAAATTAATTTTGACTATTATTAAAGAGTAAATATTATTTTGACTTAATTTTGTGTAAAACCAGAAAACCACACGTTAAGATAAAGAAATAACTGCATGATAATTTTACCATTCGTTTTCACATCACATCACATCACTCACATTTCTTTTGTAAGCATATTCAAGCTATATTTGTAAAAAAAAAAACGGAAGTGAATTGTAGGTCCGACACCACGATGTTCTATCGATATGTCACCCAAGTCATGCTTTGAAAATTAAACTCATACCTACGAAAGAAAATATTAGCGCTCACATGAAACTTGCTTCGTTTGGTACAATGGCACTTTTAGGGTTCAGTAACAAAAAGGAAAAAAAAAAATTGCCTTCTCCGTCCGTCTGTCACAGCGGCACATTTTAGTAATTAATTAGTAATGCTATCGATTTAGTTTATAATATTGCTTACCCATCCTTATTGACAACGAATAAATTGAAAAAATATTTCATATTTCGTTCGTCGCTCACCGTGTGTACTGAGTCGAGCGCGAGCTGAACCTAACACTCGTTCGAGGCTCCTAATGCGGAGTTAAGGTTCAAATTGGTTCAAGTTCAAATTAACAACAGTTAGACAGGTGTTTTGAGCAATAGACGTATCATGAGAAAACTCCTCATTCCGTCTACGCTACGCGAATTCATGCTCCACATGTGCTTGGCTCGTGCTCGTTTCGCGTAGCGTAGACCCACTTCGTCTTGCTTTGTCAGTTTGTTGAAATTGATATTGACTTAAATAAAACCTAATTATTATATTATTATTTTTTGGGTTTATTATTATGTACTTAGTACCTGGGTGACCGAGATTTACTCGAAAACTCGGAAAAACGCGTTTTCCCAGAGATGAGACCCAACTAAATCTATTTTTCACCCCCAGGCCTCCATTTGAAATAGTTAAACCCGTTTTCGAGATCTCAAAACATATCGGTAGTAGGTATACAAATATTGCTCGATTAATAGTATAGGATTGTATAATAAACCCTATGAATAAACCTGCAAAACGTGTTTGTTTAGTAATAAATAAATAAGGATAACAATCTTCTAAGTCACAAAAGAATAATAATAGAGATGAAGGGTTAAAATGCAGTGCAAACTGGTGTCTTCTTTTGTGCTTGTAATATTAATTTATCGGGTCTATTCGCGCACAGATTATTATCAAAATTTAATTTTGACTAACCTCGACGTTTCGACCAAGTTGCATTGTTCGTGGTCACGAATGAACTGGAAACTGCGGGTATCAGCGTCTCGATGAACGGGAGTTGTTGTTGGGGGTTTGCTAATAGATTTGATTTGAATTCTAGTTTAGTAGGTATTTAATAGCGTCAGCGACTGCCAAGCGATGCGAACACCATGTTTAAAGTTATGTGGTATCAGGATTCAGTGGGCGTAGTGCAGGCAATGAAACAACGTAATACTATCGCTTCGGAAAAGTCCCGTATGAGGAGAAGAAGCGACGCAACAAACTCGCTCATGGGCCCCGATAGGTTTACTGTTATAATATTACAATTACAATTAATTAAATAATCACTTCACTTCACAATCTTAGACTTAAATTATAATAAGTTACAGAACCGGGTAAAACAACGATCGCACTGAGCTGTGGTAGCTCGAGAGCTTGATCAAAAAACTAACTCTTACAAATACAAATACCCACATTTTTTATAATAAGCTGCTATGGTCAGTGTTGCCACATCAATCAATCCTTCTACCATAATAATATGATCCAACCAATATGAATAAATATCTAATAAATATCTAACATATTTGCCAGTAAAATAATTGGATCATCGGGGCCAGTGTTAATCCAATGTTGATTCTTTCAAATACAGATGAGGATTGTTATGGTATCAATGAGGAGACAACTGATTCATCTTTATTTTAACAAAGTTCATGGATATACAGCAAAAGGAAGAAAATGAAAAAGAAAGTGAAGAAGAAATTATTGTTAATTGAAGATAGGGTTGCCATCCGTCCGGGTTTCCCCGGATTTGTCCTAGTTTAGAGGGCATCCGGGGAGCGTCCGGACGGGGTTTCACTTGTAGTCCGGGTTTAAAAATATCAAGTCTGAAGATTCTGTTTTGTAACATTTAAAACTTTTTAACTGAACTTTTTTGAGCTGTGGCTGAGTGTCGAGCTACGTCCCGCCGGCGCCGCCCCCACCACCACCGCTTCACCTCTATCTTCACGTCGAACTTTTCACATAGCTTGTTGTTATTTTCCACACAACAACAATCATACAGGATCTTTGCAAACTTTCTTTGATAACGCATCGGAAATTGTGAACAATAATACACACGACAGTTTCCTAATATTAGGTGATTTTAATATTTCTAATGCTAATTGGTACTCAGACAACGAAACCGGTTTGCGACTCAACACACTTAGTGATGCCAAAACGATTTTATTATCTAATTTTATTAGCTTTACAGGTTTATCACAATACAACGGCTGTGTAAATGTAAATGGGCGTATATTAGATTTGGTTATGAGTAATTGCAACTGCCGAGTCGTTTCTTCACCTAACCCGCTTACTTCCGAGGACCACCATCATAAAGCATTGGAGTTTTGTTTGGTACTGCCTACCAATATTTACATACCGGAAAATACCCGTTTTTTTTTTTTTTTTTTTTTTTTTTTTAAATTCATTTATTCAAAATAGTGAAAAAAAAGTACAACAAAGTATTAAAAACCACACAACGCAAACCTCAATGGGTTTATCTGTGTGTGGCGAGGACGTTCGTTCGCATAGTTATGTAATTTTTTTTTAAAAAAGTTAGTTACTTATTTTATTTAGGTAAAAACATTTCAGTTTGCGCTTCACAACGTTATGTTTGATATCCTTATTGTTAAACATATCTACAATGTTATTAGGTAGCTCATTTAGCAACATTGGTAGCAAGTAGTCGGCGGTTCTTGTTCCGTACAAGTTATTATATTTTGGTAATACATATTTACTATTTATATTTGCTCGTAAGCGCTCAGGTCGTTTACATATTTTGAGTGATTCTGAGGCGGCGTTTTGGCTTAGAACATAAAATTTTGTTTTATCAAAAACGTTCATAACGTTACAATATTTGAACAAGCTATCTTCGTCATCCTTACATTTATTTTTGATGTATTTTGGCACAATACTCTTTAGCATTCTTGTTTGCAAGTTTAGAATATCGTTTACATGTAAAATGTATATATCATTTAGCTAACTACGAAGTCATTAGAGCTGAATTGCTTAGATTCGATTGGATATCTCAGCTATCCAAATTAAATACTGAACAATCGGTCACACAATTTTATCGTATTTTAAAAAACTTAATTAATCTACATATTCCGAAGAGGAGGGTCAGTACTAATAACAATTATCCACCATGGTACTCGCGAACCTTAATCAGACTTATTCGAAGAAAATTAAAAATTCATGCCAAATGGAAAAGATATGGTAATGCTCGTAACTATCAAACTTTTTCTGATCTTCGTGCACAAGAAAAAATAGTTGAAGCAGCATGTCATAATAATTATATATCATTTGCTGAAGAGAAAATCAGGCTAGCTCCGCAATACTTTTGGTCCTTCATTAAATCAAAGCATTCCGTAAATAATATACCAACATATATGAAATTAAATAATGAGACTTCATCAGACAGTATAACGATTAGTAATATGTTTAACGACTACTTTCACTCAGTCTTTGTTCCAGATAATAGTGGCATTGAGGCACAGAGGATTGAAGGGAACAGAGACCAAGCTTCATACAAACTCGCTGCGGTAGGTACACAACTACAAGCTTGAGGCGCGTGTGTGCGAAAGCACAGGCGGCTCGTCACGTACGAGGGGAAACCGGTTTATACTGGCTCGGCCAGTGCTCAAACTCAGGGCACTCGCGCATCGTGTTTGTTTACGTTTAGATTTTAATAATAGAATTTTAATATCCAAATGTGTAAATATGGTTTACTTTACTGAGTCTATGAACAATAATATAATGAATAAGTTTTCTATTAGTATCTTGTACATAATAGGTAGGTAGGTATTATCTTTCTGGTAAATTGTTTTTATATTGTCTCTTTTCTCGTAAATTAATGGCACGATGGGTGTTTATGATTTCAAATACGTAGGTGTACCTACCTACCTATCCTATTTAACGAGCATATATGTTTTGAGATCTCGAAAACGGCTTTAACGATTTCGATGAATTTTGCTATATGGGGGTTTTTGGGGGCGATAAAGTGATTCAGCTAGATTTCATCTCTGGGACAACGCGATCTGCCGAGTTTGCGAGCAAATCTTAGTCACACAGGTATGGTCAGCGTCAAAACTAGATTTGCATTTTAGTACGCTTTCCTAATAATCTGTAAAATGTGAATAGCAATATTCTATCATCACGAAAAAGCTGATAGGTATACATTTTCATTTCATTTTTATGTATTAATTTAAAGTTATTCTCCTGTGCTAACCCTACCAAAATAGGTATAATTTTTGAACGCTCCTTAGAAGCTTGTACTCTGTTCGCTTCAATCCTCTGTGATTGAGGTAAGTAAAACAGAACCTACTTCCACAGCTATAGATTTATCCAATATTTATATATCCCAGGGTACTGTTTTAAAATTATTGCAGCAAGTTGATATCAACAATGGTGCGGGTGTTGACGAAATTCATCCGATCGTAATTTCGAAACTAGCAAAGGAGTTATGTGTTCCATTAACCATCATTTTTAGAAAATCACTTACCAACGGCTGCTTTCCTGATATATGGAAAAAGGCCCTTATTACGCCTATACCTAAAGGCGGTGATAAGCATGATATCACGCAATACATGCCTATATCAAAGCTTTGTGTATTTGCTAAAATATTTGAAAAAATTATTACGAATTTCTTAACATCTCACATTGGGCGTCACATAGCTATTGAACAACATGGTTTTCTTCGTGGCCGGAGTGTGAACACAAATCTGATCACTTATACAGAGTTTATACTGAATGCTCTTGAGGCAGGGTGCCAGGTGGACGCCGTGTATACTGATTTCTCCAAAGCTTTTGATAAGATTAAACACTCAACACTTATTCAGAAGTTGTCAGAGATCGGTATACACGGTGATTTACTCAGATGGATAAAGTCTTACATAACTAATCGTAGTCAAGCAGTAGCACTTAAAGGGTATTGCTCTAGGTTTCTCAATATTCCCTCAGGAATACCGCAGGGATCCCTTTTGGGGCCATTTTTGTTTACATTATATATAAATAGTATTGATACTTGTTTCGAGAACTCCTGTCATTTGCTTTATGCAGATGATGCAAAAATATTTAAAGTAGTGCGTTCAGAAAGGGATTGTTTAGAATTACAACAGGATCTGCAGAGGTTTGAAGAATATTGCACCGGCAATCAACTATTTCTTAATACCGATAAGTGTCATATAATCACCTTTACACGGAAAAATAATCCTATCACTTTCAATTACTGTATATCTGGGCGTACAATTCAACGAGTTACCAATGTGAGAGATCTAGGCATTGTGTTGGACTCCAAACTACATTTGAACATACATATAGACACTATAATAGCTAAAGCATATAGCCGTCTGGGAATGATTCTTCGTTTAGCTAAACCGTTTAAAAACCCTAATACATTAAAAATATTATTTAATGCGTACGTACGCAGTATATTGGAATTCGGAAGCGTAGTCTGGAGTCCACAATATGCTGTGCATATAGATAGCAAAGAGTATTCAATAACTAGGTACGTAAGAAAAAGGTGCAAAATAATTTCTTAAGAGCATTGGATTATCGTACTGGCAGCATTTTCACAGATTATAAAAATAGTGCCATCAGACATGAAGTGCAATCGTTGCTTAGCAGACGACACTTTCTAGATAGTATGTTTCTGTAAGAAATAATACACAACCACATTGACTCTAACTGTTTGCTCGAAAAAATCCGTTTTAAAGCTCCTCGTAGTTCCTCCCGTTCTCAACATAATTTTTTCATATCTACTAGTCATACTAATTACGCTAAAAATGCATTTATAAGGCGTTCCTGCGATTTTTATAATAAATATTTGAATGGTGTTGACATATTCAATTGTAGTTTAAGCAAGTATAAAAGATATGTGGCCGAATGTCTATGTAAATTGTGAATCCAGAGGTCTGTATACACTTCCGTTTCTTTAGTTTTGTTTAAGTTTTTTGTTTTTGAGGCATGAAGAAACATCTGCCTGTCATATATTATTGCATATGCTCATATTGTTTGTTTATATAATATGGACCTTTAGGCCTATTTGTGTTTTTTTGTAATGTTTTTTAATTTGTATAAGGCTGTTTGTGTCCTGAACGAATAAAATAAATAAATAAACAAAAAAATTGAACACCGTTAATTAAACCGCCTTCAAAGTACACTAAAAAGTATGAAATAATTCTTATCTGACACTGTTTTGATGTTTTTAGTACGTACTTTGAAGGCGGAAAGTTCTTATTTTTCAATATTGAGTTCCGTACCTATGTGTTTATCTCAAGTTTATCTACACCCATGCTATAAATCCTCTATAAAAGTTCTTGAAACAGCTTATTACCAACATTAAAACAACCGGTGTCATAGCAACCATTATGTCAACCAAAACAGTTTTATAATCACAGATTAGTAAGTTGTATCTTTATAATCGTTGTAAGCATTGAATTATTACGCTTAGAACCGAAGTATCGAACAAAAATCCTCGCGAAGCGTAAGCCACTTGACAACCGATGTGTGCGGGAGTACCAAATAATTACACTCGCTGACACGCACACAAGCGCACGAGTAATGTTGCAAGCTAAACGAAATTTTTCTGTAAAATTAACCTTCCGATTTCGCCTACTAGTGAAATTGGAAGTAAGTATTCATACAATTTATTAAATAGTTTTAAAAGTTCTGCATCTTAGATAATTTATCATAGACACAGGCCTGTTATTTATTTATTACTAGTTTAATGGTTATGTTTCATAGTACTTATGTCGGGTATTTTAACATAATAAACCAAGACAATGTGCAGAGCTATGAACGATCGTGCAATTTGTAGCTTTCCTTCGTAATTATAGTAATTATAGGTTTCATATATGAATATAGGTTGTATAGAAAAAGAAGATTAAGTAGTATGTAGGTATTTAGGTAATTATCATTAAGACAATACATAAAATTTAAATTTTAAAAGCCTGTAAAATTAATCTAGTTAATTAATTAAGTACATTTAAGCAAATAGAAAAAGATGGTAACAATCATTAAATTTGAATTTCATAGGTGTGTGTATGTATGTTTGTCCACGCATATCTCCGAAACTATTAATAGTAATAGTTTCTTAGATATGTGTGGTTGTATATTTGTTTGGAAGCCCTGATAGATATTCATACATAATATGTAAATATATTATAGTTCTAATAATATTGCATACATAAGTGTCAAATAGATCATCTCCTTTTTTGACGTCGATTAAAATGACAGCTGGATGAGTAAAGCTAAAGACGGGGCTTACAAGGAGAGGGCTTAGCATATTTTGTTATAATACAATAAAGCGGAAAAGTTTTTTGTTTGTTTGTTTAAACGGGTTAATCTCTGTAAAAAAAACTTAAAACCTGTAAAACTACTACCTACTGTGTAAAACTACCAGTTTGATTCGAAATTATTTCACTAATATGAAGCTACATTATCCCGACTATTATAGGCTACTTATCCTAAGAAGCGGGTAAAACCGCGGGGGACAGTTAGTCGCCTAGGTATCGGACTCAATTACTTTAATAATAACAAATTCAGTATCAATTCCGTAAAACAACGCAAATTCGCATACAAACAGCTGGCAACACTTTGCTCGAAATCTGAGTGAAGTATGTTTAATTTTGAATTTTGTTATTTTAGATGAATTACGCAATAAAATTAGTGGCTTTCCTGTGGAATGTTACATCAGGGTTCTTATCATTCTTCCCTGATGAATTATGACACAATTTTACTGCACAAACCGTCATATTTATTATTTTTCTGAGAGCTGCACTGACTATAACGTCACTCAGTACACTGACAGCGCGGCGGTCAAATGAAGCCATATATGGCTTCAATTGAATGGATTAGTTTTCGCGCGCGTACTTTGTTTCTATGTGTAATAATTCAATGGTTGTAAGTACTGAATTTCATTATGCAAATCCTTTTTTTTTTTTTTTTTTTTTCGATCCATTCCTTTCTCATCAAACAGCCACATTGTGCGTTATCCTTATCGGTATCCTTATGAATTTCAAAAAAAGAACATTTTTATGCAAGCGCGTCACACTATCCCCTCTATAAAACTTAGAGGTTATTCGAACTCGTATCCCGCCATTTTGGTTCGATATTAGAATTGCAGAAATGTATTACTTTGTTGTTTACAAAAATGATCATGGGTGTAGATAAAGTTTTGTATTGCACTGTACATAATTAGGTAGTATTATATATAAACCCAGATTCGTGTTTTAATACCCCTTATTATACAACAGTTGCATGAATAACAACTTATTTCAATACTTCTCAAGATTTTTCACTGACCGAGGATGAGTCACAACTACTCACAACCCATCTAGGTGTAAAGTTCTCATCAATACAATTTAATCAAGCCCAAACACAAGGTACCTAATTGCGAAAGTTGAGGAGTTCCCTCGACTGTCTTTCGGCTCCATCATCAGATAGACTCCAGACCTTCATTAAATAGTAGTGCTTTAAAATACTTAATGAAAAAAATTTACAAACGCACTAAGTAGTCGCCACTACGATTTTCGAAGATTCCCCTCGATTTCTCTGGGATGCCATCATTAGATGCTGGTTTCCTTATCATGGGATACCTTCTTGGTATATCTTCACCCTTGGGATATCTTCTTTCCAAAAAAAAAAAAGAATCATAAAAATCGGTTCATAAACGACTAAGATATCCGCGAACACACATAAAAAATATATATACCTAGGTACCTATGCGGTTGAACTGAGAAATCTCCTCCTTTTTTTTTTGTCTGTTAAAAATGATGATAAAAGATGACTAAATTAAATGTCTTTGAAAATAAATAAAAAGTTGATGTATTACATTTTGAACTGTTTTTTATTATACTGACTAAGTTTTAAAAAAACCTGCTGAAATGTCCGGGTTCTGGGCTCCAAAATCCGGGGTTTTCACTCGTCTTGTCCTGGTTGCTAAATTTTTGGGATGGTAACCCTAAGTAATTATAAGATAGTAGAACAGAACTCGATAGTCCCAATAAGTTTACTGGCATTTCGAAAAGGTTTGGCTATAATAAGTACTTCTTTCCCCTAAGCATTAGCAAATTACACAAGTAAAATATTTCCATCATTTATTTTTATTTTTATAAACGAAGTGAAGATGTGAATAAAAGAAATAAATATATTTGAAAATAAAAAAACTTGAAATCTTCTAAAGACTACTTACTTACCTACTTAACTAATATTTATAAAATATAGAAAGAGCATTTTTGCTAGACCGACGGAACCCTAAAATCAGACTAACCATGATTTGTGTACCCCGCAGGCCGCAACATTAGGTAGTACTACAAATTATATAAAACTAGCTGCCCGGCGCGACTTCGTTCGCGTGGTGCTACCCTACCCTACCCTGACAGCAAAATCCCCATTTTAACAAAATGATCCGCCATATTTATTGAATTCATTTGTTACCAAAAATGTGATAAATGAAGAACCGCTCGACCGATTTTCTGCAAACTTCACATAAACCATCTACTAAATAGTCCGAACAAAGCCTAAACATTTAGGTGAGCCCGTTCTTGAGTTATAAAAGTACAACGAAAAGTGGCATTGATTTTTATATATATAGATACTCTGTGTACATTACTTAGGTATTATTGTTTTATATCGTCATAAAACTTTATACTTGACAACGTTTATATATTTACATTCATTTTCCTCGGGGTGGTCAGTTTCCATACGACACGAGCGAGTGTGGATTGAATTGACTGCCTTGGATTTTTCAGGTCAGTTTTAATATAAATTATATTGTTTTATTTTTTAAAGCTAATTTCACTTTTCGGAGTTGTCTAAGGATATATCGTCAACATCATTGAGCCATTATATTTTTCTTTCCTTTAGTTCACAAACTGTGAAGACTAACCTTGTCTTCCGAAAAAACACATTTTTTTATGAATTTTAATGACATTTTCATCAAAAAATCTGCTCAGGAACCATGAGCATATTTTACTCTAAATCTGTATTTTTTTTTATACCACTAAGGTAGCAAAAAAGCATACGGCTCGCCTGATGGTAAGCGGTTACCGTAGCCTATGGACGCGTGCAACACCAAGGGGTATCACTTTCACGTTGCCGACCTTGCAGAAATCCCTTCACTTCACCCTATTTGAAGATGGGCATGCTTTGGGTAAATCACGATAGTTTAGCACCTCCTTATTTTGGGCGCGAAATTTCCAGATACTTACAGAATATTGACGTTCGATTTCGGTGGGTGCCACATCGTCGTGCTTCAAAGGTATCTCGTTAATTATGATCAAGATTTGAAGGTGCTTTACATTTAATATTATAAAGAAATTCCCGGGAAATCGCTAAAATAATCCCGACGTATTCCGCGGGAATTTCCCGATTTCCGGGTCCCGGGACGAAACCCTAGTAGTTAGTACCTTATTAGGGCCTATATTGAATAAATAATAGTATCCATTCTGTAGTTTTTGCGTGAAAGAGTAGCACATCCTGACTTCCATACAATTCACATAATACAATAATACAGGGTGTCGCAAGAAGTAGTTCAAGCGGACGTCTAGAGGTTTTGTAGTTCGAATTATGACTATCTACTTTTAACGTTTTTTAACCAACTGCGCTCCGCCCGATTGTCGTTCGTTGTAATGTCCACACTTGACATCGCGAGCAACGAAAGAATTCGTTCGTGCCTCGGCTAGTGCTCGGTTCGCATACCATGGACTCACCATTAGAGTTCTACCTCTGAACTTCCGATTGTCACTGCTTCTAGGGACACCTCTATTAGGGATTTCAATGGGGAGGAGGGCGATGGCTGCCACACACATCATAGTACTTGTGAACAGGTGCTGCTTGTGGGGGCTTTTCTGCTTAAGTTTGATATCGATTCAGTCTACTTTTTAGTTTTTGCCGCTGCACTGGAGCACGCAATTGTTTTCAGTGCGATTAGAATGTAAATCAAATAAGTATTATTATGTAGGTAATAATGAATCTAAGCTTGTTTTGAAAAGTGATTGATTGTAATTGCTGAGTTTATTGCCGGCTCTTCTCAGCAAATGCAACCTTCCGAACCGGTATTAGAGTATTAGAGTCACTTTTCATCAGTGCGAAGGTCAATTTGAATAAATGATTTTGAATTTGAATAAAAGACTCACTAACGTTTCGCAAACTCATCGAAGTTTCGTTTTACAGAATGTAGAGGCTAAGCTGATGTAGGTACTTTCTTGTCACGTAAGCTCTGCTGACTTGGGACTAACCTAACAAACATAAACTTATTGTTTCAGAATGATTTGGCCATGGTTGATGTTGCTGATATTAGTATTGGGCTCGACTATCTGGTTGAGATGGAGTTACAAGAACAGAAGATTACTGGATGTAGCTAAGAAGTTCCCAGGACCACCAACGGTTCCATTGCTAGGGAATGCTTTGGACTTTATGTGTCATGCTGAAAGTATGTATACTTATATTTTATAAACTACTCTGCTCTAGCAGACTTTTTTTTTTCTCTACGAAGATGGTAAAAAAGCATACGGCCAACGTGGTATGCGGTTACCGTAGCCATATGGACGCTTGCAGAGGCCTCACTTACGCGTTACCAAATCTTCTCGTACTCCCCAACGAGCTCTGGCGACCTTACTCACGAGCAGGCACAACATTAAGTTATTTGGCTGCGGTATTCTGTAAGATGGAGGTACCTTCCCAGTCGAGCTGCTCTTTGAGCGAATAAACGCTATTCTCTACCTCTCTTAAAACCTTATGCTCTACCTCGTGTTAGCTCGCCAGGTGAATAATGCTTGTGGATCCCACAGCTGATAGCACCATACATAGGGCCAGCACCATACATAGCGTAACGATGCGTCAATTGCGAATGATAAAAGTCATTATGTGTTTTTTTTTAAATAGTGTTGTGATCAGAAACAATAATTGAAATAGCAAAGGTCCCATCGTTACAATAGGTCCCATGCTCGCTGCGGCTCTTACTTCTGGGTCACCTGTACCAATCGTTAATCGTCCTTCGCTGAATGCTTCAGATTTTGTTCTAAAGTCCGGATGGCTAGACCCATATGGGCATCCCGTAAAAGGGTGGGTACGGATCATGATAAGATTTTTAACCAAACTGAAACTCAAGCGCATTCTGGGTTTAGATTTACGCTTTGCGTACCTATGTAAATACTCAATGGATTTACGGTTCCAAAAATCATTTATTCAGAGAGTCACCTAAAATTTTTATTGTAATTACTTACCTACATTGTTAGCAAATTTTGTCTCATCTTGCTGTTAAATTAAAAAAAAACGAGAACTGGTACTGCTTGTATGTAAATGTGCGCATTATGGCGTAATAACACAGAATATTTAATAGTACATACCTAACTAGTAATAATGTTGACCGATTTAGTGCATGGCAAATAGTGTTTACCAATTTATGGCTTAAAGCAACTTATGGGATAATGATGTTCAGCAACATTTGGAATCCTGTTCAGTGTCTTTACTCATAAAGCGCCGATCCCACAGAGAGAGTTCTCGAGTTCCGGGTATAGAGTTCTGAGTTCTGCGTTCACTACTGTACACATAGCGACGACAGCGAGCGAGCAGTCTAGAGTTCTAAAGGACAATGGGCAATTTTTTTTGGAGCTTGTCCCATTGGCGGCCAGCAATTTCGGTTTTCTATCAGGCAATAATAATATTAACAAAAATATGAAACTTTTTACTGAGGATGGTGTATAAACAAAAAAGTTAAAGAGTATTGAATATTTAAGAAACAATTGGAGATATTATGAAATTACAAGGTAGGTAAATTAGACAGTGATAGCTCAGACTTGTCACCTCACCTGCCAGCTTTAGAAAATGGAACTCCGACAGAACTCGTGTTCTCTTGAACGCGCGTTCTCCGATTCTTATTGATGGGACTTGATTTTATTTAATTCAATTATATTGAAGGAGATACAATTTATATATCAAGAAAATGGCTACCATATTTTTTTCCGCAATAAAAACTGTTTTATCCGTTTAAATTAAGAATGCTTCGTCTACACACTTATCACTTACAGTGATATTACAAACTTAACATAATCGGGTTAATATCATAAAACACTAGTGCGGTAATATAAAGTAAAAAGCACCAGTTCGTAATAAGCGGTCTTAAGATACTAAAATCGGTGCAACCACTTTTCGAGCAAGTGTGTTGAAAAGTCTTGTATGCTTCGTGCATAATTAGGTACTATTAAAACCCTCATGTGATACCCACATTCGTGTTTTAATACCCCTTATTATAGACAGTTGCATAAGTAATTATTATGTCGAATAAAACGATTTTATATCTTATTTCAGGGTTCGTTGCAGTATTCAGAGACATGATTAATGAATACGGGGAAATAGTACGACTATGGATTGGTTTTGATCTGAATTTTATTCTTACTAATCCAGATGACATAAAGGTATAGAAATTACTATTTCAACAGGACTAATACATAATAAAGTTTCTATATAAACTTTTTGAATTACAGATATTACTTTCAAGTTCAAAAACTAGCAAAAGTCCACAGTACAAATACATTGCACATGTCTTGGGTAACGGCCTTTTGAGTGGTACAGGTAATACAAATAAAATTATCAACATTTTTACTTAAACGCTTTGTCAATCACCACTTGTATACAAATTAATTTATTCAATTGATCGAGACCTCCGGAGACCAGCGGGCGGGGAGCTTTTTCCGCCAACGCGTCAGCTTGGCTATCCAAAGAGGAAACGCTGCCAGCCTTCTGGGAACCTTGCCGTTAATCAGAAGCAGCGGCAGGCTTAAGGACATTTTCTATACATAGATTGTATTTTGTACATATTTGTTGTAAATAAAAAGATGCTTATCGGGATTCATTTATAAATATAAACATCCTGGGACATTGGACATTCCTCACACGCGGTTATCTGATCAAAAAATAAGCAGAGCTTGTACTATGGAAACCAGATAACTGATACAATACATATTACATTTTGTTTGTAAATATACATAATTACACAGACTCAGCACATAAAGACATGTTCATGCACACAAATGCATGTCCTGTGCAGGAATCGAACCCACGACCTGCGGCGCGATAGGTGGAGGATTTATCATTAAGCATACTATGATAATTACAGAGAAAAGAAATAAACTTTTCCGTGATGATAATAGATTCTGTTTCAATCAGTTCGATTTTTAAAAATGTTAATTATGTAGTTACTTGCTATTTTTACAAATACAGGTCCTACTTGGCGTAAACACCGCAAAACCGTTACACCTAACTATGGTAAAGGAGCCGTCAGTAGTTACAGCGATATCTTCAATAAGGAAGTAGATCTATTGATGGAGAAGTTAAGAACAATGGATACGAGCAAACAGTTCGATATTTATGAGAAAGTTGTGCAGACTACAAGTTATTGCGTATGTCGTAAGTCATTCCTTTTATTTTGGATTTTTAGAGATACTTACTGTCAGTCAATATATCTTTATGCTATTTTCATCACACACACACACATCATACTTTCAGTTCTTTTGACGGGCCAGTTGGCGCGGTTGGTTAAGACTCTGGTTAATCGCGCCACAGGTCGTGGGTTCGATTCCCACACAGGACATGCATTGTGTACATGAACATTTGAACATGTCTGCATGTCCTGAGTGTGGGTGTAATTATGTATATAAAGTATGTATTTACAAAAAAAAAGTATATATATTATATCAGTAATCTGGTTTCCATAGTACAAGCTCTGCTTAGTTTGGGATCAGATGACCGTGTGTGAGGAATGTCCCAGGATATTTATTTATTTATAGTTTTATAATATTGATTGAAAAAGTAAGAAATGTTTACGCACTTACATGTTTGTCCTAAAACTACCACATAGGCATGGCAGTAATTACATCTAACTTTCATTGTTTGTCTATCTACCTACTACTGTATTTTTTTTCAAATACAGAAACTCTTCTTGGACTTACCAAGGAGCAGACCAACAACTTACCTTACATACAGAGAATTATCGACCAAACGCCCAGGTAAAATATCCCAGATACGGGACAAATTTTTATTTCTACAAATTGTATAATTACACAAAATACAATCAATCAATAGACAATATACAATGATCATCGGCAAGGCTCACAGAAGGTGGGTAGCGTTTCCTTTTTAAATAAATGTTTAGGTGCAAGCAATTTACTGGCAAGCTTTCACCTACCACCCTCCATCGTCACGACTATAGAATTACGAGTTAGTAATAGCATGTAATAGCTAGCTTATAGTCCCACAAATATATCTTTACCGCATTGCCATCCGTAAATAAAATAGAGTAGTGAAAATAAAAAAAGAATAATATATTATTTAATAGTTAAAAAAATGGATAAAGTCGTCAATTTCTATGTCTAGATCTGTTATCTCACTAGTTATGTGTTTGACACTAACAAGAATAACCAAAATAATGGGTTCTTATTAGAATAAAAATAGTGTACGCATCTGCCTTCGTTTTAGGTTGTACTATATAATCTTTGAACGAATGACGAAATGGTATTTACAAATGGACCCTATCTTTTGGATAACCAACTATAATAAAGACCTGAAGAATTTTTTGATAATGGTAAGAGAATTCTGCCAAACTATAGTGCGACATAGAAGAGAGAAACTTAAAACAGGTTTGGAGAGAAGTAAAATTGATTTATTGACCTCTGAAGAATATACTACGAGTAACTCACAGTTGAGTACAATCGACAGGCTTATTTTATCACCAGAATTTGATGAAGATGAATATTTGAAACAGCCGTTTACTGTTTTCACTACTGTAAGTGCAAGAAAAACCTGGTATATACAATATATACAGTCTAACATATAATTAACATACGTAACGATATAAAACATGATTACAGAGCCAAGAAGCATCAGCGAAAATAGCATCGTTCCTCATATTGATGATGGCTTATCATCCAAAATGTCAGGTAAGGATCACCAATGAGGAGTTTTCTTATGATACTTCTATGCCCAAAATACCCGTTAAATCGAATCAATTTGAACTTAATGACACGGTTTGGCAGGTATTTTGACTATAGAGATATCATAAGAAAATTCCTCATTCTTCTAAATCTATAAGGCACCGATCCCACAGAGAGAGTTCTAGAGTTCTACGTTCAGAGTTCTGAGTTCCGCGTTCGCTGTAATCTATGCGGCGCCTTTGATAATTGCACACAGAGAACTCGGCGTTCAAGAGAACGCGCGTTCTGTCGGAGTGTCATTCTCTAAAGCTGGCAGGTGAGGTGTCCAAGCTATCTCTGTCTAATTTATTGAGTGACACAAGGCAGATAATACAATTAGCATTCTGGTGTGATACTGGCCCATGTGCGGCCACCAATAAAACCAACCGAACCGGTGGTAAATTCAACTGTATGTACCAATTTAACGTTCATAAAATGTGCCTTACCAGGGCCTAAACTGAATAAATGACTTTTTGATTTTGAATGTTAGGCCAATGAGACGAGATAAAGAATGAAAACAAAATTTGGCTTGCTGTATGTATTGAATCAACTACCTACCTTGCAACATGCTTGCAACACTTTTTTTCTAAATACGCTTATTACTGTGAATAAGCTTTCATATTTTTATTAATATATTATTGCCTAATAGAAAATATAGAAATTATTGCTGGCCGCCAATAGTAAGTTGCCCATTTTCCTTTAAAACCACCCTCGCTGTGTGTACGTACATACAGTAGTGAACAGTAGAACTCTCTCTGTGGGACCGGCACCTAATATCAAGTTCCTGGTCTAGGACGCACATAGGTCAGGACTGTAGGACGGCATTATGTGACACTCACAGGTTTTTTTTCTATGTACAGGAAAAATTGTATACAGAAATAAGGAGTGTAATTGGTGATAAAGATAGGTGCGTTAATGATGAAGATCTGAAGCGGATGCCTTACCTGGAGATGGTTTTCAAGGAAGTCCTACGGCTTTTTCCAATCGGTGCTATCTTGCAAAGGATTATCAACGAAGATATTGAAATAAGTAAGAATAGATAGGTACCTACACACTGTGTGTGGATAAAAAAATCAGAAACATGTAAAAATGTCACCTTGCATCATTTTACAGGTTCTGGTACTCTCCCAGCAGGTTGCTCAGTAATAATTCCAATTTATCACTTGCAACGAGATCTCCGTTTCTGGGTTAGACCCGATGAGTTTGACCCCGAGAGATTTAGTTCTGAACACGATAAACGTCGCCACCCGTTTTGCTACATACCGTTTAGTTCGGGACCTATGGATTGTTTGGGTTCGTTTTATTCGTTTATTGAATTGAAAATTTGAAAGCTGATTAACGTAAAGGAATTTGTTTATAAATAAGATAGATGTGGGCTGTGAGTTATATTCTCATGCATTTAATAAATTAGCATTTTTCTGACATTGAGCTATTCTATTAAGACGCCACACATCACATTTGACAGGTATTTTGAGCATATATTAACTGTCAGAAAAACGCTCATTGTAATTTTTGTTAAAGGTCAGAATTAGAAGTAATATCGTGAGAGTATAAATCTCAGACCAAGAAAAAATGAAAGACGGAATGGTCTGTATTCTTAAGTGACGCAAGTAATAGGAAGCCGGCGTTCTTGTAAATACATGGTCTCACACACACATATACACCATAGGAAGCCGATCGGTTGTCATTCCGTATTGAGACGTTGACAGTGACAATAAGGCTAAGTACCATTTGTGCCTGCTTGGGCCAGTACTGATTTTACTCACGCACACGTAGGAATTTTTTTGCTTCACTTTCTTATAAGATGACACTCCGTCTTGATTTTTTTATATGTCTATGGTATAAATGTTATATCAATAATATGCCTAATTTTAATATTTATTTGTGGCCATATTTGAATTAAATGCTTATTTTTTATTCTTTCAGGGAGGTCTTTTGGAACCAGACTTGTAAAAACAATATGTGTGAAAATACTGCGCGAATATGAAATATCTTCATTGGATACCTACAATGATTTGAAAGCCTTAATAGCAATATCTACTAAACCAGAAAATGGGTTTAAAACCATTTTAAGTCGGCGAAAATTATTACCTAATATATAAATGACGTAACTGAATAACAAAATAACGTAATAATCAATTTCTTAATCTAATGGTGCGTCCATGCTTGGTGAACCGAGCACGAGCTGAGCCACGAACGAGCACGCTGCGAGCACGATTCGCGTAGTGTGGACGGGCATGCGAGCCTCGAACGAGCGCGATTGACAGTTTTTTCATGAACAAAGGGATTCGCATCGTGCTCGTTGTAGGTTCGTTTGTGGCTCGGCTCGTGCTCGATTCGCGTAGCATGGACGCACCATAATGGTTATTTGGAACATTCGCTGAGTAAGAAAGAAAAAAAGAGAGTTTATTGTTCGTAGGGTAGGTAATTTACGTAGTATGTATGTAATATGTATACTTAGTTTTCAATAAAATAAGTACTTAAGTACATACTTGGAAAAGTTTTATGGTACTTATTTAAGAAACCGTTATTTATTCCGGTTTTGGCGACGAACAGCAAATGTTTTGAAGTCAGCGAAAGAGCATGACGCGTTCTATAGCAAAATATTTCGTTTACTTCAGAACAGTTTCTAGTATATCTAGGTCTATCTGTAAGGTACTTTAAGGCGGTTTAATTTTTTTTTGTTAAAAAAATATTATTTAATTTTGAGTTTCGTATTTGCGTTTTCATGTTTTTTTCAATACTTACTTACTTCTCAAGATTTGTCAGTGACCGAGGCGAGGATACACTATGCCAAGTATTGCCAAGCTACAATTTATTATATCGTTAAATATTAACTTTTTTGAAAACCAAATAAATGTTAAATTGGAATAAGAAAGTCTATTTAAATTGTAACAGATAAGTATACTAGTAAATTACCCATTTAATATTAGCAGGCACGTGATTTTAAAAGATTAGGTATTTTTAAAACAAAGTAATTAATGTAATCGTATTCAGTTACCGGGTTCTATAAAACGGATTGTGTCTGGCCAAGTAACATATGATGGAGGTGATGATATTTTTAAAGTTGCTGCGCAAGAATATTATAATAAACACAGACGTAAACAATAAAAAATAATTTCCTTATAAGTTGTTGTTTTATTTACCCAAGTACATTTGTAAATAATGTTTTCTGCAAAGATTTTCATAGGGCATCGTGCCTCTACCCAGATGGATAATCCGCCTTACTAAAGCATGACATTTAATTTCACTCCGCTTGAGGGGCTCCCTGAGCAAATCGCTCTCAGTTCGTACTGCGCACGGCTGTCAAATACCTACTGTCAATTCTGGCTTGTTTATTTCATGTTCCCATAGAGGCGACTATCCTTCTGGACGTTTTAAATTCTTTGGTTTTCTGATTGCTTTGGTAAATTGACAGCAAACTTTTCAACAAAGTGTAAAATGACCAAGAAACTGAAAATTATCATTTTTCAATCAAAATTATTTATTAAAATATAGGTACCTTCGCAGGCACTTATGACAAGTCTGACTCTAATACACTAATACCGGTTCGGAAGTTTGCATTTGCTGAGAAGAGCCGGCAATAAACTCAGCAATTACTCCTTTCAAAACAAGTTACCTACATAATGTTTACATTATAATCGCACTGATAACAATTGCGTGCACCGGCGCGGCGGCGAAACTATAAAGTAGACTGAATCTATATTTAATAAGTAAATAAATGGCAAACCCAGCCCCCGCAAGCAGCACCTGTTAACAAGTATGACACGTGTGGCAGCCATAGCCATCGCCCTCCTCGCCATATTGGAGGGAAGTGAGCGACCCACACATTAATAATTGGCTACTTGACAGTTTTCGGAAACATATTTTAAAATTTACATACGTGTATTTTATACCTCTTACAATTATCTTTTTATCAAAAAAATGTTATTTACAAGGAAAAAAAAATATTTTTTAACATTTCATTTGAAATTCGCGCAAAAACACCCGGTCACGTGACATTTGTCAGGTGTGACGTCACATCACTTTAAACAAAACAAGGCTGCATTCCGAATTAATGATATAATCGCTGTAATCGATTTGAGCGTGCTTAAACCGGCGGGTCTATTTCCTAAAATTGGTGCGTACGTTTTGAAGAAGATTATCGATAATCATCCGGTGGTTTCATTACCACCAAAATGCTATTTTGTAAAAAGTACACACTTAATGGTGGTCGTGAGTGAATGATAATAGAGTTTCGTTTATTCAACTTAGCCACGCGTTGATACATTTTTAAAGTTACTTTAAATGCAATTATTAATTTATATTAAATTAGGGTTCCAATTGTTGTCAAGTTAAAACATATTTACCGTTTGTTATTTGCTTCCTAGAGCGTTCTTTGTGAATCATAAAAATAAAGGAATAAAATGAAAAAACCGAACGCGCAAAGCAGTGTTACTAGAACGTTATAAAAGTCCGATGATATTTTTTAGTAGCTACTTTATCTTATTGGATTACACATTGTTTTCATAACAGATATGTATTATTTCAATTATTTAAGTGTAAAAGTATGCATTAGATCTAAATTGGCATAAGTAGCTCAATTAAAAGTAAAAGAAATTATATCTAGAAAATGTTTTGGCTGAAAATTAGTAAGATGAGTCTGGCAACACTCGTACCTAACCTAAAACGTCGTATAATAACAAAACAAACGATAAAAGTTAAAGTTTGTGATCAAAATACAAGAAAGTAGACCACAAAAATATAATCACTCCTTTAAACTAGCTACTTTAAAGTACCTATACCTTCTTGCTGGACTAAAATCTTTCAGAGTATACAAGAGTATATTACACCATAAGGGCCCTAAGCACCTCGCCCCAGTATATACTATAGTCTTTGCCTCGCCCTAAGGCTACATTATCTCTGTCCACCTAAAGTTGGACACGTGACGATGTGTCCAATGATTATATCGTATTAAAATTCTAAAATGCCGGCGAATAAAATTTGTCGTCTCTGGGCCACAAGCTCGGCAGATCCACAAGCTACGGCCGCCTTCATATCCCAGCTTAACGCTGTTGGGATTGGTGACATCAAAACCCCGGATAAGTGAAGATGTAAGTAATTCATAAGGTTATTTAAGTACCAATCTTGTCATTTGTTTTCTGAATGTATGTTTACTCTTATGATTTTTATTATGCTCTGCCCTATACTTAGCGCACTAACTTATTATTATATTTATAGGGCATGTCTTGTAAAGCTACCTACAAAAAGTGACAATGTTATGTATCTTGATTTTTGGAATAGTGTATATAATTATATTCACATTTTATAGGACTAGGATGATATTTCTTGTAATTAAATATTATCTGTCATATACTCAATATTAATGAGGAGGAAGGCTTTGGTTAAAAGGTATATAATACTGCTTTCAGGTTACAACTGAGGACAATACAGCCACTTCCAAAGAAGCTGCCACCTTCGCCCATTGCAGTGGGCCCACTGCCAGAGCACTGCAGATTGAGGAGCGCAGGGTGGCTGCAGAGAAGAGACTTTCAGATGCAGTGAAGAGTTTGGCAACAGCCATGGCCACCATGTCTGCCATAGTCCAAAATCGATTCAAATCATTGTTCGTCATTTTGGAGTGCCTTCTTAGTGCTTAATCATAATAAATGAATTTGAATGCCTACATAGGGAACTGATAATGGTATTTGTTATTATCTCTATATAATTATATTGCACCAATTAATAAAAAATAATACAATTCTTATTTAAAATAGATTTTTTATCAAATAAGTTATATCAGGCATATTAATAAACTGTACCACTATTTCGGAAGGTTGTTTTTGCTGAGAAGATTATCGGAAAGAAACTACCAAATATTATTTTATAATTTTTCATGTGTAACAAATAGTTTTAATTTAATAAATGATTGTTTATATTGTGCTTTTTATTTACTGTAAAAGGTGTGACTCAAATTACTACTTGATAAATTCCAGGTATACAATATCATATACATATTTAACAAGGTTCAAGAGGTGACAAACAAACTTCCTTTCACATTTATAATGTTAAGTAAATGCAGAAATTACTAATAATCAATCTAGTGTATATACTATAGCTACTAGGTATTGAATATTCTGTGACAATAGTAAATAACCTACCTTAAATAGGTTAAATAATAAAGACGACTTATTTACTACAAATCACAATTCTAATACTATAAAGTGTACATACAATAACAAATAAATGAATCTCTTAAATTACTGATACAAATTATGACAGTAAACATGTATATAAACTGGCAATCTACTAAAATTGTTACAGATTATGTGAAAATATTAATATATGAATAATTAAACCTATTCTATCATTAATTTAATACAATAAATATATATGAACAATTCTTATTCTACTAAATGAATATTATTTCTATACATAACCCTATTCTATATAAAACTAAGGTATCTATCAAAACATATTCCATATAAAACTAAATTAATACAATGCCTATACATAATCCTATTCTATATAAAAATTATAGATATACAGAAAACTAAATCTTATTCACAAACTAATTCAATACAATAACTACTACTTAAAGCTATTCAATATAAAACTAATATAATATCTTATACATAGGTACACCTATTCTCTATACAACTAATTAAAATAGTACTTATACATAAAACTGCATTTCTTGATGCAACATGTGTTCTTTCACAGGGCTGCAGTTCCAAATGTGTGTCATGCCTCGCAAGTAAAATTCGTAAATCTGGATCACAAATCTGCAAAAAAAATAGCCAAATTTTATAAGCATATTAAATAAAATAACTCACAATGTTTTAGAATAACAAACCACCATGACATTTAGGGAGTGGTTATACTTCCAGTTGAAGTATACTACCTTATTGTCCTTCGGGTGAATGATAGCATATGTACCATCAATGCACCCTAAAACCCCAGGAAATGCAAATTTCTCTATGAATCTAAAACAACATTATTACCTAACCTTTTGGTTTGAGTGTGTGAATTACATTCATAATGTTCTTATTTTGTTGAAAGTGTAAACCTTATCAGAATAAACTGAAAGTTATAAAAATAACCTTACTTACCTCTTTGAAATTTTATCTCAATCTGAGTGAGTTCTTAGAAAAAATATTTTGTACATATTTTCTCAAGATGTGAGGCGATTTAGCAAATTTGTGACTGCCATCAGACAATCCGTCGGTCTGTGATAGGTTAAGAGAGCTGTTTTCCCTATATTGCCTTGATAACTGCCGCTCCGCTCACATAGAATGCTGCCAGTATCTGTAAGACAAGTGCTTGTTAGAAACTTTTAAGTTAGGTAGTTAAGTATATCACCCAGCTCATTTAATAGAAGTAGGCATGTGATTTGTACATCATTGAGAAGGTGGCTTATATATTAAAAAGCCTTGATTCTAAATTCTATGTTTGTTTTAATGTGTTGTAAGGTTCCTGATTTCTGGAGGCACAGCAGTAACTCTTTTTGTGGATGCCATAAGCGTGATCAAGTTCTTGCAAAGCATTGTGATATTGGCCTTATAAGTGGCAATATCTAGTGAAATAACTTTGAGTAGGTACTGTTGCTAGAGCTTTAAAAGGGTAAGTAGGTAATAATAGTTTCGGAACAAGGTTATACCTATAGGTTTTATACGTTTCAAAGGATGAAATTATCTGAGAACGGAGTCTCCGGTAGCAGCATGGGCCTGCTTAAGTCCCTCTGCATCCTACACTCTATCCTTCCTCTTGACTTTAAGCGTTTATCCTCCGCAAATCCCAGCAAATACGCTCTCGCCATTTCACGCTCAGTACACATGAAATATACAAAAAAATACGAAAACCAAGAAACAGCACTTAATATTTACGCAAACACTATGAGAATATAACAATAAAATGCAAAAACTATACAAAATATGATAAATTTAGCTGAAGAAGGGAGCACATTAGTCCCCGGCTTCATTTGACATTAGCGAAACTTAGGCTGCATTCCGAATTAATGATATAATCGCTGTAATCGATTTGAGCGTGCTTAAACCCGTACCGAATTGAGTAATGACAGATTACGTTGTCCCGTGAAACGTCATAGATGACGTCATGATATCCGCCATATTGCGCTCACACCGACCATGCCCTAAACTGATATCACCGTGAGCGCTGTCAAAAGTGACGGTTAACTATTGTGTTTTCGGCAGAAATTCTAATAAGATTCTTGGTTTTCTATTTGGCAAAGATACTTTTTATGATTTTATGCGAGAAAAATAATAAAGAAAGCGAATATTCCTTTTTGCGAGTCAAATTAAAAAAGATCTAAGGAGTCCTAGCGCATTGTTAAATCAGATTTTAATTATATTCTCAAATGTTCTGTTTTGAATACTGTGAGCGCGATAACGGGCGTTCCGAATTGTTAACAGTTCTTAGCTGTCAATATCGTGATATCTAACTCGGTACGCAAATTATTGCTGTGAGCACTGTGAGCGATATTATTTAATTCGGAATATAGCCTTAATCGTTTTCGTTTTTTTTTTTTTTTTTTCTTACGTGATACCAAAAAATGATAATCATGTGTCAAAAACATAGGGTTTTCATTCATTCAGTGGTCTTTAGTGGTAATCGTTTGACTGGTGGTCGTGTGACAGTTACGTGATACCACGATGATCACCAAAACTTAATCAGACTTTAAAATGACATTAGTACGATTACCACCAAACTTAGGAAATAGACCCGCCGTACCGAATTGAGTAATGACAGATTACGTTGTCCCGTGAAACGTCATAGATGACGTCATGATATCCGCCATATTGCGCTCACACCGACCATGCCCTAAACTGATATCACCGTGAGCGCTGTCAAAAGTGACGGTTAATTATTGTGTTTTCGGCAGAAATTCTAATAAGATTCTTGGTTTTCTATTTGGCAAAGATACTTTTTATGATTTTATGAGAGAAAAATAATAAAGAAAGCGAATATTCCTTTTTGCGATTCAAATTAAAAAAGATCTAAGGAGTCCTAGCGCATTGTGAAATCAGATTTTAATTAAATTCTCAAATTTTCTGTTTTGAATACTGTGAGCGCGATAACGGGCGTTCCGAATTGTTAACAGTTCTTAGCTGTCAATATCGTGATATCTAACTCGGTACGCAAATTATTGCTGTGAGCACTGTGAGCGATATTATTTAATTCGGAATATAGCCCTAGAGGTGTGTAACTAAACAAAAATACGCGAGCTGCATAACAGCTCACGGCTCAGGTGTGTGAGCCGGTTCAATGACTCAGCTCGCAGATCAGCTCAATTTGTACCTATAGTCCACGATGTAACGCGTACTGCGCGTCGAATCGAGCCGATAAGCAGTGAGCGTGCGCGCTTATCGTGGACTATAGGTACAAATTGACCTGATCTGCGAGCTGAGTCATTGAACCAGCTCACACACCTGAGCCGTGAGCTATTATGCAGCTCGCGTATTTTTGATGAGTTTCACACCTCTAGTTAAATTTGACGTCACAAACCTCACAAACAAACCATAGATGCTCAATCCCGGCCGCCCGCGTTTCGGTTCTTGTAATCCACAGATAAAAAAACTCACTTTTTATTTCCTAAAATAAAATATTTAAAAAATATAATCGTAGCTATACATATATTTATCAGGTTAGGGGCACAAATACCAGGTGGCGCTAATTGAGATTCAATTGACAGTTCTGTCGTAAGACACTGGCTGTTGTGTAGTGTACACAGTGTTGCCAACATAGCTACTTTATATCTAGATCTAGCAATTTTTTGATGTAAGGCAGCTACAACTTTATGAAACTTGTAGCTAAATTTATTTAGCTATTTTTTCTAGCAATTTTTTAATACTTTCGAGAGTTCGTAATAGGGCACTGTATCTCGAAAGAAAAATACTAAACGCGACGCTATGAGTCTGGGTGAGGGTATAGGTCGATGGCCGAGAATTCTCAGTTTCACTTCTTCATTCAAACCGTATATTACTCCTATAATAGTCTGTGCTACTGTTCTTGTGTTCTGCTACTTCTGCCTTGTGTTGTTTTATTAATTTAAAACTGATACTCGCTGTTTTAATATATATATTATTGTGTAAATGGAAATAAACCTGTAAAAAAAAGGGTAGGTAATTTACTGCTTTATTAATTAATACTCTCATGTTTGATTTAATAAAACATGGTTTTTTATTGTTATTTACCTACTAAGAAACATTTAGCTACTTCTAGCACCTTTTTTGGGAAACAAAATCTGGCAATCTAGCTACTTTTTGCAAGATGTCTAAAATACTGGCTAAAGCTAGCAGTTGGCAACACTGAGTGAAGACGTGTGGGCGCAAATAGGTTATTTTTGAGTTCTCAATTCTCAAAGATTGATTTTGATTAGTCTATAATCACATAAATGAATATTACTGAGAATATAAATAATACTTTGATATAACAGTCATGGCTACATTTTCAAGATTTCATAAAATCGCTCTATTGAGTCTGGGTGCAGTCGGCGGAGGCTTGGCCTATTATCATATAAACAGTGGTGAAAATGAAAGAAAATTTGGTGTTCACAACTCATGGACGACGAATTATACGCCTAATATTAAGTGGGATAGAAATTGGGACCAGTAAGTACAAAATTATATTTTCATTTTGGCTAGATTAGACTTGTCAACTAAAAAGTGGTACCTACATAGGTACCCAACCAAAGGTAGGTTTATAAACAACTAGCTGTCCCCCGCGGTTTCAACCGCGTTCCCGGGATAAAAAGTAGCCTATGTCCTTCTCCATACATAGGCTATCTGCATGCCAAATTTCAAGATGATCCGTTGAGTAGTTGAGGCGTGAAGGCGTAACAAACAAACAAACTCACTTTCACATTTAAAATATTAGTTAGGATTCTATTGACCTATGTCTATTCAAGTATATTCAAGAGATATTATATCTTATCAATTTATTTTAAATGTACACATACGGTATCAACAAAGTAAGATTGTAACATGGCCTATATTCTCATTTAAAAATACAAATCATGTTGAAATGAAATCTGAAATCACAAATTACAGAAGTACAGAAAACCCATTTCGAAACAGACATTTAAATAAAAAGCTACTCTTCCAAGGACATAATAAAGTGCAATTCAGATCGCACAGCGCTGCAACGCCTTTCTCTGTCTATCGCATAACTCTATCCTGTATGACGCGGCAACGTGAAACGTTAGGGCTGTCAACTTGTGACAAAGAATTAATTAAAATATTTTTTACCAGTACCTTTATTATTATTGTTCCAACAATCACATTTAACCAAATGTGATAATATTGGTAATCAATCCTCAATAAGTATTTTATTTAAAAATAATTAAATTAATAAAAGTGTAGGCATTTACAAAAAAACATCTGTTTATGATGATGGATCTTCACAACTTCAATTTTTTTTTTGTAAGTGTTACCAAGGCTCTTTATTTTTTAATATTACAGCCGTGAACCAGAATCAATTATCCGACCATTAAAATCAGATCAACCAGATGAGGAGAACAAATTCAATGAACGTATAGAAAAGGCCAAGAGCAAGGCGGTTAGACATTTGTTTCTGATCCGCCATGGTCAGTATAATGTCGATGGAAATAATGATAAAGAGAGGATACTCACTGATTTGGGTAAGATTGATTATTTTTCACTCTTCTAGGCTTTATGTGGGTCTGGTGTATAGCCAGAAATAAAACCGCATTATTTTGGGGTGGAACTTTTGTCAGTCACAAACTTTAGAATGGTAATAAGGATATTAAAAGTAATTATTTATTAAATGTGCTGTCAACCAACAATAATGGTACAATCAGACTTCTGAATAGGCTTGGTGCGTCCACGCTACGCGAACCAATCACGAGCCAGAGTCGAGCCTCTATTCGTTCGTAGTTCACGATGTCAAGTGTGGACGTACAACGAGCCTACAACAAGCGTGATGCAATTCCCTGTGTTTGTCATAAAAATGGCAATGCCGCTCGTTGGAGGCTGATATTTTTATCCTAAGCTAAGGTCGCAATGGCTGCCAATCACCCAAGGGCGTGTTCAGGCAGTTACAGTAGTACAACTGATATGGCTTACCGATGTACCTGCGTAGAAGATACATTTTCAAAGCGTGAGAAATCTTATTGGAGTGTAATAGTACGGAGGGGCGTAACTTACGAGTGAGACGGAAGTAACAGCTGCAGTGTATTATGAACCTTATAGTAGTGATCTAAGGTTGATTGTAAGATTAAGCATTCTTTCGTTAATCTTCGGGACCATACTTTATTTTCTGTGCGAACGATGATTCACGACGCGCCTTATCAGTTGGGTACTACTGAGCATTTTTATATCAATGTTTACCTAACCATACAATATACAGACAAAAAAAAAGTGTTTGTTTATGACGTTCAAATAAGTAACTTTTTACTAAATGTTAAATAGTTATGAAAGTATATTATTTAGGTAGGTAAAAATTTTTCAAATTTTCAGGTAGAGTTCAAGCTGATCTAACTGGTCGAAGGCTTGCATGTCTTGATATCAAATGGGACTTACTAGTCAGGTCAACGATGACCAGAGCTCAGGAGACGGCAACTATTATAGCAAAGCATCTTGACAAGAACATAGAACTTAAAGACTGCCAGTTGATTGAAGAAGGTGCTCCAATACCGCCCGAGCCGCCTGTGGGACATTGGCGCCCGGAACCTAAGGTATGTTTTTTGATCTATTCATAAAAGAGAGATATCATATCCTTTTAAGAGAGGTAGAGCATAGCGTTTATTCGCTCAAAGAGCAGCGCGACTGGGGAAGTACCTCCACCTTACAGAATACCGCAGCCAAATAACTTTATGTTGTGTAAAGTTGTGTTCCTGCGCGTGAGTGTGGTCGCCTGTGCTCATTGGGGAGGGGGGAAAGGTCGGTAACGCGTGAGCGATGCTTCGTGTGTTGCAAGCGTCCATATGGCTACGGTAACCGCTTATCATCAGGTGGGCCGTATGCTTGTTTACCGACTTAGTCGTATAAAAAAAAAAAAAAAAAAAACTATATTGTTGGTTGAAGAACATTCAACTTACCCATAAAATGGTCTCACATCTTTAACGAGTAACAGTAAGATCGCATGCGATATAAAGCTATTGAGCTCTCCTTTTTTCTTCACTGCCACTTCAAGTGTGTGCTGGACCCTTACCCCCTTATTAAGAAATGAGGTGTAAGTCAGTCTTGTAATACCACGGAATTATTATATTCTCATCCCTTTTTGATTATATGACATTAGAAATTGACGGATATATTTTAATCCTAGGTGTAATTATACTTGACTTAAACCTTATTTATTTAATAAGGGGGTTACAGTTCTCAGAAAGTAATAGTCAGCATGTCTCATTTAAATAAAAGCTGGGGCTCTACCGCGTAACTTTGATGGTAATTGGTTTTCGTTACGTTTACCACCAAAGTTACGCGGTAGAGCCCATGAATGTAGTTCACTTAGTTCCTCATTTATTCTTTTAACTGTGCTCCACTACTTCTTAAATATTTCATGTCACTTTATAACATGTGAATGTATAAAATCGTCTATCTCATTTGTCATTAATTATACTGACCAGACCATTTCATCACACACATATTACTTAAGCGAATAACTTCAACAGTAAAATGTGCATGACTAAAAACCTGATCAAAAAAAATTTGGGTTAAGAAACAGAAGCATCTAGAAGCCCAAGCTTTAATCAAAAACATGCCATCCCTCTCTCGAATAAGACTGTAAATCTAACTTAATACACGATAAAATCTCTATAATCTTCAATGAAAACTCAAACGAATCTCTCACCAAATAAGAGTCGAAACTGGGCAGTATAATAATGAAGTATGGTTTCGCACGTGTAGCAGTTCTTCCAGGACAGCGCGCGCATCGAGGCTGGGTTCCGTCGGTACTTCCACAGGGCGCCGCCGGACCAAACTAAGGATTCATATACGCTGCTCGTATGCCACGCTAACGTTATACGGTTCTTTGTATGCAAGTAAGTGTCATTTTTACCTCTTCATGCATCTTTTTACCCGACTGACCCGGAAGGAGGGTTATGTTTTTCGAGTGTATGTATGTATGTATGTCTATTTCTTTGGCACGCTCTGCAGCCTAAACGGCTTGATGAATTTAAACATATGAGGTGTCGTTAGATTCGTCTTAACTGTGGGAGTTGCATAGGGTATATTATTTTTATATGGCGTCTAAGAATAAAAAAGAGGGGGATATTAAAAACAAAAAATTCTGTATTATAACAATATATATATAATATGGGTATCAAATGAAAGCTTGTGAATAGCCCATTCCACATATGTACCTATGTATTGTAATACTTTTATGCTACCATTTTGACGTAAACTGCAAAAAACACGTTTAATGCAAGGACAGTAGGTAAGTACTGAGACTGAACGGTTACCGTACGTAACACAGAGTGGCGATGGTGGTTAGCCTTACTTTACCTTACCGCTCATTTACTTACTTACACATACAACTAACTGTATAAAACTAAAAAGTCTGAAATAAATTAAATTATTAAAAGGAACAAAAAACCCGACTGCGTAAAACAAAAATTAAAAGAAAAGTTTGTTACCTCATAACTCCGTCATTTATTAACCGATTTGGACAATTCTTTTTTTATCTGGAAGGGTACACTTCCCGTTTGGTCCCATTGTCCATCAGATCAGGATTGATTACTTCTTAGTGTACTTTGAAGTCGGTTTAAGTTTTTTGTAAAACAGTCCAATTATTTAAAGATTTTAATTATACAAATGTAACAATTGCAGAGCTCTCCAGTTTCCGCCCGAGGGTTGGCTCCGGATATCTCTGAACCACGCGTCAATAACGTGGATATCAATAATGCCGAACGGCAACGTGGTGCTGCGCGCGCTCAGCGACACCGGCCACATGGAGCCCAAGTATATCACCAGCCGGTAAACAGGTGCCCCCCTACTCTCATCTACACCTTAGACTAGCGTTACAACTACACTACACTACACTGTACAGTACAGTACAGTACACGCTTCACTCATTTAATGCTATTTAACTAATATCATTATGTTAATACGTGGAGAGAAATCTTTAGATCCCTTTTGTGGCTTTTAGTTTATATAAAGAAAAAGTGCACAAAGTTAATATTTTTATATAATAATGCGTTAGAAATATATTGAATTATTAAAAAAAAGAATACACACACTGCCAAACATTAATTAATTAATTTAATTAGTCTAAAATATATTCGAACTTAAAAAAATACGGTCGAATTTCGACCACTACGAGTCCAACAGTGTTGATTTAATGGTAACGTATAAAACGTCACCTTACTGTCATTATCAAACAATGTAACGTTATTTACATGGCCAGTATCACTTAGTTAAATAGCGTTTTATGTGTAAGGCCGTAGACGTATTAGTATTTTTTTCCAAATGTTAGTGCAATATTCACCATTATTAATGAGAGTCGAAGGATTAAATTAGAAACATGGATGTTTGGATAGTTCTTCAGGGTTGGCAATATATTGGTGCTTATTCCGTTGTTTACTAACGTTAAGTACGTTAGTTACGTTAAGTAATTTAAATTAGCTGCATGATGTGATGGGGCGGTTTAACACTAGCATACCTAGAATAATTTGACAGCTATATACAGGGCTATTGGTAAATCACCAACAACTATTACGGCTATATTGCTTACATAATAAAGCAAATAATGTTCTATGATTCAATAATTCATCACCAGCAGGGCCAGCTGGCGCGGTTGGTTAAGACAACGGCTAAG
This sequence comes from Achlya flavicornis, assembly GCA_947623365.1. Classification (NCBI taxonomy): domain Eukaryota; kingdom Metazoa; phylum Arthropoda; class Insecta; order Lepidoptera; family Drepanidae; genus Achlya; species Achlya flavicornis. The sequence continues at coordinate 4,375,984 of OX392487.1, forward strand.
GTTCCTATCGCGCCGCAGGTCGTGGGTTCGATTCCCGCACAGGACATGTATTTGTGTGCATGAACATGTCTGTAATCTGTATGTCCTGAGACTGGGTGTAATTATGTATATTAAGTATGTATTCACAACAACAAAAAAAGTAAGTAGTATATGTATTATGTATATCAGTTATCTGGTTTACATAGTACAAGCTCTGCTTAGGTTGGACTAGGTTTGGTTGGTTAGATTTTTTTTTTTTGAAAATGTGTTATGATTTATCAAAAGTCATAGAGCAAAAGTTGTTGGTTATGACGTTAGTGATACAGTCCTGCAAGGTTGTAAGTGTTTACCAATAAACTAGTATATAGGGTGACTGGTAATTAGTAAACGATACTTAGACACATGATTGTACAGTAGTACCCAACTGATATGGCTTAGCGATGTACCTGCGTAGAAGATACATTATTAAAGCGTTAGAAATGCTATTGGTCGGCAGCTGCCGCCATTAGGGGCGTGACTTGCGAGTGAGACGGAACTAACAGCTGCACTGTATTATGAACCTTATAGTAGTGATCTAAGGTTGATTGGAAGTTTTAAGCATGCTTTCGTTAATCTTCGGGCCATACTTTCTTTACTGTGCTAACGAAAATTCACGACGCGCCTTATCAATTGGGTACTACTGTACAGTAGTACTTTTACCTTAGTACCTTAATATTTAGTACCTAACAAGAATAAGAATACACCATCAGCTTTTATTTCATTTAGTTATTTATCCCTATTTGTTTCTTTGGGAAAGTTGTTTATTATCACGAGTACAATCATGTGTCTAAGTATCGTTTACTAATAACCAGTCACCCTATATGTGGTTGTGTCTTATTTTTTTAGTACCGTTACTAATTTTGAATATGGCTGCTAAAGTTTACTGCATTATACTGCTTTAATTTGCATTTATGTCTTGAATGTTTGTAGACAAGTATAATCTTTATAGTGAACTTACTGTCATGACATTGCTTGTCTTGAAGGATCTTATAATAAATACATTGAACGATGCTCTTCTCAACAGCATGCTAAACTAAACTAAACTAAACTCTAATCGACTACTATAAGTGGATGGCTATTTAACAAAAGTCATACCTTAGTATGGCGGTAGGGTACTTTGTAGTACCCACCTGGCAGTCTTCCACCCTCAAGTTGAAAATCTGTCGCTAAGCACCTATCGGTGTGTTCCGATAGCTGCACTTAAGAGCTAGTTCCTTCTAGGTTTTGTGTGCTTACCACCTCCGGCCACATCTTCACTGAACACGGTGATTTTGTTGTCAAATACGTGCCTATACATATTAAAAAATAAATAGATACAGTATTGGCTAAACATACATCAATTTTGGACCAAAAAAACGTATAAAATGGTCACGCAGGACCGAACGTCGCCTTATACGAAATGAAGCACCCGAAGTATGCTGGGCCGTCTTGTAAATACAAGCCTCACACACATGTACAGTAGTACCCAACTAATATGGCTTACCGATGTACCAGCGCCAAAAGCATTTCCCGCGCTTTAAAAATGTACCATTTTCAAAGCGCGGGAAATGCTATTGGTCGGCAGCTGCCGCCATGTGTGCGGAGGGGCGTGACTTGCGAGTGAGACGGAACTAACAGCTGCACTGTATTATGAACCTTATAATAGTGATCTAAGGTTGATTGTAAGTTTTAAGCATAATTTCGTTAATCTTCGGGCCATACTTTCTTTTCTGTGCGAACGAAGATTCACGAAGCGCCTTATTAGTTGGGTACTACTGTACACCAAAGTATGCCGATCGGTTCACTCCGCATTGAGCCGTCGACAGTGACAATAAGGCTCAGTATCACTTGTGCCTGCTTGAGCCAGTACTGATTTTACTCACGCGTACGTAAATATTGTGCTTGTTTTTCTTACAAGGCGATGCTCCGTCCTGATTTTTATGCGTCCATGGCGCAGCCAGGTGGGTACCTACGTCCGTCCATATTTTAAGTCAAATATTTAGTGATGAATAAATACGTGCTAGCTATTGCATGGTAATTCCAAAAATGAACTCTTGTGCAGTACCCATAAAGTCCCATTACCAATGTACTAACCAATAGTAGCGTTTTTTTTATTTAAAAGAATTTGAAATACATTGTCAACAGGAATACGGAACCTAAAACGTTATTGAATGTAACAAGAAGTTGCAGTTGAAGCATGAGGACTAACATTCAATCATAATTCATAATGCATAAGGGTGAATTTCCAATCATGCGGTCGAGACGAGAAATATAAATTTTAATTCTCGCTACATTTTTAGAACTTAAATAAATGGCTCTTCGAGTAGCCGTAGTTATTGGCGGGAATTTTGGTCTCTTCCCTGTTCCTTCCGATTAAGAGGAACAGCACCCTTATAACGTAATAATAAAGCTTCCCATTAGCTGAATTTCATTTGGTGCAGTGTTACTAGTAAATAATTGTTACCATGTATGAAAATTCATAAATTCTATTGGGGTGGGAAAAGTGTAAATAATTTTGTACTCAATTTTCGTTCTCGGAAGATTCATTATTGATAAATGTAACTCTTACGTCAGTATTTTAGAACGAGATCAAGTCTCAAGAATAGATCGTGTTAATCGAAAATAAACCTAATTTCATTGGTGCAGGTTCCAAATTCAATTGTTTTAATGTCGACTCAAAACATGACTTGAGCATTGGTTGAAGTTCTAGAATACGGAGACGGACCTTAGTCAAATTATAACTAATATGTTCGCCATATTTATTAGGGATATTCCTCGATGACTTGTTCTATCTGTCGAGATTTCTGTGCCTTTGTTTTAGCCCTTTCAGTCCCTGTTTGTAACATAATTTTTACTTAATTATTGTAAAAATTCACTCACGATCTATGTGTACACAAAATAAGCACTTATAATTAACACATTTTATTGAATTTGTATGAATATTTTCATATCGGCGCTGCAGTTAAGATTTATGTCCTGGGACATAAAATATATACTGGGATATCAAACACATTTTTTTATACTTATCAAATTAAAATAATGTAATGTAACAAACTACTTAAATTTTGCCCTATCCAATATGAAAACGAGGACTCTTGTCATGTCAATTTTGAATACTAGGTCAATATTCCAGAACGAACTACTGTAATGATTTACGAGTGCGAATATTTATCAGCGAATAAAATCGCCATTAAATATAATTTGCCAAAATACCTCTTAAGAATATTATGTTACATCATGTTAATTTTGGATCAACATGTATATAGGTGTAAGGTGTAAATATTTTGATATGTTAATAAAAAAAAAACTTTGATTGTAATTTGGTTGTTTTCTTTGATATCACCACAATATCACTATTGTTTGCACCGCCCAAAAGGGAAATAAAAGTTTATGATTATCTTTTGCACACTATTTGCAACTTTAGTTGAATAAGATATAGTTGATATTACTTTAACGTAAATTGAATGCTCGATCTTGCGCAGTTTTCTACTCTGGCTGAACCGGCCCTTAGCATGTATCTCATATAGTTTCCATACTTGCAAATGAGATAGATATTTAGGTACACCCCCTTACTCATAAAACGTTATTTAACTAATATACTGTTTAAAGGGTCACGTAAATAAAATCACTCTATTGTTATTGTCAAATAATGTGACATTATTTACATGAGCCTTTAAACAGTATATTAGTTAAATAGCGCTTTATGAGTAAGCGAGTTAGACAGGTGCAGTAGTAGGCTATTTATAAATGAAAAGTCCATAATAATTAAGAACATTTTATTCTGTATATTGGTCTGCATTAATAATTATTAATTTACAACATCAATATTCAAGTATAATTTGATAAATCGTTTCTATTCATGCATTTGCATGCAGGTATTTGACCAAAATTATGACAACCTCCGAGAAATGTAGATAAATTCATTGTAGATATGTATACTTAGTTAGAAATAAATGAGGTATCCGTTCATTATATGGTTTGACATCTGAAATTATTTCCCATCTCTTTCTTACATTATAAAGAGTGATAAAGACAGGTATAAAAATTAAAACCGTTACATATAATGTTAATCTTACAGATATTCGGTCACAAGCAAGGTAATTTATACGTTGCGTCTATCTCACTCTTGTTTAAAATACAGAGAAGAATGGAAAAGTTAAGTAAGTACCAATTTTATTAAAATATGCTGGGACCATAATAGTACATTATGATACATGTGTGTAAAGTTGGTTATTAACACCTACTAATGATAAGTTTGTACCTGATGCAAGTGATATGTGTGTAGACCACGCATTCTTATCTTAATTTAAACGGGTAAAATAGTTTGACAGCTCACCGCTGTTAACAAAAAAACTTGCACGCCATATTTTGTGTGGTTGATTATTATCAAAAAAGAAAAGACAAGTTGTTTTTTTCCTCGCAAGTGTGTTGAAAAACGTCGTATGACACGCGTGTGCATTGATTATTCAGTGTCAGATAAATATTTCAGAATTTTAGCTAACTAGCTAGCTAAAATTTTAGATAACTTCATTATGAATAAGGGGGTTAGTTAATAAGGTAAAGATCCCTTTGGAATTCATTTGGTTCTTGTTGTAGGATAGGTATTTGTTTTATTATAAAATTGGTACACTTAAAATATTATGTACAAAATATTTAACATTGGTGTTTTAAGATAACATAATTTAAGCAATTGATTGTGAATGGAAAGAATTTAGTTTATTTTTAATAATTAATGTATCTACATATTCAATTATATTATGATCACATTTTTAGTAATTTTATTATTATAACGAAGTTAAAAATGTTAATAAAGTTCGTTGTACTACACGGGAATTTAAAAAAACATGAGAACAACACTGCACTCGGTAGTAGCAATGTTGCCAATAAGTAATTGGGTAAAATACTACCAAATCGATATGATGTGATATATAATTAGGTACCTAACTTATTATTTAAAAATCGACAGATAAATCGGTAAACTAGTCACCATCTATACCCAGTTCGCCGATTCTCTTTGGTTCAAGCGATTAGGTACGCAATGCAGTAGGTATCTTGTGTTAGTTATTAATGCCAGTGGGTTCAGTTAGCAGGCACTGGTCTCGGGAGAGGCATGTCGGCGCCCTCGATCGCGTCCTCGTCGTCTTCATCATCACACGCGTCTTCTGGCTCGCCAAGGGCTCTCACGAATTCTGGAAAACAGACAAGTATATAATTTTATAGTAATGAAAAAATGGCAAGAGAGAGAAAAGAGTGGAAGGACTTGCATTACGAAACCCGGTTTCACCTGCGTTACCGGGATATGTCCTTCTCCATACCATAGGCTATCTGCATTATGCCAAATTTCATGGTGATCGATTGAGTAGTTATGGCGTAAAAGCGTAACAAACAAATACACTCAAATAAAGAATCATGGCGAGATCCATACATCGATTTGTACAAAAAAATAAAACATTTTAGAGAGTTTTGAATCACTTCCAATGAGATTACATTACCAGAAACAATTATACATGAAATATTTTGTAGACCCCGCAAAACATAACAACAACATAACGGTTTTGGTCGCGAATAGTCGCGATTCGCCGGCATGCCATAGAAATTCACGTTTTTATCCCGGGGTTCTAAAAATATTTTAAATGGCTCAAATTATTCCTTAGGCACCAAGGATCAATTATAACTTCATTCTAACGTCTCCATAAACCTTTATTTTTTTGTACAAATCTCGCCATGATTCTTTGCAATAATATCATTTATTTAGGTAAATGCTAATGTTTGTAATTCAAGCAAACCAAGGTTTAGTTACAAAAACAACACATACATTCGGTACCTGCCACCTGGATATGGGTGACCTAGTGGTATTTCAAATCGAGCGTTTCCGTGCTTCGGAAGGCACGTAAAGCCGTTGGTCCCGGTTATCACTTAATTGTGATAGTCGTTAAGCTATTTGGATGCCTCCTAGGCGGCTTGAAAAATTCCAACAGTAGGTTGACCACTAGCCTACCTCCACCGACCCGCAGTGGTCACGCGTGGTGGAGTATCCACCCTTTCGCCCTCATTTGTGGAAGGAGACCCGTGCTCATCAGTGGGTCATTATGGGCTCATGATGATGAATAATATAAAAGACAAAAGGTTACTTACCTAAGAAGTCAATGCGGCCATCACCATCGGCATCCACCTCTTTGATCATATCCTCGACTGAAAGTAAGAATAAATAGGTAGTTTAGTTATCTCATATTTTATGTCTCTGTAAATTCTTCATCAATAAGAAATAGCACTGATTACTTAAAGTGGCAGCAAACCCGGCTAGTAGGTACTACAAACCACCACGCCACTGTTGCCACTGTGCCATGGTTTCCTCATGAGGATTTCTTCAGGGTCGGCAACGCGCGAATGATACCCCTGATGTTGCAAGCGTCCATAGGCTACGGTAACTGGTTGTTTGCCACCTTAGTGGTATAAAAAAAAAATGTCGCTACCACAGCTATCATCGCTTCAAATGATTTTCTAAGTTCAAACCGTCAACTACTCACTCTCCTCCTCCGAAAGGTCCTCTCCCAAGCACTGCAGAACAGCTCTCAAGTCAGAAGCGCAGATGTACCCCCGGTTGTGTTTATCGAAGACCCTGAAGGCGTCTCTGAGCTCGCGCTCCTCCTGCTCCGCGGAGCTGGTCCCGCCGCCGCTGCCGTGCATCGACTTGGAGAGGATGCTTACGAACTCTTCGAAGCTTACGTTCCCGTCACCTGTGAGACATTAAAGGATGGGAAGTCTCCTATGCGGATATGTCGCAGTGACTATTTCTCTGCGATGTAGTGGTGCCCTAGTGAAAAGTAAAAGCTACATTTTAATTAAATTTTTCTAGTGATACAGCTATAAAAATTGATAAACTAATAGACCTCGCGTGTCCCGATAATTGATGACATTTTTTCGTCCAAAGAAATTTCATATTAATTACCGAACCTTTTCACAAAATTTCACGAGAAGCGGTTGTCAAATGCGACCTGTAGTCCTCTACAGGAGAACAGCCGGAAATCTAGACAGACAAAAGCATTTTTGTCCTTGCTGAAACGGAGACGCTTCGCTCGCTTGGTTAATAAAAAAATATCTCGCATATTTCAATTTCAGTGCAACATTCAGAAGTAGACTATCCAGAATCTAAATAATAGGGAGTCGATTTCTCCTGACGATTTTCCGTAAAGGGAATCTTAAGCTCAAGAGTTTAAAAGGTTCAAAGTCGAGAAGATGCAAACCTAAGTAACAAAAAAGTACCTATCTGGTAAACTGGAACTGCTACCGTTCCCAAATTTTTATCGCTCTCAATTCCAGAGAACCAACCAGTCAAAGTCAACTTCAGCCCATATTAATATCACACATACCATCACTATCCACCTCCTGCAACATGTCCTGCAGTTCCTCCACCCTAGCGAACTGCCCCAAACTACGCATGACGCGGCCCAGCTCCTCCTTTGTAATGGTCCCGTCTCCATCTTTGTCAAACAAGCGGAAGGCTTCGCGGAACTCTGTAGATTGGAATATCAGTATCAGACAAGTCTATCGAAAAATAGAAAAACAAGTAACCTACGGGCCACCTGATGGTAAGCGGGTTGGTTATTCAAACTCACCTTTCATCTGAGTCCGTGTAATGCCAGTATTCTCGTCGACTATAGAGGCCTTCCTGTCGAGGTTGGTGTCGGCTGCCGGTTTCAGGAACGTCACCTGTCGCTGTGAGGGTCTGGGAGACAGCGATCTGTCTGAATTGTGGCTGTTGGAAAACCAAGACCTTATTAGATTCAGATTCGGTGTAGATGAAACTGATTTACCAGGGAGTGGACGAACAACCAGGTTAGAATCTCTGGGAGCTGGAAATAATCCACGAGATCCCAAATCTATCTCTATCTATCTATCTCGACGGGCCCGTTGGCGCAGTTGGTTAAGACTCTGGTCAAGATTCCACCTATTGCGCCGCAGGTCGTGGGTTCGATTCCCACACAGGACATGCATTTGTGTGCATGAACATGTCTGTATGGCCTGAGTCTGGGTGTAATTATGTATATTAAGTATGTATTTACAAACAAAAAGTAGTATATATGTATTATATCAGTTATCTGGTTTCCATAGTACAAGCTCTGCTTAGTTTGGGATCAGATGACCGTGTGTGAGAAATGTCCCAGGATATTTATTTATTTATTTATAAATCTATCTCTCAATAGTAGAAAATAATTAAGCTATTGTTTTCTGTCGATTTGTAAGCTGTTCTTTCATCATGCACAAAACAGATTTTGATGCGGCTTGTCACCATAATTAGAGAATTTCTTGGTTTTCGAAACCGACTTTATTTTACACGGTGACTTTTTAATCGTTTTAAAGCTAGAACAAACGCTGTTCAGACCATGGTCTACTAACATTCTATAACAAAAATAATCAAAAAAAAAACGTCATTGTTTTTGATAAAACCACAAAACAGAAAAAAATCTCAAAGTCAGGCAACCGCGTATTCCCACACCTATAAAACTGGCGTGCCGCCGTGCCACGACTACTTTGAAGTGCAAGTGCGGTGTCTGGGTTACTAGCTGACCTCCGCGGTTTCACCCGCGTTCCCGGGATAAAAAGTCTATACACTAGGGGATAATCAAAGAATTTAAAACGTCCAGAAGGATAGTCGCCTCTATGGCAACATGAAATAAACAAGCCAGAATTGACAGTATTTGACAGCCGTGCGCAGTACGAACTGAGAGCGATTTGCTCAGGGAGCCCCTCAAGCGGAGTGAAATTAAATGTCATGCTTTAGTAAGGCGGATTATCCATCTGGGTAGAGGCACGATGCCCTATGAAAATCTTTGGGGATAATGTAGCTTCATTAGTGAAACATTTTTTCCAATCCGGTATTTCTCTTCGGTTTTATTATATTAGTATAGATAGATTATTATCCATTAGCTAATCGAGGAAGGTTATAAATATGTACCTATAACATCGAGTTAACGCGGGTGGTACTTGGAACCATGGGCCACACATCTATAGGTAGTTATGAATGAAGGAACTCCAGAGAAAAGCAAATCATGTTCCATAAAAACACGTCCTTTTTTCGTTTTATGTAAATGAACCAACTTTTATTATTGCTGTGTTATAATTGACTAGTAAGTGTGGATGTAGAGTTGTGCTATTGGCGTCCCATTTGATAAATAAAAATAACAAATACAAATTGAGTCACACGATAACTATTTTTAAACGAAGGGGGAATAAATGGAGTTTACCCTATACAAACAATGTAGGTACATTCGTATTCGAGCATTGTTTGAATTGAACACTCGGAAAGTCGAGCACTCGGCAGTTCTTTGTATGGCATGGCCGCGGGGTTTCGAGAGTCCCGCAAACATTTTTAAATTGGATTCTGGAACTTTCCAGAACGTGCTATTTTATCAATAGTGCATAGAATTTTCACATTAATTCTATAAAAAATTCATACCTATCCTGGCTGTGAGGAACTCACGGCCTATTATGAATTTAAAAGGTAACATTATGTAGACGGACAGACACACATTTCTACGTAAATAATTTAAAAGTTACTTTTCTCATTACACAAAGTTCCATTCATATTCATGAAGAAAGACCCATTTGAGAATTTCGAGAGCTTGTTTTTTCTGAAGGTTTTCAGAAGGATTTCTTCTGGGCGTCTCCTGCTCTCTGTGTAGATTTCTACACATCAATCATTCAAAATTTTCTTGGTCTATGGATAGCTTATCTTTGGTCTTCCTTATCCTCCCTTCCCCTCTATCTTTCCTTCTATTCGTCGCCTTAGACATGACTTATAAGATGGCCAAACACACTTCCCCTCCTATTTTCTACCATTTCTCTTCTCCTTGACCCGAACCATTCTTATATATTTTTATATTGAATATTTTTTGCTGTTATTTTTAACGAAACAAAACTACATGAGTGAAAAAACATACGTGTCGAACATAGAACCTCCTTCTTTTTGTAAGTCGGTTAAAAAGCAAAGTATCTACCTAAATAACTAACCTTGATTAGAAAGTAGTATTTATAGGTATATCAGCCTATTCTATAAACATTTGTTACTCAATCAATAGTCTATAATTTTCCAAGCAATTGTCTCAGAAATGGGACATGCCATGAACAACAATAATGTGTCCCTCCGGCTGGATTTGTATCGATTGCCCTCCGCAGCCTTTGAGAGGGCTCGTAAGAATTTATTGTGAGGATTTATTGAAGATGTCTGCTTTGTGCGAGTTAAGGAGGCATAAAATGTTCAGAAGTAGGTACTGCAGTGTTAGGTAATAGTACCTACTTAGTTACTCTTATGAATTTATCAGAGATTTTTTTTAGAAAATTAACACTAAGTCAGATTTCGAATATGACTTCGCATATACCGTACCAAATCTTGATTTCGAAAAATTTTCACCAAAAAAAATTTACGAGTTGTACAGCATTTATTATGGGACCAACTCTGAAATAGCAAAAATATTTAAACCGATCCTGTATCAAAATGTATGAAAGTCTTGCAATTTCCGAGATTTCCCATGGTAGAAATTGTTCAACATGAGACACTCAAAGTTGGTAGGTATCGAAAAGATGGCATTTCATAGTAGTATAGGTACTTATTTAACCAGTAGACCCAGTAGGTAATAAATCTGCTGCAATAAGTAATTTATTCCGAAAATTATTGAATACTAGCAGACCCCCGCGGTTTCACCCGCGTACGGTTTGAATTTTCTCCTTCGAAAACCAATGCACGCCTCTGATTATTAGACGCAACAAATCAAACACAGATATTTTTACAATTAAAACTAAAAACCTATATTATACCTACACAAAAAAATCGAACACAAAGAATCTTATTTAATTATTATAACAACAAATGAGAATGAAATTTAATTAACTACAATCAAAATATTCTAATGAAATAGAGAAAATGAACTTTTTCTTTTCTTTTCTTGGCGTCACACGAGTGTGTATTTTGCCAATTTCCATTTATATTATATAAGTTCTAGTCACAATAAATCACTTTCACATAGTCCTCATGCAGTCAGTCACCGTCCATAAAAGTCATGTTACTACAGTGGTGGTCATGTACCTACTATAACTCTTCACGGACTTTTGGAAAGATACGATACACATAATCCATTTCACTTCACTGGTGCACATGGATTGATCTTTATTGGATAAAATACCACCGATGATATGTAATAAAACTCAAAATAGGTACACGAATTTATGAATATGAAAACGCAACGTCACTCTGCAAGTTCCCGCCAAAAAGTCCGAGGAAATGAACTTCCAAACAAATTTCGAATCCTAATCCGATTTTAAATATTCTTTAATATTTGACATTCCAATTTTAAAGAGCATTTCAGTATCCAGAACAAAAGGCAGATAGAGCGCGCGAAACACGGGAGTGAGGCAAAAAAGCAATTAGGTACAAATTGAAAAACATATACCTGGTATTCGCTTTTGAATTTGTATTTGCTATGTTTAAAAGCTGCTGTGTGCTTATTTATTAAAAAGAAAGTGTTTTCGTTAAATAAAGATTTTTAAACAAAGGAAATACTAATTCAACAGCGAATACCAGTACGTGGAGTACGTAACTTTATTGCAATGAAATTCCGATTGAAACCTCTGAATCGGTAGAAATATTACAAAATCGGAAATGGTTCCATTTCTAATGAACCACTGTTTGTATTTGCGGTTATCAGAACGTAAAAAAGATATCAGAAAACCGCTATATTTAACCGATTTCTATTCGAAAATGATTGAAATTTAGTTATGTAATCGCCCCCCTGGTATGTGTTTTTCAATATCTATTTGCTTTTTTGGCCTCACTCCCGTGTTCCGTTCGCTCCATCTGCCTTATTCTGTAATCTGTGAAAATCGGATTGGGATTTCAAACATGTGTCAAAATAAAAAATGTTATTTAAATCAAAAGTACTAAGGAGTATTGATATCAACTTCGATGAAAATCACCCCTAAAATAACTTTCTTCCCCTTTTTGACCCCGTTAGGCGATGATTTTCAATAAAATACGAAACACATCTTGCATCAATTCTGTTAAGGAAGGTTTATGCAAAATTTGAAGTAGATCGGACCAAGGAATCACGTTGTCCCATACAAACTTTACCCCCGTTTTTCACCCCCTTAGGGGTAGAATTTCGGAAAATCCTTTCTTATCTGATGCCTACGTCATACAAAGAACAGACCCTCCAAGTTTCAGGTCTCTACGATCAGCGGTTTAGGCTGTGCGTTGATTGTCAGTCAGTCATTCAGGACAAAGCATTTTATATATATAGATAACAGAAGGAGATTTCAAGATGGCATATTTTCGAAACCTATGTTGGGTTAGTCATGCTGAACAACTTTTACTATGACCAATACTTAGTGAATTCTCAAAAAACCTTGCTCGATCCAAGGATGTTATAAAACTTCGGATGTATCCTTACTAACAAAAAACTGTGTCGCTGAGAGTCGGCCACCTCGCTGTACGTACAAGCCGGCACGCACACATTCACACACTAGTCGGCCATTACGCGGATAAACGTCAACAGAGTCAATACGTTTGCGGTGCCGTAAAATATTAAAATATAGCATCTCTTGTGTAGTGAAATGGTGTAAAAACCGTAGAGACCTGAGGAAAAAAATACCAGGAATCACGTTTCACAGTTAAATTAATAATTCAATCACTTATTTCCCGATTTTATTCATCAAAACAAATATTCATTCACCAGTACAAAAGAATTAATGACAAAGCCAGTGTTGCCAATATACACTTTTGTAAATTACCCGAAATATGGGAATTTTATATTTTATGGTTATCATTAATACGTATTTTATTATAAATTGATTTCATACTTTCGCGACTAGTACACATTCTTCATATCAGTGGTTCTCAAATTTTTTTGGCGAACGGACCACTTTTAGAAAGCGGATTATTCGATGGAGCCCTAAAATAATCAAACAATAGTTTAGGTAGGAATGTACTTTGAAGTTCGTCGATTTAAGGGGCGGAAGGGGGGGGGGTGGATAGGGAGGGGGTCGGTGTAGAACCCCCACTGTGAAGGAAAAGTTGCGCACCCCCCTTTTTTTTAGATACTATTATTTTTATTTTGTCGGGTGAGGGGAAAGGGTGGTCCTTTTTATAGTGCATAAATTTGTAACTAACCCCCGGCCGCCGCTCCCGCGGCACCGCTCGCTACGCTCGCTTGGCTCGCGCACGGTATTATCAAAGTTCAAACTTAACCTATTTAGGATATTTATTTATACTTTACCTATTCTTCTTGTGGCATTCTATTCAATAACATAGAAAAATATCTATGTAAATAAGTATGAATATTTTTAAGTTTTTGACGGGCTAGTTGGCGCAGTTGGTTAAGATTCACCTTAAGCGCCGCAGGTGGTGGAGGATATTTATTTATTATTATTATTATTTATTACCAATGAAGTTAGATAGAATATAGTATAAATTTTTTGTGTTTGTTGATTATATACTCATTGGTTGCTTACATAAAACGAAACATTACTTTATACTTAGTGGCAAAATATTGCATAGATTTTCACGATTTTGATTTTTTTTCGTAAACCAGTTTTTTCCGTAATTTTAAACTTTGTGTAGAGCCTTCTAATAATGTAACGTCAAAGTACAACTTAGCCATAGTTTATTGTGTAGGTATTCTTTATTTTACCGCGTAGGTTGTAAATATTGTATATCTTATTGTATTTAAAATGTGTGTGAGGAATTTCCCAGAATATTTATTTATTAATAGAATACTATTACGGAAATCTGCTTTACATATTTTTTTCTGATATATCAGTAATTTTTTGTAGAAATAAACCAATATAGCTATTCTAGCACCATAGAATGCGTAAAAACATTTAATGATTAATTTGTCATGGTTATTGAAACATCGATCTTTTTTGCAAATAATTATGTAACGTGATGTTTAAGGACATAGGCACGCCATTATTTTTATATTCGTATGAGTGTCCTTAATCGATGTATAAAGGTTGGGTTGAGTGACGTTATTTAAAAAAAAACAAAACGGTGCCTGATGAGTATGCCAGGCTCTGAACACAAATCTTCGAACCCCTTTTATAGCGATCGGTTGAGTAGTTGAAGCGTGAAAGCATAACAAAAAAAAATACAAACAAACTCATATCCGCTTGTGTATAATATTAGTTAGGATATTTTCATAGCGAGATTTGGCCACCATTCACAATTTAAAATAGTACGTTATATTCTGCCTACATTTACACTTACTTTTTAGCGATGGGCGATTGTTACTAAAAACAATCGAATTATTCGATTGGCCAATTTATTCGAATCATTCGAATAACAATCGACATCTTTCGATTGTTCATAATACGCTTCGTGCGGCACCGCGCATGTCCTATGCCGTGCGCTGGCTGTCCGTCCGCCGAATGAATTAATCTATTTGTCCCCGCGCTCACCCGTCGATTGTGCATACTATTACAACCTGCGTTGCGTGGGTCAATTTTCATTCGAAAGGTCGATTGTTATTCGATTGTTTATTCGTTAGAACGAATGAATCGACAATCGAATGTAGAGTTTTACAATTGTCGATTCTTTCGATTATTTTTTTTGCTACAATCACCCATCGTTACTTAATTTTCATTTAGACTTGTCTACCGTTACATATTAGTCTTAGTATAATATAATAAAATATAGGTAAATTTAGCCTAACATGGCAACCCTAAATTGAATCACACATAAACAGCCGCCGCCATTACGGTGCCTCAGTTTTGTAATAGCGAGAGTGGAGTCCGGGTAGTCTGTGGCTCGATCATAATGTATGAAAAGTAAAAAAAAAAATACTGTTGTAGGTAGGTATACCATTCATCCAATTGCATCCAACTTCGGAGAGTTGATGTGGAGTCCGGAGTTTTTGACATAAAAAAACGAAGTACGAGGTACCAACCTGTGGTACCAACTGTGCATTAGTTTAGTGTTCATGAACATGTCTACATGTCCTGAATCCTCGAGGTTTCCATGCAGGCTCTAACTAAACTATACGTGCAAATTGTTATAACAGTAACTATTGTGAATAAAAATATTAAAAAAACGGGTGTCCATAGTCTGCTTAGTTTGGGTTCAGATAGCCGTGTGTCAGGAATATCCCATAATAATTATAACGATGTATTTGAACGTTTCCATAATGAATCGATATTCAGTAATCGAAATAGTAATCACTATAAAGAATGGTACAAAACATGAAATATAACCTGACCCTGACCCCCACCTTATCTGGGGTGTAATTAATCAACTCCCACGGGTGCCGAGGACGCGAACGGCTCCTTTTGATACAAATTTACCTACATTAGCAACGGCGTTAATGGAAAATCTAAGGGTGTTATCCACTGAAACTAAAAGGCTTTTGAATTCGATTATATTATTGAAATCTGAATTAGAAATACCTACATTATTAATAACTGTACTCATCTCACAAAAAAAAAACTTTGCATACAAAAGTTCAACCTTGCTCGATCATAATGAATGAAACGTATTTTTTTGTACTTCTGTTGGTCCCATATTAAAAGTTGTGCAGCATGACTAACCCAACATAGGTTTCAAAAATATGCCATCTCGAAATATCTTGTAGGCAAAGCCTGTTTTCGTGGCCCAATAACATCATGGAACAACAAAAAATAGGTAGGAATTAAATTTATGATATTTTACGTTACGTTCATTAGGTTGGATCCCAAACGAGGCACAGCCTGTATCTGATGTTACAGTTTCAATGAGTTTGTTTAGAAGAATAAAAGGAATGGTCTCTCTTGGACGGACAACCTTTAAACCCTTATATCTTGGCTTATAATATCGAACGCACCATTTTGTCAGCAGCAAGTACCTTGGTAGGGAGATTACATTGATTTATTTTGTTCGCACAAATAGTGGAGGGCCGGCTTTCCTTCCACGTAACATACATACACAACACACGTTGGTAGCTGTTGGTAGATTGAATATTTGTTTCACTCAAATTGATTTCGGGCGAGGGCACAAGAATGTTTATTATCTTTGGATTTCAGCGTCAAGTATTTATAAATTTAAAACTTTCAGTATCTAGTTCGATAAAATTCTAAGTAAAAATTATCCTAGGTTCAGAATCAAAATAATTAGGTTTCAGGCAAATAGCCGTTTTAAAAGCTTAAGTTATGGTACTGACTACCAGAGCCGGCTTTCTGACGTAGGTGCGCATTTATTTTCATCTGCACAGGAATTACAGGAATGCCCACAAAATCTTTGGTTTGTCTGTGGGCCAATCACTGCCTCTTGAATTAACTTGCATACATATTGGTAAATCTAAAAAAAAACAATGTCCAGCTTATAATGATGCTGCGATGTTGACATCGCCACATCGCTGTCTGTACTTACTTACCTAATTCCTATTTAATTTTCAAAATTCATACTACGTTAGATGCACTAACAATAAAGGTTAGTAGTTTTCAAAGAACTTACCTCTGTGAGGGGCTGAGTGCGACGGCGGGAGGTTCTCTGCTGGCTGGTCGCGAGGCCTCGTCAGGAGGGCCTGGCTCGCCACCGCTACTGCTTGTTTGTCTCGTCTGCGAACAACCAACATAGTCAATACCTACTTATGTTAACTCGTCCCGTCGCGTCGGGCATGAACTGGGCATGAAAGGTGTTATGTAGTAGTACCTACATAACGTACTTTCTTAAATTCTGAGAGCTGGTTTTTGTATATTATAGGTACTCACTCAGAGAACTATTTCAATACTTATAACTTATAATAAATCGTAGCAGCCAAACATCTCCTAAACACTTTTAAAATGTTGATGGATGGACGTTTGATGATAATATTCAATCAGATAAAATTCATTCTCATTTAGGTAGGTACATCTCAAGCAAGACTAGCAATTCCACACGACAAAACCTATCGTACCTATATCCTAGTCACAACATTAGCGTTTCTTACCCTAAGTGCCACTCGGTTCACGTGGTTTCAATCCATCACATATTCAAAACCTATTTGTCTCGAAACGCCCCTCCTGCTTGAACGCGTAGGTTTGCCCTCACTCTCCAAGAGCAAGAATCAGCAACTAAGTACCTACTACCTAACAAGCTATTCACTATGGACTAGGTAGCTATATATATAGATAGCTCTGTCGCCAAAATCGTCACTATAACCTAAACAACTAAAAATCCCGACTATCCTACTACTAGTGGCTCTGTGAGTTGTAGACCTCGCGAGTCTCGATAATTATATGCAATTGCCTAGTAGATTCAGTCGCAAAAAATAATAATTACAAAACCTGTTCACAAAATTTCACGAGAAACGGTTAAGAAATGTGACCTGCAGGGGAGAACTGCTGTACATCCGGACATACGAAAGTATTTTTGGCCAAGCTGAAACGGAGACGCTTTCGCTCGCTCTGTCAATAATTGCGAATGTATTAGTTGTTTTTTCAGCGAAAATATAAGCTAGCCTAGCGTCGGCGAACTCTGCCCGTGCTTCAAGTATTTTGCGTTGTCTTTACTGCATAAGGTTCTGTCTATTTTCGATGGGTCACGTACCTACCCTATGGGAAACAAACATGAGTCAACGACGCGACGGAAGAGAGACATGTGGTCTCAACACTTTTCTTTAGCAAAAAAAATTAAACCGGTTAAGTGCGACTCTCTTCCTTGGACGTATTATTACGTGGTGGTTGCTGAAATATAGCGCTGTGACAGATGGACAGACTGACAAGTAGCCCATAAGGGTTCCTTTTTTAACCGACTTCAAAAAAAGGAGGAGGTTCTCAATTCGGTTGTATGTTTTTTTTTTATGTTTGTTACCTCATAACTCCGTCATTTATGAACCGATTTTGAAAATTATTTTTTTGTCTGGAAGGGTACACTTCCCGTTTGGTCCCATTGTCATCAGATGAGGATTTGATTACTTCTTCGTGTACTTTGAAGTCGGTTTAAGTTTTTTGTAAAACAGTCCAATTATTACCTTTTTGGTTCGAAACTCTAACCCCTATTCATAATCGCTTTTTAACTAAATCAGTGTTATAGTGTCCTCCGTCTCAATCTTTCGATCACGAAATGTCACGTGTCAGATAAAGACATCAGGATTTTAGCTAATCAACGTTTGATAACTTTATCATGAATTAGGGGGTAAAACAATAGCAAGTTAGCAACTAAATAACATGTTCAATGTTTCTAGGTAGCTGATTAGCATTGTAAGCCGCCTTACCCACTAAACCTCTATAAAGTGGATGTTACCTTCCAGATATTTTAAACAGACGATTTATATGCTGACTAGCTCCTCCGCTGAACCACAGATTAAAGACGGCTGAACGGGACGTTAAGATTAATAAGATTTTATGGGGACTTGGTATGACCAAAGTGGTTGCACCTGCAACCTGTAGCAGTTCGGCATAAAAATATTCATTTGGATAAAATCACCTAACTAATCTATCAATTTATAACTTACTATGAAGATAAGAACCTGACTGATCGATTTCTACACCTATCATGGGTGGCACCCGGGGCGGAAATCGTGGTGTCACCCCAAAAAATACGACGAGATATATTTTTAAGGGGTTCTGAACCACAAAAGTTAAAAGAAACCCTTATGGTGCCACTCCGTCCGTCTGTCATATTTCTGAAACCACTGATTCTATTTTTATATTCTTAGTTTTTGACTAATGAAATTTACAAAAAAAATGCCATTCCAATACCAAAAGGGGTATTTGCGAAGTTCCCAAAGCCAAAAATCTGGATGTGCGGACCGCACCCCTCCCCTTGCTACGCTACTCCCTAAAATCCTCTCGTCATTGAAACACCGCAAAAAAAAAAAAAAAGTTAGACTCTCTTAAAAACAACAAAAGCGCCTTTTCCTGTCGTAACGGTGTGAACAACTATGTTAGCAAACAAGCATACGTTCCGGCTGGTGAGCGGTTACCAAAGCCCTATAGACGCTTGCAACAATCGAGGCATCACTACCGACGCTTCTCCCCTCTCCTCTCTGCCGACCATACCCACGTATGGAGGAACAAGCACTAAGTACATTCAGTTATTCAGCTGTGGTATTCTGTAAGGTATAGGTCCTCAGTCAACCAGACCAGGGCTAAAATAAGTCCATTAGAGCAATATTGCTTTAGCTTCCATTTTAGGGAGTTTGCTCTAACACCAATCTTATTAAATAGATATTTACCATGATCCCTTTGAGCTGATTCACCAGCGGCGAATCAGCGAAGAAGTTGTTCACCGCGGAGAATATTTTCGTGCGTTTGCTCGTCGCTACGGAGCAGGCGTTCACACGCCCGCCGAACACTGCATATGCACAAACAAGCAATACACATTTTTAATAGATATACATATTCAATATAGGGTAAACTTGGCAGTAAATAGGACTCTATATGCGTTGGAATAAGTAGTAGTGAGGCAACATATGCAAGGCGATGATAATTCAGAACATCACATCAATGCAGAAAGGTCGTGTGATAAAATCATCGAAGCAAATTCCGAGTCTCTGAACCAAGCCGCGGACAGATGGATAGACAGTATGCCGAAACTATAAAGATTCCTTGTCGTCGGAACCCACGGAATCCTAAAAAGTTTTCTTATTATACTACAATTTTATTGAAATGTTGTCGAACGATGTTATTTTTTAAATCCAAAGTTCACAGAGGCCATTTGCTATACAGTTTCCCCTAAAACTTGTAATTTATGTGTTCAGCGTGTAACTGAAGCATCTTGAAGTTTGTTTACATCAGTATATTACGATCAGCAAATACTTGTGTTACTTCTCAATTTGTGGCATCTGTTCTCTGAAGTGAGTTTGTTAATTCTGGGAATTTATTGTTGAGAATAGATCATCATTTCAGTTTGTGTTTGGGTTGTTTTCGTGTGAGTGGTAGCGAGCCAGATGGGTACCAGTACCCTATCACCGTGCTAAGGTTTCCCCACGATGTTTTCCTACACCGAAAGCTCAAGCTCATTGTAGGATTCGAACCCGGAATCTTTTTCTCGGTATCCGACGTCACTACCACCGAGCTACCACCGCCTTGTAATCACACTCTAAACTATGATAGGTGATAAATAATAAATGGAGAAAAGAACACTGTTTTAAATTCTCGCAAACAATCAATAAAAGAAAGCACAAAATATTTATAGCATGGGTCTGATAACGGAGAAGATCTAACAAGATAAAGCAAATAAAGATCATTTATTCGAGACCTTCGCTGGCACTTATGAAAAGTTAATACTCTACAAGTTCGAATGGTTGCATTTGGCGGAGAAGAGCCGGCAATAAACACAGCAATTAATCTTTTCAAAACAAGCTTAGATTCATTACATAATATTTACATTCTAATCGCACTGAAAACGTTTGTGTGCCCGGTGCGGCGGCAAAACTACAAATTAGACTGAGTCGATATTTAATAAAACTTAAGCAGACCACCGGGTGGTCTGCTTAAGTTTTATAAGGAGATGTAGGGGTGGTCACCACCCCTCTCTCACTCCTCACTCCTTTTGCAGTCATGAAAAAATGAATTCTCTTTCATTTATTTATTTACTGCATTGGTGGTAGGATAGTTCGTAGTACAAACTACTACCAACTTAAAGTAAAACAAACTGTCGCAAAGTTTTTATATTTACTAACAACGGATCTCTGAGCTGATTTTTGACGATATTTAAGACCTCTACGAGCAAGTTCTCTTGTTAGATTTCTGAGCATCACCTTTGCCACATTACTTACCCTGGTGTTATTATGATAAAACACAAACCTACCTACCCATAGAAAAAATCAAGTAAAAATTAAGTTTCAACCACATAATTCCAATGCTAGTAAATGGACCGTAAATATATTAAATTATAGACAATATACCTATAAACGCGGTCTCTATAAGTAACTTTTATATGAAAAAGAAAGAAACAACGATTTCCAGGTAATGAACAGCTATCTTAATAATGGACAGTCATTTTATCATGGCACCAACACTAAATTGCTTACAATATTTCGTAGAATGGAAAAGGGCCAGAGAGCTCAATAGAGGAAACGTATAGATTACAGAGGAAAGTAGAGTTAATTTCAGTAGGTACCTATTCAGTAAGTATTTTTATATGTAAATATTATTCAATACCTACTGAACCCGGTTTATAGATGCCCTATGTAAATCCATGAATATAGGCTTATAAAACTCGTACCCCTAGCCGTAAAACAAATTTAAAAAAATAACCAATATTAATGTGCAGCGCTGAAGACACTATCCGTGTTATTTAGACTTTGAATATGTAACCTATACCTTACTACGATTCTATAATCTGTAACCTATACCTACAGTAAGACACGACGCGCAAAAAGTCTGCGAATGAATAAGATTTACCCAAAATTCTCCCTTTCTTCTTCTTTATCTGTATTTCAATCAAAAAATAATACATCGCAATCTCTTTATTTCCATAGCGTGTACGTCGCGGGTCGCTTCGCTAGAGCACGTAGACAGATGTAAGTCGTACCTACCATATAGTAAGGTATCTTCACTCTACGATATAGTACTATTCTTTATACTGTGGTCGTACCTAAAAAAATGTAGGTACTTTGAGTCTGTGAAAAATCCGTGACGGATTTTTTTTGTTGCCCCGGACTTCTTCGCACATATAGTCTGTCGTCTGGGCTGCACTAGGGAATGCAAAACCGTGGCAAAATGAAAACCGGTTTTTTTTTCGGTTATTGAGTAGTAAAACCGGTTAACCGGTTTTAAAACCGGTTTTTTATGTTCGCTCGGTTTTTTTTCACGTTATTTCTATAGCTCAAATTATAGATAATAACCGTGCCTAAGATTAAAAAATCGCAAACTGAGGAATTATAGTCAGTTAAAGTTAATGAAGTGAGTATAAAAGTGCCTTGTTCCCAATCATTAGGGGTTGGCGCTATATGTACGCTTTTTCCATTCGTCTCTTCTATCCGTTATACCAACATTCACTCCTTTCTTACTAATATCATCTTTCACACAATCCATCCATCTCTTTTTCATCAAATTGATGGAAATAATAGTTTATTTAACTCTGTAGATTCATCTTCATCAGAGACTCGTTTATCTATATAAAGAACCATGTAGTCTATACTACACGGTTCCTTTCCTTTTGATTTTATTTTAAACGAATTAAATCATTAAAACATATCACGTTTGCTTGGTTTTTAATTGCTATGAGATATGATCACTTTCATGTACATTTATTGAATTATGTTTCGTACGTTATAATATTAATTTCACTCGTAATATTATGAACATATCATATTGTAACGGCAGAGCAACTTGCGTGTACACAAAAACCAATCAGTCAGCTTGCTGAACATATCATATTGTAACGGCAGAGCAACTTGCGTGTTAACAAAAACCAATCAGTCAGCTTGCTGTTTGGCATACATAAGAGCCTTCGTTGACAGTAGTTGCTCCGATAGCATGACATTAATGCTGGCGTCCCGCAAGGCTCTGGATTATCCCCAACACTGTTCCTCCAGCATATTAATGATATACTCTTTATTGCTAGCATTCATTGCTATGCAGATGAAATTACAGGGGACGCTCATTACACGAGGCGTGCTAATATCCCTCGTTCTATATTGGAGGAAAGGCGCGAAGAACTTGTCTTAAATCGAGAGTACACAAACTAGTGACTCCGATTGGGGTCGACTAAACTACACTAAGTCACACGCAAGCCTGCGCATTCACCGTTGCGAAAAGTTTCTAGAACATGTCCCTCAACATCACGAAAAGCATTGGGATCCTTCGCGTTAATATTTGTAGCGACGTTCTGTTCCAAAATCATCTACAAGATATCCAAAAAACTCGGTGTGATTAATAGAGTGAAGTAGTACTTCTTATCGAGACAAAGACTGCAACTATATAAGTCGCAAGTCCAGCCCAAATGAATTGTTGCTGTCTTCTGTGGGTACCTGGATACTAGCTTTGGTATTAAGACTCATTTCAGCGACGTGCTGTTATAATTGTCGACGATCCCGAGCTCACAAGTGTTTTAAAGCCCCTTAGTCTGAGGAGAGACTGCCTTCTTCTGTGTGTTCTACCACTTTTCCAACGGACAGTTTTCTGAAGAATTATTTGACCTGATGCCCAGTCACCTTCTACCATCGTAGTCACCGATGGAGGGTCCATCCTCACGCATTGGAACCAAAATGGTCTCGTACAGTGTGGTTTCAAAGAAGCTTCCTATCGTGAACGCTCAGGCTATGGAATGAGCTCCCCGCTTCAAAAAGTTTGAGGGTTGGCAACGTGCGAGTGATAACCGTTATGTTGCAAGCGTCCATAGGCTACGGTAACTGGTTATCATTAGGCGGGCCGTACGCTTGTTTGATGCCTAAGTATTGTAAAAAAAAAATACGTATTTTATATCTATCATAAAAACAATCATTATTATAAGTTATTTTCTTACCAGCTCAACACAATACACAACAACACACTTCCGTTCATCACAAAAATACTCCCTGCATTGCACTCAGTTTACAAAACTGCGGCAAATCATCCTTTATTAGTTTTTCCAAACATTGAAAGAAAAACCGAAAATAACCGAAAAACCGGTTTTGGTGCTATATAAAACCGGTTTTTTTGTTTGGTCAAAACCGTACCGAATAACCGGTTTTTCGATTTTCGGTGAAACCGGTTTGCATTCCCTAGGCTGCACCTAAATGACACATCACAGCTTTTTTTATATGATGAATATGAATATGTACATATGTATGTATATTATGTGATGAAGATGAGGGTCCATGTATAGGTACCTAAATAATAAAATATGTTATTTTGTGTACCTACGTTGTGCAATAAAGAAATAAATAATAGATAATTTTATGTATTTAGGTAGGTACATAGGTATCTGTACTAACATAAATATTCAAGAACAAGCGACAATCAATCAGTCATCAATAAAATTAATCAAACCATAGTCAATCGAAATCCTAAAGCTGAAGCCACTGAAGTTATGAAGACGCCCAATGCCAAACAAGATCCTGCGGATATCACAGCGTTATAAAAAAATACCACCTCACATTTACTTGCAAGTGTTTATTTTTATTTCCACGCACTGGGAACGGTTATTTTATTTATTTTCCATTTTCCACTCACCTCAAACAAATTGTATGCAATTTGCGTCTATTATCGGCGCTCTGAGGTAATTTTTAATTTTAATTTGTATACTTACCCTAGGTGGAAATTATTCAGTTAAACTCGAGTGGAATTTGCTGTTTATCTTATTCTGCCGGTTCTGCTATGTTCTAATGTTTGTTTTGAGTTTCTCCTGCTTTTTAAGCGGATACTGTATTTTCCGGTTTAGTGGATCTTGCTAAAAATGGGAGCAACTTATGAACAGTCCGACTTTAGATATATTCGATACAATTACGTCACTTTTACCCTAGGCTGTTGCCACATGACTTATAAGTTATTGATATTTTAGACAGTACCTGAATACCATGACAGTGTTTGCAAAAAAGAAATACAAAAATATTCGACCGGATCGGGGAGCGAACCTAACACCTACGAGACGGAATTCTATTTGACCATTGGGTTATCGCTTATGTATATTACATGCTGCAGTGAAATTGCCGATGATACCCGGTGACCGAGCAATAGGTATACAGTTTTTTTCGTTTTCCCAGAGATGAGACCTAGATAGATCGAATTTTCGCCCCCAAAAACCTCCATATAGCAAATTTCATCGGAATCGTTACAGCCGTCTTCACGATCTCAAAACATAGGTACAAATATGAAAACATGTAAAAAATTATGTTAATAAAATAAATTACAGAAATCCTTTCAGAATGATGTGGGAATTGTGGGATGCCTCAATAGGAGATTTCACCGTGACACTCAATTAATATTTAGATTGGAGGCACAATGCACAAACAACCAACAAAAAAAGATTCAAGTTACCTACAAGTTAGACCGTTGTTACAACCCACGTACCTACAACCTCGAGGGAGTGTCCTTTTAGAGGTCCTGTTTTAAATGTATAGCGTATAAAGTTAAAGTCAATAAACTAATGTAGGTGCCTATTACTGAAAAGTTAAGAACCTAGGTACTAAAATCTAAATATTTATAAATTCACACCAATTTCATTTTTCTAGAGATAAAACTTTTTTACAAATCGTTCGCAATAAAGTGGGTCGCTTCCGTTCGAGTTTTCAGCGCAAGTTATTCCTTTACAGTTGTTTTATGTAAATTCGAGACGCGGGAGGCTCCACTTCGGATCCCTTGGCTCTGTATTAGATCCCTTGTGGTTCCGTGTTGGATCCGCTATTTATCTCCAGTAGCTTGCCTTTTATCAACGTGTCAAAATGTTATCTTTATTATTGTAACTTTTCTACGATAAGGAACATAAAAGAAAACTTTTCCGAATTTTGGAGTTTCTATGGCCCTTGGGATACATAAGTATTTATCATACAAATAACTTTGATTTCTTTAGGCCAATATAAATTAATTCAGTAATGTTTTTAGCGTTTTCTTTTAGTTTTTCATTAAATAGAAAAAACATGATTTAATAGCCTAGAATAATTAATTAACCAACAATAAAAATAAATGTTAAACATATTTAATTGAGTTTGCGCAGTAAACGTATATCAGGTAATTTTTTTTTTATATTATTATTGATTAGGGCATAAAACCATTTGAAATAAAAAAAATAACTGTTACTGAAACCCAACTGGAAAACGCCTCGCCTTACACTGCCATTTAAATGAGCATCATTAAATTTAATTAAGATAGTCCTAAATTTAGGAAATTTATCTACTAATAATAATTAATTTAATACTAATTAAGTTATAATGAAAACATGCTTACGATAAAATCTTGGAGCAAACAATGTTTGTCTTGTAATTGTATGTGACACTGCGCCAAACTATCTGGTCAGGGTAGACGGGTGAAGGCCAGGAGGAGTGGAACCGAACTGGCGGCTGGCGGATGCTGTGCTGATGTCTAATGTTCGCGCATGCGTGGTTAGACTGGGGTTAAGGTGCGGTTCTATTGCGACGATTGGTAAGGATTTATTGCAGTAAATTCACATTTGATCAAAACATCTCTGAAGATTTTAGTAAAATGCTTGTTTTTAAACGGACTTGGTAAGTAAAATGGAGCTAAAGAACTTTGTTAGTATCCTAGTTAATTGGTTCTAGGGCTAGCCACCACACACAAACAATGCAGTAAAAGCTAACTATCGTGTTTGCATTTAACTTAATTTTAGTATAGGAGAAATTAGATCTATGTTTCCGCGAGAGTTGCTGTGCCTATTCCTATAGAAATAATGTCGTCAAAAAACAGTAAGATCATCCACATATACAACGTGTAACAGATTTTGATGCTAAAGATTTGGAGAGCGTAGCGTTTATTCACTGAAAGAGCAGCTCGACTGGGGAAGTACCTCCACTTTACAGAAAACCGCAGCCAAATAAGTTTATGTTGTGTAAATTTGTATTTCTGCGTGGGAGTTAGGTCGTTAGAGCTCATAAGGGAGGGGGGAAGGGTCGCTAACGCGTGAGCGAGGTTTCGTGTGTTGCAAGCGTCCATAAGTCCATATGGCTACGGTAACCGTTTACCATCAGGCGGGACGTATGCTTTTCTACCGACTTAGTCGTATAAAAAAAAAGAATCGCCTTCTGAATATATTTATGTAACTTTAAATATCTATATATATTAAAACTTACATAAATCGATTCAGAAAACGATTCTGAACAAACCGTTTAACGGTTTAGCATCTAAATCTGTTACACGTTGTATACACAATATGAAGCATTTACCAACGTCAATTTATTACATTTAGGTACAAGATGGTGTTGTCCTCGTGCTGTTAGAGCATTTTATTAAATATACGTTTTGTGTCTGACCATAATCCTAACCATGGTAAGAAATTACATAGCTGGGGAACTGTCTCTCAAAAAACACAGCCTAATTCCAAATCACGCTCACAAATGATCAAAACCAGTCGTCGTAGTAGAAACGAGCCTTAACCAGAGATGTTTGTATTTAACAACGTGTTAGCAAAATATACAGTGTATCTACAAGTACAAGTATACAAACTGCTGAGGGTTACTCAGTCACAGAGTACGTAAGTACTTACCCTATAATGTACAGAGTGGTTTGAGATGGTTCAGTAAGGGCAGCCCTTGGAGTTATGAAATCGTTGCTGGCAGACCCTCCATGTTCTTTTTGCTTGTTTTCTTTTTTTATATTTATTATCTTGTTCTATTTTTGTCTGTATCTATTAGGATGTTATTTTGATTGTTAATTATTTGGAAAAAAGCCATACATAGTCAGATTGTCAAAAAAATATTTAAAAAATGTAACCTTGCCGAGTTTGTTACCGGATTGCTGAACCGATGGTAAGTAACTTCAGTAAATGTGATTTTTCCCAAAATACTTAATGGAATAGAAACTTTAAAAAAATAAAATCTTGGACTTTTTAGGGTTCCATAGGTACTTCAAAAGGAAAAAACGAAACCATTATTGGATCACTTTGTTGTCCGTCTGTCTGTCTGTCAAGACCCTTTTTCTCAGGAACGCGTGGAGGTATCAAGCTGAAATGTATATCAATACTACTACTACCCCTACTCTCCCCTACTCTACTGTCCCTTGGAGCTGTGAAAAAATCAAACTTATATGCCAACGCAATCAAAAGATACAGTCGTTTATGCTGCAAATTTTCGACACTCGCAAGGGAATCAAAACCTACAGGGTACTTCCCGTCAACTCAGAATCTTGAAATTTGGTACGAAGCAACGTCTTATAGCACAGATAAAAGAAAAATTGCGAAAAGCATAAAAATTTAGTTACATCATAAAAATAATTTTAAACTTACTACCCCTTTCCTCATGAACGCGTAGAGGTATTAATTTGAAATTCATATCAAATACTCAGGTCTATAATACCTTTAAGCTGTCACAAAATCAAACTTCTATGTAACGCAATCAAAAGAAATAAGCTTATTTCTTTCTTTTTTTCTTTAAAAGAAATTTTGAATCTCGGTACTTTTTGTAAGAAGTAGAGGCAATTACTAGTTTAGTAATTTGAAAAATGTGGGAATACACCTGTGCGCTGGATGCTAGGCGCTTTGTGAAACAAGTTTTTTCTTTTTTCAAGACTAAACAAATGATATACCTACTGGTTTGATTGAACGGCAATAGAACCAAAATAATCTCTAACTTTATACGAAGGATAAGGAACCGACTTCGATCGAGATTCTGCTCTAACGAAGTCTTTACTCCCCTCGCCTCGCTCGACGGCTCGACCAATCGTGTATGTAAACAATTTTCATACTTTCATTCGCTAATGAGATTTTTTATGATATTAGGTAGGATACACAATACCTCAAGTAGGTAACCCAGAAAAGCGTATTCCAAGACCTTCACATATTAACTACTAGGTGTCTCGCGCGGTTTCACCCGCATTCCCGAGGGATTGTATGTTTTCCTGGGACAAAAAGTATTCTGTGTGTTAATCCAGAACATATTCTATCTATGTGCCAAATTTCATCCAGTAGTTTTTGCATGAAACAGTACATAGTTATTTTTTTTTCATCTTTGTGCTACAATTGTAGTATCTATTGGCCGTGCTTTCATTATAGGACCTACCCATCACAGTGCGAGTAATTTCAATATTTAAAAAAAAACAAACAATACAATAAACGAACCAACTACAGAGAATATACAAGAATACGAACATATCTTTGTTCCCCACTTCTAAAGCGGGCGTGAAAATTGTTTGAGTTTCCGCACAATGCGGCGCAATCTGAAACTCAATAACCCTTAATAATAATAACACTTAATTAATTAAGTTAATTAGGTATCTGCCCATTTCCTGAATATTTTAAAATACCTAAATATGTCTGTATCTGACATTATACATTTTTATATTTGTTGTTTTTTTTAACGTAATAAAACTTTTTTTTTATAACAAATATGTACAATATACAATCTATATATAGAAAATTTCCTCAAGCCTGCCGCGGCTTCCGATTAACGGCAACGTTCCCAGATGGCTGGCAGCGTTTCCTCTTTGGATAGCCAAGCTGACGCGTTGGCGGAAAAAGCTCCTCGCCCGCTGGTCTTCGGAGTTCTCGATCAATTGTGATGACGAGGTGCGAGCAAAACGGTGAGCTTCGGACCCTCAGGGTCCCATGGTCTCAACTGCAAAAGGCATAAAAATTAGGCATAAAAAAATTGTTTTTATAACTTTGAGATACGTTTTTTCGGATCCGGATCCGATAAAACATAGCGTCGGATAAAAAAAATCTTGCTCATTTCAATTTTCCGATTAGAATGTTGTTTAATTATGTCTATATTGATAGAAAATACAGATAATTTAATTAATGTAATGACTTAAATTAATTAAATTATATTACTTATGTCTCTACCCCAAACGGCTCAAATAAGAAACTGCTATCGAGGTTACTATATTTGCGCCGTTTGATGCTTTCAGCGCAGGCAGCAGTGACACCAGCCTTATTCATGGTCTCTCGAAGATGAGACGGTGCCAAAGTATCAACGCACGTGACGTTCCAAACTAAGAGCCGCCCCATCTTCCAGGGTATCAATGTCATACCGTCGGGTCTCTTTCCATCGTCACGCATCAACCCATTTAGTTCCAAGAGGGCCGAAACATTGGCGCTGGCGAGAGACCAACGAATGATGCCATTAAGGTCGGTGCGGCGGGCGTGCCGAACAATTCTGCCTGCGCTTCTCTGACAAGAGAGTCCATGGTAGCCATAGATGGTAGACGGCGGCACCACATTGGCTGGCAGCGATGAGGCATATACTTAGCACTGAGCGCCCAGACGCAAGTACGTAGCTAACTGGAATGTTGTGGAATCAAGGAGAGGGCCTAAATAGGCAGACAGAAGTGCCTGCAACCAGAGCAACCAGAGCCCAGATTCCCATACTGAGACTGCAAGGAGGGCGGGCGCGCTCTGCGTGGCTAGAAAACGTTTCAATGAGGAGGCACACTGATAATTTATCCCGCTAGGTGTCGTATAGTCGCTGGTGCCGTCTATCTGTCAAACACCATACATTTTTTACGTATTCGTTATCAAATAAGTTATTCAATAATTATAATGCCTTTCTGTAGTGAATTTTAATGCAATAATAAAGGTTTACACCAATTGAAAAGAAAAAAGCCGTGGATTATTAAAAAAAAATGGACACCAAGCTCATAGGAAAATTATGCAGTTATCACTTCAAACCTAACGATTTTATTATAAAAGCCGGTTACTGGTTGGTTTAATTAATTGAAATTCATGAAAATCCATCAATTCAATATCAATGACAGTTACCAGTGAGGGTGGCGCCATCTGAGATTAGCTTTGCCTGTCCCTCCCCATTGAAACAAGTTGCTTCCGTGCTAGCTCGCACAGCGGCCCATCCCATTGCCTCTGCGATGATGGGTAGGTCGGTGTTGGGGCAGGCTATCTGCCAAGCCTATCTTGTATCTATCACGCACATAGAATTTAAATTAAAGTAAGCGATTTAATTCGAAAAAAAGTGTTTTATATCGAAAACAGAGCTGTGTGAATCAGAATTAGAACTGAATGAGTAAACAAATCAAAATGTTTACTCTCAGTCAAAATTCAGTAGCCATGAATGCCTGTACTATGACTCAGTATTGGTAAAGGTGTAACTGCGATTTCGATTCTATTCTTATTTATACAACGTCTATATGGTATATAACCATAGACTTAGGATTTCGCTATACAAATTCTTTGGGTATAACAATATTGAAGGATATACGATTATATATTTTCTTCTTCTTCTTCTTCTTTCTCCTGGCTATTGTCCCAATTTATTTGGGGTCAGCCCTCCTAGTACTTCTGCGCCACACCGTACGGTTGTGGGTTGTCTATACGATTATATATTTTCTTCTTCTTCTTTCTCCTGGCTATTGTCCCAATTTATTTGGGGTCAGCCCTCCTAGTACTTCTGCGCCACACCGTACGGTTGTGGGTTGTCTATACGATTATATATTTTCTTCTTCTTCTTCTTCTTTCTCCTGGCTATTGTCCCAATTTATTTGGGGTCAGCCCTCCTATTACTTCTGCGCCACACCGTACGGTTGTGGGTTGTCTATACGATTATATATTTTCTTCTTCTTCTTCTTCTTTCTCCTGGCTATTGTCCCAATTTATTTGGGGTCAGCCCTCCTAGTACTTCTGCGCCACACCGTACGGTTGTGGGTTGTCTATACGATTATATATTTTAAGCTTGTAAAAATAATTGACCTAGTGAGCGCGAAACGCGAGCGAGAAAATAAGCGAAGCGTCTCCGTTTCAGCTTGGGCAAAGATTCGGATGTCTGTCCAGTAGTGGATGTCCGGCGGATGTCCGGCTGTTCGCCTAGCTCTACCTGACAGGTCGCATTTTTTACCGATTCTCGTGACATTTTGTGAGCAGGTTCTCAGTTCGATAATTATATGGATTTATAATGTCCACATTTTTCCAAATATCGGAGCCATGAATGGGGGTTGAAATGAGGATTTTGTTAAAATTTATTCAGTTTTAGGCGATGTTTGACGTCTGACGAAGTTGATGATGACTTCTATCTATTTGAAATATTGTGTACAAAGATGACGTTCTTTTAGGTGGAGATAATTGTGTTGTGTATTCTCTTTGACCAATGGCGATTAACATATCTAAATGGCGTCGTTAGTTCCTCTTTTAACCACCGGGCCAGATAAGTTTGTGGGACTATACAGCAATACCATATAACTAATGAACACGTGTTTTTAAAAGATTTCGTCATTTCCCGAACATAGATCTAGATCTTGGCTACGGCCTACGGCCATTCATCCAATCGAATGTGAATTCTACAGAGGATTATATCTCTCAAAAAAACACATCAAATTCTTTGCTATAACGAATAGTGTAGGCACTTAAAACAATCAACAAAAATAATACCCTACGTTTTTCGGCTTTGGTTCCGCTGCAAAACTTTTTTTTTTTTTTTTTAAACTTTGAATTACTGATTTTCACTACACTATAAGATGGCTTATTTGACTGTCTGTCTTACTATATTCGACGACATAACTATTCAGTCGAAAGTTCCCTCTTTGGACCATTACGATGTGGAATGAGCTCCCCATTACGGTTTTCCCTTAGCGCTACGATATGGGTTTCTTCAAAATGGGAGTAAAAAGAGCTCTTCAAGGTTGGCAACATATACCTATCAGGTATTGCAAATGTCCATAGGTTTCGATGAACATATGGAGGTGCAAGGTGGATGACACCTCCATTTATAAGAGAAGATCTTCCGCCAGGCTGGGTGGGTCATCGTGCCTGGGGACGCGATGCAGGATGTGGCGCTACGCCATCTATCTTTCCGTGTGTGAACTATCTCAGTGTTACTGATAGATGGCTGATAGATGTCGCTACAAACACTTACCATGCATGAGCTCAGAGTAGGATATTTATAAAATACCTACTACCAATGAGTCAAGAGTCAGCCCATTTTTTTTTTAATTTTAATCATCACCATTATAATGAACAAAACAACATTGTTGTGTGACCCCAATTTATGGAAACAAGCAATACACAGTACTTTACAAACAATCACGGGAATTTGGAGCAATTTTGTGGACTTTCTCACTAATTTATTCAGGAAGTTATCGTGCCGTTAGCTCGCTCGTCGAAAGTTTCAGAATTTGAAACTCCAAACTGGGGCTCTACCGCGTAACTTTGGTGGTAATCGTAACAAACAAACACCATTGCTATGTCTCTGACTCAACCATAGAGGAAAGAAATTATCCTCTGAACTCACGGAGAACTCACGTACAAATAACTAGTTATTATAGGCTATAACATCCTTGTTATAGGCATTATGTAGGTAGGTAAGTACTTAAGTAGCCTCTTAAATTTTTCACATAGCTTCCTAATGCCTAAAAATCCAAGGCCGACATGAAATAAAACGTTCAAACCGTGTACTTTTATATGAAAGGGTCGTGCAGAATGCTGTGTTCTAACCGGTTAGTCAGGTCTAAACGCCTGTTTTGAGGTCCCATTTAGAAGCTGTATCAAAAAGGGATGACATTATAACATTGTTCTTTGTTAGAAAAAGACAACAATAATTTTAATCTTATCTTTATTTCCTGATATGTCAGAAATGTAACACAATACCTAACTTTTGTTTTACAGGATTAACTATATTAATTTTACTAATGTTATGTTTGTTCTCTCAACATAGTTCCATAAGTTGATATTGTAATTAAAATATACATAAAGTTAATACAGGTGGGTACTTACCTACCTATCTAGTATCTATTTTGGGGTTGGAATCCGTGTGTTGACGGCCGTGTGTATAAAATTTACACATGTAGGTTTTATATATGCCTAAATATTTTTTGTAAGGCGCCGATCCCACAGAAGTATAATTTAATAATTATAAAGTAAAAAATAATAATAAAGTACCTAATAATTTAAATAAATAATATTAATATTTAATTTTAGGTAGGTAGGTAGGTACCTAAAAGGCGACTAAACGGGGAACGGAAAACTTCGGGTTGGGCAAGCTGGGTGGGGGCCCTGAACGCTCAGAAGCGGCCCGAGGAGGACGATGGGTCTTTGTGGTTGTGACCTCTAATCCTCATCGTGCAATAGCACTGCGAGGTTACTGCCCCCCCCTCCCCCCAGTAACCTCACAGATCCTAGGCTTATTCCTAGATCCTATGAGGATTTCCTCACGATTAAAAAATGCAAGCTGATAAACTGAAAATTTAAAAAATATATGAATCCCTATTTCGTTCTGTTAGCATTAACATTATAGTATTTGAATATTATTTAATTTCATACCATTGAATATTGATTAATTATAATTAATTGTCAGCATTATTTATTTAGAAAGTGTAAAACGGTTTATTTTGATATTGTGTATTGGAATATTGAGGAATGGCAATACCAGAAAAGTATAATTGTAATAATGGCGGCCATTGGAGAAAGTGTTTTAATTCATTTCGTGGTAATTACCAAGTTTACCAACGGTGTAAATACAGATTTAGCTTGTTTAAGCCAACTTCTTTTCAGTAAATAAGGGATGGTTAATAGTTCCGACAACTAGGGGACTAGTGGGGTTGATTGGACACATAGCTAAATAAGTAAACAATCTATCAATAAATCAATGTCGATACTTTTATTATAACCATTGTATGGTATGCCATTGTACCATGGTTGCGACTTCGACAATTGAGCAATTGTACCAACTACTCACTATTCTTGCCATTCAAATTAGATTAGGTACATACCTAATCTTGTTTGAATCTCGTGCTTGAATCTAATAGAAAAACGGAAATAAAATAATAAGAAACGTTTTCTGGACAAAACATATCTAAATCTATAGGTATGTGTAGTTAAGTATTCGGTAGCCTGGTATGTTGGTACTTGCAAATTCTGCTGTGAGGTAGATGAAACATAAGAGGTGTATTTGACCCCTCTTGTGTGAGTGTTAGCTACGCTTTAAACACCTAGGTTAAGTAATATCCAATTTGTCAATAAATTATATATATTGCTGTTTATAGCTGCTGGCAGGTCTTGGCAGTGAAATCTAATTTATGAGCTTTGGAAAGACTTGAAACAACTACCTCTAAGTATATACTGTAGTCTTTGCAACTACCTAGCGCGCTAGCTAACCAAAAGAGTAATAGACACCATCATGTTTTTAATAAATTAAAAATACCAACTGTATCCTATGATTGTACCTACACGTATGTAGGTAGTTAGGTACTAGAAATAAATTTAGGTACAAAAACTTATCTTGAGTACTTACCTATAAGAATTTATTATGTTGACTGATAACCAGACCACGCACGGTGTGTAGGGTTCCTGTCCATAGCATTTATAAATTATGGAACATTAGCAAAAATAAGTTTATATTTCATAATAGGTATTTAACGATGATTTCGTATAGGTCGATAACTAAAATAGTGGCCAAATGAAAATTGGACAGGTTTTAAAAAAAAAATAAGTATTATCTTGTTCAAATGAATTTTGACAAACTTGTTTTATTTCAGTTTTTCTGAAATCTGAATAAAATTTTATATTAAGTTCGGTGTTTTGGTAAAGACCTATCCAACGATACAAGAAGATGTGCCCCAAAATTCTTAAAAGGTAGGTATTTTACTGTGCATGATTGTTTACGGTTTAGAAGACACCTTTCTTCCGGATATCGAGGATTAAGGAAAATACTGCCAATTACTTAGGTACCTACTTGTTGTCAATACTAGGCCAACTAGACTCCAAGTAAAATCACGAGTTTATAATATTTCTGTAAGTAGGTAGGTACATATTAGTTAAATTCCATTTGTCACCGGAACCCTTAAAAACATTATAATAATATAATTCAGTAAGAAGAAAGCATTCACTTTAGTATTGGTGGTATTTCATAAAGGATAAGAGCCCACCAAGAGCCCACAGTATTAGCTCAGTAGCACACCGTGCACGGCGGCGGCAGCAAGGTCAACTAAGTTCAGTAATCTCATTCGTTTCATTCACTCATATCAGTCATCTCATTCGTTCAGTTAACGCGCCTGCGTCTGAGACCGCCCGCCGAAACCGAGCGAGAATTCAACAGACCCGACGATCATTCTAGTTTTAGCCGGTAGACGAGGCTCACATATTTTTTCTCTCGAAACTTATAAAGTAATTAATAATTTTAACCATGGAATTCGTCGGAAAGAAATACAAGATGACCTCTTCGGAGAACTTCGACGACTTCATGAAGACGATCGGTGAGTAAATAGTGTTATATGCATTGGAATATTTCTTGGAAAAATCGATGCCGGCCGGCTTCTCCGCTATTGGTCGACCACGCCGCGCTATACACCGACCCACCTACTTTAGAACTTTTTAGTTCAATTTTTCATTAATTCTCCATGTTACTGATTTATAAAACATTAACTAAGCTATTTAATCATGGATTTTGTTTATTTCAAATCTATTTAGTTACCTATATATCATAATGAAATTACGGCTTAGTGTAATCTACCCTCAGTTTTCTAAATGAAACAAATACCTCCGCTAATTAAATTTTCGATTTGGTGTATTCAACCGTGTTCAATTAACATTTACTTTATTGAAATCACATTTTTATAATTCTTTCTTCGCACATATCAACTATAATGGGGTAAGTATGGCCAAGTCGTACACACGTTTTTGAATTACTTAAAAAGATACTTATTAATAAAAATGTATACGTCCATTAACCCCAAAATAATATTTATTACCTAGGTATATCAATAATTTTATTTTTCCCTAATTAAACAAGCAAGTATGTAGCTTAAAAGTCTAGACTACTTCTATTTGACACAATATGTAAACATTGATTAGGTATAAAATGTACATCACGACCAAACCTACCTATTGATATAGCTACACACGTGTAAATGTCTATTATACCCAATGACCTTCGTATGACGTTAGTAAGTAATTTTTTTTTTCATTTAGAAAATATATCTGCTAGGTATATAATATATTATAAAAATAAAAATAATAAAAAGGCATTGTTTTTAATCTGCTCTATTATTACTAAACCTAAAGCCTAGTAAACAACTTAAACCTTGTAAACAATTTAAAAATAATAAATAAAAAATAACATATCTCACCATACTTGTATGATATGATAATATAAAAATACCATAATAAGACCATTTCAAAACATTTAAAGTAAATCTAAAATTTAAAAGCTTCGATAGTTACGGTCCATTGACGCCTAGCTTTATCGTTTGTTGTGAAAACCAACCAATATTTTTTTATGTAATTAATTGCATTTTTTATGATAAAAGAAATGTAATCATTAATGCATTATTTGTTCGCATATACATAATTGATTACATGGGGTTTACATATTAAGTATATTTTTAATATAGTTGCCTATAATACACTAAATAAACTAGCATCAACACCGCAGTTTTCCATGGAAAAAAAAACTATGTGTTAGTCCAGAATATTATCTATCTATGTGTCAAGTACCATCCAAAACCCACAAACACTCACGTTTATTATATTAGAAGGATTCAGCTATGGAGTGAGGTCAGGTATTAGAAAATAATAAAACATAATTAACGTTGTGTATAAAGCTGCGTAAATATTTGTTATATACTGGGTCATTGCATTGCATACATACATTAGCCGACTCGCAAAAAAGCAATAAAAATAATTGAACAATAATTTCAGTCAATAAAGTTATCAATAAGTCATACAAATAAAAGGGTTATTGTTTACGTAGTATCACTATCTTTATTTGCAATAACAGTGCTTCGTTATTGGTTTTCTGTTGTAACTTTGATAAATATTTTAAAGGTTTCTTTGTTAATACTCGGTCTCTTCATGGACTCCTGATAATTCCATGACTCAACTTTTATCTACCTTAAACAGTTAAATTTAATATATTTCTTCTTGAATTTATAGTTAAGTTGCTTTCTGCAATAGGTGTTTTATACAATTTTGACTTCTCTTAATTCAATTTTACGCTTTTAAACCACGTCGAATTCAAATAATGTAATTTTTACTTAAAATAGCTAATTCCAGTTAGATTTTTTGTAAGGGTTATCGCGTGACTCAATCTAATTATTAACAATATTTTTTCCTGTTTTATCACACGGATGTGCATGCTATTAATTTTTTTCATTATTAGATTAATACAGTCATGATTTTATTGCATAATTATCAAGCGAAGCATTCTCTCAAGTGAGACACTAAAAAAATTGAATATAGGTAAATAATATTGTTAATCACAGATATTTCACATGCGATAAAGCAACCAAATTGCATGCAAAACAATTTATGTTTAGTATTAAAGTCTACCATTGGCTCAATTGTTAACAAAAAAAAAGTAAAGCAAAAACAACAAGACAATGTTTGTACGATGTAATTGAACCTTGGAGTAATGTAAGGACTTTGACAGTGACACTGGACTCATGAACATAGCTAACGAATTATATGCTATTTTTAACCGACTTCAAAAAAGGCGGTTCTCAATTCGGTTGTATTTTTTTTTTAAATGTTTTTACCTATAACTCCGTCATTTATTAACCGATTTAGAAAATTCTTTTTTAGTCTGGAAGGTACACTTTCCGTTTGGTCCCATTGTCATCAGATCAGGATTTGATTACTTCTAAGTGTACTTTGAAGTCGGTTTAACTTTTTTGTAAAACAGTCCAATTATGTATAGCAATAAATTGTACTAAAATTATGTTATCTTTAACTTGCGCAAATATTGACATAAAATATTGTCAGTTTATGATGCAACGACCAAACATGAGATATCTCAACTGACTTTAGTGTTAGTATCGCTATCAGAAAATCCTGCAATAAACTCCTCGGTATCAACATACATGTAGGTACTTTTTAAAATTTACCAATATCTATTTAACTCATTTTATCATTTTAATCTTTGTCATAAACCTTTTATGTAATTTTATATCTTAGCAACTCATTGTTATAAGAATTAACAATATATTCTAATGCAATATCAATATTGGCCACATTCTGCGTCCTTGTGGTTATAGATTACGTTACAAAAGAGAATTATATCTCGGTCGATACCTTTACACACGAGTAGATTGACACAAGCGCAGAGTTGCTCATTGATACTTTAATTTAGGAATTTTACATTCAAAATACACACTAGTGTACAAGTGAACCGGAGATCCTGCCATGCTATTCATTGTCATGCAGCCTATTTACAATACATTTTGATCACAATCAATGAACGCAGGGTCGCAGGCGCATGCGGGTTGGGAAACTGTCAGATTTCAAAGACCCACCACGTTGATCGAAAGATGTTTTCAATTAATTAGGAAGATCGCATGAGAATATCCCGGCATAGTTTAGCGTTTAAGCTGCTATTGGATGCAGCCGACAGTCGGGCAATTGTCGTAAAATGGACAACAATCAGCTTCAATTGACGTCAATAAGATACGAGACTGTTTGCTGAGACCCGTTCATTTTCTATAACGATACCGATCTAGAGTTCCGTTTTCTATTTTCTATTCGGCAATTGGTTCGTGAACCAGTTGTATCTGGATTCTGGATCTAAGAAACTTGATATGAAACTGGCCCTGTACTAATAAAAGCATTTAATTAGATTTATAACAAGGAAACTAAAACTATCAATCGAAAAATTACAGACATAATTGATATCTGATTTCCAAAAAACTTAAACCAACTTCAACGTAACTAAAAAGTAATCAGATCCTGACGATGACAATGAGATGGGACTCATGGGACCAAATTGATAAACTCCTCCTTTTTTTTTAATCGGTTAAAAATAGGTAAGGTACGCTTCTAATTATTTTTTTAAGAGATCACATACTCAGAAGTGCACATAACTTGTTTCATTGACCCAAAAACCATAAAATATCTATCATAAAATAACAAGTATCTCCAATTGCTTAGAAACGATACCAGGACTCGTCAGAATCTCAGTTCTTATGAATATCAATCAATATCAATTATAGCCAATAGGCCCAATTCCAGCACAGGCGGACGTTTCCTCCTCCATTAGTCAGAGAACGGATGTCGTCGGCGTGGTGCCTACGCGTCGATCTCTGGATGCAATCTGTATCAATAATATGACATTCCGGTTATATTAAAATTAAGATCCATTTATGTATTATATATACGATTGAATGCCTTTATAGAATGAAGAAGGGTGAAATTTCATAATGTGCACGTTTGTCGTGTGTTCTTTTTAAAGAAATCCCTATACCTACCAATACCTTGTTTCAAAATTTTGTTTCACCAAAAGGAAGACAATAAACAAGAGGATCTAGAAGGATTTTGGCCGTAGATTATTTAAACAAACTGTTTGGAAGATTATTTACCTTTACTTTTCGGTTTATACATTTTCGAAAAGCCAAAGTCCCTATTGCTGGAACACTATTATTCAACATGCCATTGTATTTAAATTTTAAACGTTAAAGTGTATTGTTGAGTGAGGTTGTGAGGTCAAATTATGATATTTTAATATTTATTTACACGACTATGTGTTTGGTTATTAGAAGACCGTCTAAAATATGAAAAAATACATCAAAACGATTGGATATAAACCTAACTCATCCGCATTAAAGAAAATAAAATTGATTATACCTACTTACTGTCTCCAATTCTATTTTCGAATACGGAATAGCATAATCTGAGACATGTTTATTGAATGCCTGTGAGGTGGACAGGTAAAAATAACTAATATTATGCAGTTCAAATGTAACTTTGTAAATATAAACTTGGCATCGCTACGACGTGGTGACACTGACTTGAACGTGTATGGACATTGAACCTCTATTATTATCTATGTGCGGTGTCACGAATCTAAAAAAAGTAGGCACAACGGAACAAAAACGTGGTGATTGTCATTATGTTTTTAACACAAAAAGGCCACATATTTTTCATTGTCTGTAACTAATCTTATTTTTCAAGGTTGTGTGGGGTGTGGCCTGGTTTTCCCCCTCTATTGTCTAGCTAGAAATTGGCAAATTGAAAAAAAAAACAACATATTTTATTATCAAACAAATAATATACTAACAAAATGTGTAGTAAGTAGTAATCTAACGATTTGTTTTATTTTTGGTATTTTAATTTCTAAATGGCAAGTAATGAGAATTCCTTAATATTAAAATTTAGAATATTTGCACCTTTACAACTTTTGAATAATGGAATAAAGCAAGCGTATTTGTTTAACAAAATAAACTACTAACATAGGTAGGTAAAGCTAAACTTGAAAAAGATATTGACTGACCGATATGCTATCATTTAACAGTGTGACTGGTGTGAGAAAGAAATGGGTATACATTGTAAAGCACGCCGTCGAACATGAAGGAAAAATAAATAAGTAGGTAGGTAGGTACCTTTACCTATTTCATAAGGAAAGACTATTTAGACTAGACTAGACTTAAAACCGGCCAAGTGCGAATCGGACTCGCACACGGAGGGTTCCGTACAATATTAACTAATTCAACTTTGCTATGAAAAAAAAACGCCAAAAAATAAAGGGGACCCCCTTTATTTTTTTATTTTATAGGAGGTACCTAGGTACGTTACGTTTTGTTTAAAAAATAAGATGTCTCTGGAACTCGTCTTAACTTAGACCGCGGGGCGATAATTAGAAGGTAGTAGGTATGTAATAAAAAAAACGTGGAGAGAAATCTTTCGATTCTGATTAAATGATTATTTTATTGGCAATACTTTTCACAGACGGCAGATAGATTCTAAATTGAAAAATTGCGCCTATTCAAAGGTCAATAGCCTTGACGTCACACCATCCCGGATGGACCAATGGCGTTGCGCCGCGCCCATCATCCGACCAATGGCGGCGCGGAATAACTTATCGATTCAACTGTGCGTGCTGATAATAATTGCCCGCTCGAGCGAGAGACGCGCGGTCCAGCAACAGGCAGCTGCATTTTTTGTATAAAAAAGCATATGGTGCGCTTTGTCTAGCTAACGTCTAAACATTTTACATAAATAAGTCGTGAATTGCGACGCTGATTTGATTGTAAAATATAAAAGTCTTAGGTACCTATATAGACGAGATAAATTATAAGCCAGGATATTTCAGCCCGCCAATGAAGTGCTGTTTCCGTATGTCTTAAATAAAACATGTCGAACGGTTCAAGTCTCCACGGACTTTGAACGATGCACTAAGAACGTGCTAGATAGAACTTAGCCACGCTGAGGAATGCCAATGCGCCAATGCAATATTCTACTAGCCGTAGGTGGTAACTTGCTAATGCCACTAATGCTACGTTAGTTCTATTATCTATTCTGTGCTAATGCTTGCAAGGACTTAGCTAGACGTTTTGTAATTGTAAAGATGTGAGGTTCATTGATAGAATGAAGCTAGGTACTAACTAATTATTATGCAAACCCTTTGCAAACCATTGCATTCCTTTAAAAACTCCAAAGCACAAAACTTTGGAGAATTCTAGTTTGAATAAAGAACATCGCATTAAAAATAATTTCATTGGTAGTACAATAATATTTAGGGCTAGGTTCTTATCTGTAAAATATGATATGAGACTATTAGACACATGTTTCGTATAGCCCCATAATTCAAGGATATACAAAATTAAAAAAATATTAACAAGTAAAATTGTACATTTGAAGTCATTTAAGGTTCGGAACTGAACATAACAAGGTGTAAAACTCTTATGTCTAGTAACTATTTAATTAAGTAAATGATTCATCTGATGCCTTGATAACCTTGGCATAACAGACAGACTATTATAGCAGCGTCAACAAAAACCACCTAAGTACCTACTTATCCACCACGAATCACTGACCACGATAGTTCTTCAGCTTTATTAGCGTGATCTCATTAGATGTTCTCAGCAAAAAATGTGTCGGTGTGTCATTGCATCTCGGCTGTATCTGAGCGTTTCTGATGCTAGAATCAGCAAATAGCTTTATGAAATAAAATATATTTGCATTCCTTGTGAACTTGTCAGCGAATTTGCAACTAACGGAAAAGGTACCTATATCTATATCCGAAAAAGGGACCTTGGGTTTGAGCGGTAGACCTTGCAGTCTCGATAATTTATCTGAGAATAGATATTACCGAACCTGCTCACAAAATTTCACGAGAATCGGTTGAGAGATGCGACCTGTAGAAGAGAACAACCAGACATCTGGACATACGAAAGTATTTTGTCAAGCTGAAACGGAAACTCTTCGCTCGGTCAGTCAATAAAATTTTCTCTTTCGCGATTTGTGCGCTTCGTACCAAAGAAGTAAAGTACACGTTTGCAAAAGGCTGCTCAATTTCGTCCATAGGTAATTTTATAATTTTTTGTTTTAATTCGATACATATGTTTAAATATTACGTTAAAATAAGTACAAGAATCCGTAAATTAAACAGATGGGAAGTGAAAGATTTACATTATCTCCAACGATATCTGTGAGTACATATCGTTGATTATCTCCATGTAATTATATCGAACTGGGTATCTCAAAAAGTTGTGTCAAGGAGGACAGAGGAGGAGCCAGAGGTAGCCGAATTACCCCCATGCTCCCCTATGTTTGTTTAGCGTTTTTTTGTAGTTTTTGTGTTATGATTATTTGCAGCGAATATTATAATAATTCCTATGTTTCGAATCACAATTTTATTTGCTATGAACATAACTCGTAAATGTTAAAGTTTAGCTGTAAACATAGTTTTATTATTGTTTATGAAACTTCAACATGGCTAAAAGGCCCTTGGACTTTCTTATGGGGACCGTCTTATTATTATTACTAATATTAATAATGTGATGGGCATGTGAGCTATAGTTACTTATATCCGATAAACGGTACATTGCGTGCGATGCATACTAATGGAATAATAATGAAGTTTTATGAAAGGAATTGTTAGCTCTATTTGTAAGCAGGTTTATGTTCCGCTCGATTAAATTTTATTACTAAATAAAAAACAAAATGCTTTATTAATTGGCTCGTTAAATAAACATAAATATAAAACAAATACCTAACCTACATAATAATATGACCCTACCTATAAATAAAGGCGATTAAAATCTGTAAGAACGTACACCTTATATTTTAACTCCTTTTTTGAATCGAAAGATTCCAACCTCTTTGCGGAGATGTCTCTGAAATTGCTCTGAAATTAAATACTTGAGATTCCGTCAAACGATGACGTCAAATACT
Organism: Achlya flavicornis; assembly: GCA_947623365.1. Classification (NCBI taxonomy): domain Eukaryota; kingdom Metazoa; phylum Arthropoda; class Insecta; order Lepidoptera; family Drepanidae; genus Achlya; species Achlya flavicornis. Next base: position 4,419,620 of record OX392487.1, read on the forward strand.
TCTACGCTGTCAATATGACATCGTGTCGGCAATTGTCAATGGCCACTGTTCGGTTTTTAGTTCCGGTTAATTTCTCCCAATAAAGATTTTTCTGGCCACATCTGAGGATAATGATATCTTGTGTGGGCAAGAAATACAGACTCATTTCTTCTGAAAATTTTGATGAATTTATGAAAAGATTAGGTATCGTTAAAACTAGCATTTCCGGTAACCGCTTACCAGCAGGCGGGCCGTATGCTTTTTTGCCGACATAATACAAGATTGTCAAAACATATATTTCTAAACCAAAACCTTTCGTCTATTCCAGGAGTGGGCCTGATCACCCGCAAGGCCGCCAACGCTGTCACCCCAACGGTGGAGCTGCGCAAGGACGGCGACACCTACTGCCTGGTGACGTCATCCACCTTCAAGACCACCGAGATGAAGTTCCAGCCTGGTGTTGAGTTCGAGGAGGATCGCGCTGATGGTGCCAAGGTATGATATAGATACTGATCGAGCAAAGTAGGAAAGTCCCTAAGCCTATATTGTCCCACTTGAGCATAGACCTCCTTACATAAATGAGCGTCAAAGAGAATGGGCAGATACTCCACCGCGCATACCCACTGCGGATCGTTGGTAACTAATGGTCAACCTACTGTTGGAATTTTCAAGCCGCCTATTAGGCCTCCAACGGCTTTACGTGCGTTCCGAAGCACTCCTTCTACTTACTTTTATCTAATGTAATAGGAATAAAGTCTAGTCTGAAATTATCAGAACCTTGTGTCAGTTTTGAGTAGTACCTATCTTCTCATTGAAGACATACTTTTTGACAGAAGAGACAGCTCAGATAATTCTGCTGCGAGTTTTTTATGCTATACGTAGCTAATCAAGCCATTAATACAGGCTGAATTCGCTTGCGTTTGTCCAAAGCCTAATTAGTGAATATTACGTGAGAAGCTATTCAACAATGGACTCTGCTATTATCATAACACGTTTTATATTTCTTTATTCAAATTCCAGGTGAAGTCAGTGTGCACATTCGAAGGCAACACCCTGAAGCAGGTGCAGAAAGCCCCTGACGGCGTGGAGGTCAGCTACATCAGGGAATTCGGACCTGAGGAGATGAAGGCTGTAAGTATTGGAATTTCAACATTAAAATTAGCATTATAAGGTACTTTTTGGTCTTACTGTGTGTTCTAAAGGAGGGTTCGGATTCGGATTGCATTTTCGAAATTTTTTTTAGACTTTAAGTTACTTTGTTTTCCCAATGGAGTTCAGCATGGGTTTCTTCAAAAAGGATGTGAAGAGATTTCTTCAGGGTCGGCAACGCGCGAGTGATACCCCTGGTGTTGCTAGCGTCCATAGGCTACGGTAACAGCTTACCATCAGGCGGGCCTTATGATTGTTTGCCACCTAAGCGGTATAAAAAAAAAATGTTAAGACACGAGTTATCATCAACTTTGACCTAACTATGGTATATTAATATATAGGTATTATGTTTGCTACATTATAAGAAAATCCTAAGAATACTTAATTGTCGGAGCAACATTTTTGTATTGAACTGTATTAGTATTTTATTTTATGAAGAACAAATTTCAGTAGTGGTACAGTCTCGGTTTGTTGCCAACTTGATAGCAAATATGATTAGTATCATCATCATAATCCGCAGATAATCACAAAATGGATTAACAAAGTTAATGGGTCTGTACGCGACATCGAATCGTTATTTTAGTGACGTAACTACTATTCTTCTCTAATTATGTTGGTAAAATGTTTTAAAGACTTGTTTTGTTCCCCAGGTAATGACCGCCAAGGACGTGACTTGCACCAGGGTGTACAAGGTCCAATAATCACGTTAAGCTTGAAAGACTGAGGGCTGGAGCCCTTATTATTATGTCCTATATTATATAGCACAACTATCGCATAAAAAAGTAAATTATGTTTATTTAGGTTTTTCGTATGTTAGACAAAGTGTTTGACAACTTTGGTTCTTAAGCCCCAAAAAGTAACGTTTATTTTTGTATGCTCAGTGTATTCTGCCAAAGTTTAACATGGTTGTCGGAGGTTTGAAATCATACAACTGTTGTATAAGTTTTTCAGTGCATACCTATTTAATTAATTAAATAAAATCGTTTTTGTAATTATGACGTTTTATTTTATGATCCATATTAGCTACCTGTTACTGGGGTTTGTTTTGCAAAATTCAACATTTAAGGTGCGTTCGAATTGGGGTATGGTAGCAAAAATAACAGTCCAAAATGCCAAAAACGATCACAACTGGCGTTCGATTTGGAAAGATGTGGGCGAAATTGGCGTTTTGAACAGTTTTCGTTCACCGTTCGTTTTGCTTGGAAACAGTTAAAAACGACATCGATAACTGCAAATTTTGACCCACCTCCGAGGCAGGGTCGTTTGTGATCTTATTTTGACATCTTTGAATCTGACAGATAAGTTTCGTAAAATTCATACGGGAAGCGAAAATTCTAATTTTTATTATAACATTTTATAGAAATACTAACAGGTAAGAGAATAATTTGTTAGATTAACTTTGTTTAATGATTAACTGAAGGAAAAAGGTAGGTTGAGACAAGTGACAAGCAGGCGATGAGCATGGAAATGTCATTTTTGTATCTAATCGTTCGATTTGGGACATATCGTTTGTGGCAAAAGTTGCAAAATTGTTGAAATTTTCCAATTCGAACGCAAATACAAAAATGCCCATTTTGAAACTGTTAAAAACGACATCACTCCAATTCGAACGCACTATTAGCTATAATCACTATAGCATGAGCCTTTGATTAAGGAAGGATACATCCAGATAGAGTGTCGCAGTTGTGCACGCGTCGATAAAAATACGCTCTAACTGTTAGAGGCTAAGTCAAATAAAAATGAAAAATAATGATCAATATTTAAATTTCTCCCGATTTTAATTGGAATATTTTAACAACTACTATCATTATGAACGTCATTATGACAAGCAGAATGACGCAGAGGGAGCGTAAAACGTAGCTGTTACGCGCAGCAGCCTATAAAAGTTGGCCTGTTTTGTATATTCGTGTAGTATGGCGACGTTCTTTCTAGGTATATTTATTCCTATGGCATGAGATTTATTATAAATAAGTCATGGTACATTGAATTATTATACATAGAAACAAAGTACACGCGCGAAAAATAATACATTCAATTGAAGCCATATATGGCTTCATTTGACCGCCGCGCTGTCAGTGGACTGAGTGACGTTATAGTGAGTGTAGCTCTCAGAAAAATAATAAATATGACGGTTTCTGCAGTAAAATTGTGTCATAATTCATCAGGGAAGAAAGATAAGATTCCTGATGTAATATTCCACAGGAAAGCCACTAATTTTATTGCGTAATTCATCTAAATTAACAAAATTCAAAAATAAATATAGATTTCGAGCGAAGTGTTGCCAGCTGTTTGTGTGTGCGAATTTGCGTTGTTTTACGTAATTGATACTGCATTTGTTATTATTAAAGTAAGTGAGTCCGATACCTAGGCGACTAACTTAACTGTCCCCCGCGGTTTCACCCGCTTCTTGGGATAAGTAGCCTATAATACTCGGAATAATAATATTTATATTTTATAAATATTTTTTACAGAGATTAACCCGTTTAAACAAACAAACAAAAAACATTTCCGCTTTATTGTATTATAACAAAATATGCTAAGCTCTCTCCTTGTAAGCCCCGTCTTCGGCTTTACTCATCCAGCTGTCATTTTAATCGACTTCAAAAAAGGATATAATCAATTTGACACGTATGTATGTAATATTATTGGAACTATTATATATTTACACTAGCTGCCCGGCGCGACTTCGTTCGCGTGGTGCTACCCTACCCTGTGGTGCTACCCTACCCTATCTTACCCTACCCTGTTGTGCCCTGCCCTGCCCTGCCCTGCCCTGCCCTGCCCCGCCCTACCCTACCCTACCCTACCCTACCCAACCCTACCCTACCCTACCCTACCCTACCCTACCCTACCCTACCCTGCCCTGCCCTTCCCCCTTTCCCCTTCCCTACCCTACCGTCAAGCCGTGTATTACAAACACTGAGCCACACGCAAAGAGATTGACTCCCTGCCGTACGGCCCGTACCCGTGACGTGATTTTTCTGCTAATACTTATATTTTTAAACTCGTGATATCTTTTGAATGGAATGTCAGAATTGAATAATTCAAAAAGTTATATAAAGGTTTTGAAGCAGTCTTGGATATGAAGTAATTTATTTTGATAAGGATTAATACCAAGATACAAATAGAGAGACATTTCTAGCGGCGGCATTTCAATTAAAATTTTAAAATAGAAAAACCCTTATTGTGGCATAACTATAATAGTTAGACATATGGTATCGCGATACTTTTTGTAAATAATAATGTGTTCTGCAAAGTTGTAGTACATTTTTTTATTCTATCATCAATAGTTTTCGCAGCGCACGCGATGTAATGAATATTTTAGGTAATTTTTTTACACCTTGGGTTACATTATTGGAGATTTAGTAAGGATCCCTAATTTTTTTGAAAATATAATATAGCCTATGTCACCCGGGGATAGTGTAGCTTCCCAACAGTGAAAGAATTTTTCAAATCGGTTCAGTACTTTCGGAGCCTATTCAATGCAAACAAACAAACAAACAAACAATCAAATCTTTCCTCTTTATAATATTAGTATAGATATGTATGAATATCTATCAGGTCTTCCAAACAAATATACTGAATTTCATAGGTGTGTGTATGTATGTTTGTCCACGCATATCTCCGAAACTATTAATTGTAATAGTTTCTTAGATTCAATTATTGTTACCATCTTTTTCTATTTGCTTAAATTTACTTAATTCATTAACTAGCTTAATTTTACAGGCTTTTAAAATTTCATTTTTATGTATTAGGTATGTTAATGATAATTACCTAAATACCTACATACTACTTAATCTTCTTTTTCTATTCAACCTATCTTATGAAATCTATAATTACCAAGGAAAGCTACAAATTGTACGATCGTTCATAGCTCTGCACATTGTCTAGGTTTATTATGTTAAAATACCCGACATAAGTACTATGAAACATAACCATTAAACTAGTAATAAATAAATAACAGGCCTGTGTCTATGATAAATTATCTAAGATGCAGAACTTTTTAAACTATTTAGTAAATTGTATGAATACTTACTTCCAATTTCACTAGTAGGCGAAATCGGAAGGATAATTTTACCGAAAAATTTCGTTTAGCTTGCAACATTACTCGTGCGCTTGTGTGCGTGTCAGCGAGTGTAATTATATGGTACTCCCGCACACATTGGTTGTCAAGTGGCTTACGTTTCGCGACGATTTTTGTTCGATACTTCGGTTCTAAGCATAATAATTCAATGTCATGGTATATTATTATACTTCGTCAGGTATGTAGGATATCGGACACATTATGCATGTTGAAGATTAATGAAACATTGATACCTACACATAGACAGGTACCTGCTATGCTATTCTGTAAAAGGTAAATCATCTCGAAAGTCATCTCGCAACTCACCTCGCAACTGAATTGGCGGGTGAATTACGTTTCAGAATACCAAATCCTATTGAAAAACGTCAAAATACTCACCTGTCGTAGTTCTTCTCACTTCCGTCATCACTCGGTGGCGCAAGTGTCGAACTCACTCAGTTTAAGAATATGAAATTCTAATCTCATCGCGGATTCAGAAGTGATTTTGCAAATGAACGTTACAGAATAGCACTGCTGTGTTGTGTTACTTGCGTTGCGTATCGTAGGTATTCTCAAACATCAACTAAGTAGGTAGGTACCTACCTTGGCAACTTTTTCATTTCAAGACCGATTTTATCGTTCTAAATGATGGGTTCTACACCTTCTTCATACGCAGGTTTGAGTGGTACTTGGGATTTGGTATATACTGTAGTCCATAGAAATAAATACCTAGAAAGAACGTCGCCATACTACACGAATATATTTTATAAAACAGGCCAACTTTTATAGGCTGGTGCGCGTAAAAGCTACGTTTTACGCTCCCTCTGCGTCATTCTACTGGTCATAGTGACGTACATAATGATAGCAGTTGTTGAAATTGTACGGGCGGCCGGGGACCTCGTGTAATAAGACGCCGCTTAGGACGAATGCGCGAATCGTGAGATCCCTTTTCCCGTACTTTATTTTATTTGCTGGATTGCCAAGGGCGTCATGAAAAGCCGTATGGTTGGTATATAAACGATTTATTTATTGAACTTTAACACTTCTGTGACAATCTGTCTGAATACAATAATTAATAACAAACTTTTTAAATTACATAGATGATTTACACAAATATACGTAGACAATGGGTGCCTGATGATACACTGATAATTTACTTAGCCGCTACTATGGCATCTGCCTTACATTTTACCGATGAGGTAACTAACTAGCCGCTACTGTGGCATCTGCTTGACGTTATACTACTTGATGGTAATCTCAACTTGGCATCTGCCTTACTTGGTACTGTCCCGGTACTGTCCTACTACTGTGACATCTGTCTGACTACTACTACTACTATACTTAGTAGATACTTGCTGTCCTGGAATCGATACTAAATGAGAAAAATGTACTGATTATATGCAAATTATAAACGCTGTGTATACGACTCACGCGGTGAGCGAGTAACTTTTTTACGAGAGAAAACATATCTTTTTCTTGTCTAATTTAAGTGCATTTAAGTAACCTCTCTATCTTGCATATAGCGCTAACCTTGTCTAAAAGTTCTAGAAGGATCTAATCCAAAAAGTGTAGTCCTGTTACTACATCTCCAAAGGTTCTCCGATACATTTTGTCTCCCTTTCGCATATATAAGGAAATTTTATTGTTGATATTTATAGTTCCGGGTAAAATCACGTAAATTTCAAAATATGATCAGGGTTTCATTCAGGGCTTGTAGTAAAACTTATTATTTAGGTCTTACGTTAGGTAATGCGAGTTTAAACAGTAAATACATAGTAAGTAGTTGGTGTGCACATATGGTGCTTACGAAACAATTCTAACTAGATTACTATGCCTAATCGAGTGTTTTGTTGACATGTTAACACTTTTTTGTTAACTTAGGTTTCAACATGAATACTAACTTTATCGTGTAACAAGTTTTACATTTGTAGAGGGTTATTCACGATTCTAAATGTATATTGTAAATCTTAGTTCTACCTAGACTTTGTCTAGACTTTTACCTATGTTTAGGGTTCAAGTACTGTTTATTTACTATACAATTTATGTTGATACGTATTCTAAGGGTAATCATTGTACACTCGGGAGTAAACTCTTTAATATTTCTTATTTCTAAACATTTTAATTTTAACAAAATATTACGTAATCATAAAAAATAACAATAAATGTCCTGAACACAACAAGTGTCCCGAACATTCTCCCGCCGTTCTTCGACTACGGTGTCGATGAAGACATTTCCGGTTGAGGGACTACTGGCTCGGTGGGCAGGATGATCAGCTTCTTCGTGGGACGTCGTAGTGTTCCGCTTCGGGTGCGCACGTCGACTGCTCGTACGATGCCATCAGCTCCGGGGTAGATGGCTTCGACGATTCCTCTTGGCCATGTGTTGCGAGGCAGGTTGTCGTCGGCGACTAGTACGACGTCTCCAATCTTGATCTCCGCGCCTCTTCCGTGTGGCTCCCGCCGGTATTGCAAATCGGGGAGGTATTCTTTCACCCATCTTGCCCAAAATCGGTTAGCAAGATGTTGTGAAGCTCGCCAGTGTGTTCTGCCGATGAGGTCCTTTTCATTGAAGGTGCCTGGTGCCGGAACTCGCGCTGACCCGCCAAGAAGCCATTCCGCGGTGTGACAGCTCCATGCCAGAGATAAGCATTACCCAACGGGAGGTCCGGCGGGAATTGCTTTCTCTGGACATCCATAAGTCGAGTGGGCCAGACGGCATACCGGCAGTGGTGCTGAAGCGGTGTGCTCCTGAATTGTGTCCAGTACTAACGCGCCTTTTCGCGCTTTCCTACACCAAAAAGGAAGTCCCGTCTTCGTGGAAGACTGCCCATGTGCACCCAGTGCCCAAAAAGGGTGACAGATCAGACCCGACGAATTACAGGCCTATCGCCATCACCTCCCTTCTCTCCAAAGTCATGGAGCGAGTGATCAACACGCAGCTTTTGAGATACCTGGAGGATCACGATTTGTTGAGCGACCAACAATATGGCTTTCGCCACAGTCGCTCAGCTGGTGACCTCCTTGTGTATCTCACGCACCGTTGGTCACTCGCCATCGAGAGTCAAGGTGAGGCATTGGCAGTAAGCCTAGATGTGGCGAAGGCGTTCGATCGGGTCTGGCACCGGGGTCTTCTAACGAAGTTACCAGCATACGGGCTTCCCGAGGGATTATGCAAATGGGTTGCCAGCTTTCTGTCCAGCAGATGCATAAGAGCCGTCGTTGACGGTAGCTGCTCCGACAGCATGGACATAAATGCCGGCGTCCCGCAAGGCTCTGTGCTGTCCCCAACACTGTTCCTACTGCATATCAATGATATGCTGTCTATTGACGGCGTTCATTGTTATGCAGACGACAGTACAGGGGATGCTTATTACACGGGCCGTGCTAATATCCCTCGTTCCGAGGTGGAGGAAAGCCGCGAACGGCTGTTGTCTGAAATCGAGAGTACACTAACTAGTGTCTCCGATTGGGGCAGACTAAACCTAGTCCATTTCAACCCCACTAAGACTCAAGCCTGCGCGTTCACCGCTAAGAAAACCCCATTTGCTGTGGCTCCACAGTTCCAGAACACGTCCCTGAACATCAGCAAAAGCATCGGGATCCTTGGCGTCGACATTTCTAGCGACGTTTTGTTCCGAAGTCACTTAGAAGACAAGGTTAAGCTGGCATCCAAAAAGCTCGGAGTGCTCAACAGAGCGAGGCAGTACTTCACATCGGGGCAAAGGCTGCAACTTTACAAGTCGCAAGTCCGGCCTCATATGGAGTACTGCTGTCATCTATGGGCGGGAGCACCTGGATACCAGCTTGATCCTTTAGACTCGGTTCAACGACGTGCCATCAGAATTGTCGACGATCCCGAGCTCACAAGCGGTTTAGAGCCCCTCAGTCTGAGGAGAGACTTTGCCTCCTTATGTGTGTTCTACCGCTTGTACAACGGACGGTGTTCTGAAGAATTGTTTAAGATGATGCCCACGGCTACTTTCTACCATCGCAACTCTCGCCATCGACGGGGAGTCCATCCTCACATATTGAAACCTGAATTGTTTCGTACTGTGCGGGCTCAAAGGAGCTTCCTTCCGCGGACGCTCAGACTGTGGAATGAGCTCCCCGCCGTGGTTTTCCCAATGGAGTACAGCATGGGGTTCTTCAAAAGGGGTGTGAAGAGATTTCTGCAGGGTCGGCAACGCGCGCGTGATACCCCTGGTGTTGCAAGCGTCCATAGGCTACGGTAACCGCTTACCATCAGGCGGGCCGTATGCTTGTTTGCCACCTAAGTGGTATAAAAAAAAAAAAAAAAAAAAAAAAAGAAGGAAGTGGTTGGGGGTCAGCGTTTCTTCATCCTCAGGATCTGTAGACACGTGCGTAAGGGGACGACTGTTGACTGTGTACTCCGCTTCAACCAATAGAGTTGCGAGTACTTCTTCTGGTGGATGTTGCTCTTGAAGTATCACTGAGAGGGCGGTCTTAACAGATCGGACCAGCCGCTCCCAGGCTCCTCCCATGAACGGAGCTCCTGGCGGAATGAAACGCCAGGATATCATCCTCTTGGTGGCTTCGTCTTCAGTGGCTGCGTCGATGGATTGACGCAGCTCTTTGTCAGCGCCACGCAAATTTGTCCCGTTGTCTGACCAGATTTCTGTAGGACATCCTCTCCGTGCTATCATCCTTCGCAGGGCCATGACCGCAGAGTCCGTCGTCAGGGATGCTGCCAGCTCCAGGTGAACCGCCCGTGTGGTGAGGCAGGTAAATAGTGCCCCATACCTCTTCTGGCGACTACGCCCGACTGTGACTGACATCGGGCCGAAATAGTCGAGACCCGTGTATGTAAAGGGCCTGACGTGGTGAGCCAGTCTGCATGGGGGGTGGTTTCCTGTGGCTGGCTGTGACGGCATATTTCTTCGTATGCGGCATGGTATACATCGGTGGACCATCATCTTCGTAACTGGACGCAGGCGTAGAATCCAATAGTATTGGCGACATTCGTTTATTGTTGCCTCTACGCCAGCGTGCAGCAGCTGTCTGTGGGTATATTCAATCCACAGCTTCGTTGTTATTTGATTTCCATCGAGGACAGGTGGAGACTTCTCGAGGCCGTCAACATTCTTCGTAGCTCCGATGCGAGACCTCAGTAAGATGATTCCGTCGACTAAAGCGACAGATATTGGGCGCAGACGACTGCTGGTAGACACAGCCCTGTTGTTCTTCAAATCTTCCATCTCATTAGGGAAGGATTTGGCTTGCTCGTACCAGCAGTTTCTCGGCTTCTCTCAGAAGGATGGCGTCCAACGGTATGAATCTTCTTGCTGTTGCATCGGGTTTGGCAGCTGTTGGCCTCGGTTTTAAGTTTTCTTCTTCTTGCGTTTCCAATCCATATCTGCCTCTTTATTCTTCAGCGTGTGTTTGTGACGTGCACGCTGTTTGTTTCGCCTACACAGGTTGATGAACTGTAAGACTCTGGCTGTAGCGCGGAGATAGTGTTCCCACTTGTAGAAACGGGTGCCGTCAGGAACGACGTGGCTCATCTTCGGTATCTCGCGCTTCTCTGTGATGTTGAGTGTCTTCTCTTCATCAGTCAGTTCTTTCTGTGTAGGTTTCTCGGTTGGCCAGGTACTCGGATCGTCCTTCAGGACTTCTGACTCTTCTACGTCGCGATTTGCATCATCAGCGACGTTGAGTTTCTTGGGTACTTCTGGCAACGACTGCAGCAAATCAGAATCCGTCAGAAGGTGGTCGTTTAGTGAGACCCCCTTTGTTTCTGCTGCAGCATCATGGACTATTCGAATCTTCCCCGGCTTCATAGGGTTCACCACGGCGAAATGTGGTAGGTACCACGTCCTATTAATCGTTTTCGCCAGTGGAGCCGGTTCAGCGTAGTCCCTTTCCATCAGAGCTGTCATCGGCTGTTGATACCTTTCTTTCAGCTCTGGAATCTTTTCGGTGGTGATAAGCCTCTTCATCGCGTTGTCGTAATTGCATGGCATCGCGATGTTATCATTCTTCCATAGGAGCGCCGTCTTACACTGTCCGTCTTCGGTTAGGGTTGTGCACTCATCGAGTTTGAGTGTACGTTGTTCCGGATCAGTCTGCGGCTTCTTAGGTGTAATCGTCAACGCTTCGATCGCAAAATGATGTTTCAATTGTGCATCCATACTTTCCTCCATTGTAAAGTGATGGACGAAGTCGATGCGTTTTCCCAGCGACCTTGTATGCGCACCATGGAGAACCCAACCAAGCGGAGTGTGTGATGCTATTGGTTGGTTCTTCTTTCCTTTTCGTACCTCTGAGGCTAGAAGTAAATTCCAGTTATCTTGACCGACAAGTATCTTTGGTTTGGCTTCTACAAACTTCAAAGCGTCCTGTATGTCGATCAGATGTTGGTAGTCGTCCAGATCTTCATCGGCGACTGTCTGAGTCGATAGCCTCAGGTTATCAATGGTGCGTGCGTAAATCTTATGTGGCTGGGTTGCACCCTTAATGGTGATTGCGATGCGTTGAGATGTCGAAGCAGGTACTTCTGCTCCTCCTATGGCTTCGATGTGCATTGGTTGGCAGGGTCCATAAGCGCCGACTGTGTTCGCTAAGTCGGCGTCGATCAAAGTCACAGTTGACCCATCATCCAACAACGCATGTGTGTTGACATCTCCCGCCGGTCCGGAAATCTGTACAGGCAGTACCTTTAAGTACGTCTGCGATTGTACAGGCAGCCAAGTCGACGTAACTTTTTCCGTCTTATCTGTTCTGTCACTCGTGTTCCTTTGTTTCTCATAATGGAGTAAGTGGTGATGTCTGTATGGGCATTCGTTGACGCCGCATTTGGGCGGCTTGCAATTATGCGTTTTGTTCCTGTATCGTAAACATCGGAAACAAAGGCAGTGCGTCTTTGCAAGATCCCATCTTTGGTTGATGTCGGCATCGCGGAATTTATCGCAGTCTGGCGGCGAATGTCCCTCTCGTTCACATATACAGCATCTGTATGGCTTCCTGTCAACGTTCGCATTAGCGTTTAGCGTACGTTGAGTGCGCTTGTAAGGATTGCGCGAAGCTGGCTCTGTATGTGAAGTCGAGGGTATGACCTCTACTTGAGCGTAGGGTGCCCATAATTCCACTTCTCTCTCGAGGAATCGGGTGAGTTTGAGCAGGTCTGCTTCCTCTTTGGGCTGCATGGCGGAGAAATCGAACCATCTATATCGAAGTGTCGGTGTTAGCTTATCAATCGTGACCTTCGTCAGCTCTGGATTGTATAAATACGTAGTCTTATTCAGAGCACGAAGAGTCGCCACTATATTCGTGACCTTGCTTGACAGTATGCAAAGGTCTTTAGATGAATCCGTGAACCGTGGCAGGTTCCTAAGTCGATCCATCTCTGCGAGAGCTATTGAGTCCGGTCTTCCAAAGCGGGACTCCAATATCTTCATTACTTCAGTGGGATTGGCACTATTAATGAGCAGACTCTCAACGGCCTCTTTAGCACGTCCTTTAAGTGCACGGCGTAGTCTGGTCATATTCTCGGTTTCCGAAAAGTCAGTTGCTGACTCGAAGTACGCTGTTCGGAATGACAGCCAATCCTGATGCGCGCCAGTAAAAGCAGGTAATTCGAATCGGTAACGCGACGGCATTGCGCGTTGACCTGCCTTTACAGCAATAGTGATTGCTGACGCTAACTCACTGAAATCTATTTTCTGTTGCGCAGAATACGGGGTGATTGCAGCTTCTATTCCCGTCGGTATCTGCGCTTCTGGTCTCTGAGGGATTCCTTTATTACCCTGTACAGAGTGCTGAGGGATTCCTTTATTACCCTCATCGTTGTCAACTTTTGACTGCTGTTGAGTCATCTGAGTCTCCGAGGTTGCGCCCAAGAGCACGACTGGATGCGTAGCTACGGATGGATATGGTGCCGCAACAGGTGCGGCGTTACAATTCGGTTCCACCTCTCGGTGCTCTGGCTGGTGTTGAGGCTCATTCGAAATAGCAAGCAGGCGCTGACTCTTGTCTAGCCCTGTGTCCAACCTCCGTTCAGTGGATTTGATGGACACGGATCTTACGTCGTCACCTTCAGACCATTCAGATGGGTCTATGACGGCGAGTCTAACTATTGCTAGCTCAAGTTTCAGTCTTGCTACCTCTTCTTTAGCCAGAGCTATGCGGCGCGCTCGTTGACTCTTTGTTGACTTATTTCCCCTGATGGTGCTGCGTTCGATTCGGTCATCAGGGGCCTGTCTTTGATCGGTTCCGGTTTCCTCTTCGGTAGTAGTAGTCGTAAACCCTGAGGTTAGGGTAGCTTCAGTAGCAGTGGCAGTACGACTCGACGATGGTGCTACTGTAGGGGCAGTACTCCCCGTTGGGGCGGCATCTGTGGCCAGATCGTCTGCAGGTGCTGGCGGCGGTGCGTCGCCATCGCGACTCTGCGATCTGCCTCTTGCGGTAGTTGATCTGGTACCAACCATGGCTGTGGCCGTTCAGTATCTTGGATAATCCGGCTCGAAGGACCAAATGTACGGGCGGCCGGGGACCTCGTGTAATAAGACGCCGCTTAGGACGAATGCGCGAATCGTGAGATCCCTTTTCCCGTACTTTATTTTATTTGCTGGATTGCCAAGGGCGTCATGAAAAGCCGTATGGTTGGTATATAAACGATTTATTTATTGAACTTTAACACTTCTGTGACAATCTGTCTGAATACAATAATTAACAAACTTTTTAAATTACATAGATGATTTACACAAATATACGTAGACAATGGGTGCCTGATGATACACTGATAATTTACTTAGCCGCTACTATGGCATCTGCCTTACATTTTACCGATGAGGTAACTAACTAGCCGCTACTGTGGCATCTGCCTGACGTTATACTACTTGATGGTAATCTCAACTTGGCATCTGCCTTACTTGGTACTGTCCCGGTACTGTCCTACTACTGTGACATCTGTCTGACTACTACTACTACTATACTTAGTAGATACTTGCTGTCCTGGAATCGATACTAAATGAGAAAAATGTACTGATTATATGCAAATTATAAACGCTGTGTATACGACTCACGCGGTGAGCGAGTAACTTTTTTACGAGAGAAAACATATCTTTTTCTTGTCTAATTTAAGTGCATTTAAGTAACCTCTCTATCTTGCATATAGCGCTAACCTTGTCTAAAAGTTCTAGAAGGATCTAATCCAAAAAGTGTAGTCCTGTTACTACATCTCCAAAGGTTCTCCGATACATTTTGTCTCCCTTTCGCATATATAAGGAAATTTTATTGTTGATATTTATAGTTCCGGGTAAAATCACGTAAATTTCAAAATATGATCAGGGTTTCATTCAGGGCTTGTAGTAAAACTTATTATTTAGGTCTTACGTTAGGTAATGCGAGTTTAAACAGTAAATACATAGTAAGTAGTTGGTGTGCACATATGGTGCTTACGAAACAATTCTAACTAGATTACTATGCCTAATCGAGTGTTTTGTTGACATGTTAACACTTTTTTGTTAACTTAGGTTTCAACATGAATACTAACTTTATCGTGTAACAAGTTTTACATTTGTAGAGGGTTATTCACGATTCTAAATGTATATTGTAAATCTTAGTTCTACCTAGACTTTGTCTAGACTTTTACCTATGTTTAGGGTTCAAGTACTGTTTATTTACTATACAATTTATGTTGATACGTATTCTAAGGGTAATCATTGTACACTCGGGAGTAAACTCTTTAATATTTCTTATTTCTAAACATTTTAATTTTAACAAAATATTACGTAATCATAAAAAATAACAATAAATGTCCTGAACACAACAAGTGTCCCGAACAGAAATATTCCAATTACAATCGGTAGAAATTGAAATATTAAACATAATTTTGCAAATTTATTTATTTTTATTTGATTTAGCCCCTAACAGTTAGGGGCTATTTTTATCGACGCGTGCACAGCTTCGACACTCAATCTGGATATATCCTTAATCAAAGCTGTAGTCTTTGCTTGGGATGTTTATTGTACAACAAAGCTAACACTAATTTGAATATCAACGTGATATCAACCCACTATCAACCAGCTTATTCATTCGCCACAACTGTATTTGGCAAACAAGCCCAAATTAAGGCTAATTTCTGCCAGTGTTGTCGAGTTATATTTTAGTTTCCAGTCACAATAAATCACTTTCACGTATAGTCCTCAGTCACCGTCCATAAACTCGTAAAAGTGTTCTGTGTCCATAAAAGTCATGTTTTACGTGTGTTTTACTACAATGGTGGTCATTGTACTAATACTCCTCACGGACTTTTTGAGACAACTTGAAAAGTCACGATACACTTAATTCCATTGAATTATTACGCTCTTAATTCATTTTATTTCACTTCACTAGTGCACGTGGATTGATTTTTATTGGATAAAATACCACCGATAATATGCAATAAAACTCAAAATACACGAATTAATGAAAATAAAAACGAAAATGCAACGTCACTGCAAATGCAAAGTCCTCTCGAGCAAGCTCAGGAGCTAAACCTTGATCTTGAATAATGTCTCTGTATCTACCGATTCTGTTGTAAATAGCACTAAAGGATATTCTGTGACTAAAGTAATTTTAGTCACATGACATCTCTTCTCTATCTTACAAATATTATTAAAAAAGGATAGAAAATATTTGAAGCTGTCAAATTAGTCTTTGCAGCGTAGCTTTGCAGTCTTCATTTGCGGGTATTTAGACGTAACGTAACCGCGATGAATGGCGACTAATATATGGAAAACAAGCATTGGATTAATATGACAGGACTAAATTTCTTATATCCTTTTCTAATGTTCTTTGTTACTAAGAGACATAGTGTGACTAAATTAGTTTAGTTTTTAAGTGACTTCAAAAAAAGGACGAGTATTTTTTTTTAATAACAGAATCGTTACCCACCGAGTCTTTGGAATATGTAATGCGCTGTCTGCCTACAATACTCCATCTATGGCTGTCTGTTATATAAGTGCCGCCATCTAGTGATTAGTTTCAATATTAGCTGTCAAAGTAAAAGAAAAGTAGTTTAGCTACTCCACGGTAGGTGGTGCCAGGCTAGATGTTTGAATTGAATCAAATTTTATTTAAATATATATTATTTAAAGTTTCTACTTGGTTTCTACAATAAATTAAAGTATTATAAACCTTTCTTTATTTTACTAAGAAATAGGTGGCTAGGTGCAGCGCAGACAACTGACTTTAGTCTGCAGCACACAAAACGTCTGTGAAAACAAAGGGTTGTGCGCCGGGCTTTTCTGTGGTCGTGATAGGTTCACACCACAGACATATGAATATGGGTTCACACTCAAAAGTTCGGCGCGGTGCACCATGAAACGTAGATTGAGCATTGTAGGTAGACAGGCTACTAATATAATAATAATTACTTACGAAAGCGTGATACGTTTAAATGTCAAAAAAAAATATGTTTGAGCAGGACCAAGTGTATTTTTTTGTCCTTATCTCGCGTATAGGTTTTTATTGTTTGCCCTCAGTGTCGTTGAGGCCAAACAAGTTTGTGGGGCAAAAGATATTATGTTGATGAGAGCTGTGAAACCCTAATTATTAAACCTTATTTGTGACTTAGTATATAATAATTCTCAAAGATATTGTTTATTGTGTAGTGATCCCACAGTGATCCTTAGTTATTTCCTGTAAAAGTCGTAGTGAACGAAATGAACCGAACATAAACTTTCATTGTTCAGTATGTTTTTAGACTGTTAAAGTAAGTAAATCAAAGGTTTACTATGCTCAAGTGTATTTTCCGTCAATATTATGCAAATTTAATAGATAATTTCGTCTAAATACGATAAAAATCCAAATATATAAATATAATTATCTGTGGTAATTATGTCGAACTATCGCTATTTTCTTCGCTATACGCTGACAGTCCGTCTACCTGTATACTCAATTTACGTTCTCGTGTGACAAGTTGTATGCTACTAAATTCAATAGGTTCTTCTTGTATCGTTTTCCATTGAGCTATCTGTAGGAGCTGTCAAATATTTTAAATTAGTTCGGACTATAGTGATTTTGCGGGCGTTGCTCGATACGTCTCGCCGAGTCTCGCGGTCTTGCTGCTGTGTATTGTATGTTTAGTTTACCCGAATCGTAACGTAAAGTTATACGCTTGCATTACGGAACGCGACAATATCGATAATAATTATTAGACATCTGTCAAATTATTCCGAAATTCTGTGTATGTTGATGATGAATTTCGCGTAATATTTGAGAAATTAATGGTTTAAAATTACAATGCCGGTGTGTTTGTGTCTTTTTTCGATATATTATTAAAACTATGTGGTTATAATGCGTGGAATTTGTGTTGTGTTTTGTGCGTAGCCATATATTTGGTGTGTGAGGATTGCACAGTTGCTTTACGGATTTATAATACGCTCATGTAAGTAAATATTTACTTAACTATTTACACAAGATTAGTGTGTGTTCATGATCTATCAATTGTTACAATCTGGTCTTTAAATTGTTGTGTTTTTCACGTTTCTTGGTGGATAAAAGCAGATACTTACCTACATAACTACCTAAACTTTTACATACAAATATTATACTGGATAAAAAAAAACGCATTCTCAGCTGACATCGATCAATAAGTAAGATTTCGTTTAATAAAATACATACAGTGGTTCTTAGCAGTAATAAAATTATTGAAACAAATATCTGCAAACTGTGCTATGCTCCTGATATTCAGCTACAATACCGGAATCAAAATTATACAACTGACTATGCCCTTTCTCCAGTGCTCCAAGCTATACCTATGCCAATTATCATTAAAATTAATATGGGAGTTAGCCATGAAAACACAAAAAGCAGATGGAATTATAAACAAATAGGCAATCTCACATTTGGTTTTTATACAAGTCCATTTAAAAGATCCAAGTTACTCATCTGCCAATTTTAATCAAATGAAATGCTGCCATCCTTCTGGGGACCTTGCCGTTAATCAGAAGCAGTGGCAGGCTTGAGGAAATTTTCTATATAGGTATACCTAGATTGTATTTCGTATGTATTTGTTGTAAATAAAAATTATATTCATTCATCAAATTTGGATTAGTAGCTGTGAAAAAACAGTAATATTAGGTCTAATCATATGGAACTCTAAAAATACAGAAATTCATATTGACATTTTAATCCACATTTGACCCCCATGCAGTAGGTAGGTATCTTATTTTCCTTGATAAAATTGTTCATTCATTTCCTTATTATTTGCAAAAAAAAAACGTTATTAGTCCAGTCCTTCATCCTGAAACTCATATGGGTAAATTACAACTATTTTTATTTTTAAATTTATCTCTGACTTCAGCATGCCACCTGGCAAAGACCTCTAATATTTCCATTGCTTTCTATCTCTTGCAAATCTTCACCAGTTAGGACCCACCATAAGTTTGAGTTCATTCTCCCTTGGGTACTTTGTAACATACAACCAGTCCATCTCCATTTCATTTGATCTATCTTAGTAACTCATGTCAGATCTCTTATAAATGCATTCCTTTTCCTGTCTTGTTTCTTCATTCCTATCATGCTTCTCTCCATAGCTCTCTGACAGTGTTCTAGCATATCCCTGTGAGTGCCCAAGTTACTTACAGGTTCAAAACTTTATTGTAGAAAAAAAAAGTTGATAGGAATATATAAATTAATAAGTCAAAACTTTCTTATTATCCTTGGAATTAAGGTAGGTAATCTTGTCTTAAATAAATAGAATTTAATCTTGTGTTTTATTTGGAAATCATAATTTTCTATCCAGGTAGCAGCATGGTTTTGTATTGAAGATGTATGTTACCTACTATTAAGCTTTCTTAGAGTTTTCCAGCCAATAAAATAATTTGATGTAGGTACCTACCTACTCAATAATTTTAATAATTACAGAGATATTGTCATATTATATTTTTTCTTGCATTATGTACATTACTACCAAAGGGAATTTTCTGGCTGACAGAAATATCCTCTCTCCAGTTTACAAGAGAGGTAGAGCATAGCAATTTTTTGCCCAATGAGCAGGTCGACTGAGGAAGTACCTCCACCTTACAGAATACTGCAGCCACATAACTTAATGTTGTGTTCTTGCGGTGAGTAAGGTCACCTGATCTCATTGAGGAGGGGGAAATTCGCGAGTAATGCCCTGTGAAGCCGCTCCAGGTGTTGCATTCGTCTATATGGCTACGCTTACCGCTTACCACCAGGTTGGCCTTATGATTGTTTTCCAACTTTCAAAGGCAATAATAAAAATACTTTTATTTTTAACTGATTTCCAAAAAAGGATGAGGTTTCAATTCGCTTGTGTTTTTTTTTACGTTTGTTACCTCATACCTCCGTCATTTGTGAACCGATTTGGAAAATTCATTTTTTGTCTGGAATGGTACACTTCCCGTTTGGTCCCATTGTCATCAGATCAGGATTTGATTACTTCTTAGTGTACTTTGAAGTTGGTTTAAGTTTTTTGTAAAACAGTCCAATAATTTTCCATAAAAAAAAAATATCTTTTGTATGTAATGTAAAAATCGTACTTATTCAAAGTTTTGAAACAAAAACTTATGAAATGCGGATTTTATGCTCAGCCAGAGGGGTACCTAAGCCTGACAGAGAGGCTGCTGTCCATCAGTAACCTACCTCCTACGGCTCCTACTTTACCTGCAACTTTATCATTGAATGCATACTATATTAATATTGGAAATACCTAAAATGTTTCTAAAGATTCCATCATTTTTACAAATTTGCTGCAGTTTTTAATTAACAATTAAGAAGTAATTAATGCTCCCATATCTTTTATTTTTATGCATAAATAATTCATTTTAATTTGTAATTTAATTATCTAAATTAATAGGGTTCCCAAACATGGGACAACATTTTCTTTACTTGGATAATATCTTTTACAACATAGCAAGACTAAGGTATCAAAAAATATTCATCCATTGAACAATCCAAGCCCTTAGTAGATACTATGGCCCCTACCAATATGTATTTGCCGCACGCGGGAGGCGCATGGTCGTCTGAATCGATACTACACTACACCCGTTTCCCTGTGCCTGTCAGCTGTGAATTCTGACCCCATGCTTGCAGACTACCGCGAAATGGGTTAACCTGTAATATATTGTTCTATCTACGTTCATCTCTAGTATAGTGTATTATCTATATATCTACATTATGCCCACCATCTAGTACTAGATGTATAAGATAAATCCACTTACCATTTAATAGCTGGTGATGGATTTAGTGTGCATCGCTTATTCTTATAATTATCTATAATATTTTTTTATCGAGCTCTAGACTTTTGTGTTAGTCTTAGTACGTAACGCCGAGACGTGACGTGATGCGGCGCGCACTTTTTAAAATAATAATAGAATATAGAACTTTATTTAGTAAACAAACAACCGGCCAAGTGCGAGTCAGACTCGCGCACCGAGGGTTCCGTACAAACCTGTAGGTATATAAGTAAATGGTAGTATAGACCTGAGTATTTGATATTAATTTCAATTTATGACCTATTAAAAAAAAAACTACTTACTAGATCTCGTTCAAACCAATTTTCAGTGGAAGTTTGCACCGTAATGTACATCATATATTTTTTATAGATTTATCATTCTCTTATTTTAGAAGTTACAGGGGGGGGGGGACACACATTTTACCACTTTGGAAGTGTCTCTCGCGCAAACTATTCAGTTTAGAAAAAAATGATATTAGAAACCTCAATATCATTTTTGAAGACCTATCCATAGACACCCCACACTTATAGGTGGAGTACACTTATAGGTTTGATGAAAAAAAAAAAATTGAGTTTCAGTTCTAAGTATGGGGAACCCCCAAAATTTATTGTTTTTTTTCTATTTTTGTGTAAAAATCTTAATGCGGTTCACAGAATACATCTACTGACCAAGTTTCAACATTATAGTTCTTATAGTTTCGGAAATAAATGGCTGTGACATACACGGACAGACAGACAGACAGACAGACAGACAGACAGACATGACGAATCTATAAGGGTTCCGTTTTTTGCCATTTGGCTACGGAACCCTAAAAAGGTACAAACAGGTAGAGAATTCGGATACGCCTCGCGACGGTGCGAGTCACTTGTTACGAATTCTCTTACTGGAATGTGAACCTTTTAGTTTAGTAATTAAAGTTCTATTATATTCTATTGCTGTCAAGCAGGCCGCGTCGCGTCTCGGTGTGACCTGATCCTTACAGCTGATTCTGATAACACAGATTTGCGTTTTCACTTGTCATTATTCACGGCCAATTGTTGTCTTTTAAATTAAAAACAATCTCGCATAAAGCCATTATAATAAGATTATTGCATGAAATCCGTATATCCTACCTACCTAAGCAGCTGCAAACAATCTAGAAGCACTACAACTCGATGGTTCGGTATGTTTCCAAGGTTTTTAGCGATCTCTGGGAATTTGTTTAAAGATCTCCATATCACTATCAGCCTGAAAACGTCACACAATATCCCATTCTTCGTCTCCGCATCCACCTGCTTCCTACCTGTCTGCTGTATTCTCCAGGTCGTTGGTCTTCGTAACGCACACACAGGGCCATCTCACAATACTTAATTAATTGGTCTTACAGCTTTTTTAAAACAATGAGGTTAGGTACTTACCTATTAATTTAATCACCCTAGGTATTTCATTCATCAATTTACGCGCCCCTACCGATGTTTGCGGCGGCGAGTTTACAAGCGCGGGGTGTCTGAATCGATAGTAAGCCGCACTGCAATGTTGCAGTACTGACCATTTACCGACTATGCCTGTCAGCTGACTGCATGCGTGCAGACTGCAGACTGCGGAATTCCTGCAATATTTGTGCTTACCGTCGTTTCTTTTAGTATTATGGAAATTAATCTGCAAATCACTGGTACGGTTAACAACAGATGCGATAAGCGGCAGTTGCTTATTAATGTATTGTCATGGTAGGGAAGTAAAGATTTGCCTACATGAGATGGTTAATGATAATTAAATTCAATAGCATTGTCCATTTACCTATTTAGTGTAGGTGTTAGTTAGTAGGTAGGTAAGTAACCTACTTTTATATTTTGCTATCCATTTCGCTCACGAAATGGAATGGATTCAATACTATCCCCTAAATCCTTTGCGGATATGTGGTAAGATCCTGCTTCGCAAGTAATTTATTATTAACTTAGAGCAGGGGTGTACTGTACCAAAAACTTTACCTCTTCCAATATATTATTTCACCCTCATCTATACTGCACGCAGCACACCACACCCTGCAGGCACGCAGGCTAAACAATGTGTACCTGTACCAATTGATCGGATGAAAATACTTGATCTTAGAAATTGTTTAAAGTATATAATTCTGAAAACTGACAGGACTACCCTCGTTATCATTCAAAAGCAGAGCGACACAGTTGTAAACCACTAAATACCACTACCATAAAATAAATTGGCGAATTTTTATAACGTTACTAGGAAGGATACATTTGCCTCCCCCAAGCAAACTAGCAAACGAAGATTTATTTTTATTACAACTACCTACCCATTTTTTTTCTTGGGGGAGAAAGGCGCTGTTCCGTTGCTCGGACACGCCTTTCTTTACACATTGTACTTGAGTATTTACTAAGCGTGACAACCTTGAAATGGGTTTAAAATTCGAAGTCACGCAGACTAAAGGTGCGTTCGAATTCGGTAGCAAAAATAACAGTCAAAAATTCTAAAAATGATCACACCTGGCGTTCGATTTGGAAAGTTGTGGGCGAAATTGAAGTTTTGAACTGTTTTCGTTCACCGTTCGTTTTACTTGGAAACAGTTAAAAAAGACATCGTGAACTGCACTGCGAGGCAGGGTCGTTTCTGATCATATTTTGACATCTTTGAATCTGACAGTTAAGTTTTGGAAAATTCAAACGGGAAGCGAAAATTATCATTTTTATTCAAAAATTTGATATAAATACTAACAGGCAAGAGAAGAATTTGTCAGATTAACTTTGTTTATATATTAACTGAAGGAAAAAGGTGGGTTGAGACAAGTGATGAGCAAGCGAGGGGCATGCATATGTCATTTTTGTATCTAATCGTTCGGTTTGGGAAAAATCGTTTGTGGCAAAAGTAAACAAAAATGTCCATTTTGAAACTGTTAAAAACGACATCACTCCAATTCGAACGCACCTTTACAAACGTGATTGACAATTACAATTACAATTACGGCTCTTTATGTAATAGAATAGGTACCGAGTTTTTTTAATTGCTTACATTTAGGAGCAATTGCTTTGATTGAATGAGAGACATTATGGAGTAGGTAGCAAACAATCATACGGCCCGCTGATGGTAAAGTAAGCGGTTCCCGCAGCATATAGACGCTTGCAGCACTAGGGGTATAATTTGAGCGTTACCAAACTTGCAAAAATCTCTTTACACACAATCTTATGTAGGTATGTACTTGCCGAGAAATTCATTCCACAACCTGAGCGACTGCGAAGATACTCGGAAGAATTCATATAAACTAGAGATAGAAAATAGAGATTCAGGAAAGTTACTTATCGAATGCATATAGAGAACCAACTCAAAGGTTCTGCTAACTCCGACAGGATTTAACAAATTAGCGTCACCAAACCAAAATATTTAGATACATCGAGGTTTTGTATGTAAGAACATACAATAACAATTCTTATTTGCAAAACAAACGTGGCTTGCTCCGGGACAGTTCCTCTCATGTTTGCAACTCATGTTAGTTGATTCTATCCATTAACATAAAAAAGAGTTAGTTATACAGTAATCCGCTATTTTAACTTTAGGGTGTCTAGTCTCTTATAAGGCGAATGCCACTAGACATTTTAAATAATCGTAAACTTCTCTCAGAGGGTAATAAACATAATTAATTACTTGCTTGGATCGATTTTAAAAGTGGCTATTATACGTACATATCTTTATCAGAACTGGATATCTCCAACTACCTGCCCCTTTGAAAGAACCCATAACTTGACTTTTAAGTCTTAATCCTGACTGCATTCTTTCATCTAAAACTTGTATGGTCTACTTTGAACTTCTAACCTATTGCACAATGATCTATTATATACTTACTATTGCTCTCTTGTTTCTTTTTTATCCATAAATTCTAGAATTAAAACTTCATAATCTCCTGGCAATTTGTGCGGATAAAAGCTCTCTTTCCAATTTAAAACGAAAATACCCCTATATCATGCCGTCTGGAGGTCATGTCTTCTTATAATTAATAGCCATAAAGTATGGATTCCAACGAAGCATTTACACAAATTAATGTCGGGTACAGATAATCCCAGTGTCGATCAATTTGAGACATATGCTTTGCAGATTGTACGGACTACTGACGTCATGATGCAATGCAGTCTGCATTGAAATGATTAACAGAACTGTACCATTGCTGGTTCATCTGGTTGTTGTCGATTAGATAAGCAAGCAAAATACAATTTGAATGCAAATCCAACGTGATTATTAGAAAATTGACATTGATCAATAAAAAAATACTTTTTAGAACTAACTTGTTTAATTAAGTACAAAGTTTGGAGTTTGCAGTCAAATAATGCTATGATAGGTACTGTTAACATCTATTTTATAATGCTGTTACCTTAATCCTCCATATGAATATAAAATAGACTACACAAATACATGTCCGTTGATGAAACCACGTCTGCATTCGTAATGGATCAATCTATACCTCCGTGTGTTTTTGGTTTGACGGCTACTACCCTTGCCAAATTCACCTTATTAATTAAATTCTTCAACAAGGTGCAAAGGTTTCTACTTGATACTTCTAGAACTGTACGTGGAAAAGTGAAATTGGTCGAACAAATCGTTTTCTACATTCTTAATGTTGAATTACAAGCTGAATCACTTTGCCAACCTGTCTCATTTTTTTTAACTATAATTTATGTATGTAATTTTATTTTAAATAAGCCACAATGGGGCTATAAATTCTATATTCATACAAAAGATTTTCAAATTGAAAGTCATTTCTGAAACTCAACATTCGATCGACAGACATTAATGAGGTCTTGCATATTACGCAGTCATCAACGTATACAAAACGTCTTGTAGGTAGAATTGCTTATAGTACACCAAAGAATCTGTAATCCAAACTGCTATACAATTATTCTAATAAGCTTTAACAAATACCAAAACAAGATTGTAGTCTTTAGCTCTTCAGTATCACGTTCCGATTTCCATAACATGCTTGCATATTGTCCGAGTTACATAATTCAAGCAGACACGCTGTGTTGCTTGCGTGCATTGTTATAACATTGTTACCAGTTTTTATAGAAAGATGTCACTTGACAACTATACGTGGTAGGAGGGTAGTGGGACAATCAATTTGCAAATGGAAATTGGCTTGGCTAGTAAGTAGTAAGTCGCTTAAAGTTGGACAGTTGCGTAGTAATGAATGAAACGTTAATTCTTCTGGTAAACTGTATTGCACCCGCGTGAAAAGCCTTTCCTTAGTGGATTCCAAAGTTTCAAGGAATCTGTTTGCAATCAAGTTACTAGACCTGTGTGGGTTTGAGCTGGGCGTGCATTTATACAAAATCATAAGTTTTTTTTATACGACTAAGGTAGCAACAAGCATACAGCCCACCTGATGATAAGCGGTCACCGTAGCCCATTGACGCTTCTAAGACCTTGGGTTATCACTCGCGTGTAGCCAACCCTGCAAACATCTCTACACAATGAAAATAATACCAAGGAATGGACAATTACCCAACATGTGTAGGAAAATAGAAAGATAATTTAAAGAACGTGGTGTAAAAAAATAAGAATTTAGTTTCAAAGGAGCGGAAAAATAAACCAGATATTAGGTAACTATTATAGATTTTAAAAGAAAATTAACTAATAAATGATCATGTAATACCCATGCTACTTGTTGCATCAGCGCTTTTGTTAAAGCTAATGCAGCATTATGTTTGACCTACTTGCGGTGCAAATAACGTTTTTAACGTTATTTATGAATTTAAAATAGATTTCCTATTTTACAACCATATCTATGTAGGTTAAATGCTCTTTTACTATCAATCAAAATAATAATTAAACGCAAATTGACCTGAAATTGATTAAAAACTTAATTTTGGCGTATATTTTTCCCATACTAAATACTCAAAGATTTTTCCCCACAAACATATAGGTACTCGAAACTTATGGCATTGATAATATTAATGAATACAAGCTCATTTATTACATAAATTGCAAAACGATTACCCCAAGAGATTGTTAGCCATATTTTTCGCATTTGTATTTCTTAAGACTCTTCTTAATATTGATGTGGTTTTCATAGAATCTAAATGATAGCCTTCATGGTCGATCAATTCATCAAACACTGCTGATGAGTTCGTATCAACAACTTTTTCATTCAAACGTAATATGTTTGCATATAATTTCCTGCTTTGACGGGATGTCCTAATTAGTGCTTTGTTCGTTGGCTCGGTTTCAAATTGATATAGGTGGATGACCGAGTGACCTGATAGTACACAAAACTAGCATACGTACTGGGGCCCAAGTCTGCTAAAATTTCATACTGACACGATACTATTGCTATTCCATTATCATTGAGCCGATGTTCGCAGTCTACTACAAAAACTGTCAAAACTGACAACTATAAGATCATTGCGGCACGATTGTAGTTTTAGTGGAAAATCATCGGAAAGCTATTATGGCGCCATTATGACGCTATTCTGTTAAAAGACTACCAAAACTATAAAATGTGTCAATTTTGACACCACTGATAGTTCATTGGAAGACAATTGTAAATAGCAGACTTGGACCCTGCTGTTTTATCAGTGATATTATATTCTAAAAGAGTCGTTAAAATGGTAATTGCTATGATAATTATTTTTTATCTACTGTTTCGTTTTTGAACTACAGTTAAGAATGTTTGCTTTCTCATCTCGTTTATAAACCCAGAACAAAAGCTAAAAAAAATATTCGACTATTGATGAATTATTCTATTTTGTTCCAAGAGTAGAGTAAAAATAAGAATCTGATAGGGGAAACAAATGATTTAATTGATGATAATTGAAGTAGCTCAGGGGTGATTTTGTTTGAGGGGTCATGTTATTGATCATCTTTGTCGTGCGACGACAAAACTAGATGAATTGAAAAGCAAAATAGACGAAAACATTGTCCTAATTTGGCTAATTCTAGCTTCCCATTATTAAAACCTGTACAACCTCAGATGAACTTTTTACACCAGAGGCCTTAGCACGAAAATCTATCGCAAGCGTAACATATTCGTATCGAGAGAGTTAACTCAAATTTGTATGGGAATGTGTCATTCGAATGCTGTCAAACGTTTAAATCGGTAGCACGAACAACTACGTTAACCTAACGTCACGCTGAGTAAACGTGGTTTGATAAATAATTTGAAATTGGAACTTATTCTGACGTATAGTATCGTCTACTCGCAAGCCAGCTAACGTAAACCTTCTCACCGTATTTTTTTCAGTGAGAGCCCACGTAACGTGTTTTTTTTTTAATATGTTGTTTTTTTAAGCATTAAGATTTTCTTTTTTTTCTTTATTTATAATCTCATAAATAAACATGGTGAATCATTAATGAAGTAGGTATTTAAGTTATTCAAAACTAAAATATTCAATTGGGGTGCCTCATGTTTTGTTTGACTAAATAGTATCCGAAAATTAATAATTTCCTAGCCGAGAATCGAACCCATTGATTCCGGAAAAATCACATCCTGTATTGTAGCGCCATCCCATAGTGTCACTTAAAAGTATCAAATTCTGGGAAGTAATGTTAAATGATAAACTAAAGAGAAGGTCAAATATTTAAGAAAACCTATTTTATTTTGCTTACATTTAAACTTTGATAATTATGTAAATTGTACGAAATTCAAGAATTCTACACTCTCAAAAGTACGTGCAATACCTATTGAAATTAATTACTAAATACTCTGATAATCTTTCGGAATATTCCAATCGGAATTAATAATCTTGTGATGCAAAAACATGATTTAATTGATTTCGAATCACCCTATATATACTTAATTATAATAAGCGTTAAAATGGAA
The DNA here is from genome assembly GCA_947623365.1 of Achlya flavicornis. Lineage (NCBI taxonomy): Eukaryota > Metazoa > Arthropoda > Insecta > Lepidoptera > Drepanidae > Achlya > Achlya flavicornis. The sequence continues at coordinate 4,447,812 of OX392487.1, forward strand.
TTTCGATAGTTCAAGTTCAGCCACTCTTTAAATGAAATCCCGTAAAACTGCTAAAACACAAATCTAGAATTGAAAATCGACGAATTTATTTCTATCGGAGTCACAAGACTCCATCCTCTTGTAGTATTGTTCTAAATTCAAACCTTAAAATTCATGAACTCTTTGCTTAAATAAATAAAAACTACCTACGCGCGGTTTTTGGTTTGACAGTTAAGAATGTTTTTCGTTCAAAAATATTTTCACATTCGCCACATTTAAATAGTGAAAAAGGAAACATGCACATGGGAATCATAATATAATACCTTATTTTGTTAGCTCATAATATAAGATTAGCTGATTATTTTATTTAGTTCATGTTATTGGAAATTAATATTTTAATATTGTGTACCAATAAAATCAAAAATGTATGTTCCAAATTTCTAGACGAATTTAACGTAGCTCGCAAGCTAGGTATCGAGTAGACGATAGAACTTCTATCAAAAATGACATCTACTCGATACGACGACGCTACGAAGGCGATACGAAAGTGGTTCGTGCTAAGGCCTCAGATTTCCGCACAAATCCGCACATCTGGCAAACGATGCTTTAGCACTTTCCAACGTTCTAATTTAACCATTCAATGTGCCGTTACGACCCATATGTGAGTCATACTTATATAAAGGTTAATATGTAAGAGCTTTTACGATCACAATTATTCTTATGCCTCTGTGTGGTGTGGTGTGGTCGTAAACCGCAGACATTGACCTTCCAATCTAGAAATAGCATTCACTAGTTACTTGCTATACGTTGCGTGCGTTGTGCAATGCGTGAGACCCACTGAACGTGTTTCTAGTTGCTTGTGACAGCAACATTTCAGGTCAACCAAGTGGTCAACTTATAAGTTCTGATCAATACTTTATCGTCTTCTCGGGAGTTAAAAGCTAACATTTATAAATTTTCAAATGCAGATTGTTATTTTTTTATATCAGACAGAAGCAGGCCAATAGCAGCCAGCAGGGCATTGCATAAGTGTTGTTGACCTTTCTAAAGCCTAGAAGGTAGGCAACTAGCCCTCAAAGACACATTTACAGATATAATATCTATTACATCAATAAATACATTTCAAACATGAAATGTTCGATATTTGGTTGGTAGGGAAACGCATAGTACTCTTTTACGTTTAGCATACATAATTTAATGGGTCTTTAGTCATTATGGCCCACTTCCCAATGTCCCGCAGGGTAATTCACACAATAATTGTAAATTTTAGATATTTAAAAAATTGAATTAGGAGATAAACCCTACTAAAAAACAAATGCTATGAAAGACATTCAAACAGAAAATACATAAAGTAATGGCCCGACTGCGACAAGGGTAAAAAGTGTAATGATACTTCTATATACATTTTATATTTTTTTATACCACTAAGTTGGCAAACAAGCATACGGCCCGCCTGATGGTAAGCGGTTATCGTAGTCTATGGACGCTTACAACATCAGGGGTATCCCTAGCGCGTTGCCGAAGATGCAGAAATCTCTTCGCACCATTTTTTTGAAGAACCTCATGCTGTAGGTACTCAATTGGGAAAACCACGGCGGGGAGCTCATTCCACAACTTGTGCGTCCACGGAAGGAAGCTCCTTTGAGCTCGCACAGTTCGAAACCGTTTTGGTTACAATGTGTGAGGATGAACTCCCCGTCGATAGCGAGAGTTGCGATGGTGGTTTTTGACGGGCCAGTTGGCGCGTTTGGCTAAGATTCAACCTATCGTGCTGTGCCGTTAATCGATAGCAGCGGTAGACTCGGATGTTTTTTATATATACTATATAGGTAGATTGTATATTTTATGAAGTAGGTATTTCAGGATTTTATTGCACAGTCCTCCACAATATATGTGTATATGCTCATGTAGACCCCATTGAATTTATTGATGAGGGTGTTGAAAATCGTCCTCAGCAAGCCAGGCTCTTCAGACAAGCCGTAAAGTGAGATAAGAATGCATTCATTGTTTATGGCTTTTAAATAAAATACATAATAACTTGAAACTGTTTTATTGTATAGTACATAAAAATCAGGCCGAGTATGTCTATTCGGTGAATATTCGCGAGCATCTCCCGCGTGAAGCGTGTCCGTGAGGTTGTGCAGCTCCTGCCAAGTACGCTCCAGCTCTGCAATCTTCCTTTTCTCAATTGAGACCGCACAACAGGTTAAATTAGCAGGAGTATGTGTTGTCAGTGTACTCCTTCCTCCTCCATCCTCGACGACATACGCAGTAATTTTCTTTTATCAGGGTCTGGAAATATCAATTCCAATTTCACAACGATTCACAACTATATAGCTACTTACAAAAACTCTACTTTCCATTATTTTAATATGATAAAAGAGTGTTTGTTTGTTTGTCCATCCTTCATTTTGTAATGGATTATGTATATTTTTTATCTGTTTTAAGTAAAGTATTTTTGGTTATGACACCAAACCATTCTGTAAGTACCATTCATCACTAAATCTGATGTTGAATCCAGCTTTCACCACTGCTTTGTCGATTATTTTATGGTTCCAAGACTATTTGGATGGACCGTGATGTCTGTCCACATATGATTGAAACGGGCTCCCATTCACACTCATAACCAGTCCTCTAGTAAGTTCTGGATGCTGGATGGATGCATAAGCTGCAAGAGCATTTCGATCTTTTCATGAGTCAACAGCATACATATATCCTGAAAGTAGAGTCAGTTTAATGTAAAGACCGTAACGTATTAACCTATTACAATTAACGTTTTGAAAACAACCAGGATTCATTTATATCACAGAAATCGGAATAAAGTTTAATAGGTACTCACCAATTTAGATAAACTTGTATTCTAATAGTAAATATGTAATTGCAACGCCCACCCAAGCAGTGACATTGACATAATTTTTTTTTTAAGTGTAGTATATGATGTGGTGTAGTGTGTGTATTTTATTTCAAATTATGTCGTAAAAAAAGAGGATTTACGCCTTAAGGGTCAGTTCACACCGAGACGGGATACAACGACACGCGACACGATGAGATGCGTCGCGCAATTTATAAGATAGCGATACAATGATGCGGATTCTGTTGTAAATCGCACTAAACGAATTATAATCACATCACATATCTTTCTTACAAACATTATTGAAAAAGGATATAACATATTTAAAGCTGTCAAATTAGTCTTTTTAGTTTGAATTTACGGGCAAATAGACGTTTCTTACAATACATATGGACGTTTCTTACAATACATCCTTTCTTATGTTCTTTGTTAGAAAGAGATATAGTGAGACTAAATTAGTTTAGTTGTAAACAACAGAATCGGCACCATATAACATAATCTATATTGACTAACTGACCCTTATACGTGTCTTAAGCATATTTTTTTGGACATACATTATTATTATATAGATTACATAAAACTATATTAATAAAATTTATTCGTCCATATTATATGACATAAGGATGACGGAGACTATGAAGGAGGACTCTAGGACGTAACGTATCCTAATGTGAAATACACTTTGTCTAGGTGCGGTGCGGTCCCAGCATTAAAACTCTATTGAAGAAGGGTTTACCATTTATATCAAAATAAAACAGGCTGATAATAATGGCGTTATGAAAAAAAATATTGTCACTTATTGACATCTCATATTGTCAACATAATGATATGTCCACTGATGTATCAATTTATATAGACGTACCGTCAGCGTGCCTTTATAAGATAGCAATAGTTTTAAAATTTAGTTGCGTGTTAATAAATAAGATTGAGGGTAAACTTGTATGAAGCAAGTTTCCTACCCTCTCTTTTCTAGATGTTTATGTGATATGTGTCGAATCTGCCGAGAGGTCTCTCACTGAAGATCATTGGCTGAGGACGATGTCGTGCGTGCACCGACTTGTGTTTTTCAAAATTACTCCATTCCTTTGCTGTGTAACTGTGAACAAAGACTATTCTTGTGTGTTTCGCATAAACCAGTTTAAGGTTTCCTCAAAAACGTGGATCCACGAAAGACGAGGAAGACGAGAGAGAAGCGAGAAGAGTAAGTAGGTACTATAATTAATCATTAAGCGTGCTACACTCGCCGATGATAGAATAATAATTTGTAATTCAACTCGACACTGGCGAAAATAAGTCGGAACTTGTCTTTTTTTGTGCCTATTTTTGACTGCAGTCTCACCATGGTAAGTGGTAATTAGGGAATGCAAAACCGTGGCAAAATGAAAACCGGTTTTTTTATCGGTTATGGAGAGGTAAAACCGGTTAACCGGTTTTAAAACCGTTTTTTTTTAATGTTCGCTCGTTTTTTTTTCACGTTATTTCTATAGCTCGAATTATAGGTAATAACCGTGCCGATGCCCAGTTACCTTCTACCATCGTACTGTGCGGTTTCAAAGAAGCTTCCTATTGCGGACGCTCAGGCTGAGGAATGATCTCCCCGCTTCAAAAAGTTTGAGGGTTGGCAACGTGCGAGTGATAACCGTTATGTTGCAAGCGTCCATAGGCTACGGTAACTGGTTATCATAAGGCAGGTCGTACGCTTGTTTGCTGCCTAAGTATTGTAAATAAAAGTTTAACGTATTTTATATCTATCATAAAAACAATCATAAGTATTTAGTAATAATAAGTTATTTTCTTACCAGCTCAACACAATACACATCAACACACTTCAGTTCATCACAAAAATACTCAATGCATTGCACTCAGTTTACAAAAAGGCGGCAAATCTTCCTTTGTTAGGTTTTCCAAACATTGAAAGAATAACCGAAAATAATCGAAAAACCGGTTTTGATGCCATTTAAAACCGGTTTTTTTGGTTGGTCAAAACCGTACCGAATAACCGGTTTTTCGGTTTTCGGTGAAACCGGTTTGCATTCCCTAGTGGTAATGTGGCCGAAGGTGGTAAGTAAGCTCACAAAGCCTAGATGGAACTTGCTTTCAAGTGCAGCTGTCGGAACACGCCGATAGGTGCTTGGCGACAGATTTTCAATTTGAGGGTGGTAGCCAGCCTGGTTACTGGCTACAAAGTATCCTGCCCCCGTCGTGAGGAAACCATAGCGGTTTCCTCACGATGTTTTCCTTCACCGAAAGCTCAGGCTCATTATAGGATTCGAACCTGGGACCTTCGCCTCGGCATCCGACGTCACTACACTACCAATGAACTATCATCGCCTTGAATTTTGGTAATTCATCGTGCAGATAACCTTCCAAGCTCATGGATGTTCATGCAATGAGTCATTGTCATAGGCACTGAGTGTCACACATGGAGTCTATGAACGGAAATCTGTCTACAGAAGGCCACAAATTCAGTATGATGAGCTTACGGAAGAAGGTTTTCGTTCGTCAGGGGTCAGCAGAATTCCTCTAAAGATGGCAGACTAGTGAGGATTGCTATGAGCTGTTAGATGACGAGTTGGGAGCAGGAGATTTTATTAGCAGTTGACATTGAATATATATATTTTATATGCGCGCGAATGATGCCCCGCCCCGGGTATCACCCCGAGTGTCTAAGGTAACCGCTTACCACCAGATTAATGTAACCTGAATATATATTTTATATGCGCGTTAATGATGCCCCGGCTATCACAAGTATCCATAGTGCTAAGGTAACCGCTTACCACCAGTTGTATGAAAAAAATAAACATTTTTATTTTTCATTTTCCATGTGAAATAATTATTTATTATTTCTATCATAACACTTTTCCACTCATCTGTACCAAAAATAGGATTGTGTTTTGTTTGTTTTGACAGCGGGCCATAATGACTAATGCAAAATTTGAAAATAAAATAGAATAAGCGCTATGGCCCGCGGGCCATTCGCGAGTGGGACATAATGACTAAAGACCCATTTAATGATATCTTGCCTACGAGAAGACCTTCTTAGATGAATAATAAATTGTATTCCAACCCAATTTCCCTCCTATGTAAAGGCAAGCGGGAATAAGCCCTCAGAGATTTTGCCCTTTTCAATTTGGTTTTATATTTGTCTATCCCAACTTATCCCAATTTTCTGCAAACGTGCAGACTCCGGATATCCTCTTGAATGTTTACAATTCGGATGCCGGTGCTGCTAAACGGCCTGGTGTTTATTTTGTGGAGTATTTTTGTTTTGTGCCAATTAGGGTTCAGAACCGGGAAATCCCGGTCTCGAAAGTACCGGGAATTCCCGGTTCTTTTGTCAGTAAAATGGAACCGGGAAATCAAATTTGATTACCGGTTCTTTCGGTATTTTCGGGAATTTTATTTTTTTCGGTATTTTCTTTCGGTATTTACGCGATTCACACTACTACTTACTTCAACTGTTCAAAAGTTCAAAACTAATATAAATAATTCAGCGCGAAACGATCAAAAAGAATAATTTCGATTTTCCAATGTCGGGTGCCAGGTATTTTTTCAAAGTCCTCTATTTTTTCATTAGAGCTACTACAAAACAAATGGTTTTCACTATTCAGTCTTCCGAATTTCACCGCTGGAACCAGCTGATATACAAGACGGCATATTAAATTAACACATCGGCTCCATAACATCGACACCGCTCCACCTACACATGAAGAAGTGGGCAAAGCCATAATCTCGCTGAAGAGTGGAAAAGCACCGGGATTCGTTCTAATATCCGCAAAAATGCATAAAGCTGACCTACCCTCCGTTGTAGAGACCCTGATGCCTTTGATTGTAACGGTCTGAGAGGCTCAAGAGCTACCAGGAGACTGGAGTAAAGAGCTCCTGATAACTGTGTCCAAAAAAGGTGATCTTAGTCTTTGCAAAGACTAAGATCACCTTTTTTGGACACAGTTATTACTGCAGTAACTCGAGAGGCATCACTTTGCTTTCGATTGTTTCTAAAGTCTTCTGCAAGATTATCTTGGCTAGATTGAATGCCGTAAAACCTCTTCTGCGCAATGAGCAGGCAGGCTTCCGCTCGAACCTCTCGTATACCGACCAAATCAACACTTCGTATCATACTGGAACAAGTATCAGAATGGCAGAGATAACATACTTTTGTCGACTTCGAAAAAATTTTTGATACTTTGAATTAGCTTATGGTCTAGCTTACATGAAATTGGTGTGCCGCCGAAAATAAATCAACTAATCAAAGCTATCAACAAGAACTATTCTTGTAAAGTGACACATGATGGCGTCATTTCTAAGGATATCGCCGTGCATCCGTGAATGCATTGCTGGTGTGCGAGAAGGCTGCCTCATATCACCCCTCTTCTTTTTGATCGCATCATATCATATATATCATCATACATTCAATTTTTTTTTACTACCATCAAGAACGTATCAAGATCTACATAATTATAAGAATCAAAAAGAATAAATTGGATTTTCCAAAGTCTTGTCTTACTTAGTTATGACAATAGGAAATAGAAGAAAAATTACTATGAGAAGACTTGAGTGATTAAATTCTGGTTTATTCTTAAGTTTTTTTTTTATTACTTAAAATTTTATTCTTAAGCTTTTTTTAATTACTTAAAAATTACTTGAATATTTAATTGTGGTATACTTTTGAGGCGTATCACTGCTTTATATAACAAAAACTACCAAGAACCGAAAATACCGAAAGAACCGGGAAATCCCGGTTCCTTTAAACCTAAATCCCGAAATTCCCGGTTCTCAAAAAAGAGACCGGTTCCGGAAACCCTAGTGCCAATATGGAATGCCTAGACTGGCTCGTAGGCTGGATGTTGAATTTATTCAATTTATTTGATGAATTTGTCTGTTATTGAAGTGAGCTTTTCATTCATTACTTTATTACTCACTAGTATTCACTATGATCATCTTGATGATGTTCACTTTATTGTTTTTGTTTACAACATCTATTTCAGAGATTCGTGAATCATACGAGTAACTATTTTTCAATAAGTTTAAATTTATTCCATGTTCGCTATGAATACGAATAGCCGAATTGGTACGAATAAAGCGAAACATCGTCCTCTTCGTACTTCCACTTCCGAATGCCGGGTACAATGACCCTAAGTCTAAACAGTGATGCGGCAACAGCAGTACGGATGTGACAGATATCTAACGGGGTTTCAGTATCCGATGCGATAGAAATGCGCATGTTTCCATAGTTGTAGCTAAAATGGAGTTATTAATCGATTCGCATGGATTTATAATCGACTCATAAGAATAAAAATCATCTAAATCTGATGAAAGCCGTGGTATGAATCGTTCTAACAAGTTATAACGGGACATTAGTTAGTATATACGCGCCGCGAGAGATTATTTCATTACTAAACTTTTATCATTATTTAGGCCTGTCTTCAGTTTAACTAACTACTTTATAGCTAGTGCTTCATGTTTTTGGTAGGTGTAAATGTTATACAAAATTAACCTCTCGCTTTTACATGTGTTAACTTAATTTCCTTGTTACTTGTATGCGTTACTTTGATAGTCAGTTTGTAAACTCGTAAAAGTATTATAGCGTCAAAATAAAAACTGTTAAACAAGCAGCCTTAATAAAAGCAGCTTTATATAATGTTATTTCCACAATCGCGGAGTCCTACTTATTAATATCCTTTTTTTTTATTCATCTACAACCCGTGTCTACAACTGTTGTAGGTATTTGGCGCATTTTCACTTTATCCATCCTGAGACTATCTCGTCTAATCGTTTAGTCTTTTCTGGGTGTTATGTTTTCATGGGAAAATTACAGAACCAATTTAGATGAAAACTATGGGGTTTAAATATACTGGACCTCATAAAATATTAGATATTTTTATGCAACCCCGGGGCTCTACTAGCTTTGAACGGTATTGATTTTCTAAAGCCTATATCTATTTAAACGGATCTTCATTATTCATCGGAAGATTTTCTCATTATCTATGCTAATCAATCTATATTTATGATAATTTTAATGTACCTGCGAGCTTTCCTTCCGTTTCCCCATGCAATTATCGTTTCCCTGAACGTTTATGTTATGATGATGGGTTGCATTCCAACAATACTTTTCTGCTTTGTATCACGTAATTGCAATTAATGGTGCGAATAGAATCGATATGGACAGATAAATAGTGGTTAGGGTTTCCGTTAGTGACCTGGTTGAAGACAAGCGTTAAATATCAACCGATTTCTACCAGGTATTTTTGCAAAAAGATAAATATGTATAGAATAGAAAAAATGCGCGAGGACCTAGAATTTTATCCGTTGTGTATAATTTAATATGAACAGTCTTAGTTGAACGAAACTTACAATTAATTCTGTCAAACCGTAGTAAGTTTAGAACAACCACAAAATTATTTCCATTGTTTAAACGATGATTAAACGTTTACTGTACTTTCATAGTTGCAAAGCAGTTAATTATTAGAATAACAAGTGCAGTAGGTACATAATCAGATAATGTATGTAAACAATAATAAACGAGGGCATTTGTTTAATGTTTACATACAGAATAATCGAACGTTGACGGTCAACGCGAGTTCAATTAAAATACCAAATATAATATCTATGAAGGTGATCATACTCATAATGTGAACCAATGCATTATACTTGCCTAATGGATTCCTGGCTTTACCTGTTTCATGGAGAACGTTAATGACGAGTTTGATCAGGTCATAGATGGGCTTGTTGCCAATTACCTTTAAAACGATGTGCCTATTTGTTACTGTTTTTGTGTCTTTAGCTTAAATAAAAGAAGAACAAATCAGTGTGCTTTATAGAATCAGTGTTTTTCTTACTTACACACTTTTATAATAAAAAATCATACATTTATACGATAATGTTGAACAGCCGGGCTATCGCGTATCTTTGGTGGTAATTGATTTCATCCAATGTAGCGGTACGATGAAGATTATTGGACCAAAAAACGCGGCCCCTGTTCTTCGGGATCTTCAAATCGATGGGAACTTAAAATTCACTGGACGAAGACGCCCCGGGAAATTTTTCACCCGTTACGTTGTTGACATACCTATAGTATGCATTTTGCATCCTCATTAATAATACGGACAGCTAAGAAGTGGAACTTGTTTCCGGAGCGTCTTGTGTTTCCTGATTCTTACAATAAAGACTCCCAAGGTTACAGTGAATAGGTTTCTTCTTCACTTCTTTGTGGCCTGTGGTCATACTCAAGCCCAATGAATATTAAAATAATAGAGTTTTGAGAACGATAAACAATCGAGATGGATTACTATCAAAACCCCTCCATGTAGGTATGAAACAATAATTTAATCCATCTGTTCCATTGATTTATTCGTTTACAACTTTGCCAACGGATTTAGCATTTTGATTCTGCTGATGTTAGGTGTTTTATCCCCGGACATGTAAACACGCAAATATTTTCAGTGACTAATGGAATTAATATTGTATGTAATTTTAACTTAAATAGAAAACAGAAAATATTTATTTTCGGTAACTTATCATCTACACTAAAAATATAGTTCATTGGGGTCTCCTTTTAAGTATAATAAATACCTGTGCTAGGAGGCCCCGTACTTAACTTGACTTTCAATAGAGAAAATAACTAAGCAAATCCGAAAAACTCCGAAAATTTCCATTTTAAAATTCCATTGTGGAGAGAAACCCGCTAAAGGGAAACGCCCTACGTGTAAAACGACCTAAATTTATTCCTCACTAATTAGTTGGAATAAAATAATCACGAAGGTCTGAACATATTAAAAACAAAGATTTCGCTCGACGATCTTCAGGCATGCGCAATGGCGCCGCGGAAGTTTCTTGCTTCTGGCTTGGATATAGTTGCGGTGCTTCCTGCTCGATTGCTTTCAATGTACTCTGACCTGCCAATCATTTTGTTGTCTCGATGACTCGTGAGAGTCTTCCGGTTGATGGAGATCTCGATTTTGCATGATGACTGAAAGTAAGATGAGTTTGTGTGTAATATTATTGATGATTTGGGATTTATGTTACTTGCTGTAGTTTCTGGTTCAAAATGCTGATGTTATCCTAATTTGTGGTATCTACCATAGTTTTGTGTCTGGTTTTTCGCCAAACATCTCCTTTTGACAATGATTAGTCTGCGTCTTTTAGTCTTTTTGCGTGGTCAGAGCAGAGCTCATTGAAAAGTAAATTACCTCTTTAGTTGTATGAACTATAACACTATCTGGCTAGAAGGACCAATAATAAAAAAATAACATTCAAGCGCCGTATTATATAAAGCCAGAGCTTTTCCTTGTATTTAATACAACACAACACCTTTCGTCAGTTATCAGAATTACAGCACCGTTTCCGTTTTCCTTAAACATTACTTTCTTACAAATGAAGATCTAAACGCTACCATTTAAAAACATGTTTACCAGTCTTGGTAAGTTTATTTACGTGTGTGTGTTTACACTCATTTACGTCGTTACTCTCATTATGCCGAATGGAAACAGATGAAAAAGCTTCGAGTCTCGGTACGATTGCGTAAGCGGGTGATTGAACCCGCCATCGCCGCGTTGTATGGTGCCCATAGAGGAGGCGTGCGTGCGAATCGAATTGTTTCTTTGTATGGTGTTATGTACGAGATATCCGGATGAGGTTGGACTTTGGAGTGATTGCCTAGTTTGAAATCGATTTTGTTTTCATAGTTGAGGATTAGCAGGAAAGTGGAGATGGAAAGGATCGGGATGAAGTTAAAGATGACGACAAAATTAATAAATGGTCGGTTTGTGTTGACTGTGAAATTCATGTAATTAATTAGGTACTGTTTTGAAGTGAAAGAGTACGAGTACGTGTACTAAAGAAAATCTTTAATTCTACCAAAATATTTCACAGATTCGAGAAAGTATTAGAAAGAATGAATGAAAGTAAGTAGGAGGTAGACGGTAGTTTTGTTTGTAATTTATCATCAGAGACATTATAAGCATAGGATTCTAAGAAGAATAAACAATATCGGTTGGCCTTAATCAATTAGTGATAACTACACGCATTGTTATACCTAAATTAAAAGAAACAAGAAAGGTAAATACTACCAACCTTTACATTGATATGCGTCATCCATTCTCTATCCTTGAGACATGACGTCTTATTCAATATACACAAGACTTAACTAAAACCGCATTATTTCGTAATGTTTATATAGGTTTAACTCATATGTTATAATATGGCTTAGGGTCATCGCTCACTTTGTCAGCAGTTCAGCACCGCTCCATCGCAGCAATGTCCCGGCACCGCCTCAACTCAATCCAAACAATGTTTTAGTTACTATGTGCAGCTGGAACGAAAAATCTCGCTAAAGTCTTAAAAGTCCCAAGGTTATGATAAATTTGGTTACCCTAGTAGGAGCGTGTGGCTCGTGTTTGGAGTCTTTATGTATTTTTGATGGACGTCGAATTGTGCAGTCTTTGTACTGTTGTTTAACACCTCCAATGTAATTGACAACAAAAAGGTATTTTATGGTTTGATGGAGAGCAATTCTGATCATGCTATTTGTAACGGGTGGGAGAAATGGTCGGGTTGTCTGTGGTAACGATATCTTTATGATGTCGTTTATGTTCATGTATAAATAGCTTAGATGTCTGGGCATTACTAGAATTAAAAGCATTTTGTGGAAATTATGTTCTGTCGGATGTGTTACCGTCCGTCCCTTCCCCCTCCCCAATGAGCACTGGCGACGTTACTCTCGCGGAGGAACACAACATACAGTTTTTCATAAAAGAAGTCTAAAAGGTGGACGTACTTTCCCAGTCGAGCTGCTCTTTGGGAGATATAAGCTATGCTCTACTTCTCTATTATAGGTATTATACTTATAAGAAAATTTCATGTATTTTCTGGAGTTTGAAGTGCACATTGTTTTCGCCCACACGCATGGTAAACAGTAGTCAAGTTACCGTTTGAGATTCACTTAACATTTGCATAATACGGCTTTTATCTATTTCCTTTCATTCATTGCTTGCAGTTCATTGCACATTTATTAATGACATTTTGGTTAAGTATCTTCCTATTGTCGCTTAGTGCCTTCTTGGTTTACTGTACAACAACTGTGTCCAGCAGAACTAATTTTCGTAATATTTTTAATTTTTCGTGATATTTTAATTTTATCCGTCGCCTCTTCGTCTACATTGGTAGCATTGATGATGATGAATACATCATCATCAGCCTATAATGTCCTGCTGAGCAAAGGGCTCCGTTCACAAATCTGGGTGAAAGGGAATGAATGGGAAGATACTCCACCACGCGTGTCCACTGCGGATCGGTGGAGGTAGGCTAGTGGTCAACCTATTGTTGGAGTTTTCAAGGCGCCTAGAAAGGCCTCCACACAATTAAGTGATAACCGAAACCAACGGCTTTACGTGCCTTCCGAAGCACGGAAAGGCTCGATTAGAAATACCACTAGGCGGTCACCCATCCAGGTACCGACCACAACGGTGGTAGCTTAACTTGCCGATTGATTAAGAACGGGTTATCATGCTGCACCACGAGCGGTTCATAGCATAATATTCAATCAGTAATTTAACTATAAAATATTTGTTTTTTAATAGGAGAAGAATAGAATTCCGTTTTTCAGAGAAATGGGCCATCAAGTGACAAAACCTGAGCACCTGAGCTAAGTCAGGCATTCCAAAGGCAATTATCATCAATCGTTTTACCGTCAGTTTACCTTGATGATACGTCAATCAGTATTAGTGCATCTCTGTTTGTTTATGTACCAATGGAGGCCGTACCACATATCTACTGTGGCCGTACACAGTAAGAAGTTTCAATTAATTGAATGGAGCGCTTGAATGAGTCACTTGTAGCTATTTATAACTTGATGAGTAAGTTGATGATATCGACTTGATAGTAAGAATGATATCGAGATTATACCGTTTGTTCCGTGCAGGTTTTTGCTGCAATTGCGGTGATGATGCGATTGTCAGTTACATTCATGTTATTACAGCTTGAGCTGCAGTAGTCAGCCTGTAAACGACTTACTTTACTCAAAAAAATATAGAGAACGTTACAGCCACTCCTGCCGTTTGGTACAGTGGCCGGCAAACAACTTGAGCCATGCGCAGTAGACGATTTTAAGGTGTCGTTGGTGGAAAGAGAGGTGCGCGGGGGCATTCTGTCGGCACGCGTCCACGCTATTGGCCGAGCATGAGTGTACATGCGCGAACTTACCCACACTACGTCGACTTTGGCTCAAGTTGTTTGCCGGCCTCTGTATCTATTTGTTTGTTATTATTGATGCTATCTCAATCAGACGCGAGGGAGCGCGTGGTAGCAGGTAGATAGATAGGATCTAGTGAGCCCGTTTTGACAGTAAATCAAGTGTGACAAGAAAATACATCCTCTTGTCCAAACGGGCCTCTTAGATCTCGACAACTTTAGTTTCATTGATATCTAACTTAGATTAGTTTTGTTGGTACGAAGCTAGCTGGCGGTAAACTAATATACCTACCGTACCACAAGGCTGCACGAACGAGCACAACACACGTTCTAAAATAGGTATCTTAAAAAACCATAATTTTATCACTCTTGCTCGTAATTTCAAGAATGCAGGCTTTACCAAATAGAGAAGTCGTTAATCCTGTATGTGCACAGGTTAATACTAGTTGAGGAGTTATTCACCTTTTGACAATTAATGGAATATGAAAATAAACTAATATTATGGACCTACTTACTTATGTATAGTAATTTAATTGCTTTTCGACATAATGATGACATTACATACTGCCTCAGATAGAATAGGTACCTATAGGTTTGTGGTTGACCACAATATCACCATGAGAAGTGTTGATGTGGCTTAGGTGGTAAGCACACAAAGCCTAGATTAGAATTCATTCTCATCTGCCGGAATACACGGGTACTTGTTCAGCTGGAAAGTTCTACAAATTGCCCTACCACCATGGTTCCTCCCGATGTTTTCCTTCACCGAAACCATGACTATCCCATGGCTATCTGCCTGCACCTTAGATGATCTTTGGAGTATCAATCCTGTATTATAGAACGAGATCAAAACACAGATGAAGTCTCAAGAATAGATCGTGTTAATCGAAAAATAATCTTAAGATCATTGATGCAGGTTCTTAATTAAATTGTTCCAAAACTTGACTTGAGCATTTGACGTTCTAGAATACGGATCTTAGATTCTGAAAGGTATATATATATAGAAGATGTAATCGAGTGGATTGCTAGAAAGACCTGGCTTTCGCATCCACAGCTCAGACATAAGAAGGAAGCGTATAAGTAGGTACTTAATAGTGATTAGATACCATATATTGATACTGCTGATTTGCTTTCTGGTCTCCTGATATCCTGATGCCTTAAATTGTTTTCAACACACTCGCTCGTTAAGTGACATGTATTGCACCGTTTTCAGTATCTTAATGCAGCTTATTACGCACAAGTGCTTTTTACTTTACATTACTGCACAGTTTTATAACAGGTATAACCCGATTATGATAAATTTGTACCTCAAAGCAAGTGATTTGTTTGTAAACCAAGCATTCTTAATTTAAACAACGGGTAAAATAGTTTGACAGCTCACCGCAGTCAAAAAAAAAAAAACTTGCGCGCCATATTTGTTAACGTTCTCATTATGTGGTTGAATATTATGAAAAAAATCTACTTAAAAATACAAGTCTGTTTTTTCCTCGCAAGTGTGTTGACAAACGTCGTATGACACGCGTGTGCATTGTGCATTGATTACCTATTACACTCGTCTCACTTATCTCGGCTTACTTAGCTTAATACCGCCTCGACTCAGCAAATGCAACCTTCCGAACCGGTATTAGAGTATTAGAGTCAGACTTGCCTGCCTGCTTTTGAATTTTTGAAAAGTGTTATTAACCAACTTTGCACAAATGTTTCATAATGTACTATTATATTATCAATTATCCTGTGTAACATGTAGTAGGTATATTATAAATATATGTTTATTCCTGTCAAATATCTTTCCTGTTTGAGTCATCAAAGACTCGTTATAAAACTTCCATTACTATGATTTACTTACCGTAGTGCAACTAGGCGTCCTACTTTAAATGAGACAATCCTATGGTGTATTTAATATCCTGACTTAGGCCTGTAGGTACCTTACCTATAGAACGAGATATAAATTCAGATCAAGTCTCAACCAAATCAAGTCTGACCTTAGTACGATCAATATATTTTATGATAGTCTTCTTATTAATGTTGATTCAGTACACAGAATTGCACAATGCATCTTTCTAAGCCAGATAAGAATCAGAAGTCTGTGGATCAAAGTAAAATGGATATCATTATTAAATACTCTTCTATTAATCTCACCATGGTAGGTGATGATGTGGCCGAAGGTGGTAAGCACAAGAAGCCTAGGATAAACAATGGCTTATTATTATTAATTTTAAATGTCCTACTTAATCCATATAAAAGTATGGTAACGCATAATTATACTATGAGGTGGTATAGTATAAAACTTCTCTTTTATGTCGGTTAATACCATTAGGGGAGATATTAAAGGCGTGTTGACGCATTGCTTACGGTCTTAATTGAATTGCCATGCCATCAACATCACGATGCACGCTTGTTTTATGATGTCCTGAATACTGACCGTTAAATACTAATATTTATTGATGATCATTAAATCCTGTATAATTGGATTTTGATGTAAAACCTACCGTATGATAAGGAAATAAGAAATCGAATACTAAAATTGAGTTTGTCAAATCGCTTTGGGCAACACGCTTTGTCATTGGAGAAATCTAGTCTTCTAGTCCATTGATAGCCCGACGATGGATCATTCATTTCGTATTGATCGAGTGTATGTTTAAGTGGTGCTAGGGTTGCCTGCTTAGTAGATTTCAAATAACAGAGACAAGTGGTGCGGAATTATTTCGATACATTTTGATTGAATTATTTTGTGGTACCTTTCTCATTTGCATTGTCATCCGTGATATAGACTAGTCGGGTGTTTGAAACAAGTTTGAAGCAAACTTTTATGAATCCATAGCCATTATTATTTGATATCTTCAAGCCTTTACTTGTTTCGTATGCTTCAAAGGATGCCATCATATATTTCATACACTATATATGTCCTACACTAGTTGCCGCACTAGCAGAGCAGCAGCCCTAGGCGTCATCAAGTCTGGAACGCGTTCTATTCAGGTCAATATACACTGACCGTAATATATTACTCGATTATTACCCAAGACACGTCTGTCACAGGCAGGAATTCTCACTCTGCTTTGAATTCATGATATTTCCTTAATTATGCCATGTTTGGAACAGTCAACAGTTTTATTTTGTTGTTGCTCGTAAACTTGTTACACCTTTTGGAATGACTCACTCTGCAAACTCGTTGCATCTTTTGACATTCTAGCATCGGTTACCATAATAATTAATAATATACATTCTAGGCTAATATTGCTGGTGTCATTTTTATTTTATAAATATAATACCTATTCTTCCATTTATGATGCCAAATAATGATAGGTATTGAGTGTAAAATTGTATTATTATTTATTTTAAGAGAGGTAGAGCATAGCGTTTATTCGCTCAAAGAGCAGCTCGACTGGGGCAAAAGATACCTCCACCTTACAGAATACCGCAGCCAAATAACTTTATTTTGCGTAAAGTTGTGTTTCTGCGCGTGAGTAAGGTTGCCAGAGCTCATATGAGAGGGGGGAAAGGTCGGTAACGCCTGAGCGATGCTTTTTGTGTTGCAAGCGTCCATATGGCTACGGTAACCGCTTACCATCAGGCGGGCCGTAAGCTTGTTTACCGACTTAGGGGGCGTCCATAAATTACGTGAGGTGTTTTTTAAAATTTTCTGTCCCTCCCTCCCCCCCTGGTGAGATGTCGTGAGATTTTATTCAACCCCCTCCCCCATCCCCCAATCTCACGTGAGATTTTTCAAAAAATGGATTTCTTACGTAAACGCGTTGGATTGTTATTGTAAAAAGAAAAAAATAATTTGCTTCGTGCTTTTATTGAAGACTAGTTAAGACTAGTAATCAATATTGCTGAGAATTTAATTATAAGTGTAATAAAAATTTAACAATAAAATACTTAAATCGAAACTACTGAGATTAAAAAAAAGAATATCTACTCTAATTCAGTCCATGGAGAGAGAGAAAAAAATTGCGTGATATTTGCCGAGACCCCCCCTCTCTCCAACGTAAGATTAGATGAGATTTAACTCGACCCCCTCCCCCCCTTAAACATCTCACGTAATTTTTTTTATACAACTAAGGGGGCCCTTGGTTGTATAAAAAAAAATAAAGGATTTTTTATTTTCGTGAATTTATAATCTAGCTAAGTTGCTATTGTATAATTAATAAATGATATTCAAAGTTATACCTAGATTCTGATTAAACTCATGCACCGATTATGAAACATTGTATTATTATAACAGTTGTGACTTAATCAAACGAAAGAAAGACGTGAAGGACAATATTTTTGAACAACAGCCAATACCTATTCAGTTCGACGAGTACCTATTCTATAGTTATTCAGCCCTGTCATTCATTGCGTAGAACGAAGAAAGGACCACAAATGATATGCGTGGTACGTAGCCTACGAGTCCCATTGTGACAATGACTCCACTCACAATTTGTATGCAGGCTTATGGTATATTCAAGGCACACAATTGTAGAATGTGTTGACAGTTAGCTTAGATGGAATCACTATTTGTACCGTGTAACGGTACGATTGTAAGTTGGATAATGCTTTGTCAGGCTTTCGCTGATTTAGATAGACCCGATTAGATTTTACCGTGGGCTTTTGTTTAATGAACTATCTTCTGTGTTCGCCTGTACACTGATGTATCTTGCTATTGTCTCTTTGCAAGGGAAATAGAGCTTTGAATAATATACTTGCGACCTGGATCGACATTTTAATAAGGGCTCTATATACAAAGATTCTTTTAAGAATTAATTTCACGCTTTCCACATTTGCGTTACCATAACCTAGAACCCGTTCTTTTATCTCAAACAGTGACGCCATAGTAACTTTAGTCATTTTGAATCTGTCTCTCAGTCGCCAGAATAGGTATGCAAAATTTATAGAAGAAACTTCTTGTAAATTGGACATTATCGTTTCATATTTAACTGACTTAAGTAAAACTGTGACCGTAGACTCTACATTCCTTACTTTATGCAGTCTGTTTGGAACATTTTGTATGTTCTACATACAAGTCTGCCTTCAATCAATTTTATGAGGGCGGCTGCCTTTCCAGACAAAGCGAATTCTGTACCTCTTGTATCTTTACGGCACTCAAAGTAAATCAAAGCTATGTCTTGAACTTCTGACATTATCATGTTTTTGTACCTACACTGTAACTTTTTAAAGTAAATTCTTTCGAAACTGATCGTACCGATCAACGGGCGTACGTGCCAAACTCATCGTGCAATTTTTTGCACATCAGTATTGCGTTTTCGTTATCAAATTTGCAATAACATCAGTAATGCAATATACCAGAGCTGTGATATCGTGGCTTGATTATGTATGAGTGTTACTTGCGCTCACGCTTTTTCCATGAATTGATTTTATCATTCATCAGGAAAAAAATGTTGAAATCGAAAACGATTTTGTGTTATAGCTGCCATTTCACTTTTTTCTGTGTTATTCTAGAGTCAAATATCCATTTGTGTGGTCCTCCATCCTTTCTTGCTTACAGCTTAACTAAGAAAGGAACCGATTTTACTTTTACTTAGTGGTGATACTTTACAGCTTGTACCTCGTATTTTTGTATTAAATATCATTGCGATTTTTTACTTCTTACTTGACCAACACGTTTCTACAAAATAATAGGTACGCCTGCACAGAGGTTGGATTCTCAGCGATATCAAGTATCAGTGGTTCATCCAGTTTTACAGCTTCTAGATATGAAATCTTCGTTTAATTTTATCAGCATAAAGAAATTTTGTTTCTTACTTTTTCTATTCGTTCTTTCAACTTCACTACTAAACTCATTTAATTGTTTCTTCTGTAAGCTCGAAAGGAACTTTTTCATTGCGATTTGATTTCTATAGCCTAAAATGTTTTTGTTTCAGCTCCCAGCCATGTTCAACTTTATGAAAAAGTCCACCGTCTTGGCGAGTGGCGATACCGGCAACTGCGAGGAACGAGACGGTGAGAAAGAGAAACGAAAAAAGGAGAAAAAGGAAAGAAAAGAGAGAGAAAAGCGAGAGAGGATAGCTGCTGGTCTTGAGGAACCTTTGAGGCTGGAAGAGGTAGCGTATCGACTTAATCCTTGTTTTTTCTATTTATTTCTTCAGCAAGTGCGCATTTCCATATTACCAATATTCTAAGTTCATTCATTGGTTATGGTTGTTTTTGTGAGGGATCCAAGAAGACAACTCTCGGTATAATTATTTAGACGTCCATTTTTTTATAACGCTTTCGTTATTTAAACCGACAGAGATGTATTGCTACCAATAATAACGTATTGAATCCATCTAAATGCTTATTGCTTATTACGTTGAATGTCCGATAATAAAGCATCAAGTTGATCGTATTCTAGTCCAATGTCGTCTTTAAAGACAGTTATATTGATTGATTTCTGTTGGCCGTGGTTATGGACAAACTTGCTTTCGTTCAATTTGTTCGCGAGAACGGGATCTTCCGGTTCTCTCTCACTTTTATGGTTGTCACTTAACATTATATGAAATATTATAGTGACAGAAACCGGCTGTTTGTTATATTTACCAGATTTATTAATCTCCTTTGATGTAGCATTAATAGTTCTCAATTGTTTTAAAAAACGTTTCGCCTACAAGATTAAATTTAAGCGGTCAACGTATTAAAATTAGTATGAACTTTTTCTTAAAATATATCTATAGTCAAGCATTCAGCTAAATTACGTTTGCACTTTTATTTACATTAAAGTTAGTAGCAACCCTATGTCCAAATTTAGCCTATGCCTAGAAAACGGTATTTTTATTATATTAACATTTAAATAGCGTCGGGTCTGTTATTTCAAGGTTTCGTAGTAAAACTTTTATATGCCGCGTAAGATACAATCTCTTAATTTACATTGACTTGACTATGATAAATATAACGGGTATTATAAATCTCTGACGGTTATGAAATGTTTATGTTTGCTAATGTAAATAAACATTCAGCGGACGAAAACGTGAAATGTTGATTTTTTTCGTTGATTAATTTGTAGGATATTTGAACAACATTACTCATTACATCTTATGTAATGAGTAATGACCTACAGTTGATAAATTGACTTCGCTAGCGTAGTCATCACCTTGGCTACGACATCGTGCTGATGAGATTGAATCCAAATGCAAAGAAAAAATATCAAAAGAGGGCTTTCTTTATGTATGGTTTGTCTAGATGTTTTTATAGTCTTGACAGGTAATACAACTTGAAGACCAATCGAGCTTAACAAATTTATGTAGTACTTGTGGCTCAGCCGAAGGTTTCGGTGCAATAGGTCAAAAGTACGATATTGCGCCATCTTTCGTTTGGCATTTATTATTCTATTGTGTACTCTGCATAAAGTGTAAGTGTTTGCCATTTTGTATCATTTATTTGTTTACTTTAATCATTCATATTGCATTCACTTAATTAGGATATGGATGGCTAGAGATAAAAGGTCAGGCCTTGAACCTAGGCTACACCTTAAAATTTTTGCATCATTGAATCAGATTTTACTAAACAGGTCTGGCAGCAAAATATCAAATTTAAATAATGAATTCTTTTTATTATCTAAATTAGACAAAGCATGCTTTAAAGCTACAAAAGAAATACCTGCGAGTATACCAATGGTCAATATTTCTTTTATATAACCAAGATTTATGTTGTGAAAAGTCAACATGGCCGATACTCGTTCAGCATAATGAATATCAATGTTTCAAATACATATACTTTGTCCATGATATCATACGGATTTGCTTTCAATGACCACTTGTGGGCAACTATAATCGATAGTTTACAATCTTTTATTGTTGCAAATATTAAATAGAAGCATAAGAATCTACTGACTAATGCGCAATTGCAGGATTACCAAAAGATTGATTGATGATTAATTTTAATTTGTTTGTTGCTCTGATACTATGACAGCTGTAGTTATCGAAAAACCATTAGTGCAGTCAATTTACATATGGTCTATTTGAAATGTATACGATAACATTAGGTAGATTCTTTACATCGTTGCACAGATTTGGATGCATTGCTTATGACAGGAGTCAGACAATAATTTGCATTGAACTATACCGATAAATGTATTGGAAATAACCGATCAATTAAACATACATTTATGCCATAATATATTTTTATTCAATTTGTAGTACAAATGGGAAAAGGTAGACCAAAACAAGATGATTGATTATGTAAAGGATGATATGTGTTGGAAAAGAGAATGAAAATGGTTGTGGGTGGAAAGGACCCTATACTTTCGCACTAAAGGGCATTGAGCTACCCCTAATAATGAAGATGATTAGTCCACGTTGCGGACCCTGAATTAGACTTTTCAGCTTTGTCGTTTTTTCTGTATAAAGTGTATAAATAACAAAAAATCACGATGCTACTAAAGAAAATTTACCTGTTACTGTTTGTTAATCTAGATTACATACAAGTTTATGCCGCTGACGAAGTTGAAGCTGGTGTTTTATTATTAAACAGGCTTGCTTTACGTGATGCTGCCGAATTATTATCTACACTATAATCAACTATTTCAACTATTTGTTTTGAAAACATTCTTATTAAGAATATATTATTGCCACTCTTTACAGTAATGTTTGTCTGAAACTGAAGAAAACCTACCGATGAAAATGTGGTTCACATAAGTCTCATTCAATGCCATTGTCTTATTTTTGACTCGAATTATTTACGGTAAGTTCCGTACGAGTTCATATGGTCCTTTAATCGTCACCTGAGGCTTTATCAGCTTAAGTACTTTTGAGATTACCTGGAGTATTTGTCTGTTATGTTTGTATAGGACTAGCACGTTCGTCGTTCAGGGCTTGGTTGTTATAAGTCTGTTCATGATTATGATTTGAGGGACCCAAATCTGAGTTACTTCATTATATTCTTGTTACTCTTCGACATTATTTATCTTAATCTTCTATCTCGCTCGTAGTCGAAGTTAGTTTGTTGAATTTCAGCCAATGCTAACTCAATACAATAGCTGCTATACTAGCCGACTCTCTCTTGTGTCATTCCGTTCTGTCTTTTCATCGGATAGGTTGGTCGGTTGGTGGTTTACTTCAATAAAAGCTCAGGCTTATTATAGGAACCGAGCCCATGATCATCATCAGGGCATTCGACGTCACTACCACGGAGTTATCATCAATTTTAAACCTACTTAACTGGACTTACTTCCTTAGTCAATAGTAATTGTTATTACTTATAACATGTTTGAAATAGTTCGAATAAAACCTTACCATTTAAATACACCAATTGCACCATGCAGGAATAATGTAATGATGTCATGTGTTGCACTTGCATGTATCATGAATTAGTTCTAATTACTTTAACACGAACTCAAATCGTCACCACATAGATGTGCAAAACCTTCCATGTATCTTACAATCGTGCCGCTAATCGATATAGCGGCTTCATTCAAACGTTAATTATTTAGTAATTTAGCTCCTCTTTATCTGACTAATTGACTGACATTTACCTTGCACATAGAGTAGTTTACATCTGAAAATCGGAACTAACTTCTTGTGAAGATGACTACAGAGTGGCCAAAGGAAGGGTAAGGAACACCAGGATAATTATCGGCTCGATGATCAAAAGCACTGTCAATGTAACGGAAACGCAGTGAGGAAAATTTGGCTTGAATAGTTGACCTCACCCTACTTTTTTTTTCTCTAAAATAAGAAAAAAAATATTCTGATTATCGTAATATCATTCTAATAGGTGACTGTATTGTTTAGTCCAAAATCAGATATGCCTTAAATTTTACTTTGTTTCTTAATTTTAGGTTGTTTACAAGACAATGCCCCTCATTGAGTGAGGCTAACGGTATTCAATTTCTAGAAGTGTGTCTCAGTCTACATTACGTGTATTATATGGACGGACGTCACGGTCAGTGAGTAGATTCAGTCGGGGGCAGATGGTGGAACGAGATGAAGATGAACAGTAGATAGAGCACTTTAAATTCCATCGGTTTGAAGGTGCAAAGAATGTGGCTAAAACTCGTCATTTTAACTGCCTATGTCCCAAAATAAGACTGCTTGGCCAGCTTTGTAACGTTTCTGTTTTTTTACAGCTATAGTAGTAAATCAAGTAATTGTCTTCATTTGTAGCAAGTGTTTGTCACACGATTCTAAATTGTCTCTTACTGCATAAATATCTTTATCGCTATTTATCCTGAAAGTATGTAGCGTGTCTTTGTAGGTTGTCATTAGTTTTCTATATGTGTGTAATATAGAATCCCAATGACAAATATGATATGTAAACTAATTGAATGTTTATTGTTGTCCATTCATGTTTGTTGTCTTATTTATAAATAAGCCAACAAACTGCGCTCGTTGTTTAATTAACTTTTACAATTTGTTTTCTCGTCTTTGTCCAGGTCAGTTCTGTTTCGTAGTGCTATCATGAACGATCTTATAATTCAGGCGAAAGGCTTCAAGATGATTGGATTAGCTATCAGTGCTTTGGTGAAATTATTAACTGTTTATAGTAGAATTAAAGTTACTTGTGTGACATGATTTACCTAAATTAGACGTTAAAAATGACTTCTATCTGAAATACTTATCTATCTTCCCAGTCAACAAAGTATTTTGTCCAAAAAAACATGTTCAAATCAAGGATTTACAGAGATAATAATTGCAGTACCAACAATTAGACCTCTTGCTTGCTTGCTTTGTCCGGATCTATCAGACCGAAAATTATACCTCTCAATGAAAATTATACCATTGTTGATTAGGCTTTGTTCGACTTAGCTCCCCATCCAATCACGGTTGAACCTAAAATGACGCGTTTATTAAAAATTCTGTCGTTTCACCATTTTATGTGAATTGCGTATTTATGATGACTAACGATTTGATCGAAGATAGTGTTTGATCAGTATTTCTAAAGACATCAGCTAGCGTTTTATTATATCTATTCCATCCAGATTCCAGTTGTTCCACTGACTGTTTCAAAACTATTTATAAGGAAGAGAACTTCTGTTTTCAAGCAATACATCCACCATTGCGGCGAAGTATTTGCAACTGAATTAAGTCGCCAATGCGGTCATAACATTGTCAGGATCAGAACCAGTTTTTGCTACACTTTCGTTGGCTCCATTAGTGCACGCTCATCGTACGGAATGTTGTTTTTAGCAATTGCAGGAATTTGTTGGGTTTCATCACCGTTCATACTACTGTTATTTGTCCCGTCTGGCCTGTCCGTCTGCAATGAGAAAACGAGAGTCGTTTTATAGTATAAGTTAACTTTAATAATGAAATGAAATCTTATAAAAAGTCTTTAATATTATAATTGATTGAAGTAATGCCATAAATCTCTCAGTTTCAGCGGTTTTATAATAATAAATTGCCGCCATCTTTTGTTTTGTTCCATCCACGGTCCGCCGCATCGATCAGAAAGTAATTTTCGGATGACTTGCTAATTGCTAAAACTTACAGTGGATGGATTGAACATTATATTACACTATTATTCAAATCTCCTGTCATTACGTCTATCAGATTTACCTATCGATGTTGTTATTGTATTTAGCCTTGATGGTTAGTGAGCCGTGTCCGTAGATTTTACCGCCACAATTTACTCAATATTGCCTTCATTCGCAGGTTCGACGATCGCTGAAACTGCGGGGCCGGCGCAAAGAAAAGGAGAAACTACCCTCCGGCATAACAGCTGACTACACCGCTTCGCTGTTCGCTCATCTTGAACATGACTCGAATTACTCCAACTATCCACTCATATCTACTTCGGGGTCTAACTCCAATTTAAGCGACGAAAATAATCATTTATCGCCCAGTTACCCCACTACACACACTTGGAGTAAAAAAGAAGGAGTACTACAGTCTGATAGTTCGGAGACCTCTCTGAATTCTTTAAATAATCCGAACAATGCGAACACCAGTCCTAGACAAGCGCCAAATCTACCTCCGATACCACCGCGACCGCCAAAACGAGGAATCCTTAAAGGACCCCGTCTAAGCAATACTAGTTCTAATTCTCTCGAGAGCAACGTCCAAAGTAATGATACAGTTGACAACGTAAACGGCCAAGACTCCAATCTTCTTGCACGAAATACCCAACAAAATGAAATTATATCCTATGGCATCCCACCTTCAAAGAGCACTTCCTCCAGCGATGATATGCAACATGTTCAGAATTTTACCAAAAAAGTAATTCACAGTCCCGTCGAGAACCAGTTTAAAAATTATAAGAACAATTCGAATACTCCATCTATCACTACACAAGACGTCGATGAAACGCCAAAGACGAATGGTAACAGTTATATCGGTATCACATCTACATCACCTAGTGCAGATTCATTAACTGACACGACGACGAACTCCTCGTTTGCTACTCCCCCATTTTCTACATCACCTGTGGGAGAATCTCAAGGGTTCCATAGATGGTCAAGAACTAGCAATTTCGAAGACGTTTATTTACCTTTACCACCGTTGCGACCACTTATACTACCCAAGCCAAGATTACTGACAATTCAAAGGCAAAAAGCTCCAAGAAATGATTTTGGCTTCAGTCTTCGTCGAGCGATGGTTCAAGATAGAATATTCATCGGTGATATAAATGGGCATGAGAATAATGGCTTGACGAACGGAGACAACAAATGCAGTAATTATGCTAATTTGATCAGCAAGTTGACATACAAAGCTGTGATTTTAGCTGATCCTGGTTCGTATCCAGGTGCAAGTGAGACTGGTTTGCTGCCAGGTGATAGACTGTTCGAAGTAAACGGTGTTAACGTCGAAGAGAAAAGTCGAGAAGAGGTGATCGAACTCATCAAGGGCAGTCAAGAATTCGTAACGATTAAGGTGAGTCACTTAGCAATTATGTTAATAAGATTTTAGGAGCTATGATTTGACATTTAAATGAGAACGTAAATTCATTAGTAAAAGTTGTTAAAGTAAAGTAAAAGGTATTGAATTGTGTCGCGGACCGTTATAAGCTGTGAACCGGTAAGTTTGTGCGGCCAATGATTAAGCAGGTTCTTTCTTGTGCCGCACTCAGTGAATTTGTAAAAAATATATGTTTTGATTATAATTTACAGCCTCATTAAAACATCAACAAATCATTAGCGGTTTATTATCATAATTCAAAGATTAATTATTAGTATTATTACTTGGTATTTGGCTGATATTAAGAAGTATTCGGTTTTTGCTGATAATGTTGCTTTTATTTCCTATTGATTGAAGGCGTACTTCTTTTTTAAATACAAAATTAGAAAAGTAAAAACGAGGTCAGGTTTCACAGTAAATTTTGATGTATACATAAAACATACCGCAGCGTTTCATGTAAAAATCACACAAACAGTTAAATATTCAAATGCAGCCTATCGAGAACATGCATAGATTAAGTGCCATTAGAGGCCTATATGTCTAGTTTAGGCATTTCCAACTATTAAAGCCACATGTGTGGACTGACATAACTTTCTCTCATTTCTGAAACCTGAAAAACCACTTTCATGCTCGACTGCCACTTTTTTTTAGGTTGGTGTAAGGTTTTAATGTCTTAATTCCGAGGATAGTGATGGTGTAAACTCCTTCCGTTGGGCATGTTGCTTGATTTGACGCGAACATTCGGTTTCTCTTGTTTGGTAACATAACTGCATACTCGTATTACTCGTTAAGCTCTAGAAGACATGGATCACTCAAGCACTAGATTTTGAGTCAGAATAAGAATTATATTTTCTTTTAGTATTATAACTGAAAACGTAAATATTTAGGGATTATGGTCGTCCGTCATAGCAGCTAATTGATAATGTTATATGTATACCTCTGTGTGGGAGCACCATTATTGATCGTATAAAATAAAACGTCTGTACTCTTATATCGAAATTACAACGACCTCTGCATTTGAGTGAACCAGAATAATCACAAACATACGTTAATAATGCATAAACTTTTCAAAATTCGAAGACAGGTGTTCTGAACTCAAATGTTATCGACAGGTGCAACCAATAGCGGAGCTGTGTGAGCTGTCGCGCAGGCGCGCTGCAGACGGCGGTGGAGACGTGGATCTGTCAGATAGCAACGTAAGGGGAGGTACCCTCAGTCGATCTGGAAGTCGCCGGTTCACTTCCACTCAGGTATGTGGAGGCTTTTATCTCATAAGATTGAATTAAGAAATGGATGATGATGTCTCAATTTTGAACGTAAAGGATTCTGACACCTATTTGAAATGCTTCTGTTTATTCTCACAAACAATTTGACAACATTATAGGACGAAAAAAATATACTTACGTACTACGAAAACTGGAGGATACCAAATTTATGGCGACGTCAAGATTTCATCTTATAATATCGTTACAATAATCCGCGAATGGAACGGATCGTCGAAACCTCTTTGCTTTCAAAATAGAATAACATATAAGGAATCACTTAAGCTAACCTAAGCTTTATTTCTTGAATGTGCTACTCCATATTCTTGAACGGAAGCTGACTCACGAGATGCGTCAGCTGCATCGACCCTAAATCGGCACGCATTGTTTGGAGAAAGATTTGGTTTGCAAAACTAATTCACACCATTACGTGTTCAACGTAACTTTTATGCATACATAGATACATACATATACATAGTATGCACACAGAATGGACTCATCGACAGTGAAATAATATATTATAAAAAATTCTGACGAGACCAAAGTGATCAAAGACCTTCTAAAATGGCATTCGATAATGAATGGCGGTGCGAACGTGAAAATCTGGCTGGGGTTGCTCATCTGGATGCGGAGTTGGACCGACCAAGCTGATACGCGGACCATTACATGGAAATATTAGAAGAGACCATGCTACCATCACAGACTACGTCGGACATAGTCTCGCTAACAAAAAACTGTGTCAATGAGAGTTGACCACCTCTCACGCATTCACACATGAGTTGGCTATTCCGCGGGAATCGAGACTCTGTTGCCGTTTCCTCGCGCTCGACTAATGAGCGTGCCGGCTTTTACGTACAGCGTGGTGGGCGACTTGAGCGACACACGTTTTTGTTAGTGAGAATGTTTCCGACTTTTTAACATTCTTGGCTACCATACCTAGGGACTGATGAAGTAGGCTTGATTACTCTTTCGACAGTGGTAAAGGTTCGTGAGCTTTAGTCAGCTACGAACGACTGTCTATTAAGTCAAGGGCGTTAAGATGGTTCTTAGCGGATCCTAATACACAACTAAATATATGAGAAAGTAATAGCGGGATTAATAAGCATCAATCCAATGGTACACACGGCTACAGATCAAGCTATACATTTCCAGTATAAGCTGATCTCGCATTGTATAGGATTTCCGTACTATGGGAGGTCAGCTTATACTAGAAATGTATAGCTTGATCGGTAGCCGTGTGTACATACTTTGCGTCCTCTCTTCCCAAATTCATTAGAATTTTAATTTGAATAATAAGAGGTTTTGAACCCTCCAGGCTGTTTTACAATACGATAAGATTTTTATATAAAAAAACGAAAACTATAAGATTTTTATTTCTATTTCTGAACAAAAAACCCTTATCAATCTGCTGAGATTTTCTATAGTGGCCACCTCTACCAACCTGTCGGTCATAAAAGACGGCACACTATACCTGGCAACCCCTTACGAAGCGTCAGATACCCTCTGCGGTTGGTCACGCCGCCGGAGTACTCGCCCCTGGTACTCTTGAGAAAATGTGAGTCACACCGTGATCACTCACTACCATTAATTTTATCTATTTCTGAACAATGTACCTGATTTGATTACCTACCTACGCAATATCTTCCGCGTGTACACCACAAAAACCTCATCGTCTAACTCGTTTGTTCCTTACGCCGCACTGACATGCAACATTGGTAGAGCACTGACATCAATTCTGTTGACAGTGTTGCCAGACCAGACGGTTTTCCCGTTTAGATAAAAGTTTGAGTTTTTGGTCTCAGTTCTTGTTATCGCTTCCTCTGTCTTTTACATACTAAGTCATTCTCATTGCATTGTGAACCATATCATTGGACATATTAAGGTATTTAATTATGTATGTCTTTCTTATGAGACTGGCTGGCTGGTATTGGTTTAATATTGCAAAGTATTTATTAATTTAACCTCATTTTGAAATGAGATTCGACTACTTTCTTAAATCTGTAGCCTACCGCGGTGTACTCTTGCAGGTGCACGTGTCAGTTCCTTTACACCATCACCATGTTGGGAGTGGGTGTCGAATATAAGCCGATCCATACTAAAAATAAGATCTGAACTTGCCTTTTAGTTTTACCAATTCAGATTTATTATTTTTTCATTTTCGGTCTGGCAACTCTTGCCATAGCGGTGCGCGGGCGCATATCGCCTTACATCATAGCTATAACGTCAAAACAATGTAACAGGCCGTCGATCGGCGCCAAGAATCCCACCGCAAGTGGTTGCGGCCTGGATAAAGCCAGCATTGTGACATGTCGTCATTGAATCGTAACTGAAACTAGGCTTTATTGAATTCCGTCTCGAATGCATTCATTACATAATCAATTTAAATCGATATCGTTTCGTTGTGCTTGCCATTTGGGTGCTCTGGATTTGTTTGAGTTTCTTAATTGTGATTGTTTCTCGTGCCTCATGAATACTTTAGTTTTAGAAATAGTGGGCATCTCTCCATCACATGCACATTATTTTCTCTCTTCCCAAACTAAGCAGAGCGTTCTATGGAAAACAGATAACTGATAAACACACTAAAAAAAAAGTTATTTTCCGAAAACAAAAAAACATACTAGCTGCCGGGGAGCGTTCCCGTGATAACAAGTAGCCTATAAAACTCGATAATAATGTAGCTTTCTTCTAACCAAAGAATTTTCAGAATCGGATCACAGTTCCTGAGATTGCCTACTACATCCAAACTTGACCTCTTTATAATATTATTTTAAATATAGATAACTAGCTGCCCGGCGCGACTTCGTTCGCGTGGTGCTACCCTACCCTATGGTGCTACCCTACCCCACCCTACCCTACCCTACCCTACCCTACCCTACCCTACCCTACCCTATATATTCTTTGCTATAAACCTCACGGAGCCCGAGACCTTTCCAACGAATGCAAAACCGTGGAAATCGGTTCGTGCGTTCTGGAGTCATAGCGTCAGGAAGGAAAACCCGACTTATTTTTATATAGTAGATTACAACAGATCACACTTTCATCGGAAGATCCATAAATACTCCATAACTCCTGAAACCCTTGTCTGCTAAAGGCTAAAGTACATTTTATTGTATTTAATTGAGATAGTTTCCAAGTGAGTAAGCCGTGTTTTTGTTGTCTCCAAGTAAAAATTTGTTTGAGCCGCGGGGTATAAACACCATCCCCCTTACTCATAAAACGTTATTTATACTGTTAAAAGGGTCACGTAAATAAAGTCACTCTATTTTCATTGTCAAATAATGTGACATTATTTACATGACCATTTAATCAGTATATTAGCTTTATGAGTAAGGAGGCATATAATTTGCTCTCGGAAGCAAAATGCAGATGCGTATTGCGCTCCCTAGCTCAGAGAAATAAGACCCCGGAGTATATGCGTTAATACGATCGACAACAATGACTCAGGAGTCTAGGGAGGCGAATGGAGGGGAAATGGGGATTGATTGAATGGAGTTGCGTTCAGTCATTCTGCTCATTGTGGTAATTTAGAAAATTGACACCGGTCATACGACGCGGCGACGACTCTTTTATTTGACAGTGTTAGTGTAGGTTAGTTTGATCAGCATTTTTTTTAATGATGATTTCGTCAATACTTTTAAGTCAGGTTTCTCTTTGGTATAGGCCCGGTTTCGACCGCAAGTACACCATGGTATTTGATGATGTGGCCGAAGGTGGTAATCTCATAAAGCCTATAGAAGGAACGGGCTCCCTAGTGCAGCTGTTAGAACACGATAGATTTTCAACGGGATGGTGGTAGCCAGCCAGGTGGGTGCTACAAAGTACCCTTGCACAGTGCTATGATTTCTTTATGGTGTTATCCTTCACCCTAGATCTGCTTCCCGGCATCAGACGTCACTACCACTGAGCTATTATTGCCTTGAAAAGGGAGGTAGTAGTTTCGATTAAAAAATGTCTACGAGCGCACACATATACCATGCGGCCCCTTTTAAAATAAAGTTTATGATTTCGCAACAATATCTACCTATACATATACAGACATGGTGGCACTCCAGAGACGTACGCACGTCAATGTTTCCTCGTTAATTCCACCAGGCACCTACTATACAAACCGTCCACTTGGTAGGCCTGCTGGGGTGCACGCATTGTACGCGGAGGGTTGTTAACTCTTCACGTAGCTTTGATGTGGCTGCTTGTTTCATTATGTCTCGTTGTTTGTACTTGAGGTTGGTCTAGCAGGGAGTTTGTAAAGTTTAAATCTGGGATATTATGGGTATGAAATGACGCATCTGGATATATTAATAAAAATATACCGGTATCAGATACGGTTACTTATTTGAAATTATTTCGGATTCGGATTACTATCGGATAGTTTCAGCTACTTACTGGCACGCAGCTAGTCTGTCGGTTCGGATGGGCAAATATAGTGTCTCAGTTAGACGCCGCCCTTATCTGAAATTATTCGAAACTTTTATATCAGATTCGGTTACGGTTTCGCATATTCGATAGCATCGGAGTAACTATTTAGTAATCTGTGGTTTCGGTTACGGAGCTCAACAACATCCCTGGTTAAAATCCAACCCTGGAATATTATCTGTAGATGAATTATTGAAACTTTAGTTAGTTGGTGAAACCATTTTAA
Source organism: Achlya flavicornis (assembly GCA_947623365.1). Lineage (NCBI taxonomy): Eukaryota > Metazoa > Arthropoda > Insecta > Lepidoptera > Drepanidae > Achlya > Achlya flavicornis. The sequence goes on from OX392487.1 coordinate 4,480,539, forward strand.
AACAACACTTTAATTTATGTAGGTAAATAGATACTCTTTAATTGATATTTAATCGTAGACTCAGTTACCAAACACTTCCATTTCGTTTCAGAGATAGGAGGACATTACAGCGAGCCAGCTCCTTACAAAACTAAAGTATTCTTGTTTTGGATATCAACTCAATCAATATTAGTAAACGCCGCGCCATCCAAATTAATTGAGACCTCCAGAAGATCAATCTGATAGCTATAAATTTTCAAAATTATAAGAAACCTATCTATTTCACCCGCGTTCCCGGGATAAATTGTAGCCTATGTTTTTCTCCGTACCATAGGCTATCTGCATCCAAAATGTCATCGCGATCGGTTCAGTCAGCGGTTTAGACGTGAAAGCGTAACAAACAAACAGTTACTTTCGCATTTATAATATCATACTAGCTATCCCCCGCGTTCCCGGGACAAAAAGGCCATACCATACTCTATCTGCATGCCAATGTTTTTGATGATCCGTTGAGTAGTTGAGGCGTGAAGGCGTAACAAACAAACTCACTTTCGCATTTATAATATTAGTTAGGCAGGATTAGTAAGGAAGTAGAGTAGTTTGGATGGAAGAATAAAACATGCCAGTTTTCTTTCTACAAGCAGACATTTCATCATCCTCTTTTTCTTAAATACTTCCCTCTCCGGTTACCTTCCTGTCTATTTTTCTGTACTTTATCTAATAGTCTATTTATACTTTTCATCATAATCCCACCATGTTGTAATGATATGGTCGCAGGACCACATTAACCCCGATATGAATAAATACTGCAAATTAGTTATTGAAAGGTCATTCTCCGAAAGCACTGGCAGGGTAGTGAACCGAGATAGGTTGTCTAGACGCCCCGCCCCTGAAATAAGCTACCCCTTCCGAATAAGTGCAGCGTACCCTTTTACGATGGATCGTTAAACGGAACTGATATTAATTGGAATACCCTTTCAGAGAAAAGGGCCTTTTAACATCCTAAGACCTAAGTACAGATCCAACAGATTAACTAACGCCCGGTTTCAATAATTTACGGACCGTTATCGGTTAATATTTATTAAAATTAAGACTTATATATTTACCAGTAATGAAGCAAAGACCTCAAAGCTTACTAATACTTCCATATGGAAGTAGCTATCACAACTAAAATTAGCTTACGAAATGATCTATAAGCCCAGTTTGGCAATAAAAAACCTACCTACCATTGGTAAGCAAAACGATTCGTTTTTTTAGGGTTCCGTAGCCAAATGGCAAAAAACTGAACCCTCTGTCTGTCCGTGTATGTCACAGCCATTTATTTCCGAAACTATAAGAACTATAATGTTGAAACTTGGTAAGTAGATGTATTCTGTGAACCGCATTAAGATTTTTACACAAAAATAGAAAAAAAAACAATAAATTTTGGGGGTTCCCCATACTTAGAACTGAAACTCAATTTTTTTTTTTCATCAAACCCATAAGTGTGGGGTGTCTATGGATAGGTCTTCAAAAATGATATTGAGGTTTCTAATATCATATTTTTTTAAACTGAATAGTTTGCGCGAGAGACACTTCCAAAGTGGTAAAATGTGTGTCCCCCCCCCTGTAACTTCTAAAATAAGAGAATGATAAATCTATAAAAAATAAATGATGTATGTACATTACGGTGCAAACTTCCACCGAAAATTGGTTTGAACGAGATCTAGTAAGTAGTTTTTTAAGTAAATTGAAATTAATATCAAATACTCAGGTCTATACTACCATTTACTTATATACCTACAGGTTTGTACGGAACCCTCGGTGCGCGAGTCTGACTCGCACTTGGCCGGTTTTTATTTATAAAACCGGGCATAAGTAAAGCACAGCTTACCGAAGGAATATAATTTTTTCCAGCATCAGCAATAATTCTCACAATTTCGCCCTAAATGCATTTTTTTTCTTACTGTGTATAGGCCTGTTCCTGACCGCAATCGTACCATGGTAAGTGATAATGTGGCCGAAGGTGTTAAGCACACAAAGCCTAGAAGGAAATGGCTCTCAAGTGCCGCTGTCAGAACATGCCTACCGATAGGTGCTGGGCCATAGATTTTTAACTTGAGGGTGGTAGCCAGCCAGCTTGCAGGTGGGTACTACAAATTACCCTACCACCGTGTTTTGGATTTTGTCACAATGTTTTCCTTCACCGAAAGCTCAAAAAATAAATAAAATAGAAAAATTTTAATAATAAAATTTTAGGATACGAACCTGGGACCTTCGTCTCGACATCCAAAGCAACACTGAGCTATCATCCCCTTAAAAATGTTTAAAAATACATGATGCAAGAATTCATAATCGTCACATTTAATTTCAAGGGTCTACCATACCGGGCTTACATAGTAATATGATTGTATATTGACAGTTATTTAATTATACGTTACCTTAACAAATTTCAAATAGGTACAGTCGAGGACATAAATATGTATACACTTAGTGAAATTCAACAACGGTTTCCTCTTAAACTACTGATTGAAATTATGAAATATTATAAAGGCAGAATCTTCTAACATATACTATTATGATTTGTGTAATAGTTTAACACTTAAATGTTAAACATGAGAAAATCGCTTTTGAATTTCAAAAAGTGTATACATATTTATGTCCTCGACTGTACTATCCTTGCCTACATGCTCAATAAATTAAAATTATACCTTTTGTACTAAATAATAATGAAACCAAAGGTAGCGCACAAACAGCCCACATAATACGGCAAAACAATCGCTTTGTATTGAGTAGTGCCCTCACAATACATCTATTATTCTGACCAATGTCCATTCAACTTGTTTATGCCGTTTTGAGTACCATTGGACGCTAGGGAACGTATGAAGGCTTTATGCACGCGCCTGTTAAACAGTAACGACGTTTCCCGAAATGGTCCGGGAAATGACGAACCGCATCATGTCCAAATTCAAATATGCTGTCATTCATTCAGAAAAATATTTGAAACGCATCGCACACATTTGAAGAGAATTATATAATCTCCTGGGAATCTCACATTGTCGCCATATTGCAACATCTGTACATCACCGCATCACCCCGGACCTAAGGAACAAGTTGCTGTTTAAGAGGTGAGTGCATAGGCCTTGTTTCCTTAGCGTCCTTGTGGTACTCAATTTCTAAATTCGCGCATTCGCATCAACATAAGTTTTGGTCATCATCGAACCGGATGAGACTAGCACCGCTCTCTTAGCTATCGGAAATATAGTCCTATTCTATTTCTATAATTATATTTGCGTATATAATATTGTTCATATAAATTGTCGCTACGTTATAGTGCCTTCGTGAGAGATTCCCTATCGCATCGCCTTATAAATAAATTCGCATTTTTATTCCTACCGCATATTCTTATATTTCGCTCATAAATATATAATTGTTCAATAATTTCTCATCAATTCTAGCATTCTTTTATTTTATTTTTCATTGTCATTTTTTGAAACTTGTCAAAATGAATTCAGACTCTAAAATAAAAATGGTTATAGCCAAAAAAGAGGCTATATTTTCAATTGTCAATAATTTGTTTATTTCTGCAAAAAAAGTAGTTCCGTCAGATATTGACACGAGAAGTAAACAAGATTTTCTGGCAGCTTCTTGTAACATAGAAAAATTATACACCACTTACAATGATTTATGTGATGAACAAAACGCTTTGTTTTTAGAAGAGGATCCTGATTATGTGGTAGATTTTAATTCATGGAGCGCATTCGAAACGCTATTCTCATATATACAACATACACGCACAGTTCTATTACAATCTCGTCAGGCTGTCACTTCAGGTAAGCCTTCTGAGAAAGTAGATTCGTTTAAATTTTCGTGTCGATTGCCTCGTCTTGACCTAGTAGGATTTAATGGTGATCCCGAATCATGGCCGATTTTCTATCAAAGCTTCAAAACAAACGTGCATGATAATAAGGAATTGACCGATGCTCATCGCGTACAGTATTTGGTAGGAAAGTTAAGTGGAACTGCTCTTAACGTCTTTGCAGGGATAATTCCTAACGAATGTAACTACGCTACTATATGGGATTCTTTAGTGGTTAAGTATCAAGACAAGAGGTTATTGGGATCTATGTATCTTAATAACATCCTAAATATGAAACCCATTTCTGATACTTCCGCTCAGTTAAATAACTATATCGAACGTGTTCATTCTTCTATAGCAGCATTAAAACAGTTAGATATTATCGATTTATCCGATTTTATTCTTACACATCTCGCTCTTAAAAAGATCGACTCGAAACTTGTTCAAACTTTTGAATTGTCAGTTCGTGATAAAGAAATTCCTTCTAGTTCTGATTTAGTTACTTTTGTTCGACATCATATAAAGATTCTCGAACGAACAAATGATGATCGTCGAAGTACGTCCAATGCTCAGGGGTCTAATTCTCAAAATCGCTCGCGTTTTTCTGCTCCGAAAATATCGCATACTTTTACTATTACTGAAAATAAAACAAATTGTATTTTTTGTAAAGACTCTCAACACATTCATTTATATGAGTGCTCAGCATTTAAAGCATTGTCTGTAAAAGAACGTTTTAATTACCTTAAAGAAAACAGATTTTGCATTAATTGTTTTAGTTCAAAACATTCTACTTTTAAATGTGCTTCGCGTAATACTTGCAAGATGTGTCACAAGAAACATCATACTCTTTTGCATTTTGATACTCCGTTAGCTCCGCAACAATCGCAACATAATACAGTAGGGTTTGAGAGTAGGCATCCTACGCCTGTACGCGCTTCTAATTCAACTGTTAATAATAAAATTGATGGTACTGCTGCCGTTGATCATCCGCGTTCGCAAAATTCGCAGGCTGTGTGTATGCATATACATACAGACCAACCTGAAGCGACTACTTCGCGCGTTTCAACCGCTACTTTAGAAAAACATACTAATTCACTCGCTTTACATTCTTGCAACCAAGTCGTATCTGGTAAACATTTAGATACGACAATTGTTTTACCTACTGCTCAAGTATTCGTTCCTACTAATGGTAAACTCGATATTATAAGATGCTTAGTTGATAGTGCGTCGCAAAATAATATTATTACGCTCGCATGTTGCAATAAATTAAAATTAGATATTCAGCCACTTGTCAACTCGTCTTTAAAAACAGTTGGGTCAATTTCCACACCTGTTAAAGGTTTCGTATCACTGACGATACAGTCCCGCGTTTCTGACGCTCAATATAATTTGACGTTTCTTGTCGTTGATCATATAACTGATCAATTGCCTACCTGTGTCGTTCACACATCAATAATGGATCATTTCGTAAATTTACCGCTCGCTGACGATTGTTGGAATTTGTCAGGTGAAATAGATGCGATTCTTGGTGCACAGATGTTTGCGTTTATTTTACTCGGAGGTAAAGTCATACCGCCGCTCCCTCATTCAGTTGATGTTTCGGATACCGCTCGCTTCGCACCGCACGCCCTCGAGACCACTCTTGGTTATATTGTCATGGGGGAGATACCTGCTGTCAACCCTGAAGGCATTGCCTGGTCCTTCGGTCCTTTAGTTAATGAACTTAATAATAATATAATGAAATTCTGGGAACTCGAGGAGGTGTCGTCAAATAATATTATAAGTCCGGAAAATCACAATTGTGAACTGTTGTATATATCGACGGTCACTAGAAGTCCTTGTGGTCGTTACATCGTTTCGCTGCCCTTTAAAGGTGATCCTAAGTCTTTAGGTAATTCTTTTATTAATGCAAAACGTCGATTGACAGCTCTAGAGCGTAAATTTAACACAATACCTACGTTACGTCTTGCGTACAATGATGTAATTGTTGATTATATGGAAAAGGGTTATTTATCTGAAATACCTTATTCTTCCTCCGCTATTTCTGAAGGATATTTTATACCACACCACGCTGTTGTACGGCCAGACAGGGCTACAACAAAAACACGTATTGTTCTTGATGCTAGCGCTAAAACTGATAGTGGCATATCGCTCAACGATTTGTTACATATAGGGCCTAATCTACAGGCAGATTTGTTTGCACTTCTTTTGAAGTTTCGCTATTTTAAAATTGCTATAACCGCGGATGTGCAGCAAATGTATCTGAGAATAGTTTTATCAGAAAGCGATCGTAAATTTCAAAAAATATTATACCGCTTTAACGAAAATGAACCGCTTCGCATTTTACAATTCAATTCTGTGGCTTTCGGTCTCCGATCTAGTCCGTATTTGGCTATGCGGACTCTTCGTCAGTTAGCTGACGATGAGCGCGACCGCTTTCCTTTAGCAGCTGAGATCGCCACAAAAGAATTGTACATGGATGATTTAACCACAAGCGTACATACCGTTCGTGATGGGATGCGTGTAGCGGACGAATTAATCGCGCTATTTAAAGCTGGTGGATTTAATCTTGTCAAATGGGCTAGCAACTCGCCTGAACTTTTAGCCCATTTGCCGGAATCGCATCGTGCATTAATCGAGTTCACTAATGACAGTGATACTATGAAAATTTTGGGCTTAAAATGGATACCATCCATTGACGTATTTACTTTCAGCACTTCATCCACATCGACGAGTAACACTAAACGTGCTATATTGTCCACAATCGCTCGCTTATTTGACGTAATGGGTTTAGTTGCTCCCGTTATACTTTATGCAAAACTTTTATTGCAAGAGCTTTGGTTATCAAAAGTGGGGTGGGATCAGGAGCCACCTGAAACTATTGTTGAACGTTTTATTCAATTCAAAAATGAATTACCTTTGCTTTCGAATCTTCAGATACCTCGCCACTTAGGGGTTGCCGCTGGATGTGTCTTATACCTCGTAGCTTTTGGAGACGCTAGCATGAAAGCTTACGGATGTGTTATATATTTATACGTGACACACCCTAACCGCGACATATCTGTTCATTTGGTATGTTCTAAGTCTAAAGTGGCTCCACTGAAGACTGTTACTTTAGCAAGACTCGAATTGTGTGCTGCATTACTTCTCGCTAAACTTATCGAACAAGTTAGATCTACACTTCATGATAACTATCCTATAAATGATATATTTGCATTTTCGGATTCAACTATCGCTCTGTCGTGGATTCATTCATCTCCTCATCGATGGCAGGTATTTGTTGCAAATCGCATTAGTCAAATTCAAGAAATTTTACCCCCTGATCGCTTCTTCCATATAGATGGAATTAATAATCCTAGTGATGTCATATCAAGAGGTTTATTACCCTCACAATTAATTAATCACACGCTTTGGTGGCACGGTCCATCTTGGCTTCGTCTTCCTATTTCTAAATGGCCAATAGTGCCATTCGAACCATGTCACATTGAAGGCGCTTTACCCGAAATAAAAAATACTGTTACTTTAACTACTATATCTGATTTGGATACTTCGCCTCTTCTTGAACTCGCCCTCCGGGTTTCTTCCTGGAAGAAATTGTTACGCATTATTGTTTATGTCCTACGTTTTATAAAGAAAATACCTCGCTCGCCTTCAATTCAAGTTTATGATATTGAAACTGCTGAATTAGAGATTCTTCGCAATTTACAAAGCAAACATTTTGCTGATGAAATAAAAAATATAAAGAAAGGTAAATTACCTTCACCTCCTTTGAGAAAACTCGATCCGTTTGTGGATGAAAATGAGTTGCTCCGCGTTGGTGGTCGATTGACAAACGCTAATATACCGTATGAAAATCGCCATCCAATATTGCTTCCCCGCCGTGACCATTTGGTTGATCTGATAATTGATGATTGTCACCGCTCTAATTATCATACTGGTTCGCATCTTCTTATGTCTTTATTAAGACAACGTTATTGGATTATTTCTGCCCGAAATATAATTCGGCAACGCATTCGCCAATGCAACTTTTGCTTCAAAGTCTCGCCCTCCCATCCTTCGCCTATCATGGCAAGTCTTCCTCCTTCTCGCGTACAAGAAGCTAAGGCTTTCACACACACAGGGGTTGATTACGCCGGACCTATATACATTACTCTGACGCGCAGACGTGGTGTTAAAAAACAAAAGGCTTACATTTGCCTTTTCATTTGTATGACAACTAAAGCCATACATATTGAAATTGCTTCTGATTTAAGTACAGAATCGTTCTTAGATGCTCTTAAACGCTTTCTCTCAAGGCGAGGACCAGTTTCATGTATTTATTCGGATAATGGAACTAATTTTATCGGCGCTAAGCGTCAATTAGATGAGTTGTATGCCTTTTTGTCTGCTAAGAATACATCTACCACATTTCAAACAGAGTTAAATAATCGTAGAATCACGTGGCGGAACATTCCCGCTCGAGCACCTCATTGGGGTGGTATTTGGGAAAGTAATATAAAAAGCATCAAGTCTCATTTATATCGAAGCATTGGTGAGCAATTACTCTGTTATGAAGAATTATTGACAGTTGTAGTTCAAATTGAATGTCTCTTGAACTCGCGTCCTCTGTGTTTACTGTCCGATCAACCTCATACTATTCTAACACCCGCTCATTTCCTTAATACAACACCGTTGCAATCGTTACCTGCATTTGAAGTTAACGAATCTGTAAGTCTACATAATCGAAAGAAACTGTTAGATAGTCTAGTACAGAGTTATTGGAAGAGGTGGCACGTGGACTATTTACATACACTTCAAGTAAGACAAAAATGGAATACCCCTGATTTCCCGATTCTGCCAGGAACACTTGTTCTCATTCATCAAGATGATACTCCACCGCTTCGCTGGCCAACAGGCATTATTGAACAAGTTTTCCCGGGTAGAGTAGAGACGGAATCTCGCGCGTGGCACTAGTGCGTACTACAACTGGTTCTTTCAAACGTCCAGTTGTTAAATTATGTCCACTACCATCACAATGATTGTATTCGCATGTATGTTATATTTTCTCGCATTATTTACGTATCTTACCCGCATGTTATATTAACGCAATTATATAATAATTAAACCGCATCATTAATTTCAAACTTTATTGTTAATTCCTCAAGTTACTTCAAGTTTTTTTATAAACTGAAATCCTATTTATCCTGTTAGATTATCCGCTTTCGCTAGTTTATTTGGACTTTGAAATCCTCCGGACTTTCAAGCCGGGGAGTATGTTTATGCCGTTTTGAGTACCATTGGACGCTAGGGAACGTATGAAGGCTTTATGCACGCGCCTGTTAAACAGTAACGACGTTTCCCGAAATGGTCCGGGAAATGACGAACCGCATCATGTCCAAATTCAAATATGCTGTCATTCATTCAGAAAAATATTTGAAACGCATCGCACACATTTGAAGAGAATTATATAATCTCCTGGGAATCTCACATTGTCGCCATATTGCAACATCTGTACATCACCGCATCACCCCGGACCTAAGGAACAAGTTGCTGTTTAAGAGGTGAGTGCATAGGCCTTGTTTCCTTAGCGTCCTTGTGGTACTCAATTTCTAAATTCGCGCATTCGCATCAACACAACTTATGTTGCATGGGGGAGTTAACATCCATTTTAATTAACTCCAGTATGAAAGCTCGCTCGACTTTGACGTTTTATTAGTGGAGTAAGTACTTTTTCGTCAATAAAATTAACTCAAGGTCAGTCAGACAGTCAAGATACGATTGGTCGTAGGTGTTGGAAAGTAGGTAGTTTTATGTGGCTCACCCTTAATTGTGCCAATGGTTTTTTAGGCAAAATTAATGAGGGGAATCATGGACTTAGTATTTCGCGGGATATGGTATTTGGTGTCATCTCATCATAAGTCAAAACGTACGTAATATAAATTAATTGAACTGTTTTACAAAAACAATTACCTATTGAACTGTTTTACAAAAATTAACTTTTTAACAAAAAAAAAAACCGCCTTCAAAGTACACTAAAAAGTAAGAAATAACTGACACTGTTTTGAAGTGAGCGAAATCGCTTGACGTGTTCTGTAGAAAATATTTCGCTGACTTCAAAACAGTGTCAGATAAGAGTTATTTCTTACTTTTTAGTGTACTTTGAAGGCGGTTTTTTGTTTTTGTTAAAAAGTTAATTTATTTTTGAATTTTTAGTTTAATATATACAACAATGAATATTTATGCGATAGCAGCAATCGCGGTTGATTTGCTGTCATTTTTTAAGAGTTTCGTTGTCTGTCTCCGAAACTCATCATCAGATCTATATGAAATTTATATGGGACCATTTCGGAATAAACCCCATTCAAACAAAAAAATAATTTTGAAAATCCGTCCATATATGACGGAGTTATGCCCGGATACATAAAAAAAAAAAAATATAAACATTCGAATTGAGAACCTCTTCCTTTTTTGAAGTCGGTTAAAAACAGAAACTTTCCGCCAAGCACAGTGGGGTGGAATGTTTGGACTGGATTCGCAATAGTCCTGGCAGTAAACCCTTTTATTCATAGATTCTAGATCTGGTAATGTTATCTCAAATGTTTTTGAATAATATTCCAAATAGCAATAACAAATTTCCATGTTTAATAAATAAGCAAGTGCTATTCCAGTGTTTAATTTAATTATACATTCATTGAATATATTTGTTTAAAGATTTTGACTAATCATAATTTCATGTTCTGCTTTCACCTTTATTGAATACGCTTCATATTCTTGTTTGATCATGAAAAAAACATGATAACAATTTATATCAGATAATTTTATAAACTAGCAATTATTTTTAAATACAAGTACCTAATATAAATAAATTACTTCAATTACTTAGTTGTAGTATGTAACATAAAAGTTATCATCACATCAATACAATATTATTGTATGTGCCAAATAAAATTGTAGCTCTTAAATCTGTATCACAATTTCTATACCTATTTAAAAGTTCAAATTCATCACAAATTGTCTCTCAAATGTTCGCATTTTTCTCAAAGCTCTGCATTTCGTATTTTGCAATTACATTGCACACTTCCATTTTAACTTTAGGTATTAAATTAGGTTGCAGTTTTTTGACACTTGCTGCCATACTTCTGAAGAACACATCTATTTCATTTGTATTTTCTTTAAGCATTTTCTCAATCAGTTTGTCTATGGTTTCTGATCTTTGCTCAGTTGATTTTGAGTCCCCTGCATACTTGACTATCTTTGGTCCATTCACTACTATGGGTTTTGGTAGTATTTTAATAGGTGCCGTGTTTTTGGGCATTGGTATAGCCTTTTTTCTACCACCGTTTCTTTTGACAATTTTCTTGGGTGGTTCATTGTTCATTTCAAGTTTAGGCAATATATGTATGAGTGGTTTGGCTGGTTCCTGAGGTCCATCCACAACAGTGATCTGAAAAATTATAATTAAACATTGTTAATATTTTAAGTCTCTACCTTGTGTGTATTAAAATATAAGTTTGTAAATGTATGGGTTAACAACACTGCTCTATAGGTAATGGAACAGCGCCTCTAGCAGAATGTTGTGGAACTGATTTCTCTCATACAACATTTTGGTTAATGCTAACTCCCTTGTAATCATTTGCTAACTTAAATTCTATACCCTCTGTTTACGCTCGTGTGATTATACCTTCGAGTGTTATTGCTATGATCTAATCTACAGGAGTAACATTATTTTTCATTGACTTTTTTTGGTACCACCGCCACTCAATCACTTCAAATTTTTCTATCAAAGGTGAAACATTGGTTCTGCAAAAATATTTTGGAAATTACTGTATTTAGCACATTACAATCGTATAAAACGTTATTGGAGTTTCATTTAAACACTCTGGAGCTCCAACACCCTCAAAGGCTTGTTTCAGTAGTGCAGGCAGAAAGACACCTGTTGGATACCACAAATACAATCTATACTTATTTATAATTAGGTGTCTGTCGTTATGTCAATCTCATTCATTTATTACATACAACATAGCATAGGTATTCCATCCACCATATGATTACGGGTTGAGTATATTGTGGTGTCACAGATATACCTAGAACATGCATGCAATAGGATGTCTTTGTAAGTTGTAGGACCCTGCATTGGGTTGATATTGCCTGACAATGATGATAATCATGACCAGTAGCACCCATTGCATATAGGCAATTAAGCAGTGTCTACCACAAGATTCAATTCAACTATTTTGATTAAATTGTGCTACATAATTAATAATGATGTAGTAAAATAGTTCAATTGAATCTTATTAGGTAGGCATTCCTTAATTGCCTATATGCAATGCACTCCACTGCATCCACGACAAAGAAGAAACTGAAGCAGTTTCTAGAAACTTAAATTTTGCCCTCAGGTTCCTAATTTTTGAAGTCGCCTGGAAAGGGGAAGGGTGTAGTATATGTATACCTATGGATGTATTTATTTACATCAATATCAACTTACTTCATAATACTCTTGGTTGTCAGTAATAACTTGCTGTTCCGTCTTTGCCAAGAACTCGTCTTGATCTTTCGGGTCTTCAGCCATCTCTATTGATTTACCAGTTAAAGTGTGTGTTGTTATTGTTTCATCAAGGAACTGGAGTTTCTCAAACAGTGCCACTTTTACTTTGTGTACAACTCCTAATCTTATGCTTCTCATGTAGCCATCTCTGATACCCCGCCAACGCTTTTTGCATTCTTCAACTGGAAATGGTTAAGTTTATAGTTTTAATGCATGGTTATGAATGAATGTTGAGAACTGTACTTAGTTTTGTGAAATTTATGTGTAATCAAACCCCTGTACTTAACTCAATTATTGATTACTGAGAAGAAAACAATATTAGAACGACCAGCTAATTTGTCATGCGATATGAAAGGTCACTGACATACTAGTCGGCCTATTACCAATATTTTTTGTTATCCTGTGCGGGCAAATTATGTATTTTATGGCAAAATACCAACGACAGCGTTTGCGTCCGTTTGTTTATAATGCAGCACAAGTTTGCAAACTTTGCATTGCAGTTTACACTGCTCGTTTGTAATCGAAAACCAATTTGAAAAATACAAAATTTTGTACCTGGCTTGGAGAGTTGTTGTGCTATTTGCTGCCATGTAATTTCCCTCGCTAAGATATTCTTCCTCGATGGGTCAAGCACGTTATACAAATACGAATGTGGTTTCACTAATTCAGCCAATTTTTCTTCTTCTTCAATGCACCAACCGACAGCGTTCAATGGCATTTCCAACCAAATCACAGTTTTCGTTGCGTCAATGAGTGAAACAAAATGGTTGCCACCTATCAGGAACGAAAATAGACGCGCTGCGCAGCACGACGTCACAGCTGAGGAACGGTGCTCATTTGTTTGTACGTACTCCAACGTTCTCATTGGTCATTTAGAATTCGTAATGTTGACGTCTAACGTTTTGTGCTACCATCTATAGTCGAGTAGATGATTCTATCTGTTGTATAACGTCTTAATCACAAGATGGCGCTGAATCACTATAGTTTGTTAGGTTTGACTATTTGCCACTAGAGGGCTCTGTATCCAAAACTATTTCTTTTGGAGGCTAGATGTCGTTATTGGCACGAAAATTATAAGAATAACATGAAAAAATAGTGACCATATTCAGTAACAAATAAAAGATAGTGTAAAATCAAGTTTTTTTTGTGTACCAATTCTTTGTGCTGGTCTGCAGACTGATTTGTATATCGGACATTCTTCCTCTAAATACCTACCTACTAGTGAAGGGATTTTTTTTATGTCCATGAGTGCAGGCTTGAAATACTATAAATTAAAAAAAAATGCATAATAAGCTTTTACTATCTTGTACCACACTTGTCAATAAATTTTACCATATAAAGCTCTCGTGCTGAATATTATATCTAATCCGTGGAGCTTGTTTAGATTGGACATTTCATCGTGGAGTCCTCAGATAAGATAGCAATGTAGCCTTCGTACTCAGGTAGTCGCTTTGAAGTCTTCTAATGAATTTTAAAACCATCGATCTAACTATTACTACTTCCATTATATATAAGACAAAAAAAGGAAATTCGTGAAAATTTGCATGAGATTTATGCTATGACGCCATGCAACCAACTGTTTTCCAGCAGCTGCACTTGAGAAGCTGCATCTTTCTAGGCTTCGTGTGCTTACGACGTTCCGTCACATCACTTACCATGGTGAGATTGTGATCGTAAGAAAACGTAACATCAAATGAGGCTAGCCGCGTTATTTAATAACCAATAGTTACTAATAATCGCTTGAACAAATCTAAAATAAAACAAAGATTCACTTACTTATCTATTAATAAAATATCGTTCATATAATAGTTTCCTTACTAATGAGAACATGCTATGTGCATCGCTTTTCGGATCTCCCTTTGAAGTTGCATTCACCAATAAATTGTACAATCAAACACAAAAGTTTATGGTCAGCATTTACTTGTTATTTTATCAAATAGGCCATGCCAGTTTATTTGGAATAAAATAAGTGGTTTCCACTTTTCTTAATATTAGCCAATTGTGAAATTAGATTTTCTATCATTTTTTTTTTTCAAAAATCTATTGTGAATGTCCATATGGCTACGGTAACCGCTTACCATAAGGCGGGCCGTATGCTTATTTAACGACTTAGTCGTATAAAAAAAAAAATGTCCTTTTTCTTTCGGACCGAAACGGTACTGCGCGATATACTTGTACTATTATTTATTCTGTAGCAACTCTGAGGCATAATTAATATTTTATTAATTTGGTTTTATTTATTATATTGGCCCTGCGGCGCTAGTTTTTCAATAGTTTTTCAACGTCAGCCATCGAATAATATATCGATGACGTCAGCTATAGGACCCACTCCCTAGTGGCGCCAACTGGTAGCCACAGAAACGGAACCCCTCCAATGGATGTGTGTAACGATGATACATTCGTTCCTGTTGTCAAAACTCAAATTCAAAATCATTTATTCAAGGCACGCAGGCACTTGGAAAAGCCTGACAATAATACCTACCGGTTCGGAAGGTTGCATTTGCTGAGAAGAGCTGGCAATAAATTCAGCAAATACTCTGTCTCATCACATGTCGGGCGGGGCGTGTGATACCCCTGGTGTTGCAAGCGTCCATAGGCTACGGTAACCGCTTACCATCAGGCGGGCCGTATGCTTGTTTGCCACCTAAGTGGTATAAAAAAAAAAATACACTTCGTAATTCTCTAATGTTAAAATTGGACTAAAATGCAGGAGTAAAAGTAACTTCAAAAATAGGAATACTATAAATGTTAATATAGTTGTTAACATATTGTCTACCAAAAGCGACGATGAAAGGCCAACCGCGTCATAAAACTCATATTTATTTCCAAATGATACGTGGGGTGGCACCCGATGAACCGTATATCCGCTTTGCTACAATTATATCACGAATACCGGTGGTTTTGTGTGACGCACGTTTTTTTTTATTTATTTGAATAAGATGTAATAAAATTAACAAAAATAGTTTAAGGGTAGCTTCAGTACTTGGAATTGAAAAACCTTTTCAATAGTGAAAAACAATTTGTAGAAGTATATTGAGTAGGTGATTGAAGAGGTGGTTCCGCACCCAAAGTGATACTCCTGGTGTTGCAAGCATCCATGGGCTACAGTAACTGCTTACCATCAGACGGGCCGTATGCTTGTTTGCCACCTTAGTCGTATAAAAAGTTTACATTGTTTGTGCATGGGTTGCGTGATGTAAGTGATGATAAAGAATATTATTTATATTCAATTTTTGTAAGATTTGTAAAAATAAAAAAGTAAGTACCCAAACAAAAGTTCACAATAGAGAGTTTAATTTATTAAAAAAATCTTTCTTTGGTAGGAATATCAAATCTTAGAGAAATAAATGATTTTTTAAACCGTAATATTGTTTATCATTATCTTTCATCAATAGATAAATAATACCTAGTTAGACATTTAGGTACCCCCTTACTTATAAAACGTTATTTAACTAATATACTGTTTAAAGGGTCACGTAAATAACGTCACTCTATTGTCATTGTCAAATAATGTGACATTATCTACGTGACCATTTAAACAGTATATTAGTTAAATAGCGCTTTATGAGTAAGGGGGTTAAATAAAAACATCTTTGCATGGATTAATAATAATAATTCCATTCATATGTACACAAGCTTACCATAGTGCTTATGTCAACAAAATAAGCCCTATATTATCTAGATTATAGATATTCTGTGTTTGCCCTGCCATAGATAGAAGATACGCGCCAAACTAAGCGCGCGGTAAACACTAAACAGTTAAAATCCGCGCCGCGAAGCTTGCGCACGCGCCTATCGCGTTGACGCGCGCACGATCGCTTCGATACGATATTTGAATTTCTTGTTTACAATAAACATTCGAATTTCAAATCGAATACCTACGTCGTTATTACAGTTTGTATTTGTTGGTTATTAGTGTTTTAAAAAAAACTTTAGGTTGATTAAAAGTGATCTTGTGCAGTGTTTCAAAGAGAGATTTTTTTCAGATACAGATTGGCGTAATAAAAGCGACATTTTTAAAACATGATTCGATAATAATTGACAGGCACGTATTTGGGTCCTGGCAGTTGTCACGATGACATTTCGGAGTTTTACGCTCCCGATTGTTATGTCAATGAGAGATTACACAAATATTTCTTGACATTGTAATTTAATATATTCACGGCTTGGCTAATTGATTAGGTAATGGACTGGTTATATTATCTATAGAGATTAGGGCTATGTGTTACCGTTTGCTCAACACATACGTACTTGTCCATTTGGTGACAGATTTGTCTCTGGTCGCATAAAGATTTAAATATTAAATTGTGAATGCTTCAATCTAGCACATACAATGAACGATGTAGTAAAATGTCCCGAACGGACAGTGTTACAGGCAATTTGGTTTTTTAATATCAATAAGTAGTTTACAAACCCAAGTGCGACGCTCTATATCTAAAGACTGAAATCAAAATGATTTCATTTTGATTTCAGTCTTTAGATCCCTTTAGATGCCCTCGATTTGTAATGTTTTTTCCTTTAAATCCATAAGTTTATTTTTCTTATGCGTAAAAAAGCGATGTACCACTTACGTATAATTGTTAGGAAATTAACTTGAAATTAGCCAGGTAGGTTTCTTGTAAAATATGCCCGCTGAGAAAGGTATTTCCGAAATGCAAACCCTAAGGGGTAGTTATGAATTTTTAATTCGGAACCTATTTAATTTTCACAGAGAGATAATAATAATAATAATAATATCCTGGGACATTCCTCACACACGGTCATCTGATCAAGGAAGAAATAAAGGACAATTTAACCCACGAACGCGGGTGCAACCGCGGCGAACAGCAATTAATTGCTATTAATAAAAGTAGGAACGTAATTGTACTTAAAGTATCAGCAATGACTTGTAAATTGGTACATTGTAGATCAATAACTTAACACGTAATGAAGCAAAAACTCATTTAATCTGCGCCGTCGTGATTCCGTCGGGAAACATCGGAATGTCCGGAACGTAACTGTGCATCTATAAAAGGAATCGGGATTAACCGCAGCGACTCGTGGCTCGATTATTTTTGAATCTTGCTGAATGTAAGAAACTGTAGAAACATAATTATTAAGTATAGAAGTGGCTTAATTGAGTTGGCCGCGTGTCACGAAAAAGTAGTATCATTGGCTAGAATTCGATTGAAGTTTTAATCCTTGATTGTGTTACGATATTACTAAACTTGTTTGAAGTAGTTATTTAACGTAAAAATGTTCTAGCATTAAGTAATCTTTTTTTTTTTAAATTACCCAGCTTTTTCCCGCAGTA
Organism: Achlya flavicornis; assembly: GCA_947623365.1. NCBI lineage: Eukaryota > Metazoa > Arthropoda > Insecta > Lepidoptera > Drepanidae > Achlya > Achlya flavicornis. The sequence goes on from OX392487.1 coordinate 4,498,173, forward strand.
TAGCCGGTTCCCTAAGTGATAAAACGAATGTTTTATACCTGGGTAAGACTGGTTAAGTAAATATCTGTGAACTAAAATATGTACATCCAAATCCGTTCAGCTAATTCGTAATTAACTCCTAGTGGGGCAAGAAGCCTGTTCATCTCTACTTCAATGTTTACCTGTCACTATCAATGGTGTTCAATAAATATTTATATATAAATGATATTTTTGCTGAAGGCGATATTGTCAAACCAAAACTTAATAGTGGTGCGAAAGCGTTTAAGTGGACTGTATTTAGCGGGGGGGGGGGGAAGTATAAGGCAGGGCTGGCTGGCACTTCCTATGTGGTCCGGAACAAATCGTTACTTATTCCTAAAATGCAGTAAGGAGAAAAGATAGGAAGGAGCGGGAAAGGACTCACCACATTTGTTTGAAAACGAATGATGGATGCTAAATGGAGCTATCCAGCATATGTGCATTGATGTAATGGTCTGATTATACGTCTCATCTTGTCTGGCTTCCGATGCTGTATCAATTAATACAGCTTCAGAGGGCTTACTTGTTACTAATAGCTCGGGTTTTTAGATTGGTTTGGTAGTGATAATAGTATGTTTCTCTCTTTTTCTTCATCTTCTAGTTTGAGCGGCAACGACAGCTTTCATAGTATTCCTACACCTCTCAGTGATACTTTGAACTCCCATTTCGAACTAGTTCCTAAAAATTTCAATGTAATTCATATAAATGCCCAGAGTATTCCGGCTCATTATTCCGATATGCTGACATCATTTACTAATATTGACAATATTCATGCCATTCTTGTGTCGGAGTCATGGTTGAAACCTTGTTTGCCTTCTGCTTCTTACTCTATACCTGGTTTTCAGCTGATTCGTAATGACCGCATTGGAAGGGGGGGAGGTGGGGTTGCTATTTATCTCCGTTCTCACATTCCTTTTACTTTGATTAGTATTTCCCCACAGAGTCCCTCTCCCAATGCTGAATATCTTTTTATTGAAGTTTGTCTTTCTGGCGTTAAAGCTCTCCTCGGCGTATTATATAGTCCTTCTTTAACTATCAATTATTTTTCTTCCTTTGAAACTCTCTTAGAAAACTTACTTCCGCTATATGCACACTCGATTATCATGGGTGACTTTAATACTTGCCTACTCAAAGCTGATCATCGCTCGAGTCAATTGAAATCAGTTATAAGCTCCTGCAATTTAAATATTCTTCCTCTCAATGCTACGCACTTTTTCCCAAACTGTAATCCATCTCTTCTTGATTTGATACTTGTGACTTCTCTTGGACATGTTGCTAAGCATGGTCAATGCGCAGCAGATGCCTTTTCTTGTCACGACCTGATTTATCTATCCTATAAAATACGTCCCCCTAAGCATAAATCAAGAGTCTTAATGCTGCGCAATTTTAGTGGCATGGATTTGGATCAACTTCACAATGATGCTCAGAATATGGATTGGGAAATCATTCAGAATGCAGCCACGGTTGATGAACAAGTCGAGATTTTTAATTACTTGTTATTACAATTGTATGATGTTCATGCTCCGATTCGTCCAGTCAGAGTAAAGCATCTTCCTGCTCCCTGGCTCACAGAGGATATCAAATCTTTACAAGCTAAGAAAAACATTGCTAAATCTAAATTTAAAATAAACCCTGACAAACATCGAGAAAAGTACAGACAGACAAGGAATCACTGCAATAAGGTGTGTAGAGATGCAAATCGACGCCATATTCATAAATCAGTAGAAAATGGTGATCCAGCTAAAGTCTGGAAATTCTTAAGATCATTGGGAGTTGGAAAAACCAAAAACGAGTATATTACTACAAATTTAAACTTAGACCATCTAAATCAACACTTCTCTTCGTCAGCTAGTTTCGATACTGCTACGAAAACTAATACACTAAACCATCTGTTCTTATCACAAGCTCCCAATTGTCCTTCTTTTTCTTTTTCTCAATTTACTGTTTGTGATGTTAAGAGGCACATTCTCTCTATATCTTCTAATGCCGTAGGCTGTGACAATATCAGTCGTAAAATGATCCTTCCCCTTTTAGACTTTCTTTTACCTATCATTACTAATATCCTTAACTATTCCATTATTTCAGGCTCATTTCCTTCACTTTGGAAAGAAGCTGAAATTATTCCCCTTCCCAAAAAATCTAATCCTCTCTCTTTCTCGGACTATCGACCTATATCCATACTGCCTTTTCTTTCAAAGGTCTTGGAACGACTGGTAAATCATCAATTAAGTAGTTACGTCTCCAGAAACAGCCTTTTAAATCCTTTCCAGTCTGGTTTTCGTCCTGGACATAGCACTGTAACAGCGTTAGTCAATATAACTGATGATATTCGATCTGGAATGGAGAAGAAAGAGCTCACTATATTGACTTTACTTGATTTCAGTAATGCTTTTAACACTGTAGACTTTGATATTCTTCTCGCTATCCTGTGCTCTCTTAACATATCTCCATCAGTCGTTGACTGGTTTCGTTCTTACCTGTACGGGCGTCAGCAGCGCATACGCATTGATGATTCATTATCTTCATGGTGTAAAACTGCTGCTGGTGTACCTCAGGGTGGCGTCCTATCTCCACTTCTATTTTCAATATTTATTTCTTCTATAACTAACAACATTTCTTCTCTCTATCACCTTTACGCAGATGATCTCCAAATTTACAGACAATTTTCCTTTAATTCTCTATCTAGTGCCATATTATCAACTAATAACGATCTAAATTATATATCTGACTGGAGCAGACGTTATGGCCTGGTTGTTAACCCAGCCAAAACAAAAGTAATTATTATAGGCAGTAAATTTTACATTTCAAGATTAGATTTTGATCAGCTGCCTCCAGTTACATTCGACGGAGTTAATATTCCCTATAGCAATGTTGTTAAGAATCTTGGAATTCTCTTTGACTCCACCTTATCTTGGGCACCGCAAGTTGCAGAGGTCAGTAGGAGGATGTTTGCTGCGGCCGGGTCGATCAGACGTCTACGAAATTTTCTTCCCATTGACACTAGAATTGCGCTTGCTAAATCATTACTTCTCCCTATTCTTGATTATGCAGATGTCAGCTATCTTGACCTCAAGGAAGACCAACTAAACAAACTTGAGCGACTTCAAAATTTATGTATAAGGTTTATATTTGGTTTGCGCAAATATGACCATATTTCACAATATCGTCATCAGCTTAAGTGGCTTCCTATTCGCCTTCGCCGGAATACACATATTCTTTCACTTCTTTATACTATTTTATTCAATCCTTTTGCTCCTACTTATCTCAAGGAACGCTTCGTTTACTATAGTTCCCAATTACACCTTCTTCGCAGTTCTCTTGTGCTTACTTTGAAAATCCCTTCTCATACTTCCAGCTTCTTTTCTAAGTCTTTTTCTGTGGAAGCTGTCCGACTGTGGAATGCTCTTCCTTTGAATATCAGACAAGCTCAAACAGTGGATTCTTTTAAGACACTTGTTTTCTCTCACTTTCTCGCCCTTTAAACTTTACTTCATACTTTTACACCCCTATGTTATTACTATTACAGTATGTATTATATTTTTATTCTTTTCTATTTATTTGTTTTTCTATATTGTCTATTTTAATTATAATATATATATATATATATTAAATATATATTTTTATATACGTATAATATATATTAGTTTATCTAAATGTTTTAATTTAAGTATTAGGTTTTTGAACTTTATTTAAGTAGGTATTTTTATGTAGGTATATATAATATATTTACTGCTCCACCTATCTTATATATATATCCTATTGCCCTAGGTTGCCTGGAAGAAATCGCTTCAGCGATAAGGCCGCCTTAATTGTTTACACTTTCTATTTTATTTTGTTATTTTTGTATTGTGTGTTTTTGTGTAAATAATAAAGAATTTTTGTATTATTGTATTGTATCTCCTCATGTGGTCTAGAATAGAGATATTGATTTTCTTAAATGGCTGTCTTTTTAATCAGTGTTGCTTATCAGCGCTTTACGCTTTCTAAATCAATGTATATTATAAGGAGACCTTTTGGCTGTCTAGACAACTTTTAATAGTTCACATCGAGCAGGTTTTTGTTGTTTAAATATAAATTAATCTGATTGTGGTCTTGAGATTTCTGGGAAAAACGTCCGCTGTTCAATTTTATTTTCTTCTATTTTGAATATTTTTAAAAGCTTTAAAGTTATTTATGTTTTTATGATTAAAAATGCCGATATTTTTTTTACATGGATTTTTAAGTTGGTCTTTGGATCAGGGCACACAAAACAAATTACAACTATTTTCGTTTGTTGTTCGTATGTATAGGTAGTTAGAAGCCATTTAGAGCTTTCAGTGTTCAAGTGCCCGCGTAGGAAAGAGCGAGTAAACTATTGCAATGTTTGCTCAAAAATTTCACTGCACTCGAGTGCTGCCTACGCGCATGCTTTGTGATTGCAGCGCATACTAGGTACATTCCCCTTCGATTGAAATATTACTTGTAACGGTGCTATTTAAAACTATTAGGAAAGCCTGCGTTTTCTGGTCTAGTTGAGTTGAAATTGATATAAACCTTTATTAATTGATTGTTTAAAAATATCTTACTTTGTTAAAAATAACTTATTGTAATAAATTTTGGAGAGTTTTGGAGTAAATAGATTAATTGTACTGAATTCACGATACCGCCAGATAAAATGGAATCTTTGTTAGCTTCTTATGTTAACCCTCCTTGTTATTTTCTTTTAAATCGGCAATCTTCCTAACAAGTACAAATTAAGGACTTTAAACGTTTGACGGTAAATTCAGCTAAATTAATTGAAGGATCTGGAATATTCTTTTGTCGTTCATGTGACTCGGTCATCTTTATCAGGAGAATTGTTAAATTTCCTCCAATTTTGTTGACCGACTACACTCATTTGTTAGTTGTATTTAGTTGGTCAATTATTTTTATTCTTTGTTGATCCAGTAGGTATATATTCTTATTCTATACTTATGTTATTAGTGATCGGATAATGCATACTTAAGTTGAGGTAATTAAAAATTCAATAATTTAAAAAACCTTCCATACTATGCAACCTATAAGTTATGCATCCGCGGATTTCCTGGCATTCCATTTTTTTTTTTTTATATATTTTAAGAAGCCAGATTTTCAGCTTTAATTTCAGAGCCAAGAATTTGCTTTAGGTAAACCTGTATCTGAATATCCGATCACTATTTATTATACAACACTTAATTGAGATTAAACAGGTTAAAGAGGCCAGCTTGTTTAATTGTATCTGATGAAGAACATTTAATTAAATCAATTAATGAAAACCTACGTCGTAGCTAGTTACTTGAATTATGCTGCCACCCATGTCCTCTTCAAGGCTCTAAAGCAATAGTTCATGAACTTGTGTTGTGTATCTACTGTTTTTCATTTATCACCTTCTTAATTTAGTCTCATTACATATCAATAGACGACACATTAATACCGGCGAACGTATAACAATTACATGGTCATGGTAATTTGCAAAATATATCCACAGTGAAATCGACTGCCACGTTCATACACATGTCTTTACATTGTGGAGTTAAATAACCGTGAACTGTACAAATTAGTATGGTGCTTTGAGCGAAAGTGTGGGTTGTATGTGGGGGCGGGTATGTTTTCACCTCGTTTTAATATTATGACTCGATTTCCGAATATCGATATGTTTGTTTTGATTTTTCCGGTTATTGGTCGTTTAACTCGATTGGATGCAACCGTTATCGCATCTTTAAGAATTTGGTGTTGTACAACTTTTTAACTTCTATGTTTGCATAATTTACAGTATTATTTATGATTTCTTTCATAAATTCCGCCGAGTACCAGACAGTAAACCTACCAGTAAACTGAATTTGTATCATAAAAGTCAGTCTCGTTATCATAATTTTCGTCTCCACTAAGCTTCGGCGTAATTCCTATGACGCCGGTATTTTTATTGCTCTCCTAACTGCATCTTGGTCATGGTCGTAGAATAAATAAACAAATATTAAGTCACTCGTAACTTTACTAACTAAAATACCGTTCTGTTATGTTTAGTCATTTCATCAACATTTTAATTTCATTATCAGTTTGGTGATACCCACTGCTGGATCTTTATAATTTATTGTGCAATACCACAGTATCCATACTTCCGTCTTGTTAATTCAGTCTACGCCACCTTTTTCAATCGTACGACCTTCTCACTTTAATTATTTGCTGACTCAAAGTTTCTATTAATTTGCTCGATATTTTCTCTTACATCATCATTTCTGTCCATCGACGACAATAGACCAATACACGAGACGTGTCTTTCTATAATTTGTCACATCATATTACAAAATATGTGCAGAATCCGTTTCAAAAAGAATTCGTTACAATGTAAATGTAACACTCAGTGTAACCACTTATTGTTGTATCTTCATAAATATTGTAGCTATGTCTTGAATCACGACGATATCCTTCGCTGGTCTGTTTAGAATATCAATAACGTGCATTGCTTTTATTTACTTAGTTCATATTTATATGGGTTTTACATTATCTTAAATCGTATTATCTGCTTCCGTTGCCACAGGATATGAAGTAATTAGCTTGGTTTTTAAACGATTATTAAATAAATATTAATAATTCCGAAATTCCTTCTGAAAATCCTTTTAACCCGAGTTTATTAAAAGCTTTTGCAATAGTAACTTTTCGAAATACTCCAAGGTCTTCAAGGAGCCAATTCTCATCCAATCGAAATTGGTCGCGAATTCGAACTTTTATCGAGTGTAAATCACGTTAGTTCTGGCAATTTGAAACCTTCATATTTAAAAGGAAAACCAGTCAATTCGAGCTTTGATTGCTCGGGACCGATCGAATTGATTCCGCCCCTCGAAGTTTTACAGTCGAATAGGACTTGAACCGTAAGTTCGATTCGATCGAAGGTTATTTCGAAGGACGCGAGAATTGGTTGGTGCCTGTTATTTATTCAAAGTTCCTATTTTATTGTACTTATAGAACTCTAGAAGCTATAGACACATTATTTTAATATCTCATATTTTAACAATAGGTAGGTACCTTATAATAATAGCGTATTTGACATTTGCCCCCTGGGGACGCGTCTGAAGGATAACTACCGAGAAACGTTTATGATGGATATTTTTTACCATGTATTCCAACCAATACCTAACCATCAGTAGGTATTAGATACAGAACGTTAAAAACAGCATCGATGTTCGTTCGTTTTGAGATTGCCCAATAAAACATTAGGTTTTTGATTATGATAATCTTGATGATTCCGAAATATGAAGAGAGTGGACCGAAATATAGACCCAATTTCGATTCACACTGTAAGTTCTGAAGTAAGAAAGAGAATGAGAAGTTTTCTTATGATATCTCTTTGCTCAAAATACCTGTCAATCGTGCACTCAAGGTTCAAATTGGTTCGAATTGTCAACAGCTTGACAGGTATTTTGAGCATAGAGGTATCATCAGAAAACTCCTCATTAAATTTTGAAGAGGCCTGATTCTTTTATTGGCATTCAATAAAAAAAATACAATATCGAGATGAGCCGCATTCAAAAACGAACTAAAACAAGCCACTCTAGCTTCAAAATGTATTTCAATAATGAATCTTAGATATACAGTACGTAGGTCAAAGAATAGTCACATATCTCAAAAGGTAATGTCACTTGAAGCTGTTGAATGTTTTGGCCAACTTCTTGTTCAGCAATAAGTAAATTAGTGCGCAATTGTTCCGAACAACATCAATAGGTTCGCTCATGAAGTTTCCGTCCTTATGTTTGTCACAATTTAGTGTAAATAGACAATTATTAGGTACTGAAACTTCTAGTGTATTGTGTATTTATGTTAATGCTGCAGGTGTTTCTTTATATTTACATACGCCTGGGTTCGTATGTCGAATTGCTTGGCAAACATCTTGCCGTATATTTTGTAATTAGGTAGTTTATCTTTATTGTAGACTTTTTGAATACTTTCTTTTTAGTCTTTATCGATACCTTTTTATTCTGGCTCAGTGGTTTCTTTGACGAGATTGATACATATTTGATTCTTATTACGTTTATCTTTTAAAGGTTACCGTTGTGCTTCTTCACTGAATTGCAAACCATCAGGGGCCCAAGTCTGCTATTTCAATGGTGTTCCAATGAACTTTCAGTGGCGTCAAAATTGTGACATTTTACAGTTTTGGTAGTCTACTTACTAACAGAATAGTGTCATTATGGCACAATTTTGGCACCACTGAAAGATCATTGGAACACAATTGAAATATCAGACTTGGGCCCCTGGTTTCGAGAAGTTTGCTGTTTATGCTAAAACTTAATAGGCAGTTTTTCTTCAAGTTTTGTCTCTAAATTCAACTCAAAGATACAGTTTTCAACGATGTCTCCACTGGTGTGGGCTCACCCAGTCGACAATCCTTTATTTAACATCGGGTTACCTTTACCAGACTTCAAAAAGGAAACGTTCGATATATAATATGAAAAAAATGAATGCGTCCGTCCGTCCTTCCATTCCATGCACTTCCAAGTACCATTCAAAGTCGGTTGGTTGTCTCGGAACTCTCGGATCTTGGACATAAATCGCGGCGCGTGCGTCGACACTTCATTTATTTGGGGCTGGGCCCCAAGCCCCAAATAAATGAAGTTTAGTTTGTTAATTATGTCGTGTTTATTTAGTTTATCATTAGGACTGTTCGGGACGTGTACGATACGATATATAGTTTTTTTAATAGGTGTCCTAAGAATGCTGTCCTATATAAATTTTTAATATGTAAATATGTCTACAACACTGTCTGTAATATCTTTGTTGCATATATATGAGTAGGTACAAATCTCGTTTCCTTCCCTATAACAAATCGTGTGTCTATAAATGGCCTCATATATCAACGGCTATTCTAATGCGTCCTCATGTCCAGACTTAGATGTAACTATCTTCTTTATTGCATTAATTTATGATTCTATAATCTGATTATTAATTCGTAGAAATTGTATAATTGTCATTTCTATGAATATAATTATTAAGATTCAATGATAAAGAGATATAATCTAAAAGATAATTAAAAATCTTAATGGTTTAGTTATACCAAATGTTAGAATTTTATTAATTTAATTATTCATGTATCATCTAATGAATTGCTGTATTTGCTTTGTAGGGTTGGTAAAAAGTGTTTGTGATGAGAATACTTTCAAACAATAATACATCAAGGAATATGAAACGTATTTTTGGCACGTTTTTTTCTGTAAGGCTGATTTAATTTCGCAGAAGTTTTCCGAAGTCGATAAGTAATCCAATTCCATACACTTTTACCTTATTTTATTATATATCAAAATTATTTCATCGAGTCTTCTTCAAATACATTACTAATTTATTACTAGTTAACCTATAGGCGTTACTAGAATGTATGTCCGCTTTGTAAATGAACAAATTAGTATATTTAGAATATATTATAATAAAATTTTATCACAGTAAAACTGGATGTTTGGAATTTATTGCAATATTGTATGTATAATAAAACCTGTCATTTTTGTACTACGAGTAGACTCATATTCAAATGTATATACATATTTTTGAATTAATGATACATACAAACATTATTATTGCATGTTTTTATGATTTATTGAATAATAATATAAAAAAATATTACGTAACGTGAAAAACGCTTTTTATCGACATTTTCAAAAATAGAAAAATATTCCACTAGCCTAGCCACATCACTAATTAATACAATTGTAGTCTAAAAAGGATTATTATTTTAGTCTAAGAAGAAGAGTTTCTAAGGTCGAGTTCATAATGAACCGTTTAGTCGTCTATTTTACTATGAACTCAAAAACTTATGAATTTTCTATTAGCAGAAAAACGGCAACCAAAGCATAGTGGTTTAAATAAATCGTTCGCTACGTAGCACATCGTAGAATAATCATAAAGTTAATAAGCGATTTTAACAACGCATATTTTCCTATATCCTTTTTAGAGTCAACCCCATTTCAATTCTTCGTGCCCTCGTAAGCAAAACGGTTGAATGAAACGCCTGTGGTGTCCATACATAGTTTTATTCTGGCCGTTGGCGATTGGCGCCACAATCTCAGTCCGTTGAATAAATTATGATCTCTGGAGAGATCGTGTCGTTACTTCAAGGACCTTTAGTATTATTTTTAGTTGATTGGTTTAGTGGATTTTGTATCATGTCAAATATCGATAATTTATGTAGGTATGATATGTTTTTTGCTTTAGTCAAGACGTCAAATGTTTATTACACAGGAGATTGATAATTGTGTAAATGCAATATAATTTTCTATTCTGTATTTTAGAACTTTGATCAACTAATTTCCGAAACAATCATTTACTAAATTAGGTAAAATGTACTTGTTTCTTTTTTATATAAGATGTTACAGAATGAAATTCTCAGAGCTATCTGAGAATTTCATGAGGATGCTAGGAATAACAAACATAAAAAAGCGCGATTTCTTTATTTTTTATTTTTAATGTTTATTTTTCGATACCGAGCATTCTAATGAAATTTTTAGAGTTATTTTTATAACACTTGTATAAAATAAATACATACATAAAAGAACCCTGATTGATTGATGATTGAGAGATCAACGCAAAGCCAAAACCATGAAATTTGGATGCATTTTATTCGGAAAACAGAACCCCAGTGATTCTATTCTACAATTGAGATTTCACCTCACCTTTGTTTGACGTAATCACTTTGAGATAAACTGAAAAACGTGTTTCTTATCAGTTGTGAATCTTCACACGAAATTATGCAACCATACAAAAATTTTATGAACTCTTCGCCTTGATCTTGCATCGTTTAAGTTTGATGAAGGTCGTGTCTTTAATTTAAATCAAAGATTTTCATAGCGCATCGTTCCTCTACCCAGATGGATAATCGGCCTTACTAAAGCATGACATTTAATATCACTCCGCTTGAGGGGCCTTCTGAGCAAATCGCTCTCAGTTCGTACTGCGCACGGCTGTCAAATACTGTCAATTCTGGCTTGTTTATTTCATGTTCCCATAGAGGCGACTATCCTTCTGGACGTTTTAAATTCTTTGATTTAAATATTATCGTGGAAACTATAAAACTATTTTAAAATAACTAAATTTAAATTTCGAACGTATTTAAAAAATAAACCTCTTTTAATTTTTTCCATAACCCTGCATGAGCTCGCCGTAGGTATCTCATTATGAGTTTGTTACAAACAAACATTTTGTAATTGGACTCTGTAATACTTACAAACGTGTTCTCAGTGGTTATTGGTCTATCGCCATCGATATAATCGAATTACACCTTGGGATGAACGTAAAATACGTGTTTTAACGGTTTTTTTACGTACGTTGATTGGTAATTTATAAGGAAAATCAATATTAACCCATTAATGGCCAAATCAAAATGAAAAACTTTAATCTTTCAAATTATATATTTTTATAGTGTTAGAAGGAGTATAAAACACAAAATAGAAAAATATTATAAAAAAAGTTTTTTTTATGGGATTTTAGGGGGTGTACTCGTTTGAGTACAATGGCCACTTAAAGGTGACATTTTTTGAAGCACGACTTTTCTTCGCAATGTGTTCTTAGACATTTCTTGGACTCTTGAGTGGCAAAATTACACAACGTAGCTATGTCTCCATTTTTTGGGTAGTGTTCTGAGGCATCTTCGCGCAAACCCTCGACTAACGAAGAAGACAGCCGAGGTTTTTTCGGCATTTCTTGCCGTAAATAGTACCTATCGAGAAATACTGTGCCGAAATAGAGTTGATCCATAGTGATTGTCTTTGATGAGCACGCGCAGGTGTCAGACATTTGCAACAGCCATATCCAACATGTATGTAAATAATACCCAGCCCATTTTTTTGCCATGAATCGCAATCCTGTATAACGATATTGACTGACCTAAATCATCAACTCAACCCATACCTCTATTGTATAATTTTGAAATAACAGGAATTTTCAATTCTCATGGGTCCAATAGCTTCTTAGTTCATTATCAGCCTATAATGTCCCACTGCTGAACACAGGCCTCCTTTCACAAATCAGAGTGAAAGGGAATGGACAGATACTCCACCACTAAGTTGCTATGGTATAAACGTTGTTATATTTCCGTCTATCCATTAGCAGCTCATTGGTTTTGTCAAACCTGTTATCAAATGCAACTCTTTTTATTTATGTAATTTGTACTTATTAGGGGATATTTCTTGGGGCCATTCTCACGAGATGTATTGACTGTAGAGTATCCTAAAATATATCACAAGCCAACTAAAATACTGTAGCTGGTCAAAAACGTATGAAAGAAGACCTTGTGGTTTGATGGATTGGTAGGTATGCAGTTTTTGAAGTAAAAACTTAGACTCTAGATCCCAAAGGTTCAGTGGTGGTATCATGGGATTTTTCGCAAAAAAGTCAAAAGTTAAACCTCTATATCTTCCGGTATATCTCGTGACAATGCATGAGTTTTCATTTCTTCATCTCCAGCTTCTTCTTTACGCGTGAGTGTGCTAGGATCAGGCGGTATCATCGCCAAGTCATATTCCCCATCATCATCACTGTCTTCTAAAATAGCTAGAATAGATTGATCAAGTCTACCATATTTTTATTAGCGATGTTAGAACGTTTCCAACCCATTGCCACTGGAACAATCTAAAAAATTATATGACATTTATTTATATATCAATGTGGCCATTGTACTCAACCGAGTACAGTCGTAGAAATCATCATAAAATTCAGCCAATGTAATTACTATGTTGTAATATGATTACTTTTATTATAAACAAGTATATTTCCTATCTTATATAATAGTTGACATAATATTTGCTTACTGAATTAAAAAAAAATATGACCATGCAAAACTCTTACCTGTGTTATCTTTTGAACTGCGACTTTGAGTGCATCAAAATTACACAAAATGTAACACAACCCACAATTTTTAAATATGTAAATGTAAGCAATATTACCCTCTAATTAATTGAATAAAACATAAATCTTCATCCATCATATTTTTTTGTGTATATGTAAAAAAATGACTGTACTCAATTGAGTACAGCGACCGTTAATGGGTTAACTCTTTGATCATAATGTCTTTGATGGTCACAAAATATAAGACCGCCGCTCCTCCCCGCCGTAGTTTTCCCAATGGAGTACAGCATGGGGTTCTTCAAAAGGGGTGTGAAGAGATTTCTGCAGGGTCGGCAACGCGCGCGTGATTCCCCTGGTGTTGCAAGCGTCCATAGGCTACGGTAACCGCTTACCATCAGGCGGGCCGTATGCTTGTTTGCCACCTAAGTGGTATAAAAAAAAAAAAAAAGAATAGCTTTAAAATTGGCAATGATTTACTTATCATTTTTTTTATTCAAAATGTACTTTCATTTTTTGTCATTAACCCTTTTCTTGTAGTAAATAAATTTATTTTATATACTTACTATATATTTTTATATGCGTAAAATAAAGATATTCGGCAGTCATTAAGAAAATATTTTCTTTTTTTATTTACTTCTTGATTTTACGGAGATAATAGAGTATCTATACCATAAATTCTCACAACTAAGTAGCCGAAACATAATTTTATAAAAAAATTAAGTAGCGACATCGCGCCTGACGCCCTATAAAGATTATTATCAATATTTACCGTTTATTAGGTTCATATTACGTAATACAGAGGAAAGCTCTTTAGAAAGCAACATGATATTAGCTGTAGATCTATGCTTAATATCACTGTGTTATGTTTAATGATGCCCACGCAATGTTATTCCAGAGTTAGTATAAATGTTAGAGTATGTTACTCAATCATGTTTCGACGACGCAATGTACATCTGTGAGTAAGAAGGTACATTGAGGTAGAAAATTGAAAATCGATTGACAGAACACGTAAATGTACCGTTTCCTCCCTTTGGTATTACCGTATCAAAATGTCAAAACTGTGTATTGCGTAATGAAACAATACACAGGTTCAAATTTACTGTCAAGAAATCAATCGATTTATTATAGGGTTACTGAAGTCTTCTTTTGACGCTGACTGTACATATCTACAATATTTAGTAAGTAAGTACATTCAAGTAGGAATTTGTGTATCGTTTCACATTATGCAATAAATAGTTCTCATACAAACTGTCAAAAGAATGTCAACAATTCAACATTTTTTTACGGTGACGTCTGGTGAGCTCACTGTACATCTTTTTGAGTAAGTAAAGTATATTCACCAGAAAATTGAGTACCTATCAGTAAATATAAATAGGTACAATAATGTTAAACGTAAATGTAACTTCCTCCCTTTTGTACATATTACTATGAGTGAATGAGTACAGTCAGGAAATAAATTAAGTATTATTTGCACACTTATGTCACGTGTAAGTTTGCAAAAACATGTTTTTTTTAAATTTGTTAATGTAAATTTCCTCATTTCTATATTACGTTCCGTAAAACTCCTCTGGGTTTCATAAAATAGTCCACCGTCACAATCCTAGTCAAAACCACTTCCTTAACATTAAATCAAACTGACGTCGATTTATCATCCAAGGCATGGGGCAACATTAACTTCCAATTCCACTAATAAATTTAAACCTATTAACAACCCGGACAATTGATTGAGATATCAATCGCTTCAAAATTATAGTATATGGCAAAATATTTGAATAATTAACATAAAACATTGTTTAAACCTTTTATTAGGAAATACAGTATCTGCAAATAGGTCGGGGACTAAGTAGCCAGTCACGATTGATCGGACCTCAGTAGACGTACTGGTAGTATTACTGTCTTGACTGTTTCCATTGACGTACGTGAAGCCATGTAAGTGCGTCATATAAACTAGCCTAGCCCATTTATAAATTAAATGTGAATCCGACAAAATGGAATGTAAGCTATGCAAGTGTTTTTTAGTATGTACAGTCGAGGACATAAATATGTATACACTTTTTGAAATTCAAAAGCGATTTTCTCGCATTTTTAAAATTCAAGTGTTAAAATATTACAAAAATCATAATAGTATATGTTAGAAGATTCTGCCTGCATAATATCTCATAATTTCAATCAGTAGTTTTAGAGGAAACAGTTGTTGAATTTTACTAAGTGTATACATATTTATGTCCTCGACTGTATGTAATTTACATATATCAGCTGCAGTACCTATTTTGCTATTATGGCATTTCGATTAACTACCCTTTTTAAAAAAAATACTTAGGCTGTTTTATTGACCAATTTTCAAGTTATAAGTAGTCTAGTTATAACAATAACTTTGAAACAAGGAATGGGAATGTTATAATAGAAACGTATTTATTATTAATTATAACGTCTGTCTTTTTGTCACCTTTTCGCGACGAAACTTTTGAACTATATAATTATATCTATCTATATAGTTTGGAGGGGACCTAGACAACTTTTATTCGGGGAATAAAAATGCCGGGAATGCGGATGAAACTACTAATAGGACTACAATAATTCCTATCGAAGTATCTATACTAATATGTATAATAAAGCTAAAGAGTTTTTGTTTGTTTGTTTAAACGCGCAAATCTCAGCTGGATTCGAAAAATTATTTCAGTAAAGGAAGTTACATTATCCCCGAGTGTTATATGCTACTTTTTATCACGGGAATGCAGGTGAAACCGCGGGGACAGCTAGTCGTATTTATGAACGGAAACCTGCAAATTACGTAACGATAATTTCAATATTATCGTATAGGTGGGATCTGTGCCGCTAGACGAATTTGCATGAGATGTTGACCAACGTCTATATAGTTTGTGTATTTACTATATATTTGCCTACACACGCTACTTATCTAGCTCGCTGAGTGCATTTACTTGTTACTCTTATTGTGTAAATAAATATCGAATGTATTTATTTAGGGACCTTTTATTTAATATGATAAGCTTACTCAAAATGTGACCTTAAAAGATGACAAAAAGTTAATGGATAGATAATATTAGGGATGAAGATAGAGCACCGCCTTGAATTTTAATAAGACAAATATAACATTTATAAGGCAATATAAAAATTATGCGCACGTAATGGTGCGTCCATGCTTGTCGAATCGAGCACGAGCCGAGCCACGAACGAGCACACTGCGAGCACGATTCGCGTAGCGTGGATGGGCTTGCGAGCCTCGAACGAGCATTCGTAGCGTGCTCGACTGCGCTCCGCCCGATTGTCAGTTTTTTCACGAACACAAGGATTCTCATCGCGCTCGTTGTAGGCTCGTTAAGTACATCCACGCTTGAAATCGCGAGCAACGAACGAATCCTGTTCGTTCGAGGCTCGGCTCGTGCTCGCTTCGCGTAGCATGGACTCACCATTACATTATACCGCGGAGGCTTTACTACTGGAGGCTTAAAAAAGGTATTAAAGTATACTTAATGTTTTTCCAAAATCTATGTATAGTATCTTTTTGAAAAAGATGCTATCAACATGATAAAAAAAGGAAAGTAAGCCCCCATTCTCACGATCAGGTGCGTTCAAGAAAGATAGCTCTCCTCCAAATATTGACAGAGTGCGATAAGTGAATTAACGGAGCCTCGGTATGTATAGCAGGTATTGTAGAGGCGATAACAGTGGCCCAGAAATAGTTGCTCCAATAGTAGGGTCTGATAATTTAGCTCTTGGTTTTTTAGGAAGAGTCGAATAAGAGTAGGATACCAACTTTAGTGTGTTACCTAGGTATATACGGTCAGCAGAAGTAGATGAACGGGTATTATATGGATAAGTGAAGTAAACAAATGTTTTCTAAATGTGTGTCTTCAAAGTGAAAGCCATTTATTCAATTTAGGCACTAGGAAGGTCATAGCTACTGAAGTGCCCACCGCCCGAGAAAACCTATAGGTACATATAGGCTACTCCATCATCATGGACAATTTTAGTATAAATTTGGATCTGTTCAGCTACCGTACCAATAATACCTCAAACCTAAATATGGATTGAGTTTTGATTGTATTTATTGTACAGGACCTAATTCCTATCAAGATCTCAAGGCAAGATATACGCAGTAATATAAAATACTCCAACAATTTAAATTTATAATAGTATTGTCATTGAATAATGTAACCTTATGGTGCGTCCATGCTACGCGAAGCGAGCACGAGCCGCGTCTCGAACGAATTTGTTCGTTGCTCGCGGTTTCAAGCGTGGATGTACTTAACGAGCCTTCAACGAGCCTACAACGAGCGATGCGATTTATAATGCGGACAGCAAGGGAGTGGAACTTGCTTCCGGCGTCTGTGTTTCCTGACGCCTACAATCTAGGAACTTTCAAGGCCAGAGTGAATAGGTTTCTTCTGGGTAAGCGTGTTTCATCTTAGGCTTCGTCATCGCCCCTTCTGGGCGGGTCAGTGGCCAAACGCAAGCCCATTTAATTTAAAAAAAAAAATAAAAAAAATGCGAATCCCTGTGTTCGTGAAAAAACTGACAATCAGGCGGAGCGCAGTCGAGCACGCTACGAATGCTCGTTCGAGGCTCGCAAGCCCGTCCACGCTACGCGAATCGTGCTCGCAGTGTGCTCGTTCGTGGCTCGGCTCGTGCTCGGTTCGCCAAGCATGGACGCACCATTACGTATTGAGAGCTTATTTATACGTTTAGATACTGAGAATACAGCGTGGGTAGTCTTAGTCACATTTCATTGTTTGACACGCATTGAATTCCACGCGGATGTTGCTTACAATTCCTGAGATTTACACTAAGGATGAGACAGAATATTGCCAATAAGTTTTGGTGCACCGCCACCTCGGGGTACAGATGACATGTATATGAAACATATTTTAGGTGCAATTGAACATGACTCTAAAGTTAGTTTAAATTGTCACTGTAAAATAGTAAAAGACAATGATTTAGATATCCTATTCCATTATAGAATCGAATGTACTTTATGTATACCTACACCACATGACAGAACATAACATAGCATTTTACAAAAACACAAAATGGCGATCACAATATATCGCTTGAATATTAGATTTTTTTGAAAATTATTAGATGATTAGCTTTCCGCCCCGCGATTCCCTATTTAAAGCAGTTAGGGCATGAATATTCAAAAATCCGTGTGCTGACTTCGTGTGAAAAATTTCAATGTTCTAGAACCTACGGTTTAGGCTGTCAGTCACTGTGTAGCACCTTTCATTCTGTATTCTCATAAAAGCTTATAAAAATTACGCCTTTAAGCAATTTGGTACTTGCCAAGTGTAGGTTGTGTATCTAAACGTTTGACATACATTTAATTATTTATTACCCATCAGTCCAAATATGTTATGCACCTTGTCACGGACAGGTTCACTTTTACTTTTAACCATAGAAAACTATTAGCAATGATACTATGATTAATTGCCAAGTATAGAGCCTTTCCAAATTACATCACTTTTATTACTCCTATAAAATTAATTGCTCTTTTTATTTCGTAATTGAAGGAAGCAACTGCGTCAATTTCTTAACAATTGTGCTATCTTTGTTTATGCAAATTGCAATTTTAAATTCATATTATTTATAATAATAAGTAATGCAAATGAGTTACAGAATAAATAAACAAAGCGTATA
The DNA here is from genome assembly GCA_947623365.1 of Achlya flavicornis. NCBI lineage: Eukaryota > Metazoa > Arthropoda > Insecta > Lepidoptera > Drepanidae > Achlya > Achlya flavicornis. Next base: position 4,516,668 of record OX392487.1, read on the forward strand.
AGGCTTTAATCCCCTAAGGCCTGCAGTGGTCATGAGGTTAGCGGGACAAAGACGAATGAAATTAATATAGTCCCTTGGGAAAGACATATTTTCAATACTATATGGACATACTATACAGATACTTTAATTTAAGCTGGTTATCCAGTATTGCCCCGCAATATACACACTCTAACCTAAGCCAATTTTCTAGAACAAGTTCCTAAAGTGTGCGTGCAGAAATGCCACGCATCGCCAGCAATGTACATAACCGTTATTATACCCGGGTCACGTTGTATTACTGACCAGTGATGGGTGAAAGGACCCCAGAATACTTACTTACCATTGTGTAAGTACTTACAAACATTGTTTGAACTTTACTCTGAAGTATCGTATCTTATTAGGACATGACGACATTTGTCAGGGCCCATATTTATACTGCCATCGTATTTGGTGCACAATTTGCACTAAATAGCTACAAAATCACAATTTGTTATGCTCACGCTCGGCTGATATACCTTTATGATGAATTTTATCTTGCTGCGCTGATCTGTACTGTAAAACTCATAACTCTAGTAAATGCTCTTATTGTGCAGTGACATTCGCTATGATCCGATCGATACAACTCTGACCTCTGAAAATGCCAAACGTGGCGGGCATCGATCTGCGTGAGAACTTTATCAATCGACAATAAGTGAAGAATGTTTCACGTACAAGGCTCATTCGAACAGTCGCTGCGTTGCGGCGACGAAGTTTCACCTAATGGAAATAAAACCTTGGCCGCTTTGGCCAAAATCCACAAACACTGTACCGGTAAAGCGCACGCTAATGGGTGCGCTGACCACAAACACAATCCGCTCGCTAAATCCGACTCAAACACAAGTCTCCAATCGAGAAAATCATTCCGAAGTGACTGCATCATAGAAATCAAAGAAGCTGAAAAAAATCATCACGTCAAAAATACCGACGGATCATTAATTAAAAGCTTTAGTAATAGCACTAGTTCTTATGAGGGTCATAGTGATACTGACTCAGAAAGTATAAAATCCAAATCAGATCATAATAAAAGCACTGATCCGTGCGAACGCTTATTTGCTCAGAACACTAAAGCTTCTTTGATGAAGACAGCGCGCATGAGGTATGCTGACGATAGTGTCATATCCTCCCTCCATGATGAGGTAGATGGTGATAAATCCAAACAAAATTTTAACAGAACTTCCTTGCGAACCAGTTATAGAGAAAGAAAATCTGGTGTTGTTACAATTGAGGAAGTAAAGTCAGATGGTTCTAATAACGACGAAGAGTTGGCCAATTCAGTATTATTCGACGAGAAGAGAAAAACGTCTACGCAAACAAAACCGAGTCTTCAACGAAAGGGCTCATCTGGAAGCAGTATTATTAATGGTAAATCTAACAGCAATGGTACGAAACCTCCATGGAGAGGTGCAAGTAAAAAAGGAATTCCTACAGAACCATTCGTGCGGACACCATCTCTCCGTGGAAGCATCAGAAAGAAGACTTCGAAATGTGACGGAATTCCTTGGCGCAAGCTCTACGACCTTTCGCTGTGGAGAAAGTGTGGGGTGAGCTTTGCCGCCGTCGGGGCTGATTCAGAACGTGCATTACTAAGACCATGGAGTGAACTGTCTTCAGAGCCATACCCCCCGCCGCCACTCACGGTAAGTCATTCAATCAATTATACGCCGCAGGCAGCGTCTGCACTTTGATATCTCACTCGTCTTATTTGGCAGCCTCTGATTACTGAACTGCCCCCTTATCGATGATAGGTGCACGATTTAGAACGTCATTATTCGTCTATATAGCTGATCGTATTTTCAATAATGATATATTGCTCTTGTTCATGGATGTAATACGAGTAAATATTGTCGTCATCTTATGTTAAACTTAAGATTTTTAATCTTATCTTGGTCCCGTGCAAAGTAACACACCTTTATTTGCTTAAGCAAAAAGACATAAATAGATTCTTTATATTTACCAATATGGGAGATAAATGCGTTCCTTGTAAAATTCCGATAAGGATTTGTCTGTACAACCAATGGTTTTACTCTAGGGTATTCTCACATTTTAGTATAACACTTTCAATTTTCTCAGGCTACCTACGATATCGCACTAGGGTCACGGATCACGACGCATTCGCGATGTAATATTAGGCGTCCGTATGAGGTAACAAAGTGACTGTTTCCAGTGGTCAATTGCCGCAGGCTCGACGGTGGGCGTTGAAGACGTGATCTAAGAAATGCTTACAATTTTCACTGTAAGACATAACGGCTATACTATTTTTTTATTCTCAAATATTGCAGCTTTAAGGTGTTTACAGTGAAAATAACAAACAAGGACAACAAATGCAAATAGCCAATGTCGCTGATTTGTTACAAGGCGTCTTCGCTTACATAATAAAGTCAGGAGAGTGTCGTGAATACAAATGAATCGCAGATCAAACGTGTCCAGTATTGTCGATCTTAAGAAAATAGGGCCAAGCGTGGGTAAAGATGAATCGTTTCAGAACAATTGGACTCGAACAAATGTTGTTCAAAGTGCTGACGATTATTTAAATACTTCATTCGTTACAGTAAATGCTAATTCGTTTGCAATGAGCTTCCTTGTTATTGAACAATTATGGTTAACAGTACGCCTCCGATATGTGATCCTTCAAGGCTCCATTAAAATTGATTATGTAAAATTCTAATATTGTGCATATGAGCAAAATAATAACTAAATAATTATTTATTTAAACGTACTCGTATGCTGTAGGTATTGTAAATATTTATGATGCTGACAGCTTTGCCGATTCATCATTATGTTATAGGCGTGCGAAAGTGGCTGAATGTTAATTGAATAACTGAACGGTATTTGTATCGGCAAACAATAGTAGTTTCGTAACGTCTTTAAATTCATTGTTGATCTCGACTATAATTTGTCTCCTACACTCGTTAAATAGTTCTTGTGAAATGTTTGTACGCCACCGGAGAATCCGTACATAGATATTTGACATTTAATTGTTTGCGATTTGGATTGAACGATTCTACCATCCGAATTGATTTGCTATTGTTTATTGAGATTTGTAATGTCTTAGAATTTCTTAGTTTATTGTGCTGGTCATAAAACTCTAGAAATATTTCGTTAAGATATCTTAAAACACAGATGCTATTTCAGACTTTTGTCCTATACTATTAACAGAAACCGACCAATAAATTTGTAAACACATACATTATACAAAATCTCCTTATTCTCTAATTGTATGTTGATTACAGCTATTCGTGATCAAGTAAAACTTAATCATCCGCATGACGCATGATCGAGCAGAAATAGGCTTCAATATCTTAATTAGTGAGTTATGAACAAGAGATGGTGCTAAGAGGTGATAATTAGAAGGGAGTGGTACAATGCAATTCAAGGATACAATTAATGTCAAGCATAATGTATCTCCTACACAACAAATACTTATTGCGAAACACACGCGTTGAATGATGTAAATTGTAATTATAATGCGTGTCCAAAATCATGTACTGAATTAATTTGAGTTATTGTATGGATTTCTATATTTAGAGTCGATGTATCGGTTATGGAGACATTCTTGTATTAATGAAAATGGATTGGTACAAATACACAGAGTGTCAGAGTTGTATATTTTTTAGAAATCTAGCATTAGCCTTTTAATGTTAGTAGTGATCAATATTTTGCTGACTGAATCCTCGTCAAGTTATAATTTATTTTCTTCTTTGGTGAAAGTAGTTGACAGATCAGTTGCTTCTGTATCTACATCGATGTTATCTCCTCGAGTCTTTAAAGCTGTTGGCTTGTGTATTCAAGATACGGATCCACTTAACGCTGTAGGAAACTTGTTTTCGTTGGTTTATTGCGTCATAATGAAAGAGATGTGGACGAAAAAGATCAACTATTTGAATCCTTGGTTTCATCATCAACTGTTACATACACGTCCCTACTGCAAGAGCATGTTATCTAGGGGAATTAGGGCCATAGGTCCATGAATTTTAGTCTATAATATTTGGTAGAGAATTTAACTAATGAATGAATGTGTGTTTAACCCAAAGATGGTACATGTACAAGGAGATGAAAAAATAACTCAGTCATGAAGTGGTGGCGTATAAGAACATAACATTGAATTAATTATGATAATAAAACATGACCGAGATAGGTCTGGGTGTAATTATGTATATTAAGTATTTATTTACAAACAAAAAGAGTATACGTATTATATCAGTTATCTGGTTTCCATAGTACAAGCTCTGCTTAGTTTGTGATCAGATGACCGTGTGTGAGGAATGTCCCAGGATATTTATTTACAATATTTTTTTAAATATTTTTTTTACAATTATAAATATTTACCGTAGAATTTTTTGTTACAGGTAAGGATAACGACTTCGGAACCTATTCCAGTGTAAAAGACGAGGTATTGTACCATACTCAATCAAAGGACGTTGTGTAAAAATAAAAATGTACAAAATATCGCCAGTAATAGTCCAGTAATGACCTTTTTGCGTTCTCCCAATGCATCATCAACAGAGCATTTCAATCTTCTCCTTGATCACTTTCAATAATTCAACTATCAAAGCTATTGATTACATCAATTAAGATACTATCGCGTTCATCAGCATTCACATCTTCCTACACCGGTTAATCACTTAGTATTCATTGATCCCTATCATTACATCCAGGGTCTGACGCCTCAGGAATCTGCCGGATACCAACGGTATCCCTTACATGGTCAGACGTCAGTTATAATAGCCCATCAACGGCTATGAGAGTTGCTACTGCTTTGATCAAATTAGATATTGGTTGGCTGGTTGACCGCACATAAGTGACTGGCGTGTCAGACTAGTTGCTCTGCTTGGTTTAGAATTTGTTTCATACCAGAAGAGATTTCCAGTTGCATCCAAAAATTCGGCTTCTCGTCAATTCAGAATTTAAGATTCTGGCGCTCCTACGTTGTTGTTTATTATGATACTGATATGGATTTGAGCTTTGCTTTGCAAGACCTAAACTTATTTGAAATTCTTAATTTCAGCGCAAATTTTCTCGATGATTTCACTATAACTGGCTAAACTAATTTGAAACGTTGCATCTTAAGCTTGACATTTACTGCAACAAACATATAAGAACCAATTATGAAATAAATTATTTTGTCTGTAGGTATCCATGGTCTGTATGCCCTTTCATTCCGTTAATTACTAGTAACACCTTATATACCATAGTTGAAAGTATTGTATTTTAATAACAAAATTTTAAAGATATAGAATACTATAACTGCTACAAAAAACTCTCTCACGCAATTCTCACGAATCAACATATTGCGATGAGTATACCTAATTAAGTTATTAGTATAACTCAGATTCCGTTTTATATTTTTACATTTACTGTAAAATCTTGATCTGTAGCTTTCTGAATCGTGAGAAGTGTTTTTTTAACACTTAGTCTTTGTGACTCATTAGTACTATTAATTGGTATTAATTATTTAATGTCTTTAGGAAGTATTAATTCGCTAAATTAATCTGTTTCTAGTCTAATTACTTGTTTCGTTTAGAACCGAGCGATACTACTTTCTTAAAGATTGCTACTAATTGATTATGGTTGTGTCTAATGAATGTGCGAAGTATAATTTGAAATTCTATACCTATATTGTGTTATTCTTTTAGCCTATAAAACAAGCAGAAATACTACTGTAGCAATGTCTATATTTGAATCAGAATGTTTGCAACATCGAGCAATACTAATTTTAGTGTCAAGTCAACAAAAACTTTTATTTCTTATTACTAATAGAAAATTATTAAAATAACTATATGAAAATTATACCTATATACAATTTTACAAAGCAGTGCTCAAAGCTCGGTATGCTAAGGGTAAGTAACTGTGTGTCATCGCCCATTGGCACGCGTTGCGTTTCATAATGCGGCCGTAATACCGGCGAAGTAATGAATGCGCGCGCGCCGGATTTGTCGATTAGCTGTCGTTTACGGTGACAGCGCAAGACTTGATTGACCTATTCCTCGAATTATTTCTATTGTTTACAGTATCAAATTGATATTTTTTCGGACGATTAATCATTTCTGTGAAAACTGTTTTTGTGGCTTAATTTTGTTTAAGTTCTAAATGATGTGGGTAATAATATTTCATTCCTTCCTTCTTTAAAGGTTTATAAATCACTTTCTTCTCGTATTATCTAGTCATATTTGCTTTTTTTTCTATCATTAATTATTCATATATAATTCACTTTCATGATTTTTTCTCGTCATCAATAACGAAGGAAATGCTCATAATTGTTCGCTGTTCATTCATGGCTATCGCGATCGACAGCCTAGTATTGAAATGGCCCAATTAAATGCTCTGCTGAGCTGCATCAAAAATGAAAGTTATTGAAATGCATTTATAATTCAGTACCAATTATCATTGTGTTTTAAAAAGTGCGTGGATGATATGAAATGTATACATTCCATTTTCATAGGCACTGTAGTGAAAAGTCGTAATTCCTTTTTAACATTACGAGAGAGAAACTTGATATTTATTAGTATGCCAAAGTAATTGAATTCCTATCTTCTTACATTTTGACTTTGCTAGAAATTGCAACTATGCAGACCACAAAGTACATTACAACTTGATCTGTACTTACATTCTCGTATCAGATACTACTTACCTATTTATCTTATTATGAACTTGCATCTAACATAATTTTGGGTTTACTGAACTCGAATTGAATGAATTGTATTAATAAACAGATACAATACGTCGATGCAGCACCTCAACCATTCACTATCACTATTAATGGCTGATATCAAAAGTAAGTATAAGACAGCGTATCTCAAAGAGGGGACGGCAAAAAATGTTGCTGTAGAATTTATTTGCCTCTTGGGAAGCAGGGAGACAGACAGTGGTGTCTAAATTAACATAAAGTATTAATTAAATTGATAGTTATTAGACGAGAGAAGATTTATTACTTGCTATTTTAGCGACTCGCAATGTTGTTTCTCAAAATACTATCGTTGATAGTATATCCAATGAAATAGAAAATATCAAACCAAGAGACTTTGATAATGATGGCAGTTTATCTTTTTATAAAAAAGGGGCCAGTATTCACCAAGTTTGAATATCTATAGCACAGTATAATAACTAGTGCTAACTAATGCGTACATGAAAGTACAAATGCGATACGAAGCGGTTACTGTCCATTATGCAGCTGTTTATTTTAAGCCACTCCAGTCGAGTGGTTCCTGCAATCTGGACGGCTGTTTGTAAACAAAATTATGCTTTTATTACTTTAGATATGTTACAAAGCCACTAAAAATGAACTGATGATAGATGGATAAATGGATTAGTACTTTCAGAACAATATTTGTATCAAGCAACTGATAAAATTCTTAAAATATCTTGATTTATTGACGTCGCTTTGGGCGTTAAATTCGTCCTGACTCGTCATTCTACAACAAATATAAATTTCGTTATATTCTTTGTCTATATATATAAAATTCAAAGTCCTGACTGACTGACTGACTGATATATCAACGCACAGCCTAAACCACTGGTCCTAGAGACATGAAATTTAGAGGATATATTCTTTGTAAAGAGTAGATATCCACTAAGAAAGGGTTTTTCGAAATTCCTCCCCTAAGAGGGGAAAATAAAGTGGAAATAAAGGGGAAAGTCTGTCAGTTTCGAAGTTAGGATCTTCAAATTTTGTGTTTAGGCTGAAGATTGAAAATTCATTTATACGTATCTCAGCGTTTTTAATAATTACCCTCGAAGCGGGATGAAGTTGTTTTGTTTTGTTTTATTGTTGTAGAAAAATGTCATTTGTCTCCTGCAGGCCACGCAGGCGAAGCCGTGGGCAGAAGCTAGTTACAAAATATATCACTAATACCTTGTCATTAGTAATTTACTAGTTCGTTGGCTAGGAAGAAAGCAGCCAGCTTATTCATAGAATCCATTGTAGTTAAACGTTTAGGTCCAAGTCTACAACGTATTGTGAAATATGGTGCGTACGCGAGATACAAGCGCCGATACCAGGTCTCATTTATATTCGGTCTCAATGCAGTTCACTGGAAACTGTTTACATATAATGTATGCGCTTGACTATCGCAAGTGCAACTTTCGTGTGAACTATTTAGTGCTTGAGTTCTCGGCTATTTACTGGTTTGATAGCTTTTTCACGAGACTATTTTGGTAGTGTATCAGAAATATTAAACATCGGTATTCGAAGATGCGCGCCAGGCTTTAGTATTGGATTTCGTATATTTTTTCTTGCAAATACCATTTAGTGAAATAATTAAATAGATTAGTGCGTTAATTGAATTTTCAACAGAATTACTTTATTCTACCTATCTATCTACATGGTTACAATGCTATGTAGTTGTTATACTAGCGATTTAAATATGCTATCCGTACAATGAGTTACGACCTAAATTGTTACATCGCTCTGTGAACGTGTTTCTATTACCATCTACTGTTTAGCATAGCATAGACTAAAAGAGTGCTGAAGACTTTGAAATATGTCTATCTTAGGACAAACCTATTAGGGCTTTGTTTGGAAACCTATCAGGCAGTCATTGCCACTAATGAATTAATTAAAGCCCTGTATGACAATGAAAAATATGCAATATTACAAGCAAGACCGTATATTCTTGATAATTAAATTCGCTTTATAAGTCTAAACAACTTATCTGAGAGATTTTAATTTACATTTACCTGTTTGTAATTCCAATTACATTGATTAATTCAAAATGCAACAAAATTTCCGGAGCGCGGTCTTAAGTTTCTTTACCTAGAATAGTTCCGTCACACCCGACCCATTTGAATGTAACTTACTTGAATGGGGACTCTATTTATATGAATAAAGCTCTAAAAATGGCTGTGCTATGCCGGTGTAGAGAATGCTAGCACGTATTTGCTTCCTGTCTTTGCCTAATAAGTATTCGACTCTCGCAGTCGGTGCGTTGTGGATTAAAGCATTAATAATAATAGTGTATTGTTTATCAGTCTTTTTCTGTCGGTATGTAACTTAATCTGTGCTCTGTCGAGAATTTTGATCACTTGAAGCGTTACATGTGTTGAAATTTAAGATTTTTTGATATGACAATGTATTTGAAAAAATCTGAATGCTGCTTTTTTGTTTCCAAGCATCTTCCCTATGAAGAAGCCGAATATGTTAGCAGATTCATGAATATGTTGTGTTATATAGCTGATGTGCAAATGTTTTTTGAAATTTCTATATTGTATTTTCTGCGGTTGAGGTGGGCGGAAGTCTTGTTGCAATTTCATCCCAATCACATTAGGTCTCTAAGGGATCCCATTTATGCCTGCTCCTTTCTGAGTAGGAAGTGACGGACAGGTACAATGGTCTGCTGCGTGTTTCTTGGTAACTAGCATACCATCAATAAGTATATATAATAGACATTGCAAATTGCAATGCATCATTGAAATGTACTTTGTCGGATGATATCAGAAGCGATTTGAAATTTTACTAGTTTTGTATTAACTTTACCCTTTAGTGTCAACATCTTTAATTTTTCACTTCATGGACAATTAATCCTAAATCAAATTCATATCTAATCTTTTAAATAGACGTTGATATAAATTCCATACATTGTTTGAATCAACCTCAACACTTGACGTAACCACTGACTCATTCCTGGCCATTTTGGGATTGTCGTGCTTCAAGTTTCCATTTTGGTACAATGCACACCACAGCACAAGGGGTTTCTAAACTCTTCACCAGTTAACGGCCTTGTCTGCAGTGAAATTCTATAATTACGTATTTGTAGATTATGGAGGTTCAGCTTACTATTATGGACCTTAGAAACACGAGTTACTGTCATTTTTGAATTAGATACAGTCTATTTCGTTGTAATATCTCGGCTTCTTATTATCTTTGGTTGCAATGTGATTTGTTCTGGTACTGAAGCTGATTCAGTATATTAATAAGCTTTACCCTGCCATGTTGTCTGAGTATCTAAAGGTGAAGTTACGTCGCATTGTCAACATTGTTATATTACATTTTGGTCAATATTGTTGTAATTTTATATCGAAGACATGAATATGAAATTTTGATGAAATAGTTTTGCTTTGCTTGCTAATAAAATAAAACTAGAAACTATGTCTGATCTGAACAGAAGCTATGGACTCAACTGAGATGAGCTCTCAAGACCTATTGCAAAAACAAGTCTCATCTCATGATACAATGTTAGTATGATACATGCTTGGGAGGCAGTTAACTTGACAATAAAGCGTGCCATCAATCTCTGTCTTTCACAACGTTCCCAGATATGTTTTATTGCTTTATTTCATAAATCCCATGATTTATTATACGATCGGTTGCCTCTTGCAGATTCAATCGATTTACGAGCGGTCGTCAGGCAGTTAGATACTTACATTGCATATCTATTCGTTTCTTAAACGCTACATCTTGTCCCGTATTACAATACTATATAGTACTATTGAGTTGGTGAAAATCAAAGCCATTCATTCAATTTAAGACGGCGCAAGGTCCTGGAGTTTTATGTTCAGACGGGACATAAATGAGTTTAATAATATGATGCTAATTAGAGCTTTTATAATATCATATACCATTTCTTCTTCACTCTTGACAGTCAGTCAGTCACCAACGAGCAACTCGCGATTGATATTCCTGGTATTGCAATCTTGCATAACTAATCTGTTAAGTTCAAATTTGTTTTGGTAAAGTTTAAAAGCAAAAAAAGGTCTATCTATTCATAAATAACAATATCCTTCCAACGATGCTCTAGAATCCAAAGCATTTAAAGGTAACAGTTAATTGCATAATGTCTGTCTATCAAGAGTTTAGCACTTAACTGAGGAATGAGAGCGCAGTGTCATCGATTACTGACAATTTACTACTGCCGACAAATCGTTAACGACCTGTGAACGGTTTTCTAATAGTATTAAGATTGTTACTTACAGCAGTGTTAGAACACTTGTTTCAAGTTCCTTAGAATCTGAAATGGATGCAAAATTCAGTTACGAGAATAGCTCAGTCTTTCCTTTTGCGCTTTTCATGTCTAAAAATGTTTTCTTCACATCTTTGGTCTTCATTATTTCACATAAACATAAACATTTGTCCACTGTCTGTCACATATAAAATGTAGTGATTGTTCTGATTTGCTTCATTTGAATCAAAACAGTCATCCCTAAGGTGCTTTAAATAAGGGTTATAATTGAATGATAATGTAACACCATCTGTGGTGGCAATAAACGCATTTGCACTTGTGAAATAGCAACTATTTTGAATAGTTACATTACGGATCTCGACATAGTTGTAGCGATAATTTGTATTATTCTGACTATAGATTTGTGTTCACTACTATGAAGCCAGATGGCCTAGGTGTACTAAAGTTAACTGAATTCGGATAAGTGGAAATTGATTTCGATAAGGTAGCCATGTTTTGTAAAGAATCAGATACAATAAGTAATAAGTAGTGTATTGGTTATGAAAAAGTATAAATGCGTATGTAAAAGTTGATAATAAATAATGAGTGTTCCAAATCTTGAATTATCAGAAAATAGGGTCCTTCGACGTATGTAATTGATGTTGTAATTTATCCCATTACACAAGGGTTAGCATCAAACTAATGACTGACCTAGTTTAGTCCCAAAGTAACAGAAAAACATCATCATGATTCAGTTACTCGTAAATCGTAATGTATTCAATGATGTCCCATGAATGGCCCTATACATATATAGAACATTCGATAAGTACCGTCCATACATCGAGAACATATAAATTAATTGAAATATGAACATCCGATTGTCGGCAACGATAGTCAAATCTAATCATCATAGCTCATACCGGCCTTAAGATCAAAGATGGAGTCCTCAAACTCGTCACGCTATCACTATCGTTGACAGTGATGATAGTAATGGTCCAACTAATCGTATACTTGGACAGGAAACGGCCATTTCTCGACTGGTTTACGTTACTAATATGACTGGACTACTCAATGACATGGGTTTGAATGTGTCACATAGAGAAATTGATAATTATGAGCTTTCTTATCTCATCATGTTTGTTTTTCATTGAAATAAGGTTTTAGTTAAATCGGTGGATTATGAATAACACTTTTAAGGAAAACAGGCCTTTAGAAAAAGTCTAAAGGTGGCGTGAAGTAGAATAATAAACAGGTAACAGAAAAGAAATAACCACATCAATTAAATTCAGATGCAAGTTAATTGGACCGGAATGACAAAAACAATCTTCTAAATGCAAAAACTCTATTTTTAGGATTATTAACAACATCTTAAAACAAGATGCAAAACCTTCCAAGGCAGTACAATAAAAATGCAAATCCCAAATAGTTAACGATGCCAATATTTAATTATGAAACATGTTTCTATAAAATATGAGTGCACTATGTCTTATAGCTTTTGTTGTATAGTTATCTTGCTCTTATTTCAGTGGGACAAAAGAGACAGCAATGTCGAATAAACTAGTCGTCTGTCTAGATTAGCTAGATTGTTTCAGTTGAAATCCGGTCGGTTGACATGACTTATGTAAACATTTGTTGATACCTACAAACACTTAAGGACCATTGTCGGTATTAATACTAAATTAGGCAACTGTTTTAGCTGATATATCCAGGTCGAATACTTCGCATTCTTCGACTACTGTTGCTTAAAAGTTGTATTAATCTTGTTCGGTATTTCTGGTATCTATAGAATATTAATCGTAATGAAGTTGTACATATCTCATGCTTTGTTATAATATGTAGCAGTTTCAGTGGTGTTAACACTAAATGTATCGTCTCGTAAGGCGTTCATAAAAAATATATCACTGATAGTATCTTGACCAAGAAATGCTCTCTGTGCGTCTTTTCATGAAATACTCACGATTTACAAAGAGTCAGGGTCTAGTGACAATAGATGCTAATTTTAACGACAAATCATTTGTGTCTGAGAAGCTCGAACAAAATATTCTGCTTTTCCATGAATAAATTGAAATGTCCTAGAAGTAACGGTGTACTTATAATAACCTTGCTGAGAAAACAGTAGTGTTTTGTTGTATCACTAATAACTTGATTAGACAAGCTAAATATTGACAAGTTTACAAGCACACAAACGGTGTAAAAGGTGTAGAGTTGGTGACTAGCGGTTAAAAGGGTATTATTGTAATACGATAGATAAGTGAAGACTAGAAGCGAAGATTAGAAGATGATAATTTTCTTACCCGGTCATCTAATTGACATCCTACGAACTAGCGTCAGCGACTGCTAAGCGATACGAACACCATGATTAAGGTACTGTGGTATCAGGATTTGGTGGGTGTAGTGCAGGCAATGAAACAACGTAATACTATCGCTTCGGATAAGTCCCGTATGAGGAGAAGAAGCCACGCAACAAACTCCTCATGGGCTCCGATAGGTTTACTGTTATAATATTACAATTAATTAGATAGTCACTTAACAATCTTAGTCTTAGATTATAATAAGTAACAGAACGGGGTAAAACAACGATCGCACTGAGCTGTGTATATCTCGAGAGCTTGTGATAAACTTTTCATATCTTACTTATATGTGTAACACATTTTCATATCTTACTTTCATTTCCTTTCGCTCCTTATTGCGGAAGAACAAATACATCAGCATCAGTGTGACCTACATTCAGATCGATACCATCTGCACCTAACATGACTTTGATAGTTTTATTTCTGTATACACATGTGTTTAGTAGGTCAACCTTTAATGTACACGCAAAGACACCTGCAAAGTAGTAAAATGGAGTCGTAAAGTACGTGCCCTAAACGCGTGGGCGCTACCACTGACACCGCCGATGCAATGCATCATTTTGTAACTGGACCGCGTTCACACAGTTTCCGGAGGCTAAATTTAAATTAAATGCATGCGCACCGATAAAACTCTTCCAGGTTTGGTGCGAAAATTTACTTTGCGTTTAGGTGTGAATGCAATTAATTAATAACGTGATAATTGAGTCTGCTATGAAATTGTAGCTGCCTAATTGACAGTGATAGTAAAATCTAGTATTCAGAGATCTTGTGCTATCGGATTGTGGGTGTTTAAAGATCTGGAATTCTTGTTCTAGGATTATATTTTATACTGCATATAGACATTACATTAAAAAACAAATTTATATGATGTTAGTGATAATTTGATGCTTGAATTTCTAATTATGATATCCATAATAATTATTTGGTTTCCAGAAAAGCTGAGAATTTATGTACTAATTGTTTTAAGTAAACTGCAGACAGTACTTACTCTGTAGACAGTACTTACTCTGTAACAACAGGTAAAATAGGCGTGTGGTCGCCTGTACCTTATTACTTTGCAACAAGCTGTAAACTTAACGAGAACATAAAACTTTAAGCCCAAAACGAGCTAAACAGGACAACGTTACCTCAAACAGTAAAGATCTAGCCATAAACCTCGAAATGTCAGCTGACCACCCACAGAGCACAAATTGATTCGCAATAACCCTTGACAAACTGTCGACTTGATGGTATTTATACTGTGGACTCCGGTAAGCTGCGGACGAATACGGTACCGCTGAAGGTGTAGTGCTATTACCTGCCTCGTACCCGGCTTTATATGCCTTGCGGTACTGGAACATATGATATTGCTTAAGATTCCGAAGTAAAGTTTTGCCTTGTCGATGCTTAAGTTACTGCTTGGCTGTCCAATTTCTTATCCCTTGAGACCAATGACTTTTTATTTGTTGTCCCTTATACGGGTTTTGTTGATTTTCTTAAGTCTCTTTAGTTTTTATTTTCTTTTCTGCATTATTTTGCTCTTTTAATTGGTAAATTTTAATATTTCTTTCATGTATTTCTTGTTTTGCAGCATATTGGTTTATTGTAGTTAAGTAGTTTTGCAACACCCATTACAAATTTTATTGAAGTCACGTCGTGGCCTTCGCGTATATTTGACTTGCCGTTTGTATGCAAAATTTCATCCCATTCAATCGGTTTAGCGTACTTGAATAACACATTTGCAGATATTTCTATTAAGTATTTGCATATGTAAACAAATATGAATATATATTCCTTATTTTTAAAGGTCGAACCAGTTTGAAGACTCGCTAGGATTCGATACGTAAAATATTGTAGGATTGATGTATAATTTATGTTTCGGAACAACGTCTAATTAAGTTAGGTCTTATCTTATTAGTTGCTTGGGAAAAAACATGTTTTCTCTGAGGAATCTTTGGAAAAACCTCCATAACTTTAAAGTTGTTACTTTTTTGATCAGCTGTATACCACCAGAACGGATCTATTTATAATAATGCACATTTTAAAGACGTCGCGATCAAACATATTACATTTTACTTCTCTCAATTTAAGAAAAAGGTGTTTTATAATACAAACACAGGGCAAACAATATACGGAAAGTCAATAAACAAGAGTTGTAACAGTAAAAGACCTTATCGGGCGACACAGTTGGTGTCCAGTTGTCGACGTTTCTGGAAATAGTTATTGCTATAAACAATACGAAGATAGTGGAAATAAGGTATTACATAGATTTGAGGGTACGTTATGGGACTTAGGCATCTGGCATAAGAGGCAGAAGGCTTAGTTATCTAGATTAGGAAGTGGTAAAAAGCTAAAATAAACTAAAGCAAATAAACTTATTGTTTTATGTTTTGAAATAATCTTTAGACCCTTCTCTGCAAAATTGTAGGCAGAGGTACCTATAATTTCTTCGTAAACTTACTTTCCTCTCAATGAAGAAAATGTTCATCATAGTCTTCGCTCGGGCAGTTACCAATCGTTGGGCAAGTAAAGTTATAACATAAGTTTCTACATACTAGATAAATTGGAGGTACGAATTCAGAGTATCAATAGCCAAAATATGACAGCAATAACAATAAATAACAGTATTGAATACAGACTGGTCAGATTTACGTAAGAAGCTGTTATCAAATTCAAAGTCAAATTACCGTGGGTCGGTGTACGAAAATCACCGAATGATTTCAAGTAACACCCACACATTGTGTCTAGGAAGTGAAGTGATTCAAGTCGAGCTTCCTACGCGACAGGAATACTGGATACTAAATAAATATTTCAGAAAGTCCGCACATACCGACCTTGAAAAACGTTTCACGGGTTTTATTCACCTTATATCAGCAGGCTGCGTTAGTGTCTAGGGAGTGTCTTTAAGCGCCATGTGCGTGCAGGCTCTTTGTTTGGAACGTTCTTTCTGTTCCTTATATGTTTTGTGGTATCAGTATGCATCGGTATTTCCGTAACTATTCTGTGGCATTGCTTAATCTCGCTAATCGCGATCACAAATTGTGTAAAGTGTAGAAAGTTCAAAAAGTCTCAATTTGCGTACACGGAATAGGTAATTGAATTGTTAACGTGTTCAATCTGATTGCATTAAATGGAAGCCAAAATAACTGATTATATTATAGTCTAAGACGAGCAATCGAGGTAATTTCCTTCAATTGACAACTTCGGTTGTCTAAAGGAGCAACCGACAGATTGATCCCAGCCTCAGAAGTGATCAGTGGGGCTAAAAAGGAAGCTAAAGCAATATTGCTACGGAATTCATTTTTTGGAATTCTCGGCAGATCCTACGTAATTCCCATTCCAATATTTTATGGTAAAATAATTACTCATTATATACAATTCAATTCATCAAAGGATTTGGCATTAATGAATTGCATAAGATCAAAATGAATTTCGTTAGCAATATTGCTTAGCTTCCTTTTTAGGGGGTCAGCTATGCGTAATAGAAAAGCTCTTTTGATGCAGTGTAATTGTTAGTATAGCAGGTTAATTCAAACGTCGTGTATAAAATGTTATTGGTAACTTTTGTATTAATTTACATTGAAGATATGATTTTTGTTTTTCGATTTTTAGACAAAAAATATGGTTAGTGTTACATTCATGGAAATGTCAACTGGTTACTATCAACTCGAGAGGTTTGCTTTGTGTGGATGTTAGCTACCCTGATTACTAAGCTACAGGTCGTAGGTTTGATTCCTGTCCAATATGAGCATTTGTGTGCATGAACATGACGTGTGCTTGTTCTGTATCTGAGTGTAAATATACTGATTTATAAACAGAAAACACACTGCAAGGATTTAAAACATAATAAAGACCTATCTAAAGTTTAATAAAAAAGTAAATCTAAGCTGACTGACCGAGAACCCGATATTTGCACTTCAACAGATTGCGAAGTCAGAAATGTGTGACATTACTGTGACACCTGTGTGTTACCTGTGACATTACACCCAACTTCCGACCACTTGAAATAGATCGGTATGAAACCTTAAGGCGCTGCGCAGACGTGTCCTGTGTCGGATACAAGCAACCAAAACCGTAGTTGCTGTGTCCTGTAGCGGCGATCGAACACAGTTTACGTCTGCGGAGGGAGTGGCTGATTTCATACTGGTTCTATAAAAATCAAATATTCATTGGTTGCTTGTATCCGACACAGGACACACGTCTGTGCAGCGCCTTATACATAGTTATTACTATGCTGTAGAAGTTCAACTCTTGATTAATTTATGCGAACACGGTATCTCATCTGCTGGCGCTAGGTAGCCAATTTATAGCCACAATAACACGTTCAATCTTAGAGGTTACACGATCCCAAGTGAATATTACGAGACCTTTATCGTAATTTATCGTAACAACCGTACTTTGTCTTGTAATTGTCTATGCGTGACCCGTCGCGGTGCCACGTAACTCTGCCCCTGTCTATATGGTCATAGATGTCATGCTAATTTTATATCACATCATACCTATTTGTAAGACTACTGCTTTGTTCAGACAGTCTTGTCTTACTGGAAATTGTATTAATCTTATGGGTTTGTTTTATTTATCCTTTACATTTACTAATCACTTGATGGTTTGACGCACTCTATGAGAATTTACTTAGTCGGTAAAGGGTGTATGTAACATTTACCTGCTAATAATACATTTAACATTCAGACAGCAGCTTGCTTCTTATCTAAGGCCTTCCCAAGTCTATATTCGACAACAAAGATCCGATATGCATCTTCTTGATCCGCTATACGAATTAATAGAATAGCCCAAAGACTAAGATAATGTGAAAAACTATATGTGCTATCAATACGATCTTCATTTAGTTACATAATTATTTGCACTACTATCTCTGCCAGTGGGACAGTCATTATATATGCTATATCTGCTGTCATTACAACGTCTTCACATGTGCCTTTCGCCATAAATCTTAGCTTGCATAATACTCCATTACTTGTCTCGTGTAATGGGAATAAAATTATCATTACATATTTAGGACAACACTACTTGCTTATGGGTAAAGCAAATCTTCTTTTTTTGTGCATAATCATATACCTACTAAACGCAATATGAGGTAAAATGCAAAGCGATTAAAATGGCGCCACCAGCACACGCCGTATAGAATACCAATGTTTCGGGGATTTAAATATTTGCTCTCTATTATTTTACTTCGTTAATAATTTAAACCGTCGGTTCTCGCGAGGGACGCGCGTCCAATAGGACGCGCGTCCCTCGCGAAAAATATAACAATGACATCATTCATTATAATAATAATGAATGATGTCATTGTTATATTTTTAACCGCGAGCCAATGAGTATTTAAAAAGCTGGAGAGATTTAAAACTATAATTCTTATATACACAGGCAAAATCCGAAGAGCAGCTAGCATGCGAGAAGGAATGGCTTCAAACCGGTCACATGTGGCTGGCCCACCGCGGCGGCTTCTCGGCTGTGATGAGGGAAGGAGACGCCGACCCTGGACGAGCGAAGGTCAGAGTGCTGCAGACTGGGGAGCTTCTTACCGTCGATGAAGATGATTTGGAAAAGGTGATTAAAATCTATACTAATATATGAAAGGAGTAACTGGCTGACATATGCACGTAGGTACAGCTCACGGGATCAAGAAACCTGAAATGTTGCCTTCCTTATACGCATAACGTAGACATCAACTATGGAAGGGTTTTCAAAATTGTACCGCTAAGAGGGTAAAATCGCGGATAAAGAAACGGGGTGGAAAGTTAGAAATAAGCTTAAACTCATCTCGCAACCATTTAGACAAACTGCACCTTTGGGAAAATCCCTGTGGAATCACCAACTTGGAAGTTACAATTCTGGGAATAAATAAGGTTATTAAGATTTACCAACTTTTAAAATTCTAGTAATAAAATTTATTTTTTTGTGTGAAAAACTAACTCCCCTATAAACTTCCATTCCAGGCCAACCCACATCAACTGGAACGATGCGAAGACATAGCATCCCTCCGTTGTCTGAACGAGTGTGGTGCCCTCAACGTGTTACGTTCCCGCTTCGCCGCCGGCCTGCCCCACGCCCGCGCCGGTCATGCGCTCCTAGTACTTGGTCCGCCTAAGCGCACTGCTCCAGTCTATACTGACAAGGTAAAACTAGCTCCTAAGTCATCTGGTAGCCTTAGTATATGTGGTTATGTCTGGATGGAGTATCATCATCATCAGTTTATAATGTGCCACTGCTGAGCACAGGCCTCCATTCACAAATGAGGGTGAAAGGGAATGGGCAGATACTTCACCACCCGTGCCCACTGCAGATTGGTGGAGGTAGGCTAGTGTTCAATCCAACAGTAGGCTGTTTTCGAGCCGACTCCAACTATAGCTTAACGATTATGACAATTAAGAGTGAAAACTGGCACCAACGGCTTTACGTGCCTTCCGAAGCATTGAAAACGCTCCATTTTATATACCACTAGGCGGTAACCCACTACCGGTCTCACCGGTGGTAGCTTAACTTTTCCGATCGATTAAGAACTGCTAATCATGCTTTACCACGAGCGCTTCAGGCATGCAGTTTCCTCCACTTTCATTTTTTAGCTGAAAAGTTAATAGTTAATCCATACTTAAGTTTCAGCAATACAGGCCAGTATTTGGTATGAACAATTGAACCCTCAGCGTTTTCGTTGATGACTTATTTACATTGAAGTGCCATTTGATACAGATTTTTTAATCTTATTTTGGGTTAACTGATCATCTAATCTGGGACACATATCTTTACAAATAGGCAGTCGGTGCACCGCCGCTTGGACATTGCAGCGGTGGACAGTCTATTGCGAATTTTGAAGCAACTTTTAAGAATTTAACATAATCTTGTGACTCAAGTCTCCCAATCAATACCTTCCGGTCTCATTTGACTTAATCACTTTAATTTTTCACTGTAGGTGGCAGCAATGTTCCGAGGTTGTCGTGCAGATGATATGCCTCCACACGTGTTCGCCGCTGCCCAATCCGCCCACCGGTGTATGCTGGCTTCCAGACGAGATCGAGCCATCGTATTTCTTGGAAGGTAAGAAATATTGCTAGATTTGTATCACATTTATTTTTAACACATTTATAAAAAAGATTGCTGTTCAAAAATATTCTTTTAAGATCCTCCTTGAATATTATTGTGTCTGCTTTAAATAAGCATATGGAAGAAAAAGAAAGGGAGGCCGTTGCCCAAATGTGGAAAATTGTTGCTTAGATATAATAATAAGTAACAAATTTATTAGCAATTACCATTTTATGATACATCGACTCTTATTTGCGACTGAAATTGATTCAGGTTTAATTTATGAATATGATGTATAGTTTGTTCTGGTAATAAATTGATTTTAATGAACTATTTATTGATATCAGTTTATTACCAGTGAAGTACCATGTAACTAAATGTTCATTGCTTGTTTAATACATTTAAATAAATAAATAGAACGTGGATGAAGATTAAAAAATTCAAGAACTTTTTATTACTTTGATATGTAAATGATCATAGTACGTAACTATATCACCAAAAAAGAAACAAAATATGTGTGTTGTTTGTTTGTCCTTCTGATATGTTATATCAGGTTTCTTCGCTTGTTTTTTAACCGACTTAAGAAAAAGGATAAGGTATCAACAATGATGTATGAAGTATGATTTATATTTTTTTTAATTCAAATTGCATTAGCTAGAACCATAATTGCATGTTTTATACCACTTTATTACTAGTTATTGGCAAACAAGCATACGGCGAGCTTGGTGGTAAGCGGTCAATATAGACGTTTGTAACACCAGATATATCATTCTAGCGTTAAATCAGAATTTCAGAATAAAAATCTTATACCATTTGATAATTTCACAATTTCACACAAGAACAGTCACGTAAATAAACAGCAAGCTATTTGTAATAAATTTCTTATCTCTATTTACATTCTTATCTCCTAATACTATTACGGACGTGAAAGTATGTAACACGGTATTTGTTTCAGGTCTGGCTCCGGCAAGACATCAGCGATGCGTCACTCAGTGTGGTACCTAGCCAGTGCGTACCCCGCTCAAGGTTCCAAGCTAACTCCTGAGCGGCTTGATGCCGCATTCGATGTACTACATGCTTTTGGATCAAGCCGGTAAGATTTTTTTTAATAGAATTAAGGTGGATGCTCAGCGTGAGGCGGGAAGTTTTTTTTTCAGGATTTATTGATTTTTACATTCGTAGAAAAATATGACTAAATATTTCAGTGATACGGCATCCTATTGACCTAGGTTGCCTGGAAGAAATCGCTTGAACGATAAGGCCAGGAGGGTATTTGACGACATTTCAAATCAGCAACTTTTAATTAAATGTCAAAAACGATATTTTATATGGAGATTTGTATGAAACTAGTAAAAAAAATATCTATATTTATTGATGTTTTATACACTGAATAGTGTTTTATTATTTATTTTTCAGTGTCAAATACCCTATTGTTCGCAATTTTTTTTATTTGTAATTTCTGTACTTATAAATTGTATTGTATTATACGGCTCGACGACGCAGAATAACAGCTGCAGTGTCCCCCATCGACCACCGTGTGGTTTTAGCCGTTATGAGTCTTACATAACCTGGCCACTTCCCCGGGGCGGACGGGTGTTCTATGAACCCCACGATAAAAAAGGGCCTTTGGGCTCTTAAGACACGGGGCATCACTCATGCGTTACCGACCCCCCCCCCCCCTCATGAGCCCTGGGGACCTTACTCACGCAAACACAACATTAATTAACTTTATTATGATTGGAATAAGATTTATTATCTTACTTGTTGGTAGATAGGGTGTACCGAGGGTGATTATCTTTAGGATTTGTGTGCTTTTGGTCACATCATCACTTATCATGTTGCAATAGATATTTTACTTTTAATGCACATATTTTATGGTCACCTTAACTAATATTTATTTTAATTTATTTTATTACAGTACTGGCTCAAACACTCACGCGTCACGATTCGTGTCCCTCACATCGCTCGACTTCGATGGCGGCGGCGCATTGGTATCAGCCTCCGTCCAGACCCTGCTGCCAGACCTCAGGCCGGGGCAGACACCTCTTAGAGCGCTTCATACGTAAGTATACTATTGATTTTGAACCTTATCTTTATCAAAATTGATTATAGTCTTGATTGAGTGAAATAGTTGGTCTTCTGGAGGAGTAGATTATCAATGTTATGCGAATGGATGAAATATAAATATCCTGGGACATTCCTCACACACGGTCATCTGATCCCAAACTAAGCATAGCTTGTACTATGGAAACCAGATAACTGATATAATACATATACTACTTTTTTGTTTGTAAATACATACTTAATATACATAATTACACCCAGACTCAGGACATACAGACATGTTCATGCACACAAATGAATGTCCTGTGTGGGAATCGAACACACGGCCTGCGGCGCTATAGGTTAAGACTCCACGTCTTAACCAACTGCGCCAACTGGCCCGTCATGATGAATTGATGCATCACGTGACTAATGCTCCAGCTTATACCACGGCTGTGACGGCCGCCTCCGGCGCGAGCTACTCTTCGACCAATCCCCGGTGAACGTTCCGAACCCGTTCATCAGCTGCAGCGAGAAAGCCGACGCCCCAGCGGAGTTCTCCGCGCTGAAGGAAGCGCTGCAGCTGCTGGCTGTCACTGACACTGAACAGATGGCAGTGTGGAAAATTGTGGCTGCCGTGTGCCATTTGGGATGGGCTGGGGCTGTCAAAGGTAATTGGTTTTTTTATTTTTTTTTATACGACTAAGTCGGCAAACAAGCTTACGGCCCACCTGATGGTAAGCGGTTACCGTAGCCATATGGTCGCTTGCAACACACGAAGCATCGCTCACGCGTTGCCGACCATTCCCCCCTTCCCAATGAGCTCTGGCGACCTTACTAACGCGCAGGAACACAACTTTACACAACATAAAGTTATTTGGTTGCGGTATTCTGTAAGGTGGAGGTACTTCCCCAGTCGAGCTGCTCTTATTGGTGTTATCTACATAATATTTACTTAATATGGCATACAATTGATGAAAACAGGGATTTAGATTCTGTATGGATTTACTCATAGTTTACTATAGAAATAATGTTGGGTAGTAAAGGGTCTGCCAATTTATTGATATACAGGTCGGTTAACTAAAGCTGGCACGTTCACAGTAGTCATATTTATGCAATTTCACGATACAGTATGTTTTATTACATTATTGCTTCTAATCAGTCAGTCAATTCTAAAGGACGAATGCAAAAAAAGAACCACTCTATATTTATGAGCACTAGCAAAAGTAAAACAATAACTGTCTCCTTCATACTCATAAACTTGGCCGCGCGCGAGAGAGACGGACAGACTTTTCGTGATGCGCATGCAGTGCGACGTCACCCCGCGCGCTTATTCATAGACTATATAAGCGCAAATAACGCACGTAAATGGGTGTTTTTTACTTTTTAACTGCCATGGCTTTAATTATATAGACTTGCGTTTGAACAGAATCTCACCGAATAACTTTATAACAAATATTTTATACTAGCATCATCTCCGCGGTTTTACCCACATTCCAGAAGTTTCTTATAATTTTTCTGGAAATCCACACTTTCCCATTTACCAATTACTATTATATAATTTCTCAGCAAACACTGGATCGGGTCTCAAGTACCAGTTCGCAAGTACAGGGTGCGGTCAGCGCGCAGCTAAGTTACTTGGCGTCGGTGCTGAAGAGCTTACAAGAGCTGTGTTCGCGACTGTACCTACGTCACCACAGACTTCGTCTAATTTGAGGTACGCTATACATTTGTTAAAACTAGCTTATAGAGTCATGACAACTTTATTACCAAGTTACCAGTATACCTAGTAAATTCTTCAAATTCCTTAACATTAAAATTGAGATATAGGTATATATTACTAGCGGTCCCCCGCGATTTCACCGGAGGACCGATAACAATACAATAAGTTTTACAGTTGTACCCAACTGATAAGGCGCGTCGTGAATCTTCGTTCGAACAGAATGCTTAAAACTTACAATCAACCTTAGATCTCTACTATAGGGTTCATAATTCACTGCAGCTGTTAGTTCCGCCTCACTTGCAAGTGACGCCCCTCCGCACACATGGCGGCAGCTGCCGACCGATAGCATTTCCCGCGCTTTGAATATGTATTTTCTGCGCAGGTACATCAGTAAGCCATATCAGTTGGGTACTACTGTACCATCGTTAATACTTTTCAGTACAGGGCCTTAAAAAGCGTGTGTTTTAGTTTTTAATTTAGTATTTAAACTATATTTTTTGATTAATTCATTTAAATTCTTTCTTTGACAATAAATAATTTATGTATGTATTTGTTATCAGAACTCCATCGCCTTCAAACGAGCGGGAGCTGTCGGGCTCAGAAGCACTAGACGCGTTTGCGTCTGGTCTCTACAATGAAACTTTCAACATCGTCGCTGCACTTGTTAACAGGTAACATTCTACTATGGAAAAAAAGAAAGAAAAAAAGAAAAGAAAATAAATGCATGGTTCGAATGCATAAATACCCGGTTATTGTTATTTCAAAGATACTATACGGTTGAAGTTACATTTAACTTTAGAGTAGTCGCGCTATTCCGTGAAACGTAAATTTTGACGTCAGTTACAGTGGCCGGCAAACAACTTGAGCCATGACCTTGAGTGCGCAGTAGACGATTTTAAGGTGTCGTTGGTGGAAAGAGAGGTGCGCGGGGGCATTCTGTCGGCACGCGTCCACGCTATTGGCCGAGCATGAGTGTACATGCGCGAACTTACCCCCACTACGTCGACTTTGGCTCAAGTTGTTTGCCGGCCTCTGTACAACGGTAGCTAAAATGCTCAGGCAAAATTGACTCTTAGGATCGATCCCAAAGGGTTGGTTTTTCAATGGCCAGATAAGTAAATTAATTAATTTGAAATCAGTACAGCCTATCCTAATTTTAACTTAACTTGTAGATTCTTTTATGTAAATAGCTTTTCTTTTATGATAGCCATGAGGATAGTTGGGCTGTATCTTTTCTATTGTAAGGCTCATTAGATATTCCTTGAATTCGTACTAGGAGTGAGCAAAAGTGGTTCATGGAAAAATAACTCTAAAGATCATAATATAAAGTTCAATATCATTATATCAATATGTAGCTATATATATCAATATTGTTGCAGGAGTTTATCAAGTTCAGCTCGAACTTCAGCGTCTATACTCCTGTTGGATACGCCGGGCGCTGATAACCCGATGTGTGCGGGACAACAGAGCGGAGCACCGCTGTCCAAGTTGCTGTCTAATTACTTACAGGTTTGTGGGGAAATAAGATGAGTTTTAACATAGAATATTAATGGAGCGACTATACTAGAGTACGCTCCGTGAGCACGGGTACAGTCTAAATGCCTTGAAACGAGAGAGAGGTAAGTGAGGTAGAGCATAGCGTTTATTCGCTCAAAGAGCAGCTCGACTGGGGAAGTACCTCCACCTTACAGAATACCGCAGCCAAATAACTTTATGTTGTCTAAAGTTGTGTTCCTGCGCGTGAGTAAGGTTGCCAGAGCTCATAGGGGAGGGGGGATAGGTCGATAACGCGTGAGCGATGCTTCGTGTGTTGCAAGCGTCTATATGGCTACGGTAACCGCTTACCATCAGGCGGGCCGTATGCTTGTTTATCGACTAAGTTGTATAAAAAAAAAAAAAACGAAGTGCGCGTACATAGTTTCAACCGCAGCCAAATAACTTTATGTTGTGTTCCTGCGCGTAAGTAAGGTCGCCAGAGCTCATTGAGGAGGGGGAAGTGTCGATATAGCGTGAGTGATGCCTCGTGTGTTGCAAGCGTCCATATGGCTACGTTAACCGCTTTCCATCAGGTGGGCCGTATGATTGTTTACCGACTACGTTGTATAAAAAAAACATATACTAAGGTCCGTATTCTAGTATACGATATCAAAATAGAACTTTAGTCAAATTTTGAGTCGAGATTTAAACAATTGAATTTGGAACCTGCACCGATGATATTAGGTTTATTTTCGATTGACACGATCAATTATAAAACTTTTGGAAAAAATGCTAATATAGTTAGATTGTCCAAAGCAATATTTAAGGTCGTAACTTCAGTAGCTTCATAATTCTACTAGGGCGTAAATTGAATAAATGGCTTTGTCTTTGACTATTCTTGAGACTTGAACATAGTTTATTTTATTGTCCCTTAATAAATAAATAAATAAATAGTGATCTATAACAATAATAAATAAAATAATAAAAAATATCCCGGGACATTCCCCACACACGGTCATCTGATCCCAAACTAAGCAGAGCTTGTACTATGGAAACCAGATAACTGATATACAGGACATACAGACATGTTCATGCACACAAATGCATGTCCTGTTTGGGAATCGAGCCCACGACCAGCGGCGCCATAGGTAATATAATAATAGTAAAATAAATATGGTAACATAATATTTTGTAAATATCGATGACAATCGTTAACTTACAGAGCTTATAGGTTATTACATTCAACTGAATGTACCTACTGAATGTTCATAAGTGCCTTAGCAGGGCCTAAATTGTTTTCTCTTTTTATTCTGATTAGAAATAGTGATATTTACAGTAGTACCCAACTGATAAGGCGCGTCGTGAATCTTCGTTCGCACAGAAAAGAAAGTATGGCCCGAAGATTAACGAAAGAATGCTTAAAACTTACAATCAACCTTAGGTCAATACTATACGGTTCATAATACACTGCAGCTGTTAGTTCCGTTCCGTCTCAATCGCAAGTCACGCCCCTCCGCACACATGGCGGCAGCTGCCGACCAATAGCATTTCCCGCGATTTGAAATTGCATCTTCTGCGCAGGTACATCGGTAAGCCATATTAGTTGGGTGTACTCCATGTATGTAGGTATAAAATGTAAATAATAGCTAACACACCAACTACTTAAAATAACCGTATTCCCGAATGCTTTAATAAAACAATGTCCTTTCATAGGAACGCCTTCAAACTGTTTTCCATGACGCTCTGTTGGTGGCTCCCAGAGAAAGATACGCTCAGGAAGGGATCACGCTTGACGATGGTGCTGAAGAAGGTAAGTTCATTTTATACTAGCTGTCCCTGCAGATTCGCCCGCATTCCCGGGTAAAAAGCCTGTCATTCTTCAAACCATAGTCTGCATGCCAAATTTCATCGTGATCGGTCGATTAGTTAAGGCGTGAAAGTGTAACAAGCAAACAAACTCACATTCTCATGTATTTATTAATTGACTTGAAATGAGATAATCTCATAAAAGATTATAGATGTTTATTGGTCCCGCAACTTGGGGGATTTCTTTATATCTCTTTATTTGTTTACTAAAGTTCAACCAGAAAGATAGAATTCGACGCCTTTTTGCGGAAAAACTAAGAACTAAAACTTTTGTCGACTTAACTATAAACTGACATAAAAATCTTCAAGTGGCGCCCTCATTTCAGGTATATTTTTTTGTGTGGACTTTAATTACTTATGATATTCATATTAATCTACGGGGTGGATACGACAATACGACATTAAATGAAACCACGTAAAGTACTCATGTATACGATCAACTTTTACAATGGGACCAACTTCGAAATTGCAAATAAAAATTACTGCTTTTCATACAAAAAGTACACGTCTCCTCGGCATAAATGTATGAAAAGCTGTAATTTTATTTTGCAATTTCGAAGTTGGTCCCATATTAAAGTTGATCGTATACATGAGTACTTTACGTGGTTTCATTTAATGTCGTATTGTCGTATCCACCCCATATGATCTCCAATCTATCTTTCCGCCTAATCAGAATCTGTCTCTGGTCACTATTGTATTTTTAAACTTGGTATAATCATGTAGACTGGCTCTCGGAGACAGTAAACCCTGGCCCGATGGTGGAACTGCTGGACAAAGCGCCACAAAACACAATCGTACGGAGTTCACAAGCTGATCTACGAGAGTGCGATCGTCGGGGACTTTTATGGTATGATCATTTATTAAAATCTTATTTTATTTCTTTTTTACTATAATAATAATAATAATATTTTTATTAGACCAAATTAAATACACTCAATTAAATTGAAGTCTCTGACACTTAAGGTAGGCAAGGCCTGTATACTAAGAGTCAGCTCCTTCCCTAGATATAGTTGACAAATCTAAAAGTGTTCAAAAGTTAAGTAAATCAGCAAATAAATTTATGAAAGAAAACTGACTTATATCTAAAATCTAAATGTCATGCAATTAACATCAAATTAAATGGGGGTGTGTGTGTATGTGTGGGTAGTGTGTAAGTGCGTAAGTGTGTGAAGTTATGCGAGTGTATGTAGTGAAATAAGTGTATGTATGTATGTTGAAAATTTATTGACTTTTTGATAAGAGTTGTTCGGTATCCTCGTAACTATATTTATCCAACCATTCTACAATTCTATATTTAAATTGAAAATTACTGAGTGAAGAACGTGCAGAGTTAAAGACATTATACAAACTTGGGGCAGTGTAATTATAAAGTCGGCGGGCAAACTTGCTTTTCGTTGTGGGAATTGGATACCTACATCTTCTTTTTGTGTTATCTGGTATGTGTGGAACAGTTACTCG
Organism: Achlya flavicornis; assembly: GCA_947623365.1. Taxonomy (NCBI): domain Eukaryota; kingdom Metazoa; phylum Arthropoda; class Insecta; order Lepidoptera; family Drepanidae; genus Achlya; species Achlya flavicornis. Next base: position 4,545,491 of record OX392487.1, read on the forward strand.
GTGGTATCTCCTCAAGGTTTGAGACATAAAGAGCTTCCTCACGCTGAGCACACCGGATCTGAGGTAAACTTCAGATGTAGGATGCCTATATGGGAGGAAGAGAAGGACTTTGAGAACAGCACGCTGCGCACGCTCTATAGCAAGCATGTGTGTTTTGGCTGCTCCACCCCAAGCACATATACAGTAACCAATAACGCATTGGCAAAGTGCTTTAAAAGTCTGGATTAGGGTCTTCGAATTTGCAACAGATCTAAGATTTTTAAAAACATATATAAATTTTCGCGTCCGAGCTACAATGGAAGAAATATGTGTATGCCATTTTAGGTGTTGGTCAATATGGACTCCAAGGTACTTTAAATTACAAACTCGAGATATGTTATCACAAGAACATGGGTAGCTGGGAGTCATGCGACGGTTACAGGGGAAGGTATGTATTTTTATCAAAAAATCTTGTGGTGGACATGAAACCGCTGTCTTGCTGAAACAGATAAATTTTGTTTTACTTTAGTGAGAGAAGACTATCTTCTAACCAGGTTGTAACCAGAGCAAGCCCGTCTTCTGCGTACTTTTTAGCAAGATCCCACGTTTTACCGCGGAACAGAATAACTGTATCATCTGCATACATCAACATTTCAGCATTGGTTACATTAGTACGACACAGCTCATTGATATAAATCAAGAATAGGGTAGGGCCAAGTGTACTGCCTTGCGGTACACCATAGGAACAACCAGCATCAGTACTAAAGTGGTTTCCTACTCTTACTCGCTGATTTCTTGATGTTAAGTAGTCTCTAAACCAATCAAGTGCTACCCCCCTCACGCCGTAGTTTTGTAAACGCGATAACAATATGGGAATCGAAACCGTATCGAAAGCTTTTTGTAAGTCCAGGAACACACCAATACACCGCTCATTCCTATCCACATGATCAGCTATTAGTGAAGTCAGAGTAAGAACAGCATCCTCAGTCGAGCGATTCTTGCGAAATCCGTATTGATTGCTATGTATTTCTCATAACTTATTTAGGAGTGGAACTCTCTTCCGGGATCTGTGTTTCCCGACACCTACAACCTAGATGTATTCAAGGCCAGAGTGAATATGCTTTTTCTGGGTAAGCGTGCTAAATCCTCGGCTTCGTCTTAACTCCTCATGGGGTCAGTCGAAGGTCAAACGCAAGGTCAAACATTTAACATTAAAAAAAACCTAAAGATTTGAATAATAGAATACACTTCTATTGGTTTCGCTAGACTAGAAACTAATTCTAAAAGGAGTTAAACCCATAAAGGCGACTTGATAAATCAGGAAAAGATAAGAACTTATCTGCGTTTGCTTCTATTCTCCATCATTAGAATAACACTGTACCAATCTTCATCGCGTGTCACTACTTATTTTCACCTCAGACTCCAAACTCTACTGCGATGAATTTCAAACTCTATATCTATCGACATAAAGTTCTATTAATTATTATCTAACAGGCTTCTAGACGAAGAGTCAATGTACCCCGGCTCATCGGACGACACATTCCTGGAACGAGTGATGACCCACTACGGACCGCCCAATCAGACACAGTACCTCATCAAAAAAGCGCCGCATGCGAGACAATTTGTATTGCAGCACTTACAGGTAAGTTCATGGCTTACTAATATTTTGTTACTTTAGATGTAGGAAGTTATCTCCGGAACTACTGATATGGTTCGTTATTTTTTTTCACTAATAGTAAGTTACATTGTCGCCAAATGCTATAAGGCTACGTTTCAACGGATTCTGCCGACTTTTATATAATAATTTCATATGAAACAACTTGTTTTTCTTTTTTTTATATCATTTGAAACAAACAATCGAATTTGTTACTCATTACTATCATCAGCCTATAATGTCCCACTGCTGAGCAGAGGCCTCCTTTCACAAATGAGATTGAAAGGGAATGGGCAACGCAGTGGTCACGCATGTCCGCTGCGGATTGGTGGAGGTAGGCTCCACTAGTGGTCAACCTACTGTTGGAGTTTTCAAAATGCCTAGGAGGCCTCCAACTAGTTTAACGACTATCACAAATAAGTGATAACCGGGACCAACGGCTTTATGTGCTTTCCGAAGCACGGAAAACGCATCATCCATCCTTTAGTGCTCGATTAAGAACGGCTAATCATGATACACCACGAGCGCTTCTTACATATACTATGTAATTATTATTTGTGTTTGTTCTAGGGGACTAATCCTGTTTTATACGACGTCACTGGCTGGGTGAAGGCGAGCCGAGAGAATCCTGTCGCAAAGAAGTCACTCACGCTGCTTCAGGAGAGTCAAAAGTAAGTTTTTTTTTAATACCGCTATGGTGGCAAACAAGCATACGGCCCGCCTGATGGTAAGCAGTTACAGTAGCCTATGGACGCTTGCAACACCTGGGGTATCACTCGCGCGTTGCCGACCCTAAAGTTAGGCTGCCTAGGTTCAGTCATTAACCCTGATTTCTTTCTGCTCGCACATTGTTATCCAAATTAATCGACGCCTCAGGAGACCGGAGCTTTTTCATATAGCATTAACTTAGCTATTCAAAAAGTAAACGCTTTTTTACGCTACTAAGATAAGAAGCTTACAGTAGTACCCAATTGTTAAGGCGCGTCGTGAATCTTCGTTCGCACAGAAAAGAAAGTATAGTATAAGGTTCATAATATACTGCAGCTGTTAGTTCCGTCTCACTCGCAAGTCACGCCCCACCGCACACATGGCGGCAGCTGCCGACCAGTAGCATTTCCTGCGCTTTGAAAATGTATCTTCTGCGCAGGTACATCGGTAAGCCATATTAGTTGGGTACTACTGTACGGTTCATCTGGGTTTAATTACGGTATGAATACGGCCTATTGATGCTTGCACACTGATCCCGAAAATCCTGTTATATGTTGTGGATATTATTATATATTGTACAAGTGGGCCGAATTCTTGTCTACCGACTTTGTGGTATAAAAATAACGCCCCGCCTGATGGTAGCGGTAACCGTAGCCTATGTATTATGTATGTGTATTGCATAATAGTCAACACCTCGAGGTAAAAATGCATCCGATTATCCGATTCAGAGCCAGTTGGCGTAGTTGGTTAAGATTCCACCGATCACGACGCTAGTCGTGGCTCTGATTCCCATCCATGAAATGGAAACCAGATAACTGATATGTATTATATCAGTTATCTGGTTTTCATAGTACAAGCTCTGCTTAGTTTGGAATCAAATAGCCATGTGTAAAGAATTTACCAGGATATTTATTGACCGAGCGAGTGCGAGAGAGCTCTGTTTTAGCTTGGGCAAAAATGCTTTCATATGTTCGGTGGATATCCAGCTTTTCTCCTCTACAGGTCGCATTTCTCAACCGATTTTTGTGAAATTCTTGAGTAGCCTGCCGAGCATGGATCGTCGATAAGTTTAAAGCATCGATATACATACTAGGTTTTTTATCTTTTTCATATAATTCTCATAGTTATGTCGATAAATTTATTTATCGATACATCCATGGTCGCAGCGCTGGTATATGGAATGTTTTGTCGGTTCAGTTTTTGGAAATTTTTCACACCCATGTCTCGCGAAGTCTACAGCTGACCGAGCCACTAGTTATTTTGTATGAGTAACGGATCAATGGTTGTTCCCAGCGAGGAGGTAGGTCGGCTGTCGTCGTGGTCGCGCGGCGCGTGCGGCATCAGCGCGTGGTCGGCGGCCGTCGGTGACGCCTCTACACTACGCCGGGCCTCTTCTATTAGACGCACGCTTACCTCGGGTATGTTACATGTTTTATCATCATCTACCTGTCTTGTTCCCAATCACTTGGCGTCAGCGAGACGGCGGAAAATTTTCACCAGTAACTTTTGATACCGAAAATACGGGACACAGCGTTTTGCATTCTCATATATAATGCGGACAGCAAGGGAGTGGAAATTGTTTCCGGAGTCTATGTTTCCTAACTCTTACAATGTAGGAACTTTCAAGGCCAGAGTGAATAGGTTTATTCTGGGTAAGGGTGCTTCATTTTAGCTTCGCCATTGACCCTAAGGGTCAGTTCACATCCAGACAAGACGCGCACTTTTTGAGATAGCGATACAAATAGAACTTTATTTACTACACAAAAAGGTACAAATTTCAATGAGAGAATTAGCTCTAAATTTATCTATATTTAATTAACTCATTGGCTCGTGGTTAAAAATATAACAATGACATAAATTGTTATAATAGGACGCGCGTCCTTCGCGAGAATCGACGGGTATGCGCCGCTTCGTACCTTGGTGTGAATTGACCCTTAGTGTATTCTGATATTAAGTTGTGTTTATAACGGCAGGTACAGCAGGCATGAAGCGCCGTTCGACAGCGCTGCAAGCGAAGTTCGTGGCGGATGGCGTAGTGGATACGCTGCGGCGGTGCGGCGCAGGCGGCGTGCAGTTCGTGTGCTGTCTGCTTACTAACCAGCCCACTGACACTGCTGATGACCTTAATGTTCCTCTGCTGCGGTCACAGGTACCTGAACACAAACTTAACTTATTATAGGTCTTGATTTTGACCGCAATGTCACCATGGTAAGTGATGCTGTGGCCGAAGGTGGGCCCACAAAGCCTAGAGGGAACTGGCTCGCAAGTGCAGCTGTCGGAACTCACCGATGGCTCTACTTCCAAAAGGCGGAAACAATTTTATTTATTTGAAATTTTGCTAGTAGATTCCTAAGTTAAAAATCGGTTGGTGAAAATTGACATTAGAAATTAGGGGGGTATTTGTGAAGGTCAAAGGTACTAAAATTACCAACAGTTCGGAAGTCAGCCTTCAACTGTGAAGAACCGGTGCTAAGTAAGAAACTCAAGAAGGTTCTCCTTTTAAATATGCTGAGTGTCGCGCCGCTGTCTAAAAATTACAACTTCTCTTACAAAATCAATTTGATATTATCATGAGTTTAGTAGGCATTGGTTATTGAAAATATCTGTCAGGCACGATTGTAAATACGGATTTGTTCGTTTGTTTAACAGTTTCGTGGGTTCCAACTACTTGATGCTGCAAGACTGTACAAACAAGGCTTCCCAGAACATATGCCACTCTCTGAATTTGCAAGGAGGTTTGTACTCATAATATTTTATCTTTATTTAATGAAAGTAACTGAATGATCATGGTCCTTCGAGCCGGATATAGTACATAGAATTATGATAGCAGCCTTGGAAATTCATCGCACACGGCCATCTGATAGGCCAAAGTAAAGCCTTAAAAGGGAAACCAGATAACTGATATACTAAATACTATCGAACTAACGACCCGGCCCGTCGTATTTTACAACTATTGTTAAATTTATCCAGTATGTACAGCTTTATGTCACCTTTATAATCACTATCACTAACACCACCTCATTTTAAAAAAATGGTCCTTCGAGCCCCACTACAAGCTCCTATGTTCATTAGGTACCGCCTCCTTGCAACATCAGAAAGCGATGACTCGGAGACTCAGGCCTCGTTGTCAGATCGGCAGATAGTCGACGATATGCTCCTGGCTTTGGACCTGGACGTCACCAGCTATAGACTCGGCTTAACTCAGGTTAGTGAACGATAAAATCTTGATACTTGTGCTTTCTTTACAGGGACATTATTTTGGATTACCGTATTTTCAGATTTTCGATACGATTTGGTTATGTATGACGCAATGTTTCCAGGTAACCGTTATTTTTATTAGTGGAATTTAATAATATTGAATTTGTACCCGGATTCGTTTAGTTATGTAACTTTTACGTTATTTACATGGATCAAAGCATTAAAAACCGGATCTGTTTTATTGATACTGGTATTTGCATTGATGTTCTTTATACCTAAGAATCTTCTTTTTTATTCACAAACTAGCTTTCCGCCCGCGGTTTCCCCCGCGCCCCCTTCTTTACCCTACCCTACCATACCCTACCTACCGTACCCTACCCTACTCTACCCTACCCCACCCTACCCCATCCTACCCTACCCTACCCTACTCTACCCTATCCTACCCCACCCTACCCTATCCTATCCTACCCTACCCTACCCTACCCTTCGCTAACCTACACTACATAAAAAGTATCATCTAAAAATCGTATGTCCGTCTCCTGGTTTTAAACTACCTTCCCACCAATTTTCAGCCAAATCGGTTCAGCCGTTGTTGAGTTATAAAAAATGTTACTAACACGACTTTCTTTTATATAGGTACCATAGATGAAGAAATTTCATACTCTTGCGTACAAATTATATAAATAGATACCTATGCTTGCTCACCTACAGCGACTATTGCAATTATATTCAACTTTACCTGCTAACCACAAACAAATTATATTACGAAACATTATGTATAGGGTCTGAGTACAACGTTTATAATAAGTTGCTACACTTGTTGCTTTTACTTCTGGTATTACACAAGGAACTACATCCATTAAAAGGGCTTGGTACTTATATTGGTAATCTGATTTAAACCTTACCTATTACGGAATAAAACTCTATTTCTATTACTGGATCTATTCGAAAAGGGTCATAGTTATCGATAAGAAAAGCCTTTACTATTGAGAACAGGGGATCATCACTTTTCTGATTCTTGCTCGTTCTACCGTCCTATTCAAAGGTGTCTCGTATAAGTAACAATACGAAGAAATAAAAACAAATCTATAAAAAAAAAAAAAAGTTTGCAAAAGGTTGACTATTCAAATTTAAAAGGCATATTTTTCATTTGAATAGTCAAATCTGCCACCTAAGTGGTTTTTTTTATTTTTTTATAACACTAAGTTAGCAAACAAGCATACGGCCCGCCTGATGGTAAGCAGTTACCGTAGCCTATGGACGCTTGCAACACCAGGGGTATCACTCGCGCGTTGCCGACCCTGAAGAAATCTCTTCACGCCCTTTTTGAAGAACCCCATGCTGTACTCCATTGGGAAATCCACGGCGGGGAGCTCATTCCACAACCTGAGCGTCCGCGGAAGAAAGCTCCTTTGAGCCCACACAGTTCGAAACAATTCTGGTTTCAACGTGTGAGGATGGATTCCCCGTCGATGGCGCGCATTGCGATGGTGGAAAGTTGCCGTGGGCAACAAGTCGAACAATTCCTTAGAACACTCTCCGTTAGTATAAAAAAACCGGCCAAGTGCGAGTCAGACTCGCGCACCGAGGGTTCCGTACAAACCTGTAGGTATATAAGTAAATGGTAGTATAGACCTGAGTATTTGATATTAATTTCAATTTATGACCTATTAAAAAAAAACTACTTACTAGATCTCGTTCAAACCAATTTTCAGTGGAAGTTTGCACCGTAATGTAAATCATATATTTTTTATAGATTTATCATTCTCTTATTTTAGAAGTTACAGGGGGGGGACACACATTTTACCACTTTGGAAGTGTCTCTCGCGCAAACTATTCAGTTTAGAAAAAAATGATATTAGAAACCTCAATATCATTTTTGAAGACCTATCCATAGAAACCCCACACTTATGGGTTTGATGAAAAAAAAAAATTTGAGTTTCAGTTCTAAGTATGGGGAACCCCCAAAATTTATTGTTTTTTTTTCTATTTTTGTGTAAAAATCTTAATGCGGTTCACAGAATACATCTACTTACCAAGTTTCAACATTATAGTTCTTATAGTTTCGGAAATAAATGGCTGTGACATACACGGACAGACAGACAGACAGACAGACAGACATGACGAATCTATAAGGGTTCCGTTTTTTGCCATTTGGCTAGGGAACCCTAAAAAGAAAAAAAAAACTTTAATATTATCTTTTTGCACTGCATTGTCTGCATTTGATATCGTTTCAACGCTTAAAGAGGCAACTTGCAGACAGTGTAGTCATTTTAATGTGGAATATATGGATCGCATAATACGTAACTTAGGCGTGGAAAATATTATTGTCCGTCATTACTTCGCCTTCAAATGTAATGCCACAGAATATGTAATAGTACTGTAATGCATTGGAAAGTGACGTTATTATATTTTTTGCGACACTTTTTCGCTTGCACAACAAACTGATGCTTTAAAATAGTTTACGTAAGGTATTTAGGCAAAATGTTATCCTTTTAGAAAGTGAAATGACATTAGTCATGCTTAGTTTTAAGATTGTATGATATATGAACATAATAATTCCTTTGAATTCCAATTGATGGTCTTTCGCTATTGTATTTTAGACTAAATTTCGAAAAAGAAAAAAATGTTGTAGAAAATGTCCGATATATTTTTTCGGAGTTGATAGTTGGTATCGGTTATAGTTTGTACACTTAATTATAAATTAGTGGTTATCGGTGTTGGTGTTACAATCGTAACTATTAAAAATGCGAAAGTGAGTTTGTTTGTTACGCCTTTACGCCTCAACTACTTAACGGATCATCATGAAATTTGGCATGCAGATAGCCTATGGTTTGGGACAGCTAGTTAATTATATTTTTATTGCATCTTACTTTTTATCCATTGTGATACTGTTTGTTAAACCTCAATAAAAAAAAACATTATTAGCAGTTTTCCCAATGGAGTACAGCATGGGGTTCTTCAAAAGGGGTGTGAAGAGATTTCTGCAGGGTCGGCAACGCGCGCTTGATACCCCTGGTGTTGCAAGCGTCCATAGGCTACGGTAACCGCTTACCATCACGCGGGCCGTATGCTTGTTTGCCACCTAAGTAGTATACAAAAAAAAAAAGTTTTGTAATATATGTATTGTAGTTACTTTATTTCTGTATGGAAAGTTTCTTGACATTAAAATTTTCTTTATGTTTGTAATTTCCAATACATAGTTGGTGTTCTAATTAAAAAAAACCGGCCAAGTGCGAGTCAGACTCGCGCACCAAGGATTCCGTACAAACCTGTAGGTATATAAGTAAATGGTAGTATAGACCTGAGTATTTGATATGAATTTCAATTTATGACGTATTAAAAAAAACTACTTACTAGATCTCGTTCAAACCAATTTTCGGTGGAAGTTTGCATCGTAACGTACATCATATATTTTTTTCAGTTTTATCATTCTCTTATTAAGTTAATAAGTTACAGGGGGGGGGGACACACATTTTACCACTTTGGAAGTGTCTCTCGCGCAAACTATTCAGCTTAGAAAAAATTTATATTCAAACATCAATATCATTTTTGAAGACCTATCCATAGACACCCCCCACTTATGGGTTTTATTAAAAAAAAAGGGTTTCAGTTCTAAGTATGGGGAACCCCCATACTGTATGTACAAAATGTATTGTTTTTTTTTCTATTTTTGTGTGAAAATCTTAATCCGGTTCATAGAATGCATTTACTTACCAAGTTTCAACATTATAGTTCTTATAGTTTCGGAAATAAGTACGGACGGACAGACAGACAGACAGACATAGATGACGAATCTATAAGGGTTCCGTTTTTTGCCATTTGGATACGGAACCCTAAAAATATCATAAGTAGGTCTTATGCCTATTTTGGAAATACCGAATTTACTCTCGATGAAAAGCCTTCGCAAGCCTACATTTCATTACATCACTCGAACTCAATGAAAGTAACAGCGGTACAGAAAACGAGGTCATATTTGTATAACTTATCATTGTTATTCTTTTCTTAACGATGTTATTGAGAGGCCACATAATATGGTGGCTATACAGATTAAAAAAATAATTATCACATTGGTTACACGATAAATATCTATCGGTGTCTTCTGCCAGCTGTACTTGTGAGGCCGTTAAAACCTAATTTATATAGTTCAGGCCCTGATAAGACATATTATTATGATGGTTACAATTGACTCTACCACACGGTTCGTAATACTTACATTTAAACTCAGAAGACTCCGGCAAGAAACTCAGCAACGCAAAAAATACACACATTTAAAGAAAGATCGAACATAAAAGTTCGATCTTTCTTTAAATGTGTGTATTTTTTTATTTACAATAGGCAATTGGAATTCTTTTTTTTTTATTTGTTTTTTGATGCGATTAAATGTCTATATGGGACCAATTGCAATAGCATCACTACAAAAATGAGAAATGTGAGTCAAAGTCAGATAGCGTTGAAAACGCCCCATACAAATTGATACAGGCTTGTGACGTTACCAGTACCGCTGTACTGGAATGTATGGTGAAAACAAATAATTTATCATTTTGGTCGTGAAAAACTGTGCACATAGTTGTCATACATTTTTTTTTTATTGAAGCAAAGGTTCTGAAATAAGCTTTCATTTTACGGTTCGATGATAAAAATAAAATAACCCAACAAATTAAATTTGCGTAACTTTGAGATCTCGTACGTATCTATTATTTTGATTATTTTTGTTCTTTTCCCATTTTGTTATGATAATTTGCTGTTTTCCAATCCACATAACAAAGGTATGTTGTAAAATGCACCATGAGTTAACATCCCTATTGTGCAGAGACAAACGAGTATTAAAAAAATAGGTTTCATATAATCGTAGAGGTACACACAAGCTGATCTCGCATTGTATACGATTTCCGTACAATGGGAGGTCAGCTTATACTAGAAATGTATAGCTTGATCTGTAGACGTGTGTACACGCAATATGTCTCCACTAGATTTCGGATAAAGTAGCCTACATATTGAATCCTCTGTTGTTATTAAACATAGTTGACAACCTATAATAACTATTCTATTCTATACCATAAACAAAACAAATGTTCAAAGTGAAAGTATTGACGAGTCTATTATATAACTTATCACTTGTACTACGAACGAGGTGTTTTAATACTTGCGGAAGTGAATCGTTTGAATTTATGAAAAATGTAAAAGAAAATGTAATTACATCATAAACTCACTTGCGTATGAGTTTCAACTAGTAGTGTAGTGTGTAGTAGTGTCTAGTATTTAGTTTTTTTGTTTGTTTAAACTGGCAAATCTCTGGAATAAACAGTCGGATTCGAAAAAATTCTATCACTTATAGGAAGCTACATTATCCCCGAGTATTACAGGCTACTTTTAATCACGGGAACGCGGGTGAAACCGCGCGAGACAGCTAGTTAATTATAAAGTATATAATGGAAGAAAACAATAAACCGGGAATTGAAGCTAAAATCCAGATTTCACTGTTTAAATAATCACTTAATGGTGGTAATGAAATAGATTTTTAAATATTATATTTTGAATGCAAATTTTATTTTCAAAAAATTATAAAATAGTATTGTCAGCATAATTTCTAAACATTTACCGTACCATTGTTTTCAGTCATCAGAAATATGTAAAATATATCACTAAGCCATTTATGTTTATGATATTATTAATAAATATTAACAACGACATTAAGGCTGCACTATTCATGTTTAATCTATGTTTTTAAAAAGCACTATCTTAAACTGTTCAATGCAATAAGATAACAAGTATCAAGACCTTAAATCGCAGCACAGTACAAATTACATAATAAAGACCTCTGTCTTGGAGTATGCCTTCAAAAATATTTACGTAATAATTCGTAACGAGTAATATTTACATCATCGGCTTACTTCGGCTCCGGCCATGTTCGGATTTAGCTCTCTGTGTCGAGTTCCGACCTTCTTTCGGAACCTTTGCGCTCGGAAGTATCACTTGACCTCAATTTGCCATGTTTACACACATGGGAAGTGAAAATATTATGTAAGGAGATTTTATGATGCGGTATTTTCTTGCAAGTTGAGTTATGATTTCTTGCGATGGTGCAAGCTTTGGTTTTTTGAGAAAAGGATTGTTATTTTTGTCCCTATTTCCCATGAGTATTTAAATTCAACTGTATGTACCACACCTTAAAGTTCATAAGTGCCTTACTAGGGCCTAAACTGAATACATGACTTTTTGATTTTGTATAAAATATTATCATTGACACCTAGCCTAGCTGTAGACACCTCTTTAGGATACATCTACTTGCAAAACATCAGTAAGTAACCGTGAAAATAAATCCATGAATAATTTGCTACTCTGTGAATTTATTTTACAATTCGAGCAGCTATCTAGGAGGTATATAAACATGTTCTGCGATTTCGGCGGTCTCTCCACGTTCATACCTATTTTGCTTGATGGAGTGTCAGTACCAGTCTGCTCCGACTTTCGGTACCTTGGATCACAAATGCAGAGCGATGGTAATATTGACCGTGATATAAAGCAGAGAATCAGCTCAGGTTGGATGAAATGGCGACAGGTAACAGGAACAACATGTGATCCACGGATGCCTTTAAAGCTGAAGGGGAAATCTATAAGTCCGAGTTAAGAGCTGTCCTAATGTATGGTTCGGAATGCTGGGCAGTAAAGAAGACGGATGAAAGACGATTGCATGCAGCTGAGATGAGGATGTTGAGATGGATGTGTGGAGTGACAAGAATGGATAAGATAAGAAATGAGTACATAAGGGGAAGCTTGAAAGTAGCGCCAGTGACTGAAAAGTTGAGAGGGCAAACAAGCATACGGCCCGCCTGATGGTAAGCAGTTACCGTAGCCTATGGACGCTTGCAACACCGGGGGTATCACTCGCGCGTTGCCGACCCTGAAGAAACCTCTTCACGCCCTTTTTGAAGAACCCCATGCTGTACTCCATTGGGAAAACCACGGCGGGGAGCCGTGGTTTCATTCCACAGCCCGAGCGTCCGCGGAAGAAAACTCCTTTTAGCCCGCACAGTTCGAAACAGTTCTGGTTTCAATGTGTGTGGATGGATTCCCCGTCTATGGCGAGAGTTGCGATGGTGGAAGGTAGCCGTGGGCATCAAGTCAAACAATTCCTTAGAACACTCTCCGTTGTACAAGCGGTAGAACACACATAAGGAGGCAAAGTCTCTCCTCAGACTGAGGGGCTCTAAACCGCTTGTGAGCTCGGGATCGTCAACAATTGTGGTGGCACGTCGTTGGACCGAGTCTAAAGGCCCAAGTTGGTATCCAGGTGCTCCCGCCCATAGATGACAGCAGCACTCCATATGAGGCCGGACCTGCGACTTATAAAGTTGCAGCCTTTGCCTCGATGTGAAGTACTGCCTCGCTCTATTGAGCACTCCAAGCTTTTTGGATGCGAGCTTAACCTTGTCTTCCAAATGACTTCGGAACAAAACGTCGCCAGAAATGTCGACGCCAAGGATCCCGATGCTTTGACTGATGTTCAAGGAAGTGTTCTTTAATTGTGGAGCCACAGACCATGGGGTTTTCTTAGCGATGAACGCGCAGGCTTGGGTCTTGGTGGGGTTGAAATGGACTAGGTTTAGTCGACCCCAATCGGAGACACAAGTTAGTGTACTCTCGATTTCAGACACCAGCCGTTCGCGGCTTTCCTCCACCTCGGAACGAGGGATATTTGCACGGCCCGTGTAATAAGCGTCCCCTGTACTGTCGTCCGCATAGCAATGAATGCCGTCAATAGACAGCATATCATTGACATGCAGAAGGAACAGTGTTGGGGACAGCACAGAGCCTTGCGGGACGCCGGCATTTATGTCCATGCTATCGGAACAGCTACCGTCGACGACGGCTCTTATGCATCTGCTGGACAGAAAGCTGGCGATCCATTTGCATAATCCCTCGGGAAGCCCGTATGCTGGTAACTTCGTGAGAAGACCCCTGTGCCAGACCCGATCGAACGCCTTCGCCACATCTAGGCTCACTGCCAATGCCTCACCTTGACTCTCAATGGCATGTGACCAACGGTGCGTGAGATATACGAGGAGGTCACCAGCTGAGCGATATTATTGATATTATTTTTTATCGGCGATTATTTTATAATACCCGTCTATCAATATTAATTTCAGTCGGTGTATTTGATCCTGCGACCTCTCAGTCTCACCCGTCACTATTCTGAGACGTCAATAAAAACTGACATAGTAACGTTAGATTCTATTGAAATTACTCATAATAATACAGTGAGTATTATTTTAGTATCCGCAATTTCAGTATCAACACGAGACAGATTATATTGTTACAAAAAATATTGCAGCAGTGAAAGTAGGACATTCTAATGATACCTTTACGCCTTTACGTCTGGGGCGTCCCAAACCGGAATCTTGATGCAGTCTAGCGAGCTCGGCACGAGCGCATAGGATAGACCCTTGAATATTTATTTATTATTATTTGAGTTAAGTGGCTGTTTCAAGTCTTTACAGAGCTTGTATGACTGCGACCAGACTAGATCTATTGTGATCGCCAGATTAATTAAATTTCACTGCCAATACCTGCTGTAATAAACTGCACAATATTCTTGGCAGGAATGGATTTTACTTCATCTGGATGTAACAGTTGTTTCCCCATTTGTAGTATTTCGTTTTTTGGTTTCATCTCTCCTTGAATATTGCAAATGGAGATAAATACTGGCTTAGTTATTAAATTGTTGAAGCTAATAATTAATCTTCTAAAATAAACTGTCCTATTAACTCCACAGTTATTGGTTAACAATAATTTTTAAAATTTCTTTCTGCCACCGGGCACGCAGTTGTTGTAACTTTAAGACTAAAATTTAAATGTTATTTTGAAAAGAGTAATTGCCGAGTTAATTTCCGTCTCTGATCGCAAATGTAACCTTTCGAACTGGCATTATTACAGTTCAGAATATTCATAAGTGCCTGCGAAGGAGTATTTTGAAAAATGATTTTGATTGACATATCTATCTGTCTAGAAGACCACAAAAAAAAGCCTCTGCAGAGTTTCTTGCCATAGTCTTCTCAGTTTATTCCGAACCGGTGGTAAATTCAACTGTATGTACCAATTTAACGTTCATGTGCTTTACCAGGGCCTAAACTGAATAAATTACTTTTTGATTTTGATATAAAAAGGAGCCTATTTTTTGGGCCACAATTGGCTAACATTAGCCAATTGTGAACCGATTTTATCACACATTTTTAGGGTTCCGTAGCCAAATGGCAAAAAACGGAACCCTTATAGATTCGTCATGTCTGTCCGTCTGTCTGTCTATCTGTCTGTCTGTCCGTCCGTCCGTATGTCACAGCCACTTTTTTCCGAAGCTATAATAACTATAATGTTGAAACTTGGTAAGTAGATGTATTCTGTGAACCGCATTAAGATTAGATTAGATTACTTAGAACTGATACACAATTTCTTTTTAATAAAACCCATAAGTGGGGGGTGTCTATGGATACGTCTTGAAAAATGATATTGAGGTTTCTAATATATTTTTTTTCTAAGCTGAATAGTTTGCGCGAGAGACATTTCCAAAGTGGTAAAATGTGCCCCCCCCCCTGTAACTTCTAAAAAAATGATAAATCTATAAAAAATATATGATGTTGTACATTACGATACAAACTTCCACCGAAAATTGGTTTGAACGAGATCTAGCAAGTAGTTTTTATACGTCATAAATTGAAATTCATATCAAATACTCAGGTCTATAATATCATTTACTTATATACCTACAAGTTTGTACGGAACCCTCGGTACCCGAGTCTGACTCGCACTTGGCCGGTTTTTTAGGGTTCCATAGCCAAATAACCAAAAACGGAACCCTTATAGATTCGTCATGTCTGTCTGTCTGTCTGTCCGTCCGTATGTCACAGCCATTTATTTCCGAAACTATAAGAACTATAATGTTAAAACTTGGTAAGTAGATGTATTATGTAAACCGCATTAAGGTTTTCACACAAAAATAGAAAAAAAACAATAATATTTGGGGGTTCCCCATACTTAGAACTGAAACTCAAAATTTTTTTTTTCATCACACCCATAAGTGTGGGGTGTCTATGGATAGGTCTTCAAAAATGATATTGGGGTTTCTAATATCATTTTTTTCTAAACTGAATAGTTTGCGCGAGAGACACTTCGAAAGTGGTAAAATGTGTGTCCCCCCCCCTGTAACTTCTAAAATAAGAGAATGATAAATCTATAAAAAATATATGATGTACATTACGGTGCAAACTTCCACCGAAAATTGGTTTGAACGAGATCTAGTAAGTAGTTTTTTTTTAATACGTCATAAATTGAAATTAATATCAAATACTCAGGTCTATACTACCATTTACTTATATACCTACAGGTTTGTACGGAACCCTCGGTGCGCGAGTCTCGCACTTGGCCGGTTTTTTTTATTACACTCTGACAAGCGAATAAAGTCAAATTATGTTCCTAGACAAAAGCAGTCAAATTAATTGCTTTCTTGAAACCGCTCTTTGACTTGAAAACAAAATACTGTTGAATTAATTGCCGTGAGAAATTGAAGCTTACAGCTAAGAATTTCATCATTCCAGGAGAGGTCAGATGGATTGACTGTGAAAAAATAACTCGTGTGAAAAGAAATTAAAGAATTTTCAGAATGATAACGATAATTGCAATTAAAATGCAATCTTTCCAATTCCCGTAGTTATTTATACAAATGTGGGAGTGCCTCAGCGCTCTGTGAAGATGGAATACCTACTTTCAACAAGAAACAACAAGGTTATACCTCGTTATGCGATGAATTAGTTCTAGTCGACATTGGTTTTCTGACATTCAGAGTTTATGTACCTTTAGTCACCCTCTAGATGTCCTTAAGAATTCTAAAATCACCACACACTTCTAAATCTGCTTAAGAAGTTATGTTAGGACAAACAAACTTACATGAAGCCTAAAAACATTACACAGTTTTGGTGCAGTCGTGTAAAAAGACTATGATTAATACGACGTAACCGGTGCGTGTAAACAAACAGCCATTCAATTCATATCGTGAAATAAAAGAACATCCTATTATTATGATTGCACTACGGGCCCGAAGCTAATTATCATGTACACAATACATTCATCTTCTTTCTCTATACCTATAACGTACAAGGTTTGCCTGTCTACTGTTTGTTCGTTTGTTATTCGATATGGATCACACACAATTGGGATGTTTCCTACGGGTAAAAAAATAATAATTCTAATTAGTCCGTCCGTTAGATTATCAAAAAGTATTGGACACGTATTTTTTGTTTTACCAAATCATTGCCAATTGACGAAGATAAAGCGCGACTAAGTTCGGGAGTGGGCTCGTGACGTCACTTGTTACTAAAAAGTGTACCACACCGTGACGTCACACGGAACTTTAACAAACCATATCCTCGTATTTTTTGTTTAATTGACATAAGAAAAAATTAATAATTAGCCCATTTTGTGAGTTATACAGATAGGCTTGAGTTAGACCACAAGCTTACCATGCCGTATGCAAAGAATTTAAAACGTCCAGAAGGATAGTCGCCTCTATGGGAACATGAAATAAACAAGCCAGAATTGACAGTATTTGACAGCCGTGCGCAGTACGAACTGAGAGCGATTTGCTCAGGGAGCCCCTCAAGCGGAGTGAAATTAAATGTCATGCTTTAGTAAGGCGGATTATCCATCTGGGTAGAGGCACGATGCCCTATGAAAATCTTTGGCCGTATGATGAAGTGGCTGAGGGTGGTAATCTATACATATAAAATGCTTTGTCCTGAATGACTGACTGATGGATCCACGCACAGCCTAAACCGCTGATCGTAGAGTCCTGAAACTTGGAGGGTGTGGTCTTTGTATGACGTTAGCATCCAATAAGAAGGGACTTCCCGAAATTCTACCCCTAAGGGGGTGAAAAAGGGGGCAAAGTTTGTGTGGGAAAATTTCCTGGGTTCAATCTACTTCAAATATTGCATAAGTAAACATTCTTTAACAGAATTATTGGATGACGTGTTTCGTATTTTGAAGTTATTTTAGGGGTGATTTGCATCGAAGTTCATATCAATACTCCTTATTATATTTGACTCCTCTTTTATATTTGACATTCCAATTTTAAAGAGTATTGCATTGCACCAAGCTTTTATGAGAGTTCAACTTTTTTTAAATAAAATTGGATTGAGTTTTTAAACATTTTTGTCTGCCTGGTCCGGTTCATAGCTGATGTTATAAGGAGTACATTAGCTACTTTTATTTTTGAAAAATAATTTGTGGTCCGCGCAAAAAAAAAAACAAACCGTACGTGGGTGAAACCGCGGGAGTCTGCTAGTAACCGATATAAAAAAAACTAACAGAATAAAACGAGCTGCTAGATTTCTTTTCAACTTTTTCTTGAAGTAATAATGGCAAGAAACTAGTTCCTCGCGCTGTGCAGAAGTTTTTATTAGCTTGCGATTTAACCACTTAGTAATTTAATACGTCAGTTAACTTGTCAAGAGCATTTCTGGCTCTCATGGATCACGCACGAATGGACAATTAGATGTTTAACTAAATATTTAGGTAATCTAAATATTTAGTTAAACATCTAGAAGTTGGGTATTGTCATAATATAAGCGTGCCGTATATACGGGGTAGATACGACAAAAAATTAAATCACTTATAGTCATTGAATTATTACGCTTAGAAGCGAAGTATCGAACAAAAATCCTCGCGACACGTAAGCCACTTGACAACCAATGTATGCGTGAGTACCATATAATTACACTCGCTGACACGCACACAAGCGCACGAGTAATGTTGCAAGCTAAACGAAATTTTTCGGTAAAATTAACCTTCCGATTTCGCCTACTAGTGAAATTGGAAGTAAGTATTCATAAAAATAATTTAAAAAGTTCTGCGTCTTAGATAATTTATTATAGACACAGGCCTGTTATTTATTTATTACTAGTTGTTTCATAGTACTTATTTCGGGTATTTTAACATAATAAACCAAGATAATATGCAGTATTGATTAGCCGTTCTTAATCGATCGGCAAAGTTAAGCTACGTCTGTCTTGGTCGGTACCTGGATGGGTGACCGCCTAGTGGTATTTCAAATCGAGCGTTTCCGTGCTTCGGAAGGCAGGTAAAGCCGTTGGTCCCGGTTATCACTTAATTGTGATAGTCGTTAATCTAGTTGGATGCCTCCTAGGCGGCTTGAAAAATTCCAACAGTAGGTTGACCACTAGCCTACCTCCACCGACCCGCAGTGGGCACGCGTGGTGGATTATCTGCCCATTCCCTTTCACCCTGATTTGTGAAAGGAGGCCTGTGCTCAGCAGTGGGACAATATAGGCTGATGATGATGATGATGAATATGCAGTGCTATGAACGATCGTACAATTTGTAGCTTTCCTTGGTAATGATAGGTTTCAGATATGATAGGTTGTATAGAAAAAGAAGATTAAGTAGTACCTATCTAGGTATTTAATTTTCATTGACAAAATTGAAATTTTAAAAGCCTGTTATTTGAATTTGTTTCCGGAACCACTGCCGCTTTGACAATATTTTCCTAGCTATATTATCTTTTTCTACCAGTCTGATTCGAAATTATTTCACTAATATGAAGCTACATTATCCCAAGTATTATAAACTACTTATCCCAAGAACGCAGGTGAAACCGCGGGGGACAGCTAGTCGGTTATAATAGCTATAAGTAAAAGAAACAACTTATCGGACTCAATTACTTTATTAATAACAAAATCAGTATCAATTACGTAAAACAACGAAAATTCGCACAAAAAACAGCTGGCAACACTTTGCTCGAAATGTGAGTGAAGTATTTTTATTTTTGAATTTTGTTATTTTAGATGAATTACACAATAAAATTAGTGGCTTGCCTGTGGAATGTTACATCAGAATTCTTATCTTTCTTCCCTCATGAATTATGACACAATTTTACTACACAAACCGTCATATTTATTATTTTTCTCAGAGCTGCACTCACTAAAACGTCACTCAGTACACTGACAGCGCGGCGGTCATTTGGAGCCATTATGGCTCCAATTGAATGGATTGTTTTTCGCGCGTGTACTTTGCTTCTATGTGTAATCATTCAATGCTTATAGTATTCATAAATATGAACAACTTCGAAATTGCATTTTTATTTACAGCTTTTCATACATTTTAGACCTTTTGTAAGAAAAGCTGTTTTTTTTTGCTATATCGAATTTGTTCCCATATAGTAAAAGTTGTTCGTATTTATGAGTACTTTACGCGGTTACATTTTTTGTCGTATTGTCATATCCAGGGAGTTGCTCGTTATGTGGTAGCTGAACCCTGTGGTCGTACTCTGACGCCATGCTAGTGTTCTACTGACTACAACTCGTCAAACAGAGCGCGGGCGCTGCTACCACAGAGCAGTGTTGCCAACTGCTAGCTTTGGCCAGTAGCTAGACATCTTGCAAAAAGTAGCTAGATTGCCAGATTTTGTTACCCAAAAAAGTTGCTAGAAGTAGCTAAATGTTACTTAGTAGGTAAATAACAATAAAAAATCATGTTTATTAAATCAAACACGAGAGTATTAAAAATCAGTAAATTACCTACCTTTTTTCCACAGGTTAGTTCAATTTTCACAATAATATATACATTAAAACAGCGAGCATCAGTTTTAAATTGATAAAACAACACAAGGCAGAAGTAGGAGAACACAAGTAGCACAGACTTTTATAGGAGTAATATACGGTTTGAATGAAGAAATGAAACTGAGAATACCCGGCCATCGACCTATACCCTCACCCAGAATCATAGAGTCGCGTTTTATTCTTCTTTCGAGATACAGTGCCCTTTTACGAACTCACGAAAGTATTAAAAAGTAGCTAGAAAAAGTAGCTAAATAAATTTAGCTACAAGTTTCATAAAATTGTAGCTGCCTAACACGAAAAAATAGCTAGATCTAGCTATAAAGTAGCTAAGTTGGCAACACTGCCACAGAGGATTGAAGGGAACAGAGACCAAGCTTCATACAAACGCGCTACGGTAGGTACACAACTACAAGCATGAGGCGCGTGTGTGCGAAAGCACAGGCGGCTCGTCACGTACGAGGGGAAACCGGTTTAAACTGGCTCGGCCTGTGCTCAAACTCAGGGCACTCGCACATTGTGTTTGTTTACGTTTAGATTTTAATAATAGAATTTTAATATCCAAATGTGTAAATATGGTTTACTTTACTGAGTCTATGAAAAATAATATAATGAATAAGTTTTCTATTAGTATCTTGCATATGTTCGTACGTATCTTGTTTTTATATTGTCTCTTTTCTCGTAAATTAATGGCATGATGGGTGTTTATGATTTCAAATACGTAGGTGTACCTACCTACCTATCCTATTTAAAGAGCATGTATGTTTTGAGATCTCGAAAACGGCTTTAAGGATTTCGATGATGGCTATATGGGGGTTTTTGGGGGCGATTAAGTGATTCAGCTAGATTTCATCTCTGGGACAACGGGATCTGCCGAGTTTGCGAGCAAATCTTAGTCACACAGATTCAGATTCAGATTCTTTAGATTCAGATTCTTTATTTGCTAGAACATGGTATACAGACGTTAGCCTTAATATTATATAACATCGAAATAACACATTCTGCCACGGGGGGCGTGCAAAAGTACATCACATAAAAATAATTAAATTTAAATATAATAATCAAAATATCCAATTAAAAACAAAAAATTAAAAAGTACCTAACAATAATAAACAACAGAATAAACAATAATTAACATAATCGTATTTATCTATATCCCTTCACATATAAATATAATTTAAATAACAAATGATTTAATTTAAAATTACCACTTTTTTTTAAGGAATTCATCCATCGAATAAAATACACTAGCAACCAGCCATTCTCGCAATGCTTTTTTGAATTTGTGTATGGTTAAATCTTTAATATGGCTTGGTAGGTTGTTATAAATTCTTATGCACATACTATAACAGTTTTTTTGGAACAGAGTTGTCCTAGGAAATCTATCCAGAACCAATCTGTTACAATTTCTAGAATTTCTCACAAAATATTCTGAAGCCGTCACAAACAAATCCTTGTTTTGCTTGACAAAAATACAAGCCTCTAGAACATACATCGATGGCAAGGTTAAAAGATTCATAGAAGGAAATAATGGCTTACATGAGTCACAGAACTTTGCGCCACACAAAGCTCGAACACATTTTTTTTGGGCTATAAAGGCCCTGTTAGCATCAGTGCTGTTTCCCCAAATTAGCAAGCCATACTGAAGGACTGAAGCCACATAACCGTGGTAGGCCTTCAGTATTGTCTGCTGTGAAGTAACTCGTCGCAATCTATGTAATACATAGACAAAGCGGGTTAGTTTTGAGCATACCTTTGTTACATGTGCCTTCCAATTACAATTATTATCAATTATAAGTCCAAGAAAAGTAGTTTGAGTTGTTTTTTGTAATTGTTTATCATTAATTTTGACATTAAGGTTTATGTCTTTACCATTCCTATGAGAAAAATTTATATATTTCGTTTTAGATAAATTTACATTCAGATTATTTTGAATTAACCAATTAATTATTACATTTACAGTCCCATTTATTTCTCTTTCATATAACTTAAGGTCTTGGCCACCATTTTTAACTATAACAGATATGTCATCCGCAAACAAGATACATGGATGAGAAATTGTTTCAGGGAGATCGTTAATACACACCGCGTCATATGAATAGGACCAGCATATTTTCCTTTGCTACTTAAGATAAGAAATAAAATAAATATATAACAATGGTACGTATAAACATCTTTAGGCACGAGAAGTTCAACTATAAACAATCGAACTTAGAGCGCGACCACGAGCGACGCTTACGTATGTAATGTGACGCGTCATTTGAATACGACCAATGAATTGTCTCCCCCCGCGCGGCCTCAGTTGTAAACCAAACGCAGCACAGTGCATACGTATTGCATATATTTAAAGTGAACAACATCACGTTGTGACGTATTTTTTTTTTTTATTAAATATGGGTCGTAAAAAATGTTTAAATATAGAGGAGATAGCAAAAATAAAAATTCTTCGTGAAGAGGGCTATTCTTTAAGAAAAATCGCAAAAAGGATAGGGCGTTCACACCAGGTGATAAGTAATATTCTAAACGATCCTGAAAATTATGGTAAGAAATTCAAAGGTCGTACCAAATTCGCTACAACTGAAAGAGAGCGCCGGGCAATATTACGCGAAGCGTCGAATTCTACGCTTACAGCCGGACAAATAGCACACAATGTTGGAGTTAAAGCTTCTGTAAGGACCGTTCAAAGGATTTTACGCAATTGTCCACATTTAAAACGTTTAAAAATTAAGAGGAAGCCATGTTTGAAAGAACATCACTGTACGGAACGTCTTAAGTTTGCTCGAAACAAAATGCATTGGACCAAAGAATGGCATAAAGTTATATTTAGTGATGAAAAAAAATTTAATTTGGATGGCCCCGACGGTTATTCTTACTATTTTCATGATTTACGAAAAAATGAAATAATTTTGTCACGTCGGCGAAATGATGCAGGCTCAGTAATGGTCTGGGGCGCGATATCATACAACGGACCGATTGATTTAGTGGTGATACAAGGTAGACAAAATTCTAAAAGCTACATAAATGTACTAAAAAATAAAATATGTAAGTTTAGCAGTATCACAGGTGACAAAAAGTTCATTTTTCAACATGATAACGCTAGCATTCATAGAGCACATGATGTCCGTGACTGGTTTCAACTAAGTAATATCAATGTTCTCGAGTGGCCATCACTCTCCCCCGGCCTAAACATATTAGAAAATGTGTGGGGATGGTTGTCACGTGAAATTTATAAGAACGGCAAACAATATAACAACAAGCAAGAACTCGAGGAAGGTATAAAAAAGTGTTGGAGAAAACTGCCGATTAAATACATAAGAAGTCTTTATGATTCAATGCCAACGCGGATTTTTAATTTAATTCAAAACAAGGGAAAAAGCCTTAATTATTAAACATTTTTTTTTAAATATAATATTATTTAATAACATAATTAGTTGTGTTTTATTTAATGGTCGTATTCAAGTGGCGCGTCGAAATTGCATACCACCATTGTCACAAGAACTCGTTGAGTGTTTAATAAGTTCGATTGTTTATAGTTGAACTTCTCGTGCCTAAAGATGTTTATACGTACCATTATTATATATTTATTTTGTTTCGTATCTTAAGCAGCAAAGGAAAATATGCTGGTCCTATTCATATGACGCGGTGTGTATATAGGAGAAACAACAGTGGACCCAAAATGCTCCCTTGAGGTACCCCGGTTCTATTTTGCAATGTAACTGACTTGTAGGATACAATCGTATTCATATTATCGAGTTTAGTTACTTCTACCCTCTGACATCTGTTATTTAGATATGATCGTATCCATTGTAACGCTGGGCCTCTAATGCCATAATGCTCTAGTTTTTTTAGTAAAATATCGGACACAGGTATGGTCAGCGTCAAAACTGGATTTGCATTTTAGTACCCTTTCCTAATAATCTGTAATATGTGAATAGCAATATTCTATCATCACCAAAAAGCTGATAGGTATACATTTTTATATATTCATTTAATGTTATTCTCCTGTGCTAACTCTACCCCTCCTACCAAAATAGGTATAATTTTTTAACGTTCCTTAGAAGCTTGTACTCTGTTCCCTTCAATCCTCTGTGCTGCTACGTACTCACTAAGTACCTATTAGATAAACTGTGGCTATATAGGGCGCTAGGACGTAACGCTTAGACGCGTCCTAGTTGACCAAGCCTCAGGAAATGTAATTCTCCTATATGTTGAAGTATTGAAAATATGCCTGCTACACAAGAGAATTTACACCGTTTTGCTCGAGTCGAAAGTCTGAGGGCGGCTTTCGTTTGACCTGGAACCCACGTCCTGCTATTTCCGTCCATATGCCGTTAGTTATATGATGTAAATTTGCTTGTAAAATGAGCGTATGCGTCCGTATAACCACGCACTGTCATCATCATCATCATCATCATTTCAGCCTATTGCAGTCCACTGCTGGACGTAAGCCTCCCCCAGGGTTCGCCACATGGCCCGATCTCCCGTTTTCGCCATCCAGTCACCACCAGCCACTTTTTTCAGGTCGTCGGTCCATCTGGCCGGAGGGCGTCCTACACTACGCTTGCCGAGTCGTGGTCTCCACTCGAGAACCCGTCTACTCCACCGATCATCGGTTCTGCGACAGATGTGACCAGCCCACTGCCACTTCAGTCTGCTACACTTCTGTACTACGTCAGTGACTTTGGTTTTTTGTCGGATAATCTCGTTCCGGACTTTGTCCCTTAACGAGATTCCGAGCATACCCCTTTCCATAGCTCGCTGTGTGACGTGTAGTCGGTGGGCTAGTTTCACTGTCAGGTTCCACGTCTCGGCTCCGTATGTCATGACCGGCAGGACGCACTGATTGAATACCTTGGTCTTCAGGCATTGTGGCAAGGGTGACTCGAAGATGTGACGCAGCTTTCCAAATGCTGCCCAGCCAAGCTGCACTCTTCTGGTGATTTCACTCTCAAAGTTGTCTCTACCCAGCTGTAGCTTTTGTCCTAGGTAGACGTACTCCTGGACAACTTCAATGGCTACACCTTCGACGGAAACGGGCACAGGGACGATGTGCTCGTTGAACATGACCTTAGTCTTGTCCAAGTTCCTCCCTAGCCCAACGCGTCTCGAGGCAGCATTAAGACCGGACAGCATTTCCTGCAGGTCTTGCAGCGATTCTGCCATTATAACTATGTCGTCAGCAAAGCGGAGGTGTGTGAGATATTCACCATTGACATTGATGCCCATTCCATTCCACCGCAGGGTCTTGAAGACATCCTCCAGAGCATTGGTGAAGAGTTTCGGGGAAATAACGTCACCCTGTCTTACACCTCTGAGCAACTGGATGGGTCTTGTTTGGTGGTTCTGCACTTGGACGGACATAGTCGCCATTTGGTAGAGACTTCTCAGCACCTCCACGTACCGCCAGTCGACTTGGCATCGCTGCAAAGACTCCAGAACGGCCCAGGTTTCGATGGAGTCGAAGGCCTTCTCGTAGTCCACAAACGCCATACACAGCGGTTGGTTATACTCCTCGGACTTCTGTATAACCTGCCGAACAGTATGGATGTGGTCCACGGTGCTATAGCCTTTACGAAACCCAGCCTGTTCCGGTGGCTGAAAGGCGTCAAATCTTGATGCCAGACGATTCGTGACGACTCTCGAGAACAGCTTATAGACGTGGCTCAGAAGCGTGATCGGCCTATAGTTTTTAAGGAGCGTTTTGTCTCCTTTCTTGAAAAACAATGCCACTACACCTCTGCTCCACGCCTTCGGGGTAGTCCCATTGATTATTACAGAGTTGAAGAGCCTCTTCAACTCCCCAAGAACAGGTTTACCCCCAGCCTTGAGGAGCTCAGAGGCTACTCCATCTTCACCGGGAGCCTTCCCATTACTAAGCTGTTTGAGAGCCGCCTCGATTTCGTCGACATCTACGTCTGGGAGATCTTCTGTGAAGTGGCGGGTAAGTGGGGCTCTAGGGTCTCTCGCGTCAGGTGTAGACTTCGGTGCATGCGAAGCATACAGATGTCCGTAGAAGTCCTCAATTTCAGCCAATATCCCCGGGACTGATGTGACGGTTTCACCATTCGAGGTAGCTAACTTTGTCAGATGACTCCTCCCCAGTGTCTTGGTAAAGACCTTCGACCCCCGATTTCGCTCGATCGCCTCATGTACTAGGCGAGTGTTCCAGCTGCGAAGGTCGCGTCTCACCAAGCTCCTGATTTTCTTGTGGAGTGACTGGGGATCTGACAAAGTTTCCTCTGGTGTCTCACGTCTAAATCGCATCAAATCCAGGGTCTCGCTAGAAAGTTTGGACTTCCTATCTGACCGCCTTTTCCGAAAGTGCCTCGTTCCCACTTCGCGTATCACCCCAATTAAGCCGTCCAGATCCTCGTCAACATTTGCCGGGGTCTCCAGTGCGGCAAATCTATTTCTCAATTCCAGTTGGAATGCATCATGTCCAGCTTGGGGCACATTTGGACGAAGAACAGACCTCACCATGCGAGTACGTTCAAGCTTAAAATTGATATTTAGGGTGCCTCGCACAAGCCGGTGATCGCTACCGGTATTAAACCTGCTGATCACTGAGACATCCCTAAATATATGCTTCTTGTCGGCTATGATGAAGTCAATTTCGTTCTTCGTCACACCGTCGGGGCTCTTCCAGGTCCACTTCCGTTGGGGCTTTTTCTGATAAAAGGTGTTCATACAGAACAGCCCCTGCATGCTAAGGAAGTTGACCAGCATTTGGCCCCTACGGTTTCTGCGCCCATAGCTATGCTGTCCCAAACAAGATTCACCGCATTCTTTTCCCACTTTGGCGTTGAAGTCCCCCATGACAACGGTATAATGGGTTTTGGTGGTACGATTCATGGCCTTTGACACATCGTCGTAAACGGCCTCCACCTCCTCATCTGAGCTGCTCGACGTCGGCGCATATACCTGTATGACCTTGAGAGAGTATCTCTCGGTCAGTTTCAGTACAAGGTACGCTACCCGTGCCGAGACGCTGCAGATCTCCATCACGTTGTCACGGAGGGCTTTGTTGACGAGGAATCCCACGCCACCCTGAGATTGTTGGCTCCCTTCCCTAAAGTAGAATAGATGGCCCGACTCAAGGGTTATCGTGTCCTCCCCCTCTCTACGAACTTCCGATAACCCGAGAACATGCCATCGTATCTTCTCTAATTCTACTTCAAGGATCTGGAGGCTTTCGTCCAGCCGTAGACTGCGTCCGTTGTATGTAGCCAGGGTCAATTGTTGGCAGCCGTCCGTAGCCCGGGGATTCCTAGCACCCCCTACCCTACCGTAACCAAGGCCGCTGCCGTGACCTGGAATAGTAGGGCGGCCGGGAACTGGGGGCCGTTTCTTTTTGTGTGTATCCATAGGGGGTATTGCCCGTAGTCACCACGCTGGGCAGGCGGGTTGGTGACCGCAGTGTATTTATGTGGACTGTGTTGTCTACACAAGAGGCGCTGCTGCCCACCTCTCGGATGGTCCCTTAATCGCCTTCTACGATACCCACGGGAAGAAATGGGGTGGTGCTATTCTACTCCGCCGGCACCACACGGCGTAGGACCACGCACTGTAGGACCACTAAAAGATTTGAAAAAAGAATATGCTTTTTTGTAACAAACATAGGGTAATTCCGGGAATGATGGCCCACCGGGGGAGATGGACTTTCACAATATCTACCAAACTAAGAATTCTTTTTGAATACCCGCTGCTCTGGGGTATTCTTATTAAACTAGTTGCTACGTGTACAACAATTAATAGTCGTATTCTTATTAGTTTTTTTTTTAATCAGCTGGAAAGTTTAACGTACTGTCAGTTTGATTTTATGAGTGTATTAATGACAAAAGTACGTAGCGACAAATGTATTTATTTTATTGAAATTGACTTCACTGTGCTTGAATGCTCTCAAAGCTACATTATAACCTCAAAAAAATTGAGATTTTATTATGGCTATAGTGCATGGGGGTGGTCCATCTCTCCTTGCAATTTATGAGTGATGGACCACATTTTTGCTGGTGAGTTTGACTACTTATTATGAACCCGTTTTTGTGATTTTCGGTAGTTTAGACTAAGCAAGCTCATTACGTATCAATTGTGTAGCCATACAGCATACAATTTGTGTATCCTTGATGAATTGGTTGATATATTTCAGAAATGCCATAGACATGCGAGAGAAAGGAAGGAATTTGTGTTGAATAGTGATCTACTAGCTTCCATTCAACCAATACACAGCCTATACAAGTTAAAAATAGACTCAGACAACTAGTAATGATATTACCGCAAAAAAGGAGAAGCTAGGAAATAAAAATTTATAGTTTCGCGAGTCCCCCACTATAGAAAAAACTACAATTGTTCATTAGAAAGCCAAAACAGTAGCTGAGATATTCTTGATTGACGTACTTCCAATGAAAATATACAAAAATAAAAACTTAGGTATCTTAAAATTAAAAACCGGCCAAGTGCGAGTCGAACTAGCACACGGAGGGTTCCGTACATTCGATGTGGTACCATAAAACCTGAACATGAAATGTGGTTTTATTTTTAAATAAAATTAAGTTTTTTTATATAAAAAAAATAAAATTTGTAACTTTTTTGTTAGGGCCATCTTTCCTCATTACGTGGTCCAACTCACCCACATAGTACGAGAGAGATGGACCAAGGATATACTTTTTTTGATCTCAATTTAAGCTTGTAAGATACTGTTCTATGACCAAAAATATTTGTATGTAAGTTGTTTAATAATTGTAGAATAACTTAATGCAAAAAAAAAATATTTTATTTAATTGAAAAAAAGTAATATGAGGCTCCAAAAAAAAGTGGTCCATCACTCCTGAAGTTACCCTACTTAAATAATAATTAAATAATATAGTTTATCTTTCCGTATAACTTATACTTAGACTGAGGTCGGGTTTTGAACCTATTGTGTTATGTTTTTCGTTTCGTTCGCCGTTTCGCGTGAGAACTTTATTACTACAAGTTCGTGAACTGCAAAAAAAGAGAAGTCATAAATCTATAAGGCCGAGTTGTAGCCCAGATGTATTCCGCGAGACACGTAATAGGACATACATTTATATTTTATACCTTTTTATATCACTTCTATAATTGAATTATCATTTGCGTAAGTACCTACCTACTGGTGTTTTGTTCGTACATATGGTATGAAAAATAAATCTTATTTCTGTATATTAATAACGATACTTGAAAAAGTTGAAAGGTCGCCGTATGAACCTGAAGGCGGGTTTCAAAATGGCGACTATAAAAACATTGAAATATAGGTGTTATAATTCCTCGTAATTTACGTGAGTAGGGTCGTTGCGCTGGTTGGCGACCGATTAGCTGAGTTGCTAACTTTGGTAAGTCACCACATACGCTATATACGCGCAAAATAGTAAGCGCCGATGTAAATGGGTCCCAAGTATAGTCAAGTTTTGAAACAAAGTATAAAACATCACACTTTCATTCATAAATTATGAAAAATGATTGGAAAACCGGAAAAGTACCGAAAGTGTTAGATAGCGACCACCTATTTCAGTTTACGACCACTAAGAATGCTAGATAGCGACCACTATTTTAGAATATAAAAAATAAGTAATAAAACATGTTTTATTGATTTAGAATATATTTTTTTCCCTTTTAAACTAAACATAGTTAAATAAACACAAATAGTATTAAATCATGCTCTCACAGCGACACATTGTGGACGTCCGTAGGGAATAACAACGAGCGGTGCACACTTGGCAACACTTAAAAGCCAATCTTTAACCCGCTTTTCACCTGCATCCATCCTGCAAGATCTGGTCCTCATGTTTCGATAACGTCACGTCGTCTCTTTTTTTAATAATGCTGAATTAGCAAACAAGCGTACGGCCCGCCTGATGATAAGCAGTTACCATAGCGTATGAACGCTTGCAACACCAGGACACGGACAGGAAGGCTTGCACTTACTCCCTTGGGAAAACCACGGCGGGGAGCTCATTTCATAGCATGAGTGCCAACGATAGGATACTCGCCTGCTTCCTTCTCCCTTCGGCACATTACGTGACTATTTAAGGTCCAATGTGAGGATTGACTCCCAGTCGATGGCGAGAGGTAGAAGTAAAGCCCGTAACGCACCTTCCGACCGTCGGACTCCTACTTATAAGTTGATACCGACCAATCCGAGGGCGAGCGAAGCGGTCGGCTCGCCCTCGGATTGTTCGGTATCGAAATAGGTATTAAGTAAGTAGGTAAGTAGGAGTCCGACGGTAGAAGGTGCATTACGGACTCAAGCTGTAGGCTTCTCTTTCTTCTTCTTCTCCAGGAGCTCCAGCACACAGATGACAGCAGTACTCCATATGGAGCCTTAATTGCGATTTATTAAGTTGAAGTCTTTGCTCCGATGAGATGTACTGCTTCGCTCTATTAAGCATACCGAGGTCTTTGGTTAATAGTTTGACCTTATCGTCTAGATGACAAAGATCCCAGCATCGGGATCCTTGTCATGTCATACTTTATGATTTTGTGGGACGTGTTCTGGAATTGTGGAGCCACAGCAAATAGGGTTTTCTTAGCGGTGAACGCGCAGGCTTGTGTCTTAGTGGGGTTGAAATGGACTAGGTTTCGTTAGTGTACTTTCGATTTCAGACAGAATCGTTCGCGTATATCCTCCTTCTTGGAACGAGCGATATTTGCACGGTCCGTGTAATTATCGTCCCCTGTACTGTCGTCGTTAATAGACAGCATATCATTGATATGCAGGAGGAACAGTATTGGGGATAACATGGAGCCTTGCGGGACGCCAGCATTCATTAAGTAGCAGATATTCCTCACCCTGAGTCTCAATGGCGAGTGATCAACGGTGTGTGAGATACACTAGAAGGTCACCAGCCGTGTGAATGTGTCGGAATTCCGTATTGTCGGTCGCTCAACAAATCGTGATTCTCTAGGTATAGGTGCACATGGGTAGTGTTCCACGAAGACGGGACTTCCATTTTCGAGTAGGAAAGCGAGAAAAGGCGCGTTAGTATATGATAAAAATCAGGAGCAAACCGTTTCAGCACCATTGACGGTATACCGTCTGGCTACCTCGACATATGGATGTCTACAGAGAGCAATATCTGCTGGACTTCCCGTTGACCATATACCAATCTCCGGCATGGAACTGTCACACTGCGGGATGGTAGGCGGTGTGTCGTCCACAACATCCAAAGTCGAGTAAGAGGCAATGAGAGAGCCTAAAAGGTCAGCCTTCTCCTTAGCACTATGGGCTAAGTTCCCGTCCAGTTTACATAATGGTGGGAAGGACGACTGGCAAAAGTTTCCTTCAACACCTTTGGCAAGAGACCAAAAAGAAGAGAGACTCGTCCGTCTTTCGCTAATTCTGATGACGAAATCGAACTTAGCCCTGGCAAATATTAGCTTACTCTTCCCACTGTCGGTACCGTCGTTCACGGAATCCCATATGCAAGAGTGTATTCCCTGTCCTTCGATGTCATGAAAAGCTTCTTTTAGGTCTACTTGGGAGTATTGGACAGTCTCTTTATTCCTTTTAGTTACTTACAGATATTTCAAGACGTTCATCTTGAAAAAAAAAATACAATCAGTTAAATAATAAGAATATTGAAACTTCTTAATTTATTTAACTTTTAATTAATCAATTAATCACGTGGTTGAATACTGAACATACTTAAGCAGCTTATTTTAGTTTTCAGCTATCATTCTTTTCGTACTAAATCTTGGTGGTCGCAAACTACCATCGTAATTTTCGAACTGTATCTGTTAGCGACCACCTATTTAGTACAAATGTTTGTGAGTGAATTAGACAAAGTTTTATTATGAAGCCATGTGGTCGTATACTGAAGATATGCATCTTAAGGCTTTAAAAACTCCAAATACTAAACTGTGTAATCATAAATAAAAAATTGAGAATATACTAATCAAAACAAAATAAGACTGTACGAGTCAGAATACGACCACCTGGTCGCTTTCTAACGTATTGATAAAATATTCATTTCAGTAACCGACCACTGGATTTTAGATTAAAATCATAAAAAAAAATACTATAATACAATTAAACAATTGAATTTTGTACATAATTGAAGTAACCATGCATCTAATTTGACTTAAAAACTAATACTAAGTAACAAAACTTGCCTTCGAATGCCGCGCGCCTTGCTATTTTTTTTGCTCTTTCACTGCATGTCCAGACACACTGAATCAACACGTGAACTTAAAGTCTTTTTTCTTGTTTTGGGTTCAGTGGTTGATATCAAATTTAGTTTTTTTAAATTACATAACCATTAAAATAATATTAAAAGCATTCTTTTCATTTTTATCTCCTAAAGAAAAGTTATTATCTTCAATTAAAGAATCCTAGTCAGGCAAGTGGTCGCCAACCAGAACTGGTCGCGAAACCGGCGCAATGACCCTAATAAGGGCCTCAAACAAAAAACAAAATTGTTTGTTTCTTACAAATATAGGGACTACTTATCAGCTTTTTTTACTTTCTCAAAATAATAGGATATGTTCACTTTAAAAAGACTCGTAGACTCAAATTATGTAGATGAGACTAATAATTGAAATAATTTAACCTCTCGTCACGTCTAATTTCACCCAAATTCGTGTAAATGTTTCCGAACACGCAAATGTTTTATGGTGCGTCCATGCTACGCGAAACGAGCACGAGCCGATCCACGAACGAGCATACTGCGAGCACGGTTCGCGTAGCGTGGACGGGCTTGCGAGCCCCGAACGAGCGCGATTGTCAGTTTTTTCACGAACAAAGGATTCGCATCGTGCTCGTTTTAGGTTCGTTCGTGGCTCGGCTCGTGCTCGATTCGCGTAGCATGGACGCACCATTAGGGTGCTGTCAGACTAGGCGCTATACCGCATAGTGAATCCCGAAATATTTTTATAATAATTACAAACTAAAAGTAATGAATATTAGTTTAGGTTGCTAATATACAAATGATCACAGAATGGACGAGTCGTTTTGAAAGTGATAATATATATTAGCGTCCAATTTCCAATTTTCCAATTATGAAAACACTAGCTTTCCGCCTCGCGGATTTCCCACGAACCCATAGGAGTGGATTTTCCTAAAACTTTTTCGTAGTGGATGCCTACGTTATAAAAGGAACCTGTGTGCAAAGGTGATAGAACTTTTGTGGCATAGTAACTATATCGCCGCCATTTTAGTATTTTTTTTCAATGGATCGGCGCACGATTTAACCCCAGCGGTTTGGGCTCTGCGGTCAAGAACACACGATGCAGTGATTGGTCCTTACTGTTAAAAATCTGTGCAAAAGAACAAAGTCTTTAATATACAGATAGATAACAGCTAAGCACTGAGGAATACATTTTGTTAATCGAAAATAAACCTTATCCAGGGTAAAGAAAACATAAGTGAGTTGTAGTTGAAAGCCATTTGTTTGATAGTGAAAGTACATTATATAAATATTCATCGGATATCATGGGAAGTTATCAAATACATTTAATTACTAGCGTAGCTAAATAAATGTCCCTTGTAAAGGTATTTTAATACTTCTTTCTTTTATTAATATTATAGATAAATCAATAAGATCCAAGTGTTTCTCAACATTTCGTGTAGTGTATATCTTCGTTGACATAGGGTTTGTTATCATTTGTTTAAGAAAGATGTAGAATTTATACTGTAAAGGTTGTTCTAAAAATGTTAAATCTATACTATAATATCTACTATATAAAAATAAGTCGGGTTTTCCTTCCTGACGCTATAACTCCAGAACGCACGAACCGATTTCCACGGTTTTGCATTCGTTGGAAAGGTCTCGGGCTCCGTGAGGTTTATAGCAAAGAAAATTCAGGTAGGGTAGGGTAGGATAGGGTGGGGTAGGGTAGCACCATAGGGTAGGGTAGCACCACGCGAACGAAGTCGCGCCGGGCAGCTAGTTATATAATAATATTATAAAGCGGTAGAGTTTTTTTGTTTGTTTAAACGGTCTAATCTCTCTGGAACTAACATTCGGATTGGAAAAATTCATTCACTAATATGAAGCTATATTATCCCCAAATGTTATAATAATAATAATAATAATATTCTTTATTTTGACAACGAGGCCCAATTGTTAGTAATACATTTTTCTTAAAAATTTTAGTTATATTTAGTTATATATATTTTAATAAAATGTGGGTAATTCTCTGTTTGAAAAATGAAAATGCTACTATGGAGATTTTTTTAACCCCCTAATGCACTAATTATGGCGTTGCAAGCAACTATGATCTCTTAGTTAGTGAATATTTATCTGAAGGTAGTTTATATAGTACACACGGCTACAGATCAAGCTATATTATTCCAGTATAAGCTGATCTCGCATTGTATACGATTTCAGTTCAATGGGAGGTCAGCTTATACTAGAAATGTATAGCTTGATCTGTTGCCGTGTGTACTATGATATAAAAAACATACTTCCACGGTACCTAGTTACTTTTCGTTCTTTTTTTTTCAAAATGAGATATAAATAGCAGCTAATAGCGAAATAAATCATGTGAATCCTATATGTTAGCGATAACTTTCAGGTCAACTTACTAATTATAATATTAAATCAAATATTACTAGTTTACTTTATTTTTTCATTAATTTTAAACGACCAAAGTTGATATTTTACTAAATAGTATGAATTTTATTTAGTTTTCTATGTTATTGCTATAGTACAAGCTTGTCTGTATGATAAACAAAACATACATTTCGAAAATTTGCCATTTTAAAATACAATTAAATTGTATAAAATCATTAAGGCATAACCATTGACTTTTATATTACTGCGGTTACATATCACTGGGCATAACAAAGATCATACAAAAGTTTGACAAGCGTTGGCAAGCCATTCACCAAATTAAATTTTACGTAGCGTAGAAAATCTGTTAACACGTAATATTTGACAAACAATAGAAGCATGTACCACAAGTAAAAGTAATCTTAACAAATAATACTATCGAAAAAAAGGCGACGAAAACTGTTCGAGTGAAAAGTTACGCGTTAAGCGTTAGGGTTGTCTCTGATTAGTTATTAAAATTTAAGTACCAATGCAAGATATTCTTCTAGTCTTGTTCACAATAGTTATTTACAAATATGTTGGATCTATATTAACAAAACTATTTTTTTATATAAAAGATGAGATGAGCTCTGGTCGCGTAGATTGAAAATTATTTTTAATTAAAAACCAAACTTGTTAAATATTCAATTACGCCTGGTATAAATTAAAATTGTGGGACCAAAACAAGTAAGTTCATTTTAATAGTAATATTACTTGCTATGAGAATGTGACAGCCCTGACAAACCTTAAACTGTCGTAGAATTTTAGTGCAGGTATCTATTTTACAAGCTTTTATTTAACTTGCAATGTATTTATGTTATGTAACTATGTTTGTTCGGGTGGATGGAATCTTGCAAGTCGAATTTCACCCATTTCCAGTGGTCGCATTTACTTGATATTTGGTATACATTAGTATATTGGAAGATAATGCAAGTACAGTTAACAAAAAGTACAGTCACAAAAAGAACTTGTATTAAAAATGAATTTTTTTATAAAAAAAATATACTTTTTAACAATCAAATAAACTTGCAGCATATAAAATGTGAGGTGATTTTGAGGCTTTTCGAAAAAAAAAAGTAGGTATGGGGTGTGTAGTATATATTTTTAATAACTGTAACACCTTAGGCATAACTCTTTAGTTACACGTATCTCAATGTGAAAGTACTCAAAGTTTTTAGCTTATAAATATACAGAGACGGACTTTAGCAGATATTATTTTGAGATAGCATAGTGTAAAGATCTTATTGTACGTATAAGTTCCGCCTACATGCCTGATCAGAAGCCAGTTTAACATCTGAGTAAACGTCTAGCTTTCACGGTGCAGAAAGTATACAATGTTAGCATATAAATCAAAACGGAAACTACGGTAATTATAGGGCTGCGAATACGATATTTTAGTACCTATGCTATTCATTGCTAGACGTTAAAATGTAATAGCCGTCGCGTCGTTGAAGCTTTATATGGCGATGATTTGGTTTTAGTTACATATGGGTGGTGATTTATTGACAAAAATAAGCAATTTTTTTGTACTACTAAGCTAGAAAACAAATAAACGGCCCATCTTATGTGAAGCGGTTACCGTTGCCTATGGACTCTTGCAAAACCAAGGGTTAACTCGCGCGTTGCCGACCCTGAAAAAATCTCTTCAACCCCATGCTGTTCTCCCTCGGGAAGACCACGGCGGAAAGCTCAGTCCACATCCTGACCGTCCGCCAAAGAAAGGTTCTTTGAAACCGCACAGTGCGCGACCATTTTGGTTCCAATGTGTGAGGTGAGGATGGATTCCCTGTCGATGGCGCGAGTTGCGATGGTAGAGGTAGCCTTGGGCATTTTTATCTTCCTTCCTACAATTACTATATTCGCTTGATTAAAATCTGAAAGCGACATTACACATGAATGCTATTTCTTAAAACACTTTGTTAATTTTAATTCTGAATACAGAATTCAATACACGTTTATAAATTGGAGAGTATAAGTCCAATGGAAAATTATTTACTGTTAATTAATAAATGATACGTCGAATAATAAATTCTGTCACTATCAAGCTGGCAAGCTGAGCTTGACCTGTTGATTTAGTACTTCACTCGTAAAGCCTTAGGGACAGGGCGGCTCCAACCGAACGCTTTAACGCTTTCAAAAGGTCCGTGACCTTAAATATTTAAGAGCTAAGCTGTCATTTTTTTTTCAGAAGAAGATTTATTTTATTCGAATAAAATGTTCTTGAATAATACATAGTTCTTTATATCGCATAATATTATTATACTCGTTGTGCGAATCGTTTTGGCATTATTAAGTTTGAGCTTTTTTTTTTTTTTTAATTTAGCATTCAAAAATTGAATCTGTTATTTACATAGATTTATTTATTTATTTAATAGAAAGCCAACTAAATAAAGATTTCTTCAATGCCGAGGCGTTGCAGAGTGAGTAGAAGTGACTAAAATAGATTATATTTTAGTGGCTCAAATTTTTCCTAATCTATGGTTTTCGATGTAACTTTGATAAACTTGTATGAAAGCTACAGCCTTATTTACGACATGTACATTAAAATAATGTTACTCACCGAAATTTGTCGTAAATTTTCCCAAAACGAGTGCCTAATGTCTCTATATTTAAGCAAAGGGCCGCCATCTCGGTCCGGTCTATCACCTTATCTACACCGGTTCCTACTACAATAATATATGTCACAGAAGTCGTATGTATATGAATAAGTATGTAAGATTACCATTGATATAAGTCATACTAGATTCGTTCTTTACAACCAAAGATTATGACAATGTTTTTGTTCATAAAATGTATACTTGAAAAAAAACTGAGGTTACTCGTTATTAATAAATACATTATAGAGCAGAATGTGCTTGCGTGTAAATCCTATGTTCACATTTCTTAGATTGTATTTAAAAACTTGTAATGATAGTACTTATATGAGCTTAGTTTAGTAGTATAGTTAGGCTATTAAAAAAAAACAGTGTTTACGCTTATTACCTCAGTAACATTAATTTAACAGGACACATTGATTTATAGAACTTCCTGCATTTTTAAGAACGTGCATAATTCAATCTATAAATAAATTTGGTACAATTTCTATGTGTAGGTATCTAGTATATTTTACATCGATGGCTTTATGAGATTAGTTGTAAGATCGCTATGCGTGATGCACGCGAGGTACACTCGGGTTATCTTCAACTACATCTTTAGAAACAAACTAGAAAATGTATTTACTGGTTAGTTGGCCTTACCTAGATTTTTTTCTATATCTACCAAGACGCTCAGAATGTTCTGTTATGCGTAATTCTCACTACTAATTATTATATTATACAGTAAAACCTGGTTAAGATGGACCTAGATGTGTGAGACACCTCTTCTACTGATACTACAATGAGGTTCCGACACTTACATCGAAATACCTCTATTACAAGGAATAAATTAAACCTGAGATTTCGTTAAGTATATGGAATTTTTCGATGTTTACCTCTGTCTGAGACTTTTTAGCTCTATCAGTGAGAACATTACTACATTTGTAACATACAGACATAAAATTTATCATTTTGAATATTGTTGTAGACAAACACACAATGAAAACTCATAAAATATGAACAATTTCAAAAACAGTCCATTTCGATCTCTCTTAAGAGGGGACTGTAAAGACAACTGTAATTTTTAACTGGCAATTTGGCAAACTGGGTAAATGAAATGTCTCTTTAAGTGATTAAAATCCGAGGTCCCTTGAGATCTCAGTTATCCAGGTTTTACTGTATATTAAATGCGGTTGCGTGTGTCCAGCCGCAGGTCGTGCTTATGATGAAGCATGCTCGCCAGGAAAGAAAACCTTTTAACTCTGACCTCAAATTTCCGTAGAGTGTAGGAGTCAGGAAACAGACGCGCCGCAAGCAAGTTCCACTCCTTTGCTGTTCGCATTTATTAATGAGTATACCATTTATCTACCAATACCTACAGCTTTACACAATTTCAACCAGTTCCATTTATTATCCTGTCCTCGTTCAGTCATCCGCCTACGTTCTGAAATAAGTTGCAAGCTCTCTCCTGCTCTCACTGTCTCCTTTCATGCGTATTAAGTATCATGAATCATTTAACCTAACCTAACCATTACTTCTACAAATGATTTTTGGATGCTTGGCTTATTGGTAGAGACGTCGACTCTCTCGGTTGGAAGTCTGCAATGAGCTTGCGCTTTCAATGAAGAAAACCACCAATTTTTTTTGTGTATTGTATTATTATATTTGTACCTACCAAAGAAGTGCGATTTGAAAAAAAACATTTACGTTAGATAGCCCGTTTATGTATAGGTTACATAAAATCACGATGAACGCGTTCAAGCCGCGGGACACCTACATACATTTTTATTAGAACTTAATATAATAGGATAATTCGAATCATGAAATGATACAATTAAGGCCAGTCAAAATAATTAACATAAACGAGTAGAACCTAGACTTTCACATTTCTTGCAAAAAACAATGAC
The DNA here is from genome assembly GCA_947623365.1 of Achlya flavicornis. Classification (NCBI taxonomy): domain Eukaryota; kingdom Metazoa; phylum Arthropoda; class Insecta; order Lepidoptera; family Drepanidae; genus Achlya; species Achlya flavicornis. The sequence continues at coordinate 4,584,683 of OX392487.1, forward strand.
CATAGACTAACACGGTACAATGCGAGTTCTTCTGTTTAGGCACACTTAGTCAGCGACTAAAGTCTTATAGACACACGTATTGCCATTGCAATCGAGTTCCTAAAGCTGCAGTAATAGGTTTCCTAACTGTGTAAGACTTAGTGATAGCGATCACGGCTATAGATACTTTTAGACTTGGATTGTGCTAGTGTCGCTTCTTGGCTTATAATAGTGGTTAGGGTACATAACCTCTATGCCAACTGGTCTGAAAACTTTGAGAAGTCTTAGTAGACAGAATGTTTTGGAAAAAAATTGCAGCATACCTAAATATTAAAATATCAATCTATCATCGTCATGACGTTTTTTGTGGCAATTGTTTGAGCACCAATATTTATCTCTGTCTATCTACCTCTCTCGAATGCAGCTGATGGAGATCTAGGTGCTTGGCATCAGTTTACCTGACGTATCACCTGACGTACCTAGGTTACTTTGTATCACCGTACTATATTTTTCTTCACCGAAAGCTCAAGTTCAATGTAGGATTCGAACACGGCACCTTACGGATGTCACGTTCACGTACGTGTTATGTTCTCGTTTACCATGGAATTAGATTGTGTATGTCAAATCTTTATAGGGTATATTATAATAATATCCTGGGACATCTGGTATCTAATTCTACATATGTACTAATCACTAAGTGATATAAATGAAAATGAAACCTGGATATGTGAGAAACCTCAACTATACAATATTACAATTTCAGTCCCAACACTTTTGCATTGAAATACCTCTGGTACTGTTATAAACCTGTATAACTGAGATTTCGTTTTGTAGATTTTTTCGATGTTTACGTTCTCTATTCTTGGGACTCTAAATTAGCTCAAATTAGCTCTATAAGTGAGACAATTAGTACTAATTAATATACCATACATATTGTATTTTATCATTTCAAATATTGGTCTGGATCTCTGGACACAATGGAGACACACAAACGGAAACCGGGAAGTGTTTCTTTAAATTGCAAGATTTGATTACAGACAGACAGACAGACAGACACTGGGACTGGTGAAAATAATAAGAACTTGTAAAAATAATCGGAGCCTTTCTTTTCAGTACAGTTCCGGACTGCACTGCAATCGAGCAGTTCTGAATATCTCATCATACAATCTGAATCGATTACAATCTCTTGTAAATTTATCAGTCATCACAATTGATACACCAATCGATATCATATCGAGATAACGATATAGATAAGATCGAATATTGGTGTAATCGAATAATTTTTACTTTTAATCATTGTGATTTTTCTACCTGTCTGTACAAGGAAGGAATGGTGTTTAGATCAATCACAGGCAAATTATGCTATTTTAACTAAAAAATATCATGTGATAATCCCATTACATCTACATTGCCATAGAGCCAATATGCGTTGTGTCCTAAACTGTCGCAATTGAAAATGGTCTACCAATACTGTCAAATCTGACAATTTTGACGCCACTAATAGTTCATTGGAACATAATTGTAATAGCAGACTTGGGCCCCAGTCTGATGAGTTGACAAGTTGGTCGCCTTTTTATAAAACACAGTTGTAAATAGAGAAAGAAACCATACAGGGGGGCTAAAAAGGAAGCTAAAGCAATATTGCTACGCAATTCATTTTTTCGAATTCTCGGCAGATCCTAAGTGATTCCAATATTTTTTGGTAAAATAGTTACTCATTTGTCACACTCAATAATTCATTAAAAGATTTGGAATTTATGAATTGCATAAGATCTGCTTTAAAATTGAAAATATGAATTGCGTTAGCAATATTGTTTTAGCTTCCTTTTTAGCCCCCCTGTATGGTTTCTTGGCCCAAGTCTGCTATTGTGTTCCTTTTTAGGGGGCCTGACCTACACTGACCCCCTTACTCATAAAACGTTATTTAACTAATATACTGTTTAAAGGGTCACGTAAATAACGTCACTCTATTGTCATTGTCAAATAATGTGACATTATTTACGTGACCATCTAATCAGTATATTAGTTAAATAGCGCTTTATGAGTAAGGGGGTGAGTTTACAGTAAGACAGCTTATGATGTGGGTATTATTTCCATAATGATGTTTTCAATAATTGTAATTTCATCTTACTATTAACTTACTTAAATACAAGGGTCAGTATTTAATAATGATATTACAGTTCGTGTCATTCAACTTTACCCTGGGTTGATTTCGATTAACAACGAATGTCATTGTTGTTTGAATTAACCTGACATCCACTACGCAAATGACACAGCTGTACAGGGCATTCGTTAGCTAATGACCACTTGCATCAACCTGGATTATTTTAATAACTGCAGAGCTAGTGGCTTACCTGGGGTAAGAAGCGCTCGTGGTGTAGCATGATGAGCCGTTCCTAATCGATCGACAAAGTAAAGCTACCACCGTCCGGGTACCGGGTACCTGGATGGGTGACCGCCTAGTGGTATTTCAAATCGAGCGTTTCCGTGCTTCAGTAGGCACGTACAAACATTGGTCCCTGTTATCATTTAATTTTGATAGTCGTTAAGCTAGTTGGATGCCTCCTAGGCGGCTTTAAAAATTCCATCAGTAGGTTGACCACTAGGCTACCTCCACCGATTCGCAATGGGCACGCTTGGTGGAGCCCATTCATTCCCTTTCACTCTCATTTGTGAGGCCTGTTCTCAGCAGTAGGACATTATAGGCTGAAGATGATGATGATGATGGGGTTAAATATTATAGTGCCCGAAGCCGATTAATGCGATTAATTAATTCAAGGCGATGATAGCTCAGTGGTAGTGACGTCGGATACTGAGACGGAGGTCCCGGATTCGAGCTTGTGCTTTCGGTGAAGGAATACATCGTGAGGACACCATAGCACGGTGGTAGGGTACTTTGTAGTACCCACCTGGCTGGCTACCAGCCTCAAGTTGAAAATTTGTCGCCAAGCACTATAGGTGTGTTCCGACAGCTGCACTAGAGAGCCAGTTCCTTCTAGGCTTTGTGTGCTTACCACCTTCGGCCACATCTTCACTTATCATGGTGAGATTGCGGTCAAACACAGACCTATAAACAGAAAAAAAAGCCTATCGCCACAGCCATCGGCCGAAGCCGGAGACGAAAGTTTAATATCCCTTCGAAATTTAGGTCAAAAACCTAACCTGTGGACCTAAGAATAATAACAGAATCATTATTAAATACTTTGAGATTACAATCGCTTGACTGCATACCAATTAATCGCGAATTTACTATGTGGCCATCACATCAAGTTAAAAGCTTGGCGGTATATCACGAATATTAATGTAGGCCGACCACTTCCATTCGTTGTCTATTGAAGCCTGAAGGCGGACTCGTATGATTGACCTTTGTTTAATAGTTGGTCATATGTATAACCGGAATTAAAATGATCTACGTCACCGAAATCCGAGTTACCCTCGAATTTGTCACCATTCCGGTTTGGTAGTTTAGCCCTTTCATTACTTTGTGGTTAAGCCATGAAAACCCAATAAAAATAGTTAGCAATTCACTTTATATACAGGTTGTCCTAAAAAGTAGTGTCAAGCTGAAGTCCAATGATGGAACATCCTTATAACACCCTTGTATGTTCCGCAATTTTTTGTAGTTATCGAGTTGTACATTTATTGCATTGTTTTGCTTAAACATTTGTACTCATAGATGATATCATTGCGTTTAAAAATATTGAATTGTTAAAAAGTAGAATTCCTGCATGGTTCATATATCTTTGAGGACAGTCTAAAACTAAAAGTCACTTAACAAATTTTTTCAAATATGCAAAAAAAGACGTCGGCGTCGTTTGTTTTGGCAAATTTTAGACATAACCGGACCGATTATGACGGGACTTTCACAAACAGATAGCTGATGTTATATCGAGTAAATTAGGTAAGTTTTATTCAAAAAAAATATTAAAGTTATGGCTCAATAAATTAAAACCTTACGCGGGTGAAACGTCTGTTTGTTCCGGCTATCTCCGAAACGGCTCGACCAATTATGACGGGACTTTCACTGGTAGATAGCTGATGTTATAAGGAGTAATTAAAGCTACTTTTATTTTAGATAAATAATTCCTGTACCGCGCAATAATTTTTAAAACCGTACGCGGGCGAAACCGTGGGTTTCACCGGTACAAACATAAATATAATATGTATATGAGATGAATAAATACTGACTGAGAAATATTATTTCTTTCATATAAAATAGCGATGACAAAGCAATTAAAACTGATTCCAAAAAGTTTATCTTTCTCTATAGCAGCACCTACAGTAATAGCTTATCAATAAAAGCTTAATTCTAGCAATTAAACAACCCAACGTCTTTCTATCATCATATATCAATTTAATTGCTCTACCAGCTAGATGCAGTATCAAAATGGGAACAATTTCATAACTCGTAACTTACACCCGCGCGTCGATTAGTTAGTTATCTAACACTTACTCAACGTCAGTTGCTCTATGTTGCGTCTATGCGACTGATAAAGTTATAGAGGTGTTAAAAAGTCTGATAAAGTTATAGATTTATCAAATGGCTTACAAACTTTTGGCGTTTTGTTTTCTTTTGCAGATCATCATCTCGTTACAAGATAATAAACAAGAATATATTATACGTATATTTTTTTAATTACCTATTATCTTCTTTATATATAAAATTCTACTGTACGTGTGTATGTCACTGAATTCCTCCTATCACCCAAACGCATACAAAAAATTCATTCAAATCGGTCCAGCCGTTTAGGAGGAGTTCAGTGACATACACACGTACAGAATAATTAACTCCCTGGATGGTTTAGATAGGATAGGGTAGGGTAGGGTAGCACCACAGGATAGGGTAGCACCACGCGAACGAAGTTGCGCCGGGCAGCTAGTACAATATAATATTAGGCCAACTTAATCATCAGACCCTAGAACTAGAGCCCTTGTCAAGACGAATCAAACGAGCCCGAACTCGATGAGGTCGCGTCGTTTTATTAGAGTTCCCAGGGCCACCTTCCGCTTCCATCATCAGATTAGCTGTATGTCATATAATAATATTGCATTGTTATCCGATTTACATATGCATGCAAAATTTTGCTCTTTTTGTTTTTTTTTTCTGAATGGGCTTGCGTTTGACCTTCTACTGACCCCATGAGGAGTTATGACGAGGCCGAGGATGTAGCACGCTTACCCAGAAAAAGCCTATTCACTCTGGCCTTGAATACATCTAGGTTATAGGTGTCGGGAAACAGACCCCGGAAGAGACTTCCGCTCCTTTGCTGTTCGTATAAGAAACGATGAAGCGAAGCGTTGTGTCCGGGTACGCAGTATGTCGACAACGTATGGGTGGAAATTCTCCCGGCGTCTTGTGTTTCGATGAGGAAATCTCTGCCAGAAACCGGGAAGTGGGTCAAATTTAACTTGCAAGATTTGATTACAGACCCCGGGACAGGTGAAACTAAATAAAAAAACCGGCCAAGTGCTAGTCAGACAAACGTTCCGTACAAACCTGTAGGTATATAAGTAAATGGCAGTATAGACCTAAGTATTTGATATGAATTTCAATGCATGACGTATAAAAAAAAACTACTTACTAGATCTCGTTCAAACCAATTTTCGTTGGAAGTTTACATCGTAATGTACATCATATATTTTTTATAGATTTATCATTCTTTTATTTTAGAAGTTAGAGGGCCCCCCCCCTCTAAGGACACACATTTTACCACTTTGAAAGTGTCTCTCGCGCAAACTACTCAGATTAGAAAAAAATGATATTAGAAACCTCAATATCATTTTCGAAGACCTATCCATAGACATCCCAAACTTGTGGGTTTTATTTAAAAAAAAATGAGTTTCAGTTCTAAGTATGGGAAGCCCCAAAATTTATTGTTTTTTTTTTCTATTTTTGTGTGAAAATCTTAATGCGGTTCACATAATACATCTACTTACCAAGTTTCAACGTTATAATCCTTATAGTTTCGGAAAAAAGTGGCTGTGACATACGGACGTACAGACAGACAGACATGACGAATCTGTAAGGGTTCCGTTTTTTGCCATTTGGCTACGGAACCCTAACTAGTAATAAACAAAACTAGCTTTTTCTAGTTAGGAGTTAGGAGTTTTAATTGGAACATTGACCGCCTACATTATTGTTATTTTATCGATTTGATTTTACTTTCGAATGACGATGACACGGTAAACTGTTGTGAGCCTAGTAAAATTAACATAATTTGAATATGACTTGTATTTTTTACTAGCTGTCCCTCGCGGTTTCACCAGCGCTCCCGGGATAAAAAAGTATCTCCATACCATAGGCCATCTGCATACTGTAGTTGTGGCGTGATGGCGTAACAAACAAACTCACTTTCGCATTTATAATATTAGACAGGATATGTTATCAAAATGTCTAACGCCTGTTTCTTAAATCCCAGATTTAGATAGATTCTCATTATCCTTGAATATAAATATTTTCTTTCCGAATTATCGAGACATAGATTTTGTCATATTATTGCGAAATTTTTCTTTTACCATGAAAAGTATCCAGATAATGAGACTTTTCTCACACCAAATAAATGGCACTAAACCTACAATAAACCATTATTAGGTAATAGCACAAACTTATAGCTTTGCATTGATTCCTCTTGAGTGTTGTTACGTGAACGAAAGGCTCCGAAACGATCCGCGCTCTGCGCCGGCGCACACCACAGTCTTGTACCGAAACGCACGCGGTCCGCGCGCACTCTCGCTCTCTACCGCTCGTGCGCTTCCGCAGTTCACTTCCTAGTTCTTGCAATAGTCCCCTAACTTGACCTTTTTTAATGCCGTCGAGTTCAACCTAAGTAAATAATCTTGATCTATGTATGCAATCCTGAAAGCCGTGTATGTCCTTAATGTAAATCAACTTGTATGATTTATTTACATAATTACATCCCTTGTTTGATTTATTAGTGATTTGTTGATAACAGATAGTGAACACTGTTTTACAGCTGTTTGGATTTATGTGACTATACAAACGTTGAAAAGGATTCTAAAGGATTTCAGTGGACTAACCGACCTATTTAAAGGATTTTGATGGAATTCTTGTGATCATCGACACGTGCAAAGGATTTAGTGTACAGTTCAGTGCATTTTTAAGGTTCTGAAGTGACTGTTAAGGGATCAAGGACTATGTTGGTGATTTTAGCGTTTATTGGTGTTCGTTTTGCGTTACATGTGTCCAGGCAAAGTGGACGGGCGCTGGCGGACGAGTGCTACACCAGAAAGTAAATTATTTATTTTTATTATGTCCCATGTGGTATGTTACACTTTACACTACACACTATACATATATCATCGAAGGTCTTAGCTTTTATTTTTTTCGCAATATAGGTACTCAGCCAAGGGCAACGTATTTTAATGAATAATTTTATATCAAAGTACGAGATAAAGTTATCGCTTTTTATAAATATTTATAGGACAAAATAACGAGCAAAATATAGTGTCACTTTAGCTTTGGTTCATATTATATTAAGGTCAATTGAACTCCGTGCATTTCTGGTAAAAACATAAGGCTAGCCATTTCTCAGCCAATTCAATTGAAGGTGACAGTTGGGGATGATCATTTAAAGACTTTAAGATTTTGAAGTGATGATTCTTGGTAAAGTGGACCACGGTAATTCACATCTTTTGTTTCGTAGTGGACCGTATGTCATTTATGTATTAAGCTAGGTAAGGTACGAAAGATCCATCACTAACAACGGCTAAAGCTGGTTTTCAAAAGCCAGCTATTGACTGTTCTAACACCACTGGTTCTAGTTCGGCTATTTATAAGCTACTTAATTATTTATTTAAACGGACTAATTTAGGAAATACCAGTCGGATTTGAAAAATTCTTTCACCGATAGGAAGCTGCAGCTACTCTTTATCCCAGGATCGAGTTCAGGGATGAGTGAAATGGTGGGGAACGGCTATTAAATTAATAAAAAGATAATTAATAAAAATTTGTACTTACAACACTATAGTGAGGTACGTAGTATTTATATACTTTGAGGTGAGGTGCTACAAATCTGTTTGACACTTTTACCCGACTGTCCCGGACAGTCGGAGATTTTTTCTTTTCAGTTAATTTTTGTTTTACGCAGTCGGGTTTTTGTTTCTGTTAATAATTTACAGTTTTTTTTATGACTAGCACAATATCTTAACTAACGTTTCATCGTAATTGAAACCATTCATGTTTCAATATGGGAGGATGGGAACGCAAACCTTACATACAGACAAACAGAAAACACATAATATTGGACTTTGCTCGTTGATACATACCTAGATAGATAACTTTTTAGCGTATACCAAAAAGCAGTGGAAAAAACAGCAAGAAATGCATACAATCAATTACTGAACAATGGGCGGTCTTATCGCTAAGAAGTGATCTCCTGACAACGTTTGGATGGATGGAATTAAGACACGTAAATAGTCTATACCTAAACCTAACTCTTAACTAATATTATTTATGCGAATGTGAGTTTCTTTGTTACGCTTTCACGCCTTAACTACTCAATCGATCATCATGAAATTTGGCATGCAGATAGCTTATGGTATGGATAAGGACATAGGCTACTTTTTATCCCGGGAACGCGTGTGAAGCCGCGAGGAACAGCTAGTTAGTAAATTTTTTTGAATACTCTATCTGCTTAAAAAAAAACTATATTAAAAAAAAAAAAGACTTGCTGAGTTTCTTGCCGGAGTCTTCTCAGTTCAAGTTGTATTTGGAACCGGTGTAGAATCATTTGTTAACGTTCATAAGTGCCTTGAATGCCGTAAATTGAATAACTATATTTTGAATTTGAATTTTGCCTACTCACCCTCAAGTTAAAAATCTGTCGTCAAGCCCCACCGGTGTGTGCAGGCAGTTGCACTTGAGAGACAGCTACCTTCTATACATCTGAAGTTTGCATGACATTAACAATCCTCCTGGGGGACAAGTTTTTTTTTTTTTTTTTTTATACCACTTAGGTGGCAAACAAGCATACGGCCCGCCTGATGGTAAGCGGTTACCGTAGCCTATGGACGCCTGCAACACCAGGGGTATCACGCGCGCGTTGCCGACCCTGCAGAAATCTCTTCACACCCTTTTTGAAGAACCCCATGCTGTACTCCATTGGGAAAACCACGGCGGGGAGCTCATTCCACAGTCTGAGTGTCCGCGGAAGGAAGCTCCTTTGAGCCCGCACAGTACGAAACAATTCAGGTTTCAATATGTTAATCCAAGTCTGTTATTTTCAATCAAAAAAGTAATTCCGACACGATCCCATATCAACTCCACTGCCATTGAGCCAATGAGTGTTGTCTACTAACCATGGTAACTAATAATGGTTTTCGATGACTTACTGTCAAATCTGTCAAAATGAACACCACTGATAGTTTGAAACACAATTGTATTAGCAGACTTGAGCTCCTGTTATTGTTGCGACTGTCGCAGTAAGTACTTAATTTCCATCCATTTGCCGTCGTCAAAATTCCAACTTAGAAAAAAAAACCTGATATTCATAAGCTAACCCCAAAAAGAACCAGTCTAGAATTCGCAATCCGAATTGGTAATAAAAATTATTGCTCCACACCCACTTTCATAGAGATATTTTTTTCATATCACTCATTAATCATAAGATATGAATTCCTCGAGGCATATATTGAGATAGGTGATCTCCTCCTCCACAATCTATTCCGCCAATTCCCCTCCACCGACAATGCGCTCTGATTGGCTAAATCAAAGACACACTAAACATTGCATGACGTCACGCAGAACTTTAAAGGGCTACAACTTCATCATTTTTTGTTTGTCGAAAAAAAGAATACGTTTCCTATATTTTTTGATAATTTCACTGACGTACCCAATTGTGATGATTTTGGCTCGCAGAAGCTTATGGCATAGACACTGGAAATTTTTCAGCCCGGGAACCCAGGTGATGCTGCGGGGCGGAAACTAGTGTAGTGATATATTTTCAGTTTCGTTATTCAAATCAGAAAGTCGAAAGATATTTCATCATAACACGAAAAAAACGTATAAGCAATCAATCTATAATAATGTTTTCACAGCGGGTGATAGTACCACAAAGAATTACAAAGAGTTGCATAATGCATGTTTTCAACTTTAGATTATTATTTGAAATTGAAGGGCTTTCGATTTTATAATTAAAATATATATATTACATAAACTTACGATCATAGCTTACGATACGAGTTTTTTTTTTTTTTTGTTATAACTTAGTCGATAAACAAGCATACGGCCCGCCTGATGGTAAGCGGTTACCGTAGCCATATAGACGCTTGCAACACACGAAGCATCGCTCACGCGTTATCGACCTATCCCCCCTCACCTATGAGCTCTGGCAACCTTACTCACGCGCAGGAACACAACTTTACACAACATAAAGTTATTTGGCTGCGGTATTCTGTAAGGTGGAGGTTCTTCCCCAGTCGAGCAGCTCTTTGAGCGAATAAACGCTATGCACTACCTCTCTTAAACAACATTAAACAAAGTAAAATAAAACCGGCCAAGTGCGAGTCAGACTCGCGCACCGAGGGTTCCGTACAAACCTGTAGGTATATAAGTAAATGGTAGTATAGACCTGAGTATTTGATATTAATTTCAATTTATGACCTATTAAAAAAAAACTACTTACTAGATCTCGTTCAAACCAATTTTCAGTGGAAGTTTGCACCGTAATGTACATCATATATTTTTTATAGATTTATCATTCTCTTATTTTAGAAGTTACAGGGGGGGGGACACACATTTTACCACTTTGGAAGTGTCTCTCGCGCAAACTATTCAGTTTAGAAAAAAATGATATTAGAAACCTCAATATCATTTTTGAAGACCTATCCATAGACACCCCACACTTATGGGATTGATGAAAAAAAAAAAATTGAGTTTCAGTTCTAAGTATGGGGAACCCCCAAAATTTATTGTTTTTTTTCTATTTTTGTGTAAAAATCTTAATGCGGTTCACAGAATACATCTACTTACCAAGTTTCAACATTATAGTTCTTATAGTTTCGGAAATAAATGGCTGTGACATACACGGACAGACAGACAGACAGACAGACAGACAGACAGACAGACAGACATGACGAATCTATAAGGGTTCCGTTTTTTGCCATTTGGCTACGGAACCCAGACAGACAGACAGACAGACAGACAGACAGACAGACAGACAGACAGACAGACAGACAGACATGACGAATCTATAAGGGTTCCGTTAAGGGTAACGAGTAATTTTTAATGGATTTTGTAATTAAACATTCGTGAAAGATTTCCATTTAAGGAATAGAAATTATTCGTAGAGTGTATAATATATTCATTTTGCGTAGGATCCAGAAGTATTCAGCTTAAAATTTTGTAGTGAATCGTGTGGCTAAGTACTTATCTATAGAATACACTAAGATACATTGAGTAACGTAAAATACCTAGGCAAGATGATTTTAATACTAACCGGTACAACCGGCTTACTGTATAGTAGGGATAATATCTTTTATACGACCTTTTATTTGTATAGCTACTTCGTCTCATAGTCTCTGTATTGTTTTTTTTATGCAACAAACATATACGGCCCGCCTGGTGGTAAGCGGTTCCGTAGCCTTATAGACGCTTGCAACACATGAGGTTTCAACGCGTTACTGACCCTTTCCCCCTCCCCAATGAGAACTGGCTACCTTACTCTCGCGCAGGAATACAACATAAAGTTTATTGGCTGCGGTATTCAAAAAGATGGAGGAACTTCCCCAGTCGAGCTGCTCTGTGAACCGAAAACGCTCTATCTATAGCTCTTAAAATGTAATTTAATAAATCTAGTCATAAGTAGAATAAATTGTAAATCTTTCTCGTTATTTATATGTTGTAAATATCTTCAATCATATCCAATATACTAACAAAATAATATTGATAGCATTTTTATGCAGCTAAATAAAAGGATTATCGCTCTATCATGAGACATAAAATGTCGAATAAATCTAAAAGACCACAGATCGCTGATTAATTTAGTACTTTCACATGTTCTACTTCTATGAATCTCAAACTAGATAAACCGGCGAATTTATAACTACCCACGAGTGTTGCGAATTCATTTTTGCTATATACCGGTTAGGAAGAACTGTTTTTTAAAGCCTAGAGTTGAGTGCTAATATTTTTTTGTTTCTTACAAACTTACCTTTATCTATATTTATAACTAACGGTTGCGAAATTCTCGTCTACTAAAAACGTTTTAATTGACTTAAGGAAATAGTAGTCTTATACTGCTGGCCGAATAAATAAGCTCAGAGTCACTCAGCGCGCTATGGAACGAGCTATGCTCGGAATCTCTCTACGTGACAGGGTCCGAAACGAGGACATTCGTAGGAGAACGAAAACTACCGATATAGCTCGTAGAGTTAGTAAGCTGAAGTGGCAATGGGCAGGCCACATCGCTCGAAGAACTGCTAGCCGATGGGGAAGGAAGGTTCTCGAGTGGCGACCACGTACTGAAAAGCGCCGAGCGGGACGACCTCCCACCAGGTGGACCGACGATCTGGTCAAGATCGCTGGGCACCGCTGGATGCAAGCGGCCCAAAACCGTTCGATGTGGAAGTTAATGGGGGAGGCCTATGTTCAGCAGTGGACATCCCTAGGCTAATATGAAATAGTATGGTTTGATTCTTTATAAGACGGCATTACGGTGAACCAGTTTCATAAAATAATTCCTACGACCTACGATATTCCTAGTATATCAACGTAAAAACACCATTAACTACGCATACGTCAGTCAGATGCTTAAAAACTTGCAATTTTCAATCCGCGCTTACTGGATTATCGATGTCGTAATAGATAATTGGCGAAAATCACGGCAAAAAACCATAAAATTCAAAAATATTTCGACGCAAACCCGCCATGTTTTTTCGCCAAATGCGTGCGACATCGATGTCAAAGGTGCAAAAATTGGGCCCCACCCAGTGGACATTATCGCCTAGCGATACCGATATCCACATCGTACAAATCTATACTTTAGCTCTATTGAAGCGGTATTGGCAGCTTTAACCTGGCAAACTGTTTGGAACATGCAAATTGCTGTTCAAACAAGGTAGAGCTTTATTTCCGTGCTACATATGTAAATCTTATGGAATAACATATCGGTGTTTTGAAATGAAATATGATAATTATTCAAATGATAAATTAACATCAATTAACGCTTTTAGTGATTATTCGTACCTAAGGCTGAAAAAACTTAGTAGGTAAATACAATTACAGAGAACATCAATATAAAAGGGATACAGAATCAATACTTACACCAATGTTAGGTTAAATGATAGTAAAAATAAAGATATGTCTGTAACATAAACAATTAACCCCGTCCGCAGATATCATGGGACGCGCAGTGACGCGCTTCACATTCAATAACAATTCAAAAATAAATTATGTATAATTTTGAGCGATGAGAAAAATCTTGTGACATTGAGACAACCTCAATTATGTTCATCAGCTCATTTTATGTTTATTTTTATTAATTGGTGCCTATTTATTTATATAACGTTGACTTCCGCAATTAGTGAAGTGCCTGCAATAAATTTTACAATCAACAGGAACCACTGAATCTCAGTAATAAAATAGAGATTATTCTCGATAGAAACTCTTCCAATTACTGATATGATAGAAGATAAACCTGGGGAATTCTTGGCACAATTTGGGCGTAGTGGGGAATGGTTTGCGGTGGTAGGATGGCGAGCAACATAAAGAATCATGGCGAGCTCCATACATTGATTTGTACAAAAAAGTAAAACATTTTAGAGGGTATTGAATCACTTCAGCAACAAATTAATATACTTGAAATATTTTATAAACACGGCAAAACATAACAACAACATAATGGTTTTGGTCGCGAATAGTCGCGATTTGCCGGCATCCCATAGAAATTCTCATTTTTATCCCGGGGTTCTAAAAATATTTTAAATGGCTCAAGTTGTTCCTTAGGCACCAAGGATCAATTATAACGTCATTCCAACGTCTCTAAAAATCTTTATTTTTTTGTACAAATCTCGCCTAGATCCTTTACTCGTAGATGATTTTAATTATTTGATATTGTATCGCGCCCGACCCTGCTGCTTTTTTCTTGCACCCCACCAAAGAGACCTAAAATTAGGCTTCTGTGCAGTTCACAGAGCAGTCCACGCCAAAGAACGAATTACGTCAATCATCATGATTTAAAAAAAATGCAACTTGATTAGTGTGTTAAAAAAACATCTATCTACAAACAAAAACTCCATTACCAATGAATTAAATTTTATATTTCTATTACTTTTCGGCACGCGGGTTGACTTGGAAGTGGAACCCCTATTTGACACCCGTAGGGAATGAATTTTGGGTACTCCCCTAGTGAACTCAAGAAATATATCTTCTAAATTATAAATCCCTAGGTCCACAGGCTTAGGCTCTGAGTTGTGTCTATCAGTCATAGCTCCTAGAGCATTTACGCAATACGCTGATGTAAAAGTGAAAACTGCCAGCGAATGTAATGTAACAGTTGTATCTTTTTCTACATCATGCTAAATAATTTGTTGTGTTGCTTACTTATGTAATTTCAGCTATGACGATGATGTGTTTTGGTAATAATCCGTAAGTATAACAATCATTAGTATGTCTACTGCATAGAAGGGGCATTATGGTTCGGTAATATAGCAAGTAGCAAGTGTTTTTATTGCTTTTTAGGGTTCCGTAGCCAAATGGCAAAAAACGGAACCCTTATAGATTCGTCATGTCTGTCCGTCTGTCTGTCTGTCTGTCTGTCCGTCCCTATGTCACAGCCACTTTTTTCCGAAACTATAAGAACTATAATGTAGAAACTTGGTAAGTAGATGTATTCTGTGAACCGCATTAAGATTTCCACACAAAAATAGAAAAAAAAAACAATAAATTTTGGGATTCCCCATACTTAGAACTGAATCTCAATTTTTTTTTTTTAATGAAACTCATAAGTGTAGGGTGTCTATGGATAGGTCTTCAAAAATTATATTGAGGTTTCTAATATATTTTTTTTCTAAACTGAATAGTTTCCGCGAGAGACACATCCAAAGTGGTAAAATGTTTGTCCCCCCCCCTGTAACTTCTAAAATAAGAGAATGATAAATCTATAAAAAATATATGATGCAAACTTCCACCGAAAATTGGTTTCAACGAGATCTAGTAAGTAGTTTTTTTTTAATACGTCATAAATTGAAATTCATATCAAATACTCAGTATTCATATCAAATAATACCGACCCTCCCCCCATTCCCGATGAGCTCTGGCAACCTTACTCACGCGCAGGAACACAACATAAGGTTGCGGTTTCTGTAAGATGGAGATACTTCCCTAGTCTTGCTGCTCTTTGAGCGAATAAAGGCTACGCTCTACCTCTCTTGAAAAACATTAACGTTAGAAAGTTGACAAGCAGCCTGCGGTCCTGGGTCCCAATTCTCGCGTCCTACGAACACCTTCGAATCGAACTTACGGTTCGAGTCCTATTCAAATGTAAAATTTCGAGGGGTGGAGTCATTTCGAACGGTCCCGACCAATCAAATATATCAATAAAATCTAAAGTATAAGAGCTATGTTATTGATACAATAAGTTCACCATTGACATTATATCCCGAGAATTTTATTTATCTGGTATAATCCAAACCCAAGTTATATGGGTTCAAAAAAACGAAGCGTTTCGAGAAAAGGTAGGCACTACTTGCGCTTCGCTTGGAAGGAATATACACATATCCTCCAGACATTATCTAACCGCATCAAAATCTATTGCTTAGTGGGCAAGGTGGCCACTATATAAAATCTCAGTAGTTCGATAAGGGTTTGCTTAGTTTAAAAGAATAGGCAACAATAAGACAGACAGAAAGAGCAACTATGTTAATTCTGTCTAAAGAAGTGTTTTTATAATGCTTGGCTACATACATATGCATTAGATTATCGATGGAACTACACCTGTCGAAGATTGATGACTTTTAAACAAGCAGTAACAAGCTAATAATAACTTCTATTAATAATGTAATCTCTAACAAATAGTCATGCCTGATTGACTTGTCTGATGTATTCAGAATGCGGCCAGACAAATTAGTTAGATTGTCTTATCGCGCCGCCAGCATGATTATGTTGTTTGTGTTTATATGAACTTGTTAGGGGTTATTTACTGTTTAAAACCGACTTCAAAATTTCAAAATGCAGGACTGTATTCGACTGTATGTTTTTATAGGTATGTTACGCGATTACTCCACCAATTGATTGAATTGATTTTGATGATTCTTTTTTTGTTTGGTAGTTCCTACTTTATAGGTCCTATTTTTTTTTATCATGTTCTGACCATGGAATTAAAAGATACGATGGAATTCCTCCACAAAATATAACACAAACATCGCGATTGAATCATCAATTCTATGCATATCTAAAATGGACGTATTAAAAATGCATATGAAACTTAAAATTTATAAAGTTTTTACAAAAAAATTAAACCACTCATAAAGTGGGGTAACACTAAATAGTATGAAATAAAGACATGGGAACTTTAAGCTGATTGAATTATTAGAAAAAAAAAATTGCAAAGTTGCTATAGCTTTCAACTGAGAAGATCCTTCTCAGTAGAAGTTTAGCTTCCGATCCTGTGGTAATTTTAATAGTTTTGACTTTCATAAGTCTTTCTCGGGCCTAATCTAATTAAACTTTGAATACTATTACAAAAAGGGCGCGTACCCCATTGAGCCATTATTATTACGTATAGAGAAGCTATCATAAGCAAAGGATATGTCCCATTTTTAGAGTCAACTAAAGTTCTCTTTAGAGCTTTAATAATAAATTAGTCGTCTAAGCAGACAGTAGAAACACGTAGCGCTATCAGAACGCTTTTAGGAGTATTTTTCTCGCAAACACCGTGATTTTCACGGCGCTTACGCGTTTCGTGCATCGTACTAAAACAAAAAGTGTGGCGCCACTTGAACGGAACATAGTTTTGATGGGTGGCGTCTTCTTTATACGTAGTATTAAAACTAGAACATTTCTTCACTTTCGATTTCAATCCTCCATATATCTAAATCATTGTATCTCATGTACACCATTCATCAAGTAGATATTATTTGACATGACAATTTATTTGCAAGCTTTAACCATGTCGTAGCTTAGCGGGGGGCTATCTATCTAGCCTCGTTAATAATATATGAGCGACATAAAGTCTGTGAGTTTACAGTATCATATTAAGAAAACTGTTGTTAGGGCTTTATATTGCTCTTATACTATTTTTAATCGACTTCAAAAAAAGGGAGATTATCAATTCGACACGTATGTATGTTTGTAATATTATTGGAACTGCAATATATTCACATATGATGATCTATTAGGGCTTCCAAACATATATACAAAATTTCATAGGTGTATGTATATTTGTCCACGCATATCTCCGAAGATAATAATCGGAATATAACCTATAATCTTTATTGGTTTAAATTTACTTTAACTTAGGGAACAGTGCAAGTTTCATCTAAATCGGTTCAGTAGTTTTCAAGATATGGACAAATATGTGTGACGGCCTAGCTTATTGATACGAGCTGCGGATGTGGTCAAATACTAGTGCATTTAAGAAAAACTGACTTCAAATCAGTGTCATATTAGTTATTTCATACTTTTTATTTTATTGTGAAGTCGTACATACATACATTTTATATCATACATTTTTTTTATTACTTTTAATCATAGCAATCAATTGCAGTACATTAAGTCCGTATTCAAGAACGTCAATCAATGCTCATGTCAAGTTTTGAGTCAACAAACAATTGAATTTGGAACCTGCACCAATGTTATTAGATTTATTTTCGATGAACTCGATCTATTCTTGAGGATGGATCTGAGTTTTGAACTAGTTCTATAAAACAGGCCTAATTAGTGGAGTTAGAGAAAGGCAATTTCTATTTTTAATTCTGACAGATGGTCTATAGCCGTTAAATGCTTGGTGCAAGCGATGGAAATAGTACATTCAGAGAGGTGGAATTAATATCGCGAATTTTATTTTTCATAATACCCTATCTGTAAGTGTATCATTTTACCCAGTTTGCATGCTTACTATAATTTACCATCTCCTAGAAAAAATATGGTCTCCATTAAAACATAAATAGCTGGTTTTAAAAAAAAGGAAATTAACATACTAAATTGTCCACTTAAGTGAAATTGAGAATGTTGTGTCCAAAATTATAATGCTGCATTTTCACACTTTTTGTAGCGATGTTAGTGCGTGCACGCATATTGCGTGCTTGAAATGTTCAGAATATGCGGCCAACAACGCCGTCAAAGTGACATTTGGTCCAGAGATAAATTGCCGCGATTTATTCGCTAGATGGTTATGTAAATGAAGTATAAGAAAGCATAGAAATTACATTTGCAAAACAATGTTATTCAGAAATGATTTATGTTATCTTATACATATTAGTGCGAAAGTTTGTGTGAAATTATTTTTCTAGCGTTTCGTTTGTTTCAATCACAAGAAAAAGGATGAGTAAGGCGCCGATCCCACAGCGAGCGGTCTAGAGTTATGCGGTCAGAGTTCAACGTGCTTTCTCCTTGACCGCCCGCGCCGCGGTCATGCACAGTGTGCAATGATCAAAAGATTCGTACAGACTAAAGTGAACGCGGAACGCAGAACTCCGACCGCACGACTTGACCGCAGAACCGCTGTGGGATCGACAAGTTAAATAATAATAAACAAATAAATATCCTGGGACATTCCTCACAAACGGTCACCTGATCCCAAACTAAGCAGAGCTTGTACTATGGAAACCAGATAACTGATATAATACATATATATACTACTTTTTGTTTGTAAATACATACTCAATATACATAATTACACCCAGACTCAGGACATACAGACATATTCATGCACACAAATGCATGTCCTTTGTGGGCATCGAACCCACGACTCCACGTCTTAACCAACTGCGCCGACGGGTCCGTCATTTAGAAGGCTTGATTCAATTTACTTACATTTTAGATTTCATTCCACTTATTATTTTTTGCTCGCTATATTATTATAATTCTCTCAGTTACAATTACAGTAACTTTGTTCTAGATTCTAGGCCATGTTATTTACTAACTGTATTTAATTTAATTATGTACCTATGTATCTGATATCACCGAGTAGGTATTTAAACCACCAACACCGCAAAGTCTCAAGACAAAGTTTTATAGAAGAAAGAAAGAAAGAAAGAAACATTTATTGGACACAACAAAATAGCACAATACACAACAATACAATACATTTATAATACAATGATACTCACATTATATTTAAAAAAAAAAACGCAAGCAGCACCTGTTCACAAGTATGACGCGTGTGGCAGCCATCGCCCTCCCGCCATATTGGAGGGAAGTGAAAGACATTTAAATCACCTATACAATGTAACTGCAGAGCATTATCATCATCACATATTGAGTGAGTTATTAAAAACTATACACGAAAGGTGCTAAGATATTGCTCTTTATTGCCTTATCAAATCGAATGATCGAACTCGTATCGTTTCACATGAGAATCATATAAATTTTTGACTCACATTTCACACCTCTAGTGTACAATTTTCCTATGATAGTAATCTGTGATTTTACTTTGAGAAATGTTAGTGAAGAACAAACTCTAAGGAGGATAAAGACGGTTTTAGCAGAGATTCAAAACGATGCGGGCCTTATATATTTTGCCGCTTTTTTATATACTATATTTAGGCCTGTGTTGGACGGCAATCTCACCATGGTCAGTGAAGATGTGGCCAGCAAGGTGGGTACTAAAAAGTCACATTCACAAATATGATAATAATTAAAGTAAAGTGGTTTACTTTAAATTATCATGTTTTAAAGTATACTTTATATTTATTGGGTAAACTGTGCTTCCATAAGTGTTTAGACAATTATCGAGACCCAGTTTACCCAAAATAAAAGTTTGGGTTGTGTTTGTGGACTTTAGAAATTTGACCCATGTTGTGCTCATGTCCAACGCGTGGGTGATTTATATCCGTTTTCCTTAATAATGTTTAACTTTAATGTTACCTTTCTAATTTAAAACATAAGCAGCTTTTCTCGGCTTAGCTCGACTACATAAAATGAGATCAAAAATGTATAACCCAAAGAATTTTCTTCCCGATATCTGATTTTGATTAAAAAACGGCTAGTCGAAGCTAAATTGTTTACGTATATACTATAGGTATAGAACCTTCCTAATATGTCAAAAAGACACAAATATAGTGCGGCAAGGAGAGACACCGTCTTGTCAAATATGACTTTCTTAGCATGGCCAGTTTAAGTGCCTATTCGTACCTATTATATTGATATGATTACATTTATCGTGCAATCAAAATCAACAAATTCGAATGGTCAGACTTCAAACGTGGTTTTATGTTATTTTAGTAAGTACTCCTAAAATCTCGTGATTAGCTATTATGTGTCTTGGGTCAACCCATTATCTTTTGGAAAGATCGGAACTTAGGCATTTGATTGATCCTTAATTCATCAGATTTACTTATAAAATATTTTTAAATAATGCGTAGTTGACGAGCCCACTAAACACCAAGAATATATTTACTAGCTTCTTAAAAAAACCTACCTGATTTATTTACACTTATTTTTAAGTATTTACGGTTGTGCTACATGACCAGTGCGTGGCCATGTATTGCTTGCCTTTGGTCTTATGCTCAATGTATGAAGAGGCTAAATTATTATGTTTCCCATTTTTTTTGTATTACATTTTTATTCTACAAAGTCGGAAACGAGCATACCGGCTGGTGGTAAACGGTTATGGTAGCCCTATGTACCCTTGCAACACACGAGGCATCACTCACGCGTTACCTACCCTTTTCCCCCTCCTGGGGCTCTACCGCGTAACTTTGGTGGTAATCGTAACGAACACCATTAATTAATTTCATCCAATCAGGGCCCAAGAATGGTCTTTGTCGCGTCATACCGCGTGCGCGTCATTGGATGAAATAATTAATGGTGTTCGTTACGATTACCACCAAAGTTACGCGGTAGAGCCCCAGGATGAGCTCTGGCGACCATACTCACTCCCAAGAATACAACATACAGTTATTTGGCTGCGGGTTTATGTAAGGTGGAGGTAGTCCCCCGTCAAAACGCTACGCTCTACTAATGACCAAAAGTTAAAAAAAAACTTTACTTTAAACTGCCTGCATATTTTCAGTTGCATTTTTACCGGTTTCCCTAACGGCTTTGTACCTTGGTAATTTGCTTTATTGCTCACATAGTTAAGATAAAACACTTTCCAAGATTTCTTTACGCACGTTGATTTAAAACGGTCCTGTACATTATAATGTAGGTCAGGTGTGTTACTGCCTAAATCCTTATCTTGGCTATGGCACACTGCCCCGCACGACGCGGACGTTGCGGGGTGACGAGGCTGCATTGTCAGTGTGTCATATCACTCGTGTTTATGACCTGTCTTTAGAAATGTCCAAAAAGATAAACAATTTTGGTAATTTTCCCTCCATATCAGTAGAATAGTAAACCACTATCTAACAATGAGATAGGAAGGAATAAGGTATCTATCGTGCTGTTTATTATGTAAATTATTCGAACGGTAAACGACTCGTGATTTCCAAAAGTTCAAATAGTGCCTTATAGAGGGCGTCATATTTCTATATTTGTAGAGAGTGCATCGTAACGTGTACGTTCCACTTTTTTTTCTATTACAAATATTTTGTTACGCACTCTACTGTAAAAATATGGTTTCTACCGAAATACGGCATTTTTTTTATTTGAGTATATTTGCTGTGCGCATTCTTTGGTGGATCATCAGATTTAAGTATGGCTATAACTATGTAGTTATAACGCCAACTTGTGGTGAATAATAATGGATTTACTTAATACCTTATAATTACTTCATTACGCTATTTTTATTTTTAAATTAATCTAATGGTTTAAAATATTGTAAGGTTAAGGCTGTCTTTCCACCGGAGATGTGCGATGTAGCTAAGCGGTGAGCGAGGTTTAAGTTAAGCTACGAAACTACCTGTTTCCACCAAAGCTAAATTGGCGTAGAGGATAAGATGTGCTATAATAAGTTTTTGTTAATCAATCATTTTATCTACAAGCTTTTTTTGGTGACTGTACTTTTTGTTGACTGTACTTGCATTGTCTTCCAATACACTTATGTGTACCAAATATCAATTCAATCCGACGACTGGAAGTGGGTGAAATTAGACTTGCAAGACCGAATGAACATACATACATACATACATGGCAAGTTAAATAAAAGCTTGTAAAAATGCGCTTTGCGCGAGGTAGCTTTAAGAGAGGTAGAGCATAGCGTTTATTCGCTCAAAGAGCAGCTCGACTGGGGAAGTACCTCCACCTTGCAGAATACCGCAGCCAAATAACTTTATGCTGGGTAAAGTTGTGTTCCTGCGCGTGAGTAAGGTCGCCAGAGCTCATAGGGGAGAGGGGAAAGGTCGGTAACGCGGAGCGATGCTTCGTGTTTTGCAAGCGTCCATATGGCTACGGTAACCGCTTACCATCAGGTGGGCCGTATGCTTGTTTACCGACTAAGTTGTATAAAAAAATAAAAAAAAGCTGTGCGATAACTGCGTAGTAATCAGCTCAGCTCCTTATCTCACATAGCTACACGAAAGGCGCAATCCTAGCTTGCATACTTAGCTCGCAACCCAGATCTAAGCCATCCAAGCTACGCAAATCAAACGATCCTAGTGGTTGATATAATAACCTCTCTCGCTATACGCAGCTTAGAACATCTCTGGTGGGAATGCAGCCTAAGCTCGTAGTAAAAACTGTAACATTATAAAATGAAGTATCTTAATTGATTTATGAACATAAAATAATTATTTTCAATGCTAACGTCATATATGAAGGTAATTAAAGGAATCAAAATACTTCAAGATATTAATAATTGTATGCCAATATGAATGTCATGTCAAATTGCAAATTTTATTCCAATACATTTAATTTAGAGAGCTTATTTCCAATATGGTGTTATAGCTGTTGTAAATCCTTAATAACCTTCGAATTTGCATCCTAATCATGACACTGATGAGTAGGTTTAGGTGCGGCCTTAGGAATCGATGGTCAATATTGGGCTTCGTGACTGTTATTTAACCCAAATTCAATGTCGCAAACTATGGTAACGTTGTTTACCATACATTAATACACAATTTTGACTTCATTCATTTACATTGGCTCTTCACCTATGGTCGATCTAAAAGTAGGGCATGATGACTATTTAAAGAACCGTCAAGTCAACCTTCAAGATTTAAACATAATAAATTTGACCAGTCATTCTAATTTTTCGTTTTATACCAAGTCTGCAAACAAGCATACGGCCCGCCTGGTGCTAAGCGGTTATCGTAGCCCTATGGAGGCTCACTCACGCGTAACCGACCCTTCCCCCTCACCAATGAGCTCTGGAAACCTTACTCACGCGCAAGAACACATTTAGTTATTTGGCTGCGGTATTCTGTAAGGTGGAGGTACTTCCCCAGTCGAGCTGCTCTTTGAGCGAGAAAATGCTATGCTCTACCTCTTTTAAAATTATCTTTCGATTGTTCATAACAGTAAATTTGTACCTAAAATGTTCTGAGTTTTGTCTGTTTGGTTATATTTTAATTCAGTAGGGATTTTGGTTCTAATTCGTATTTACCATACAGTACATTTTCAGTAAATATAATCATAGCTGAAATTTTCTTTTCTCTTTTCAAAGCTCTCTGGTTTAATGTGTCTAATTTGTAGTTCCAGAGATAAATAAAGAGGTCAAACAAACACTAATTTAATCACGAGTTATTAATTCAATAATGATACGCAATTAATGTGGATATTTTAGGTTAAACAAAAACAATTATGAATTGTTATCGTCATTTTAAGTGTATTGTCGATTACTAAAATGCATTCAATTGAAAAAAAACCGGATAGTTTTAATGTAATTAAAAATGAATTATTCATTTAATTGTTTGTGTAATCATTGTATGTAAAGAGTTACATTATTTTTAATTAAATAGAATCTAATTGTATTATTTTGAATGATAGTAGTAGGGTCACCCACCTTACGGGTCACATCTATATTTTAGAATTAAAACTTTATTCCATTGACCTAATTTTTTTTCATGAACCATTGTTCGGTAAGACTATAAGTATACCTACTATATTTCTTTAATACAGGTACAAAGTAGGTATACTACACTCGCTGTGAATGCTCGGTTAACTTTTAACTGCAGATTTCAAGATAAGTTTGACCAAAATATTATGTTTGCGAACCTTAAACTACTTTCGCAATATCTGTAAATCTTTTCTACACTACTATACGTAAAACTCGTGCAAACTAAACTGAGCTTTATATAGCAGGCATATCGTCTGAAATAGTCTGCGACTTCATTAGAAATGAGAGAAGATTTATTTTGATGCACAAATTCGCATCACTCATAAAAATTACCATTCGTATGCCAAAATGAAGTAATTACGTTAAATACTAAAAATAAAAAGATTCTTTTGGATGGAAACTCAGATGAAAATCCCTATTTTTATTTCAGTCGGTTGCCAAGTTTCAATATTTTCTACATTTCTCGAATACTTAACAAGCCTTAACTTAACTTACAATACCTCACTTAACTTAATTCTTGACAAGCTTTTACCTCGCGGTTTAACCGCATTCACAAGTGATCTAATTTTAGGATGATTCACAAAAAGGCTGATTCCCAACGAACAAGCAAATAACATTTTTCATTGAAGGAAAAATTCGGTATTTTCAGACAAACCATACAACCAAGAAAGACAAGAAATTTCGTAAAAGTTTGCGAGTTCACCGCTATATTACAAAAGGAAAATATTCTACAAATGTATCTTTTAGCCTGTAGGTCAATTCAAAAAATTCAATTCAAAATTCAAAAATCCCCCGCGCCGCGGTATCACCCGCGTTCCCGGGATAAAAAGTGGCCTATATATAATACTCGGGAATAATGTAGCTTCGTATTAGTGAAAGAATTTTTCGAATCAGACTGGTAGTTCCAGAGAGATTAGTCCGTTTAAACAAAAAAAACAAATAGTATATAAAAAAATCTTCCACTTTATTACATTAGTATTACTATGTCATGCATTTCATAACATAACTATTTATATTAATTATTGACAATCTTTTGTAGTCTTACGTCAACATCAACGTACCTATCCTGCCTGTATAATGAAGTTAAAAAAGAACCTAAAAAAAGTAATTACAGCTACAATATAAATCGTAGGTACTTTTGCAACGCACGACAGTCATAATGACAGTCCTTTATGACATGACATCTCGAGGCAGACTGGCAGCCGCACTGTTTTGTTTACGGAAACAAAAGTAGTGGATGTAACAGCTGATTCCCCCCTTGTTTTTCTGTACTCCCCACTACCGTGAGTCGATGCCTTTATGTACAGGTTGATGTTGTTCTTATAGGAGTTGTGCTAGCCGGTTAAATTAAGAAGGTTGTTGTTGTATTTTTTTTTATATCTTACGAGTATATTTTGCATTAGATGACTATTTAGTATGAAACAATTATTTCGTATTTAGAATATTAATTATCAATTTTCATAGAGTTGTAGGAATTCAGAATTCATTTGGTTGTCTGGAAGAGATCGCTTAAGCGAGAAAGTAACTAACGTTTCTATAATAAAAACATCTGTTCCATTATCCATTTACAAACCACATTCCTACACACTAGTCACACAAAGTGCCATACCACATGTAACATTGTAGCAGTCGACGTCCAGCGCCGCCAATGATCACCTATTGCACAGATGCACAACCGCCGCTGTGGAGCTGTCGGTGCCAGAATGGGCGCACTACCTCGCTGCCGCACTCTTCCTGCTTTGGATCATCTTCGGCCGAAGGCGAAGCAGTATGCAATCGGCATCGACATGAGCAATATGTATGTAGCTAGCTAACGCCTTTATGGGATGGGATTCTGTGGATGAAATAGGATTATTCTTCCTTAGCTTTGTAACGCTATATTTTGAATTAATAGTGCAAAACTTTTATATTGTTACTCATACAATGCACAATTTGTCACATTATTTAAATGCTGAGAATTAAGGTAACTATTTTAAACAGTATTTTAATTTAATAGAATTTTATGCGTAAATGGGTTATTGTTTAGGAAAAAATATATGGCAATGTGTTATCCATTTCTCAACAAAATTATGATGTTTAATTGAAAGTAATATTCAAATTTTGAATACTGTTGTGTTACATAACTCTTAATAGCTGCTACGATAGTACGATAGTTATATTTTCATAATTCTTCTATTTATTGATTAATTACATTAAAATACTGCAGGATTACGCCTAACTTTTTCTACTAAGACTATACTACTAAGTCGGTAAACAAGCATACGGCCCGCCTGATGGTGAGCGGTTACCGTAGCCATATGGACGCTTGCAACACAAGTAGCATCGCTCACGCGTTACCGACCTTTCCCCCCTCCCCTATGAGCTCTGGCGACCTTACTCACGCGCAGGAACACAACTTTACACAACATAAAGTTATTTGGCTGCGGTATTCTGTAAGGTGGAGGTACTTCCCTAGTCGAGCTGCTCTTTGAACGAATAAACGCTATGCTCTACCTCTCTCAAAACTAAATCCTACTTTTTACTGAAAAATCTATTATTTGATCTTTATATTAAAGTGGCCATTTTTATTTGGTCGCGTTATATGAAAAGCGTTATTAAAACAACATGCTGTACGTTCAGTCAGTGACCGTTCCACCAAGCGTAGCGTATTGTGAATTCGTTTCATCAGTCGCTTACTGGCTGTCGTCGGTGAATGTAGAGCTGTTCTAGATGCCACGCTTTGGTAGCGGTCGATGTTATGTGTTATGTAATATTTAAAAATGTTTGAATTAATGTTTGATTATTCATAAAAAGTATCAGATTTTATCATGCCGAGAATTTAGTGGTTTTTGCTATGATTTATCTTCCTACTTCCTGTCAATATTAATTTTGGAGTTTCATATCACTCTATTACACGACTGACCCCCTTACTCATAAAACGTTATTTAACTAATATACTGCTTAAAGGGTCACGTAAATAACGTCACTCTATTGTCATTGTCAAATAATGTGACATTATTTACGTGAACATTTAATCTTTTTATTAGTTAAATAGCGTTTTATCAGTAAGGGGGTGTATCTTTTTGACTGTTATAGGTTGCTAGTTGTACATTTTTGCTTAGCTTGGCTTTTATCATGACATGTCAAAAACCAAAGATGGTCCCATAGAAACCTCTAAAATTGCATTTAATTTATTCTTCCACTGAAATTGTAATCTAATATTATTCATCTGTTCTTTAATAAATACTATTAAATAATACTGAAAATTATAAAATAGTAAGTGACTGCTGTGTAACAAAATAAATATTTTGTTGCGCCTACTAGTCATATCATTGCAAAATTTCACAGTTGTGAGTCGAGCTACAAAACAACTTTTTTTTATAAGCACTTGGCCGGTTCATTACATTTCGTTTGTAGATTTGTGCTTATTTATTTGAAAATATGTATTATGTTTTTCACTAATTGTTAGCTTAAGATGTATCCTACTACTATAATGTATGAAAGGTTTTTCTGTTCATAAACCTTCGTACCACTGCACTGACACGTAATGGCATTCATACAACTACAACATAATTCACCTCAGCAATTCTGGTTTCCTTACACAGTAACAAATAAATCCTAATACAAACATGGCGACAATTTTCCAAAATCTAGCGCAGAATCCGCGTTGAGTGCAAATGTGCACTACTTTTTACGTACAAAATTTACGAGCGCCCTCCAATGTAAAGTCAGACATCTAAATTACACACGTTGCTAACTGTTTCTTAGATAGAAGTCTTGAAGTAACTTACTACTGAACCTTTTAAGGTGGTGTGCAAAAAGCTTCGAGCGAGTAGTCGACGCGGAACTTCCCAGTAAGATCATCTTTAAATCCGGTTACGTTTTCCTGCAACCGTATTTGGTACATACTTACAGTATTCTATCCCTAATCCGTCATCACAAAATCCCACCCATCGGCGGATTATAATGTACAGGAAGAAAAATTTGAATAAAACATCGAAATTTATGATTATTATGTTAACTATCAACTAGAACAGGGTTCGGCAACCTGCGGCTTGCGAGCCGCATGCGGCTCTTTCGATGTAAAGTTGCGGCTCTTCAGATCCATATGCAAAAAATAATAACTTTATCAAAACCCTTTAAAATCATGCAATCATGCTCATCCTCACAAAAAAAAAGTGGCTCTTTAAAAACATGGAAATTTTGTAAATTGTAAGTTTTGGCTCTTCCATCGCAAAAGGTTGCCGACCCCTTAACTAAAATATAATGTTAGTTAACTCTGGTTTCCAAATTTGGCTGTATTTTTGCCAGAATATTTCAAATTAATTTTGACTCGCAAAGAGTAGCGGATTTTAGTAGTTGTCACATAATATGTCATATATGTTATTGTAAAGTTGTGTTCCTGCGCATGAGTAAGGTCGCCAGAGCTCATAGGGGAGGGGGGAAAGGTCGGTAACGCGTGAAAAATGCTTCTTGTGTTGCAACTAGTTGCAAGCGTCCATATGGCTACGGTAACCGCTTACCATCAGGTGGGCCGTATGCTTGTTTATCGTCTAAGTTGTATAAAAAAAAAACTTCTCAAGATTAAAAAGCCACATTTGACAATAGGGTATCAATATTTCAATACATGGAAAATGAGGTTCCTTGGTTCCTTAAACTCGTAAAAAAGTTTCTATGCTAAGTGCTGACATGACTCAAGTATTTATGAACAGCTCTTTATGTTTTTGCAACATTCTCACGGGAACTCAAAAATAGATTATAGATCCAGTTGCAGGTTAAAAATTATATTTAAATAATTTGATATGTAATGAAAAAATCCCATTCAGCGTTTAGTATTAGGAAATAACTTACATCGCATTTATAATATACCTACAATTCAATAGATTTATCTATTTAGTAAGCAAATACCTCCTTATTCGATCATATGACCATCGCAACAACAGCCTAACTATATTAGTAAAACTGTGGCCTAACCTAGCTTAAAATGAAATTTCACTATTAGATCGTATAAAATTATAATAATCAGCAATATACTATGTCCCTTCCTCTACCTAGAAAAATCCCACATTTTATTATCGTTGTCGCCGGTAAAAATACCATCTCGTTTTCCACTGTCATCTAAGATAACAAAAACTCACCAAATTGTGGCGTGAAAGTCCATGAATAATCGGGATGGAATCTCCGTGCGGGATTCACGGACGCTCCTCAAGTTGGTCGTGTAATGTAGCGCGATTAGAAAGTTTTGTATGTCATGTAAGGATGTGATCACACGTATTACTACTGTCGTAATTATGTACTGTGTAATTCGGTTTATATTTTCATGTAGTGTTGTACTTTGGTACTTCAGATAAAAGATGGGAGATAGATATGAAGAATAGGACTATATTGTCAAATGTAACACTCTGTATGGCATTATGGCGGGTGTTCTTATGTTTTTTTTACTAGGCCTAATTATGTCTTGTTTTTTTACCATAAATAAAATAATTAAATGTACCAAATCTTAAATTTAGTCAAGTCTCTATCTTGCGAATTAAAATAGCGTAACGAATAGGATATCCTACTGCTATTGTTTATTTTCTATTGTCTCTTCATGAGGATTATAAAAACGTTCGTAAATTAAATTTAACGTAGATTGTAAAAAAAAAAACGCGTGAGATTCTTGTTCGTATATATTTCTTGCCTTGTCTCGCTTGATGTCTTGTGTAGCGTCATAGATTTCACATTATGATTTTTAAAAATATTTTTAAACTTTTATTTAATCTGCTACTGATGGGACTGCCCCTGAGGGAATCATAATAAAATGTCTTCTTCCAGGTTAACTGTCTACGTTTTTAAAAAAAAAAAATACAGGTACACTCTATCAAATTTTACTATTTTGTAATAATCTTGATATAAGTATACTAAAAAAATAAATTGAATATACGTCTCATGGCCGCTAGATGTCGCTACCAGCAACCGCAAAGCTGCAAGTTCTTGACCCTACTCATATATATTGTCAATTTGATGAGGAGAAAACAAGAAACTTATATAATTCTTGGGAGAGAGAAATTTTTAATATTTTCCATTTTGTTTTTATCTAAAAGGATACCAATTATGATTTTGAAAATGAATAAATCATGCGTCTATTCGCCGCTAGATGTCGCAACGAGTAGCAAGAGTTGAATTGCAATGCACTTTTATTTGTTAATTTGACAAGGTGTAAAGTTGTCCGTGACTGATTTGGAATTCCATGAGATTGAGAGTGAAGGCCTTCTTATAAAAATAAATGACTTCTTCAATGCCACACGCGCTGTTTCTAAAGGCTTAATTTCTCAGGTAATGCTTCAATTCATTGTCTACTCAATTCACTTTTTTTAATATATTCAAACTGAAACGAGAACGTATAGACTATATTAAAAGTTTCAGCTCAAAATTAATTACTCAAAGAATCCATATCAAATTTTTGGTTCCATAAGTTGTATTATTATCAATACAAATAATTATCCTCCAAAAATATAACTGAACACCATCGATATAGCATGTTACTCGTAAGTGTAGATATCTGGATACAGGATATCCAGCAGTTAGCACTAACCGTGTAGGCATTTAGGAAGTACATCTATAACAGGCCCTACAAGCTCTCACGGGAAAAGCAACATGCACTTATAGTTCCGTTAGTGAAAATACACATGCTCGCGCGTTTCCGGATTTGCACGTAAGGGTGGCTTTCCAAACGTTAGGATAGTAATTAGGATAGGCGAGTGGTAGCATAGGAAAATGTGTGAGATGGTTTTGATACTTTTATGCCTGAGTGGAATTAAAATTAGGTGGAAACAATCGTTGGTACATTGGATATTAATCTTAATGACTTCTTCATGTTATATAGGGAGGGACGATGTCAAGTGAAACGCTTGCCTCTTGAGTAAGTTTCAATGGCTGTCTATAGCTAGCGGAGTATGTTGAATTATACATGGAGATTGTAGAAATCACAATGAAGTAATTAAAATAAGTCTCAAAAATAATATATAATACCTTGATTACTGCATTTAGTAACAATGGATAGGATTTCAAACTCATTGCCGTTATTTCTTTCAGTTTAGCTAGGAAGTCACTTATGAAGGTTGATGCTACTGAAGCTACCACCGGTTTAGAGAAGTCAACCTTCAACTGAATAGAACTTTAGAGAAGAGTTTTTGAACAATCTAAACAATGTGTAAAAATTTTCTCTTCAAACATTTCAAAACAATAAATGTTTCGGAATTTCATCTCATTTTGAGTAAATTTAAAGTCTATACTTGCTTAGCCCATCCTATCCGCCGTAGTGGAGCAGCAGCCTAACAGAGCGTACATTGAGATGCTCTCACCCGATGCTCGGACCTCGCATAAATCATGGGGCTGTCAAATGGGCGCGTGGGGAAATTACCCTTGGAACTTCATGTGCATACATGCCATTATCGTTATGTTTTCATCTTGTGAAAGGTTATGGCTCGTGAGCATATACGTTAGAAATATGTTGAATAGTGTTGATGCGTCTGTTATATTATATGTTGCTATATGAGTCGTTTATTCCATAAGTCTATTGTTTAATAAAATTACGTTTTATAACAATTGTGTACAACTGCTATGAAACTTTATCCATAATAAATATAAATATAAAAAATATAATCCTTACTATTATTATAAACGCGAATAATTGTATGTATGGATGTTTGTTACTGTATCACGCAAAAACTACTGAACGGATTTGGATTAAATTTGGCACACAGATAGAATATGTTCTGGATTAACACATAGGATACTTTTTATCCCGGGAAAACACACGATCTCTCGGGAATGCGGGTGAAACAGCGCGGGACAGCTAGTATATTGTAAATAACTCTCGAAGATATGAAATATTTTTTACTAGCTTTCCTCGCCGCTTTCCTCTATCTATACTTTTTAGGGTACCTACTCAAATTTCAGGTAGTCAATCAATCAAAAAGTCAGTCAATCATGACAATCTCGATGAACTGTAATATCATTCACGGATGAAGTATTTAAAAAATCATCTGCGTAAGTGTCCTGCTGTCCAATATTTTTATCACGTATTCATTGAAAACATTACGCATACAAATATTTCTTCTTTACCAGTTGAAATGTAAAACAGAAATCGAAAGACAAGTAACTCATAATTACCTTCCACAGGCCAGTCAAGTAAATTACACAACTTTTGAACAAGAGCACTCATTACTCATTATTATCAGTCATCTGTATGAAAGTCACTCTTTGACATACAGGGAGCACGTAGGTTTGAAGAATGCAGTTTCTCGCTGCAAACATGTCTACATAGAATATATTTAAGTCTTTACACCCAAATACCCAACGTGCTTTGCGACGCTTCTTTATCTCTTTTTCAATGCTGTTAGAGCGCATACGTTACAAACAGATTCTTAACACGTTGATTTATATATTAGACTTTAAAAAAATCTAAAACAAGGTACACAATGAATTATTTATTAAATATAGCATCACAACCGTTACGTTATTAAGTCACAAACAAAAGTATTCAGGTCACTGCCTCCATAGAATCAATTATAATATCTGCATTACCTTAAAGCCGTTCAATATTATTTTCACTGTCATTGACCAATTTCCAAGTAGCTGTGGGCATGCATGCCTGCATAATGCAACGCACTCTTCATGAAGTATTACTTGAGATGTACGTGCGACGCATGTGTGAGATAAGTGTTGCCCACACTCTTGCCTAGCAAGCTAGCGAGTTAGCTTTGGAACGTTCATTTTAGGAATGGTATTTGCTGGTAATGATTTCAAAACTAAATATTGAAAAAGAAAATACATAACCGTTCTTTAGCCAGACGAGTAATGATGATGAATATTCAACACTTCCTATTTTAAGAGTATTAGATAGATAGCTAACACAATTTTTTACACAAAAAAAACATTTAACAAAAACCACGATGAAACATGAAACATTTAACAAGGACGATGGGTGGACATTGCCACCTGAGATATAAGTAATGTTAGTCTTTTTGTTTTGTTATTGTTAGCTTTTCTTGTGTGCCAATATGGATGTATATTAATGTGTATGTCTGAATTAAAGATATTTTATTTTTATTTTATTTTTATTATAAAAACAAAATGGAAGGAACAAGAGTACTTAATATTAATTACTGTACAATGGGCGGTCTTATCACAGAATATTTAATAGTACATAGTCTTTTTAGCCTTAGCGCTAACAAGCGATCTCTTCGAGATATCCCTTGGATGGAGATTACTAATATCATTAATGCGAAAGTGAGTTTATTTATGTGTTTGTTACCTATTCCAATAAATGTACAATTTTATAATCATTGCTTTGCCCAAGACGCGTTTAGAAACAGAGGAAGACAAGAAAAATGTTACTCGTCCAACCAGCGAGTAATGCCGGAACACGGTCCCACACACGCGAGAAATTTCTACAGAGTTTTCTTCCTGTCTCAGACAGCATCGTTCAATAAGCTTAAAACAAGAGCAAATTAACGGCCAATTACAAAAAAGTTGGCATATTTATGTTGTAATATACTTGGATTCAGTAATTATAAATTCAATTGGGTACGGATTGTAAGACTTATTGAGACACTTATGTTAAAATATTTTAATTTGTGTAGTTAGGATTGTTTTTTTTGCGTTCAAATATTTGTAAGATTTACCCAACAATTTATGTACCTACTTAATTCTAAAAGTTATACAAATTAGAGGTAAGTAAAGATAATAAACAGTTTTGTTTCACCATAGTTGGTATAATTTTAATTGCATTAGCATTTACGTGTTACCTTTCTATGTAAATGAAATACAGACCTATTATGTATATTACTATATACATGAAATAAATATATATCTATACATACAATGCACTCTTGGAGTAGTACTGGTATCTTGATTTGCCGTTCTTAATCGATTAGCAAAGCAATCAAAGTCTGAACGGCATCCGGATGGGTGACCGTCTTGTGGTATTCAACTCGAGCGTCTCCCGTATTCGGAAGGCACGAAAGCCATTGGTCCCGGCTATCACTTAATTGTGGAAGTCGTAAAGCTAGTTGGAGGTATCCTAGGGCGACTTGAAAACTCCAACAGTAGGTTGACTACTAGCCTACCTTCACCAAACCGCCCACTTCACCAATCACCCTCTTTGTGAAAGGAGGCCCGTGCTCAGCAGTGGGCTGCTATGGGCTGATGATGATACACATATCAACGCACAGCTCAAACAGCTGGATCGAAAAGCTTGAAACTGTGGACACAGCCAGGGTTCCTCATATAGCGTAGGAATCCACTAAAGGGTTTTTAAAATTCAATTCCTAAGAGGATAAAATAGCTGAAACCTCGGCGGGGAGAGCTCATCATCAGCAGCCTATAATGGCCCACTGCTGAGCACAGGCCTCCTTTCACAAATGAGGGTGAAAGGGACGGCGGGGAGAGCTAGCTTCGAATAAATCTCGTCTCTTGATCAACAAAATCTCGTACACATATATGTCAGTCAGTGAATAACGATTGTAAACAAACCCATTGAATGAACAAGAGCCGTATATCGTTGGTATTATTGCACGGTCATCTTTTGAATAGCAAGTGCCTGTGGGAAACTGCACGACGTGCTTTATTCAATCAATGTTCTATTGAGAATGTTCCACTGTTAGCGCAGTCCACTTTATTACGTTCATTCGTAAATGATCTTATGTGACGATTTATTTTTTTGTATTACTTTATGAGGGCCGATGAGTGTCCCTTTATTAGTTTATATTGAAAATTTGCTACAATACAGTAATAAATTATATAAATATAATGACATTATAGTGTAACCAACCTATGGATAAAGCGCTACAAAAGCCACAAAGTTTGTTGATTTGCCTGAATGATTTTTGGCTCAACTACGTTTGTACTGTGATAATATTATATATTAGTTTTTCTGAGAAATTTAAATTTCCAGACAAACCAACACTGGTTTAAGCGTATGAAGAATCATTTATTTTTATTTTTGTAACAAATAACAGCAAAAATCAACAGTAAATACATTTTTTTATCTCATCACGCGTTCTAATAATAATTAAATGTAATGAGAAATATTAACATCATCATGTCATTTTACATAGGTACTTACGTACGTACTTATTAAGATTTTATTATGATACTACTTTGTAAAAGAAACGGTAAAACGGTAATGGTAATAGTCAGTTTATTGCCGAAAGTGAAACTTGAAGAAAGTTGAAGGGTTGAATGATCTACGAAGAAAATTGTGAATTCCTTTGAATATTTAGAGAATTTATGTGTAAATGCATCACTGAACGTTTATGTTTTATTTATTTTTAAATTCAATGCCTCGTCGTGCAAAGAAAATCGTATAAGGAACTTATTATTCTGTGGTAAATGTACATGTTTCTACATTATCTTCAGTAGCTTTGATTTTTTTTAATTAAAAAAATTAAAAAAATTTAAATTATACATCTTACTGTCATTGTCAAACAATCTGGCGTTATTTACTTGACCATTTAATCATTATTATTTTTACCGTTAAGTTTTTACCGTTACCATAATGTTTTTTTTTACCGTTTTTTTACCATTTTACCATTTAATCATTAAGTTTTATAAGAAAATCTACCATGCAGTTTCTACTCTCGTTTATCCCAATGAATTTATTATGCAACAGATAATCATCATTCATCAATACCTCCGTTTTTAAGACCACAGCTGTGATCACTTTCGTCAAGAGAAAATCGTGGGAAGTCATCTCCAGTGTTATGAATATAGAAACAATACAAAGTCTTTAATTGCTACTAAACTCTGTACTAAGCTCCATATTATCTATTATTAAAACTAGATACAAACTTAAACCCTGGAACTATACAGCTAAGGTTTATTTTCGATCACGTTGTATTTTCTTCAGACTTATGTTTCGATTACTAGAGTTTGAATAACGGCAATATCTAATTAACAATGAATGTGCATCGCCTATAATTATTTTGTGTAGAGCAACATTGGAAAATCAGACATATAGTAAAGTGTTTATAATACATTTTACATTGGTAGTGGAAAAAGTGCGTGTTTTGCTGTTGTTGTGATGTTTAATTATACACAAAAATTTATTTGTGAGATTGTATGCTTAGGTGTATGTAACATCTTTGTAGACTTCAAGCTATCTTAGACTTGCGTCCAAGATATTCAATGCCAAAGTATATTTTTTGTTACCTCTTGACATCGAGGAACAATCCCTTAGAGTTGTAATACCGAGCAATCCGATTTTGAACAGTAAGGACCAATCACTGCATCGTGTGTTCTAGACTTGGCCAATCAGAGCGCATGAGTATTTTTCTCAGCCAATTAGAGCGCATTGTCGATGGTGGCAAATTGGCGGAATAGATTACAAGCAAAATCGACGTCATTACGCTTCTTTGGTTTAATTGTTCGATGCCTCTTGATCACAACGGCACAGCTAATCGTGATGTTTGGCACGTATGTAGATCATCCCTAGAATAACATTAGGATACTTTTATCCCGGGACATTATCAGATCCCTCGGGAACATGGGTAAAACCGCGGGGCAAAAGTAGTACATTATCTTTGTATTTAGTAGTAGAGAACTAATGACTTGACTTGCTGTTCAGTGCCTAAGCTATTTCGAAATCAAAAGTTCTTCAAATCCAATATCTACTAACAGTACCTAAAAAAAACTTTATTGGCCCAAGTTTTTCTAACTTCGTGATCATGCTGCGATGCACGATCAAATATTTGTCTCTCACTTCCTTTCTCAAGTGTACTACTCAAGTTATAAGCGGAAGCGATATAGAAGGTATTTGAACCCGATTGAGAGCCCTCGGCGGTCATCTAACTTGTCCGCGTAATGGAGTAAAAGCCAAACGAGGCTAACCTTCTAGTGCATCAAAGATAATTGTGAGGTCTCTTAGAACTGTAGAACCTACAGAAGCGAAACTTACATAAATGACTTTAGACTCTCATGGAGTGCGTCTTGCATTAACGCGTTCGTTTGTTACTTTTTCATTTTGGACACCATGCCGAACGTACTCGTAGGTTAAGATAAAATACGTGCAATTACATTTTAATGTCCACACTCAAGTAATCATTAACGACTCTGTAAGTAAATGCTGATTTACGCGTTCATTAGTAGCCTTTTAACTTGCAAATAGACAAGGTTTAATCGCTTGTTAGTTAATTATCCAATTATGTGTAGATAAATACTCAACGGAGTCCACAAATAATTTAATTTGAATGCGAAATTAATCCTAAACTAATCATTGCATAACATCAAAATATTTAAGCTTTCTGAGTGCATCAGATGAAAACTATTCGCTATTAAATTAAAGATTAGGTTCGTGTTAATAGTACATTATGATACATGTGTGCTTTGATTATTAACACTCGAGGCGGTATTAAGCGCGTGAGCCGCAGGCGAACGCTATAAGGTAGCCGAGAGTGTGATAAATAAATGCACACGAGTGTCATACGAAATTTTTCAACACACTTGTGAGGAAAAAAACACACTTCATTCATTTGCAATAATTGTCACTTTACGAGCGAGTGTGTTGAAAATAATATTGTTGGATGATTGTTCCTGATATAAGATTGTAGGATTTTTCAGTTTACATCAGAGTTGAGAAAAAAATATTACGTAAACTGTAAGTAACCTCTTGTTACTTAGACCACTCTATGAAGATATTTGTTCACTCCGCTGCCCAACTCCTGAGGATAGCGTTCAACAGGAAATGAGCCAAGGGTGTTGTCAGGTATGTTTGTATAAAACGCCTGTTCATTAAGACTTTTATACTTCGTTTCCTCTCAGTCTCAAACAAAATTACCAGTATGTTGCAGTTGTGCATTACACTTATTAAGTACATAATATTTTAAATCTCCATGCTTCAGAAGATTGATGCCATCTTTGCATTTTTAAGCAATAAATATTTCTATGCTGTCGAAAATTCCGTTTTTAAGCTAGATGAACATAGTTCTGGGGGCCTACCACAAGCTCTTAAAACAAGGTTAAAATAACCTTATTTGTGTTTTGCCTTGTTTTGACGCCGGATGTCAAAGAGGGGCCCCCAGAACAAATTATTAACTGCATTGTTAATTAAGGGTCGGATGTAAGCTAGATCGCGCGCCAAAACCAGCATTCATTTGTTACTTTGCAGTCGTGTTACAGGCACGCACACATGCATCAGCTCGTTGCGTCAAGTTAGGTGCGTACCGCATAACGTGGTACCATCCGATGAAATGCTAATAAATTATTTAAGTAATATTACATTATATACATTTAATTTTTTATTTATTTTCCCTTTTGTGTTCATCTTATTTAAATAGGCACAACAAAAGCTTACATAACAGGTTTACTAAGTAGTAGAATTCATAACATTTATAAGCAAAGCAAACTCAGCGAGATGCAATATTTTAGTACATTGTGTATAAAATATAACATATTACATAACATATTTCAAAAATTAAAGGAAGATACTACATTATCGCCTGAGATAATCTCAATGTTTGGGTATTGGTACAACAACCAAAAGGATTGTGTGAGGTGGGCAGGCGTACATTCGGACGTATATGGGTTGGTTGTGGAGTGCGACAGGGGGGCTTGAGCTCGCTGAAACTGTTCAACCTGTACATGAACCGACTGATCCGTGAGCTCAGCAGTCAGTTTATTGGATGTCATGTGGATGGTGTGTGCATAAATAATATTAGTTACGCCGACGATATGGTTGTGCTGAGCCCTTCGATTGGTGCGTTGCGAAGGTTGTTACACATCTGTGAGACCTATGCGGTGTCCCATGGGCTCAGATATAATGTCGCTAAGAGTGAGCTAATGGTTTTTAAAGCTGGTACAAAATGCTATCAAAATGTACCCTCTGTGGATCTTTTCGGTACCCCTTTAAAAAGAGTCTATCAGGTTAAGTATCTGGGCCACTGGGTCACCGATAACTTG
Source organism: Achlya flavicornis (assembly GCA_947623365.1). Lineage (NCBI taxonomy): Eukaryota > Metazoa > Arthropoda > Insecta > Lepidoptera > Drepanidae > Achlya > Achlya flavicornis. The sequence goes on from OX392487.1 coordinate 4,623,694, forward strand.
TCAGACAATGTGGATATTGAGCGGGAGCGCAGGGCGATGTGTGTTCGCTGCAATATGTTGGCTCGCAGATTTGCACGTTGTAGTAAGCAAGCTAAATTTACGCTTTTCAAAGCCTACTGTCAGACCTTCTACACGTGCAGTCTGTGGGTCAATTTTACGCGGAGCGCATACGGCGCACTGCGTGTGCAATATAATAATGCATTCAGGGTACTGTTTGGGCTGCAACGATTTTGCAGCGCATCAGGGATGTTTGCAGAGGCAAGCACCGACTGCTTTTATGCAATCATAAGAAAACGGTGCGCGTCGCTGATGTCTCGCCTGCGTGGCAGCCCAAACAGCATCATACGTACGCTAGTCGAGCGGTGGGACTCACAGTTGCTGGGACGGTGGCTACAGTTGCACGCCCCTGCCACTCGCCCCTGATACTGTTTTAATTGTTATGTCATGTTATATTATGTATTTATACTATTATGTAGTATACTTACTTTAAATTTTAGAACATGAGAGAGAACTAACTGCCGACAAACTGCTATGCAGTTTGGCAGATATAAATTATTGTTTTTATTGTATTATTGTAACTTTTATAAAATAAATATATTAAAAAAAAAAAAAAAAAAGTTAGGCTTTTGAAATCACCTTGGGCTGAGGAATCGTCTGCATACCAAGATTGAATAGTACTTTGTTCATCTTTCATTTTGTTTATGATGGGTAGTGTTGCACGGGCATAGAGCAGCTTGGCTAATGGGTCTCCCTGAGTTACGCCTTCTTTGCTGTAGAGTCTCATGTCAGAATCACAAATAACAAGTTCCACATGACCGTTGTATGTATTAAACAAGAAACGAGCGCAGTGTGGCCACTGTATTTTCGCTTGCCAGAGTGCTAGTTGTCTATTAACGGCGTTGAATGCATTTTTTGCGTCAACAAGAAGCATACCCGAGTTTGATCCAGAATGACATTTACTTTGGTAGAGATCATTCATAGCATGTATTGCACCTTCAATACCACTACTGAGACCACTGCAGATTTTAAAATCTTAAAAGCTACTGCTTCATGTTTTTAGATGTGATACCGGTTGGGCCTCCACCACTTGCTGGTTATGTCAATCTCTAGCATTTCCAAGAGTTCGTCTGGAAGGGTAAATAAATCAGAATCGGGCGTTTTAGAGGGTGGGTGTTTATCTATCATGGTATCGCTTACAGTTTTTCCGATAGGGTCTATTTCATTGTTGGTAGGATTATACTAGTGTCTCTCGTCAGCAGCCAGTTTACGGCGTCGCGTATTTTGCCTCTTAAGATTAGGCGTGTAAGCGTTTGTGCTATCTGGTCATTGTGTTTGTTTCATTTGTGAAAATTATGAAGAGAGTTGTCTGATTTGATTGACTTGGTTAGTAGGATTTCAAAATGTTAATATGTGTTTATCTATCCATAACTTTAGGCGGCGTTCAAGTAAACGGCATATGTCTTTAGCATGTTTAGTATTCTTGTCTCTTTGTAGCAGCATATATTATGTATGCATATATTGGGAATTGGTTCGCAAATCTATTTCTTCAGCAAGCATATGATTAAATCTCCTGCTAGTGGTACTAGAGGAGGGAAGATCGGAGAGCTTGCCACGGAGAGTACATACTTTATTCCAGCGTATTTGTCAGGTGCCGGTCTTCGAACCTGTGTCATTGAGTCCAGGAACGGTGATCTATAGGCTTCTTCCAGTGGAGATGCTTGTATTGGTTGCTGTAACGGAGGTGACAGTGATTGTGACGAGCAGTGGGCGCTGTGAGCAGCACGTATGTGACGTTGTAGACCTTTCCTTTTAAAGGATTTGGAGCAGGTTGGACAAAATACAGTTTCAGTACTTTCTTCTTGAATCATCGGAATATTGCGTGTGACATCCATTGCACCAACTTCAATATAACCAATTAATTTTGTATATGACCCCCAAAAAATCATCGTTCACACGTGTTCCATCTCCCACACCTGCTCCTTTATTTTCCATTTTGTTATTAGCAGCTGATTTCATCATATTTCTAAAATAAATTTTGTTCATTAGATCTATGTTCTACACTTTTACTTAAGTTTTTTTTTTATAAGTATAAAACTTTATAGTCATGTCAAGTCATAGTACTTGGAAGGGATTATTGTTCGTGCGAGTTTGTATACACGTGTGAAAGAGTCTAATTCAGAATGAGTTTTGTGTCCACCTGTACATTTTAAATTCTTTGGTTTAATCCAAAAGGTTTAATCCAAGTCTAATCGTATGAGAATACTAGTTGCACGGCGCGATTTCGTTCGCGTGGGGTCCTACCCTTCCCTACCCTACCCTAAGGTGGACCACCCTTAACACTTAGGGGTATGAAAAATTGTTTAAGTCCTATTCTCAGACGTACTGAATATACATAAAAAAATTCATAAGAATCGGTCCAGCCTTTTCGGAGGAGTTTTGTTACAAACGCTGTGATACGAGAATTTTATATATTAGATTAATCCTTACCCTAAACGTATGTTTAGGTTATGGATCGTAGATTATACGAATACAAATTGTAAAATACTTACGCGTTATGAGATTCGAGTGAATTTGCTAAATTAACGTGGAATTTTCTGAATGAGAAAAAAATGCATATTAAAATACAAGGATATATTATCAGTGTGAAAATATTTGGGAGTTTAGTTTGTGGGTAAATATGCGAGATACAAGTGAATCATTTAATTGTATAGCGAACCTCTTTATATTAGATTGAAATTTTCGATGGATCTTTTTATAATAATTTCCTTTATTCTTTCCCATATCTGCAAAATTACTAACAATAAAACAGAGAGACAGGACTGAAAATTGTGGGAAATGACAGTATTAACTGAAAAACAAATTGGGCTGCCAGCTGATTTTTGTCATAACAATGTCAAATAGGCAAATCTATCAATGATAAAAGAATGAAGGAGAAGAAAATATTCATGATTATTTACACACGGCTACACATCAAGCTATACATTTCCAGTATAAGCTGATCTAGCATTGTATAGGATTTCCGTACAATGGGGGTCAGCTGATACTAGAAATGTATAGCTTGATCTGTAGCCGTGTGTACAATGAAATATTACTAGCAAATGCGAAAATAAAATATAATATTTATTGATTACTAGTTGCACCCCGCGGTTTTTCTACGCAACTTTCTTATTTTTTTTCCGTCAGAACCTTTTCCAGAGTATTAGAAAACTTGAAAAGAAGAGATGGATAAAATCGGTAAAGGCTTTCTCAAGTTATGGCTTGTCCAAGGGGAATAGGGATTCATTTATATATATATTGAGATAAAAATTATATTATGTTTCCTTCTTTTCTGCAGTAGTCCTTGCACTTCGCGGGTGCTATCTCTGCACGTATCTCTTTAATAGTACTGGCAGAGATAGTATCCGTTTATAGATGTCGCCAGAGCTAGTTGGGGAGAGGAGAAATGTCGGGAACGCGTGAGTGATGCCCCGAGTGTTGTAAGCGTCTATATGGCTACGGTAACCGCTTACCATCCGCAGGGCCGTGTGCTTTTTTACCTTGTTTGCTTGGTGACCTGAGTCATCACTGTAACACCACAAAATTAAAGTAATGTTATTTGACTGCGATCGTATGTAAGGTGGAGGTACTCCCGGTCGGGCTGCTCCGAATTTTGAATGGGAGAACCCCTTATCTTATTACCTATCTTATAGCCAAACTTTCTTAAAAATGCTTAGTAGAAAACATTATCTTAGGCACACCAACAAACCATGAAATTGATACGTATGATGATATAATATGTATATTTAATTATTTCTAAGGAATTTAATAACTCTAATAATGTAAAAAATAAAAATGCACTTATCATGTTCTTTTTGACGAGCGCATGTACACAGATATGTGGATGACGTAATTTCCGGTGTCAATAAAAAGCGACGTGGTGTCACCTTGGGACACTGGGGGGAACTGACTGTTTTCGCGATTGCGTCTTGTATATAAAGCTTCACTTGACATTTCATAGAAAAATGTATGGACAAATGGCGTCGCAAAATTTATGCTTATAAATAAATAAATTACATTATTCTCATACAAAAAAATGAAAATGTGGCCCCACGGATCTGTTGTACATATATTTGTGATTCGATGTTATATATAATTTTTACAAAATGGATTCTAAATTTGATGGTATCACTAAAACGGTAAACCTCCATTTTTATGATTTTGGTAATATTTATATTGTTTTTGCTATTTATTGAAGCAAATTAAAAAAAAGGGCCTCCACGGATCTGTTAATTGGTGTCTTGATTCTATGAATATGTTCGTATAATACTATTTCTTTCATGTTTTCATTCATAAACCACTAAAATAGCGAACCCTGTTTATGACGTTTAGCTTACATACGGCTCTTAAGCATCGAACTTATCCTGTCTAATATAATAAATGAGTTATTATTTTGATCCCGGGAATTCTGAATATTGATTCCCTTGGGTCAAAACCACGTGCCAAAAATATTAATAAATCAAGAATATCTAATATCGTATATAACAAACATCTAATAAAGCTTGCCCCACATTGTCAAAACCAACCCAGCTGTTTTATTCATGCAGATTCGCTACACGTGTTCCGTCTGATTTGATTCCGACCAATTAAGTCATAACCGGGCGTGAGGCGACCTCCTTTTGTCTTTATTAGACGTCTTCATTTGCTCTGTTGTAATGCTTGGTGCTCACTGTTGAGGATATAAAGTTCATCATCGTCATTAACTTCGTTTTTATACCTAAATGTTGGCAAACGAACATACAACCCGGTTAAGTAACTTATTGACTCATTTCCTTCTTAAAAAAGTGTTTGAATAAGTGAGGAGAGACGGATACTTCCACTATTCTGACTTGAGTATTCTCTTACCTCGAAAAATCTACCACACCGATAAATAGGGATTTGATTACGCACCCAGAAGTAGTATGGATCAGGATTTCGAAAGTGCATTTTCATGATGGAGGGGTGGGTTTACTTTCGAACTCCTGTGACTTAAAGTTATACTAATTACAGACATTAGCAACGAGGAAAGACAGGAAAATGCTTTTTAGCGCACCAAACTTTAGACTCTACTCTACTCTTCCACGGCGAGCGGGGATCGGGGCGTCTCATCAACCATACAGACGAATTATGAAGTTCCTTTAAAATCAAAAACATATTTCTTGTGTCTTATTAAAAAAATACAAGTGAACAATTTCAAAAAGAGCAACTTATATCAGCGACTAAATCAAGGCCTGTCAACGGTTGACAATGATAACTAGCCGCACGTGTGCAGTTTGTTTATTAGCTTTCCTTATTCCTAAGAAACGATCAAGTGTCGGCTACTTAGTATGAAAACATCGTAATCTTTTCCTTTTTCGTGTAATTCCAAAAACAGTGAGAGAAATCCTTTATAACATTTGCATCGTGAGCACCCATCACAAGACCCACTGTGTCACGATTTCGCGCTTAATTTTTCTAATGAGGATCGCTCACTCTGTGTGTAATTAAACTTTGTGTTATGTCACTTCAAAATTTTCACACTTCGTGTTAAGTCGTTTCTGCTTTGTGTACTTGTTTTGGGAATTATGTAAGTTGATTGGTTGACTTTCAAACTTGTGGAATTTGCATGGTTTAGCTAATGGGTAATTGTTCTACGCATGTCAGGTTTTGTTTGGTCTTGATCACGAGATTTAAGGAAGTCGCATTTCGGGTTTTGACTTCATGTTCTTCACTTGAAGTAAAATTTAAGTTTAACATACCTTTTTCTTATTCTTTAACATCCAGTGTTAAGACAGACCGATGTCGAATTGTTGTAATACTAATGAGAGTTTTGGTGTGTTGTGTTTTTTTTTTAATTCATTACGCAGTGACTACTAAAAATCTATATATTTATCTAACTGTTTATCGTTACTTTCCATTACCTTTGTTTATTTGTGTATATATTATTATTAAAAAAATACTTTTATCTTCTTATATAAAACACATGCAACGGTTATTTCCTGTCGCGGTAACTATGAGAGCTCGCTGGTCTGTAACAATGCTGTCTTCATATGATGTGTTACGTCAAACGCTAAACAGCCATTACCGTAGTCGGTCAGTTTGATGTTTATGTTACGTCATCACCAGCCATCTTATTATCACTAAGTCTATGTCTATAGTGAAGATGACTTATGAATTAGGTGCATTTTTGTGTACAGAATCAGAACCAACAGGGTCACCGGGTACATCTATCAAGATGAGTCAGTATGGGGAAGCCTAAAATTGAGAAACTAGACATAAAAACGTACTTAAATCATTTTATTAGGTTGTAAATAAATGATGTTAAAATGGATCCCTGTGGCCACGATTTAAATAATTTCATAATAAAAACACATTACATCTTTGAGAAATTTATTTTATTGCATCAACTACAAAATAGATTAATTATTCAAATAAATTACAAATGAAATAGTAGTAATGGCTAATCCTCATTGGGACAGTTATTGGAATGACTGTAATTTAATTAAACCTTTTCTTCATTGGAATTCTGTGTAAGTTCACAGAAATTCAACGTATTTATTTGATTGACAGTTAAAATACATCAAAATACACTGTCAGTCATATGAAACCGTCAAAACCATTTCATCTATAACTACGTTCCACGAAATTATTGCGTTAAAATAACGAGTAAAAACACATTAACGTTCAGGTTTTCAGGACATCGTCCGAATTTGACGGTGATATAAAACCGTGTTAATGTAACCGATGGTAACAGGATAACCGTGTTCTATCTCTAATTAGGTCGTTGTGGTTTTCTCGGTAACATTTCGGGTGTTGTTTCAACCCCAATACGACGCACATCACAATTTCATCAACCTCGCTTATAAATAGGTTTATTACATCATTATTGGACCCATAGTATATTATATTTCGAAGCACAGTTATTTGGGTTTACTATTGGCATAATGTTGTATAAGTTTTGTAATGGAGATGTGTACTTATTAGAAACTAGCAAGGTCCGCGCGGACTTTTATAACAATTAAAATCAATTGTTATTTTTTTACCGCGACTCAAAGGATATATTTAGTACAAAATAGAGAAAGATTTCTCGTTGTAGGTATCAAATATTAAGTATTATAGGATAATATTTTCCCTAAAGGCATGATTTTGGTGTAATAGGTATATAAATAATTATGTTCATTACACATTCACACAGTATGTTCTATGTAATAATAATATGTGTATACCTACCAACGTTAATATTTAATTAACTGTTTTTACTTGCCATACCTTCTTTATTGACACAAATCGATGCGAATAAATTACGCCAATAATGACTGTAAACGATCTCTTTGAACCTGCGTACACCGATCATTCATTATGGGTGATTTGTCACGTCTGCCGGTGTTAGGCGCCTTAAGTGACATTGACTTTCTTATTGTCGTCGGCTGATAGCGGCGCGGGCGCAGCGCGGCGCACATGCACGCTGCTCGCCGACACGCGCGCGCGCATCCACGCTCCGCGACCGCGAACGCCCGCGCGCCGGGCCCGCGACATGCCCGCAGTGAAAGTATTCAACATATTCGGCGGGCAGAAGCACACCGAGAAACCCCCGCCCCCCGCAACAGTAGCGCCCCAAGGGGCGATGCAAAAGTTCTACAGGGCTTTTTCAGTCGGTCCAGAAACTCCGCCTGAACACAAGGGGACCAAAGTGACCGCGATCGCCGCCTGCCTAGAAAAGAGAATCAGTGATCCCGTCGTGAAAAGTGATAACGTGCAAAAGTTAACAACCAAAATCAATATTAGCAACTTGAGTGTTAACGACAAAACGGACAATTCAGAACCGCGGCATCACGTGTATGAGAATGTAAACATTACCACCGTTGACAGGAATGTTACACAAAAGGACAAATTGCTCGATGAGTCTAAAGGATATTGTTCTATTTACGAAAATGTTATTAGTGTTGGTATTCCGACGAAAATTACTAGTGCTGAAAGTGAAAACATTTCTGAATCTAAATTAAATAAGGCCTTACAATCGTTTGATAAAATACTATCTGAATTCACTTCGACTTCATTGCTGAGTCCAGACATAAAAATAACTAAAAATCATTTCACTCCCCCTAAATTACAGAAGTCTAAAACTTGTAGCATCATAGAATCGCGTTGCATTTTGAAAAAAGCTATATCATATCCTCAAAGTGACAGCAAGTCGCGAAATAAAGTAACACGCAATAACTCTATTGATAAAACAACCAGTTTATGGAATCTTGATGATATGAAGGGAAAGGAGCTGACCGCTCCGCTGATGCCTTTAACTTCGACGCCGAACGATAAAATGAATCCTGATAAGTATGCCACGTATAAAATTTCATCGAAAAACTCGTCTCGCCCGAACTGCTTTAAAAACGAAGATTTGAAAAAACTGGATGTTAAAACGAGAATATTAAAGAAAACTTTATCAAATCCACCGTCGACGCCCGTTCCGGTTATTAGTAAAACGAAACCGGTGACGAAAAGAGTAGAGAAAAAAGTGAGTGACCCAAAGAAAATAAAAACTAAAACATGTACAGATAATGGATCGTTAAACATGAAGACGAGTTTAGAAAGTAAAGGAATCCCAAGATCACAAATGCAAAAAGCAAAAAGCGTATGGGAAATAGGTAACGAATCTATAATTATACCAAATTTGGAAAGGACGAGATCCACAACTTCTATCGCGGGCTCTCCGAGTAAGATCCCGGTGATAAGGAGTCAAATGTCGCAGAATAAGTTCAGTAGCACAAGAGCGCTTTTTTCTCCCACTCCGGTTGATCTAAATAATATAGACCAGGCCAGAGAGTGTGCTCAGAGAAAGAAACCCAGCGCTCTACGGAAAAATACGGAAAAGTCTGATGTAAACAAACAAATAAAACAAAAGTCTCAGCTTAATCTTAAATCAGCCTCAAAGCAGCAAAACGATAAAACTAAGAAAGAATCCCTCGATAGTAAAAGGTCTGTTTCATCACCCAAATCATCAATGAGAGATTACTCGGAAGAAATAAACGCTGTGAGAGCAAAGCTTCAACAGAAAAAAATAAATGACAAAAGAAACCTCGTCGTAGCGCCTGAGATCAAACGCGATGAAAACGATGCGGATGAAATCAATTCGACACTGTCACCTGTCAAGTCAATCGTGAAAAAGTTAGAACTTAAAACAGCCATGGAATTAAAAGCTGAGCCAGCACAATTTGTGAGTTGTAAAATAATTCCCGCGGTGCACAAGGAGATGTGCGTGGCGAATACTATGTTCCACAATCACTTGAGCACACTCGTCGGCCGTCAAGTAAAATATGTCGAGTCGAGGGATGATGTAAAATCTTGCTCCCAGGCCGAGAAAATAGCCTTACAGAAACATACAGACGAGAAGATATCTGATACTCACTCGGATTGCAGCGACGACTCGGGTCACGTTTCTAACGACGCTGCGAATGATAACGATCAAACATTCGATAACGTGCACGCGTTGAGCACCGCGCATAATAGCGTCGATGAAGTGGATTGCAAAGTATTCGATGGTCCAAAACAGTTTGGGATAGATTTACCAGAGAACGCGAAGAGTGTGTGTCCCGTGCGGCCCGCGAGGCGCAGCGGGCGCGGCAACGAGGTCGCTAGCGGTACCCGCGCCACCGACGCTCCGAAAGTGGACGAACAGGTACGCGACACTGTTAACATATCGATAACAACAAATTACAGGTGCTGTTTATCTGCGCTCTCCCGGTGCTAACGTCAAACAATTTAGATCTCAGGCGATACTAAATCTTGCGTTGGCTGCATCGACAGGTCTAACGAGATCTCGAAAGCGGTCCGCGGTGCGCTCTCCCGATGTCAATATTAACGACGCAATCGGGTCATAGACCTCTTTACCATTTTGTCGACATCGCCACTATGTTCGAATCGTACGCATAACTAACTGTGAACACAATGAGCATACTTGTCGATATAAAATTGCACATTATTAGCATGCACATCGATGAATCATATTTCCATTGCAATCAATATGAACTGAATGTTAATTAACTAAAAGCTTTCTTATGTAAGTATTTACTATCTGATATCGCGCGAAATATTTAAGATTCATAAAACCGGCAACGATATATCACCTAAAGAAAGCGATTTCACATAATGGCATAGTCATTTACATATTAAATTAATTAACTATAATTTTTGCACACCTAAGCTCCTGTTCTGCGTATTATGGGTTGTTCTCAAATTTTCAAGTAATTTATTGAAAAAAAAATGAAATGAAAGCTACATACATCGCGTGTCAATATTATGTGTTCTTACATAATACTTCCGTAATAAATAAACGATCTTTATTTGTGTGTTAATTAACTAATTTGCATAAAACGATGATTTTTGCAAAATGTACCATCAATTTATCATTGCATAATTGCCGAAGGTTTAACAGCCGCATTCCATACGCCAAATATACGTAATGATACTAATAAAGCTTAAAACGTTACATAAGAAAATGTTTATGATGTGAATTCCAGTTTATAAAACACGAAATAATGCTCTTTGTAAGGGACAGAATTATTATCTTGCAAGTATTGAAGCGTGGGTTATTTATTTGGTTGTACCTACCGAACAGGTGCTCCACAGGGGTCACTTCTCGGGCCAGATTTATTTACGCTTTTACTTTCACCAAATGCTTTTGGCGGTGTAACTTATTACTTACGCCTTCTTACATATTATAACCTCATTCTTTACAAACTGATTACGAGTTTAAGATTTGTAGCAATCGGTGCAGCATTTGTAGCAAATTTGGTGATTTAAAAAGCCTATGCTGAATTACGCAATATTGTACGAATTTGATCAACATGTTTTCTAGATTTGTATCCGGATGGTTTTGTTTGGTTTAAACAATGACTTTCCAAGTTTTATATGCAGGCCTCACCCTCGGTGTGGTGCGTTGCAAATAAAAAGCTGACACTTTCGGTTTCGACTTTCTCACTTCGCAATGCGACAGTAAATATTACGTGCATGTTGGAATATCCTCCCCTATATTTTTGTACTGCTCTTAAGAAATATTAACATATGGACAAATTTATTTCGCGTTTACATAACTGCATTATTTCACATTGCACATGAAAGTTATATGAAAGTGTGAATTTTCATCTCCGTTTATAATTATTGTTGGACTTTCTACTTTGACAGTGTTTGATGTCTTCATATATCGCTCGCAACTCTATTAACATAATTTATGATACGATTATTAATGCCGATCATATTTAAGCAATCAATATCGATAGCTCGGTTATTGTCCATCTTTAGTATATGAAAGTGTTAATCATACAATAAACACCTCACTAAGATCTACCATTCATATGGAACTTCATTCCAACTCCTCTAACATAATTCTAATTCTATGTTCGTCAGGGGTATTTCAATTTATTCAGTCACGTCTGTTATTTCTTACAAAATTGCTTTCGAAATTAGACATTACCACTGGCTAGGTCTACGTTTGCAGTGTCTGATTCTCTGAGACATGCTCATCACGTACCAGCTTTCGCCAGCGGCGACATGACGCGGGGAAAGCAAGGTCCTTCCATCAGAACAACATAAATAAATTGATAAAACGGTACTTTATATACGATACATGTCAAAACATTCTTCTGTCAAAAAGCATTTCGGGTAGAGTCCCAAAACTTTTTCACTATGTCTCAGTCTTTAAAGTATTGTAAGCCTAAAGAGTGCCACATTTTTCTTTGCTAAACTTTATTGGGTTTCTTTCACTTTTGCGGAGCGTATCAATACGCCTAATAAAGTCTTTTATAGTCGCCTACTTGAATAAATTGGTTTCCTATAAATTTCAGGTATTTATCGTATCTATTTGGGTAGTTTCTAGGTCTGTTGTGTCACGTGTTTGGTTTAAATCGTATGTATTTATAGATTTAAATTCGTTTTTGAGTCCGTGACTCAGTTTTCTATTTGTACCTTAAGTATTGGTTTCTTTGTCGTTTAGTCTCAATAACATTATTAAAACGGCTCTCCGTTTCACTTTTTTATCGTAATTATCTCTTTTAAATGGTACCGATTCTCAGCTTGTAATTACATGCGTTGATTTGAAGCAGTCTCTTGTTCGTGTAACACTACAATGCAATGCAACCAATTAATGTATTGAAACGTATCTCTTTATACGTTTTATTGTGTTGTCTATCCGTCCGTCCGAGTCTGGCGAAAGTCTATTATTGATATAATGCTCTGTTGCTATCTGAAATAATTATTTTTACTCACGGTAGTATGTTTTGGTAATGTATTTATTTAGTATCTTGTTCGCGAATTACTATATAATTTTTATTTATTTTATTATCATGGATACAACAGCACTTAAAAAAAAGATACAGTTTCAAGCATACATTTAAAAAACTTATTGCCGATTACATTGATATAAAACACCAAAAGTAAAATAAAAACGTTACAATAATAGATTAAATACAAATTAAATGATTTCTTTTAAGTACAGTCGCTTTATCGAAATATCTATCTATACAATTTCGATTATCGACAGTTCGAAAAAGCACAAATTCCAAATAAGCTGACCTTTAAATCTTGAATATTTTATTTTAAATCGAACCATAAAAGAAATCTCACTGATTGTCAATTCTCACAAAATTTAGAGACTTTGAGGGCAGAAGTAAAGGTAAAACAAGCATTACAGAAGAAAGTAAAAAGTTGATGAGCACCCACATACACGGTCGTTAAGCAATAATGGTGGCGAAGAATGAAGCCTGCTCGTTATAACAACCCTGATCTCAGATCGTAATTGTGCGGCCGCAGGTGGCCGCAGTAATGAGTCGGCACGGCACTGACGACAGACAGGCCTACTCAGGTTTCTGTCAAATGATACGTAAGAAGTTCTAATAACATCGAAGCTAAGCTAAGAATATTTTGATGACATTTTCCGTATTAGCATGTTATAATGTAAATCGCAACGTGGCTAACTATCCGGTGTATTAGCTTATTTGCATTGAAAAGGAGTTTAAAGAACTTTGTAAAATAGTTTAGGTCCCAACTATTTTTCAAATATAAGAATAAGAATAATTTATTTAGACACACGTAATACAAGAAATGATATAGTATATAACAAGTAAATAATTAAAATTAAGGTGTGTCGTAAAAAGGTAATCGCTCAGCATGAAGTTGCGACGACAAGCGCCACAACGCTGGTTTTCAGCGAAACCTTCCGACGATGGACATACATGGTATTCACACAAATAATATAGACAGTACAGATAAAAATAATAATAAAAAAAAACACTCAATTTTTACATAAAAATACTAAGAATAATTGATACAAAAATACAATATTCATATTATATACAGTAAATAGATACCTACATTATAATTAAATACACTACTCAATTAAACAATATTTATAAAAGTAATAATAATTATAGTGCTGCCAGTTATAATAACAATAATAATATAAAACGACCAGTGTGATGCGCCGCAAAGTTACATTTCGAGTTGTCTATCAAATATGTACTTTTTGAATTTAAATCTGAAACTATTAAGTGATAGACAATCTCGTAGTGGTGGAGGAAGGTTATTCCAACACTTGGTAGCGGCGTATCGGAAACTACCTCTAAAAGCAGCTGTACGATGATGCGGTACGGAGATCATTTTACTCTTAATCAGTCTAGTACTATATTTATTTTGATATATAGTTGGGTACCAATTTATAATGTGATTTTCACGTTGTTTAGTCATGCGTATGTGCTCCTTCCTAAGCATTCCGCTTTCCCCGTCAATCATCATTAAATGTTATACAATTCAGTTTCTTTTAGAGCAAATGATTCTATTTTTATTGATGTCGTTTCGGGCTCATTTAAGTTACCAGTAGCTGGTTTTTCATCGTCTCCATATTTCATTCTCCACGGATAATTAATATTTAATCATCTGTATTCGATCACGTCCACACGTTGACGTGAATTTATTTGCATTTTGATAATTATGAGTCCGCTTATCAAAATTAACTTAATTTCAAAGCTGTCTTATTTATAGTCAATCAATCAAATCAAAACGTTGAATAAATCGATGTGTTTTGTATAATATAATTTCAACGTTTTCTAAAAGTAAAGTTTTGGTTTCACTGTATGTTTTATAAACATTACTTTTTATCGATAACATAATTTTTGATCGATGTTTAAAATATATCTCCATGTATTTTTTAAACATGAATCTGTATGTTGTTTGTAATATAACTGGACGTCTTTCATTCTAGTAAAGTGTTCAATCTGCCATTGTTTCGAGGAATTTGAGAACATGCTGGTATGAACTTACGTCACTATGTTATGTCATTATGATGTCTTCATTTGTCTTACGTACGTGTATGTATGCGGTGTTTGAACTGCCTAATGTATGCAATGCTTTCTTCGCTATACTAGATACGAGATCTATTATCTTTCTGAATGTAACTTCTGATTTTTTGTTGCGTTCTTCACTCTTATGTTTGCCGGGTAGAGTGGAGATTCGGATCAGTGAAATGATTTTTTAAATTGGAAGTAATATTTGGTTTGTTTTATGGTTTTGATTTTTTGTGTAGATATAATATTTTAATTTTCGAAAGATGTTCGAAATGCTTCCACTCAGCATTTTTTTCTTTCTTCTATCGTTTAGGATTTTCGCATACTGGCCAAAAAAGGAACAATATTTTGACCAGTTTTTTTTAAAATAAATCTTAATGTGATCGAAGGTAGCAAGCACACAAAGCCCAGAAGGAAGACATAGGGGCTAAAAGGAAAACATTAGGTTTAAAAATTACCTTTCAAAGTAAACAAACAGCTACAAACCTTATCATCAATGAACGATTATAATAGTAAAATTAATTACCTCAATGCACACCATGTGCAACATGACTATATACTTTATCTAATCTAACATAAACAAGCGTACAATTAATTTATACGGCCGTTAAATTGACAAATATGTCTTCCTACAAGACTATCATCGTTTGTAATATTGTTTACATCTACTATCGCTGCTTCGTGTCATAATAGTCGCCTTACAATTATATGTTGAAGTAAATGCTATTCCACAATTATCTCGGTGATAGATCGTATCGTGCACAATACATATTAATTGGTAAGTATTTATTTATTTTATTTTTAAATACATTAGTATATATGTTGAGGTAGATATATTCCAATTCAAAAATTATTTATTCAATTTAGGCCCTGATAAGGCTCTTATGAACGTTAACAAATGACTCTACACCGGTTCCAAATACAACTTGAACTGAGAAGACTCCGGCAAGAATGTCTTTTTTTTTAAATGTGTACTTATAAGTATTACAATTTACAAAATATATATAATAATAGCCTGCGAAGCGAACAATTCATTCAAATGCTTTCATGTCATCTACAGAATCAGAAACTTTATAGTACCCTTTCTTGCATAACTTCTGCTTTACTATCTTTTTGAATCTATGTATAGGTAGCTCTTGGATTGTAATAAAAGTTGACTTAGATACTGTTCCTATTAAACTTTAAATACTTAAAAGAAACATCTTTGGTAATGCAATATTAGGATAGATATTATAAGCCAGGATAAACGGAACTTCTTTAACCACGCTCCTGTACATATTAAATGAGTCGTTGTTGCTAAAAAAAATGCACATAAAACGTCACTAATCTTATAATATGGTAATGGTAAAATTGTCGTAAGTAGTGATTACGCCGGGTCTATCTCAGTTTGATCTTCACAAATGTGTTTAACCATTAATTATTCAAATCATAACTTTCTACTTTAAATGGATGCTATTACTTTTCCCTTCTTTGCTGGGTAGAAAGCTCAGGGCATGGGCCATGCATTCTGAACGTGTACCAATGATCACTTTATACACAAGCTTCAAGTTTCTGCAACGATGCTGGTAAATGATATTCAATTTTATTACTATTAGTGATGGGGTTCGCTAGAATTGTGAACTCGAGTTTTATAATGTAACTCGAGAGAGCGTTGACTTTGAAAAGCAAAGGTGGAACAGAATCATTTTACGTTCGTAGTATTTATGAGGTATTTTTAAGGTACGTCTATAGATTGTAGTTGTCTGTTGATAGATTTAAACAATCTATTACCTACCGTAGTATATCCAATTGGGGCTGCTTTCTGTACGTCAATTCACGGCCAATGTCAGCTCAAAAGGATTCCTTACTTGCGGAACACAGACACGGCATATGTATTAAACAATAACCAATGGGCCTAATATTAACGTTAGTACGATTTTCTGCTCAAAGTCACTTTATTCCATACATTTTGACACAAAAACGACTTAGTTCTGGCTGAGTTAGATTGCAATAAGAATGGGTGATACGGAACCAGTACGTGGATTACGTAACTTTATTGCAATGAAATTCAGATTGAAATAACCTCTGAATCGGTAGAAATATTACAAAATCGGAAATGGTTCCATTTCTAATGAACCACTGTTTATACTATTGTTAGCAATTATCAGAACTTAAAAAAGTTTTCGGAAAACCGATATTTTGAACCGATTTCAATTCGAAAATGATTGAAATTTAGTTAGGTAATCGCCCCGCTGGTAGTGCTGGTACTCGTATTAGCTATGTTAATTTTCTTACTCGAGTAACTCCAGTGAAGATACTAGAGGTTACCTTTACAGTAGACATCACTACTATAATGTCTGTAATTTCTGTGAACAAGATTCTGCGCAAGCGCAGTTCACTGACCGATAATGATTATTTAAGAGTATTAGCGCTTAATAGTTCTGGTTTCTTAAAAGCCATAGCGCGTAATGCGATATTCGCTTTTTTCCATAAATGTGCTTTTGTATAACATTTCATTTTATATCTTAACTTGTGCACGTTTTTACTATAATTGATTGATATCCCGTTTTATATGCTTGTCAAGTAATCAGATGTTATTATATACCTAACTAAAGAACCTACCTACCTTATAGTACCTATAAGCAATTCTAATGCTTAACTTCTGGTAAAAGACTTTCTTATTATGTAGAAAGTTTAACATAGACCGCTACGTACGTTAGTAAATATTGCAATGTAGTTTTTCTGCCTACCCTTTAGAGTTTTTTTTTTTTTTTTTTTAATTTCGTGTATGTGGTAAACAGCTCTATGATCATGTTTTATTTTCTGCTAGCAGAACTATCATGGAATAACGTTTTCGTTCGCGCATTATTTTTCGCTCGACAAAGCGATTGATATAAGTCATCAATAATATGTCAAGATTATTATGATATTGCCATTTGAAGTAAAACAATATTCGTGGCGAAATCACCACGCGTCTTTGTTTCTTTGTTTGATATGATAATCCTGATAGACACTCGTGCATGTGGTACCTTAGGCCTGTCTATGCTATTGTTAGCATTACTGTAACAAAAACACGAAGTATTCTAAATACAGACAAAACATTCGCTGCTCTATAAAAATACCAATGAGCCACCTACTAAATAAATTAATGTCACTTATGCAGTTGCGACTGAAATCATAACATATTTTATTTCAATTTAATTGACAATAGCAGAAACGATAATCAGTAAAACAGCTGACGATCTTTAGCGAAATCTTTCCCTGAAGCAATAGTTCTTAAGATTCCTTAAAATAGCATCATCTTTATCGTTAGACCTGACAGTACCAATCACGTCGTCGCCAACTAACGAGGAGTCTCATCGTCCCAGCATCGTGCGATCGTGACGCTCGTGACTCTGGCAAGTGCACATGCGCCCGCGCCGCTCCAGTTGCACCCAACGGCGGATAACTGCAGATGTGTGCTGTTATTATGATCTACTGATAACTAGGCCTCTCATGGGAAACGGTTGTTTGTTTACATTGTTTATTGGTATCTTTTGTAATTGCTTGTTTACTTTTCTTGACTTGGTGGTAGGGTACGGTCTCCGCAGGATTGTGGTATTTCAGGCTATATTTGATGATATTATATAGGCTATGATTGATGTTTAGAAGTGGGTATTTAGTTGAATACGAACGAAAAAAGGCCACCAAAATCTATTCACTCGCATCTATTCTTTTCGTATTGCTAAATTCAATACATGGTTGATTAATTATTATTTAGATGTAGGATGTAGTCTACGAGGAGAATCCAAATATCAGGTATAAATATATTCACCCAATCCCCTAAAAAGACGACTCGAGCTAGCCTCAAATGGAATTAATGATTCCGATCAGCCATATTACCCGTTTGTTGTTTTAGACCCCAAAACTTTGCGTTACAATCCCTCACGTTCCTAATGGCGCCCGCCACGATGGCGCCTTAGCTCTAATTATACATATATTAAAATATAATTATATGTATTTACAATTACACAATGTTATAGATAACTGAGATGAGTGTTTGCTAAGCGGGTTGTTTGTTTGAACTTCCAATACTCTATCATTTCCTATATCTTAATGTTATTTTTCCAATGGTTCATGTATTGGATCATGTAGGCTTACCTACCTGACTATATCAAATTTTCTACAGTACTGACATATTTTTTTTATTAGCGTGGGGAAATCCTCATAGGATACCCGACCGCCCTGGGGAGGAGCAGCCAGGTTATGTTCTACAGTACTGACTTGTACTGTTGTGATTAGGCTTGGTAATTTCAAAGATTACTGCAGGGTCAGCATCGCGACAGTGATACCCCTGGTGTTGCAAGCGCCCATAGGCTACGGGCGGTCCATAGGCGGGTCGTATGCTGTTTTACCACTAAAATAGTATATAAATAAAAACATTATACTAATATTGCACTCCACGGAATTTAATGAAATTTTAATCGTCGGTAGATCTACCACCTGGAAAATTCATTAGATACCCTAGATTACAGGTAAAATCAATAGAGACAGCGTGTTGAAACTAACGAGAACAAAAATACCGATAGGGAAAATTATAGGAAAGTCAATGATAGTTTTGTATTCAATAAAATAGCCATAGACTAAACAATGACAGTCATTGAGTGAATGAAGTCGCAAGTGGTTATAGTAATGATGATAATTCCAACGGCAATGACACTAATTAAATGAAACAGGACGAATCAATGTCAGAACGTTGCAATACAAATAATAAGAACATGTCATTTTCCACTTGAGACGCAATAAATTGCCTATTTATTGATGTAGAGTATGCGATGCGACACAGTAAATTTGAAAATAGTATAATTAAATACACATTTTAGTTGTCTATGTATTTGACTTATTTTAGTACCAAATTAACAGCTATTTGAAGGTACTTAAGGTAGTTTAGTCTGATTTAAGTTTGCTACAAGTTGACTTTCGATACGAAGATAGTTGTGCTTATTTTTATACAGTTAATATTTTACATTCTCTACGTTAATAATACCTACGCCTAAATGCATTTATTAACGTAAGGAATAAAATTATTATTCATGCTACTACTGTATATTATTAAACTATGTCAATAGAGAAGTAATCACGAACAATCATCTCGGTGTCGGTTCGTATGCATCAGGTGTTATTATTACCCGACCCAGGCAAGTAGGCCAGCTCTATAAACGGTCGCTCTACAATTGGACAGCTCACTGTTACGGACGGACAATAGTGTTTGTATCCCATTACGGTCAGTTTACTAGATTTATGTTTATGTAATGAACAACAAATGAAATATATTGGCTCGTTTTCTATTGATGTTTAGATCGTATAGCCTAGAGATAGGGATAGCTTGTCTTTGTAGTTATTCTAAAGTTGGAAATAGGTTATGTCTTTTCACGTTTTCTTTGTTACTTTGATGATGTTCATTGACTGCTGAGCCAAATTCGTCCCAAAACGGTTTCTGAGCTTCCTCGTTTCTTACCATAGTAAGTTGAATATTATCTCACTTTAACTACTCTATATAAACTTTTTTTTTATCGTTAACTTTCCCTGAAACAAGATTTATGTACGCTGGTACGACAAAATATGGGCAGTACTTCTGCAGTTACCGTTTGGGCATATCTTAATAATCAAAATGCTTCCTTCGAGGCTTTCTAGTATGAAATTTGAATGGTCTTTATATGGTCACTTGATCATATCTTGACACATCTTGATTTCAGATCTTACAAACTTGTTGTAATATTAATTTATCGGGTCTATTCGCGCACAGATTATTATCAAAATTTAATTTTGACTAACTTCGACGTTTCTTACAAACTTGATTCAGTCTTCAAGCAAGTTGCATCTGAAGTGCGATATTTAGCGAGCATATTAACTTG
Source organism: Achlya flavicornis (assembly GCA_947623365.1). Taxonomy (NCBI): domain Eukaryota; kingdom Metazoa; phylum Arthropoda; class Insecta; order Lepidoptera; family Drepanidae; genus Achlya; species Achlya flavicornis. The sequence continues at coordinate 4,643,891 of OX392487.1, forward strand.
ACTTTAGTAACTGGCAAAGTTTAGAAATAATAGAGCAAAGTGCTGGGGGCAAAACAAATAAGAGCAAGAAGACTAGTAGTATTAGAATAGTCATAGAACAAGTATTGTCAGGTATTTTGCTCGGCACGTGTCAATCCGATGCATTATTTAGTACCCAAACGGTAACCTTACAGATCTAAACGAATCGAAGCGTGCGTGAGGCACGTCCATTTATAAAAAAAGAATACATTACGCAGTCTTGCCATATTCGTTTTTATCTCGTTTGATCGTACGTGTTGTAATTACTCTTATATCATTTTCGACAGCGTTACTGTAACTGTAGTGGGTATTGTGAGAAAAACTGAAAGTATAAGGCTTGTATTGTTACATAAAATAATAAGAACTTTCTTTTCGTTGCGCGTTACAGCGATCTAATAATCACGATGTGTTATTAGAACAAATTATTTATTTATTCACTTTTCATGAGATTTTCTATTTGCTTATCATTTTCTTTTTTTGTTTTGGTTGACTACGTTTATGGGTCGCGTTGAATTTTATTGTTTCAGCATTTAGCAATAATAATAATAATAAGCTTGGCGACAGATTTTCAACTTGAACTGTAGACAGCCAGATGGGTACAATAAAGTACCCTGCCTATCCTATGGTTTCCTCACGATGTTTTCCTTCACTGAAAGCTCAAGCTCATTTTTGGATTCGAACCCGGGACCTTCGTCTCGGTATCCGACGTACTACCACGGAGCTATCATCGCCTCTTCTTTCTAATAACTTATGATTCATACCTGCGCCTCCATAATCTCAACTCCAGTTAAACCAATACTTACTTTTAACTTCCTACTGTATATTCCATTTCCTTATAGAATGTTCCTTATTGTTACAGATCATGTTCCGCGGCGGCGTCGTGGGTGGTTTGGACGCGCGCCGCGACGCCGCACTTGCGCGGGTACTCGTGCGACTGCAGGCGCGCGCCCGCGGCTTGCTCGCCCGACGTCGCGCGCAACGTCTCCGCACGCAGCACACCGCGGCTAGATGCGTTCAGCGCAACGTGCGCGCGTTCCTCGCGGTGCGCGACTGGCCGTGGTGGCGGCTACTCGTGCGAGTCACTCCGCTGCTTGCCGTGCATAGAACGGAGCATAGGCTCAAGCAGGCGCAGGTTTGTCCATGTGGATGACTTTGTAATTTATTTGTTCAGTCAGCGTCAAAAATTGATCACATTAAAACCATCTCATCATGAATTTTATGATTGTATGAAAACTGCGAATTGCGTTATTTGATACGTGCAATACTAACTACTAAAAGTGATCAGTTACTTTTGACTCTGATTATACCATCAGCTGGCCCCCTAAAAAGGAAGCTAAGCAATTCGATACTTAGGATCTGCCGAGAATTCGAAAAAATGAATTACGTAGCAATATTGCTTTAGCTTCCTTTTTAGCCCCCCAGGTCCTGAAAAAGTTTATTGTTGATGAAATGTCGATAGTGTTTCGCAGCGCAAAGTGTAGTTTTGAATTATGCTTTTAATTACGTCGATAAACATACGATTAATAATTGATTAAACTATAAAATTAAGATTGAAAGTTGAATGCCATCGCTCCCTGAAATTGTAAAACTCTATGATTTGATTGGGACGCTTGCGCTTGTGAAATAGTAACTATACGAGTCACAGGTTATCTTAAATAGAATAGCTCTTAAATACTTCCTGTATGTAGTTGTAAGAAATGCGAGATGAAATAGGTCGGTGACCCGTCGCAGTTGTCGCTTAATCGTAGGGTTGCCAACACAAACATTTATAATATAGGTATCCAATAAAATAAGCATTGGCAACCAATCTATGTTTAATATAAAGTGATATAGTTTGTAAAAGAAAATCAATAACAAGACTTCTCGTCATAAAATATTGTTGTGTTATGTTTAAAATATCATGTCACCAATATTTAATATAAAACTGCGATCGCACCTCTTTTGTACTTTAAATTAATACAGAAAACAAATTAAATAGTACATAATTGGACTGTTTTACAAAAAACTTAAACCGGCTTCAAAGTACACTAAGAAGTAATAAAATCCTGATCTGATGACAATGGGACCAAACGGGAAGTGTACCCTTCCAGACAAAAACAGAATTTTCCAAATCGGTTAATAAATGACGGAGTTATGAGGTAACAAACATAAAAAAATACATATATACAACCGAATTGAGAACCTCCTCCTTTTTTGAAGTCGGTTAAAAATAAACAAAAAGTTGCAACTGACAACCCTAGAAAGTTGTGGTATAATGTATAATGATATAGGAAGACCCATAATGATAGTACAGTGGGTTAATGGTGGTTGTGTAACTTTTGTTGTCGGTTACTTTGTCAATAGATTTGAGCCATCAGTGAATAATGAAGTATTTATTGAGCTTCTTCCTTTTCTAATGATAAGTACCTACCCAAACGTTGGCTGAGCTGTGATGGGAAAAGCTCACTTAAGTAAAGTATGACTAATCATCAAAATATAATGCAACCTATCAGCCAAAGTCACACAATGAGATATTTTTAATAATTACCTTGGGAAACCCACATGGATACCACGGCTGCCTCCAAGACTCCAAGGTACTATGAGCTATAATCCTAAGGAGTTCCTCACTTCGCCATTTGCTAGCTAACCGGGTACGCAGGAATTCTTCCATGACCCAGCGGCGACCGGCCTATTTCGAGGACTTTCCTGAGGAGAAACGGAGCCAAACAATGTGCCTTTGTCCTCTCCGTTTTACCACGTGAAAATACCTTGTTTTAAGGGAAAAAAATAACAGGCACCCCATAAAATAGCTATACAAACATAGGTTTACTACATCAATCCTCACTCTATTGTCGCTCCCTCATATCTGATCAACGTGGTCAGCTTCGGGTTTACTTCTAGAGCGGATGAACTGCCTCCACCAATTTCTGTCCAACGCGTCGGATCCCTTATGACCGTGTAATTTGGAGAACGATGAGTTGCTTCATCGGACCATCCAGTTGGTGAACTACCTTGCTAGGCGTTTTCCTTCCGTGTTCCGTGTTTCCTTTCGCATCGTGCTCGTTGTTGGTTCGTTCGTGGCTCGGCTCGTGCTCGATTCGTGTAGCATGGACGCACCATTATAAACGATGAATTTTGTGATGATGTATATGTTTGTTACTCTGTCAAGCAAAAATAGCACGGAAATGGAAACTGTGATCAGTTTTTCCGAACTTTCATCGCCTTTGCGCTTTTCCAATCAGTCCAATATAAAAAATCACTCTCTATAAAGCCAGACATGGTCAGTCATCAAACAATAAAGTTCAGGATCAAACACGAAATGCCACTCCACTTTGATTCCATTACATTTTACGATCCTACAAATTGTACGACATAAATCATTAACTGTACTCCCACGTGTCCGTGTCTTGTTAATTTTAGTCCAACTTCACGTGGAGACGTTACAATGCCGCCACATTTAGGGTTGTCACGCGTCACGATCTCATATATGACAGGCTTTTAAGGATGCCAGGCCTAAACGTGTACTAGAACGGTTATACGCTTTTTGTATCTTTAATCCTACTAATATAATGGTGCTTGGCGAACCGAGCACGAGCCGAGGCACGAACGAGCACACTGCGAGCACGATTCGCGTAGCGTTGACGGGCTTGCGAGCTTCGAATGAGCGCGATTGTCAGTTTTTTCACGAACAAAGGGATTCGCATCGTGCTCGTTGTTGGTTCGTTCGTGGCTCGGCTCGTGCTCGATTCGTGTAGCATGGACGCACCATTATAAACGATGAATTTTGTGATGATGTATATGTTTGTTACTCTGTCAAGCAAAAATAGCACGGAAATGGATGTGTCATATTGTTTTGAAAGATGGTAGTAAGCACTCTTTAAATGCTTCCTTGTGCTAAGTTTTTCATTTGTTTTTCACGTGGTAACCCTAGCAACATGTAATGATAGAATGTAGGGGGAAAGGCATAATTAAACTTAGCCGGTGAAAGTCTTGTATTAGGTTAGCTGATGATTACGTTTCTCCCTGGACCTGTTTTACTGTTTATCTACTTGTTAGGTGCGAGTTTAGATTATCATGCAACACAGTTTTATAGTTAAATCTAGAGATGTGACGCATCCTCTGTAATTGAATATTGCAGATTGGTATTTAATTCCCATTTCAAAAGGATATGGGTCCGCCCCTGATAAATCTTGATAAAGGCTACCCTCAGTTGCATCAAGCCCCTCAGCCCCCATATCCCTCAATCGAAATCCTGCCTGGATCCACCACTGAGTTTTTCAGAATCTTTCAAAATCATACATTACTATACTATAACTACTAATATTATAAATGCGAATATTTTTTACCAATCAGCGACATGAGAATGAAATTCATCATCGAAATATTATTAAGTTTCTATTGTAAACAGTTTTCAACATAATTCACTCATTAACATCCTTTTTCACAAGCTACAAGAACCTCTAATGATCAGACATCACGGTCCACATTAGGATATGCGACACACATAAATAGAAGAATTTGGTATCTCACGAGCATATGTTACAAATACAAAAGAATGAAAGTGATTAAAAAAAACAAAAAAGTACAGAGCCACCCGCAGCGAGTGATTTGCGGCACAATCACACGGATATTGTCAATTGCTACCACATGTTTTGAATTAAAACATTCAAGTTGATGACAAAGGAAACTGCACCTAGATTACTTTGGTTTATGTGTTGAATTTGGTTTTTACACGGTAGAAGGGCTTGGCTTTGCGTCCACTCTACCATCATACTAGTCCGGATAACAATTATTATTTGTTAACTGCTAGTCCTAGGTGTGTGCCGATAGCTGCACTTGAGAGACAGTTCCCATCAAAGCATTGTGTGCTTACCACCTTCGGCCACATCATCACTTACCATTATGAGATTGCGATTAATCACAAGCCAAAAAATTTGTTTGGTCCGGACATTTGGACCTAATTACAATAAATACTTATGCTTCGTTCGGATACAAAAGTAGTCTGACACTGAAATTAAACCAAAGTGGTCCCATAGGTCCCATAAAATGAGACATGTGCTCATTTCCTATAGGGATTCATAATCAACAACGTCCGTGTAAAGTGACCGAACACTATCCGGTGATTTGGTCGCAACCACAAATCGTTGCGATTTCCGCTCGATTGCACTCGCGACGCGTGCGGCCAGCCAAACCGGTGCAGTGGGTTGGCAAGGTGCTACTCTTGATGTTGTTGCCAGGTTAACAAGATAAAAAAAAACTTAGAGACGATGGTCGGTGCCTTGATAAAACGCTTACTATATGTGCCGTATGCTGAGGTATAGTATTATATATTAGTTTTTTTTTTGGCATCAATAAATATTATAGAGCTATGAGGTTATATAGGTACTTTGGCTTTGTGTGTTTACCAACTTTGACCACATCATCACCTTTCACTGTGATATTTGGGCAAACAAGCCTTTTACACAAATTTAACCCCAAAACATTTCTATCTACTAATATCGCTATGTCAGGTTAGCTGGCAACACTAACCGCAGTCCGCACCTCAGAGTCTGCAAGATAACCAATTATGGTGACCAGTTCTCAACGAGGAACTGGAACACCTGTTAAATCAAAACGTCTCTGTTCAATTGCCATTTATTTGTAGCACATCGTAAAATGTGCCTTGTTGTTTCCTGTTTAGGTCCAATTAAAGAACGCTCAACTCCAGGGATTGGCTGAGTCTGAGTATATACAAAAACAAGCTTTCCGCCCCACGGTTTAACTCGGAATCCCCTCTTTTAAGTGTTAACCACTGGGAGGAATTCCCAAAAATCTAACCCCAATGACAGATAGATAGACGATAGTTCAGTCAGCCAGTCAGGAAAAGCTTATATAGTTTTTAGGTTCTGAACCAACAAGGCAATGGTGCCACTTCGTCCGTCTGTCCGTCTGTCGGTCCGTCTGTCACAGTATATTTCAGCAACCACTAATGCTATTGGTGCTATTGATTTGAAATTTGGAATAGTTTTAATTTAAATATTGATTACCTACCCAATCTTATTCGATACCAAGGCTAGTCTGCTTTGAAACTAGAAGGCCCAAACTATATTACTTGGGAACTCCTGGTGAAATTTTACTTTATAACCTTCGAAAAGCCACACGCAGTTACAGAAATCCGATTCTCAGATACCTGAACCAAACCTCTCTTATGACTCATAATTCTCACATAACTCATAATAATAATGTCAATGTGTACTCCGAAGTGGACCTGCCTGCTATCTGGTTAATTAGATTAGCTCAGAGTCGAGTAACTAACTGCGCTGGGAGCATAGAAATGTAAATTGATAAGTATAGAAGTGGCATGCTTACGTTTAAATGTTTCTGCAACTGTGTTAGATGTCACTTATTGAGTGTACATTATTTATTATATTCAACTTTGGCAATTACTTTAAACAATTAATTTCACAGATATAAATCTAAATATCTAATTATGTTAATATGACGAGCCATGGCATGTTGCACTTTACTTAAGTACCTTTGTATTTTAGTTTATGTGTTTTCATCTTTGATAATAAATACTATTCTATTCTATTCTAATAGATGACGCGACGAAGTGTGAAGTGTACCTATATACTTCGCGTGCCAACAGCTGTGCCAAAGGGAGTTTTTAATGTTTTTTTATACTACTAAGGAAGTAGACAAGCATACGGCCCGCCTGATGGTAAGCGGTAACCATTGCCTATGGACGCTTGCAACACTAGGCCAATAGGGGCATCACTCACGTGTTGCTGACTCTGTGCTATTTAATAGCAAAAATAGACAATTCTTTGTATATATAAGTATAATTTGATAATATTTTTATGATAAAAAATGTCTTTTAGTTATATCTTAAGTGTGTAGCAAGTATCCAAATCGTACACATTATCATTAAAAATTTCCTTAGAAAGTATTTCCAAATATCATTTAGATTTCTATGGTTACGAGAAAAAACTAGACTGATGCTACAGGCTGCAGTGAATAAGTCGTTTGTAACGGATCGCATAGTTTTGTTCTCAAGTTTTTTCTATCTGTTGTAAGAATAAGGATGTACTATTTCCGTTTTGTGTGGTGCTGTGAACTGCATTAGATTAGTATTATTTATGCTCTTAGTTCCGCCTGCTTGAATCAAAGACGAGATTTTTGTATCATTAAACACTTAGCATTAAACACAAAAATTACCGATATAGCTCGTAGAGTTAGTAAGCTGAAGTGGCAATGGGCAGGCCACATCGCTCGGCGAACCGATAACCGATGGGGAAGGAAGGTTCTCGAGTGGCGACCACGTACTGGAAAGCGCCGTGTGGGACGACCACCCGCCAGGTGGACCGATGACTTAGTCAGAGTCGCTGGGCTCCGTTGGATGCAAGCGGCCCAAAACCGTTCCCAGTGGAAGTTAATGGGAGAGGCCTATGTTCAGCAGTGGACATCCTTAGGCTGATATGATGAAACACTTAGCTGGGTACACATAGAGCGAAGATTTTAGTTTTGGCATTTTGTTTGATAAGGTGGAGGTTTTTACCATTACTTGTTAGTACTGTGTATCTTTATTACATACAAGCTGTCCCCGGCGGTTTCACCCGCCTTCCCGGGATAAAAAGTAGCCTATGTCCTTTTCCATACCATAGGTTATCTGCATGCCAAATTTACGTAGTTTTGGCGTGAAGGCGTGACAAACAAACAAACTCACTTTCGCATTTATAATATTAGTTAGGATTGGTATTAGGATTTACAACAAATATCAAAATATAATCTATACTAGCTTTACCCCGCGGTTTCACGCGCGTTCCCGGGATAAAAAGTAGCCTATGTCCTTCTCCATACCTGCATGCCTAATTTCATGATGATCCGTTGAGTAGTTGAGACGAAAAGAACAAACGAATAAACAAACTCACTTTCGCATTTATAATATTAGTAATATATCGATTTCTTGCTATTGCCTCCATTGCTGCCGATCTGCCTCCATTGCTGCCGATCATCGACAAGGCTCCCGATATGCGGTAGCGGAAAAATCAGTCTTAGATCTTTTAACTTTTTCAATTCACTCAATATAGAGAATATTGACCCTAAGGCACTGTAAGCATTAATCTTCAGTAATCTTTATCCCCATCGTAAATTATATTCCGCGGCTACTGTAAAGTCATAAACTATGATATTAACAACAATTATCAACCGTTAGTATGGTAATGCAGTGCCTTTAAGGGCTTCGTACTAGCAAATCGGCTATGGATTATGATGCAAATGAGCGCGGCGCGCTAACTGGAGCGTGACAGGTTACCGAGTACAGTTTGACAGCTGTCATGTTTGTGATGATTTATCTGTGTTTATTTCCCTGACTTAAGTGTTGCCATAATTCAAAAACTTTCGAAGGAGTGACATATGGATCAGGTAAATTTTATGTAGAAGGTAATCGGGTCGGTCGTTTGCTTTCAAACGTATGTTTTTTTACTAGCTTCGCGGCTTAACACATTTTCCAGAAGGAAATAAAATATTGCCGGGGTAAAAAAAAAAAACGTTAACTTTAGTGCGAGTATCTACGATAGCTTCATAGATACATCCATCCATATCTCTTTAGTTATGTTTTGAATAGTACGATTCGAATAAGAAACTAAGAAGTTTATAATCATATTTCTTTTTCCATAAAATGCATCATAGACTTCATATTGATTTATAGATAGTTATGTAAGCAGGATTGGATTCCCGAAGAGAATCGGTGTCATTTATCACACAGTATTGTGTGAATTCCTAGATCTATTATAGTAATCTAATCACTATTACGTGACAAGTGAGGTGTGGTTAGCTCTGAAACCGCATAAATGTGTTGATGTAGAAGCGTCGAGGAAATATCCCTATATAGTAGTAATACCGAGCAATCCAATTCCGCAACTAGTAAGTGATTTTGCACTTATTAATAACCGTACCGACCAATCACTGCATCTAAATGTTTAGTGTGTCCTTGATTTAGCCAATCAGAGCGCATTGTCGCTGGTGGGGAATTGGCGGAAACATGTTTTTATATACTGGGTGGAGATTACGAGATGGCATATTTTCGAAACCTATGTTGGGTTAGTCATGCTGAACAACTTTTATTATGGGACCAACAATGAATTCAATTTTTTTTTTTTACTTTTCATACATTATGATCGAGCAATGTTGACATTTAATATGGAAAGATAAAAAATAATTTTGCGAATTCACTATAAATTAATATACAATAATATACTTCAATACTATTAATTATGAATTCTGATCGTAATCCAACGTGTTTCATAGTAACATGGCATCTGATGACTGCACACCCATCCAGTAATGTTTGTTTTTACTTGCATTCACCACCAGCAAGATACAACCCACTTCCGTAACTTTTTATACAATCTCCATAACGTAGTGATAGCTATGACACGACCACATTAATTAGAGCGCGTTAATCTTAACTACCATTTAATTTTCGGTTAGTAATGTAACGTATAATTTGAACAGCGACTACTTGTGCTATCAATGTAGTGATTTGCGTTGATTATTTATAATGGTAAGAAAATAATATTTGATATAAATACTGGCAAAAATGTAGTGAAAATTAATGTTTATTGGCGTTTAAACAGTGTCCTTCTAACTATTAATTTATCACCCTTAATACATGAGATGGTTTAAAGAAAGTCTTGTAAGCCTTTTTTATACGACATTTGAATGTGAGAGATACATTTAAAACTTGGGTTTTATAGGACTAGGTTTAAATCGCATGTAATAAGGATAGTGTTAATTGTAGAGTTATGCTAAAACATAGTTTTCTTGCGTCTCATGTTTTACTCGGTAATTAAAGTGACTACGCATGCCTCTGAAATTCTCACGTGTAGTTTACCCGGTTTTATTTTACCGTTTAACACATGTAACTGTTTAGTCTTAATAACCTTAGTGCAATTCATCAACAGCCTTAATCCTGGATTTAAGCCATTCTTACTGAGCTACGTACAATTTTGCGCAAACAGAATTTTATTTACTTTACGAAAGTGTTATGAAAAAGCTGATCTAGATTTGTCTAATTGCTCTAATTACCTAAAATGTTTCCTGTTGTCTATCTACAGGTGATCGTTTTGAGGTAGCAATGCTATACACATACGGTGTAGAGACGTTCTTTGCGAGATTTGAGATTTAAACACGCAATCGATTCGCTCTAACGGATATTTCGATCAAATACATTCGTAGATGCGCTTTCATTGTATACTCATTATGTACTCCATCTATAATGAAATGTTTTATCTTTTGTTATGTAGTGGTAAAAATCTCAATTATAAAGTGCTTCTTATGTATAAATATTTATGAGAATGTCAGATTGTGTGGGGTAATTAATTTAATTGTAAGATTCGTGATTACACACAACTTCAGACATTGTTTTTTCTTAAATTATTTCATGCTTTACATAAATGTATATTATATTTATAACTTGAATCAACATCATGAAACAAAGAAAAATAATGTGTGTTAAACAACACAAAAGGGATCTTTAAACTTTGCTAATAACAAGATTTTTATCTTTGAGTATAACGTATAATTAAATAATGAATTCGAGTTTTTTAACAAACATTGCAAGCCGGATTTTGCTGTATTAATAAAAATTATGAATGTGTAATTATTAGCATAACTGAGGTTGTCGCCAGCGCCATCTATCAATAAATTGCGGCAACTGCACATAAATGTACCACATAATAATTTTGTGAGGATGATCATTCGTTATCCTTCTAGACTTTGCGCTGTGATAAAAAATCGAAGACTATGATATTAATTAAGATACGTTAATTCATTATCAACAGTAACGTGTCATTAATAGAGATGTTTTTTCTTTGCAGGAGGAGCTGGAGACCTTGCGAAGTAAACTGGATAAGGTTGACACGGAGCGAACTCATTACAAGAATGAAACGGAAAGACTTGAAACTAAGGTAGAGTCACTTTGTTTTTTGATTATTATCTATGGTTAGTACCATTCGTGTATCTAAAATCTATCTTGGGGTCTGAAAAATTATGAATAATTTATATTTCTAAATAAGAAAGTTCTTTATGGACAAACAATCCAGCAAATTAGATTTTTACGCCACTTCAGATTTCTATCCAAAGTAAAACTTATTCATAAATGTCAACCACTGCACATGCTATATTTACCTTTTCTTACTTAAAATCAAATACCTCTGTGTAAGAAAACAACATAAAAGCTTAATTAATAACAAAGTATAAAACATATGATATCTTCGAATGGAATACACGTTTTTATATAATCTAACAAGTTTATGTATGACAACTAGTTTTTAAGCGTCCACAAGCTCTTAAAAATGTTTTTACGTTTCTATTATTAGTAGTAGAATCCTGATTATATTATTGTGACTGCACTGCACTATAAAGGTACCACAGGCATTTTCACGTAAAGTTCTTACATGATCGTTCTTATTTTATAATTAATTTTCTAATGCCTTGCTTTTATATATAAAAAAAAAAGTTATAGTTCCTCCGCATTTGCATAGATGCCGCTAGTATTACGCTTATTGTTGATCAAAATACCAATTTGAATTTCGAATAGGTTTCACAACGCAACCTTTAATTGAAACTTATGAGACCACAAGGATGAATGGCATTGGATTATAGCATCAAAAAACACAGAGGTAGAGTCCAATTTAAAACTGATCCTTGCAAATAATTTCCAAATCTGACTCTTGAATGAGAAACTGTCATCTATAGGAGAGAAGAGAATAAGACGAATAAACCTATCGAATTCAATTCAAGCTATATCATTTGCTTTTAAAATATCAAACAGTTCTAATTCTTTCAACTTCAAAACTAGATTTAATGAAATTATAGCAAATAAATATACGCACGTACGTCTAAATATGTATCCCACGTTGGACAAAGAACAGGTACAATAAAAATAAAACCTTAATTACGTTTGCGTTTGGTCTAAAGTGGCTGAGACATGGCCCTTATCCTGCAGAACCGGATTATGAGGTTTTAATAATAATATTTTTGGTTTAGAATGACTTCTTTATACTGATTGAGTAGAGATATGATAAGAAAGCAGAAAGCAGAATGTTATGGGCTTGGAAAAATAAATTTAAAATAGGAAGTAGCGTATTCCAACTTAAAATTCAAATGTCTTCCATTTCCACCTGATGAGGATAGTGCATGGCGCTGTATGTAGTTGTTTACACTTCCCTCTAAGAATATAAGCACCAAACGGAACCATTCTTGTATCAAAGATTTTCATAGGGCATCGTGCCTCTACCCAGATGGATAATCCGCCTTACTAAAGCATGACATTTAATTTCACTCCGCTTGAGGGGCTCCCTGAGCAAATCGCTCTCAGTTCGTACTGCGCACGGCTGTCAAATACTGTCAATTCTGGCTTGTTTATTTCATGTTGCCATAGAGGCGACTATCCTTCTGGACGTTTTTAATTCTTTGTCTTGTATGTATCATAAAATAGCAAATCGATGTACCGTACTACCAATGTACTTGTTACCAACATCACTGATTTAATTTCAAGATAACGATTCAATAATCGGTAGCATGTCGATAACAATCCAGACAATAGATTGTAATTATTGTTACGCTAACCGAGTTCGCTGGCGAGGAACGCACCGCCTACAAACCAGTAGGTACTAGGAGCAAGTACTAGAATACTAACTCTCCTTGAGCTGAAGGATACTTGCCATGTCAGTGCTTTGGTGACTCTACGCCGCTCTAGTGGTTTAAAAAACTAATTCTTTATTCGACAATCCTGTCGATATAAGACTTACGGGGGTGACATAGTCACTGTGTGACAAAACTCCTTTTAAAATATTTAAGATAAAAAAAAAAAAAAACCCAATGTCGATATAAAATGGCTTTCAATTCGGTGCATGAAAAAGAATGCTTGTTTTAAATTCAAACTCAATTTTTTATAGAACATATTAGTGGCGCGACGGATTTCAATATTTTTGTGACGGTATGTTTACTACTTATTGGAACAAATAACACATTTAATGTTGCTATTTATTCTAAATAAGTACATATATTCTAATCTAATGTAAGGTAAGATAATTGAGTAACTATTATTCTCGTACGCCATTGGGCGTTGCATTACTAAAATGTAATATTAAATGGAAGTGTATAAATTCATAAATCAACATTTATCCAGCTGTCTATATTCAGTTTCGATGTAAATATAATTTATTAGCATCATTAAAACGCTCATCGCTAAAAAATAAACAAACTGTCCGCAAAAAATGTTGCCAGTATTTACGCGCATGCCTGACCTAGAGAAAAAAAGCTGTAGATAATTAATTTCGTGCGCTTGGTTCCTTGACCGCGACGAAAATACAGATATGTTACAAACTATTCAGTTATATAATGACTCCGTCAAGGTACGGACGACAGAACTCCTGAAAAAAATATATAATAAGTACTATTTTTTTGTCACCTGATTCATCGCTCCAGAGACGTTGCGAGAACTTTCTTTATCTTAATTGGCTAATTTTCTGCATGGAATATCGTCTCTCAATTAGACTGGAAGCATTCCAGTACACTTATTCAGACATAATAAAACCTTTTCATTATTTATTGTTTAAATATAATTATAATACCTATATGGTACAAAAAGTATACAGAAATTTGAAATTCCCGACTACTTTAGTTTTTGAGATCTTAAATCCCGTAACAAAAATAAACTTAACTTTTCTTGAGTTGTGGAGTTTTGGTTAAGTGACGACATTTTAAGTTAAAGTCAAGTAAATCATGTTACTCGATGAGTTAATTAGGTTATTTTTACGTGAAAATACGTAAATAATATTTTAAGTCAATTTTTAAATAATCTTGTGAACGTGTGCCGGTTAAGTCCGTCCGAACGTCCGCGCGCTCGTTGGGCTGTGAACGGCCTAATTTCAATGATTTACTCCTCCAGAAATACGCAACGCACGGTGTTTGGTAAATTTATGCTGCTATTCTTGCACGGCCGGCTTAATTGAATACGCAATAAGCAAATATTGTTGTAGTGCCGAAATCATACTAAGTATACCTAATAATAAATACCTAATAAATAATATAAGCTATTGGTAAACTATTACAATAACTAAACCGATTGGTAACAATGTCCGTCAAAACTCCGGGAAGTAAGATAATTCTAAATTCAAATTAAAGCACACTAATTGAAATCTAAACTACACTAAGCCAGGCCGCACACCAGTGCACCATACAGCTGAGCAAGCATACAACAAATGTTTTAGGCAACAATTAATGCGCACATGCATTTACCTACATTGTACGCCGAGAAGCAAATGCTTCTGGCATGTGCGTATGAGCTGCTCTGGTGTGCAGCCTGCTTAACTATACTATAGCTATTGTGCCTATGCATAGAAAATGTTCACAAAATACCATTCTATGACCACGCACAAATTCAACTATTAATCTTTTAAGTAACGCATTGTATCATTTGACACATGGAGTTATTGCTCAGTGCAATTAGAATGTAAATAATTATGTAATGAATCTAAGCTTGTTTTGAATTGCTGAGTTTATTGCCGGCTCTTCTTAGCAAATGCAACCTTTCGAACCGTTATTAGACTTTTAGAGTTAGACTTTTCATAAGTGGCTGCGAAGGTCTATTTGAATAAATGATTTTGAATTTGAATTTGTTTCGGAAGTAAAGATTCATGGACACAATTACATTTTCATTCAAGATATAAGCTCTCTACAGCCAGACAGCAAAGGTATAAAACGAACTTTGTAATACACAGTCATTAACAATAAGACATTAGATTGAATCCATCACGCACCCTGACAAAGATTTATGAATTTTATTTTTCAAGCGTATGAAAATACAACATTACAAGAAGAAAGTTATTCTGAAAAAAAAACCCGTGCACTGCACTCGATATTTACCCCAAAACTATATTTAAAAGAACGTGCCATTTCGTAAATCGACATCACAATTCAGTCTGGTAAAAAACTCCGATGCGAATGCATCGGTCCTACGAAAAAGTGTGAAAATATACGAACTTCGAATCGAATAAAAACGAAACATTTAAACTCAGTGTCAATTAAACAAGGAGTTTGTAAGAACCAGTGTATAACTTAAAAAACATGATAAGCGTAGCGATTGTTGGAAATTAATTATTTCACTCATTATTAGTTTCCCTTTAGAGGCGAAAGCGTGTGAATTTTCGCTTTATTCTTCGCTCATGTTACTTAAATACTCCCGTTTTTGTGATAATGCATGTCTTTCTTCGGTATCTCCATGTGCAATTGAAATAGCGTTTTGTTTATTTTATAATAGAAGAATCTACTTTGTTAACACCTTCATTGTTAGTTTGAATCTATCTTTTCTTACGTTATGGCGTTGCAGTTTCATATTACGCAATTCTTAGCATTGTATTGCTAAATTCGTGAACAAATGTCTCGCGTTAGGAACTACCGCTGCATCAAGTGGACGGCTGTGAACGCCGCATTGGCAGACGTCTTGGCTAGTTATTTATCTCTTATTGCCCCATTGGACATGTATTAACGTTCGAATGGGAACAGTTATCTGGGATTAAAGCCCTTCTCATGTTTAACGCTTGGATCTTTAAGACGCATGTTCTGGGTTTGCAACACAACCTTTTCACTCGTGGAAGAGTAACATTTTATTATGATCAGTATAAGAATACTGTTTCACGTTTCATATTCATTGTAGTCTCTATCTCTATTTTCATAGGATCGGTGATATTCTTGTCTAACTTTACCGATTCCATTTTTATAGTGTAGTTAATTTAATCTAGCACAGGCATGTAATTATAAAAATCAGAACGTCAGCGCGTCGTTGCCTAAATAACAAACAGGGTCATTCATAACGGCTGGAATCTGGAATCAAAATCTAGATTCGCGTGGGTTTTGTTTCACGCTAGAATTTACATTAGTTTTAAATTCTGAAAGACGTATTCAGGTCATTTGTGGAGCTATATCAATCTCGGTGTGTTTTTTTCTAGTTTGACTTTATATTCTTCGAAGTCATACACATTATCCGATTAGTTCAACCTTTGTAACGTCGATGTACATAGTATTTGGCATGTTTGTTGTTTTTTGCCGAAGCTCTGCTGCATGTATATTATTTACATTTACGTTATTTATAAAATATCCTTGCCAAGATCGTTTTTACGTAAACTAAACTGAGTTGTTATGTACGTCAAAACGGCTGACATTCTGCGTACATTTGATGACGTTTAACCGTTTAACATATTCCGAGGCTGGTTTATTTCTGATCGGAATGTCTTGTTTTGGTCCTATTGACTTGTTTGTTGACCGGCGTTTCATTCCCATATGCGACTCTTGAGTTTGCGAAACAGCTCTTTTTATAGACTTCATCGTAAATTCCTTATCACGTTTCACATCATTTCTGTTATTTCAAAGAAATCATTTTATATTGACCTCCCACAGGTTTAGTTAGATGACTTAGTCCAGATGGCGTGTAAGCTCTTAATGAGACTGGCATAGGACTGGAGAGAAAGTGAGAAAAAAGAGGTATGATTCAACAGAGGTATGATTGTAATGCAATATAAATAAATAGCCAATGTTTTGCATCGGCTAATACACGTTTCATAAACAAACAGAAGCCAGTTCGCGGCCTTCATAGTTTCCGGTCGGTTACTCTTGGGTAGACGTCCTGCAACTTCTGTTTTTCTACACCATTGACATACATTTTGATTGACCTTATTTATTTGATTATTATTATTTCGTACTTTAGACTGTATTTCCCTTAATGATTGATAGGACGTATGAATGGTATCATTGAAGTGAACCCTTATGAATGTCCACCCATTTCTGAAGGTCCAATGCGTGTCACTCGCGCGTGCACTTCGACATCTAAGTAAACTAAAATAGTCGAGCGGCCACGTCGGCCCGGCGACCGAGATAGCCGGCGCAGTGCGTCCGCGGAGCCCTCTCGTGCCGGTTCTATTTCCAACACATGTTCCGACGCATCCCGTAACGCTCGCGACAATAATACTGCATCGGCCCGCGGTGAAATGGCACTGGACTTTCACCGCTACTTCCGGTACAGGAAATGCAAATGTGTAACTGCCTAAACCACCATGCCGCATGCTCCGAACAGTGTCGCTCCCGTCGCCGTCAACGGGACGCCTAACCATCATCTGAAGCTCCAAATACCAGAACAATATAGAACATCAACCAACGGTGCACTATCCCCGCCCTACAATGGAATTCTTTCGCCGAATTCTAATGGACCTCTTTCACCACCCATATTGGATACGACTCCGAAAAAGCCGCCTAAAGCACCGGCGAGTCGACCCATACTGCCGATGAAAAAATCTAAAACACTGCCCATACATTTCGAAGAAGAGCCTTCAACGCCTTCAACGATGGCTCTAAATGGTAAAAATAATTTTGTTTCGAAGCCTCTGAAAGAGATTCATACGATTCAACAGAGCTATAAGGAAAATGGAAGGTACTTAGTGACTCGATCGCCGAGTCCATCCTACAGACGAAGTAACTCAACAGCTTCAGTGGAAACAGGATCTATAGCAGAATTAGCTAGACGCCATGGGTCTTTAAACACTTCATTAATTTCACGATCACCGAGTCCGTCGTCATACAGTAGTATTAGAAGCTCTGGAAGTCACTATTCTACATGCAGCAGCAATAGAACTTATGTGCCGCTCTCCAGGTCAACGAGCATGAACTCTCCTCTATATAACAGGTCTCCAACACCTAGAAGAATGTATCCTCAAACTTGTGATAGCTCTGAGAGTGTCAACTTGAAGGAGCTAAGATCAAAAGAACAGGCTCCAGTTGTTTTTGATGCCAATTTATCATTTGTCCTCGGGTGCAACAAACAGCCTCTAAGACAGAAATTCACACCTGTAGCAGCGCATCTGGAGGAAGGTACATCTTCGAATTATTTAAGCAGTAAGATCGATAACTTCTTAAAGCGAACTGACCATGTTATGGATGAGTGGCGAAGATTAGGCCACAAAGATGACTCTGACTTAGATATGTACTACGATGGGAAGAAGAGGAAGATCGGCAGGTCCAAGTCTGCTACAAACATCATGATTAAAGGGTTTACGTTGTTCAGCCGAAGTGGAAGCCGGGCTAGTAGCGTCTGCAGATCTTCAAGAGGGATATCAGAAGACAGAACCACAGTTTCCGAAATGGACGAGGTTCGTGATTCACTATCGCATGCTGTTGTTTCATATCGTACAAACTTTTGAAAGCGTTTCACGATGCTCGTAAAGATACAACTAATACACGTCAATAAATTATTGTCGGGTGTTTGGGATGGTTTCATGCGGTACTGTCGCGACGGCGCTAACTGTATCGTCGGCTTGCTATTACCGCACGTGTGACGCGTGCCAAAAAGATTTTTTTTCATTGTTGACTCGCGTCAGCACTCAGTTCTTTCAAATGCGTTAGATTCTTCTCAGTCCGTCATCGCAAATTTTCACTCAAATTAAACAGGAAGCTTATATTTCTGTCGGTTGTTTTGTAAGAGGAAATACTGTGCGATTTTGGCAAGCGTTTTAGATTCTCGTATTGCAAATCCATCAGAGCGTGGACGAAAGAGAAGGGCCACCTACTCCTTACGTCTACGCGTTCTAATTTTAACTTGTTGTATGTGAAATATATCGACTGGTTAAAACACGGGTTGGCACAAAGTGTCGACTTATCGGCCATTATAGTCATAAATGAAGTTGAAATAAACAACAATTGTATGACTCTTAAATCAGAAGGAAGTAAAAAGCTTACGCGAACGTCTTAGTGCTGTTAAGGTGCGATAATTATAGCAAACGTTGAAGCGGTTGTAAATTAATTTGAACTTACTGGATTAACTTAAGGAATTGACCAATTATCTACTTCCTATTTCCTACAGGCTTCAAGTCTGTGATTTTCTAAACAGGAATGATAATTAACTACACTATCTTAATGCACTGTTTAAACTAACGTTTGGTTATTATTTCAGTAACCTTGTAACGTCCATTTAAATCAGAAAATAGGTCAAGGGCATAAGGCACATAAAATACGTAATGATATATTTTTGCACCGGCGCCAGCGCAAATATCTTTGTATTATTGATACCACGATTTTACGTGTATTTAGAGGAGTAGGTAGATAGAATTCAAAACAATCATGCTATATCCATATTCATACAAGATTTTAAAACTTCCAATGTTAAAGTTATATGAAATACGTGGTTAATGAAGCCCAAATAGTTTAAATATGCCACTCATAGAGTTAGAATAGTATAGAGCGACTTTACGAGAGTTAAATCGTGTATTACAATTCAGATTAACTCTTGATTCTCATTTAATATTATAAGTCATAGTGTTCTCCACATTACTAGGTCGCTGGTGATGGCTTGAGAACATAGAAAATACATATTATGCTACTTTTTGTTTGTAAATACATACTTAATATACATAATTACACCCTGACTCAGGACATACAGACATGTTCATGCACACAAATGCATGTCCTGTGCGGGAATCGAACCCACGACCTGCGGCGCAATAGATGGAATCTTTACCAGACTCTTAACCAACTGCGCCAACTGGCCCGTCAAAGTATTATATTAGTATTACAAGTAATTTTATTACTGTTTTTAATACAGCAACACCAAAGTTGGTTGGATTTACTGTAGTGACTTTGGCCATAAACACATAGTTAAAACCACTTATTATCATCCAATGTAAACTAAACTCTTTCTGTTTACTCAATGGTGTTGTTTTCCCCAACAGCTGTCAGAGGTGGGCGGTGAGCTGGCGGAGGAACGCGCGGCTGCTGCGCTTGCGACGGAACGAGCCGACGCGGAAGCAGCCGAGCGACTTCGGGTCGAGAGGGACAACAGAGATCTCCTCTCTAATAACCAGAGATTGCAGCAGGTGTGTTGATGTTTGTTTATCTGTAAGCTAACTCTTACTTATTAAGAAACCGAACGAATTACGATGGGTTAAAAACTTTGGTCGGTTTTTTTATAGACACAGGAAACTAGGCTTTAACAAACACCACACTATAATATATTCCATAATAATCCTTACTTAATATTATAAATGCGAATGTGAGTTTGTTGGTTTCTCTGTTGTGTTTTTACGCCTTAACTACTCAATCTATCCTAGGCCAGAAACTACCTAGTACTTTTATTTACAGTACTTTATAAGTATAACAGAACAGGAGAATTGACATCTAAAAAACCTCAAATTTTCTTCAATAACCTTGCAAACCTCTACAGGCCTCCGAGCGTCTCGAGCTCGAACTCCTCCACTGGCGATCAGCAGACAGCAACGGAGCTGAACATTCAGACTCCGAAGGTTCCGAAGCTGATGCAAGTGTCAATGGCGACAAATACAAGCGAAGATACGAACGTGCTCATAGGGAGCTGCAATTGCTCAGGGCACAGCTTCGACGCCAGCATGAAGATGACTTGGAACAGCTTGTCACTGTTAAGAAGCAGCTTGAAAAGAAGGTAAGCGTTTATGCCTTAAGGTTCTAAAGCCGTAAAGGTTACGTGCATACAGGAGTTAACGATAATTTGAGAGAATGCACAAGGTGGGCTTTTAAAAACATTTTTATTCCAAATCTAAAGCCAAAGTGATAGTGATTTATGATACAAAAACATGGAACCACAATTTCTGCAACGTTTAAAAAAATCACATAATCAAAAGGCAAAAAGATTAACAGTGAGTCTGTCCTACACGTAAAAAGGTTTTCTCGATTTCCCGTACAAAAAGTGATCCTAACCTCAAATTCAAGCTCATATGTGAGCGCTCATAAGTATCTGCATGGGCTCCTAGTCAGTAAGACGACAACTAGAAAAGTTGTTATTGATTACGATATACCATTCTAAAAGCATTTAATAATGTTGCGGCGGCATTAAGCGAAATAAAAGGACGGTTTCATGAGGCTCGGTGATAAACCTACGTATATAAACACTGACTGCTGCACTTTGCAATAATATATTTTAGAGCTTCCGTAGCGAACAGCTAAAATTATCAAGATTAGTTATGTTTTACTAGGATATTATTAGTACTGTCGGACGTCGGACGTAATGAGGTGACGACTGATTTTATACTAGTATTTCCACTAACTGACTCGCTTTTATACTATATTCACTTTGCTTGAGATATAAGGAACTATACTCGTAATAAATGCCAAATTGCCGGGCTATCGCGTATCTTTGAGGTAATTTTAACGAACACCATCAATGAATGATAAGGTACATCCAATGACACGAACGTACCACGAAGACCACTGTTGGACCCCGATTGAATGAAATTCATTAATAGTGTTCCTTACGATTACGATTACCAGCAAAGATACGCGGTAGAGCCCGGCACAACCGATCGTGATGAAATTAGGCACACGGGTAGATCATAATCTGGAACATATAGAATTTTTTTCCCCTCGGAAATGCGGGCAAAAATTAGCTTAAAACAAAAATAATATAAAACCGTCCATGTTACGAGTCGGACTCGCATACGTAGGGTTCCGTACAGCAATGATAATATTAAATAACTCAAATTGACTATGAAATTAATAGTACATAGGCGCAACAAAAAAAATATCAAACGAAGACGTTTCTTTCATAAGCTTCCCTTTAATTTTATATCATATTTTTTTTTTTTATAGCGGCCATAGAAATACATATTCTGTGAAAATTTCAAGTGTCGACCTATTACGGTTCATGAGATACAGCCTACTGACAGATAGACGGACGGATGGACGGACAGCGGAGTCTTATGAATAGGGTCCCGTTTGGCACCCGTTTTCCGTGGGGCCCGTTTGATTTTGTGTACGGATTCCGTACCCAAGGGATAGTTACTACATGATTAACGGTTTTCGATTTCATTACTTTATAAGACGATTTTATTTTAATAAATAATAAGTATATTATCTACTATTAAATCGTTTAATAAATAATCTAATCGATTTATTATTTCCATAAATTGTAGAACAGTGTAATAAAAGCCGTGATTTCTATCTACGTAACGCGCCGTTTATCGCACCCACACTTTAATCATGTATTTTTACTCACACATACCGCTGTAAATAAAACTGATGAAGCATACATTTATTTTAGAAAAGCAATCCATTTAAATGTCTAATTACTATTCATTCACTATTCACTAATGAATTTACTGAAATATTTAAAAAAACAAAAAAAAAAGTTGGTACCTAAGTATTTTTACAAGTATGCATGAGTGATTTAGATCTAACACATAATCACATTTAATACTGTAAAATGCGAAAGTAAGTCTGTCTATATGTTTGGTACCTTATCACGGCTAAACCTCAGGAACCGATCGCGATGGACACGTAGATAGTCTATTATATGAAGAGGGATATGTGCTACTTTTCCCCTGTGAATACGGATCCCATGGTGGACCGCTTGGAAATCATATTTATAACGACCTAAAGTTAGAGTAATTAAGAATCAAAAAAACATTGTTTAAAAAACGGATAAGCGTCGCTGCGATAAAAATAAAAATTAAAAAACTTCTCTTCGTAAATCACGATTATGTAGCCAGCTTTCATAGCATTTCCTCTCCTCCGCTAAACAATAATAACACGGCACAGAGTAGTGTAGGTAAATATGCCGTGACCTTAACACCTAAGCGCTTTACCTTCAATAGGGTTGCCAATACAAAATAAACTGAACATGTTAAGTCTTTTAACATTAACGATGTTACAAAGCAGAACCATCTGTTATTATTACGAAAGAACCTAATTAGGTTTTTCTTTAATAAAATCAGAAAAAGCCATGAATAAAGAGATGATACAATTTTATAACTGACCTAAATAGTTTTTATAGCTTTTTGTGCCGAGAAAATCTGAACTGTAAATAATCAACTTCACTTTCAGTAGATATTTATATATTTTCTTACGGATATGTTAAGAAACAAATATTATGAGGACATTGATTAGAAGTGGGTCACTGTACAATACGTTTTATCTATGCTCCATATCTTTGCGTATCTCAGATCATCCTTGGTCATGCCCTGATAGCGATATCAGAGAATATTTCTCCCAATATCATCTACAACATATCGCAGTCGAAATACGCGCGGTTATCACGCTTGTTATAATTATATTGTAGCAATGGAGGAAGAGAACGAAGAGGTTAGTGCACTTACAACGAGTAATTATGATAAATTTAATTAATTTATTATAATGAACTCTTTAGAATTCTTTGGCTAGTGTCCAATTAAATAAGATTACAGTGCGTGAGAGCAAAGTGATATGATTTTTTGTTGTTGTAAAACAAGTTTGCGAGATACTTGTTAGTTGTTTTACCTTTTTTTCTTAGAGTAATAATGTGAAAAGTTTAATAGGAGGTTGTTGAATCTGAAGTTTTTTTGGTGACTTTGAAAAATTTGGAAGACATTTTCGGTCTTATCACAAAATCCAACTAAGTTGTGCTTTAGGTACTGTGTGTGCCTGTGCTTTACCACTCAGCTCCGTATACTTTTATACCGGGAAAACTTAAGAGGGGGAATCGAGGGTGAAACCGCGGGACACAGCATTATTCCCTATCTTCAATCTCTGATGCCATAATTGTTCCACCAGGTCCAAGATGCGTACGAAGAAGTGGAGGAGCAAAGAGGAGTCGCAGCACAGTGGAAACGCAAGCTGCAGAAACTCAATAACGACATGGCAGACCTACGATCACTTCTTGATGAGCAGGTATGTTAGTTTCTATAGCAATGGCCAAGTTCGTGTCGGAATACGGTTTGTTTATGATTCCTATGTGTATAGGATGCATGAACATTTCTTTTCTTTTTTTATTGGAATGAAGAACTATGATTAAGGTCAAGTTTAAGACTCGTAAAAACAAGCCTAAATTACACAAATAGGCTCGTCTTAACTTTGATGAATGATAACACTAGCAATATATTTACATTTACGTCACTTTAAGAGCATGCTAGAGCTACTTGAAACGTTTATGATCATCATAATATGTCCGTTTTTATAAAATCCGGCCAAGTGTGAGTCGGACTCATACACGGAAGGGTTCCGTAAAGAAATTATTTTATTGTTGGATTATTTGTTGTTAGACTGACACTGACAGACGGATGGACAACAGAGGCTTAGTAATAAGATCTCGTTGGCACCTTTTGAATACGGAGTCCTAAAAAAGTTATGTTTTGAATGACGTTAAAAACCATATATTCTCCGTCTCCTCTCCGAAAGCAGGTCAAATAGATCCATGTTATCTAATGCGCTGTTATAAAGGTTTCGACTTATCGGTACCGACTATCTGGACCGAGCCATACGGGTTTAAGCGTGGCTGGGTGTGTTTATTTTATACATACAAAATAAGCACAGATTTACCTGTTTCTTTATACAAGTTATCCCTGTATCGGTCAATAGCGACTTGCATCGATATTTTGGGACCGAAAACCTGCTTCTTTATGTAAGCGCCCTTAAAGTCATACTATTCATTTCCTGCGAAGATCTATTTTAATAAAAATTAGATCATGACAGGAGTTTCAAATAAAACACTATAAGCTACGTATAAATTATAAAATGAATATACAGGTTGATGTTTGTTTCAGACATGCCGTAACAATCTCCTTGAGAAACGGCAGCGTAAATTCGACAGCGAACTGCAGGGCGCGCAGGAGGAGTTGAAGCGGGAACGCTCGAACAAAGAGCGGCTTTCGCGCGAACGAGACCAGGCTAACGCGGAGAAATACGCACTGGAGCAGAGCTTATCTGTGAGTCATATTCTTTGTTTTCTTGTCACGAAGTCCCTACTAAATTATGATTAAAGAATTTATTTTGTTATACGAATATAAACCCTAAAGTCAAGTGTTAGATGCATATACAATTGTGAGCAATTTATTTATGCTTAGTAGGTCATTTATACAGTCTACACCATAAACGCCTAATTAGCATTCAACAAAAGAGTGACATTCGGAGACATTTCCAAAGACAATAGAAATTACTCTAGAAACAAGTTTTAGAGGTCAAAACACAAAGAATGCATTATGCTCATGATACTGACAGCGTACATATTCCGTATCTATAGTAAAATGCAGCATACAAAATGAAAAGTAAATGATAAAAATGCCCCTATGCACATATTTTTACTGAATTCATAATTCACTTTCACTGTATTTATTTACGTGTTATTAACCGCAAATGTAGGTAACTTTAATATAAGTTATACAACTACAGCGTTATTTACATCGTATTATTATATCTTGACATGTGTAATTTAGTTGCACACTTGTAAATTTTGATAAAAAATAATGGTTATAACTCCTAAAGATTTGAAAAGCCACAATTGATAAAAGACACTGTCTCCTATCCTTTTGAACTTGCATTTTTATACTACAAGGTAGCAAATATGCATACGGCCCACCTGATGGTAAGCGGTCACCGTAGCCTAGACGTTTGCAACTCCAGGGCCATCACTCGTGCGTTGCCTACCCTCTCTTGCGCTGAGCCGGCAGTGTGGGGCACTGCCAACACAGCGTCTCCTCATAAAGTTCTGATGACTTTACTTTATGACTAAATAATTATGCATACTGTAGGATTCCGAAGCTTTAAGTTAACCCAATGATAACCAAATGTTAGTTGGCAAAGTTACTGATGCGGCTACATCTGATTCTAGTTACCTTATCTTTAGTATAAAGTCTATTGACATGACCCCTGTTTGTCAACATACAGGAGGCCCGCCTAGAACTAGAAATGAAGGAAGAGCGCTTAGCAGCAGCGACTCGGGAGCTAGAGGAGCGAGGAGGTGGCGGAGATGAAGTGAGCGCGTTGCGGCGCGCGCGAACCGACCTCGAGCGACGCGTGCGGGACCAGGAGGAGGAGCTCGACGACCTCGCCGGACAGATACAGGTCGGTTGTACCTCGTGTCACTACACTACACTACACTACACTACACTACACTACACTACACTATACCATTCTCCACTCAACTATACACTACACTCAACTATACACCACACTACACTCCATTCAACTATACACTACACTTCACTCAACTATACACTACAGTTCACTCAACTATACACTAAACTACACTCAACTCACTCAACTATACACTACACTACACTCAACTCACTCAACTATCGAATAGCGAATAGCGAGTGATACCCCTGGTGTTGCACGGTAACTGCTTACCATCAGGCGGGCCGTATGCTTATTTGCCACCTTAGAGGTATTAAAAAAAAAAACTATACACTACACTACCTTACACTACCGGACACAACAGTACACTCTACTCAACTATACACTATACCACACTCCGCCCAACTTTACAACTACACTCAACTATACACTACATTAGTTAGATAGAGGTGCTAGGAGTACACAATAGCGTTGCGGCGACCTCTATCCATCCTAGTTAGTCACACAGCTACGTTCGCTTTGGGATAACCCAATGAAGTGTTCTTGCTCCAAAACTACCTAATCTACATTAACGATTTATAAAACATAGGATAATGGGCTAGTTTTGAACCTAATGTTATCATATTCGTTTTTTTAATGATCTACCTTTTTTAGAGAATTTATAACAGTATAGTATAATAACGTGCTTTTTCTTCCAGTTGCTGGAGAGCTCGAAATTACGCTTAGAAATGTTGTTAGAACAACAACGCAAAGAAGCTCGCCTCGAAGCGGCCGCGAGAGATGATGAAATGGAGGAGACTAGGGCTAACGCCACTAAGAAACTTAAGAGTAAGTCCCAGGGTCATTATTTACTGACCTTTTTATAATGATTCCTGAGTAAGCTTGCTGAGTCCCATATTGATTTCTTCGCTCCTTAGGATAAAGGCGATTATTCTTAATGTAACGCCTATTTTTCTAAATTTTTCGTCCTGACCGTGACATCACTAAAAGCGTCGGCTGAACAGACAACATATTTAATATATCAACTTCCCACTTTAGACTCGCTCGAAGGATAATTGACGATAGCGACCTAACGGGCAAGTTACCGCAAAACCTGGATAATCGGCGCCATTTGCAAGTTTGACGGTTTTCTACATATTCAAATTTCGATTCGATGTTCGACGGAGAATGCGATCAAGAACTCCTTGACTTGTCCCTCCGTTTAAGTTCGTCTTCTTTTATGTGCACGCGCGCGCGCGACCCGCTCTAGAATACATCTTCGCTAACCATTAGGGGATTGTGGTGAAGCGTAACCCCATTGTTTTTTTTTGTACATATGCAATAAAACATTTTACTTTTAACCGACTTCAAAAAGGAGGAGTTTATCAATTCGGTTGTTTATATGTTTTATAAAAAAAAATGTCCCATTTAAATTTCATATGGATCTGAGGATGGGTTTCGCAGACAGATAACGAAACTTACAAAAATTACAGAAAATCAACTGCGACATGTATATGCATTGTTTACGTAATCACACAACAGTATCAGGCCTGTACGCACTCTCAAAAGGGTTATGCAGATGTATTCAGTATAATGAAACTAAAAATTCAACTATAAATTTACTTTTTAATATATTTTCCATAGAACACGCCATGCGATTTCGCTGATTCAAAACAGTGTTAGATAAGAGTTATTTAATATTTTTTAGTACTTTGAAGACTGTTAATTTTTTTGTTAAAAGTTTATATCAGTGGGTGGATTACGTAACTAAATTTCAATCATTTTCGAATTGAAATCGGTTCAATATAGCGGGTTTTCTGATAACTTTTTTACGTTCTGATAACTGCAAATACAAACAGTGGTACATTAGAAATTAAACCATTTCCGATTTTGTTATATTTCCACCGATTCAGAGATTATTTCCATCAGGATTTCATTGCAATAAAGTTACGTAATCCACGTACTGATCGTTCTGTTTTTTTTCGGTTTATTTGTTGTTGACACACGAACCGCGTGTTGAGATACTAGTGATGATTGCTCTGCACAGTGTTGGAGAGTCAGCTGGAGAGTGAGCACGCAGAACGCAGCCTGCTGCTGCGCGAGCGGCACGAGCTGGAGCGGCGCCTCGCCTCCCTGGAGGAGACCGCGCGCGCCGAGACGCACGAACAGACGCAGCTCGTGCAGAGGCTCAAGAGGTATACATACTTACATTAAACTATTCATGTGTTCATTTATGTGTGCGCTCGTCGTGTATGTGATTTTTTTCATGGCTCAACAGCGCAAATTAAATTTAATATAACCCTTAAAACTTTTGCATTTCCAGGGACCTGAAAAGATATAGAGCGCTGCTTCGCGATGCTCAAACGATGCTGGAACAGAAAGAGAAAGAAGGCGGTGGCAAAGCACAGATACGCCAGTTGAAGAACCAGGTATGATATTAAAACTCATTTTCTACAATACTAACAATGTATCATATAGTATTCCAGCATCACCAAGTAGATTTAGATCATTCATTCAAGCCTACAAAGGGTTAACTTTACCGGTTAACCGGTTGAGAGCCATCTGCGCATTACTTACATAAAAAGTGATTAACTATCACAATATAACTATCTTAACGACTATCACAATGAAGTGATATAATCGGGACCAATGGCTTAACTGAAATGTATATGTACAGGTGGAAGACCTAGAGCTAGCAGTCCGTGCGGCGACGAAGGCGAAGCAAGCTGCAGAAGCGGAGGCCGTGGAGTCGGGCGCGGCGCTCGAGGAGTCGACGCGCGCGCGCAACGAGGCCGCCGACCGCGCTGTGGCCGCCGCGCGGGACGCCGCCGCCGCGCGCGCGCAACTCGACGACGCCGAGGAGGAGGCCGCCGAGGTAACTATAACACTAGGACGCAACGAGGCCGCCGACCGCGCTGTGGCCGCCGCGCGGGACGCCGCCGCCGCGCGCGCGCAACTCGACGACGCCGAGGAGGAGGCCGCCGAGGTAACTATAACACTAGGACGCAACGAGGCCGCCGACCGCGCTGTGGCCGCCGCGCGGGACGCCGCCGCCGCGCGCGCGCAACTCGACGACGCCGAGGAGGAGGCCGCCGAGGTAACTATAACACTAGGACGCAACGAAGCCGCCGACCGCGCTGTGGCCGCCGCGCGGGACGCCGCCGCCGCGCGCGCGCAACTCGACGACGCCGAGGAGGAGGCCGCCGAGGTAACTATAACACTAGGACGCAACGAGGCCGCCGACCGCGCTGTGGCCGCCGCGCGGGACGCCGCCGCCGCGCGCGCGCAACTCGACGACGCCGAGGAGGAGGCCGCCGAGGTAACTATAACACTAGGACGCAACGAGGCCGCCGACCGCGCTGTGGCCGCCGCGCGGGACGCCGCCGCCGCGCGCGCGCAACTCGACGACGCCGAGGAGGAGGCCGCCGAGGTAACTATAACACTAGGACGCAACGAAGCCGCCGACCGCGCTGTGGCCGCCGCGCGGGACGCCGCCGCCGCGCGCGCGCAACTCGACGACGCCGAGGAGGAGGCCGCCGAGGTAACTATAACACTAGGACGCAACGAGGCCGCCGACCGCGCTGTGGCCGCCGCGCGGGACGCCGCCGCCGCGCGCGCGCAACTCGACGACGCCGAGGAGGAGGCCGCCGAGGTAACTATAACACTAGGACGCAACGAGGCCGCCGACCGCGCTGTGGCCGCCGCGCGGGACGCCGCCGCCGCGCGCGCGCAACTCGACGACGCCGAGGAGGAGGCCGCCGAGGTAACTATAACACTAGGACGCAACGAGGCCGCCGACCGCGCTGTGGCCGCCGCGCGGGACGCCGCCGCCGCGCGCGCGCAACTCGACGACGCCGAGGAGGAGGCCGCCGAGGTAACTATAACACTAGGACGCAACGAGGCCGCCGACCGCGCTGTGGCCGCCGCGCGGGACGCCGCCGCCGCGCGCGCGCAACTCGACGACGCCGAGGAGGAGGCCGCCGAGGTAACTATAACACTAGGACGCAACGAGGCCGCCGACCGCGCTGTGGCCGCCGCGCGGGACGCCGCCGCCGCGCGCGCGCAACTCGACGACGCCGAGGAGGAGGCCGCCGAGGTAACTATAACACTAGGACGCAACGAGGCCGCCGACCGCGCTGTGGCCGCCGCGCGGGACGCCGCCGCCGCGCGCGCGCAACTCGACGACGCCGAGGAGGAGGCCGCCGAGGTAACTATAACACTAGGACGCAACGAGGCCGCCGACCGCGCTGTGGCCGCCGCGCGGGACGCCGCCGCCGCGCGCGCGCAACTCGACGACGCCGAGGAGGAGGCCGCCGAGGTAACTATAACACTAGGACGCAACGAGGCCGCCGACCGCGCTGTGGCCGCCGCGCGGGACGCCGCCGCCGCGCGCGACGCGAGGAGGCCGCCGAGGTAACCATGGGGGGCTTTCAGGGAGTTAAACGATGTCTACAAAAAGTTATCCTCTTAGTTATATCCAAAATAACACAGGAAGAGGTGCGAGTAACGGGGAGATACGCGAACGTAAATATTACGGAGGGTATTATTAGCATCCACTCCAACCCGTCTACCCGACCCGATTTTTTGTTTCATAATTAAAAATCTCGTATTATTATTAAAAATATATAATTATTAAAAATAAAGTATTATCTATCTAATCTCTTTCTACATCTTTCCAGCTACTCAAAAAGTACCGTGCAAGCACGAGCGCCCTCTGTGCGGCTCAGAGCGAAGCTCGCGATGCTTGTTCCCGAGCTGATGCTGCCGCTGAGGAAGCAAGACATGCCAAGGACAAACTAGCTGAACTGAGCGCCAAGCTGGCGCACGCTGAGGCGGGACACTCGCAGGGCCATCAGGAAGCCGAGAGGCGGCTCGAGCTCAGGAATAAGGTAACATTCTCAATTATGAAAACGTGTTAATATGAGTGAAAGAAGGGAGCCGAGTGAACAATGCGAGCTAAGTGAATGAAGCGAGCCAAGTGAACGAAACCAGCCGAGTGAACAAAGCGAGCTGAGAAAACGATGAGAGCCAAGTGAACAAACCAAGTCGAGTGAACAAAGCGAGCCGTGTGAACGAAGCGAGACGAGTGCATGAAATGGGTCGAGTGACCGAAGCGAGCTGAGTGAATCAAGAAGTTAATATAATTATTGATTGACTTCTAGAATCTCTCTGCTGACCCTTTCTATACCTGTTCAATAAACAAAGATGCAGAATATAATTTAATCAGTAATTAAATTCCAATTTTAATTCTCTAACGGCCCGTTCACACGGGGAGTCCGTTTTACTGGTACGTTTTTAACGGATACGTCATAAATTTATGCGCTGTTCACACATAGGCACCGTATAACGTTCAACGAATCCGTCATTACTGGATGCGATGTGTGAACAGAAAAATGTGAGTCAAACAAAACCTGTGGCATCACTCCCCCTCCTACACCCCGCACACACCGCCCGCCACGCACACAGTATCTATCCGTTAAAATTCTACGTATCCGTATATTTTTACTGTTCCGTCGTCCAGTATTCGATGACAAAACGGAATGTAATTTTTTTACGGAACGATATTTTTTACTGTATACAGAATACTGTGCCATGTGTGAAGTCGCTCATACAACTACATACGCCATCGACGAAAAAAAAACGTACACGATAAAACGGAACAGTAAAACGGAGACATGTGTGAACCGGCCGTAATACCTATTTTCTTACTATTATGTCTTCAGGAGTTAGAATCGAGCCTTGAACTAGAAGCGACGGCGCGGTCACGGCTCGAGGGGCAGTTATCTCGACTGCGTGAAGCGCACGAACAACTTGCGACCGAACTGTTGACCGCCAGACAACGCGAACAACAGACCACCGATGAAGTGAGGAAACTTACACGACAACTAAGGTTAGTTTGGTAATTATTTCACATTTTGTCGCTTTGCGGACTTCGGAGATAAGGGGGGTATTTATGTAATTTTTCATCATTAGTCAAAAAGTAAGCAACATAAATGAAAATAAAACCTGTTTTATAATGTAAATGAAGCCCTTTCATGTGATACCCCATTCGAACTTGTAGCAGCTCTAGTTTGAAATTTTGGTCCCCCATTCCGGCCGCTTTTGCAATATTTTTCATTTGCAATATTTGATATCCACCAATCATATTCATTGGTCCATATAGCTTAGCACTGGTGGAATCGGATTCAACTAAGATATGTTTTTATATGGAAGTATGCGTGCAATGGATGTGTGCTATGGATGCGTGCTATGGGCAGAGCAGAGTACCTATAGTAGGCCCGCGTTTGTCGCTGAAAGTGGACAAGCCATCGTGGAAGCAAAAAGTTATACATCGCATAGCTCGAGCTGTGCATCTTCCTCGCGCAGTTACTTTGCGGCGGCGCATCTTCGTAGCACATCTTACTCGCACCGCTACATAGCTTTGTATCAGTGGAAACGGCCACATAGTTTCACAGCTTAGCTATTACATCCTCGCAGCATAGCTGCATAGCACATCTCTGGTGGAAAAGCAGCCTAAGGGTTGCTTTTTTACCTTTTTGGTTTGGAACCCTAAAAATGATGAAGACTTTGGCGATTCAACCACCGTAATAAAATATAACAACGAATTGTATATCTGAACTATTCTTTCGGTATCCCCAATGTAGGTACTAAATATCCAGAAACAGATAGATAGTACCGTCGATTTTGTTGTAGTTTAACACCAGGCAGATAATAATTAGTTGTCAAATCATGATTGTTACTCCCAACAGAGAACTAAAAGAAGAGAACTCGTCAATAAACGCGAAGTTGAGTGAGACGTGTAGAGCGAAGGCGGCGGCTGAGGCGTCGGCTACGGCGGCCGCGGCGGAGGCGGCCTCGGCGCGGGACGAGGCGCGCCTCGCCGCCCGCAGGGTCACCGCCCTACAGGAAGCCATCGCAGGGGACCTATCCAGTCCCGGAGACTCCAGGGATACTGACAGGTGACGGATTATAACATTATTTTAATCCCTTTACAACTTTACAAAAAAAATATAGAAACGGAACATTGGTTTTTTTATGCTTGTTTTTCTTACAAAGTAAAAAAAAAAACAAATCCTTTGGAAAAAATAGTCAAGGTAGGTAAATAAAATAAATAATAAATAAATATCCTGGGACATTCCTCACACACGGTCATCTGATCCCAGACTAAGCAGAGCTTATACTATGGAAACCAGATAACTGATATAATACATATACTACTTTTTGTCTGTAAATACATACTTAATCTACAATACTAGCGGCCCGGTACGTGCTTCGCTACGTATAAAGTGAAATATTAAAAATGTGATAAATGAAGAACCGCTCGACCGATTTTGTGCAAACTTCACATAAACCATCTACTAAATAGTCCGAACAAAGCCTACACATTTGGTTTGGATAGGTGAGCCCGTTCTTGAGTGTGAGCCAATGAAAAGTGGCATTGATTTATATATACATAGATTACACCCAGACTCAGGACATACAGACATGTTCATGCACACAAATGCATGTCCTGTGTGGGAATCGAACCCACGACCTGCGGCGCTATAGGTGGAATCTTGACCAGAGTCTTAACCAACCGCGCCAGCTGGCCCGTCAAAAGGTAGTCAGATTGTCCAAAAATTTTCGAGTTTCTGGCCTGTTCTTCTCAGTTGAAGGCCGAATTCCGAACTGGTGGTAACTTCACTAGCTTTGACCTTCATAAGTGCCCAAGTATCAAAACTTGTCTTACAAACAAATGACACAATAAAAAATTATACAAAAAATTCGTTTCAAAATCAAAGCCAAATTCCAACAAAATATATTTACTATAAACACAATTTCGAAATTTAATTTAATTTTATGATAAATGAAATGAAATAAATACTTAATTATTTCATTTCATTTCAACTTAACTTCAGCCAGTTTCAGGATTTTGACGAAAATTCAAACTAAACATGTGTTATTATTTGCAGTGATAATGACAGCTACAGCTCCGACGAATCAATAGGAACATTCTTAGCTAACCATAAGTTAAGCCCCTCTGCGCCGTCGCGGAATAGCTTGCATCTTGATTCACAGAAGTGAGTATAAACAAGAATATTTATTTTTGTTGACAGTATTTTTAGTTCCTAATCTGGCCGCAATATGGAAAAGTATCATATTTTCTGGCTGGACTATGCACTGTGCAGTTTCAAAGGAGCTATCGCGGACGCTCAGGTTGTGGAATGAGCTGCCCGCAGTTTTTTCCCCAATGGAGTACACCATTGGTTCTTCGAGGGGAGTGTAAAGAGATGTTTTTCAGGGTTTGCTGTTGAAAGCGTCTACATAGG
Organism: Achlya flavicornis; assembly: GCA_947623365.1. Taxonomy (NCBI): domain Eukaryota; kingdom Metazoa; phylum Arthropoda; class Insecta; order Lepidoptera; family Drepanidae; genus Achlya; species Achlya flavicornis. The sequence continues at coordinate 4,678,060 of OX392487.1, forward strand.
CTACGGTATCGAGGAAAGTTGTCAGTGATTTTGCACTGATTTAAGGACCAATCACTACATCGTGTGTTCTTGACTTAGCCAATCAGAACGCATTGTCGGTGGTGGAAAATTAGCGAAATAGTTTCAAGCAAAATGAACGGAAGGCCGTGTGCTTGCTTATGAAAAGAAAGCTATATTTGTTATTATGTCCCACAGATCTCACACCCCAGAGGGTCGTCAGAGCAGATCAAGCGCTGGGTCAGGGTCGAAGCAGAGTCCGACGAGGTCGTCGTACGCATAACAGGCGGGCGGCGCCGGGCTGCTCGCCAGCGCGCTGCCCGTGCTGTGCGCCGCCTTCTGCTCGCGGCCGCCACATGCACACGACTCCACACATGTTGTGCTCGAGTGAACCTAACAAATAAAGTGTCATTGTTGAAAGTACTTGTCTATATGTGTTAGGAACAAACGTCAAATGATTGATATTGGTGCTGATTTTGTGCATCGAAAATATTTTAATCGTATTTCTCATGTGTAAAGTTGTCGAGATCTAAGAGGCCTGTTTTGACAAGAGTTTTTGATGTCGCACTATGTTTGTCTCTTTTTGACATATTGTTGTATATGTGCCGTCGAAACGGGCCTATTAGATCTTGTCGACTTTAAGATATGTTAGGACGAGTTTAGTTTGTGAACAACAAAATCAGTACCATTATTATTTTTTTGACCACAGTCTTCTGGTTTTCTATATTCATTGCAATTCTTACTCAATCGAATATTATCATCATGGTGAATATTTCTCGGTTGGTTTCGCATTAAAAATGTATCATATTGATGAGTACTTTCTTAATAAAATGACCATACTTTTTTGTAACACTCTGTATAGATGTCACACTGACAGCTGTCAAAAAGTAGCGATCAAAGTGAAGGTTGAACTTTATGTGCGACGCCCGATATTGTGAACAACGGAATGCTACTGTATTTGAATTGGTTTCGTATAATCTGTATAATCATAGATGGATTTATTATAACTCGATAATCAGCGCTTGTAATTAGAACAATATACAACAATGGCTCCTAAATTTAGACTGCTCAATAAACAATAATCTTAAATTTTTAATATTGTACTCCACGGCTAACATTTTTAAATTTACACATAGTGCTTTTGATATGAATTTTAATAGTGATCCCATGTACGAATTGATATTGGATGTCGGTAGTTATTTCTGTGTTGTTTAGGAATAGATGGCGCTAGTGGTATGCCGCCAGGATTATTGTGAAAAAGAATGCATTCCAGAATAATATCTCCAAAAAGGTGTTTTGGCTCGGCACCTGTGCCAACGTTCTATGGGCATCACTAGCACCATTAAAATTAGGCTTGGACATTAATTTATTTAGCATAGAGTTTTGTCATAGAGAATTCTTGTCGATGATTAAAAATCGCGCGGCGTACAGCCGGCCAGTCAGTATTTAGACGGCCTAGTGGCGTAACTTACAAAGTAATATTAGGTTCTTTGTTATTTAGTTAGCTAACTTTTGTAAATAACTAGATGGCATATACATTTTTATTATTATTTAATTTGTAATATTTGTGTGATCAGACTGTTATTCTATGATTTATTTGTTACATGTGAGTTGTTGCTTTATAGTAGACATTGAGAACATATCTGTTAGGTAAATAGTTTTTTTTTTATTGATTCCCTATTGACTGGTTTGTTTTATTGTAATTTAATGATATTAGCGGATCTGTATTCATTATGAAAATATATTCCTCGTAATTTAATGTATTGTAACGGTGTAACTCCATTTTACTTATAATTCTTCATATGTATGAACTATTTATCTTGGTATGTGTCTGTAACCACGATTATAAAATTGATTGAATATTACGTGTATTGTATGATAATGTGATGAAATGTTACAGCATTCAATACTGGTTGTAAAATGAAATTATTTAATAAAGTAACTGAAATCGTATATGATTTTATTATTCTACCCTTTTACTTTTTTTTGTACATACTGTATTTAAGTAAATTCATATTCAATTAGTGCTTCATTGCAAATGGAATCATTTGATTTAAAATCTCATAATCATAATGCACCAGTGAATTGAAATGAAATGCGTGACTTACATGACATATTGTCTCAAAAAGTTCGTGAAGTTAAGTCGAAAAGTTTTAGTACAATGACCATCATTGTAGTAAAACATGACGGACAGTGACTGAGTGTGAGGACTTAGGGGGCGTCCATTAATCACGTGAGTCCCGAATAGGGGGGGGAGGGGGTTTGGATAATGACACGAAGAATCACGGTAGGGAGGGTGGGGGTCTTGAGGCATATCAAGTGTATTTTTTTATGCGCCCACGCAAATCTAACCACGCAATAAAATCAAAAATTGCACTTGCTTGCCAAAGGTGTGGAACTCACTTCAGGGATCTGTGTTTCCTATAGGTAACCTTTAACCTAGATGTAGATGGTCTAATCTATATGGACTATCTTTAGTTGTTTTTGAGGCCGGCAAAAAAATACACGTGATTAATGGACGGCCCCTAATGTGAATGTGATTTATTGAGACTGGAAATTATTATATTACTCGACACTGGCAGAAATAAGTCCCAATTTGGATTTCGTTGTCAAACTTAAAAATAGGAAGAAGAAGTGCATCGAAGGTCGTAGTACATCTAGTGTTTCCAAACTATCGATTATTTTATATCGATAGTTAGAGATAGAATCGATACTATTGACAAACATCTATACTAATGTACAAAATGTCCAGCCAAATTAAGCGCCGAGACCGGCTTTTGTATTTTAGGGCCTGGCATCCCTATGTGTGGTGTGTGTGGTATGCCATGATAAAAAATAGTTAGAATTCAACGTAGGTATTTATTGCATTACCTACTCATCACAAAGAGTTTATAGTGCCTCTGTAGTGGTCTCTTTGATTAATCGAATAAAAAACATCGATGTATACTCAATGTTGAAGAAATAATAATACATCGGTTTGATTCGATGCATCAATACATAATCATCGAGAGTTTTAAATACATCGTTGTATATCTTCCACCTCCCTAGTCTAACGAGTTCAGTCAGTTCCGCCACAGAATATTCAATAGTAGGTTCCGCCCAATAAAAAAGTACTCTGTGGTTGCGTGCGCCCCCATCACTAATTGCCTACATCTGGGTTGCCTACGCCCCCTTCTGTCGTGTCAAGTGTACGATTGTATTTTTTTAAATATTTCTGCAATTATTCATCAATATTCTTAGCGTATTATTTAATTTTTAAAGTTACATTGCATAGCTTATGTTAATTCACAACTGAGGTAATAATAAGAACAACCGTATTATAGATGTAGCGGTTGTTTTATGAATTGTCAGATTCACAAAATTCACATAATAATATCGATTTTTCTAGGAAGGGTGCAGTAAATTGTTTGTTTTCATAATTTTTTCGAAACAATTCACAACCTGTCGTCACTAAAACCCAGCAAAATGACGGATTCAAAGTATTTCACCACTACGAAGAAGGGTGAGATATTTGAGCTCAAATCGGAGTTGAACAGCGATAAGAAAGAGAAAAAGAAGGAAGCAGTGAAAAAGGTATGTTATATCACCAATATCCGTTTAGTTTCTGTCTCTTCGACCCTGTAAATCAAGTGAAAATGCAAAATTCTATGCACCACAACCTAATGGTCACTCAAACTTTTCATAGGTCATTGCGTCTATGACTGTGGGCAAAGATGTGTCAGCGCTGTTCCCTGATGTAGTAAACTGCATGCAGACTGACAACTTAGAGCTGAAGAAGCTGGTGTACCTTTATTTGATGAACTACGCCAAGTCTCAGCCCGATATGGCTATTATGGCTGTCAATACTTTTGTCAAGGTAGGTTTGCATTTGCCTTTATAGTTATTCTATATAATTTAGTTTGGTTTGTAAGAGCTATTTGGAAATGTTTAAATATCAATATGTACAGGAACAAATACAATTCTGTTTATTATTGTACAGTATGTTCTCATTTTGTAGCAATGACCCCTCTGGAGCTATAGAATATAAAATCTGTGTTTCATTGAACAATAGTATACTAAAAAGGGTTTTACTGAACTCAACATAAGTTTTAATCAGTAGCTTTGAATTAATGATGTCATCTTTTCTCTCTAGTTTTATGTTCGGTCATTACCTATTTCATCCCAATAAATATAAAGTTGAACAATGATGATGAAGTCTTTCTGAATGGCTCTTCCTAAAATATTTGAAATTCTATAAAAATCAATACAAAATTATGTGATTTCTAATTGGATTTGCATGGGTTTAAAAAGTTTTAATAATTTACATTTTTGTTCTAAAATTGTAATAGAGAGTTTTGTGCTATAACACGAGCATGGGTTTCACAACATTCAGGCTTTACTAAGACTATATTTAGAAATAAAAAGTAATATATTTGAATAACTACATAGTGTAGTTATTTGTGTGAGTGTGACTTGTCTTTTTTGTCGTTTTAATGTCTACTGTACCATAAAATGATGGGTGGAAGGATCTACCAACATACCAGCTTGTTAAGGTAAACATAATGATCCAAAGAACCAATCAAACTCATCTTAAACAGTAGATTTACACATTCAGAATAAATCCTATCTGACAAAAAAGAAAAAAATCATCCTGCATGCAATTGAAAAAATAACAAAAGGCATGACATTACATCACTAATTTTACATACAGACCCATCACTAGCACAGTGAGAATGTGTAAATCTACATAACTAACTTAACTTATTAATCAAGTATTTAAACTATTTTATTTGTTAAATATAAATGCTGAAATATAATTATGAACAAATAATACAAAATCCATGTCTCATACTTTAAACAGATTAGAAGCACATTGGCTATGTTTCCTTCCCATATTTATTTTTTACTAAAGAAATTACTATTCTGAGTTAGAAAGCAATGTTATCTGAAAAATCTAGTTGAATTATTAAAAATCAAATAGATTTAGTAAATACTCATAGTAATATGTATAGTAATATTAATTGCATGTTGTTACCCAATTCTCCAAATTTACAAAGTTATATGTATTATATAAGTCTTGTAAAACCCTGGTTTTAATATAGCCCCACTCTTTTTTGGATATGTATTTAAAGGTTGGTTTTTGCTAGACTTGCTTTAAACAATCTCACATAATAAGACAAATTGGGACATCCTTCATGCTGAAACAAATAAGCAATCTCTGCCCTTGATTACTATCTTCAATAATTTGTTAACATAATTATACCAGGTCGCTAGATAAATTTTGTCGTACTCACAGAGTATTTACTTTTTTTCGAAGTAATCACCTTCAGCAGCTATACAAGCCTTCATACGTTCGAACCAAGTGGAAAAAGTCTCCTTCCAAAACAACTGTGGAACATATGCGCAAATTTCTTCAAACGCTCCTAGTAACTCTGGGTTGCTAGAAAACCTTCGTCCTTTTAATTGTTTCTTCACATAGGGGAACAAGGCGAAATCGCATGGTGCCAAGTCCGGACTGTAGGGAGGATGACTGAGTAATTTCAGTTTGGATTCCTCTAGAAATGTAGTTGTTTGGCAGGCTCGATGTGCTGGAGCGTTGTCGTGGTGGAAAAACCAAGTATCGAGTCTCGAGTTAGGTCGCTCATTTTTCAAAGCTTCAAAAACTTTTGGGAGACAGTTATTTATGTACCAGGAAGCTGTGATAGTCTTCTGTGTCTCTAGGGGTATAGTGGCCAAAATACCTCTCATACTGAAAAAAACTGCTACCATTAATTTTTTCACGGATCGAGCTTGTTTCACTAATGTTGGCGGTTCCTCGTCTTCAAATACCCACATTTTGCTCTGGGATTTAGTAAGGACATCATAATAATAAATATATGTTTCATCGCCTGTGATGATTGAATTGACATTGCTGGAATGACCGTTATCGAATTTTTGGAGCATTTGTTTACACCACTTTACCCTCTGCTCCCTCAAAGTATCAGTCATCGTATGTGGTACCCAGAGTGAACAAACTTTTCTAACTTTTAATTCATTGTGCAGAATATGGTGAATAGTTGGTGCACTAATGTTCATTATACTCTCTATTTGGCGATATGTAATTCGTCGGTCTTCTATGATTAGATTTTTGAGAGTAAGAATGTTTTTGTCAGTAGTTACCTCAATCGGCCTACCGGATCTTTGCTCGTCCTCTAAGTTAAAGTTTCCCCTTTGGAATTGTAAATACCACCTTTCTATCGTCCTTAAGGATGGACAGGTATCTTGCAACACACCAATCATTTCTTCGAAGCATTGTTGCTTTGTAAGACCACGACGAAAGTTATACATTATAATGACCCGAACATCACGCCGCGTAAACTCAGTCATCTCAGTTGTTAATTTTTTATTTTATAATTTATGAAAGCACAGTACTCGTGTCAAATGTCAACTGACAGTGATCAAATCAACTAAAGTTTATTACACCGCCAGCAAACAAGTCTCATCTTGGTTCGCCTAGGCGTACGACAAGACTTATCTAGTGCCCTACGTATAAGCCTGGATAATGTTTTAATAGTAATTACAAATAGTGTGACTTAAGTAGTTAGTTTGCAATGCAATGCAATAATGGACATAAGTCACAAGTATCTTAATATACTTGTTTATATGATATTATATGACATAAAACCGCACATACACTTACCTAAGTGGGGGTTTAGTTCACCCAGGCTATAATATTACTTTAACACACGAAATGTTTGTTCAATAACATAAATGATAAGCTTGTATTTTCCCTTATAACAGTTATATTTTTTTATATCAGCCAATTTAGCAGCTAAACTCAGAAAAGTACATTTCTACAGTAAACGCTTATAGTAAAATTGCTTCAGTATTATTGATGTGTTGCTTTTCTTTTTTATAAAACAAATACCGAATGCAAACCACGTTGAAACGCCTCCAGGACTGTGAAGACTCGAACCCGTTGATACGGGCACTGGCTGTCAGGACTATGGGTTGCATTCGGGTGGACAAAATCACAGAGTACCTCTGTGAACCACTGAGGAAGTGCTTGAAAGATGAGGACCCTTATGTGAGGAAGACTGCAGCTGTGTGCGTTGCCAAGCTATATGACATATCTTCAAGCATGGTTGAAGATCAGGTATGCGTTTTTTGTAATGCTTGCTATTTGTAGTGTTACATAACTTTTATATATAACTTTTTTGTTTTGTAGGGCTTTTTAGATCAGCTCAAAGATTTGCTAAGCGACTCTAATCCGATGGTGGTTGCTAATGCGGTCGCCGCACTGTCGGAGATCAATGAAGCCAGCGTGTCCGGACATCCACTTGTAGGTAAGTAAAGTATTTAGATATTTAATTTAATCGCTGTAATCTGTCACATTGAAGGAAATTCAGCTGCTTCGCGTATCAATATATTACAATGCATTTGACAAGGGGTCAGATTACGAACTCTTTTTTTCAGTCTGTTGGTGGCGCACAGTGTCAGTGAGGCATGTTAATATTTTGCTTGAAACAACTATTTACTACCATGGTCATAACCCCTCATCTTGTATGTAAGTGTAAGTAAAAGCCTTCTCAGGCTAAAGTTTTAGATTCCAACTCAAAGAAAGCATAAATTCTAACTTCCTGCGGGCGGTAACTTTCCCCTCTGCGCTGCGGCGGTGGCGGCGGCTGAATGATTCGAGGTGGCGTGATGTGCTACGTTACATTTTCATTACAAAAGATAGCTTGACTTTGCTGGAAATCTCATAAAACCTCACCTGCCATCAGAAATGAACGCGCCAACGATCAACAAGCTGCTAACAGCTCTGAACGAGTGCACAGAGTGGGGCCAAGTGTTCATACTGGACGCGCTGTCCAACTACTCCCCGCGGGACGCGCGCGAGGCGCACTCCATCTGTGAGCGCATCACGCCCAGGCTGGCGCATGCTAACGCTGCTGTCGTGCTCTCTGCAGTTAAGGTATGTAAATGAACGCGCCAACGATCAACAAGCTGCTAACAGCTCTGAACGAGTGCACAGAGTGGGGCCAGGTGCTTGCTTCTTGAAGTTTGTTGGTGATACGTACCATTCGGCGCCATGGTCGTTGATCCCAGAAGTGACAGTTTGTAGGATCTCGTCGATGTAATAGAGCTGTGTGCCACCAGGTCCTGATGAAGCTGATGGAGATGGTGTCGGAGGACGCGGAGCTGGTGAGCACGCTGTCGCGCAAGCTGGCGCCGCCGCTGGTGACGCTGCTCAGCGCCGAGCCCGAGGTGCAGTACGTGGCGCTGCGGAACATCAACCTCGTCGTGCAGAAGCGACCCGAGATACTCAAGCATGAGATGAAGGTACCACATTATCACCACCAAATTTTCCCCCTTATTCCAAAATATGATTTAAAGCAAATTTAAAAAAAACCAGTGTTTTAAACTATGTTTTGTAATAAGGGGGTTATGTTTAGTTAAAAACGATGATGTACAATATGCTTGCCCAGAAAATGTCAATCTATCTTGGACTTAGGACAGCTAGGTTAAGAAAAACAGAGGAAGTGATTTGCGCTCCACGTTCGCAGTAAAAACGGTGAAGTAAAACCGTAATTTCACATGTTCTTTATCTATCTAACATCTTGCCATCAACTTTATTAGCGATTCAAATTGACGATGTGGTCGAAGGTGGTAAGCACAAAGCCTAAGGGAACTGCATGAATCTCAAGTGGAACTGTCGGAACACACCGATAGGTGCTTGGCGATAAGATTTTCAACATGAGCCACAGCCTGCCAGGTAGGTACTGCAAAGTACTCTACCACCGTGCTATGATTCCCTCACGATGTATTCGAGCTCAAGCTCTTGCTCATTTTAGGATTCAAACCCGCGACCTTCGTTTCGGTATTTGACGTCACTAGGCTACTAGGTTACCTGTGAGCTATCATCGCCTTTGAGCCTGTTATTTTAGTCACAAGCCAAGATTTTACTTCTATTTGCTTGACACTTGTCAATAATATGCTGTGTAGATCTCGTTAGTAACTTAGTGTCTTCTAAATAATTTTTTTCTCAGGTTTTCTTCGTAAAATACAACGACCCGATCTACGTGAAGTTGGAGAAGCTGGACATAATGATCAGGTTGGCGTCGCAGGCCAACATCGCGCAGGTGCTCGGGGAACTGAAGGAGTACGCCACTGAAGTGGACGTGGACTTTGTGAGGAAGGCCGTCAGGGCCATCGGCAGATGTGCTATTAAGGTAAGCTACTTTATAAAGACACTATTTGGCTTAATAAAATATTTCATTTAATAAGAGTTCAGTATTACTTTTTTTATTATATCGGTATATTTAGGTAGAACTAACATTCTGCCCCGCGGTTTCACCCGCGCCCCCTTCTTTACCCCCTAAGGAAGGGAATTTCCAAAAATCCTTTATTTATAGCCAAAAAAAGAAACCAAAGTATAGACACGCAGTAAAATACTCACCTTAAATAAAATACCAATTTTTACCCCGTAAGAGATAGATTTTCGAGAAAGCCAAAAACACGTATTTCTTTATTTTCTATCCAAAGTATATATTTTTTTCAAATTACTTTCTTTTACCGTTATTTGTATTTTTTTTACATTTATTAGTTTCTCCGATATATCAGATCAGCTCTATATGCTTAAAAATAAATTACCATTATATTATGTAAACCCAGGTGGAGCCTTCGGCGGAACGTTGCGTATCAACCCTACTGGAACTGATCCAGACTAAAGTGAACTACGTGGTGCAGGAAGCCATAGTGGTGATCAAGGATATTTTCCGCAAGTACCCCAACAAGTACGAGAGCATCATCAGCACGCTGTGTGAGAACCTGGACACTTTGGACGAGCCTGAGGCCAGGGCTTCTATGGTGAGAAACAAAATTAATTGTCTTACGGAACTAAAGCCATGTACAATCATGGCGAGATTTGTACAAAAAAATAAAGATTTGTAGAGACGTTAGAATGATGTTATAATTGATCCTTGGTGCCTAAGGAATAACTTGAGCCATTTAAAATATTTTTAGAATCCCGGGATAAAAATGCGAATTTCTATGGCATGCCGGCGAATCGCGACTATTTACTACCAAAACCTTTATGTTGTTGTTATGTTTTGCGGGGTTTATAAAATATTTCATGTTGCTGGTAATGTAACATGTCACATTGGATGTGATTCAAAACCCTCTAAAATGTGTTATTTTTTTGTACTAATCAATGTATGGATCTCGCCATGATTCTTTAGTAATGAAAGTTTTTCTTTGACATCAATGCCGGTTGCTTTACGTTTTTAGAATTAAAAAAAAAACCTTTCTCTGAGCCTTATCCAACAAAAGTCGTGACGCTCTTTCCGTATATCCATCTAATTACACATTCATAACTAGTTTAGTCACATGGCTTTTATTCCAACTCACAGCATGTCCATAACACGAAAAATGGTTCCCTCTCAACTTTTAATTCACTAGAGCTATTTAAAAATGCCTTTAAAAAAATATTCATAATAATTAAGTTATTGATCTAGATTTATACTGTTTGCGTAGTCTGCATAGAAAAAAAAACGTATTTATCTGTATTTCATCAGGTATGGATAGTAGGCGAGTACGCTGAGCGTATCGACAACGCGGACGAGCTGCTCGACTCGTTCCTTGAAGGATTCCACGACGAGAATGCACAGGTAAGTGATACAATATTCACATTATTATTATACACTAGCTGTCCCGCGCGGTTTCACGTACTTTCCCGAGAGATCGTATCTTTTCCCGAGATAAAAAGTATACTATGTGTAAATTCAGAACATATTCTATGTGTGTTCAAAATTTCATCCAAATCCGTTTAGTAGTTTTTGCGTGAAAGAGTAACAAAAATCCATCTATACTCACAAACTTTCGCATTTATAATATACCGGTGTGTCTGCATTTGTGCCATATTTAAGGAGGTTTATATTTACCTTGTATAGAACACTATTCAATTATAAAATACTAGCTGTCCCTCGCGGTTTCACCCGCGTTCCCGGGATAAAAAGTCTACGTCCTTCTCCATACCATAGGCTATCTGCATGCCAAATTTCATGATGATCCGTTGATTAGTTGAGGCGTGAAGGCGTAACAAACAGACTCACTTTCGCATTTATAATATTAGGTTAAGATATAGTAGGATTATATCACCAGATGTAAGATAGGTCATCACCCACCTAAACACTTTTATTGACAATTATATCATTACTTACCATGGTGAGATTGTAGTCAACTTAGGTCTATTCATATTTTTTAAAAGTATTGCCCTAAATCTCACAATACATTCTACAAATCATTTATATTCAACTAGCTGTCCCCCGCGGTTTCACCCGCGTTCCCGGGATAAAAAGTAGCCAATGTCCTTCTCCATACCATAGGCTATCTGCTTGCCAAATTTCATTATGATCCGTTGAGTAGTTGAGGCGTGAAGGCGTAACAAACAAACAAATAAACTCACTTTCGCATTTATAATTTTCGTTAGGATAACTACTGACAGCTCCGTGTAATGTCGGTAATACTTTGTAATTTCACAGGGCACATTCAGTAATACTGTTGATGAATGGGTATTTAATGAACACTGTTCGATTGAGGAACGGTTTCTTATTGGTCCATTTTTGCAGATGGCATGTACGTGAATGCAGTAAATTCACTATTGAGAAAATCGGACTCGCAAAGCCTATCACATCCTTGTGTTGCTACTACTGAGAATTAAACTAGGTTTATCTATAATGTGACCAATTTTCAGTGTAGATTTCGGGCTGAAGCCGAAACCGATTAATCGACTATCGCCTCAGCCTTCGGCCGAAGGCGATGCTTTAATAATGATAAGCAATTCAGTTCAAGATTGGCTAAAAGTGACTAATAGTTAACTGACTATATGAAAACTTTATGTAATGATTAAAATTACCTCGTAACTTGTAAATAATGATAATAATCTCTCGGGTTACAGTTCTTTTAATTTGGGAGCTTGCTAGAAACCTTCGGTTTCGAATACAACTGCTGCCCATTTTGGTTAAAGTCGAATGCATCGCCAAACACGGCCGAAGCGAATACCGATTGTGTCCAAAATTACAATTTAACTGAAATGGTCCGTGACATTGTCATTGTATGAAATGGCGAAGATTGTCGAAAAATTTACCACGTATCATCAAAATTCGATTGAACGGATGTTAGCCAGGGAATTATTAAATGAGAAGTAAATGCAACACAGGTGCAACTCCAACTGCTGACAGCCGTGGTGAAGCTGTTCTTGAAGCGGCCGGCCGACACGCAGGAGCTGGTGCAACACGTGCTCAGTCTCGCCACACAGGACTCCGATAACCCTGATCTTAGGTATGTTCTACTATTCAATATCAATTTATTTTTATTGATGATCATGGTTATAAGCGCTGTATACAACTTACATCCAAGAACTTCCGATGCTTGATGTATATCCCCCCACCCCTTATAATATATTAGCTAACTGTGATGTGGCAGAGACCGCGGCTTCATCTACTGGCGGCTGCTGTCGACGGACCCGGCGGCGGCCAAGGAGGTGGTGCTGGCGGACAAGCCGCTCATCTCGGAGGAGACGGACCTGCTGGAGCCCACGCTGCTGGACGAGCTCATCTGTCACATCAGCTCGCTCGCCTCCGTCTACCACAAGCCGCCCACTGCCTTCGTTGAGGGTAACTATACTATTAACTAACCAAGGAGGTGGTGCTGGCGGACAAGCCGCTCATCTCGGAGGAGACGGACCTGCTGGAGCCCACGCTGCTGGACGAGCTCATCTGTCACATCAGCTCGCTCGCCTCCGTCTACCACAAGCCGCCCACTGCCTTCGTTGAGGGTAACTATACTATTAACTAACCAAGGAGGTGGTGCTGGCGGACAAGCCGCTCATCTCGGAGGAGACGGACCTGCTGGAGCCCACGCTGCTGGACGAGCTCATCTGTCACATCAGCTCGCTCGCCTCCGTCTACCACAAGCCGCCCACTGCCTTCGTTGAGGGTAACTATACTATTAACTAACCAAGGAGGTGGTGCTGGCGGACAAGCCGCTCATCTCGGAGGAGACGGACCTGCTGGAGCCCACGCTGCTGGACGAGCTCATCTGTCACATCAGCTCGCTCGCCTCCGTCTACCACAAGCCGCCCACTGCCTTCGTTGAGGGTAACTATACTATTAACTAACCAAGGAGGTGGTGCTGGCGGACAAGCCGCTCATCTCGGAGGAGACGGACCTGCTGGAGCCCACGCTGCTGGACGAGCTCATCTGTCACATCAGCTCGCTCGCCTCCGTCTACCACAAGCCGCCCACTGCCTTCGTTGAGGGTAACTATACTATTAACTAACCAAGGAGGTGGTGCTGGCGGACAAGCCGCTCATCTCGGAGGAGACGGACCTGCTGGAGCCCACGCTGCTGGACGAGCTCATCTGTCACATCAGCTCGCTCGCCTCCGTCTACCACAAGCCGCCCACTGCCTTCGTTGAGGGTAACTATACTATTAACTAACCAAGGAGGTGGTGCTGGCGGACAAGCCGCTCATCTCGGAGGAGACGGACCTGCTGGAGCCCACGCTGCTGGACGAGCTCATCTGTCACATCAGCTCGCTCGCCTCCGTCTACCACAAGCCGCCCACTGCCTTCGTTGAGGGTAACTATACTATTAACTAACCAAGGAGGTGGTGCTGGCGGACAAGCCGCTCATCTCGGAGGAGACGGACCTGCTGGAGCCCACGCTGCTGGACGAGCTCATCTGTCACATCAGCTCGCTCGCCTCCGTCTACCACAAGCCGCCCACTGCCTTCGTTGAGGGTAACTATACTATTAACTAACCAAGGAGGTGGTGCTGGCGGACAAGCCGCTCATCTCGGAGGAGACGGACCTGCTGGAGCCCACGCTGCTGGACGAGCTCATCTGTCACATCAGCTCGCTCGCCTCCGTCTACCACAAGCCGCCCACTGCCTTCGTTGAGGGTAACTATACTATTAACTAACCAAGGAGGTGGTGCTGGCGGACAAGCCGCTCATCTCGGAGGAGACGGACCTGCTGGAGCCCACGCTGCTGGACGAGCTCATCTGTCACATCAGCTCGCTCGCCTCCGTCTACCACAAGCCGCCCACTGCCTTCGTTGAGGGTAACTATACTATTAACTAACCAAGGAGGTGGTGCTGGCGGACAAGCCGCTCATCTCGGAGGAGACGGACCTGCTGGAGCCCACGCTGCTGGACGAGCTCATCTGTCACATCAGCTCGCTCGCCTCCGTCTACCACAAGCCGCCCACTGCCTTCGTTGAGGGTAACTATACTATTAACTAACCAAGGAGGTGGTGCTGGCGGACAAGCCGCTCATCTCGGAGGAGACGGACCTGCTGGAGCCCACGCTGCTGGACGAGCTCATCTGTCACATCAGCTCGCTCGCCTCCGTCTACCACAAGCCGCCCACTGCCTTCGTTGAGGGTAACTATACTATTAACTAACCAAGGAGGTGGTGCTGGCGGACAAGCCGCTCATCTCGGAGGAGACGGACCTGCTGGAGCCCACGCTGCTGGACGAGCTCATCTGTCACATCAGCTCGCTCGCCTCCGTCTACCACAAGCCGCCCACTGCCTTCGTTGAGGGTAACTATACAATATGCAGCCAAACTACAAAAACAAGTGTTTCATTATGCCACGGTCCTGATTCATAATGAGTTAAATAAAACCGAAAAATCCATTAAGAGTAGTAATTAAAGTACCGACCAATCACTGCACGAAATGTTTACGGTGTCCTTAACATAGCCAATCAGAGCGCATGTGTCCTTGACTTAGCCAATCAAGGCGCTTTTTCGGAGAATTGGCGGTATAGATTTCAAACAAAATGAACGTCATTGCGGTTCTTTGGGTTAACTGTGCGATGGTACAAATTAACTTTATATAAAAGTACCATGTATAGACAGGCCTGTCCCACTCCCATGTTTAGGTATGATCGCGCGCACGCGGACTACCGGAACAACGCTAGTCGGTTGCAACGCGCACGCAGCACGCGGGGTATAAATACCTACGTACTACCTATATAAAGTGTTTATTGTTCTTATTTTAACACTATCTTGTGTTGATATCGTTGTTTTTATCATCATCATCAGCCTATAATGTCCCACTGCTGAGAACAGGCCTCCTTTCACAAATGAGGGTGAAAGGGAGGGCGTTGTTTTTATAGTACTAGATATTTTGTTGTTGTTTCATTGTATTGTCTTAATGTCCTTATTATAATAATAGGCCCGTTTTGATAAAAAAAAGAAAAAAAAGAAGTCAAAAAGAGACAAAGATAGAGCGACCTCTCTCTTCGGCTCTTAAGACCTCAAAAACTCATGTGAATGATTTTTAACCGACTTCAAAAAAAGGAGGAGGTTTCTTAATTCGACCGTATATTTTTATGTTTGTTCGCGGATAACTTCGTCGTTTATGAACTGATTTTGATGATTCTTTTTTTTTAGAAACTGTTAGTAGTTCCAGAATAGAGAGAGTTCCCTCTTTAAATATACAAAAAAGCCAATGACGTCTTTATAATACTAGTATTATTATTTATTATACACTAATGAATATACCTACATTAGTGTAGATTTATTATTATTTTAACAATTCTTATTGTTATGTAGGTACTTACTCTATATATCCTTTTTTGGTTAATTCTTTATTAATTTTTATATAACAAACTTCTTTAATCAACATGAAGATTATTAAGAACAAACGTTGTGAATTTCGGCTGACCGCTACTGGACTAGGTAGTCGTGCCGTTTCTTGTCGCGTCGTCAGTCATTCCACATTTGATAAGCATTTATGTTACTAAAACCCTTCCCCAAAAAAGTTGCATTCAGTTTCGTAGGCAGAATACACATTCAGTATACAAAGTACTTATAGGTCTAACAACTTAGATTAAAGTATGTAGACATTTTAAAATAACTTTCTGATCTAATACTAGTTAGCTAGGATATTTTAAATGTCATTGTTCACGAAAGGAGAATAGCATAGTGTTTGAGCCTACAAAAGTATTTCAGAGTTTTATGTAATAGCTGAAAACCCTCGTCTTCAATGGAAGCAAATCGGCATCTGAAGACGCGAGCGCAACACTAGCTACGCGCCCTAACGATGCAGGCGCATCTCTAGTGACTACGTCACATTGTCACTTATTTGCAATCCATCAAGCAGTAAACACCTAAATCTGCCTTTAATTGAATTCGCACCGCTTTCTGTTATTTATTATATAATTAGCCCCCCTGTGCAGTGATTTCGGAGATTCCCGAGGAGCTGAAGTTGGGTGAGTGGCAATTAGTTATTTTCATAAAGTTTTGATTTACTTTTGTTTGGGTATTGCATCTCGCCGCCGCATTTTTTACATGGAAGGAAACAAAGACGCGAGGGGCTCCAAAATCCTAGTTAACAGTCCACTAAAAACATCTAGCCACATCATTTTGGCCTTCGAGCCGCACGTTTTGCAGTTTTTTCCCTGTTAAAAACCATTTTTTCCGCAAATTTGTACTCAATAAATATTTTGTTGAAATGTGCACCCGCCATTTTTTCCATAGTTAAATTGTTTTTTCTCCCGCATTACGCTTCTGTTCATACCTTTAGGCCATTGAGGTTTGGGTTTTACCGCTATACTACCTATTTACAACAATATTTTCATATAAAGTTAGTTTATATTATATATCCTATTGGATTCAAAATCATAACCTACAATAACTTTCCATTTCGCGTGAATTCTGTGTATGTACGATAAACGTGTGAAACGGCCATATTGCATCTTTTGTTTCTTTACACATTTTTCTACGCGATTTGTGTAACTTTGTATTTGGTTGGGTTCTCGAGTTTTCCATATTTGAAAAATGTCTACTGAAATAACACTGTTAGTGAGTAAACGCGATTCTTCTTTTGCTCGTATACAAAATATTTACAAATCAATACCAAAAAATAAACGCGAGAAGAATCCCTTGTTTGAATCGCAAGCAGAGAATATTGAAATATTACGCAAAGAATTTGCTCAATTAATTGACGAAATAAATTCAAAGAGCTTGGAACTTGACGAGACCTATATACCCAACTTTGAAACCTTATGGGCATTTGATGATTTATATTACGCTATAAAAACAGCTTATAATAATAATAAAGATTATCGTAGCACCGATAGTGTTGATAAAACTTCGACTAACTTAAAGCTACCCCGCATAGATATACCCGAATTCCATGGGGACATTCAAAAGTTTCCATTATTTATCGAAACCTTTCGAACAATCGTGCACCATAACACCACTATAACCGACGCAGAGCGCATTCAATATCTTATTTCAAAATTGAAGGGTAAAGCACAAAGTATTTGTATAGGAATCGCGCCTACCCCCGATAATTATAAGGTATTATATAACACGTTGATAACTAAATATGAAGACACGCGTGCCATCGCTATTTCGTACTTAGAAACTATACTAAACTTAAAACCTTTACCAAGCAAGGCATCGGCTGCCAGTTTAGAACAATTCATCGATCAGTTTTCAACTTCGATTTCCGCACTACGTCAATTAAAAATAAAAGATTTAGCCGATTTCATTTTTGTGCATGTTGGATTACGAAAATTAGATTCAGAGACATCCCGTGCATTTGAAATGTCTATGAGTAAGAAAAATTCATTTCCGCAATATGAAGATTTTGTAGTCTTTATTCGTGAACAAACAAAGATTTTGCAACGGACGATGCCCGCCGCGTCAGCTACACGTTCGGGACAAGTGCACAGGAGTGAAACGGTCAACTCGAATCGATCGCCTCAGAGTTTTTTAGTAAACAATACTAATTCCGCTTGTAGTTACTGCAATAGTAACAAACATACAAATTTGTACCAATGCGAGTCATTTTCAAGGTTATCACCTAACGAAAAATATAATGTTATTAAACGGTTTAATGGTTGTGTTAATTGTTTAAGTGTCCGCCACACTCTTGTGACATGTAAATCTATGTCAAAATGTAGGTTCTGTAATAAGGCTCACCATAGCCAACTTTGTCGCATTTCTACAGACGCGCGACCTAGTTCATCGAATTATGGTTCATATAATAATAATAATCATAACTATGGTTATGGTCAAGTACATTCGCCCGCGTCCGCTTCGCTCGCGTGTACACCGCTGCCTGCGCCCGCGCCGCAGCGCTCGGGTCCGCACTGCACCGCTACGCACACCGCCGCCGCGCCGCCGCCGCACAACTCCACGCCCGCGCCGCACCTTTCCGCCGCCATTGGCACCGCTTCTCAGGCGTCGCAGCCCGCCGCTACCGCTTTTCCTTCGCCGCGCGCTAGTGGTCATCACAATAATAATACCGCCGCCGCGCCTTTGTTTACGGGCGCTGCTACGAGTGAACAGGATTCATATAAAACTGTATTGCTTGGAACCGCTATTGTACCGATTTTAGATTCTTTTGGTAATCGCCGCAATATTAGAATATTGATTGATATGGGGTCACAGAAGCACTTCGTTACGTCGCGTTGTTTACGTACGTTAGGTATAAAAATATTTCCTGATAATAAAAATACGTTAGTTCACGGTATTGGAGAAAACACACAGCCTATTAAAGGTGTTTCAAATTTAACTTTATTTTCAAACTCAGATAAAAATTTCTTTTTCGATTTGCAAGCGTTAGTTATTGACAAAATTTCAGGTAATCTTCCTGAAAGTCAGATAGATACCGCGTCTCTGGATTATTTGCGGAATATACCCCTCAGTGATCAACATTGGCATTTACCTGGTAGAATCGATTTATTGCTAGGCGCTGAAGATTTTGTCAAACGAATTTTAAAGACTGACCGCATTATTGGACCCTCTGGTCTACCTGACGCAATTGACACTGTTTTTGGATATATTGTTACTGGTTCCGCGTTTACGTCTAACCCTAAACTACCGTCAGTAAAAAATTTCTTTGTTACCACTGAAAATGTTGATAATCTTCTTACACAATTTTGGGACATCGAAGAGGTACCCATGCGCAAGCATCTATCCGCTGATGATAGGAAATGTGAGGAAATATATTTACAAAACACTACACGGGATAACCGTGGCCGTTACATTGTTCCATTACCATTTCGCCGCGATCCGAAAGACTTAGGAGACTCGCTTACGACAGCGACGCGTAGGTATAACGCTTTGGAAAGACGGTTCAAACAAAATAATTCGCTTCATAAACAATATGATGACATCATTCGCGACTATTTAGAAAAGGAATATATATCCTTAGTTTCTGAATTGCAAAATAATTCAACTTTTTATTTTATACCGCATCACCCTGTTGTTCGCGATGACAAACTTACTACTAAAGTCCGGATCGTACTGGACGCTAGTGCCGCTACTTCAACAAACCTATCATTAAATGATTGTTTATATTCAGGAGCTAATTTACAATCAGATCTTCTCACAATAATTTTCCATTTTCGTTTATTTCCCATCGCAATTACCGCAGACATTCGTCAGATGTATTTACGCATATTAGTGTCACCTGACTTTCACCGCTATCTTAGAATTTTATACCGCTTTTCAAATGAATCTGAACCGCAAATTTATGAATTCAACCGCGTTTGTTTTGGATTAAAATGTAGTCCATACCTCGCAATGCGAACAATTAAAAAACTTATCGAGGATGAAGGCGCTGCCTATCCTGACGCTTCCGCTATTATTTCACGCAATCTGTACATGGACGATTTGGGAACTTCCGTTATGGATGAAAACACCGCTATTAATATCTCTCGCGATTTAATTAACTTGTTTCTCAAAGCGGACTTAGAATTGGTTAAATTCTCAAGTAACTCGCAAAAGCTACTCGAGCAGTTGCCAGAGCAACATCGGTTGTCTGCTTCTGTTGATATTGCTGATAGTGACGAATTGAAAATTTTGGGATTACGCTGGTGTCCAGTAGATGATCAGTTTTCTATTACAGTTAATTTAGACCCGCATAACATTATTACCAAACGAACTATGAATGAATGAATGAATGAAATATTCTTTATTGTATACACTTACATAGAGCACATGATTACAACAACACAAATTAGAGGAAGCTATACAATATAGGCGGCCTTATCGCTTAAGCGATCTCTTCCAGGCAACCTTTGGGTACAGGAAAAACTTCAAAAGGCGGCAGGTTGAGCATCTACCTACAAATAATACAATATATATGAAATAAACTAATACTATTTATACACAAATACCATAATACTTTGAGATATATAAAGTAATATACTAATACTTACATACATACAATAAATAAAGATAAGTAGGTAAATAAACTAAATACTAATATTAAATAATATTAAGGTAAATAAAGGAAAATAAAAGGAATTAAAGAGAGTGATAGTAGGAGAATATTTGAGATTTAAAGGATTCAATAGTCTGAGCTTGTCTGATGGTCTGGGGTAAGGCGTTCCAAAGACGAACAGCTTGAACAGTGAATGATTGAGAAAAAGAGTGAGAAGTGTGTAAAGGGGTTTTTAGGCGAAGTTCAAGAGAGGTACGAAGGGAGTGATGCTGCGAGCTATAGAATTCGAAGTGCTCCTTAAGATAAGAAGGGGATTTGGGATTAAATAGAATAGTATAAAGAAGTGAAAGTATGTGAGTATTCCGGCGAAGGCGAATAGGAAGCCACTTGAGCTGAGCACGAAACTGGGAGACGTGGTCATATTTGCGCAAGCCAAAAATGAACCGTATGCAAAAATTCTGAAGACGCTCAAGTTTATTCAGCTGCTCCTCTGTAAGGTCAAGGTAGCTGACATCAGCATAATCGAGATGCGGTAAAAGTAGAGACTGTGAGAGCGCAATTTTAGTGTCCATAGGTAAGAAATTACGCAACCGTCTAAGAGAGCCAGCGGCGGCAAACACCTTCCTACTCACTTCCGCTATTTGCGGAGCCCAAGATAGGGTTCGGTCAATCAAGATACCAAGGTTTCTTACAACTTCGCTATAAGGTATAGCAACACCGTCAAATTTAATTTGTGGTAGCTGGTCCCACTTAATTCGAGATATTAAATTTTTACTACCAATAATGATAGCCTTAGTTTTAGCTGGATTAACTTGGAGCCCGAATCGCCTGCTCCAGTCAGATATTACAGCAAGATCCGTATTCGTTAAATTAATGGCAAAAGGAAGATCACTTAAAGAGGATTGTCTGTACAATTGGAGATCATCTGCATAAAGGTGGTAGAAAGAAGAAATTTTATCAGTTATAGAGGAAATGAAAACAGAAAACAGAAGTGGAGAAAGGACGCCACCTTGAGGAACGCCGGCATTTGTATCACACCATGAGGACAATGTCTCATCAACGCGAATACGTTGCCGGCGGCCATACAAGTAACTACGAAACCATTCAATTACCGTTGGAGATATGTTAAGAGAGCACAGTATAGCTAGTAAAATATCAAAATCAACCGTGTTGAATGCATTGCTGAAATCCAATAAAGTTAGAACAGTAAGTTGTCTGTTCTCCATCCCGGAGCGAATGTCATCTGTAATTTTGACTAGCGATGTCACGGTACTATGCCCGGGACGGAAACCAGACTGGAAAGGATTATGTAAAATGTTACTAGAGAGAAAAGAACTAAGCTGGTGGTGTACAAGACGTTCTAGAGTTTTTGATAAAAAAGGCAATATTGCAATTGGTCGATATTCTGAAAAGGAAGAAGGATTGCTTTTTTTGGGAACAGGAACTATAAAAGCTTCTTTCCAAAGAGATGGAAAGAAATTAGTAGCAATCGAAAAATTGAAGATAGAAGTTAAAATCGGAGTAAGAAGGTCAATGAGAGGAAGAATCATCTTTCGGCTGATGTTGTCACCACCGACAGCATTAGAAGTAATGGATAAAATGTGCCTCTTAACATCACAATCAGTAAATTGACTAAAAGAAAAAGAGGAAAAATTGGGATACTTGGAAGAATTAAGATCATTTAAAGTACTTAATTTAGTTGCTTTATTAACTAAGGATGAAGAAGAGAAATGTTGATTTAGTTGGTCTAGATTGATATTATTGGAAATTGTGGTTTTATTGGATTTTCCAATTCCCAGTGTCTTAAGAAATCTCCAGACTTTAGCTGGGTCCCCATTCTCTACAGATTTATGAATATGGCGTCGATTTGCATCTCTACACACCTTATTGCAGTGATTCCGAGTCTGTCTGTATTTCTCACGGTGTTTTTCAGGGCTAAGTTTGAACTTCAGTTTAGCAGCGTTCTTCTTTGTTTGTAGGGACCTGATCTCATCCGTGAGCCAGGGAGCAGGAAGATGCTTAACTCGAACTGGACGAACAGGAGCATGCTTATCGTATAGTTGTGTTAGGAGAGAGTTGAATATACTAACTTGTTCGTCAACTGTTGGCGCAACTTCAATGATAGACCAATCAATATTATTCGCGTCATCTCGGAGAAGTTTCAAATCCATGTCACCAAAATTGCGCTGCAGCAGAATCCTCGATTTATGCTTGGGAGGACGTATTTTATAGGAAAGAAAGATGAGATCATGGAAGGAGAATGCATCAGCGGTACATTGACCGTGTTTAGCAACATGATCAATAGAGGAGACGATAATGAGGTCAAGAAGAGAAGGGTCACAATGAGGAAAGAAGTGAGTAGGATTTAGAGGAAGAATATTAAGGTTACACGCATCTGTGATAGATTTCAACAGAGTAGAACGACTATCATGTTTAAGTAAGCAGGTGTTGAAATCACCCATCAAAATTGTGTGGCGGTACAGAGGAACTAAATTTTCTAAAATAGTTTCTAAAGAGGAGAAATAATTAATAAGGAGAGAAGGGCTATATAATACACCTATAAGAGTTTTTAGACCAGATAATTCTACTTCAATAAAAATATATTCAGCTCCGCTTGGAGATGAGCTTTGAGTGGACATGTTAACAATAGAAAAAGGTATGTGTTCACGAAGATAAATGGCTACCCCACCTCCTCCTCTACCGACACGATCGTTGCGTATTAAATGAAAGCCGGGCAAAGAGTAAGAGGTAGAAGGTAAGCAGGGCTTCAGCCATGATTCCGAGACAAGAATTGCGTGGATATTTTTATTCGTAAAAGATGTCAGCATATCGGGATAGTGGGCCGGAATACTCTGGGCATTAATATGGACAACGTTGAAGTTTTTAGGAACATCTTCGAACTGTATGTCTAGAGTATCGCATAAAGAAGGAGGAATAGAATGAAAGCTGTCGTTACTGCTCAGATTATTAGAAGAGATCGATAAAGAATGAAATAAGTTGCTATCATCTTCAAGGTCAGACATTAAAATAGTAAATATTTATAAAGAGTATAAATAAATAAATATATATATATATTTATAAGCAATATTAATACTAATAAAAAGCAAAATCTAAATCAATATTTTAAGCGTACCCGCCAGCAGAATGTAGGAGATAGAAAATAGCACAAATACAACAGCAATAGTAGAACGGAACGTTACAAGTACAAGAATAACAGATAGTTTATTAAAATGGCAACAAAATTAGCAAGAAAAAAATAAAATATTATGGCACTGGCAACATAACATCAGAACTGTCAATTGTCACTAAATTAATAAAATTTATAAGGTTACAAAAAAAAGATAAGTTATTTAAACAAGAATTGAATTGAAGTTAAGGTACCTTGAGGGTTTATGTTACTACGAGAAGTGATAGATAATTTAAAATTACCCACCCAATAGCGAAATTATAAAAAAAAAACATGAAAGTATATGTACATAAATGTAAATCAAGTAATCAAGTAATCAAAGAAACTACTTCCTAGTCGTCCTTTTCAATTTTGTGGCCGTAGTCTTGGTCCCAGCAGATGCAGGACTCTCCTTGGAAGTGCTGGCCGATGCACTCGGGTCTTGTAGACATTGTATAGTGCGCAGCTCGGTGATGGAAGTAATCTTATGCCTCTTTCCATCTGGCCCAATTATGAGAATCCATCCATCTCTTGTCCAGCATTTTGACATGCCGAATATCTGCCGTGCCTCCATAAATGCAACATGACGCTCACGCGTGAGGAACTCAGACATGGTGATGCCGGTGCCTTTAAGGGAGGTCTTGCTGGCCCAAAGCTTGTCCCGCACTGAGCCATCCTTAAATTTTATTAAAATAGGCCTGGACTTATCAGAGGGCTGTCCCATACGATGACATCTACTTATGTCCACGCTGCTGAAATTGGGAAACTTGAGATCACCAGTAACTACCTTCACCATTACCTGATGAACGTCCTCACTGGATTGCTCCTTGACACCATGGAAGAGGAGTATTTTTCGCCGTCCTCTCATCTCCAAACGGTCCTGCTCCTTCGCCAGAATAGACACTTGAGCTTGAAGGGTGTCTAGAGCCTTGACAACAAAGCTGCGGAAAGCCTCAAACTCAGCAGACAGCGATGAGGTGGTAACAGGGGCTGGACCATCCTTCTTCTTGAGCTCCGTTTGAAAATTGTCCATTTGTTTTTTGAACAACTGTGTCATTGTGTCCATGGACTGTTGTAGAGACTCCATAGTGATATGCAAGTTTTGTGAAATTGTTGTGATTTTGTATGGATTTCTTTTACTGGCGGTGCTAACACTTATACAGACATAAATGTAAGGTTTGAAAGTTGGTTATTATACTTTTAAATATTTTAAAGAATTTAATTTTAGCTCCGAAATAAAATCACACCCGATTATCTTGCCTACCCGCCAAAAAAAAAAAAAAAAAAAAAAAAAAAAACTATCCTGTCGACGATCGCAAAACTTTGGGATTTGGTAGGCATTGCAGCACCCATAATTTTATACGCGAAATTATTAATTAAAGCCCTTTGGTTAATGAACCTCGATTGGGACGAACAGCCACCCGCAGATGTTTGTACACGGTGGTTACGTTTTAAATCTGAACTTCCACTCTTGGAAAAACTTAAAATTCCGCGTCACCTCGGTATCAATTCCATTGATTGCGAATTGATTCTGTTAGGGTTTGCCGACGCAAGTATGTCTGCTTATGGAGCTGTGGTGTATTTATGTGTGATACATCCTAACTTTCCAAACAATATTGTCAATATTGTTTGTGCAAAGTCCAAGGTAGCTCCAGTTAAGGTACTTACTTTGGCTCGCTTAGAACTCTGCGCATCTTTGTTACTTGCCAAACTCCTGCGATACGTATCTGATAATATATCAGATAAATGTAAAATTTCAAAAATGTTTGCATTTACGGATTCCACCGTTACTTTACATTGGATCCATTCATCACCGCACCGCTTCAATGTTTTCGTCAGCAATCGTATTGCGCAAATAAATGATTATTTACCCGCTTCGCATTTTTACCACGTTTCTGGTAAGGAAAACCCGTGTGATTGTTTATCGCGAGGGCTCACGCCTAGTCAATTGCTTGACCACCCGTTGTGGCTGCATGGCCCTTCGTGGACTCATCAACCACTTTCTGAGTGGCCTCTCAATCAGTTCATCTTTAAAGATGAAACTACTTTACCTGAAGTTAAAACTAAAGCTCAGACATTTTTGGTTACTGACCGCGAAAAACCGTTTTTATGTGAGCTAGCATCTCGTATCTCATCTTGGAGTAAGCTCCTCCGCATTGTTGTTTATATATTTAGATTTTTGAGAAAATTACCGCGCGCCAATCGTGTTACGATTACCGATTTAAAGGTTGCTGAAGAAGCTGTTCTGGCAGCTGTACAATCTGTTCATTTTGGTACTGAAATTTGTGATATTTCCAAAAATAAATTACCATCAAAACCGCTTCGTCCACTCTGTCCATTTTTAAATAATGGTTTATTACTTGTTGGTGGTCGCTTAAATAAATCAAATCTTGAATTTTCCGCTAAGCATCCTATTCTGCTGCCTACTCATGATCACGTAGTAAATTTAATAATTGACGCTTATCATAATAAATACTTACATCCTGGACCCAATTTATTGATGTCTTTGTTACGTCAAAGGTATTGGATTATTTCATGCCGCAAAATCGTTCGTAAACGTTTTAGACTTTGTAATCGTTGTTTCAAGGTCAATCCTAAAACTGAATCTCCTTTGATGGCAGATTTGCCGACTTGTCGCGTAATCGAAACTAAACCGTTTTTACATACTGGGGTCGACTACGCTGGTCCTATACCAATTCTAATCAGTCGCTACAGAGGTGCTCGACAGCAGAAATCTTATATCTGTTTGTTCATTTGTCTTGTAACACGTTGCACACACATCGAGCTTGCAGTCGATTTAAGTACATCCGCTTTTATTAACGCATTTAAAAGATTCGTGTCCCGTAGAGGCACTTGCTCAACATTATATTCTGATCAAGGCACGAATTTTATAGGAGCTAAGACTCATTTTGACGAATTGACTACACTTGTAAATTCAAATGAGTTTAAAACCGCATTTTTTGATGAAACTCGGAATCAAAGTGTTAACTGGAAATTTAATCCGCCAAGCGCTCCACACTTTGGTGGATCTTGGGAATCGAACATCCGTAGTGTTAAACTTCATTTAAAACGCGTAATTGGTGACCAATTATTAACGTACGAGGAAATGCTCACAGTGCTTACACAGATAGAATCTTTACTAAATTCGCGTCCGTTGACTCTTCTTAATTCAGATCCATCTGAACCAACGGCTTTGACACCTTCACATTTCCTGACTCTTGGTCCCTTGAATTCGTTACACAATGCCGACGTTTCAACGTTACCGCTCAATTTAGTCAAACGTAAATATCTGTTAGATAAAATTATCCAATCGTTTTGGAAACGATGGAGAATGGAATATCTTCATACACTTCAAAACCGTCAAAAATGGAATACTCCAACCGCATCGATTACAAAGGGTACAATAGTCTTGCTACATAATGATAATGTCCCTCCTTTGAAATGGCCATTAGGTGTAATCGAAGATGTTTTTCCGGGAAAAGACGGTATAATCCGCATTGTTTCCGTACGCACGAATTCTGGCACATATCAAAGGCCAGTGGTAAAGGTTTCTCCTTTACCACTTCAGTAATTTTTTTTTTCAATTTATTAGTCATAGGTATACCACTAATTTGTGTGGTATATTACTATCTCCACTGTGGAGATTAACTATTAAGTCTCATATCTTGTAACTTACTATATTTTATTTCTGTGCAATCTCATGCTCTTTGTTCGTTCGAAGAACAAGGAGATCTTTGTCCTTCTAGGCGGGGGGAATGTTTGAGCCTACAAAAGTATTTCAGAGTTTTATGTAATAGCTGAAAACCCTCGTCTTCAATGGAAGCAAATCGGCATCTGAAG
The DNA here is from genome assembly GCA_947623365.1 of Achlya flavicornis. Taxonomy (NCBI): domain Eukaryota; kingdom Metazoa; phylum Arthropoda; class Insecta; order Lepidoptera; family Drepanidae; genus Achlya; species Achlya flavicornis. The sequence continues at coordinate 4,705,276 of OX392487.1, forward strand.
ACGCGAGCGCAACACTAGCTACGCGCCCTAACGATGCAGGCGCATCTCTAGTGACTACGTCACATTGTCACTTATTTGCAATCCATCAAGCAGTAAACACCTAAATCTGCCTTTAATTGAATTCGCACCGCTTTCTGTTATTTATTATATAATTAGCCCCCCTGTGCAGTGATTTCGGAGATTCCCGAGGAGCTGAAGTTGGGTGAGTGGCAATTAGTTATTTTCATAAAGTTTTGATTTACTTTTGTTTGGGTATTGCATCTCGCCGCCGCATTTTTTACATGGAAGGAAACAAAGACGTGAGGGGCTCCAAAATCCTAGTTAACAGTCCACTAAAAACATCTAGCCACATCACATAGAAATAAAATAAACACAGAGAATAGTAATAGGTACATACATAGGCGATAAGGAAATATTGAAGATTCATAATACGGCATTAGACAACCCTACCGTAACACGTGCCGCGTCATACAGGATAGATTTATACGATAGAAAGAGAGGGAAGTTGTAGGTGAATATAATTTTAGACGCGCAGCGCTGCGCGAGCTGGATTGCACTTTATTCTGTCGTTCCAAGAGTCGCTTTTAGTTTAAATGTCGTTTTCGAAGTGGGTTTTCTGTATGTACTATTAAATATTCTGTGGTATAGATGTAATGCAAGTACAAAACCGGTATATAATGACAGGTCGCGGGGCGGGAGTGCGCAAGTCCCTGCCGGCGCGGGGATCAGCGCCTGAAGAGCCGCACACTACACAACAACCCACTGTCATACCTAACCAGGTAACAACACAACCCGCCTTATTAAGGCTGAGTATACACCAGAGATGTGTAGCGAGGGATGTGTTTAAACTGACCAATAGGCCCGCTTCATTTCCACGTCATAGCTGTAATGAAACAACCCTATTGACGGGTTGAAACACATCCTCGCTCACATCTCTGGTGGATACTCATCCAAAACCAACTCTTAAATACAGGGCTACTTTTCGAAAGGTAATCAGATATAAGGTATCAGAGGTAGTCATTATGAACAACTTTTACAATGAGATCAACGCTGAAATCTTGATAAAAAAAGTTATATTTCATACATTTTGACTGTTGATATTTAGTATGAAAAGTTATTTTATTTGCTTTTTCAGAGTTGGTCCTACAGTAAAAGTTGTTCATAATGCTGAGTACAATAACCCCTGAATACAGGTTCGAAGATTTTGGCTTACTTTTCGGCCGCCAGTTTGTTTTTTTAACCGATATTTTTTTTGTAAATCTTCTAATTCCATTTGTCTACTCTTTGAAAACTAGGTCATCACACAGTATAATGCCTTTATAGTGAGTGATGACCTTAACCCTGTATATCAAACGAGCAGTTCTCAATAAACCCGATTATTTCCAGGACTCTATGATAGTAGATCTACTATCTATGGACATCGGCGGACCTCCTCCCGCGGCGGCGCCTTCCTCTAACTTGGACTTGCTCGCCGGTGGACTTGATGTACTTGTATGTTGATATATTTCAATATTAATCATATTATTCAAATATTGCTTACATTATACAGGTTGGATTGACAATGGAAAATATACGTGTCAAATATTTTTTATATTACAAATGGCGGTTTACAGTCGGCCTATTGAATAGATTAACCTAATTGTAAAGCAATAAGGTTCTTTTTTGTATGATATTGAAACATTTCAGTTGGGCAGTGGTCCGGAACCGGCGACAACGAGCGGCACGACGGGCCTGTTGGGAGATATATTCGGCGTCCCGACCACTCCTGCCTCCTTTGCACCTCCCAAACAGTGCTGGCTGCCCGCTGATAAGGGGAAGGGTGAGATTTATACATTTACTACATTAACGTCAACATTAGCAATGATAACATAAAAATTTCCTTGTAAGAGAGGTAAAGCATAGCGTTTATTCGCTCAAAGAGCAGCTCAACTGGGGAAGTACCTCCACCTTACAGAATACCGCAGCCAAATAACTTTATGTTGTGTAAAGTTGTGTTCCTGCGCGTGAGTAAGGTCGCCAGAGCTCATAGGGGAGGGGGAAAGGTCGGTATCGCGTGAGCGATGCTTCGTGTGTTGCAAGCGTCCATATGGCTTCGGTAACCGCTTACAATCAGGTGGGCCGTATGCTTGTTTACCGACTAAGTTGTATAAAAAAAACAAAAAAAAAAACCTCCAAGTAGAAGAAGTGTAGAAGGCCGTTTTTACACGTGACGATTTAGCGGTCCATACATTTCTATGAACCGTTTTCACACACAACGACACACGGACGATTCGGCTATATCGTGACGATTTTTGCAGTGACGATTTAGCGGACCTTTGAAATGTATCGCAACACGCCTGGACTTGCACACGGCGCACTGCACGATACCGACACGACACTTGTTGTCACCGATCGGCACTCGCTGTTTGTTTTGAATGGTGTAGTCGCTAAAATTAATATTTGTAACTGTCGTTAAGGTGCGGGTCGTCTCTCGTTTGAAAAAGAACGATGACACGACCGTTTGCCATATATCGTCGGTCGTCTATCGTCACGGCAATCATGTGTCGTTAACGTCTCGTGTAAAAACAAACTTGGGTTATAGGTCAGCTCACACCGAGACGCGACGCGGCGCGCACTTTTTAAGTTAGAAGATACTTTATTTTTTATTACACAAAAAGGTACATGTTTTAGTGAGAGAATTTGAGTATTTCTCGCTGAGTCGCGCTGCGCCTCAAGACGTCACGAGTTACAAATTCTCTATCTTAAAAAGTGCGCTCCGCCTTGCATCGCATTTCGGTGTGAGCTGACCCTTAGGATGATTCCAGATTGCGTAAATTTACCGTGCGTATAAGCTCCTATCGCTAGTTTTTATATGCAGGTAACAGTAACCGGCATGAGTCGTGAGCACAAACTGACACCTACGCAGTAGTTAATTTTTCGGTCTTTTTGCGGAATGTAGAACGGGAGGGGGGAGCGCCGAGCTGCACACGATTTGTTCGTCAGTCGATCCTCGACGTCTATTGGATTCTCGCGTTTCATTTGACCGAAAGTGTAGATGCGCGAGCTTGCCCCCACTACTGCCTATCTGTGCTCATGACTCGTGCCTTATACTGTAATTAATCTTTAATCGCCCTTAGAACTAATATTTAAAGAAAATAGATCGAATCGTGTTATTTTGAATTGTGTATAATTGATGCAGGCTTGGAGATTTGGGGCACTTTCACGCGACAGAACGGCCAGCCGCGTATGGAGATGACGTTCACCAACAAGGCCATGCAAGCCATGAGCGGATTCGCTATACAACTAAACAAGAACAGGTCAGCTACTATAAGATGCTCAGTTTGTGCTTATTTCTAGTGTTTAAACTATGAAACTTGAAGAATATATGAATAATAATATATTCTTGCGTTAGTTTCGGCGTGTTCCCTGTGGGCGGACTGAGCGTGGGCGCAGTAGCGGCGGGAGGCAACGCGGACGCGGCCCTCACGCTGGCCACCACCGGGCCCGTGCAGCGGATGGACCCGCTCAACAACCTACAGGTAACACTAACAGTAGCGGCGGGAGGCAACGCGGACGCGGCCCTCACGCTGGCCACCACCGGGCCCGTGCAGCGGATGGACCCGCTCAACAACCTACAGGTAACACTAACAGTAGCGGCGGGAGGCAACGCGGACGCGGCCCTCACGCTGGCCACCACCGGGCCCGTGCAGCGGATGGACCCGCTCAACAACCTACAGGTAACACTAACAGTAGCGGCGGGAGGCAACGCGGACGCGGCCCTCACGCTGGCCACCACCGGGCCCGTGCAGCGGATGGACCCGCTCAACAACCTACAGGTAACACTAACAGTAGCGGCGGGAGGCAACGCGGACGCGGCCCTCACGCTGGCCACCACCGGGCCAGGTCAAGGTCGGCAACACATCGGCAATCCCCCTGGTATTGCAAATGTCCATAGGCGGCGGTGACCACTTACCATCAGGTGGACCGTCTGCCTGTTTGTCAACCTATTGACATGACATTTACGACAGACGTAATTTTTGGTTTGTATGAGTGTCCCCAATCAATGTATATAGGTCTAAACGCGTACAGCAGTACCCAACTGATAAGGCGCGTCGTGAATCTTCGTTCGCACAGAAAAGAAAGTATGGCCCGAAGATTAACGAAAGAATGCTTAAAACTTACAATCAACCTTAGATCACTACTATAAGGTTCATAATACACTGCGGCTTTTAGTTCCGTCTCACTCGCAAGTCTCGCCCCTCCGCACACTTGGCGGCAGCTGCCGACCAATAGCATTTTTCGCGCTTTGAAAATGTATCTTCTGCGCAGGTACATCGGTAAGCCATATTAGTTGGGTACAACAGTAACGCCATTTGAAAAAAATATATACAAAACGACTGATGCAGTATGCTAGGCTCCGAGTAAAAAATCTTCGAATCACTTTAAACCACTGAATCTCTTTTCACTGGCACTCACCGATTAACCTTTCGTCATGTGTTTCGAATATGTTTTATTTTATTTCTAACACATTTTTCTATTCGTATTTCCAGGTAGCAATAAAGAACAACGTAGACGTATTCTACTTCGCGTGCCTCATTCCCGCTCACATTCTGTTCACCGAGGACGGACAACTCGACAAGCGGGTGTTCCTCACCACGTGGAAAGAGATCCCGGCAGCTAATGAAGTCCAACATACTCTCTCAAACGTCGTCGGTAACGCTGACACTATCGCACAAAAAATGACCTTGAACAACATCTATACAATAGCCAAGCGAAATGTAGAAGGTCAGGATATGCTCTACCAATCACTCAAACTAACCAATAACATATGGGTACTTCTTGAACTCAAACTACAGCCTGGCAACCCCGAAGCAACTTTAAGTCTCAAGTCAAGGACGGTAGAGGTCGCCACTTGCATATTCCAAGCTTACGAAGCTATTATCAAGTCGTAATCTCAATAATGTTGATATATTTGTATATGTTGGTCTAATGAATTAATGATTTATGTTATTGAAAGTATTCCTATGTAAGTTATTATAAAAGACTTTGTACGAATGTAAATTCCATTATAGTTGTATGTATGAATGTTTTTAAGTTTGCAATTGTGTTTATTGTACAATATAACTGTAAATTAGTGGGAAATTTTCTAAGTTAGAATCATAGCTAGATGATTGCACATTGATTTGTACGGAAAGATTTTTTTTAGAGGATTTTAATTATGTGAAAATATTCCACATTAAAAATAGCCGTTTTTGATCTCGTATCGATAGTCTTATAGTTACTTTGTGGTGACGAAAATTTCTATTAACCCCATTCCAATTGCTCAAAAAATCTTATTTATTGTACCAATCCTGCAATCATTATCTTTCATGTACATTTAGTTTTTGGAAAAAAAAACTACTTTAGCTACTTATGAAGAGATGAGCGTCAAACGCAAAAATATTCCATGAAATTATAGATTTCTAATATTAAAATAATATTATACAATAAACACGATTGTGCCACATTATCATAGCGACTCCATAGTATGATATGGATCATGTGTGATCTATTAAAATCACTTGCTATGATTATTACTTTATGGCGTTAAAATAAAATAAATTACGTTAACAGATTTACTTGTTTTACTTGACGTTCCAACTTTACAATAGTTTCAATATGATGTTATTTATCTTGAACCGAGAGTTGCTTACTCCATTCCAGCGTAACGTTCAAATAAGTTCAATTGGTCGAATGACAATGGGGTACTAACTACATACATATATATTATAGGTACATTACATTTCATATAAATATTGTCAAAATATCAATCCTGAATCGCAAAATCAAGGATAGATCGAAGAAAAAGTAAAAAACCACCATATGCTTGGCTCTGGCTCACTTGGTGACATCGAATCTACGGTCCATTTCCCCCGTAGGTTCCTGAAAATAATGTGCTGCTGAAAGTGGATATCAAAACTGCTTATAATTCTGAAGACCAGCACTACATGAGTGATGTAAAGATAACATGGGCCTGTCCTAAGTTAAATTTACCCACATTCCCATCCTCACAGAGGAAATAGGACATAGACAAAAATAACAACAAAATAAAATATTTAAAAACATATATTCTTTTCTTTTTACACATCATGGTCCATGCTCCATATCGCTTAAAATTCTATTATAATTTATATACAAAAAGGAATACTTCAAAAATTTATTTCTTACCTAAAATTCATAACTCGCGTTACTGAGATATTATAATAAAATATTTCATGGAACGAAAACAATAAAATGAACAAATGGATCATGCAAAATCATAAATCAGAGATTCCATAATATACATAAACATCTTTCGAAAATATAAAACTTAAACATACGCTATTTAAATAATTGTATACACTCCACGTTTTCAAACAATCACCTGTCATATCCAAAGATAAGTTCCAGTTCATTAAAATTGTAAATATACTATAAAATTCATTTTTAACTTCAATGACAAATAAAATCTAATCTATTTTAACGAGAAATTCTTCGACTTCCAGCTTCTGACGCATAATTGCTGATAGCACCACCTCCGTACTGCAGACAACGTTCAAAGTCTTCTCCGACTGTAGAAGATAGTATACTAAATGCAGATCGTTGGGCACTGTGAGAACTAGGTAACTGTACGGCTTTTGGTTATGCATTTCCTGTATGGAAACGTAGGAGCGCCGGTTTTTCTCTACTTTACCGCCGCACAGTTCGATCATTTCTGTTAGGGCCGCTTTGGAAGGCTTAACGCAGGGTGTCATGAATACAGTGATGCCTTCAAACAACTTCTTCCTCTGTTCTCCGCACAACAATACCTCTGCCACGTCACACTTGAACATTTTATTGAAGGCATCATCTCTCAGTCCGTGTTTTGCTTCGTCTGCAAACTTGTTAAGCCGTTGACTCTCGAGGATCCAATCGGGCGATAACAAGTGTTTGACGGTGACGAGACAACTGACCAGTTTGCAAGTCCTCACTAGTTTGTCCATGATGAGGTGGGTCGCTTCTGTTGCTGATGTTACCACTAGACCACCGAGTTGCCTGCAAAGGTAATTATTTTAAACATGAATATTGCAAATATATTGGAAGATGTGTAGTAACCTATTTCAAAAGTAGGACGGTTCATGTGCATGCGATTTTTTTAATCGACTTAAAATAAATTAACTTTTTAACAAAAAAATAAACCGCCTTCAAAGTACACTAAAAAGTAAGAAATAACTCTTATCTGACACTCTTTTGAAGTGAGCGAAAACGCATGTCGTGTTCTGTATAAAATTTCTCGGACTTCAAAACAGTGTCAGATAAGAGTTATTTCTTACATTGTAGGGTTCAGTAGCCAAATGGCAAAAAACGGAACCCTTATGGATTCGTCATGTCTGTCTGTCTGTCCGTTCGTATGTCACAGCCACTTTTTTCCGAAACTATAAGAACTATACTGTTGAAACTTGGTAAGTATATGTATTATGTGAACCGCATTAAGATTTTCACACAAAAATAGAAAAAAAACAATAAATTTTGGGGGTTCCCCATACATAGAATTGAAACTCAAAAATTTTTTTTCATCAAACCCATGTATAAAAATTATATTGAGGTTTCTAATATTATTATTTTCTAAACTGAATAGTTTGCGCGAGAACTTCCAAAGTGGTAAAATGTGTGTCCTCCCCCCCTGTAACTCCTAAAATAAGAGAATGATAAAACTAAAAAAAATATGATGTACATTACCATGCAAACATCCACCGAAAATTGGGATGAACGAGATTAAGTAAGTAGTTTTTTTAGGGTTCCGTAGCCAAATGGCAAAAAACGGAACCCTTATAGATTCGTCATGTCAGTCTGTCTATCTGTCCGTCCGTATGTCAAAGCCACTTTTTTCCGAAACTATAAGAACTATAATGTTGAAACTTGGTAAGTAGATGTATTCTGTGAACCGCATTAAGATTTCCACACAAAAATAGAAAAAAAAAACAAAAAAATTTGGGGTTCCCCATACTTAGAACTGAAACTCTTTTTTTTTTTTTAATGAAACCCATAAGTGTGGGGTGTGGAGTCTTCAAAAATGATATTGAGGTTTCTAATATCATTTTTTTCTAAACTGAATACTTTGCGCGAGACATTTCCTTCCAAAGTGGTAAAATGTGTGTCCCTGTAACTTCTAAAATAAGAGAATGATAAATCTATAAAAAATATATGATGTACATGACGATGCAAACTTCCAACGAAAAATGATTTGAACGAGATCTAGTAAGTTGTTTTTTTTAATACGTCATAAATTGAAATTCATATCAAATACTCAGGTCTATAATACCATTTACTTATATACCTACAGGTTTGTACGGAACCCTAGGTGCGCGAGTCTGACTCGCACTTGGGCGTTTTTTTTTAATACGACTTAATTTATAAAAAATACACTATTATTAAAACATCGATCAAAGTTACAACGAACTACAAGAACTTTTATATTATGTTATTTGCTGCTACGGAACCTTTACTGGGCGAGTTATTCTCGAACTTGGCCGCTTTTTAGGGTTCCGTAGCCAAATGGCAAAAAACGGAACCCTTATAGATTCGTCATGTCTGTCTGTCTGTCTGTCTGTCTGTCTGTCTGTCTGTCTGTCTGTCTGTCCGTGTATGTCACATCCATTTATTTCCGAAACTATAAGAACTATAATGTTGAAACTTGGTAAGTAGATGTATTCTGTGAACCGCATTAAGATTTTTACACAAAAATAGAAAAAAAACAATAAATTTTGGGGGTTCCCCATACTTAGAACTGAAACTCATTTTTTTTTTTTTCATGAAACCCATAAGTATGGGGTGTCTATGGATAGGTCTTCAAAAATGATATTGAGGTTTCTAATATCATTTTTTTCTAAACTGAATAGTTTGCGCGAGAGACACTTCCAAAGTGGTAAAATGTGTGTCCCCCCCCCTGTAACTTCTAAAATAAGAGAATGATAAATCTATAAAAAATATATGATGTACATTACGGTGCAAACTTCCACTGAAAATTGGTTTGAACGAGATCTAGTAAGTATTTTTTTTTAATAGGTCATAAATTGAAATTAATATCAAATACTCAGGTCTATACTACCATTTACTTATATACCTACAGGTTTGTACGGAACCCTCGTTGCGCGAGTCTGACTCGCACTTGGCCGGTTTTTTTTGATGTGCTTTGAAGGCACACCTAGCCTACTTCCACCGATCCGCCGTGGGCACGCGTGGTGGAGTATCTGCCCATTCCCTTTCACCCTGATTTGTGAAAGCAGGCCTGTGCTCAGCAGTGGGACATTATAAGCTGATGATGACACAAAACTTCATAAACGTATGTATGTAAAAATAAAATTAAATTATTCGTCGATGTTATATGTATAGAATATTACCTGACAATAGCAGCGAGCTTGTTCATCTCGGGGGGCGGCACAGCAGAGAACAGCACCCGGGGCGCCAGGTGCAGGGGCGGCGGGTGGTGCGGGCCGGGGGCGGGGGCGAGCGGGGCGGGGGCGCCGGGGGCGGGGGCGGGGGCGGGGGGGTCAAGGCGGGGCCGCTTGGCGCGGCGCGGGGCGAGCACGGCCGCAGCGCTGCGCTTGGCGCGCTCGTGGGACTCTTGCGTTATGTTTATCGGCATTTTCCACGCGTCTGAATAAAATTAAACGATGTTTGTTTGCATAAAGCATAGTATAAGTGTAGTTTGACTGTCCAGTTGGCGCAGTTGGTTAAGATTCCACCTATCGCACCGCAGGTCGTGGGTTCGATTCCCACACAGGACATGCATTTGTATGCATGAGCCGGTCTGTATGTCCTGAGTCTGGGCTCCTACGCTCTGGTGAGAGAGGCGCTGTTATCCCATTTGGTGGAGCAAAGCAATGGCGAAGATCAGGCAGATTGACATTTAAAACTGGTGTCGTTAGTTCGTCTTTTGACCACCGGGCCAGATAAGTGTGTTGCACTATACGCTACAATGACGGACTGTTTGAGCAAGAAGAGTGAAAAAGAATTTGAATATTCATGCCCGGTCTATGCAGACATGTTTGAGAATATTGATAGTTTCATACAACTATAATCCAGGTTAAATATGATTATTTGTAAAGTAACAAGTCTATCTCATCGCCTAATATAAAAAACAAAGAATACTCACTCATTAAATGCGACACTAAGCTGTAATCCATTCTGAATGGACTCGCTAAGTTGAACTGCTGGTACTTCGCGTTCTCGATCTGTAAGCATAGTCAAGGACAAAACCAACACAATTAGTACACTATGTATAACAGAAAGAGAATATTCATAAAAGTACACGACTTCTTTGGTACTAGGCGCACAGATCGCGTTAGAGACAATTTTATAATATTAACAAGTTACGTGAGAAGATAACGCTCACTTCCCTCCAATATGGCGAGGAGGGCGATGGCTGCCACACGCGTCATACTTGTGAACAGGTGCTGCTTGTGGGGGCTGGTCTGCTTAAGTTTGCTATTTATTTACTTATTAAATATTTATTCAGTCTACTTAGTAATTATGCCGCCGCGCCGGGGCACGCAATTGTTGTCAGTGCGATTAGAATGTAAATATTATGTAATTAATCTAAGCTTGTTTTGAAAAGAGTAATTGCCGAGTTTATTGCCGGCTCTTCTCAGCAAATTCAACCTGTCCAACCGGTATTAGAGTCAGACTTTTCATAAGAGCCTGCGAAGGTCTATTTGAATAAATGCTTTTGAATTTTGAACGATCCCCGTAGTGCAGTGACACATTGGTGCTGATCCTGTTGTTTATAACTAAACTAATTTAATCCCACTGGGGTTATATATGACGATAACATACCTGCGAGAGTGCACTCATATTTCCCAGCAGTAGATCAGTGAGCCAGGCTGCAGTAACGACCGGGATGCCCCACTCGCGCGCTCGCCTGTACTTGTTGCCCTCCGCGCGCTTGCAGATCAACACTGTGTTGTCGCGAGTCATGTATGGGGTTAACTGTCGATAATTTAAAAATAAGTCAGATGGTATGCAGTCGATCAGCAACTGATCTTCGGTGCATTTGTATATGTGATCATGATACATAATGGTTACATATTTTCATAGGAATTAAACCATATTTATTGGTTCCGGGAAATGACACGGATTAGTATGCTGCATGTTACAAATGGATCAAGAATAGCGGTGTGGATCAACAAAGTACGAGACTATATATAGACATACCTTAGCTCCGATATGTTCTATACAGAAGGTGACGCGGTCCCGGTCGTCGTCCCGCCAGCCGGAGATGGCGGCCCGGTGGTGCTTGGCGGGGCGGTCCCGCGGCGCGTACATGGAGGGCAGGTGCAGCGCCTGCCACGGCGGCGCCACGCCGCGCCTCAACATCGCGTCCGACAGCCAGTACGCTGTTACACAACGTTTGGCATCGCGGAGGGCCTGGGTACAATCATATACCTCTCATTTACATATCGGTCTCACTGTGGCGGCGATTTGATTTGGACGAGATGCTGATACTTTGAATTTTAAAAACCACGTAGCGCACTCAAAATGTTGATTACCGTGATTATTTATATTGTGGCGAACGAGTTATTGGCGTTCCTGCAGCAGAAACTGAACGTAATGGACGATCTTTTCGCAGCCCAGTACCCTTAGACCAGTGAATCCAAAGTGGTCCAGGTGGACCCCCAGTGGTCCACGGGCGGGAGACTCAACAGGGGTCCACATTAGATAGATTTAATCTTCAAATGTTTTGACGAGTTTTGGGAATATGGTAGAAATGTTGCAGCGGGGGTCCACCGAAACCGTTTACAAAGAAAAGTTTGGGAAGCTCTGCCCTAGACAAAGTCTTGATCTGCTCTTTCAAATTCATCGGAACTTCACCGCAGCTTCCAAGCTGCTCTTGTTCAAACTATTGAACAAGAGAGACCAGATGGTTTCCCGCCGGCGCGACGGCAAGGGGAAAAACGAACAGGATACCATCACGATGCTAAACGAAACCGAGCCTGACAATGTGTCAATGTTTGTGGTGAGAGATCTGCACAAGCTCCCTCCCGTCACCATCGACCACATCGACATATTGACCCTACTGAAAGATATATTTTTCTAATGGCAAGCCTAGTGGATAGTGGAAGAGCAATTGAGCTAATTTTTCGCAACGAAATTGCGTAAGTCCATAACGGTAACTGGGTCACCATTGAGTGCAACAAACGTCAACTCGCGTCGGAGCGTGCCTCGATTTATCGGGGCAAATTTTGCGCGAGTAGTTTTGTTTTTTGTCAATAAGACGTCGGAAGCAAGTTCCAATCCCTTGCTGTCCGCATTAGAAATGAAGATAAAAAAGGCTGTGTCCTAAAACTTAGCTAAATAAATAATGCTATGCTTATTTAAAGAAAACATATATAATACAGTCAAAACCGTTTATAACGACATCGCTTAAAATGACGTACCGGATATTACGATGAATTTTTGAGGTCCCATCATTTTTGTTTACTGTAAATAGTTGTCAGTTATAAGGACTGTAATCGATGGTCTCTTGGAAGTCGTTATAAACGGTTTTGACTGTAATATTGATATACGTTTTTACCTGCATGACGACTCCGTGTTTCTGCGTCTCGCAGAGCAAATGCGTAACGCGCGCGCCATACCCGGCTTCCACCTCCCCCCCTCGCCGCTGGATCGCCTCCGACCACCGCGACACACGCTCCACGCCCCACGACTGTTGGTACTCCACCTACAACACACATTGTTTTTAAACAACTAAGGTAGCACAAGCATACTGCCCGCCTGATGGTAAGCGATTACCGTAGACTATGGACACTTGCAACACCAGGGGTATCACTGGCGCGTTACCGACCCTGCAGAAATCTGTTATTTTGGTTCCAATGTGTGAGGATGGACTCCCCGTCGATGGCGAGAGTTGCGATGGTAGAAGGTAACCGTGGGCATCAGGTCAAATAATACATACAAACATCTTACTCCAATGGTCACGCTATTTAAAATATAATATTTTCATCCATCGTGCCGCAGGGACTGCAGTCCAACTGTACATGTTGGACACTTGGCGATGATACCTTATTGATTGGGACGTCTATACCGAGACAAAGGTCCCGGGTTCTAAGCAAGAGCTTTCGGTGAAGGAAAACATCGTAAGGAAACTATAGCACGGTGGTAGGCTACCACTCACAAGTTGAAAATCTATGGCCAATACTATCGGTGTGTTCCGACAGTTGCACTTGAGAGTCAGTTCCTTCTAGGCCTTGTGTGCTTACCACCTCCGGCCACATCATCAATTACAAGATCAGATTGCGGTCAAACAGACACGCAATAAAAAAATCTCAAAATTGACTGGTGTGCTCCGTTAGTAGTAGAAGTAGAGGCTAATTAAATTATTCGCTAGTTCGCTTGTATGGAGTGTAGGTATTGTAATAGTAGATAGTATTATACATACGATATGAAAGACACAGCCGAGCAGGAAGAGATCGGGCGGCAGCTTGAGGTTGGGGTTGTGGCCGTAGAACTGCGCCCTGGCCGGCGGCGCCCGCACCGCTCCCGCGTACACTTTACTGCCGCCGCCCGCGCCCGCGCCCGCGCCCGCACCCACACCCGCGCCCGCTCCCACACCCGCACCCGCACCCGCACCCACCGCACTCGCTTGCACCTGCATTATTAATACTATTTAATAACATTATATAAGAGAGGTGGAGCGTAGCGTTTATTCGCCCAAAGAGCATCTCTGCGGGGGTATCACCACGTTACAGATTACTTTTTTTTGTTTTTTACCACTTAGGTGGCAAACAAGCTTACGGCCCGCCTGATGGTAAGCGGTTACCGTAGCCTATGGACGCTTGCAACACCAGGGGTATCACGCGCGCGTTGCCGACCCTGCAGAAATCTCTTTACACCCCTTTTGAAGAACCCCATGCTGTACTCCATTGGGAAAACCACGGCGGGGAGCTCATTCCACAGTCTGAGCATCCGCGGAAGGAAGCTCCTTAAAGCCCGCGTAGCCGTGGCATCATCTTAAACAATTCTTCAGAACACCGTCCGTTGTACAAGCGGTAGAACACACATAAGGAGGCAAAGTCTCTCCTCAGACTGAGGGGCTCTAAATCGCTTGTGAGCTCGGGATCGTCGCCAATTCTGATGGCACGTCGTTGAACCGAGTCTAAAGGATCAAGCTGGTATCCAGGTGCCCCCGCCCATAGATGACAGCAGTACTCCATATGAGACCGGACTTGCGACTTGTAAAGTTGCAGCCTTTGCCCCGATGTGAAGTACTGCCTCGCTCTGTTGAGCACTCCGAGCTTTTTGGATGCCAGCTTAACCTTGCCTTCTAAGTGACTTCGGAACAAAACGTCGCTAGAAATGTCGACGCCAAGGATCCCGATGCTTTTGCTGATGTTCAGGGACGTGTTCTGGAACTGTCGAGCCACAGCAAATGGGGTTTTCTTAGCGGTGAACGCGCAGGCTTGAGTCTTGGTGGGGTTGAAATGGACTAGGTTTAGTCGACCCCAATCGGAGACACTGGTTAGTGTACTCTCGATTTCAGACACCAGCCGTTCGCGGCTTTCCTCAACCTCGGAACGAGGGATATTTGCACGGCCCGTGTATGGGTGTCCCCTGTACTGTCGTCTGCATAGCAATGAATGCCGTCAATAGACAGCATATCATTGATATATTACTGCAGCATACTTTATGCTGTTTACCTGCGTGTGAGTAAGGTCGCCAGAGCTCATTGGGGAAGGTTTCTATAATGCGTGAGTCTTCCATTTCACTACGGTAACCGCGTACCACAAGGTGGGCTATATACTTGTTTGCCGGATAAGTATTTTAATTATTTTTATGTAAAAAAAGGCCCCGATACGAGGTCTGAGGAAATCGACTGCCTTGCGTTTCGGCATTACGAGGGCCAAAATTTTCCCATGCAGCTATTGGACTTTAGCCTTGTAAACGCCTAGTTTGACATTTACAATAGTGTGTTGCTAGCAAAAAAATAAGGTTATTGAGTAGTGAATACCTGGTGGGAAAGATGAGTAGGTCCGAGCAGCAGGCGGGTGGGTGCCCTCACGGCGGAGCCCACGCCCACTCCCACGCCTACGCCTGCAGCGTGCGCGTGCGCCGCCGTCATTAATCTGTATAATTTATTTTTAATTATTTTTTTTGCCGAATTGTTCATAGTATCCATATAAGGTTTACAATTGAGGCAGATATGAAATGAAATGAAATAATTTATTCATTCAAATAGGCCTTCACGGGCACTTATGAATAGTCAAACTCTAATACTCTAATGCTCGGTTCGGAAGGTTGCTTTTGCTAAGAAGAGCCGGCAATAAACTGAGCAATTACTCTTCTCAAAAACAAAATTACATCAGATGTTTCCTGCATTTTTATCATTTAAATATTCGGTAATATTGTGGTAAGCCTTCTGTACTAAAGCGGCCTTAATACATTCCTTAAACTTATGTGACGGTAAATTCAAATATTTATTAGGGATCTTATTATAAAATTGTATACTCAGTCCTAAAAAAGTCCTAAATTATGACACATTATAGTGATTTAAACGTCAAAGGTAGAATTAATTTCGATACATTCTTGACTTTCTAAAATGGTTTTTGAACAAACTTATCAGAGGAATATGTAATCTGAGGTTTATGAAAAATCGCCATGTTATTAAAGACATACCTGAGTGTGCCGGCGGCAGAAGGCTCATGTTCGGCGGGCGGCGCGGCGCCTTGCAACCGGATACTCAGCATATTAGCTAATGCTGTTTTCGTCTTCGGATTCACCAGTAGCGCGTTACCTGTGTATTAATATTAATTCATTAATAACTATTTCCTTATGTGTTCCATGTGACATACC
The DNA here is from genome assembly GCA_947623365.1 of Achlya flavicornis. Classification (NCBI taxonomy): domain Eukaryota; kingdom Metazoa; phylum Arthropoda; class Insecta; order Lepidoptera; family Drepanidae; genus Achlya; species Achlya flavicornis. Next base: position 4,721,101 of record OX392487.1, read on the forward strand.
TATTCATATTATATTTATAGCATGTATTTGACTTGCATCTTGACCAACAGACTTGAGGAAAATAATATGTATTATTACTTTGTTTTACCTTTAATTTCAACCCTATGATTATGTATATTTATTGAAATATATTATACTCTGGATATTTTTCTGTCAAAAAATTGGCGGTTAACTACATTTCTTTCATCTAGTTTTTCGGCAAATATTTTGGTTACGAATGAATGTCGATAATTCAAGACTGGAAACCGTAATTGTCTATGATACATTGAACCTGCTTTCTGAACTATGATAACAATTTAAAATAAGTGATTGCTAAGGTAATGGATAGAAAGTATGTAAAGTGTGTATGTAAATATAATGCCGGCCCCAAACGATTGGGAACAGCAGACAAATTAGTGTGGCACTTCGTGGCAAGGCCACCTTCGATTTGATTTCTGAGATTCGCTATTGATGCTAGTCATAATTTGTGTGATACTCACACAGATTGAGTGGTCCGTAGTAATTTTTGAGCAGTAATAATATTTACAAATTCAGAGAGCAAACAGATCTTCGCTTGCTCTGATTCTTGAGATATAGGTGTCCTAAAAACCCTTATAAATTTGAACCAGCAAGCGATAAAATCTGACATTTAGTGAAAACTTTGCGACAGACTCAGAATTGGAATCCGTTGTGGTGGCCCTGCCAGAAAAGGCCACATGACAAGATAGTGTATACACCTGGGTGGTGATCAGCAGCTCCAGCGGGCAATAGCGCTGATTCAGTCTGCGGCTCCGGTATTGGAGTGCCTGGAGCCACGCCGGGCGACACCTTGTGAAGAAACCATTACTGGATTAAAGGAGCCGAAAATAACCAAGACAACCTACTAACGTAAGTCAAGTTTAAAGCATATATTGTGTAGATTGAAAATATACCTAATGCCAAATGTATAGGGTTCAAATTGGATTGTTTCATTCTCGACTTAAGTTTTGACTGACTTTGCAAAATATGGACTAAGACTCCCAAGTACTTAACCTTAACGAGCGTACACTGAGCTGAATACTTAGCTCCACACAGGTTGATTAAACTACTTAATTTTTTTCATTGAATTGTATTACGCATAGAAAACGAAGCCATGAACTACAAAATAATGAGGTCGCGACAGAGATAAGGGAAGGCTATGCTCAATGTCCTACTATGTAGTTTCCGTCACGCAGATATCGTGTTACAGAGGGAATTATATTATAATGTTTAAGTAATATGGTTAGTTTTTATAAATTTTTAAACGTCATTGTAGCACTTAATTAAGCGTCCTTAAATCGATTCCCATTTATATGTACCTGCTTAACGGCTGCATGGTGGTGTGCCACGTGGTCTCTCTGCGCCTGCAGCTGCTGCAAGCGCTGGTACTGTTGCTGCCGCTGCAACTGTAATTGTTGCAGCTGCGACTCTACCACGCCGCCTCCCCCCCCGCCTCCTACTGGGCTTGCTACGGCTGGTGCTCCTACTGTAATTTCAATATTACAGCAACGTAAGCCTTTTTTCTTTGCACTTATGTCAGAAATTATCATGCAGAACCTTCTTTCTATAATCTACTTACACATATTGCTGAACTCGAAATGTACCAATGAAAGGTACCTACCTAATTATGTATGTATTTTGATTCATGTTTTTAGTTTTCAACATACTCTACCCAATAATTGGGGGTCATACACCTCCATACACCATTTCTCAGCCATATCAGCAGTAATTCCTTATTAACACGCTTTTATTAGCTTTTACGTGTATTAACTATTACCATATTAACATACGATAGTAACTCTCTTAATCTGTCGGTCTGTGTGTAACCTTTTCAATACCATGTGCCAGTTTCTGAAAGCAAAATCAAAGTTAATCTCTTGTTGAAAGTATACCTGTCTTTGTCAATGACGTATGAAATGACAAAGACGGCGACAGTTTTGATTTGGCTTTCAGAAACTGACAGAAAACCTCGAACTGATCGCAATGAAATTATGAATCATGAAGAAATCCATATATTGACTTGTAAAAGACAGAGATAAATGTTTTAAATAACGTTACCAGAATATTAGATATTCTTAAGGCCATGATTGTCCTGTAGTAGTTACGTCAACTGCCGTGACGGTGAAGATGAAGAAGCCGTTTTCGGTGAAGAAAAACATCGCGAGGAAACCATAGCACGGTGGTAGGGTACTTTGTAGTTCCCACCTATCTACCATCCTCAAGTTGTAAATCTGTCGTGTAGCTCCGACCTGTGTGACAGCTGCATTTGAGATGCCTTCGAAGCTTTGTGTGCTTGGTGGTAGATTATAATCAAACAGAGGCCTACACTTAGTCACTTTTGTCGTATAATTATTACTTAATCTTAATATCATGTTATTATAGGATTAAAGAAAATATTGAATTGCCGTTTGCATCAAAGATCAATTTCTCTGCGAATATTTTTAGCAGATTCTACAAATACTGCCAGTGTGAAATTTTTCAGAATTAACGGCAAGGCTCAGTAGAATATAGATTACTGCAAAAAATCTTACTGTCTATTTCAGTGAAATCCATCTTGACACGTTCTCATCTAATTACACATTTATTTACTTTAACTACATATTATTTTAATGTAGAAAAGTCCTAAAAATCACTTGTTACATTCGCAGCTGGGGGAAAACTAAAGACTTAGAACTAGATAAGCGCATTGATATTATAATCCGATGAAAACCGTCACACCGTTCACTATGTATGAGATGATATCTAAATAACAAAACTTCTAACTCTGTAACGGCTTATAGTCGACATATACATAAAGAAGTATACGTATTTTGATATAGAATATGTTAAATGCCGTGTCGGGTCAAGGGACCGATTACCTCTCATGTACCAATTCACTATTGGCTTTTCGACGACGTAAATCATCCCTAGTAACCAATACGCCTGAAAGACGCAAGAATACTTCTGCGCCGCCAACATTTCACAATTGTGTCTTTTGGCTGAGGCAAACTGCATTCCAAGGAAGTAAAATTCAACTAACTTGGGTCAGAAGGCACAGTCACAAAGGAAAACAAACAGTCGATCGACGCCATGAGACTACCAACCTAACCCTTGCGTAGATAACAATACTAGGAAGATTGCTAACATGTTACAAAGCCTAGAACGCTGGAACTGGCTCTCAAGTGCTACTGTAGGAACATACTGTTAAGCTTGTATGGTAACTTTTCCATGTGAGGGTGGATGTTTATATTCTAGGCACCAAACAATGAACCCAGAGAAGCGGACGTTCATTCGACCGTCAGACCATCGACATAGCGCTCTGATTGGCTAAGTCAAGGCTACACAAAACATTTTGATTCATTGATTGGTCCTTAGCATTCAATATCTCTGACCAGTTGCTGAATTGAATTGCCGGTATTACTACTCCTTTCCTTGATTCTAGGCGATAATGTTATTAATTTTGATATGAAATCTTTGATGTCTTTAAAATATACGGCTACTTCTTATTGATGTTTGGTACATAAGTGAACTGTGTAAACTGAGTAGGATAGAACAGTAATGGAAAGGATATTCAAGCTATTCGAGATTTAAATAACCACACAAATCAGTTTATTTTATATACATTAATTTACCAAAAAAAATGTCAAACATAGTGACTTTCCCTGACTGATACCCAGTTGTCAAATGTGGCTTTTTAAACCTCGAGTAAGGATTGTAAAGGATAAGAACATCATTAAAAATTTATGTTATTCGTTTATTAAGTTAATTATAATCAGTCTTTGGATAATAATAATACAACATAAGAAATGAATGTTCATAGTAAGATAGTAAGCTTACCGGGTGATTGCGGCGGCTGCGCGGGCGCCGCTGCGGGTATGGCGGCCGCTCTAGCGCCCTGTTGCTGGAGCCATTGTACCTTCATGATAGAAAATATCATTCAGAACTTTTGATGATAAATTAAGCAAGAATTTCAGCAAATTTAACATTTTTATCGCTAAGGGTTGGAAAAATTATGACATTTTTTTTTATTTCATTATATGGATGCAGTTTATATTAATTAGGATGGACTTTGTTTCTTCTTATTCTTAGGGGTGAACTAAACTAACTTGATTTCAACGGCAATCAATGCTCACGGAATAATGAAGTAACGAACATAAAAAAAACATTCAACCAAATTGAGAACTTCCTGCTTTTTTTGAAGTCGGTTAAAAATGATCATAAATATCAATAAATAACCTGTTGTTGCTGAGTTAGTCCGGGCGGCAGTTGGCTGCGTATGAAGGTGACGCTCTGCGGAGCGCCGCCCTGCTGCGGAGCGCCCGGCGAGCCCGCTACACCTGGCTGCTGAAATGAACCAACCATCATTATAATATGGTGCTATCAACACAGATAGACATGCAAGATCTTCGCGATGATGTTACATGAAGAATGGTCAAGTTACGAAGTCAAATTAGTAAGTCTTTGAAGACTGGGAGTGTTACACTGGCATTTCAAATTATGAATTCTATTCCATTTTTTAAATATCTTAAAGTTAGATTTTCAATATACAGTGATGCCATGTAAAGGTTGTTCAGTTTTCAACTTGATTCGTTCAACATGTTTTAGCCGAATTAAAACCTTCTTATTGGCATAATAAAATTGATTCTTGCAATCTGGTGCAAGTGAAAACTGACTAAGGTAACAAAACATTTCATTCCGTGATTGTACTAACTTCAAGCATGATCATGAGCACCATAAGGCTATATTTTGTATGTCAGCTAAGGGCAGATTTTTCCACATACCTGTTGTTGAGCTAGTGCCGCCGCTCGCTGCAATGAAAGTTGTCGTCGTTTCTGCAGCTGGGCGACAAACATGGCTCTCTGCTGCGGATCCATTTGTTGCAGTTGAGCGTGGGTCTGAGCATCCAGGTGGATCAGCTGTCTGCCGCCGCCGCCCGCCGTCCACGACACCTGTGGATCGTATGCGTTATTTTTAGAATACTAGAGGACCAATATACTCCAGCAAGATTTTTAAGTGAAAATGCAATTTTACAAAATATCTCATAATTTTGAAGATTTTAAAAATTACTGTTTTTATACAAGTTGAAAAATCCCTTTCGAGAAGTAATACTACACAATCCAATTCAATGTTTTTGCACGGTATATAATAATAATACCAACTGCAATAGCAGTACCAACCAATCACTGCATCTAAATGTTTAGTGTGTATTTGACTTAGCCAATCAGAGCATGTTGTCGCTGGTGGGGAATTGGCGGAAAAGATTTCAAACAAAATGAACGTCATTGCCCTTCTTTGGGTTCCATATATTTATTTGTTTTGGGTGGTTTGATTTGATTTAAAAAAATTGTGCTCATTTACTTAAAACTAAGAAGCAAGAAAATTTAAAACTACTAAGCTTGACCATTTCATTTGATTCGTAATGTAAAATTTTTCTTACCCTTGGACCAACTCCCCCAGGTTGTGCAATCTGCTGCCTCTGTTGTAAATACTGCTGCTGTTGCCATGACACATTCTGTCCACCTTGAACAATCTGCTGTCCTCCAGGAGACACTATCTGTTGACCTCCACCATGTGTGATGATCTGCTGAATACCACCCCCTGATGTCAACTGGGAACCAGCCTGTGGGGACTGAGGTAACTGAGACAGCACCTGCTGCGTTTGCCCAACAGGTTGACCAATTATTTGCTGTCCAGACTGAGTCACAATCTGCTGGTTCGCCTGAGCAATGACCACCTGATGCTGCTGACCCTGTTGTGTGATCACATGTTGGCCTTGAGACAACACTTGTTGACCTCCTTGTGTAATTATCTGCTGTCCACCTTGATTCACTATCTGTCCTCCTTGGTGAACTATTTGACTCTGAGACACAATTTGTTGGCCCCCTTGCAAGGTCACCTGCTGATTACCATGCACCAAAATCTGCTGTTGCCCAGTATGCTGATTTATTAATACTTGTTGTGGTGCCTGTACTAATTGCTGCTGCCCTGAATTATTTAATAACTGCTGCTTTTGAACTAATATTTGATGATGTGTCTGGCTTATTGACTGTCCTTGAGATCCTATTGACTGTTGAAGTATTTGCTGAGGTGATTGCTGTATTGTGTGTTGTGGACTCAACTGTGCTTGCTGGTTGTTTATAAGAGCCTGCTGCTGCTGTGTCTGCATTATTTGCTGCTGCAGTATAACCTGGTTCTGATTGCGAGATTGAACCAGAGGACTTCTTATAATCTGATGCTGACCTTGCACATTCTGTACCATCTGAATATTCTGTTGCCTCCATGCATTCTGTACAGGTATATTAGTACCTTGTTGGGTTTGTATAGTTTGCTGAACTGATTGTATCTGTTGGCTCAATACTGATTGCTGGCTAGAGTTAACAAGCTGATTCAGTTGAACTCCTTGCCCCTGTTGAGCTTGTGATGTCACAAGACCCTGATTTACCATATTAATGTTCTGTTGTTGGTTATTCAAAGATTGAACAGTTTGTTGTTGAATCAAATTCTGGTTCTGTGATGACAGCTGCTGTCCTGAATTCAACATTTGCTGCGTGATAACTTGTGGCTGGCCCAATTGGCCACTCAGCTTAGCATTCTGTAAGCTCTGAGTAGACTGAGCCAGTTGCTGGGCGATATTTTGTACAGCTTGTGAGGCACTCTGCTGACTTAGACTTAAACTCTGCTTCATAGCCATGTTCTGCTGATTCAACTGAGCTTGCTGCAAATTATTAGCACTCTGGCTCAACATCTGACTTATGTTCTCAATTTGTTGCTGCGCTGTAGTCATTTGTGTGTTGGGAGATTGATTAATACTCTGTTGCATGTGATGTTGACTATTCTGAATGTGTTGCTGCAGTTGACTCGGCAAATTCTGATTCATCTGTGACACAGATACATTGGGCTGGAAGCTTTGATTCTGTTGATTACCAATCTTATTTTGCTGTTGTAACATTTGCATTTTGAGCTGGTGTTGCTGCAACAATTTCTGCTGCTGTATCTGTATTGCTGTCAAACCATGTGGTTGTTGTTGCTGACTCTGAGTGTACTGTTGCTGTTGCATGCTCACTTGCTGGTTTTGATGCCCACCAATTTGTGACTGAGATACTACTGTATTCTGCCCAAATTTCTGCATAAGCTGTGTATTGGCTTGGCTCGCTTGAATTTGCATATTTTGAGTGACAATGCCTTGTGGAATGGATTTACTCATAATACTGGAGGTAGGCAATGGTGTTGTTGTGTAACCCATTGAGCTGATAGTTGACGTAGCCACTGCAGAGGTGTTTGAACTAGATGGGGGATGATTCCAAGGCATTCTTTGCTTTAATTTATCCAAAAGTGCCTGTGTACTATCATCCTTGTTTTCAGCCATGTTTTGTGTTGGAACCTCGTTCTTTGCTATACCTTCCTCAAAGTCAAATCCAGTAATGGCACTGATACGATCCATTGACTTGGGCGGAGGTTGTGGCACTACTAGCAGTTTGGGGTGGAATATTTCAGTGACAGCCTGTATTCTAGCCCGCAAGCTCTCCTGCACCCAATCCGGAGTGACAATCTTTACTTTGTGAGAGGGCAGACTAAGTGCAGCACTATATTTCTTGCCTGATGCTGAACCACAAATTAAGTGTGTACACTGAGTGTCAAAGTTCAACTTTACTTTTCCACCATAATATGTGATGAGCGCGAACAACGCTTTAGCATCAGCGGCACTCACTTTAGTCACACAGGCTACGACATTGGCGAATATCTTACTCCTGTTAGGATAGTAGGGCTTGGGGTTGGCCAATCGCTTGAGACGCGCACACGCAAGCACCCAGTGCTCGGTCACTGCTGGGATCTGGTAGATGTCTTGAGCCTCGTCCACGTCTGTGTCAGCGGCATCTTCACCACAAATTAGATGTGTGACATAGTCCGAGAAATATTTTGTACTTTCCGCACCGCCCGACTGGAGGAGAAGCAGAATCTGCAACACCGAGGTATAAACAGTGCGTTACATTCAAACATCGACACACAAATAGAAACAAAAAGAAATAAAATATCAAAAACAAACCCTCTCGGAGACATCGCCAGACAGGTAATACTTGACATCCTTGAAAATTGGTTCTTGCAAAGACAAAGAATCCAAATCGTCAACAATCGTTACCATTTTCTATATACCATAAAGTAAAAAAAAACTTTGTAGATTTAAAGATTCCCTTCAATACATTTTTATATTTTTCAACAAAACGCCGAAAGCTAAGCTGCGACGTCCATGATTAATGTTACCATCACGAATAAATAAATAGTATGCATACCAGAGCTGCCAGTAGATATTTTCAAATTATTCCGTGTTTATGAAATTAGTTTCTAAAAATTCCTTCATGAAATTATACAAAAATGAATATCAGGTTGTAATGACAGTGCTTTAAAAATCCTAAATATACACAATTGATTAATAATTGATTGATGAGTAATAATCAAGTCATTAGGGTCAACAATTTAGGTATATTGAATATTAATGAATTGGCTACTTGACAGTTATAATGAAAAAATATGTTAGATATGATAGCTAATTGGTTAACAGTAATTACACAATATGTTTTTAGCATAATTATAATTTTTTATTTTAGGAAATAAAAAGTGAGTTTTTTTATCTGTGGATTACAAGAACCGAAACGCGGGCGGCCGGGATTGAGCATCTATGGTTTGTTTGGGAGGTTTGTGACGTCAAATTTAACTAGAGGTGTGAAACTCATCAACAATACGCGAGCTGCATAACAGCTCACGGCTCAGGTTTGTTCAATGACTCAGCTCGCAGATCAGCTCAATTTGTACCTATAGTTCACGATAAGCGCGCACGCTCACTGCGTATCGGCTCGATTCGACGCGCGGTACGCGTTGCATCGTGGACTATAGGTACAAATTGAGCTGATCTGCGAGCTGAGTCATTGAACCGGCTCACACACCTGAGCCGTGAGCTGTTATGCAGCTCGCGTATTTTTGTTTAGTTACACACCTCTAATTTTGTTTATAGAGACGTGACGTCACACCTGACAAATGTCACGTGACCGGGTGTTTTTGCGCGAATTTCAAATAAAATGCTACAAAATATATTTTTTTCCTTGTAAGTAACATTTTTTTGATAAAAAGATTGTAATAGGTATAAAATACACGTATGTAAATTTTAAAATATGTTTCTGAAAACTGTCAAGTAGCCAATTACTTCTTCTTCGTTAGGCAACCAAATCCAAATTAAGATTAATTTCTGCCAGTGTCGAGTTATATTATAGTCAGTCACCGTACATAATGGCGGCCACAGAGCACTGACGCTCCGGTGTACCATACAGGTCGACCTGAGCGTGTGTGGCAATAGAACTGTGCAGTTTTTTTAACCTGCGCAGGTAACCGGTGCAGTATCGAAAATCAATTCTTTAAATTGACACCGTCGTACGGTGTACCCGTGCGTGTAACTCGGTTCGCCTGCGCAGGTCGCGTTAGTTGTTTTCTAGTGTCTGTTCTAAGTGGTTGTTCACAACGTAAATAATATCTACCTATTTACCTAATATTTTATTTATAAATTAACTGACGAGCGCTCCGGTATACCGGACCGTCCCCATATACGCTATCGACCTGCGCAGGTAAACCTGCACAGGTAACCTCTCCGGTGGACCGTAGTGTGTATGGCTTAAGTAAGTCATACTTACTACAATGTTGTTCATTGACTAAAACTCTTCACGGACTTTTTGAAACAACTTGAAAAGTCACGATAGCCAAGGCCAAAGGGATCATTTCTGCCAGTGTCGAGTTATATTATAGTTTCTAGCCACAGACATATGAACAAGCAGTCTAGTCAAAATAAATCAATTTCACCACAGAACAGGAAAAACAGTAATTTCACATTATAGTCCTCAGCAGTCCTCAGTCGGTCACCGTCCATAAAAGTCATGTTTTACTACAATGGTGATCATTGTACAAAAACTCTTCACGGAATTTGTTAAGATAACTTGAAAAGTCACGATACACATAGTATTTCATTTCATTTCACTTCACTGGTTCACATGGATCATGGATGATCTTTATTGGGGAAAATACCATACACAAATGTTTGAAAATAAAAATGAAATCGTAACGTCGCTCTGCAAGTTCCCGCCAAAAAACCAAATTCAATTTATTGATTAAGTTTAAAATGTCAAAGAGAACAATATAAAATAATTACATTGTTTCATAAAGATTCTTTGAAAGTATTTGTAGTATTTGTAAACTAGGTACCATTTTTTTTTTTGATTTAATAGTCAATACCTATATAAAGACTACTTAGGTACAGTTGTACGTATAGCTATTTTTTGTAATTTTAATGCCATAACACTGCTATAATTATTATAACTGTTGCCCCATAACTGTACACTATCTGTAATTTAGACTCGACTAATGCAATTATACAGATGTTTAATATCCACAATATCACGCAGACTTCTTAAGCACATAGCAAGTTGACGTTATTGAACTTTCTATTGCTGTTAATTCATGTTTCCAGTTTAGTAATGCATCTATATTTATACATAGTAAACATTTTGCAACATCAACAAGTTCTATGTTAAGTATCGTCATTTAATACATTGTCCAATTTATTTTCATTTCTAGCTGTTGATTTAAATAGCATTACATATAAATGTTAAGTTTATTGGCAGAAAACCATCTGTTAAAGGATTAAAGAGTTGAATTTACTTTAGTATTGACCATTTCAATATACAACAACATTAGTATCGTCAGCAAAAACAAGGTACAAGTGGAATAGTATTAGGAATGGCTTTGTTCATAGAGAGTATCATACATTTGTAAATACGAGATACAATATGGGCCCCAATATTGAGCCCTGAGGTACCCTATCGTAATTTGATTTCTACGAATATTTTTCTATTTCTCGACAAAAATAAACTTAAAACATTTCCTCTAACAGCATAATGATAAAATTTTTGTATAAGTAGCTCATGATCGACCATATCGAAGGCAGAACTTAGGTCAAGGAATATCCCAGCAACCTTTAGTATAGCATTAAGTTTGGTCACAATTCGTTTACAGCATCTATGGAAGGATTTTTCTGATATCCAAATTGCCTTTCATTGATAACCTCATTTCTGTTTAGGTTTAATAGAAGGCGCTGTTTAATTAGCTTCTCGAGCAACTTTGATAACATTGGTAACAATAACAATGATATTGGTCTATAGTTGTTTGGGTCTGTTTTCGTTCCTTTCTTATATACTGGTCTAGTAGGTACTATCTTTGCTATTTTGAGTTGCTCCGGATAAACAGTCGTCAAAACACTTATTATAAAACGTATATAAATGCTCTGCAGCTATGTTTATATTATCTTTAACTGATATTGGTAGGTACCTACGTTATCATAGCCACATGGACGTATAAAGATTTTTTCTTCATTTTCTCAATTTCATTAGGTGTAACAGGGCCAGTAGACAAGCGGTTATCGATACTCGTCATCATTAGTAAACGATCAACCTTTGAATAAGATTGATATAAGAGATTGTCAAAAATCACGTGACATTTCGATTTGAAATGAATCCCATACAAAGGTTGATCGCACAGACCACTATAGGGGATATGGTTGATCGTTTACTAACGATGACAATTGTCGATACCCCATCTTGTCTATGGGGGCAGGTGTTAAATAAAACCATATCGTTTGTAACACTTTGTGTGCTTTGTTCAAGAGACGTTATTGCATGGTTTTTGTCACAAGAAATGTAATTAAGTAAAATTATTTTGAAAAAATGTTGATCATTTGATGTGGATCACAAATAGATTGGTTATTGATATTTATAACCAGCCTATTTATCTAAATTTGAAACCTTTCGCTTAATTTGCCGATTAACAGTTTTCCACACTTCTTTGCTAATATTTTGATTGATGCGAATAGATTATCTTTATTGGATAAAATACCACCGATAATATGCAATGAAACTCAAAATACACGAATTTATGAATAACCAAGTTCAGGGATTAATTCAGGTCCGGTCAAAAAGAAAAGGACTATTTTTTATTCGCTACTATGGTCGGCAATCATTGAAATATTTTGCCATAGTGTTCTATGAAGGTAAAAATCAATAAAAACTTGAAAAAAAACCGAACTTACCACCTAAAATTCTATGGCTCAGTAGTAGCGACGTCGAATGCCATGCGAAGGTCCCGAGTTCGAATCCTACAATGAGTTTGAGCTTTCGGTGAAGGAAAACATCGTGAGGAAACCATAGGACGGTGGTAGAGTGCCTTGTAGTATCCGCCTGGCAAACTACCACCCCCTAGAACCTCAAGTTAAATCTGTCGCCATAAGCACCTACCGGTGTTTAGTTTTTAGAATGATTTTATAGGTCGCCTACCTATTAAAAATACATAATTCTCCATGAAGGTCTAAGTTCAGTATCCGAGAGATTTCTGCAATACTTATGTGTTGATTGATTACTACCGTTTGATTTTTATCCCTTCCATTCCCTTTATTTAATTACTTATTTAACTGTTTTTATACAAATAAAGCAATTGCAGTACATAGGTAATGGTAATACTGTGTTATTGAAGAAAACTGAAATACTTATAGGTACCTTGAGTAAAATGGGTTATCCATCTCGAAGATCCAGTTTGGATCTAGTCGTAGTGATAAATATCCTCTTAGGAATCCAGTATTTTGCCATCCGCAGGCGGGACACCACGTAAACAAAGTAAACAAGTAAACAATAATTATTATGAAGGGAACGTATTTGAGTATTTTTTTAGGACTTTTTAACTTATTTATAATTAATAGTCAGTCTCAATCTTCTTGTCGTGGAGTGTTTTATTACGAAAGTGATGGTTCCAGTGTATACGGCGTAATTCGATTACAGCCTATTGGACCAGTGGTTTCTGTATTAACCAAGGCCAATTTTACAGTTGCGACTAGGATACCATCTGTAAGTATAAAAATCATGTAGGTATTAATTCATTAAGAAAAAGGTTTATTATACATACAGGTATATAGGTACCTCTACCCTTTGTGCTTTTTCTCTTGCTAGTGACTGGTACAAGTAATCTTTACAAACAACAAAGTTGAAGGTAATATACCGGTTTTTTTACCGTTTTTCTCATGATTCCTACTTCTATGCTCAAAATACCTACTAACTGTTGTTAAATTCGAACCGATTTGAACCTCCGGGAGCAATTTTCCTTCCTGGACTAACCAGTCTTACCGCTATTCAATAAACGCAGTGACCATCCATCGAAGTCTGTTTTTATATTGAAGATGAAGCCTGTTTCTAGAGTTTATGATCAGTATACCGATCATAAACTCTAGGAACAGGCTCTAGACAGGCAGGCAGACAACGTGCAGGTGCACGCATAGTGCTGTATCATGGGTGTATCCACCTACATAGGTACGTACCTACATATCCCATTTCTACACTCGAGAGCGAGTCGAGTGTATATAGTGGGTTAAAATGCGTTTACTACTACTACTAACTTAATTTTATTATCAAAATTTTGGTTAATTTATTTTTAAAATTATATCAAATACCGACGGTGCATAAAAATACAGAAAACACCCATGACTGTTTTGCAAATGTGTCTAAATCTAAACATCATTTACACAGCGTTCAATGTGCGTAGCGTAGTCGTAGGCTTGTAGGCATATTCCAATAGACTTCAAAAAACCCAATCTCCAATGAACAAATCCCTTGACTTGCGGAAAAAAAAACCGGCCAAGTGCGAGTCAGACTCGCGCACCGAGGGTTCCGTACAAACCTGTAGGTATATAAGTAAATGGTAGTATAGACCTGAGTATTTGATATTAATTTCAATTTATGACCTATTAAAAAAAAATACTTACTAGATCTCGTTCAAACCAATTTTCAGTGGAAGTTTGCACCGTAATGTACATCATATATTTTTTATAGATTTATCATTCTCTTATTTTAGAAGTTACAGGGGGGGGGACACACATTTTACCACTTTGGAAGTGTCTCTCGCGCAAACTATTCAGTTTAGAAAAAAATGATATTAGAAACCTCAATATCATTTTTGAAGACCTATCCATAGACACCCCACACTTATGGGTTTCATGAAAAAAAAAAATTTGAGTTTCAGTTCTAAGTATGGGGAACCCCCAAAATTTATTGTTTTTTTTCTATTTTTGTGTAAAAATCTTAATGCGGTTCACAGAATACATCTACTTACCAAGTTTCAACATTATAGTTCTTATAGTTTCGGAAATAAATGGCTGTGACATACATGGACAGACAGACAGACAGACAGACATGACGAATCTATAAGGGTTCCGTTTTTTGCCATTTGGCTACGGAACCCTAAAAACAATTGATTTCTATTGTTTTCCTCGCCCGCGCGATTATTGTACACGCTTGGTATTCATACGGATGGAGGGACTTGCGTTATCTATTTAGATGTATGCCTGTGATCAAAGCTCGAATCAGTAGAATGCAGAATCAGTAGAATGCAATAAAGTTTATTTTAGCTTAAAAACACAATGACTTCAGCTTTGATTTTCTTTCTATAATTTGTACGTACCTAGTATTTATATACTCTGAGCTATAATACAAGCCTATTATTACAAAAAACTATTAGGTACTTATCATCCCATTATTTTCCTTACAGACGTTATCGGGTAGCATAGAGCCGTTCGGAAACGACCAGCTGCTGTTCCAACAGTTCAACCAGGGATTCCCCATTACATACCGGGTGCATTTCTCTGTGACGTCACCGTTGCCCCGTGTGACTTCCATTACTGTTAATGACATTGTAATCTGCTATGCATCTGGAGGTATGTCTATATAAAATTAAAAATAGTAAAACTTTTTGGAAAATACATGTTCTGAAAACTTTGATGGCGCGATGTTTGATCTTGTGGCACATAAGTTGGAAGTTCAGCAATTCTAAATATATTTTTCAAGTTATGTGTAAACCCTTCAGTATGTAGACATTGGCCCTGATTCTGTTGTTTACAACTAAACTAATTTTAATCTCACTATTTCTCTTTCTAACAAAGAACATAAGAAAAGGATGTAAGAAATTTAGTCCTGTCAAATTAGTTCAATGCTTATTTTCAATATAAATTTAGTCGCCATCTATCGCGGTTACGCCAAAATACACGCAAAATAAGACGGCAAAGATTAATTTGACAGCTTTAAATATGTTCTATCCTTTTTTAATAATGTTCGTAAGAAAGAGATGAGATGTGACTAAAATTAGTTTAGTGCGATTTACAACAGAATCGACACCAATGAAAGTCAAAACCATTTATTCAATTTAGGCCCCAGAAGGGCTTACGAAGGTCAAAGGACAATGAGCATTCTGACGCATGACCGAGCACTAATGGAACTAGTGCCATATGATAGGTGTATTAATAGAGAATAACTTAAAAAAAAAGATAATTAACCTCCTTCAATCATAATGTACGAAAAGTGTTGGTCCAAGAGTAAAAGTTGTTCAGGATGAATCCAAGCATAGGTTTCGCAAATATATCATCTCGAAATCTCCACCCTGTATATATAAACGTATAAAACACCAAACACAAATACCTAGAGAGTGATAGCTAAAAAAATCGGTAGGCATAGTACAGGTATCTTCCTGATTTCTATCCCAGCCCAGATACCTAGATACCACGCTCATTACATAAGCTGGGGACAAACTCCCAGAGTCGATTTACCACATAGGCAAATACAGTTATACTTAATTAGAAATTGCTTCTCTGCCATGCCGTTGTCTGTTTACTAATAATATTTAGGAATAGTAAATCTTGGATCGTACATGTCGAGATTGAATGCTACAGCGCAGGAGCCAATCATTTCTGGCCGTAATACTATATTGGGTATTTGGGTGTAACAAAAAGGCAGGGAGTGAGTCCCATCGGACCCGGTGCCTCTGCCCCGTTAACGGGTCCGTTGGGAAAAAAAGTGCCATCGGACCCGGTACACGCACACATTGAAGCTACCGGGTCCGATGGCACTCTTTTTCCCATCGACCCCGTTAACGGGACAGAGGCACTGAGGTCGATCGGAAAAAGAGTGCCATCGGCCCCGGTAGCTCCGGTCAACGGGGTAGATACAAAACATAAAATAAACCGGCGTCGCTGATTTAAAAGGAAGGATGGCACGGATTAAGTTTCATTTGCCAGTTTGATTATATAAACAAACGTCACAGATCTGGTTACCAGGATAACAGAAGTTCTTAATAGATAAGCTTAAGAAAATCAAGTAAATTTAGTATAGAACTCACACATACTGGCTTAGTCAAATTATAAATATTATTATTTTATTTACTAAAATTACTAATACGTAAATTGATACGTGTCTAAGGTAAGCATAACATAAAAGCAATAGGTGTTTAAAAATATGCCACAGCCACGAGGAGTAACGAAGACAAACAATAAATACAAAGCGATTTCAACCCTTCCTTATCTATCATTCAAACAATAGGAATCGCCTCATATTACGAAGTCGTAGCACAACAAGTTGAAAATATGTCAGCATCATTGCATGGTATCCGTTTTCGTCAAGGTCGCAATAATACCAGGATAACAGAAGTTTTAAAGAATTATCTTATATAATTTCAAGTTACGACAGACAAAATATTTATGGCGGTAGGTACAAGAATATTAAAAGTTTGGAAGTGTATTACTCCACCATAAGATTTTTATAAATTGTTATTTTTTAAAGATATCATGTTAAGAGCTAAAAAGCATATGGATTTTACTTGTGTAATCTTCATCTTTTAGAATCAAGCCAGTGTGTGTGAGCTCTATACACAATTGTGTTTGATTTTCTCGAGCTAATCTCTTAAGAACTTCTGTTATCCTGGTAACCAGCTCAGCTACGTCGATTTAGGTTTTTTTGTATAATAAAACTGGCATAGGAAACTTGATCCGTGCCATCCTTCCCAGCGGTTAAAACGGCGACGCCGGCTAATTTTATGTTTTGTATCTGTCCCGATGATGGGAGATACCGGGGCCAATGGCACTCTTGAGGCGGATTGAAAAATGAGTGCCATCGGACCCGGTGCACGCACACACTGAAGCTACCGGGTCCGATGGCACTTTTTTTCCCATCGGACCCGTTAACGGGACAGAGGCACCGGGTCCGATGGGACTCACTCAAGGCAGGCAGGCATTGCCAGATTAAGCCAGCGCGGGGCCCGTAGAGGCCCTTGTGTGGGCCTTTAGGGTGGATAAGTACTGGCAGTTAAAAACACCGTAAACATTCAGAAAGTTCCTTTGTAATAGTGCGGGGCGCCCCATGCTCGGGGCTTTGTTATACGTTATAATGATCCAGATTTTTACATATGATTGATCCAAATTCAGTCTCTATTTTGTCAGAAAACACTACTGTATGTATTTAGAACTCGTGAAAAATTGTATTGTACACTACCATTCCACTCAACATCCTGGCCCTGAGACGATACCGTAGCGACCCACTAACATACAAATGGTTATTCAAATAAAAAATAATCTAAAAAACAAACTTATTATTGCAGATATTCCAAGACCAAACGAATACGTAACAACAATTAGTCTCCAGCACATGCTGTTCCAGAAGCCTGGCACTCCCGGCTCAGGATTTAACCAAGGTACAGTCCTTAATCGAGGCCCAGCTTAGGCATCGGGTGCAATATCACCCCAAAACGAATGAGATGTTGCATTTGTTGGACGAATACCGCACTCAGTGTTTAAAATCAATAATTATAGGGAAGGAAATACTGAGTATACAGTACTATAGAGATAGCATAAGTAGTTAAGTACCCACTCCAATAAAATTTATGATGAAATAGGTTTTTACCTAAGGTTTTTAAACATTGTTATTTATCCAATAAATTCTAAAATGCTATCTTGCTTCATCAAAGTTTCGTCCATTAATGTCTCGGTTTCCTCTCGCAACTCCATTTGACCCGTTCGTAGAACCAAGCTACACTCAGCAACAGACGCAGCCGCCTTCAGTCCAGCAGCCGCAGACGCAACCAGCTCCTCAAACGGGCTACCCTCCTACCCCACCGAACCAGCCACCGAACAGGTTCCCGAACTACCCTGAACAGACCACAGAAGCCGCGCCGTTGCCAGCTCCATCTAAACTGCCATCGACGGAACTGTGAGTGATATTAAAGTTATTAGAAGATCATTGATTGTAGATTTGAGAAATAATTTGTCTATTTCTATCTTGCATTCTTGACTAGTTCATACATCCATCTTAACATACTCAGCTGCAGCTCGTCTTTCATCCGTTTCCGTAACTGTCATTCTAAAACAGCTATTTAAGGCGATTTAAAATAAAATTTCAGACCGCTTAGTACCAACAGGCCACAAGCCCAGCCTCAAGCCGACATGCGCTGCGGTATAGTCTCTGGTGGTAACGATCGCGTACCGCTGATCTTCAGCGGACAGTCTTTCTCGAGGGGCGACTGGCCCTGGCTTGTCGCTATCTACAGGAGGAAAGAGGGAAGTCTCACCTTCAACTGCGGCGGCACACTGGTCTCTAATAGACATGTTGTTAGTGGTAAGGGGTGTTTGGCTTCTAGGAGTAGCATGATAAGTATTTTTCGTTTTATTCTCAATGCAAAATTATTTGTTGATTCATTGGAAACCATTACAATAACATTGAACTTCACGTTCTTGACATTCTCGGTAAAAAATTAAAACCTATTTCAGCCGCTCACTGCCTGCAGCAGAAGAACACGTATTCATCGATAAAGGACATCGTAGTGAAGGTGGGAGTGCATGACCTGGAGGACTGGGGTGATGACATCACAGTCACTAGGACCCTGGCTTCTGCTTCTATCCACGAGTCTTATAATGCTTCTACTCTTGAAAGTGAGTACAATGCGAGCACTTCTTTTACTGTAGATAGTTTTGTGATTGACTACAATGTTACCATAGTAGTACTTAGATGTGCCTGTGGACGAGCAAACAAAACTAGAAGAGAGCACATTCTAATGTAACATTCGGTTGGTGCTTACTGACACTTTACAAAATACTTATCTTAAAAACAACCAGTTATTGAAAACTGATAATAGTAAAATTAGTTAAAAAAAAATTAACTTATAGTAAATGTCATGTCTACCTTCGATCATAATGTCCGAAAAGTAAAAAAGAATTTTTGAGAAACTATTTGACCCATAGGTAGTAAAAGTTGTTCAGCATGACGCACCCAACATAGGTTTGGAAAATATGCCATCTCGAAACCACCAAAATGGTCTTGCATAGGAGGTTTCAAAGGCACTCCTTATCGCGTAAACTTGTTGTGAAATGAGCTCCCCGCCGTGGTTTTCCTAAGGAAGTATAGCAAGAAAGATGTCATAAGAGTTTTGCAGGGTCAGCAACGCGCGAGTAATACCTACTTCTTGTGTAGCAAGCTTCGGTAATGGCCGTTAGCTTGTTTGGCACCAAAGCAGCTTAAAGTAGATAAATATAAATAAAAGTATATTTTGCATTTTCAAGATGTGTTTTTTTTTCAGACGATATTCTAGTATTTACGCTCGAGCGCTCAGTGGAGTTCAGCACAAATATAAGACCAGCGTGCCTGTGGAATGGAAACGCTGACCAGAGCAGGATAATTGGAGCTACGGGAGTTGTAAGAAATTATGTATCTACTAGGTATAACTAAACTTTTATCTCACAGCTGAAAATAGCTGTATCTATTTAGCTATAGCCCACAGATGAGTACAGAAGGATGTTTTTCTAGATAAAAACCACTCTCGCAAATCAGGTAGGTAGGTATTTATGAATAAATATCCTAGGATATTTTACTTAAAGATTTCCTGAAATTGTAAATCTATCAATTTGACGGGCCAGCTGGCGCGGTTGGTTAAGACTCTGGTCAAGAATCCACCTATCGCGCCGCTGGTCGTGGGTTCGATTCCCACACAGGACATGCATTTGTGTGCATGAACATGTCTGTATGTCCTGAGTCTGGGTGTAATTATGTATATTAAGTATGTATTTACAAACAAAAAGTAGTATATGTATTATATCAGTTATCTGATTTCCATAGTACAAGCTCTGCATAGTTTGGGATCAGATGACCGTGTGTTAGGAATGTCCCAGGATATTTATTTATTTATTTATCAATGTGTTCCCTTAAATATCAGTAGGAATCCTCGAAATTCAAACGCGGTTTACCTATTGTGAATTATACTTTTATTTTTATTCCCTTTCCGCTTGTGGCCAGCTTTAAAAGTGATAATCTTGTTTCCAGGTGGCGGGTTGGGGCAGAAACGAGCTTGGTCAAGGGGGCCAAGGAGAACCACTTATGGTCAGGATACCCATAGTGAGCACTTCCACCTGCCGAGCTAGTAATGCTAAGTTTCATTCACTCACTTCTGAAAGGACTTTGTGCGCTGGTGAGTGTTTATAAACTTTGTAGCCTCACTGAAATCATAAAAATTTTGATGACGAGGATTCCGGAATTATGATCAGGGTCGATCAGGGTGAACTGGGTTTTCAAATCACCCCCTACATTTTTTTAATTATGTTTATATCCGTAGATGACATATAGGTGCTTACTTTGGGTACACACGGCTACAGATCAAGCTATACATTTCTAGTATAAGCTGATCTCCCACTGTACGGAAATCCTATACAATGCGAGGCCAGCTTATACTGGAAATATATAGCTTGATCTGTAGCCGTGTGTACCTAAAGTATATCATTTGGTGTAAATGAACATATATTTTTAACCCCTCACGCAAAAAGAGGGGTGTTATAAGTTTGAAGGCTATGTGAGTCTGCCTGTGTGTGTGTCTGTGGCATCGTACGCAGCACCAAACAGAATTTAATTTGAGACCAGAATTTGAGTCGCAATTTCATTTATGTTGGAAAGTGTGCATTAGAATTTGAGCAACATGATTTTGAAGTAGATGTTTGGGCTTCTACAAGAATCTACCGTCCCCATTAAAACCAATTGACATAGATCAAAATCACGAACTGAATACGACTGCTGAAAACGTAGGACCTTCAGTAAAATATAAATAAGATAAATATCCTGGGACATTCCTCACACACGGTCATCTGATCCCAAACTAAGCAGAGCTTGTACTATGGAAACCAGATAACTGATATAATACACATACTACTTTTTGTTTGTAAACACATACTTATAATACATAATTACACCCAGACTCAGGACATACAGACATGTTCATGCACACAAATGCATGTCCTTTGTGGGAATCGAACCCACGACAAGCGGCGCGATAGGTGGAATCTTGACCAGAGTCTTAACCGACCGCGCCAGCTAGCCCGTCAAAATATAAATCGTATTCTTATTACAGGCGACAGAAAGGGGTCAGGCCCATGTTTAGGCGATTCCGGCGGCGGACTCTACTTAATAGAAGATGGCAGGTGGAGAATAAGAGGCGTCGTCTCCATATCCCTTCGGCCACCGAGTGGTGAAACAACTTGCGATCTCAACGAATACGTAGTGTTCACTGACACAGCGCAGTATAATAATTGGATAAAAGACGCGATGGCCGCAACCGCTTCACTCGATTCGTATTCTCAACTCACCGATGTTTAAAACTAAAACGGACTACTTTATCGACTAAGGCCCAATGTTAACAACGGCGGATGGCACTAATCCAAGGAAAAAATATGGCTACAGAACGAGAGAATGCGTTTCTGACACTCTCTTAATATTGGCCAAATCACGAAAACGCTAATCTGATTAGGATAGGGTTTCACTAAGCTATGCCTAAGATAAACTGAACCTTCCTGTGAAAGTCCCATCACAATAGGATTAGCCGTTTCGAGAATAGACCAATATTACAGGTCGTATCAGAAACACAATTCTCTCGGTGGCCGCACTACCAGAATTTGTATAGAGAATGTGTCAAACTGTCATATTTTTATCCTATGTTTACGAGGTAAAAGTCATCCGAAGTTGATATTGGGCCTCAAAAGTTGAACAAGTTTTCGTTTCGTGTTTCTGAAATGATAATAGGTCTCAGAAGCTATTAGTAATTAAGAAGACGTGATAGTTACTATTACTGTGGGCTACTTATTTATACAATATCATAGACTGATCAATAATTATTGTATTTAGGTACAAATAAACATGAAAATATTAAAATCAAATAGGTATTATTTTAACCTCTTACACTTTTTTTTTTTTTTTTTTTTTTTATACCACTTAGGTGGCAAACAAGCATACGGCCCGCCTGATGGTAAGCGGTTACCGTAGCCTATGGGCGCTTGCAACACCAGGGGTGTCACGCGCGCGTTGCCGACCCTGCAGAAATCTCTTCACACCCCTTTTGAAGAACCCCATGCTGTACTCCATTGGGAAAACCACGGCGGGAAGCTCATTCCACAGTCTGAGCGTCCGCAGAAGGAAGCTCCTTTGAGCCCGCACAGTACGAAACAATTCAGGTTTCAATATGTGAGGATGGACTCCCCGTCGATGGCGAGAGTTGCGATGGTAGAAAGTAGCCGTGGGCATCATCTTAAACAATTCTTCAGAACACCGTCCGTTGTACAAGCGGTAGAACACACATAAGGAGGCAAAGGCTCTCCTCAGACTGAGGGGCTCTAAACCGCTTGTGAGCACGGGATCGTCGACAATTCTTATGGCACGTCGTTGAACCGAATCTAAAGGATCAAGCTGGTATCCAGGTGCGCCCGCCCAAAGATGACAGCAGTACTCCATATGAGGCCGGACTTGCGACTTGTAAAGTTGCAGCCTTTGCCCCGATGTGAAGTACTGCCTCGCTCTGTTGAGCACTCCGAGCTTTTTGGATGCCAGCTTTACCTTGCCTTCTAAGTGACTTCGGAACAAAACGTCGCTAGAAATGTCGACGCCAAGGATCCCGATGCTTTTGCTGATGTTCAAGGACGTGTTCTGGAACTGTGGAGCCACAGCAAATGGGGTTTTCTTAGCGGTGAACGCGCAGGCTTGGGTCTTGGTGGGGTTGAAATGGACTAGGTTTAGTCGACCCCAATCGGAGACACTAGTTAGTGTACTCTCGATTTCAGACACCAGCCGTTCGCGGCTTTCCTCAACCTCGGAACGAGGGATATTTGCACGGCCCGTGTAATAGGTGTCCCCTGTACTGTCGTCTGCATAGCAATGAATGCCGTCAATAGACAGCATATCATTGATATGCAGTAGGAACAGTGTTGGGGACAGCACAGAGCCTTGCGGAACGCCAGCATTTATGTCCATGCTATCGGAGCAGCTACCGTCGACGACGGCTCTTATGCATCTGCTGGACAGAAAGCTGGAAATCCATTTGCACAATCCCTCGGGAAGCCCGTATGATGGTAACTTCGTTAGAAGACCCCTGTGCCAGACCCGATCGAACGCCTTCGCCACATCTAGGCTCACTGCCAATGTCTCACCTTGACTCTCGATGGCGAGTGACCAACGGTGCGTGAGGTACACAAGGAGGTCACCAGTTGAGCGACTGTGGCGAAAGCCATACTGTCGGTCGCTCAACAAATCGTGATCCTGCAGGTATCTCAAAAGCTGCGTGTTGATCACTCGCTCCATGACTTTGGAGAGAAGGGAGGTGATGGCGATAGGCCTGTAATTCGTCGGGTCTGATCTGTCACCCTTTTTGGGCACTGGGTGCACATGGGCAGTCTTCCACGAAGACGGGACTTCCTTTTTGGTGTAGGAAAGCGCGAAAAGACGCGTCAGTACTGGACACAATTCAGGAGCACACCGCTTCAGCACCACTGCCGGTATGCCGTCTGGCCCACTCGACTTATGGATGTCCAGAGAAAGCAATTCCCGCCGGACCTCCCGTTGGGTAATGCTTCTAAATAACCCTTCTAAATAACTTGTTTAATTCACTGAAAACAGTGCATAAAAAGCTGTTGAATTTAGAACACACGAATATATTCGACCTCCATCGCAATGCTACACAGCTTTGGGGCTTCACCAAAGAGTATAGTAACTATTGGGCTTCACCAAACAGAGCAATATTTTGATCATCCAACGCTTCCAGAACAAGGTTCTGAGGGAAATAGTGAATGCCCCTTGGGACATCAGAAACGTCGACCGCCATCGGGACCTAAAAGTAGAGTTCGTACAGACAGTTATTAAAAAATATGCAGAAGCTCACCACAACCGGCTTCATCATGATGTGAACATTGAGGCAATCCAGCTCCTCGATCACACAGATATAGTGAGACGACATAGTGATATATATTAGTGTAACGTAGTCCAACTGCTATATATAAAGTACACAAGGATTAGAGACAATAAGAATGTGTTAATGGACACATTCTTAGATATACCTATTCAACATAGAAGTTTATTTTAAATAGAAATTACGTATTAGTCTAACATTAAGGCTAGATCGTATTATGAATAGGGAACACTAAAGAACTTGGGATAAATAAAGAAAAAAAACAGTCACGAATCTACCATGCTGAATTTATCCTATAGTAGTTTTAGTCCAAAGTCCAAAATGCAATATCCGATTGTAATTTCTGCAATTTATGTATTGATTGCTCCATTTGAATTTTAGAGTTTTGATAGAAATAGTTACTTATTTAATGAAGTTGTCGATTGGAGATACATATTAAGAATGTTCATAGTAGACCTATATTAGTAACATTAACATATTTACAGCAAATATACAAAATACCTACAAGAAAGAAAAGAGAAAGAAAAGGTTGGAGCAGCTTGACCCTTGATTGGGGAAGTTCACCTTACAGAATACCACAGTGAAATAACTTTATGTTGTGTTCCTGCGCGTGAGTAAGGTCGCCAGTGGTCATTGGGGAGGGGAAAGGTCGGTATCGCGTGAGTGATGCCTCGTGTGGTGCAAGCACGAAATAAAAAAACAAGTTCTGTTCCGTGGGTGCAAGCGTACATATAGTTGCGGTTGGGTGCGGTAACCGCTTACTATTTCAGTCGGGCCGTACGCTTGCTTACTGGACTGCATCGTATAATAAAATAAATAACATCTATAATAGTTATAGAAAATATTCTCGAGACTGCAGCTGATGCCGACCATTGGGAAGGTTCCCCAATATTAGTAAAACTATTATTGTATATTTACTACGTGCTCATACAGTCTTTAAATCCTACTTTGTCCACAAATCAAAATCACATCTTACAAAATGCAGTTTTTCGTAGCGTTTTCCTGTATGTAGGAATATAGCACTGTCTTTTGTAGATACAACAAATTGGAGGAACAAGAAATAACATGTGGACATACATACCACAAGCAACTGTGCAAAATGTTACCTACATGACAACATGAATGGGTTATCCATCAAGATCAAGATCCAGTCTTTTGCCATCCGCAGGCATGACACCACGTTTGTATCATCGTTTCGTTTAAAACACAAAATGCGAAACGCAGATCGCGCAAAAAATTAATTAAACAATAAACTATTATGAAGGGGACGTATTTGAGTGCATTTTTAGGACTTTTTAATTTATTTCTAATTGATAGTCAGTATGCTCAATCCCCTTGTCCTGGTGTGTTTGATTACCAAAGTGATGGGTCCAGTGTATACGGGGTGATTCGATTACAGCCGAATGGGCCAGTGGCTTCTGTTTTAACCAGGGCCAATTTTACAGTTGCGTCTAGACTACCATCTGTAAGTATACCTAATATACTAAATAAAATTAGCCTTATTATATATACCCTTTGTGCTTTTTCTCTTGGTAGCGACTGGTAGGTACAAGTAATCTTTACAAGCAACAAAGGCATACAATACCGGTTTTTTATTTAATTATCCAAAAATAACGTAAACACATCACGTGTCGAAACATCCTAGTGTAACGATTGATAAATATTTATTTTATTATATTTATATCCACAAAATTGATAACCTTGCATACTTAACATGTTTTAATTTTGACGCTCTAATTCGAAATCCGGGTATACAGAATGTCAAATTAAAAAAAAACCCTATTTATTTTTAACGAAAATTTTAAAGCGCATAAGTTAATAAATAATAAATAAATTGGGGTCACAAAGCGGCTACAACCTTATTTGTTCTCTGAACACGTACATAAAGGTTTGCCCGTATTGCGAATCTACACGAAGACATGTAAATATAACAATAGGTAATAATAAGCGTCCTATCGCAGTAGCCATGTCCTTTTTGTTCCGCAGAATTAGATACGTATCTATTCTTCTCTCTCATTAAAACTCACAATTTGTTAATTACGTATACTTGATGCAATGATGTACTGTAGGTCTACATGGTTTTCATATCATTAATCAAACCTTTTATTGAAGTAAGTACATTATATTTAGCACTCATCGACCCAAACTATGACTATAGCTTCCGAAAAAAATAATAAAAAAGCGAAATGATTGACTTATCATCAAAATTAGGTATGTATGTAGGTACTACGTTTATAACATATATACAGGGTGGTTTGAGACGGGTGACGACGGGTCAGTAAAAGCAAGCTAGCAAGTATTTTCGATTTGTGGCATTTCTAATAACCTAACCTAATACTTGGCTCCGTAAAGTCTTTCGATCCGTCTCGGAGACAGGATCGAAAATCGCCGGTAGCTCACTGTTTTTTTTTTTTTTGCGAAATCTGTTATTGCCTATAGAAATAACTTAAAAGTAAGAGATAGTCACCTAAGACCATATGTATGAGAGTAGCCGCCCTTAGTGACCCGTCGCAAATTTCCACCCTGTATGGCATTGAGATAAAAAGTAATAACTTGCTCGAGTAGATGTTGTCTTTCCTCAAGCGATTGCTGAAAGAAATATCTTTTTAGGTTATGTTTATTATTTATCACTTAGTAGTTTTTTTTATGGACCAGGTGGCGCCTTTCGCGCCGCAGGTCGTGGGTTCGATTTCTACACAGTACATGCATTTGTGTGCAGTTAATTTTTGTTTTACGCAGTCGGGTTTTTTGTTTCTTTTAATCTTTTCAGACTTTTTAGTTTTATTAATGAATGAGTTGTATGTATTACTTAGTATGTAAATGAGCGGTACGATAACGTAAAGCTAACAACCATCGCAATTCTGTGAGTTACATACGGTAACCGCTCAGTAGGTTAGGTAATTATACTGTCCTTGCATTAAACATGTTTTTTTGCAGTTTACTTCAAAATGGTACCATAAAAGTATTATAATACATATATACATATTTGGAATGGGCTATTAACCGGCTTTCATTCGATACCCATATTGTTATAATAACGACATTTTTGTTTTTAATACCCCCCCCCTCTTTTTTTATTCTTAGGCGCCATATAAAAATAATATACCCTATTACACTCCCACAGTTAAGACGAATCTAACGACACCTCATAGGTTAAAATCCATCGAGCCTAGGCTGTAGAGCGTGCCAAAGAAATAGACATACTTACATACATAAATACATACATACATACACTCGAAAAACATAACCCTCCTTCCGGGTCAGTCAGGTAAAAAGAATAGTGAACCAAGCACACATTATTAATTATATAACTCTTATAGGTCACACAGTTCCAATTTTTTTGACAAATAAATTCAATATATATACCTACTATTATTTCGTAAATTCCAAAATCGTGCCGACGAAATCTGAATTTCCATATCCGTTGAGTATATTTTACTTGAGGGTATGGGATTTCCCTAAGAACTCGGCTTCGATTTCCTTCTTCGTATGAACAGATAGTCGCGGGGCATTTGTGTCGTGTGGGGCCAAACCGTCTCGCTAAACTTAAAAGAACACACTGTATATCGACATTTTAAAAGACATCATGATGTCACAGAAATACTGCTATGAAGATGTCTTATTAATTATTGTATAACTTTAAGTTTTGCAACATTATTTTTGAGTAGGTATTCGTTGAGCTTTGCAAGTGACGATTTAATTTTATGATTACTTAATTGAGGTTTGTTATGAAACAATATTAGAAATTATGAGACGATGACAGCTCGGTCGGTTTCGGAACGAACATGATGCATCGAGGAACCTACAACGAGCACGATGCGAATCCCTTTGTTCGTGAAAAAACTGACAATCGCGCTCGTTCGGGGCTCGCAAGCCCGTCCACGCTACGTGAATCGTGCTCGCAGTGTGCTCGTTCGAGGCTCGGCTCGTGCTCGGTTCGACAAGCATGGAGTATTATACCTACTTTACTATTTCCCAAAGCGGTTGGTTTAAGCTCATCATTGTAGAATCGAAAAAGAATTTATTTTATTTATTTAATATAAACTAAACTAAAACTACTTAAAGGCAATATATACATTGAAATAATTATAAATAAAAAATTGCGTTTAAATCTGAATCTACTTTATATACTTATGTATAATGTAAACGAGAAAGAATAATGCACCAAGATCAAAAGTATGATTAAATTGTTTCACTTCTTAGAATTAAAATACCAGTTTCTGCAATAAATAAGTCGAACTGAAGTGTCTGTTTGTAATGTCAAAATAACAGCTTTTTACTAAATGCATGTGAAAATATATCCGGTAGGTACCTACTCGCGTAGTCTAGTACGTAACAAAAAACCATTGTTTTTAATTTTTGTTTATTTGGCTTTCTGTCTATTTGTTCCGGCTAATCTCCAAAACAGCTGGACTGATTTAGTCGGGACTTTCACTGTAAGATCTTCACAAAAAAATTAAAACCGTACGTGGGTGATACCACGTGAGTCAAGTAGTAAATAATAAAATGATTGAGTAAATTCCAAAATCACGACGACGAAAGCTGAATTACCGTACCCGTTGAGTATATTTTACTTGGGGTTATGGGATTTCCCTGAGAACTCGGCGTCGATTTCCTTCTTCGTATCAACCAATAGCCGCGGGGCCAAAAAGCAGACGCTAAACCTCATATATAAAAGTACAGTTTTTTTTTTATACAACTTAGTCGATAAACAAGCATACGGCCTGCCTGATGGTACGCGGTTACCGTAGCCATATAGACGCTTGCAACACACGAAGCATCGCTCACGCACGCGTTATCGACAGGGCGACCTATCCCGCCTCCCCTATGAGCTCTGGCAACCTTACTCACGCGCAGGAACACAACTTTACACAACATAAAGTTATTTGGCTGCGGTATTCTATAAGGTGGAGGTACTTCCCCAGTCGAGCTGCTCTTTGAGCGAATACACACTATGCTCTACCTCTCTCAGACAGTAGGTAGTAATTCGAAAATGTGTAACAAGTGAAAAAAAGCTAGTAAATGTTCTTCAATGAAAGGGCGGCGGTGATTGTGTCCATCTGTTGCTGATCAGGGAATTCCACCACTAAGGCTCTATTCACTGTTTCCATCTGTTGCTAATCAGGGAATTCTACCACTAAGGCTCTATTCACACGTCCCACAACCACATCACAACCACACCGCTTGGGCGGGCGCTAATAAGTATGAAAATTTATAGTTGAATTCACACAGACCAAATTTTGCCGTCACTATAGATTGCGTGTGTGATACCGACCACAACGCAAGCACCAGCGACATTGTGAACTAGCGGTACAAAGAGTACACGCATTTTAACATTTTGTAGATACAACGCAGCCGCAAAAAGCCGCAGCGACACTAGTCACACGTAACCACAGCTTGACCACATTTTGTCGCGAATCTGTGCTCTAGTTGCGGTACGTGTGAATACACTAACCAAGACTAAGGCATTTGATACATTGCACTCAGCCTTTTGAATTCCTACTTGGGTAATAAATAATTCAGAAGTTATTGTTATGGTAGAGTTTTAAAAGAGGTAGAGCAAAGCGTTATGACGCTCAATGAGCCAGAGTTCAGGGAGGGGGAGGGAGAAGGGCCAGTAACACGTGAAGGGTCGGAACGCGTGAGTGATGCACCGGCGGAGTTGCGAAGTTGCAAGCGTCCATAGAACTGCTGTAACCATAACCACTTACGCCGGGTGGCCCGTCGTAATGCTTGCTCGACAACTCAGCCGTATAAAAAAAAAATATCTGCTTGATCATCTAATTTTTAGTTAGTTTGAATTTTGTACCTTTTTTTAATTTATTTTTTTATGTTTATTTTAGTGTCTCAGATTTTTATGATGTTGGAAAGGGTTCGACTGAAAACCAGTTCCAAGGTATGTACCACATACCTTGGAGTCAAACTGAGTCGTAATCCTTTTTCGACATCACACAATATTACTGAATATGTAAATATATATAATGCATTTATTATAGTATATGTGATATATAATTCTGTAATGTTGTGTGTATGTCGAAATAAATGTCTTTGTGTTCTTTCTTCTTTCTTTCTAAGGGCATCATACAAGGTTCCATTCTTGGATCTCTTCTTTTTGGCATTTACATCAACGACTTACCATACCTCGTAGAAAAAAACACGTGTTATTGTTATTGTTTGTTGATGAGTTGATATAATTACAATTCTGATGATATGGACAATTTTCTTTCAGTATTCGTTTGAATGTTTGAACTTGCTAATCTCAGGAACTACCAGAACGATGTGAAATAAAAAAACTAGCGT
Source organism: Achlya flavicornis (assembly GCA_947623365.1). Taxonomy (NCBI): domain Eukaryota; kingdom Metazoa; phylum Arthropoda; class Insecta; order Lepidoptera; family Drepanidae; genus Achlya; species Achlya flavicornis. The sequence continues at coordinate 4,751,479 of OX392487.1, forward strand.
TAGATAGTCCACTTATTGAGGAAGTTTATAAGCACAGCTATTATTATTTTTGCAAATCAACATTATAGTTTAGTAAACATTTACCAGTCTATTCAAATATAACAAATCGGCGTAATATTTCATTTGTAGAATTACAAATATGACTAAGAAGATATTTCGTGTTATATTTGCGAATTCAGAGGTTCTTTTAGTTATTTTGGAAGTCACGTTGACCAACTAAGTACCAAGTATGTGCATGATGAGTAATACTTTGTTTACTCTGTGACCGGCGCATATACGCGTAACCATACACAACACAAGACCTTCCTAAAACAGTCGGGGAGATGCGGATAAGACGGGGACGCTATGGTAAAGCAATAAAAAAACGGGGCGTCCCGTTGACTATGAAGTCTAGTTTCGTCTATATATGGGGAGCCCCGTCATACCCCGCATGGCTTCTTATCAGTATCTCCCCTACAGGTAGGTGTATATTTACAGACAGTTAAAAAACCTTGTAGATTACCTACCTATGGATTAAATTTATTAAAATCTGTCGAAATTCCCCAGAAAAATTGTTTTTTTAGTACACATGTAAAAATTGCCATGTACCTACATGCAGAATACCGGTCGGTATTCAAACGCAAACAAAATGTTCTTAGAAATTACTAAGTATATATTTTGACTCACGGCTACCACAGCAAAGGATATTCTTACCTCCTTCAATTAAGAATGGTAAGAATCTATTGTAAAAACCCTTGACTACCCAACTGATTTCCATCAACTTCTATATTCGAATCCATCTCTCGAATATACCTACTACCATTTTTTTATACCTACTACTAAGGTAGCAAACAAGCATACGGCCCACCTGATGGTAAGCGGTCACTGTAGCCTATTGACATTGACTACAGATGGTTACATTTGTATAAATTCAGTGTATGTATGTGTGAGCCATTAAACGTCTTCACTAAAAGAAATAGAAAACAATAAAAAGAAAAAACAATGTTGTAAAGTCAAGGTAAGGATGATGACTTTCAGATGAAAGTAAATAGTAATTATACATCGTTACACAGAATCGTAATCTATATATATAAAAATGAATTGCTGTTCGTGGTATTACGCGAACGAAGTCGCGCCGGGCAGCTAGTCAATGATATTTATAATAAAATCGTAAACATAATTAAACAAAAGTAATAAGGGGAGCTCAAAAGAAAGTTACCTACATAGATAATACACTATACTGTTACCTAAAGCAATATTGCTACAGGTATGCAGCAAGCAAGCTGTTTTACTAAGTCTGGACAAAATGGATTTATGATTTAAATTATAGTGGTCACCTCTAGAATTGCTCCAGGTGCAATTTTTCTTCGTGGACTAACCCGTCTTACCACTATTCAATAAACGCAGTGATCTACCATCAAAGTCCGTTATCTATCGATATATATAAAAATCAATGCCACTTTTCGTTGTAATTTTATAACTCAAGAACGGGCTCACCTATCCAAACCAAATGTTTAGACTTTGTTCGGACTATTTAGTAGATGGTTTATGTGAAGTTTGCACAAAATCGGTCGAGCGGTTCTTCATTTATCGCATTTTTATTATTTCACTTTATACGTAGCGAAGCACGTACCGGGCCGCTAGTAGTTTATAATCGGTACCTGCACGCAGAGGGGTGAATCTACATTCCTACCTATTTATTCATATGTACCTTGATATTATCTAAATACCTAGGTACCTCTGGGTAGGTACCTACATATCCCATTTAATATGGAGTATTGTATTCCAGTAATGAATATTAGTGGCTCATCTATAAACTCGGCAACACAAGCCCGAAATTTCATACAAAGCGGAATTTTCTCTTACATTAAGAATACAGGGTGGGGATTTCGAGATGGCATATTTTCGAAACCTATGTCAGGTTAGTCATGCTGAACAACTTTTACTATGGGACCAACACGTTACGGAATTCTCATTTTTTTTATTACTTTTCCTACAAATGGTCATCCTTGCTCGATCATAACATGTCATAATGTATGAAGCGTCTAGTACCTACCAAAAAAGTGGATTACTTTAATGGATATGTCACTGTAATTTTGTTACCCCGTTAGTTTATAATATAATCTATCTAGCGAGATTATTAACTGTCGATAAATTGTGAATTGGTGATAGGTAATGTAGTAAATGGTCACTAAGATGTAGGAGGTAGAAGGGAGAATAAGAAGAGAGGTATTCTATGACTCAGGTGTATTTTGACGATCTACGGGAGAGTATATCCACTATGACGATGCAGATGATCTAGTCAAAGATCCTAAATATCACAATTTGCACACACGTCCTAAAACATTATAGGAAAAAAAAATGTGTCTATTTAAAAAAAAAGTTTCATATTTTTTTGAATACTCTATGACATAAGGTTTATTTTAGATTAACAAAATCTATTCTTGAGACTTCAGCCACAGGTTTACTAATAGTACCAAGTAGGTATTTCTGCTTTGATTTTCGTTCTATAATAAATACATGCAAGGCTTAAAAACCTATTACTCATCATCCCATTATTTTCCTTACAGACGTACGTGGGTCGCATAGAGCCGGTCGGCAGCGACCTGCTGCTCCAACAGTTCAACCAGGGATCCCCCATCACATATCGGGTGCATTTCCCTGTGACGTCACCGTTGCCCCGTGTGACGTCCATTACTGCTAATGACAATGTAGTCTGCTATGGATCTGGAGGTAGGATCACATAAAGTAAAAAATAATAAATTATTGGAAAGTACATGGAGGATGCTTTGAAAATTTTGAAATTGAAGTCAGAAATTCTGCAATTATAAATATGTTGTCAAAATATGCGTAAGCCCTTCGGTAGCCAATAAAAAATAATCTATAGACAAACTTATTGTTGCAGATATTCCAGGACCAAACGAATACGTAACAACAATAAGTCTCCAGCACATGCTGTTCCAGAAGCCAGGCACTCCCGGCTCAGGAGGATTCCATCAAGTCTTCAATCGAGGCCCAGGCATCAATCAGGTGCAATCTCACCCAAAACCGCATGAGGTGTTGAATTTGTTGGAACATTTCGGCACTCAGTTAGATAGTAATACACAAGTGTTTACTATCAGTGAAGATCCGGAAGGAAATTTGAATCAGAGTAAGTAGTTCGGTAGCTCACATGAATTTAACCTTTTGAATTCATACAAAAAGTCTCGCGCAGTAGACTCGTTTACTTATACAGGTGTGGTATTCTGTAAGATGGAGGCATTTCCCCCGTCGAGCTTCTGTTGAGCGAAATAATGCAATGCTCTACCTCTCTTCAAAATAATTAATAACTCGGAAATCTATCAAGAATCGCAGAACATACATGGGGTATTCGGATACCTCGGAGGAGTAAGATTAGTGTCTACTCTTACTACAAAAAAGGCGTGGGTTTTTTTTATGAGCACTATTTGGATCATCATGTACATGAACCACCATGAAAATACATCAGCTACGATGTCTACGACGTAGCAGGTCTACAGGCCCCATTACGTAATTTGTGTACCCCTTCGCTTGTTTTTGTCTACGATATTGTAGGTAAAGAGAAAATTTAATTATTTTATGTATAGTTCGAGTACAATGAACTTCTCTGCACCATATCAAAGTATACCGAATCAGTATGTGCCTAAGAAAAAAAAAAAATTATTAAGCACTTATTTTGTGAACACCGTTACCCGTATACCCAAACACTCCAACAAAATATGCTGATGTAATGTTAAATACATTGAGGTTTTTACCTGAGGTATGTAAATAATGTTATTTATACAATATAAATTCTAAAGTGGAGTATCCGTTATACCCAAAGGTCTTCAACTTGCATCATCAAACCATGTATAAGTTTCGTCCATTAATACCTCGTCTTCCTCTCGCAGCTCCATATGTTCCGTTCGTAGAACCAAGTTACACGCAGAAACAGCCGCAGCCACCATCATTCCAACAGCCGCAGAAGCTGCCAGCTCCTCAAACGAGCCGCCCTCCTACCCCACCGAACCAGCCAACGATCAGGCTCCCGGACTACAACCCTTACTACCTTGAACAGACCACAGAAGCCGCGCCGCTGCCACCTCCATCTACACCCCCGTCGACGGAACCGTTAGTGATACCTATTAAGTTATGTTCGAAAAATAGTTATTTACAGATCTGAGAAAGAAAAAGTTCTATCTATTTTTCATTCTGAGCGCTTTATACATCTTAATAATATCATCTTAGCTGCAGCTCGTCATTCTTCTGTTTCTTCAACTGTCCATAATTCTAAAACACCTCATATAATTGTATTTAAAGTTTTTTGCAAAGGCGTAGGTAATTAAGTTCTTCACGCATTCTGTCACCATATCAACCGACCTAAGATCATTCCATTCTTTACAAACAATGTTTATAAAATATCCTTCAGAGTTTTTCTATGATGAAATGTAGGCTATGCATAATTCTAGGGTATAGGTACTCTATCTGTTAACCAAACATAGCAATCCATAAAACAATCTCAATTTATGGGGCTTTAAAATATCATTTCAGACCACCAAGAACCAACAAGCCACAAGTCCAGCTTCAAGCCGACTTGGGCTGCGGTATAGTCTCTGGTGGTAACGAACGCGTACCGCTGATCTTCAACGGGCAGACTTACTCGAGGGGTGACTGGCCCTGGCTCGTCGCTATCTACAGAAGGAAGGAGGGAAGTCTCACCTTCAACTGCGGCGGCACACTGATCTCCAATAGACATGTTGTTACTGGTAAGGAATATTTGGCTTCTAAAAGTAGGAGATATGTAGGTATGTTTGTTAGTCTTATTCTCAATGCAGGGGAATGAATAGTGATGAGACATAATGCTCTACTTGCCATCATGATAAGTGGAATGCCGTGGCGTGCCCGAAAGTAATAATCACATAAATTAAAGTCAAGAAAGGATTTGGCTCTGAAGTGCTGCTGCTGGTAGGTCATCGGTAGGAGCTCGAAGAGATTTATAACTTGATAGTGGAGCTAAGCGGGTAGCAATAACATTGTTTACAGCCGCTGCTCGACCCCAATTGCCTCTCTGGTAGAGCTTAACTACCAGGACGGTGCAGATGAAGAAGAAGCAAATAATAACATTGACCTTAACGTTCTTGACATTCACGGTAAAACAAAATTGACTCTATTTCAGCCGCTCACTGCATGCAGCAGAAGAACACGTATTCATCGATAAAAGACATCGTAGTGAAGGTGGGAGTGTATAATCTGGAGGATTGGGGTGATGACATCACAGTCACTAGGACCCTGGCATCTGCTTCTATACACGAGTCTTATAATGCTTCTACTCTTGAAAGTAAGTACAATGTGACTGGGCATTTCTTTTATTGTAGATAGATTTGTGATTGACTACATATTATCATAGTGATATTCCTGTATGTGAGCAAACGAAATCTAAAAGAGAGCTCGCTGTCTATTGCAGCATTCGGTTGGTGATTACCGATACTTTACAAAATACGCAATAGTTGTCAGTGAGATCAGAATGTTAATGTTATTTAATAAATCTAGGCTTGTTTTGAAAATCTTTATTGCCGGTTCTTCGCAGCAAATGCAATCTTTCGAACCGGTATTTAGACTATTCATAGTGCCTGCGAAATTCTATTTCAATACATAATTTTGAATAATTATTTCAAAAACAACAAATCACTCAAGGCTGGTGGTAAAATTACCGGATATTGAGAGTACAGCATGGGGTTCTTCAAGATGAAGGTTGTGATGAAATTTTTGTAGTGACGGCAACGCGCAATTTATAGGTACCCCTAGTGTTGCAAGCGTCTATAGGCTACGGTAATCGCTTCTCATCAGGCGGGCCGTATGCTTGTTTGGTACCATAGTAGGTTTTGCGATTTCAAGACGTTTTTTATTTTTTCAGATGATATTCTCGTATTCACGCTCGAGCGCTCAGTGGAGTTCAGCACAAATATAAGACCAGCGTGCCTGTGGAATGGAAACTCTGACCAGAGCAGAATAATTGGAGCTTCGGGAGTTGTAAGAAATTATGTACCTGCTATAAATATACTTTTATCTCACAGCTTCACAATCTTTCGAATGAAAATGGCTGAATCTATTTAGATTTAGTTTGGTCTACAGACGAGTTCAGAAGCGTATTTTACTAGATTAGAACCACTTTCACAAAAGCAGCATCAGTACATAAAGATGTCCTGAAATTGTAAACCTATCAATATGTACCCTCGAATATCAGAAGGTATCCTCGCAATTCAAACGCCCAAATCGTGAAATTTTCTTTAAAATTTTTGTCCCCCTTTCCGTTTGTTGCCAGCTTTAAAAGTTATAGGTAATCTTGTTTCTAGGTGGCGGGTTGGGGCAGAAACGAGCTCGGTCACGGAGGGCAAGGGGAACCACGCATGGTGAGGTTACCCATCGTGAGCACTTCCACCTGCCGAGCTAGTAACGCTAAGCTTCATTCACTCACTTCTGCAAGGACTTTATGTGCTGGTGAGTGTTTATATACTTTGTGGCCTCACTGAAATCCTAAACATTTTAAGACGAGGATTCCTCAGCTCCTATTTGAGGCGATGATCAGGGGCTCTACCGCGTAACTTTGGTGGTAATCGTAACGAACACCATTAATTATTTTATCCAATGACGCGCATGCGGTATGACTCGACGATGACCATTCGTGGGCCCTGATTGAATGAAATTCATGAATGGTGTTCGTTACGATTACCACCAAAGTTACGCGGTAGAGCCCCAGGACCGTATGCATTGGGTTGAAATAGGTGTACAATCACCCCCTGAAATCATCAAATTATGTTTATATAGATGACTTTACAGCAGTGGCGTGCATTCCATATAGGCAAATAAGCAATGCCTACCTCATAAGATTCAATAAAATAATATTTTGATTCAATTAAACTACATAATAATTTTAAATAAAAAATCTAACCTAACATTCAATACGAAATTTCAAACTTTGCCGCGCAGGCACACGCAAGTTCGCCTCTCAAATTCACGCACACTAAAACGATTTCGGCCTATTCATACACACACACACACTTCTTTAAGATAATACGACGAAAGCATAAATCACGCTTTTGCTATGCGTAGCATACTGACATTTGACATTCGCGATTTATGGACCAAAAGTAACCTTACCTACTCTGTTGTAAGTAAAGTAACCCATCCAAATTAAAAACACTACAGTTTACCAACATTAGAGCAACTCAAATATAACTTCGCAATTTATTTGTGTTGGTTTGTTTATGGTTTGGCTGGCATTGTATGCAATGTTGTTGTTATTTACTTTTATTCTATTGTGATTTTGCGAAGTGTATCTGTGTGAAATGAAGAAATTTTGTGGTGAAAATGCAAAATGTATCAATAAATTAGTCCTTTAGTCAGTTTTAGTTTGTTGAAAATAGTAGGTAACTTGCTGTAGACCAACTCCAAAACATTCATGGATTCAAAACAAAGGTAAATCTTAGACATTTTAACACAGAATATTATGTTTATTATACACCTGGCTATCTGGGTGCTGTTATTCGAATCTATTACTCTGTTATTATCTATTTTGTTTGCTAATGAAACATACCAAATGTGTGTCGAATGATACGCTGACCCTTACCATTAGGTACTTACCTACCTATCTATCTAACAGGCATATTCAGGCGTGTATGGCCATGATTTCTGCCTACCTAGTCCGAAAACCAATGCACGCCACTGCTTTACAGGTGCCTAAGCATATAAGGTGGGGTAAATGAACACGTGAACCATTTTCCGAAAATGTCGTCGGTAGTAGCGTCGAATGTCGTCAGTTCGCAACCTACGATGGGCTTGAGTTTTGGGTGAAGAAGAGTTCGTAAGGAAACCATAGCACAGTGGAAGAGTAGACAGCTGCACTTGAACCCGTTATCTTCTCGGCTTTGTATGCTTACCTAAACCTCAGAGTATATAAATAATACGTACAACCTAAACGCTTACCTTGGCGAGGACGTGAAATGTAAGCCTAGGTAAAAAAAAAAAAACTAAAAAAAAAAATGAACACTGGACAACCAGTTTTTTTAAAGGATTTATTTTGGAAAGTGTGCATAAGAATCTGAACAAATTTTGAATGATTTTGAAATTAGATACCGACCTACTAATCGTGTTTCTTCTTCTATCGTCCCCTTTGAAATCAATTCACACACGTCAAGATCTCGAACTACTTAAATACTTACATAGGTACTTAGAACGGAAATAAGTTTAATCATCTCGACTGTTGAAATCTTAGGGCCTTCAGAAGAGTTAATATAAATGGTATTCTTATTGCAGGCGACAGAAAGGGGTCAGGCCCATGTTTAGGCGATTCCGGCGGAGGACTCTACTTAATAGAAGATGGCAGGTGGAGAATAAGAGGCGTCGTCTCCATATCCCTTCGGCCACCGAGTGGTGAAACAACTTGCGATCTCAACGAATACGTAGTGTTCACTGACACAGCGCAGTATAATAATTGGATAAAAGACGCGATGGCCGCAACCGCTTCACTCGATTCGTATTCTCAACTCACCGAGATTTAAAACTTAAAAGGAGTACTTACTTTATCGACTAAGACCCAATTTTACTAACCGGCGGAATGCACTTATCCACGGAATAAATATGGCTATAGCGCGGCCACCGAGAGAATGCGATTTTGACACCTTTTAATATTGGCCAAATCACGGAAACGGCTACTCTGATTTAGTATGAGGAGACTTTCACATCCTTCCTATGGAAGTCCCATCGCAATCGGATTAGCTGTTTCTAATAATAGCCCAATATTAACAGGAGTCAGTACTTAATGCATTCCCTCGATGCAATCAATGCAAATTGCAATACAATCAGAATTTGTTTAGAGAATCTGTCAAACTGTCATATTTATCCTATGGCTAAAAGTTATCCGACGTTGCGCGTTAGTATAATTGGCTACTTGACAGTTATAATGAAAAAATATGAAATATGTTAGATATGATAGCTAATAGGTTAACAATAATTACACAATATGTTTTTTGCATAATAATAATTTTTTAATATTTTATTTTAGGAAATAAAAAGTGAGTTTTTTTATCTGTGGATTACAAGAACCGAAACGCGGGCGGCCGGGATTGAGCATCTATGGTTTGTTTGTGAGGTTTGTGACGTCAAATTTAACTAGAGGTGTGAAACTCATCAAAAATACGCGAGCTGCATAACAGCTCACGGCTCAGGTGTGTGAGCCGGTTCAATGACTCAGCTCGCAGATCAGCTCAATTTGTACCTATAGTCCACGATAAGCGCGCACGCTCACTGAGTATCGGCTCGATTCGACGCGCGGTACGCGTTACATCGTGGACTATAGGTACAAATTGAGCTGATCTGCGAGCTGAGTCATTGAACCGGCTCACACACCTGAGCCGTGAGCTGTTATGCAGCTCGCGTATTTTTGTTTAGTTACACACCTCTAGTGTTGTTTAAAGTGCGGTGACGTCACACCTGACAAATGTCACGTGACCGGGTGTTTTTGCGCGAATTTCAAATGAAATGTTAAAAAATATTTTTTTTTCCTTGTAAATAACATTTTTTTGATAAAAAGATAATTGTAAGAGGTATAAAATACACGTATGTAAATTTTAAAATATGTTTCCGAAAACTGTCAAGTAGCCAATTGGGCCTAAGAGTGATTCAAAAGTTGAACATCGTTTCGTGTTTCTGAAATGGAAATAAGTCAGAAGCTATTAGAAATTAAGATGACGTGATATTTGATAGATAGATGCGTGATAGTTTAAATTACTGTAGGTTACTTATTTTTATAACAATATAGACTGGTCAATAATAATTGTATAATTACAAATGAAATAAAAATATTGTAATTAAATATTATTTTATTACCCTATTTTTATTATATATGTATCATTTTATTTCATTTACTTCCACTGCTTCAGCTTACTATCTATTTTGTATTGCACTAGTTTCCAAGATATGAGTTTCCAAACCACAAAATATGGGCTTGAAGCCACAGGCACTTGAAGCCCATATTTTGTGGTTTGGACTGAATTGAGACTACCTAGTAGGTACCTTCATCATCATAATCGAAGGTAGGTTACAATCTTACATTAGAGTAGGTATTGTGGTAGGTACTTAACGTATGGGTACCTAATAGGTATATCGATCGGTATTACAACGGTGAAAAAATTTTAAATTGGTCAATGAGGATTTTTATTGTGATACCTTATGATATCTTACGATATTCAAATTGGTTGGAATTCAAAAAAATCTCATTGTAGGTTGATATAAACAACAATTTATAAATTCTGCCAATTTGCACAAGTTTATTTAGGAAACATTATTTAATTTAGTAGGTATGTTAAAAATAAGTTTTTGTCAAAAAAAAACATTTTTAATGCAACCTTTTTTGGTGACTGTATTGCATTGTCTTCCAATAGGTAGGTATACCTACTAATGCATACCAAATATCAAGTCAATCCGACCACTGGTAGAGGGTGTAATTCACACGTAATTCATAAGACCTACATCCATTTCCAATGAAGCGCTGTTTGCATTTGCAGTTACCAGAACGTAATAAAGTCATCGGAAAGCCTCAATATTAAACCGGTTTGAAACTCATTGCAACAATGTTACTTAATCGCCCCGCTGAAGTTCGGCTACTGTAAAAATGGCTTTGAGTATTTGTCTACTAAATAATCAAAGAAAAATGGCTACATCAGGCAGACACACACACACAATAGCCCGGTGATTTTTATTTCTAATGCAGCATCAACGTTCGGTCTCCAGAAAATGTGAGTAAAATGTTGTTAATCCTTTTCCAACTTTTATGAATAAATCATAAACTCAACCCTTTACGCGACACAATCAAAATGTCGTGAAAAACTTTGTGCTTACAGCTAACTATAAGCAAAAATCAGGTCTGGATTTGTTTCAATTCATTCCCGATGTATTTAATTTTGAAACTTAAAATAATGCTGCTAGCATATATTTTTTCTTTTTTACAAAACATTTCAGTTGCATAAAAATTGAGTTAACTTGGGACAAGTATCTCTAGTAATAAAAGCCTCTGGTTGTGAAAAAGTGTTGTCTTATATAGCAATTTCCAGAGGAATGTACTTATTTCCTAAAAAATATAAGTGCAAGTAGCTTCAAAAAATAGTGATAATTATTTTTTGATTTCAACGTTGATGATAAAATTCCATACAAAATATAATAAGTTCTAAACTCTATGAGTATTTATTTATAAGTACTTTTTGTTACTTAAGTAGTAGTAAATTTGATTTTATAGACATTTATTCTGAACAGTATGAGAAATAATTAAGAAGTTTTGTTTATTTCAGTTTTATTTACATTAATTAAAATAAGAAATCAAATACTTTAGTTTTGTGTATATTTAAATAAAAACTGTTCCAAACAGTGTTTAATGTGATTATTGTAAAAGTAGCCACTTTTTTAAAAACGAAATCGTTTCCCATGTTGGTCTGTTGCTTGTCAAACTTGAGATATGGCGGTGGAAGAATGGGTGTCCCAATTTACCCCCACATTTAAGGTAACTTGGGACAACATAAAATTTCAAAAATTAAAAAGAAAAAAAATTTGGTTACCGTAACCCAAAATCTGTTCTGAACATGAAACTTTGACTACACACTGGATTATAGAGAGATTAATATGTGACAAATACCTATTACTATGCATTTTATATATCGTTGAACTTCAAAAGTGTCCCAAATTCCCCCGTTTGACGGTAATAGTATTCTATGCTGTGTTGTTGGCAACTCTATTTCACTATGGTAAATCTGTGCTGTCTGTGGCTGTGATATGCAATGCAATGAATGTAAACAAACTCCGATATTTCGCGATTTTCGTCATTATCGCGCGCTACTTATTTTAGCAATCTCGCTCGTCCCGCTGTTTATTTTTATTTCTAGTTTAGCTAAAAGTAATCTATCTACTCGCAGTATGGCATGGAATAAATTACTATGTAATAATCGGGAACTACAATTACTTGGAACACTATCTGGCGGACAAAGTTTCAGGTGCGATAATAAAATAAAATCTTCGAACGATTTTAATAAAAATCTTGATTTATTTTACCTATACCTATTGTTATTGAATTTTCAGATGGAACCACAATATAGAGACTGATGAATGGACCGGTATATTTTTGAAAACAGTATGGAAATTACGTCAAAAAGACGATTGCTTACAGTATCAAGTTATTGGTTCGTTACTTGAATCTAAAGCCGAGACAAAAGCTTCACAAAACGAGGTGTTTTGTAAACTCCTTGAGAAATATTTTAGACTAGATTTAAATCTGAATGATTATTACAAAGAGTGGTCTGATAAAGATGAACTGTTCAAGTCAGCTTGTAAACAGTTCTATGGCATTAGGATGCTGCGTCAGGAGCCTGTTGAGAATCTTTTCTCGTTTATATGTAGTCAGAATAATCATATATCTAGGTAAGTAACATAACTTGTGCACTATTAAAACCTATTTATTTTTAAATACATACAATAGTCACTATACACGCAATAGACATAATATGTTATAAGGTACCAATAAACCAACATGTTTCAGAATATCAAGTATGGTTGAAAAATTATGTACTAACTATGGAGATGAAATATGTCAACTTGATGGGGTAACATTGTATGCATTTCCTGAAGTTGAGAAATTGTCAGAGCCAAAGGTAAAATTCTTACAATCTTTTTAAATTAACCTTAGAACATATATCATAACCATAAATAGCTCAAATACTTATGTACCTGCTGTAGAAGCCTAAAGTTAGCAAGATCTATTAGGCCCATAATAAGTGTCAAAAAAGGCAAACATAGTGCAACAAAAGAGACACCCTCTTATCAAAGCGTGCCTCTAAGATCTCAACAACTGTAAGCCATAACTACACCCTACAACCTATTCCAAATACCTGAAAACCATAATCAGTTGACTCGCATTGTTCCTGGAATGAAGATGTAGTTATAGTATGCACGTCCCATCTATGAGCCAATGGGTTAAAATACACCATGTTTCTAGGTAGAGTCCAAATTACGTGAGTTGGGCTTTGGCTACAGAGCAAAGTTCATAGAAAAGTCTGCGGCTCAAATTATTGAGTGGGGCGGATGTGACTGGTTCAAGAGTTTGCAAGATATGAAGTATAAAGATGCCAGGCATGAGCTGATGAAGTTGCATGGGATTGGTCCTAAGGTAATGAGATTGGTAATTTCATATGGAATTAGCCTGTTTCCAAATCTAATAAATAAAATAAAAAGTGGTAATTGGATATCATAATTTTGAACCTTATGCATTTATCATAAGGTTCATCTCACTTTCTCTAAAATGCATGCAGCATTAGGAATCCTCAGAACTTCAGTTGTTATTTTCTTCTTTGATTATTTTTGCTTCGTCAAAAAGTTTTACCAGAAAGTGTTATGTTTAAATTAAAATATGTATTACATCAGGTGGCAGACTGCATATCCCTCATGTCACTGAACCACTTGGAGGCACTTCCAGTAGACACACACGTATATCAAATAGCTGCACAGAATTACCTGCCACATTTGCGAGGCAAGAAAAACGTTACAGAGAAAATGTATACAGAGATTGGAGACCATTTCAGAAGTTTGTACGGAGATATGGCTGGATGGGCACATACTGTGAGTAAAATTAATAGATATTCTGTTCTGTTGAATGAGATGATCTAAACTTCTACATGAAAAATGTCTAGTGAGAAACAGATACCATAGGGTCTTGTTTAAACAATACAACATTTGAGTGCATGCATAAATATTATGTACATATTTTTTTTTCATTCCATGCAGGTATTATTTTGTGCAGACTTGAAGAAATTCCAACAGAATAATTCAAATTGTAATGAAGATATCAAACCCAAGAAGAAAAGAAAGAAATTATGATCTGTGATATTGATATTAGGAAATAAATAATACAAACAAATTCTTTATCTTTCGATTTATTCAAGCATTTAAAGGATTACACTTATTATAAAAGTATGAAAAGGTTACACTAAACATTATAATTATGGTAGTAAATAAAAAATTTGGTAATAAGTCCACAATTTAAACAATAATAAAAAATCCTGGAATGGTTCAAAAGAAGAATTTCTTTAAGAAATATGCCAATATTCCAATATCACATTTGCGTACTTTTAATCAAATTACAATAAAATATACATAATATTATATTGCACTAACTTACGACTAATTTGTGAGATTTTTCATATTAGCCTTATAATAAATGCAGTATGCAAGATCTCGAAACATCTTACACTATGGAAATAATACAAACAAAACAGTCGAAATATTCCTGATATTATCTTAATAATACTAAATAAGATGCCATTTTTGTTCCATAAATATGGAATATAAATACTTATTACCTACTTTTTTTTTAAGTAGTTCAATAATCCAGTTCTTCAAAGTCAAACGTGTAATAACTATTTGTCATTTTGAGCCTTATTTCTATCGTAATAAGAAACACTTAAACATAGTAATATACTAAACTTCATGTATGGAGTACATCGTGTGCAGAGTACATTCTGCAACGACAGAAAATTAGTACCTATTGTGTTGTGACCGGTAATCACCTTAAGAAATTCGTAACATTCATCTTCTATTAAGTTTTTGATAGAGAATGAAGAACATCTGTGAAAATTAAATGCGTTTCATCATTTTGACTATGTGTCGAAATAATATTTGAGATAGTCAGTAACTTTCTACTTACTAAAATATTTATAGGCAGTGAATACAAGCTTACAGACAAATATAAATAAAATAATACAGCGCGAAGGTACTGCGGCAGTGTTAAGTAAAACATAAGGGTAACATAATTTAAAGAAACCGCGCCCTTACTATTTTTATATCCTATAATATTATCTATTACGTATTTCAAATGTGTGCAGTGATCAAAGAGCACTAGTAAAACATCTTATTTGAAAGCTGCACTTGAGACTTAGCTCCTTTCTGTTTATAGGTATATTCTTGTCAATAACTTTCTCAGGAATAGATGCAACACTAGTTTGGATTTACGCGATCACACTATTAATATTCTATCTCTATGGTCTAGTAAGATATTGTCTAATGGTACAATTGGGTACTTTCGTGGGTAAAAAATATACAATTCTATTTAGTCCACCAGTTAATTATCAGAAAATATTTGAGTCGTATTTTGTTTCGTCAATGAAACAAAAAATGATTAAGATATAGGTACACACGGCTACCGATCAAGCTATACATATATATATAGTATAAGCTGATCTCGCATTGTATAGGATTTCCGTACTATGGGAGGTCAGCTTATACTAGAAATGTATAGCTTGATCGGTAGCCGTGTGTACTTAGTCCATTATCATTTTTTAGGAAAGTATTGACCGCATGTGGGGTCAACATCACAAAACATTACCCTCCCTTTAGCCAGTCTAGTTGGATAAATATAATCTACTTATTACCGTAATATATCTGTGGGCAGTGTTCAATAAGTACTTGTAACGCGCGTATTTCAAAGGCCAAGTCTGTGATGGCGGGCGGGGTGGCGACTAGAGTCGGCGCGAATACTGTGCTCAGGTTGTGTGGACTCATCTTGTTTACTTCTGCTTGCAGAGATACTCTGTCAAATAATTTTTAGTTGTTTGGAGTTGCTTGACTTTATACTTATTGTTAAAAGCTTCTGATTTTAACCGCGTTCCCGTGCGATCTTATAGTGTTAACATACCTACGACTAAACTGGTGCAGCCGAACCACGGAACAGAGGGAGACAGCGCCATACGTCAAAAAGAGAATTCTGTACCAGGAATACAACATATGTTTTTTATACGAGGAATGCGGTAAACAAGCATACGGCCCGCCTGATGGTAAGCAGTAACTGTAGCCATATATATATACGCTTGCAACACACGAGGCATCACTTACGCGTTACTATCCCTTCCTCTATCCCCAATGAGCTCTGGCGACCTTACTCACGAGCACAACATAAAGTTATTTGGCTGCGGTATTCTGTAAGGTGGAGGTAATTTACCAGTCGAGCTGCTCTTTGTGCGAATAACACTACAGTAGTACCCAACTGATATGGCTTACCGATGTACCTGCGCAGAAGATACATTTTCAAAGCGCGGGAAATGCTATTGGTCGGCAGCTGCCGCCATGCGTGCGGAGGGGCGTCACTTGCGAGTGAGACGGAACTAACAGCTGCACTGTATTATGAACCTTATAATAGTGATCTAAGGTTGATTATAAGTTGTAAGCATTCATTTCAGTTTGGTACTACTGTACCTGTCTTAAAACTTACATATGTATAATTGGTATTATCACGCCATTTCAGTTTTACTTAATAGTTTAACTGAGATAAACTAAGAGTAAAACGTACCTGTGTAGATGCTGAACCATGTATTGCAGGCAGTTGAAATGTGCTGGGGGTAGAGAGTCCAGACATTCTCGCAACATCGCTATTTGGAGAGTAGTAGTCTTCGCTTCTGCAAGAATTAGAAATAGGTTACTTATTGAGCGTCCCGCAGTTTCACCTGAGGTCTCCTTTTTTACCCCTTAGGGGCAGAATTTAGAAAAGGCTTATGTGTAACGAACCAACAGATTTAGTAAAATGTTACGGTAAAAAAAATCACATTATATTGCCAAAAATAGTAAATGATCACCAAAATTAACCACCATTTTAGCGTGAAATTAGAACCCAAATTATGATTGTTTAATCCAAAAATATTTAATTACCACCAAAAATTTACTAATGTAATGGGGAGCTCATTCCATAATGGTCCGCAGTAAGAACTTTAAAGCTGTGCGTGCATCTGTCAATCAGTAAGGGAAATACACACCGAATGGTACGAACGGAGGCCCGTATGGCGCGCGTGATTGTATTGCGACTTTATTTCCGTGCGTTTTGTACGAAAGGAGTTTGAAGATTATGGCATACTTATCGGGCGCTATATTGTTTTTTTTTTAATGGCGGCAAATGATGTAACCTATATTGCATCGATTTGGGAAAGTCATACAAACAAAAAATACTTGGATGCTAAAACCCCAACCCCTTACCCGCGCCAGCTCATATGTGGTTTGCGCCTAAGTTTATTTTATACGACGAGATTGCTAAGCGTAACTAATGGAATAACTGTCAGAATTAGCTATGAACAAAATGGCAAAGCAAAATAAAGGCTAATAAACTCATAATTTTATATGGTACTTACGTATAGCCTGCACTAATTTGGGATGAACTTCGTAAGTAACCAGCGGCACAGGTAGGAGACGTAAGTACAACTTCAGTGTTCCCGCCACTACGTTTATATTGCTGTATACGCTCAGATCTGCCGCTTCACCATCTAGAAACAAGAAGTTAAGACGTTGAAACTCCCTAATTCTTCGTCTCAGCATTCGACGTCACTACCACTGAACTAACATCTTTAAGCTATAAAAACAAATACCTTTATCAAATGCCATCTTTAATGCCTCAATCTCATCAGCGAATCCGGAGACTCTATAAATGCCCTCAGAGTCCATTCCTCTAGTTTCAATTTCATTGACGCACTTCCTAACAACAAAGGGCAGAGTGCTGGAGTGCGCGTTCAATAATGTAGTTAGATCTATGCCGAATACGCCGCGGAGTTTCTTCAGATCAGGCACGCAGTGGTTCGGCACGCGTTCCGAACATTTCGAATGCGCTATAAAACCGCAGTCTGGGAAATGAAAATGTGGATAATATTAATTCTTTTTTTAAATAAAAGTATCCTAATAACTCCTTATAACATCAGCTATCTGCCAGTGATAGTTCCGTCAAAATCGGTACAGCTGGTTCGGATATTAGCAAGAACAAACAGACAACAATTAAAAACAAAATGATTTTTTGGTATTTTGTACTGTATCTTTGACATAAACACATTGCAATTTTATTTATTTGTATAGAAGAAAGGGTAAGCATGGGTATAATATGACTAGCTGTCTCGCGCGGTTTCACCCGCGTTCCCGTGATAAAAAGTAGCCAATAATACTCGGGGATAATGTAGCTTCCTATTAGTGAAAGAATTTTTAGTATCCGACTGGTAGATCCAGAGATTAGCCCGTTTAAACAAACAAATAAAAATACTCTTCGCTTTATTATATTAGTATAGATTACCTTCACATTTAACTCCCTGCGCGGTAAATCCCCACAGGAAATTAGCACACAGTTCACACCAGTTGAGCCCTTTGAATGTGTGCACTTTGAAACTGTGAGATTTTGAGTACTTTATTACTAACGGGTTATCTTCTATTGATGGAGTTAGGTCTGGCGCTTTCTTAACTGATTCCAGATCAAATGTTGTTTTGTTTTCAGTCTTGTTTATTATTATTGGACTTGATCTGTTTGAGGCTCTGTAATGGAATAGAAAAATAATAAGGATTTACACATCATACACATTTGTCATGCAAGGTAATTTTATTTATGACTAGCTGCCCGGCGCGACTTCTTTCGCGTAATACCCTACCCTCCCCTTCATTAAAACCTTCCCCAGACTTCCACGAATAGTTCAAACCCAAAATTAGCCAAATCGGTCCAGCCATTCTCGAGTTTTAGCGAGACTAACGAACAGCCAAGGGCGTCGCCAGCCGATGGCGCAGGGGGGGGCAAGTTGACTTTACCTATGAGAAAAGTAGGTATAAATTGTAGGTAAAGTCGACAGCACATGAAGCTTTTCACTTGTACTACGAGCCTTACATCTACAGCGATTGTAATAACAACAGTATCTTAGTACTATATACATATATATTTTGAATCTCTAGGGGGGGGCAGCTGCCCCTCCTTGCCCCCCCTTGGCGACGCCCTTGCGAACAGCAATTCATTTTTATATATATAGAAGATAGAAGATTCAAATCAGAATGCAACTGCAAATATATTATTGTAAAATTATACCTACTCTTAAATTTAATTGGATGTAAAAACAAAATGTAAATACCTAGCCATGTCTAATATTTTATATGTTATTAAAGTACATACTAATGAAAAACTTAAGCAAAGTTATATACATTTAGATAATTAAAGAATGAGATAGATACTGTTATGTAGTACTGATTTAGGTATTTATGGTGGACTTAGGGTTTATAAATACAAGCAGAAACAGACACAATAAATAAATTATAAAAAGAAACAAAAAACCTGACTACATACAACAAAAAATAATTGAAAAGTGAAAAACAAACTCTTTAATCTATAGAATTTTAATAAAAATCAATTAAAGTGCTTTTAAAATAGAATATAAAATAATACTCACTGATGAATTTGAGACAGTGTATTTAGCTTCCGTTTATTTAACGTCACATATGGACTATCCGTGTAGTTACTTTTAGAGTTAATCATTTCTAGTATATGATGAGCCTTCAATTCCATGTGGCAGGTGATAAGACCGTCTGCTACTAGGTCATATGCGGTGTCATATCTCTTATCCTTAATATAGTGTGTGCCATCGTAATACAGTTTGTAATGATGTGTTTTATCATTGAATCTGTAAAGATTTTGGTTTAATTTTAATGTAAGCAATATTTATTTGCAAATAATGTATTTCTTGTTAATTGAGTTGTTTTATTTATTTGATATTAAACCTAAGATTAATAAGCATACAATATTCATTTGTAAATTATCCATTTTATTACCACAAAAAAAAATACAATTACTATAAAAATATGCATTCTTTATTGTTGACCCTAGAGGGTGCCATATTGGTGAAGCAATTTCCTGCACGCAACCTACCCTAGGTTACTAGGATATATTTATAATGACTGATGAATCACATAAATCCCTATGTGAAATACAAAAAGTCGAAGTTCCTGCAATTATATTTTTTTCATAATTGTAGTTATAGGATGCGCGTTCCATCCACGACCCGATGGGCTATTTATTAATTAATAATTTTCAACTAATTCTAACCTACACAAAGTGGGTTCATTGTAATAACTATATATAGGTACCTTACCTCCAAGTTAAAGTATAAAAATCATTATACTGATTCCCTTTCCTAATCAGAAACGCTCCGTTGGGCTCACTTTCTAATAGAAGAGTCGCTTCTTTGTGACCCATAATACCATGGTATTCTTTCCCATAAAACTCTGGTATATCCTGACAATGATCGCAGGGTACCCTTTTAGGTACTGGCGCTTCCATTTGAATACGATATACTATAATATATAACAAAAAATACATTGAAAACTATGTATTTGGCAAGGACAACAAACTTTAGTTTCCACAGTACTTACATTCTGGTTTCCAAATATTCTTAAGGTTTTCCATTGTAAATATTTGTTTATAACTGTTTTTTATTAGATTGTTTATTTATTTTGCTGTTAGTATGTCAAGGAAAATAAAATTATCGCGGAAACGAATTGTTACAAATTGTTAGTTCGTAACATAAACAAACTCGTCATCATGTCATGATGACAAGTGACATTGACAGCATAAAAAGCGGGTGCGTTCGAATTGGGGTACGGCACAGGCTACATTCCGAATTGGATAATATCGCTCATAGTGCTCACAGCAATAATTTTCGTACCGAGTTAGATATCACGTTAATGACAACAATTCGGAACGCTCGTGAACGCGCTAACAGTATTCGAAACCCATTCGAAACAGAAGTTTTGAGAATTCAATTAAAATCTGAATTAACAATGCGCTAGGACTCCTTTTATCTTTTATTAGTTGACTCACAAAAAGGAATATCCGCTTTTTTATTTTTCCCAGTCCCAGTCCCAGGATATTTATATTTACTTTTGACAGCGCTCACGGTGCTATCAGTTTAGAGCAAAGAAATTGGACTAGTTTAGAGCATGGTCGGTGTGAGCGCAATATGACATGTTATGACGTCATCTATGACGTTTCGACGACGGGACTGACTCGACATCGTGATCGGACTCACGCCAATTCAGACGGGCCGTTGCCGCGTTGGCGCAGTTGGTTAATATTCACCTTACGCGTCGTAGGTCGTGGGTTCGATTCCCACACAGGATTTGTATCTAATCGTTCTATTTAGGAAAACTCGTAGATTTTTTTTTGTAATTTCCCAATTAGAACGCATAAACGAAAATGCCCATTTTGAAACTGTTAAAAACGACATCACTCCCATTGGAACTAAACTATGTATACCAACACCAGGAAAATAAATAAACAAGGCTTGACATTGCCATGGTCCTTGTTGCTGATAAAATGATAAAAGTAATTAATGTTACTTTAAAATTGGTAATGACCTACTATTGAGAATAATTTAATTAACTAGGTACTAATTTAAGTAACTTCTTCAATGCGGGTTCCAAGCGACAAGGTAAAGCAATTACGTATATTCTAACTTACTTACGTTGATGCACTTGAAAAATCTGGGTACTATCCAAAAATAAGCCACATGTGATCACAGATATAAAAATGGTATTCTATGGTGTGTAATATAGTACATAATAAACAGTAGGTATCTAAGTTAAGATTCAGATTAATCAGCGTAGACCAGACACTATAAATTTCCATTATAAAAATAGATAAATTGAGTAAAGTAGGAAATAACCTAGACTTATTGCATAGAAATAAATATACCTAGAAAGAACGTCGCCATACTACACGAATATACAAAACAGGCCAACTTTTATAGGCTGCTGCGCGTAACAGCTACGTTTTACGCTCCCTCTGCGTCATTCTGATTGTCATAATGACGTTCATAATGATAGTAGTTGTTAAAATATTCCCATTAAAATCGGGAGAAATTTAAATAATGATCATTATTTTGCAATTTTATTTATTTTTATTTGATTTAGCCCTAACAGTTAGAGCCTATTTTTATCGACGCGTGCACAGCTGTGACACTCTATCTGGATGTATCCTTAATCAAAGCTTATTATATAGCTAAGCTGTGAAGTAGGGATAATTTCCAATTATATTTGACTAGCTGTCCCGCACGGTTTCACTCGCATTTCCGAAGGATCTTATTTTTTCCCGGGATGAAAAGTATCCTATGTGTTAATCCAGAACATATTCTATCTGTGTGCCAAATTTCACCCAAATCCGTTCAGTAGTTTTTGCGTGAAAGAGTAACAAACATACATCCATACTCACATCGCATTTATAATATTAGTAGGATAACATTACCCAAGACTCACTAATCTATATATATAAAAATCAATGCCACCTCGTTGTAATTTTTTAACTCCACAAGAACGGGCTCACCTGTCCAAACCAAATGGCTTTTGTTTTTTTTAGGCTTTGTTCGGACTATTTAGTAGATGGTTTATGTGAAGTTTGCACAAAATCGGTCGAGCGGTTCTTCATTTATCACATTTTTATTATTTCACTTTATACGTAGCGAAGCACGTACCGGGCCGCTAGTATTGTATATAATGTTTGAATCATGGACAAGTACACTTATGTTCGCCTGCTCATAATTTTATACTTGTACTTGTACAGTCGCGGGCACAACATGGCAGAGTCGTTACCATTATTTTTCTGTTTTCTTTAGTTCTAAACAGACATGTTTCAAAATAAATTATGGCAATAACCATAGAATAACAACAAGCAATAGTCACCATTTTTTTTATTGCACTACTAAGTGTAACCTGCGTAAACTTACTCCCACCCAATCCGCCAAAGCCTTGCCAACCGTGCCAAAGGGACTCTTGACTTTTCAAGGAATTTTCTGAAGCATTTCGCAATTAACATGAAAGATAGAGAAGTCCTAACAGTCCCCACAGTGACACCACGGGTGGTCAATTGCTATGCACCGATAAGTTATCAAGTTACATAAGTGGGAGTTAGCGTGGAGGATAGATAACCAGACAACCACGCCACAGGTGGGTTTGATTCTTCCCTAGCACAAACAATTTTGTGCATTAACATGCCTTGTTAGGTTTCCATAGTAGGTACTTACAAGCTTGCTAAGTTTGGGATCAGCGTACCGACCTAAGTAAAGAAATGTCTCAGGATGTATATTGTATGTTTTTTTTTATTATCCCATTATATGTGCCCTAAAGACGTAAGCACATAAAGCCTAGAAGGAAACCAGCTCTTGAGTGCAGGTCTCGGAACACTGGTAGATGCTTGGCGACAAATTTTGGTTTACATTTTGTTTATGTCACGCGGGTACTCAAAAGTAGGATTCGAATTCACGACCTTCCACGGCATGCGAGGTCTCTACCATTGAGCTATAATCGGTTTAAACGTACGATAGATAGGTAATACGTTTAAGAAATATATGAAAAAAATAATAGTCTGGTTTGTATACATATGTTTTGTATACTATACTATAGGTTATGTTGCTGGATTCAACAACCAAATTAGTTTTTTTTGTATTTTTAACCGACTTCAAAAAAAGGAGGAGGTTCTCAATTCGGTTGTATGTTTTTAACCGACTTCAAAAAAAGGAGGAGGTTCTCAATTCGGTTGTATGTTTTTTTTTTTTTTTTTTTTATGTTTGTTACCTCATAACTCCGTCATTTATTAACCGATTTGGAAAATTCTTTTTTTGTCTGAAAGGGTATACTTCCCGTTTGGTCCCATTGTCTTCAGATCAGGATTTGATTACTTCTTAATGTACTTTGAAGTCGGTTTAAGTTTTTTGTAAAACAGTCTAATTATGTAATATTCCTACCGATTCAGAGGTATAATTTCAATCAGAATTTCATTGCAATAAAGTTACGTAATCCACGTACTGCTAATAGAATAGGAGCTAACCATGTTTCATATCACTGAAGCTAACTGATAAAGTTTAATAGATACTGAAGTGAACGAGGGATTATAAGAAGAAAAGAACCATCCCCGACTCCAAAATGTAAAAACTGCTGTGATAGCAAGTAGCCATCGAGATAAGCCAATTATTTATTTTTTCATTTCTTACCCGACCTGTGATCTGAATCCTGATTAGCATTTTTTCAAGATTTTTATATTTACCAGGAACCCAAATCTGAAGACGATATGAAGCTGCAAAAGTCTCTATTGGAAGTCTATAGGTCCGAAGTTAAAGGAGAACTAAAGAATATAATTGGACTGTTTTACAAAAAAATTAAACCGACTTCAAACTACACTAAAAAGTAATCAAATCCTGATCTGATGACAATGGGACCAAACGGGAAGTGTACCCTTCCAGACAAAAAAGAATTTTCCAAATCGGTTAATAAACGACGGAAATATGAGGTAACAAACATAAAAAAAAAATTGGTTAAAAAAACGGAAATTATCAGAAAAAATAAAAGAACTGCATGCAAGAACAAGGACCATTAATACTGATTAAAATAATAAGTTAAGATTAAAATAATAAGACTCGCAGTTCCTGGAATTCAATTTTTTCATATGAAGTTATATAGTGCAAGTCCCATCTGCGGACTATCGTGTTCAGGTACATAAGTAGGCAAAGAAATAAAAACAAACATGGGGAAAACCTGCGAACTTTTGTTTAATATTTTGGATCGCGGTTAAAAAAATAACAATGACATCAATTGATAATAAAGGACGCGCGACCCTCGCGAGAACCAACGGGTTTAAAATTTACCTGTATTCAGAAAAGACCTTCCCGGATAAAACTGAGCGATAGTGTACCATATATTCGTAGAAGAAGTAAACAAGGCAATAGAAACAAAACACAAAAAGACAGAGCTCTCGGACCTGAACAATACAACAACGGCGAATATAATATACCAAAACTGGCCGAGAACGATAAGTTGTAAATTAGCTAATGAAATAGTCGGTCGCGACCGTGGGAGTACACCTAATGTATCTAGTTTTGCTACTAAAATTACTGTCAAATGACTAACTAAACATTTGATTGAAGCATCCCAAAAATCAGTCCAACGCACACAGGCCGCAGTCAGACGGCAGTTATCATGGAGTTCCCCATAGCGGGATTTTCCGGGATTGCTAAGACATGGGGTTCAAATCTTTCGAAGGCGTGTAATATCCCCTGGTGTTGCAAAGGTCCATATAAGTTAGACGGCAGTTATCATCGGGGTGGGGGCCCTGAACGCCCAGAAACGGCCCCGAGGAGGACGATGGGTCGTTGTGGTCACGACTCATCGTGCGATAGCACCGCGAGGGTGCTGGGGGGAGGTATCACACTTCCCCTGGGACGGGCTATCACAGCGCCGAGCGTGGAGGGGCGAGCAGGTACGCGATCTGCACGAGAGCCCGCCCCCCTCTGTAGCGCAGGTGGCGACCACCGTGGGGTTTTAGCCGGTAAAATTCCGGCATAACCTGGCCGCTCCCCCCCAGGGCGGTCGGGTATCCTATGAGGATTTCCCCACGCTAATAAAAAAAAAACAAGACGTCAGTTATCATGGTATTAATATAGCTGGGGTCATAATGAGAGCGTTTTGCGGAAATATAATACAAACTATATGAAGAAAAGAATCTTCAAATTTTGTACAGCTCACTCACCCCATAAATCTATATGCGAGTAATCTTATACGAGTAAGACAATGATCATGTCTTAGAGCAGCTCTAAATGCTCTACGGTGTGTTATGTATTATGGAAAAACTAAAAGTACCTTTTATCTCTATATGTTACACCTATATGTAAACGTTAATTTATTCTTAGTGAATCCACTATCAACGAAGTCCCCCGCTGATATGCGAGGCGCGACCTTATATAAACACAAGTAACTATATATAAAGAAAATATTTGTGGGCTAATTATTAAGTGTAACACACGCGCTACAATAAGTTTTACAAAATGTCACCAATTACCATTACGTTTTGTGTTGCCGTCGTTGTATTTATTCAAAGTTGTAACTGTTGGCCATTTACTGAAGTAAATTATGAGATGTTGAAAGCTAATAGCGACTTCCTGGAAGACGATTTTGATAATGAAATATATGGTGACGATGTGGCTCACCAAAAAATCAGTTTGATTTATCCAGGTAAATTCCCATTTTAAGCAACTCTTTTTAACAAAGGATCATGGCGAGATTTGTAAAATAAAATAAAGATTTTTAGAGACGCTGGAATGACGATATAATTGATTCTTGGAGCCTAAGGAACAACTTGAGCCATTTAAAATATTTTTAGAACCCCGGGATAAAAATGCGAATTTCTATGGCATGCCGGCGAATCGGGACTATTCGCGACCAAAACCATTATGTTGTTGTTATGTTTTGCGGGGTTTATAAAATATTTCATGTATTATTAACTAATGTAATCTCAACATTGGAAGTGAATCAATACCCTCTAAAATGTTTTATTTTTTTGTACAAATCAATGTATGGAGCTCGCCATGATTCTTTATACAAATATCCGATGATAGGTACGTACAGGCATTGGCGGAGGGGGGAGGGGGGAGGCCTGGTGGATACGGCTCACCCCAGAATTGTTTGGTGCCCACCCCAGGATGCTAGTTTTCCATCAGTATCGACACATTGACGACTATATTTTTAAGGGCTAGGCCCTGTGGTCAAGCCCCTAGGGTTTTTTTTTATCCTACTTAGGTAGCAAGCATACGGCCCGCCTGATGGTAAGCGGTTACCGCAGCCTATGGACGCTGCCACCTTGCAGAAATTTCTTCACACCCTTTTTGAAGAACCTGGACACTAACTCAAGCAACGCAAATGCGTGCAGGTCATCTATTCTTGTTGCATGCATGCGACTGTATTTTTTGACAAGTGAATAATCATACCTACCATGATAATAGGCCATCCTGGGCTTTTTGTCAGTGAGCCCAGGATGGACTCTCAAATACTCCTGCTGGAATACGTTGGTGCTTGCGAGAAATGTTCAACTTGAGGGCGGCATCTATGCTAACTAAACAAATACTATTTACTTAGGTACCACCCTACTAAGTTCAATGGTTTTAACTCAAACTCATTACAGGACAACGTTTGGCAGATAGAGTTTGGCCAGGGTATCGTGGTACTTCAAAAGAGCGGTAATTTAGCATTAAATTCCTAATGCGTATAGGTAAATTACCTTATACGTAGGTATTCATTCATTGAATTGACGTGTCACGATTACCTGCCCAAATTCCAAGAGTAATCATAGCTGCAACCTTTTAAACGTTCCGCACCTCACATAAAATTCCTTTTCACGCACCATTAGTCATGTAAAAACCTGGATGAGTATGATATCACTCAATTAAACCGCAGTATAACGGCCAAAGCATGACGTAAAAATTTATAGGCATATATTTTTTTGGCGTTTTCCTCTATACAGGAACAAAATGGTGCGGCGCGGGTAGTACAGCAGACGGTTACGACGACCTAGGCTCATCTAAAGAAGCGGACATGTGCTGCAGGGACCACGATAACTGTCCTGACGTCATCCTTGCCGGAGACACCAAGTACAACCTGACTAACAACGCTTATTACTCCAGGTGAGATGGTCGTAGAGGGCCTAAAAATAAAAAGGTCTGGCATAAAGCCTTTCTGGCTTTTGGCCCATGGGTATAAAATACAAAACTGTTTTATGTAATTGTTTCAGTGAGTAGCGCTATGTTTTCTATAATTAATAATTTTGCTAGTAACATATTCAGTGACGTAGGTAAAAGGTTTTGTTTTGGTTTGGCTATTAGAAGCTATCAAGCTTCTTCTATAACTACTATCCCATGCTTTTGCTGGGCTATTTACTTTCTTAAATAATTTATGATATGTCCAGGTTGAGTTGCAACTGTGACGACAATTTCCGACAGTGCCTCCACGCTGCCAACACCACGACAGCAAGACGAATTGGAGTACTCTACTTCAATGGTTTGGGAACAGAGTGCTATAAGAAAGATTATCCTATTGTGAAGTGCAATAAACATGGCGGGTAAGTTATATATATAATGTATTGGCATCACTATCATATTTCCTCCCCGAGTAAGTAGATTATGTAACTTTGTTGCAATCAGAAACATCCTCCTCCTCTCCTCATCCTCACCTCTTTATCGGTAGAAATATAAGGCCGAAAATAGTTCCATATGTAATGAAGCACTGTTTGCATTGGCAGTTACCAGAATCACATAATAAATAATACAAGTAAAAAGCCAGAATGTAGAAAAGTAATCAAATAACCGCTATATTGAACTGGTTTCAAATTGAAACCGATTGAAACTGAGCTACAGCAGGGCTACCGCGTATCTTTGGTGGTTATCGTAATGGACTCATTCAATGACGCGGTACAATGAAGGCCACCAATGGTCAATCACATTATCATCAAAGATCCGCGGTAGCTAGCACCGCTGGTCTGCTTGTGGTTGTTTTCTTTATCTTATGTACTCTAATCGGTGCAGCCATAGATGAAACTTCTTCGTTCTCCACTTTAACTTCACTACTAGATATCGCTCTATTATCTAAAAAATGTTTTTCTTTGTCGGCGGTATGTAAAGGTACCATATTGGTTATTAAATTAGCGGCACGCTTTCATGAACGTTTTTACATGAAGTATATCTCTTTGCTCTCGATCGCTTTACTGCCGCTTTCTATATTCGATCCATCCTTGATTTTGCGAGTATTTTTGGATTGTTATTTGAAATTACATTTCTCATAGTGTGTGTTTTATGTCCACAATCCGCTAAATAAAAGATGGATCGAGTAACTATTGATTTCGGGCGTAAAACGACTCGAGACGATCCTTGTCTCTTTTTGGCACAGGTATCAAAACAATCATAGCGTGGCTCTAGTTTAGTCTGTGAGTCGAAGACCTAATTTATTTTCTCTTCTTCAGATGGTTCAATAGAAAATGCATCAACTACGAATTGGATACAAGTGGTAAGAAGATCTACCAGTGGTTTGATGTAGTTAATTTTTGAGTAAGCTCCTATTTTATTATTTCTAAAGACATTATTTATTGAATAGTTTTAAGTAAAATTAAATTTAAGTAATGTAACATAAAAAACTTTTAAGACAACGTTGGTATTTTATTTGAACAAATAACAATTCAAGTTAGTGAAAAGAGAATAAACAAAACCGTGTGGATGAGTGTTAGTAATGTTAAAACAACTTTTTTGGAAGGTTTGAGTTGTGCTTGTAATGTCAAAGTGTAAAAATACAATGAATAAAGAAGCGGCATTTGTATTATTTATTTTTTCTCAGCATATTTCATTGGTACATTGTTAGATTTATCCAGTATAATGTTTTGCCATAATTTATCATTTAAGTATAAGTAATATACAACTGTTAATATTAAATTATGCACACATGAATGCACGATTAATATACATAATTTATATTATCTCGTATAAATAACCATACACGTAGTAATACATGTCGTGATAAAAGATATGGATACAGATTCATAACAATGTATAAACAAGTGAACAACTTTGAACGGTGTTAGAAATAACGCTAGAATATTCATTAATGATAGAAAAACTTCAAATACAGGTTATATACGTATAGATATGTAGCACAGTGCTTAGCTAAAAATATTAGACCCCAGGCGCACGCGCACGCATCATTATGTACAATCAATATTAAATATAAGTACATATATAGTTATACATTGTAGTGGACTAAACAGTGGGGCTATACATGCTATATTATACGGTTATTAGGAATCGCAAGCTAATCTGGATGTTATTATGTGAAAAGGTTTAAATACACGAGAACGAGAATGTTGTTGGATAGATACGAAGCGATATAAAGGACTTAATAGAGAATCCCTTGTACGAAGTGAGCAATCTTGAAATAGCCTACAGTCCAAGCGACCTTATCGATCAATATTTACAACAACAACATTAGAACATTTATAAATTATCTAGATTCAACCACTCAACGTCGCTTTGTAGGGTATTCCTTATAGGTACCAGGGTTGTTGCGAATATCAGCATCAGCATCAGCTGATTTATCAATATCAGCATCCACATTAATGGATGCTGATTTTATTGCTGATATTCAGGTTGTGACATACCATTGAAGGCGGGGCCAATAAGTTTGGTGCTTTACCGCAGATGATATTTTATTTTTATATGATAGGTAATGGTATAATTGTTTTTGATACTTAAAAGTTTCACAATTATTATAACTTACCTTTTATGCGTAATAAAATTATCACTTCTACTAATAATTTTGTAGTTAGAGCAGAAACTCGTAACTATCTCGTCTACTAACGTCATTATGATCAAAAATATCAATGCCAGATTTTGATTAAAAAACATGAAAAATAGTCATATCTCGAAAACTACAAAAATCGCTGAAAATATATGGGGGTGATTCGGGTAGCTCTTAGAGTGCTCTACCTGTGTTGGGACACCCTGTATTTTAAGTAGTTTATTAATATCAGCATCTGCAGATATTAATATAAAAAAATCAGCATCAGCATTAGCTGATATTAATCTCAAAAAATCAGCATCAGCATCAGCTGATATTGATAAAACCTGCATCAGCAACAACCCTGGTAGGTACCTACGTAAATAAGGTTAGGTCGGTTACTTTTACAATTAATTATGAACATTAAAATTTTAAAATTATGGAACATTAAATTACGTTTCATGAATTCTTGAACCAACACACTTACTCAAATTGAAGTACAATAACTCTTAATAGTTTATGTTTAACTTTTAAAAGTAACAATATTTCATGCAAGCAGTCTTTTGCCGAATTGATACGACAAATAGCCTTAAAATTTGTAAAAGCCTAAAAAAAAAATAGGGGTATCGACTGAGGTCAATACCATTAGTAAGTAGGTTCATTTTGACTTCGTAAAGCCTTATAGAAAATTAAATTAAACATGCATTCGGTTACATACAGATTTTGGGAATATTTTCAGATTATAAGAATTATAAATCAGAAGACAACAGTGCGATATCAAAGGAATTACATTATTTTTTACTTGATGTGTGAAAATGATCTACAAAATATTTATTAACTTTCCACTCACGCGCATATAGCAGCATGAATGTCGCCGATGCCAGGGAACACAATGTCGTAGACACAATTATTAACAAAAATCAAGACTCGTTTATATAAACTTTGAGTACCGAAAGATTATTTTATTATTTTTATAGATAAATGACGCAGTAATATAATAGTAGGTACAATATTTTAATAATGATGAAGATGGTATCACGTCTACTATCACAGAATATTATTATTTCGAGAATATTCAAAGGACCAGGCATATAAAGTCGACGAGGTTACATAAAATTCTTATTTTAATACTTTATCATTGTAATTACGTTGATTTTGTTGCAGCTGAATATTTAAGTCTGATATTGGCAGATCTCAGTATATTAATATATCTTATAATTGTACTAATAAATAATACATTTAACAAGATGATAATATTTCATTAAATAGAAGGATTTTGTTTATTGCATGGAGCCCATATTGATTTATGTAAAAATTAATGTTTACCTGGATGACATAATGTTATTATCCACAGCAGTTACTAAACTTCATGGCAGTACAATATTTATCACGATTGACCAAAACGTACGGAACAATTCACAAGGTTGAAATTATTGAATTATGTTAGAACACAATAAATTTGATATTTTAAATGTTGGTCATTAGGACGGTTGCAACACTACAATGCATCGCAATGGTCGCATTTTTGATCTTATGATAACCATTTCATTTTGATTACGTAATTGAGTAACAGTTACAAGGTAATTATGAATTTATCAATCTTTCTGAGCTAGCGATCGAAAACGTAATGTAGAAAATCACAACAAGTCTACGCTTCAAGGATCGTGAAGTAACAACTAGACAGAAGGTGTACAATTCATACCTAAACATACGATATAATGCTGTTCCAATGCGATAACGTGTAAACAATTCACTCGATAGTATACTCTAACCTAACAGACGGGCAAAAGTCCGAGAGATACAAAGCATCAAATACACGACTAGCTTCAGATATTTACACTCCAACCGTGGATGCTATCAAGACAGCACTAATACTCGAATATTCACTAGACTGTGCGTTTATTGAATTTTACTATTTACAACATCTCCTAGAGAAGGTACTCAAGTACCAGCGAGCGGAGCGGCCTAAGGTAGAAAAGAACCATACATAGCTCGGCCGATCTCCGCGCACAGGCGCAGCAGTAATATTCGCCAGATGCTTTCGACCCAAGGCGGAGTTCGGAGATGCGGACGACGATGGTGAGAGTCCATCCAGGACTCGGGGGACGACGGGGGGGACAGCTCGGGAGGCCACGCGTCCCGCACCGCCGGGATTATTTGCCACCGAGGCCAAATTTCATGAATATGAGTTCCTTCCCCTTGCTGAGGATATCCCCACCAGGGGCGGTCATTTCGGAGAATTTCTGCATTAAATTGGGTTGTGCGGCTGGCGGCGGCTGCGTCGGTGGCAGCGGTTGAGCGGAGGGTGCGGGCACAACGGCGGGACCAGCGCGGCGCGCGGGGGAGGGCGCCACCGGCCCCAAGGGAGTGCCGGCGGTGTTGGGCGCGCCGCCAGCCCCACCTGCCGCGCCGGGCAGCACGTTGCCCGCGGTGCCCGGCGACTGCGCCGTGGGGGTGCTGGCGTTACCAGCGCTCGTGCGCGCGATCGTGCTCGGCGGCTGCGCGATCGCCGCGCCTCTCGCCCTCGCCTGTCGCGCGAACCGCTTGTCACTCCACTCGTTTATTACATTTTCTCCGATAATGTTCTTGTCAACATGATTCAATGAAATTGAAAGCATTTAAAATTTTACTTTGTTCAGAACTTCAGAACTACCTTTATATTTAGCATTGCATAGCTGCAGGCTTGAAAAAACTTGGTGATCTTAATAATTGGAGTTCTAAGTAGAATTTAAATCAAATACGATCCTCTATAATTGGATGAAGTCTATAGAAACTAATTTATATATGGAAGCCAAATGTTTTTTAGTCTGTCTGTAAGTAGGTAAGTAAGTACTGTAAGTTGACAGTTTTCTATTAATTCTCAATGTTCTTTATTAGTTTTTAATTGTGAACCACATAATGTGTGCTAACGTTATAACATTAAATGTACACCTTAATTTAAAAAATCTAAAATGTGCAATATTGGAAACATGCATTGCCATACACCAAAGCAGGTGATAAAGGTATGTAAATAAAATGGAAATTCCAAAGTTCAATTAAAATATAAATAATTGATCAACTAAAAGAGAACTAATTAAAAAATATCCGGTACATTCAACATGCTTGATTAAATACAACAAAAAGCATTCGAGTTAGAAAGAATACCATTCGATTACATAGCATAATTAGGGAGTTGTTAATTTTGGAAAATTGTTTGCCAATCTTATAATAATATTATGTAATCGTCTAGTAGGTAATGGGACCACATTCACAGGCCTCAGAGAGATTGTAATTGCAATATGGTGAATGGGTATAAGTCTGATGTGAGTGAAGTATACGCCAGTGTTTGTTTTGTACTAGTCTCTGTATGATCTGGTCCAGTATATGGCATGACAGCTAATGATGTGTACAATAAACATGATACAGTATCGTCCGCAACACAACACTCTAAAATGGACCAACAAGTGAGCGCGGGCTATCGTCCACAGTACCAGATGCCCTCCGTACACTGAGCGTAGTAATGAAACACAAGGTAATTTAGAATAAATAAACAAATGAAGAAAAGGAAATAGTGAAAATAATAAAAATCTAAAGATATGAAGTGATAGTTCAACAAAAAACGACTAGTATCGTTGCATAGTATAATTTGAAATAGTATTGTTGTGGGTCGATTATAAACGGTATTTTTACCTGAGAATTCGCCTGTTCTGGATTACTGGCGCATGTGTTGTGGTCTAACTGAGAAGGGGGAAGAGGGCAGGCATCTAGCAAACAGACAATACACACAACATATATAGTGACCACAGACAACCACTTGAATCTTGGATCACACCTCACGCGCATCGTGGGCTCTGTGCAGACTATGTTGCGTGTATTTGTACTCAGCCTACCCACTCTCGTGGAACAAACGTTCTATTGCCATACAACTAAATTAATTGGGGGACTTAATGTCAACCAAATAAAAACAGGATAGATAGTAGGATAGATGAAAATAAAACAAGGTCTTCAGAATCAAACGTTGTTAACCTAGGTACCTCCTAATAGTGGCTAACGATGTAAATTTTGCCTAAATTTTGCGAATTTTGTGTGATTTAGAAGAAATTAAGTTTAACGAGATTGGATTTGCTTCCAGAACCTTGTAACGATGTTTGTGACTGTGTAATCCAAGATAGTGTTAATTAGCAAAGTGTACACCAAGAGTCTTTGTGCTCCGTAGATTGCAACCGGACTCGCATATCTGCATTCCGTTTTACTAAGGTGTACTTTATTTTAGAAAATATATGATAGAGTCATTATTTACAAGAGAATTTAAGATTTTTCAATTTGGCACCATATTTTTCTTGTGTAGGGGATAATTGTAATAGAGTTATTTGACTTTTAGCAAAACGGAATGTATGTTTAAATCAACCGCAACTCGCTTGGCGAGTCCCGTCGCAATCGCAAGTGTACAGGAAAGATGATAGAGGGTACCAGAGCGAAATAGCTAGCGTCTCTTAGTAGTCACATAGCAAGTCCAAGGTGCAAACATGAAACACTCAAAGCTCTCGGTGAGCGGGACCGACCCTCGTCGTCACCGAACTTACCTAAGCTTTAGGGGGATGGCCCACTCATGGATTTCGATAGAAAACTATAAGTCAATCTATATAAAAAAATATTGTCAGCCACAGTTTATTAGTTTGAATATTTTTTTTTTCTTATATTTGTTTTCATGTTTCATGACAAGACCAAGCAAGAATAATGACGAAATCTGATCGAAGCTTAATAAGGCAAACTCTAAAAGATTTCCACTGAAATCAATGAGCCGACCTTCCCATCTTATTTAAAATTAGGATTTTCCAGGGGCAGTGGGGGATAACTCGGTAGTGGACGTAGGAGGGGAAGGTATGTGTTTGCGGGTGTGACGCACCTGTCTTCCTGTGGTGGTTGCGGGGCGCGGGTGCGACGTTGTCCCGGGGTGGCGGCGGAGGGCCCCGCGCGCCCGGACCTGGGGCCCCCACCCCCATGCCCCTCCCGCGCCCCGCTCCCATGCCCACGCCTGCCCGCACGCCCGCACCACCAGGCCCACCAGGACCACCCGGACCGCCAACTGTATTCACACATACAGTATGTAAGAACAATGTCATGTGGCTTGGTAAGATATGGACCATAATTTTGTTCCATCATTTTCATCAACCGGTTGCCTACCAAGGCTGGACTAAGCAGTCCAGCTTAGTCCTAAAACAACCTATTACCTAGTGTTTATATTCTCACCATTTCTACCATCGGGGTCGTTTTGTACGTACTAATCATTTCATCAGTTTTTAAATCTCGTTTTACATCTCAATGTCCTCAACGTTGTCTAATCTTACTGTTGAATTATCTATCATATACTATCATCAACGTCAAATCTAAGATTGTTCCTAGTTGTTCAAAACCTAGTCCTAGTAGTTGTCCTACAAAAACTTCACTACTGACCTTGACTACTCTGTCCCGGGATAGCGTACTGATCGTTAGCGTCAGTGAGGAAGTTGCTCGGTACCAGTCCCCGGACTCCATCGATCTCCGCCATGTAGAACCCGTCGTCATCCATGTCGCCATACACGTGGATTATCTGCCCCGTTTGAAAGCTTAACTCAGCCTGGAAAACACAAGAAATATAATGTTTAATTTTTCGAAATATGGTCAAAAAATACTATGGCCGGCCTGACATTTTCATGGATATCTCTCTGTTAGTCTAGTTAGTTTAATTTGTTGTCTATTCCAAAGTTATAAACTTATGATAGAACAGGACAAAGCGCAAAAGTCCACCAATGGCATAAATTTATACTGAACTCGTTATGGCTATAAAACTCCTATTTGAGTAGTTACGATCGAGTCCACAATTCTTTTTAGTCCAAATTATCATCTGCTCACGATAAAAAATGTAGTATGTAAGCTAGATTCTAGCTCAATCATTTAAATTTCTAAATTTCTCAAATTTTTATATCCATAACAATAAAAGCCATTAGTATTAGAGCTACTCACATCAGCATCAACATTAGGGCTGAGCTCCTGCGGATCGTAGTCGTACAAGGCGACCATCCTCCTGACAGGCTGGTTGGCGTAGGCGTCAGTCCAGCGGTCCCGCGGCTTGGCAGCTGCCTGTCCTGCGTCCTGCTCCGACACCTCCACCACCATGTTGTGTGGCACGTAGCCACGACGCCCTCTGCACTCGCCCCAGTAGAAGCCGTCCGCATCTTTGTCGCCCCATACCTTTCGTGCAAAACATTTTTAGATAAGTAACGATTCAAAACTTATAACACAAACAAAATCTTTCGCAATTTCAGAGTTGGTTCCGTAATGAAAGTTGTTCAGCATGATGAATAATGAAAACACGATAAATTCAAACAAAACTGTAAGATCGGTTGATATCGTGTTCATTTATAAAGAGATTAATATTATAAGCTGTTCTTCTACAATCAAAAGTATTTTATTGATGAAGCCTCAATCAGAATAAAATAACAAAAAGAATGACATGATGTTTAAAATGGTGAATTTACCACGTACGGTAACCGATAATAATAAGGTATTAAATTATTAGAAACCTTAATAGTATCTCCTTCACTAAACGGTAGTTCCTCTTCGCAGCTCTCTGGATTTGGACTCATAGTAACAGGGTCGTAGTCGAAGATCGCGATGAAGTAGCGACTCCTTTTGGACTGCGGGTGGCCACCGTGAGGAGGAGCATGCCGCATGCCAGGCTGTGGGCCACGGGGCCCGGGAGCTGCACCCCGTGCGGCGAACTGCATACCTGCTTGCTGTGCTTGTTGTTGCTGCTGCTGTTGCTGCTGTTGCTGCTGCTGCATATGCACAATGAATTGTAAGAAAAGTTTCGAAATTTATAGATGTATTGTTGAAACAATTAAATTTAAACCTGATGAGGATTAGGTGGTCTTCCCCTCTCGTGATGGTTTCTAGGTGGTGGGTTCTGGAACTGCTGCTGCTGGCCGGGGTAGGGCGCCTGCTGGTTACTTGGGAACTGGCCGGCTGGTGGATAGGGGGGTTGCTGCGTGCCATGGTAAGCTGGTGTACTCGGGTACTGCTGACCCGATTGCTGCTGCGACGCTTGCGCTGGTTGGGACGGTTGCTGCTGACGTCCGTACGAACCAACACATTAATAAGGTTAGATTTTCCATAACGAAGCCAACAGCAATTCGTATAAGCTCGTAGCCATAAATACCTCCTTGGCATTGCGTTTTAAGCGAATAAAATTATTACCTTGTCCTCGATGTAAATATAAAACAACTCATTCCGTTGTAGCTCTATTCAACCCCCATGCACAACGAAAGCTAGCGTGCAGCGCTTACACTTGAAACCACATCATTCACAGCAGATATTATAATATAACAGTCGGTTCCAATTGTGCTTTGTCGGAATCGGAAGTATAAGATAATAAATAAAAATTGAAGTTCAACATGTAAATTGATAACCTCGTTAATATAGATTCCCTCTCGTTTAATTAAATTTTTAACTTAACATTGAAACACTGAAGTGTGAAAGGTGTGTCAGAGGAATCGTAGTGAGTGTTCGGTACGCGTCCAAGCCAAGACAACATGCAGGAACAATCATACAAATACGCGCTGTACATGCTCGAGTGATATGATTCTGTATCGAGTGCTCTGTAGGGGGCCTACACGGTTTGGATCTCCTACATGTAGTATCGAACGGGGATCAACACGTGAACAATACGTGCGTCGTGTGTCAAAACCTGGATGTGTGGGGACGCGTGTCGAGTGTGTGTAGCATCGAACATCGAGGACGGTACAATAAAGTGAAGATAACAACACAGAAACACCGAGAAGTGGAAACTCGTGATCGGGAGACCGCAAAGAGTTGAGAGAGAAAGAGAGAGAGCATAGTGAATCGTGCTAGCACATGGAGAGCACATCGATGACGGTTAGAGAAACGCAGACCTGCGGGCGGCGGCGCGTCGACTCCTCGTCTTCGCTACCCAGGTCCCCGGAGCTCTCTTTAGTGATTTCGATGGCCGGTATCCCAGATTGCTAATACCACACGGTCATTCAATATTTTAGCATAGAAATAAATTGTTTTCAAACGAGACAAAACAAAGTGAAATTTATGATTGTGCTGACGGAATGGTCGATGCTGGTGACGGATGGTGCTCATTTGATCGCTGGTGACGTGATTGACTCTTGCATCAGATACTTCGTGTTATCGCTTGATTAATTGAACAGTGATTATGTCATCGAAGCATCCTGAGTAACACACTATAAATAACAAAGCAAACGAGTAAAAGCTTTGTTGGAAGTGAATTACATAAAATTTTACATAGTTATGTTTATTAGATTTGCTTAACATAGATGCAGGCACTTAATAGCAAGTGAAGCAGCTTATATAGAGAAGCTGAAGTGGAAATAAGAAAGTTCACTGCCGTGTAAGCGTTCGGCCGTTGGTCGATATTATGTTGTTATCGTAATATCCATACGCGATTGCGACTTTTATATGTGTTGACGAATTTGTTTATATGGACATGTGTTGATGGTTGACGTTGAGTATGAGTGATGATCTATTGTTTGAATATCGTCATTTATCTATTAAGCTATACCTTTTAACAAAATCATAAGTGATTTTATTTATTGCAACCACTTTACGAACACTTTCTATGTAGGCAAGTGACTATTTTGAATCTATATTAATTTTCACTAATTCATCTTTAGATTATTTACTAAATATAGTTTTAATAAATAATATTACTTTATAAATAAATTATAGGTATATGCATTTAGCTAAAATATATACTCGTCTTCTACATATTGATCTCGGCTACTTTCAGATAAATATAAAAGCATACTCAAAGTAAATTTCGTTTTCATATGCTGATAATATGGCTACATTATTATGTATATATAATATGATACTATTAGAATACGGGCACACTGTGTAAGTAGAATAAATTTAAAAATAACACAAATCATATTTAACTTATTACAATAACTAATAAATCAAACGAATAACACTCTCAAACTAAAACCAATTTAGAAAACGCTAAAGAAAACAGTGTATAATAAATTCCAGAATAAAATAAAATAGATATATGAAAAGACGTGTTAAAATTCCTTACCGAAGGGGTTATTTTGTCGAATATACTCTTTAGGAGGCCTGTGCCGAATCCACTCGTAGGCTAAGGGAAAGGTGTATAACAGTTATGTGAGAGAGCGAGGTAAGGTTAGAGTAGACTAAGTGGCATGATCACAACTCAATGAGCTCATGGACGGTATAGTCTGTGTCACAAAGTACAAGCTCTTTATAATTATGTTCTAAGTATTATCTGTGTCGGTGTCGTGCGTTGTTTGGGTATCGGCCAATAACAGCACTAGAGACTACGGATCTAGTCGCAAGCAGTATGCATTTAATTTTGAACGATCGAGCCGAGTGCATAGCTATAGTCGATGGCGCGCGTGGTTGTGTCGTGTTACCGTTCGGCAGAGAACTAAATACAGTCAATACTGGACATTCAGAAGACGCCAGCGACAGAACCACAGTAGATAGTATAAAGAGTGCAGTTTGCAACACCGATATCACGCGACTAACTGTCTACAACATACAATCTTGTTATAAATAATGAAAGTCTAATGATTGTTGCCAATAGTAATGGAGTTTACGTAGACGGTAAGTCGCGCAAGAAGAGAGCATATGACACTGATCGTTATAATGATAGCTAAGAAGACACAGACGAAGAAAAATCATTGGAGATGAAACGAAAATATGAAGCTCGTATCAAATACTTAATCAACATCATAAAGAAATATACTGGCAAAATGAAATTTGAAGTTACACACAAAATGTACAACACTGATTTGCAAAATAAATGTAGAGAAAGTGCTGTGCCGATCAAATTAATAGATTCATCTGATAGAGGTATAATAAACATCGCGTAATATAGAATTAATTTGAATTTGAAAAAATATTACTGAGCAAACATTAATTAATTTTTTTATGCAAATAAAATTAGTATATTCCGTTTTTGTAAAGTTAACAAAGAATTATATTGATTCCAATTTCCAATAATAATGTATTTTCGTCCGACACAGCGAGGAATCAACATGAATCAAAATAAAAAAAAAACAGTAAAGGAGTAAATATAAAATGAGTTGTCACCTGAGCTGCGTGTGGGTCATGTCGGTTGATATTTGGAAATATTTCTTTATCAGACAAATTTTCATCGTGCTCTATTATTTGTTGCTGCTGTTGATACGGCTGGGGTCGCTGAGGACCCCTATAGACTGGCCCCGTTTGACTGACCGGTCCTGGGCCACGAGGCAACCGGGACACCACTCCACGTAGTACAGCGGGTGGAATAGCCGTAGGTGCACTGTCACTCGATTGACTGTCCCGAGATTTAGTACGAACCTGAAAATAATAGTAAAATCCCAATAAAAATGTCGGGATACTATCAAATCAAAATCATTAATTCTACGTAGAATCGTGACAATATCACCTAATTAACTAGGTAATGTATAGTAAAATATTGCCAAAACGTAGCTTTCACAAAGCCATATCAAGCTCCATTCAGCCATACTTACGGTGACACATTTAGGATTGAGGCCAATCAGTTTGCCTATGTCGATGAGCGCGTGGTCACCGGTGGGAGAGTCCACGTCCGTGACCTTCTTGCCGTCGGCGTACACCGCATACCCAGTGACGGGTCCGGAGGCTGGCGGGCGAAGCACCGGCTGCCAAGTCACCAGCAGAGTGCCGTCCTGAGGCCCCGCTTCCACCTGCGACACCGCACCAATCACCACCAACAATCCAGCCGAGCATTTATCACGCTAGCCAATTGGGTTTTGACAATATTTTTTGATGATAGTGACCATTTCCACAGAACAAAAGCCACATCGAGGTAGGAACTGACATAGACAGGGTATGCTAAGCTAACATTGAGGTGAGCATTGGGATTGGTCAACATAATTTTTATCCTGGAGCTGGATTTATGGTTGCGATTGACGCGACTTCCTCGAGATTGTTGGACGTGCTGTGTGCTCTGAGGTTGTGATTATTTGAAAGGATTTGGGTGTATCAGTTTTGGTGAGTTGATAATAAATATTATACAATATAGGTACGATAAAGTATCACACACTTTGTGGAGCATTGGAAAGCTATCATTAAGTGCGCGTGCTGAAAATGCTTTCAGCC
Source organism: Achlya flavicornis (assembly GCA_947623365.1). NCBI lineage: Eukaryota > Metazoa > Arthropoda > Insecta > Lepidoptera > Drepanidae > Achlya > Achlya flavicornis. The sequence continues at coordinate 4,792,552 of OX392487.1, forward strand.
AAGTTCTATATAGGCATTATAAACCTTCAATAGGTTTTCCACTACCCCAAATGTGATTATTGATTGTAAAGTAGGTAGTTCTGATTTTTTAACAAGTATTCATATCAGCAGGCGGGGAATGTGAGTGTTAAATGTATAGTTTGGATTAAGAAGCATGCTGTTTAATTTCATGCGGATGGCATTATTTATTATTTCACATACCATAATTTCGTTGGGTGGATCTGGAAGACCCTTTGGCAGTGTTCTGAAGTCTGTGTACGCTCCTGGCGCTTCTTCTATAGGTATTCCAGACGGTGGACCAGCTCTCAAATGCTTAGCTCTTACAGTTACCCGATATTGTGTACTTGGTGATAGTCCTGTGATGGTGTGGCGATACACTCCTGGCTTTACCGTTCGTACCTAGAAGCAGTAGAAGGAATCCTATATATTTTCTCGGAAATACAGAATCAATTGTCATAATAGGAATAAGGTCTTACTTCAACGTTGTTTACGCAGACGACATGCTGATGGTTGGAATTTGCCGGTAACCAGGATATCACGGCTTGTGAACAAGTTACTCCACTGGCTCTGACACACGTAGGTCCCATATTAGTGGTATCTCTACCGATCACCATTGTACAAGCTGCATCTCTCGAGGTGCGCCGTGAAGCTGTCACTGAACGAACGCTGATGCGATGCGGCTTTGTAAGAGAAATATTAAAATGTTCTATCATCGACTTTAAATTTAATTGATATCATTACATAGAACTAAACAATGAAAGAGACGACAAACTAATTGAAATTTGTGCTCATTGAACATATATAATCTATAAGTGACAACATAATTAACATATAATTGAAGCAACTATAATATAATATCTATTGAGACTCACCCGATTGGAGTCTACTCCTTCGACTAAAGCGCGGGTGCGCTCCGAAGCTTTGACGGTGGTTTTGAGGACGCCGTCAACGTAAACGTGGTAGCTCTCGATGTTGGCTTGCTGGACTCCCTCGGGTGCGGTCCAGCCGATGAGCACGGACTTGTTCAGCTGTCTCTCCAGCGTGAGCTGCCGCGGCGCGGGTACTAGCGACGAGAAAAACAGCTCGGCTGTTCAGGTCCGAGGACAGATCGCGGTAAGGAGTGCAGCCAGGCAGGCGAAGTGCGAGTATATGCGACGAAGCGTGCGGCGAAGTCCGTGATGAGGATGGGAGAGAGGAAGGGAAATGGTTCATCTATATATCTCTATTTCTACCAAATGGCGAATGTATAGTCGATGCTGATTGGCAAATTGAACCGTCGTCGGTTGTTAAAATTCAATTTTTAAATAGGAAGGTATAATGTACTTTAAATGATCGAAGTGTTGCACAAGGTGTAAATGCATTGGGGTGGACATGCGGAAGGTAATATTTAAAGATTCAAAAATAAATGAATTTATGGAACTTGTATCGTGCCTGAACTAAACTAGGTATTTGTTGAAACTAGACTTTTAATCATCTAAAATATAATGACGAGAATTAAAGATTGCAAATACTAAAATTGTTATTACATATCCACTAGATTATTTAAAATAGAAAAACACACTTGATTTCTACTTGAATATTCTATTAAGTCCTTGAGAATTATGATGTTTACCATTGTCGTCGTCTTCAGGTCCTTCGCTCATTTCAGCTATTTCACTAAGACGTGCCACATCTCTGCTTAACGAAAGGTCACTGATTGCCGTGGTCGCTGACTCATCTGGATCTCGAAGTGATGATACTACAGCCTGTTCGAAAAATAGATTTCACTCCAATTCTATTACATTAAATTATATATCAATAGTAGAACAAAATACCTGATGGAATTCTAGCAGGTCGTCTCCAACCAATCTTTGCACAAAATTTGCAGGAACAAGACCACGACGTCCATCTAATAACTCAGCATCTAGCATCGAAGCATTAGGATCTGGAGGTCCCCAAACTAGTAGGTAATCACCGGTGGTAAGAGATAACTCTGCTTCTGTACCATCAATACTGTAAGCACCGTAATAGGGCAAAACTATAAAAGCAGTTCAAAGATTTCAATGATTGTCACGAATCACAAAACTGATAAAATCTTTTTTGTAACAAGTAATTAGCGTAAATACTTACTCAGGTGGATCGTTGCAGTAGCGAGCTATGTAAACACAGCAACGACCTTTTCCTGGTATATCCAGCATGTCTACTTGACCTTCTATTTGTGCACCGCCATTCATATAATGTGTATTGCGAACTGAAATTAGTACAGTGCGTCAAGAATACTACGAATTTCTTTACCAACATTTATATCAATCGGATATTATTTACTTACTTCCATCCATATCTATTCCAGGATTAGGCATGATCCTTGACATAACTCTTTGATTTCGATCATGGCTAAAGCCCGAATCTAAGCCTCCTAGTCTATCAGTTCCAAATTGGCTATCTAATCCTAAGCTCCACCCAGGTTGGTGGGGCGTTACCGGAGTCGCCACTCTACCCACTCCTGAAGTCGTCGTCCCATATCTGCCCATGCCAAGATCAATTTCATCTAAGGGTTTTAGTTTTATATTCATCGGATTTGTTCCTAAGCCACTGGAGAGAAGGGGATTTGTATATGTTCCAGTGGTGCCATATGCGCTAGTGCCCAGACTTGTATTCAGACCACCAAGTTGCGTACCGCTCGTGAGGTTTGAAAGTGCATTTCCGAGCCCGCCGGTAAGAGTAGACGATATCCCACCAAGGTTTGTCAGGCCTCCAGAAAGACTAGTCTGTACATTGTTCAAACAGCTTGTTAATCCAGAACCTGCTATTGTCGCAGTCATTCCGGTACCGCCGAGACCTCCTCCCAAACTCATACCGCCCACATTGCCGGTAATATTTTGAAGGTTACTCTGCAATCCTGCCAAAGTACTAGAAATTTGTCCCATATTATTGCCAAGCGGGGCGGTCACAGGATTTGTAAATGTTACTTGGTGGGTATTTGGTAAACCATAAGAATTAGTGGAGTAAGCGGAGACGGGATTTGAATAAGAGGTAGGGTTGTGCGCGCTCATGGAATAGGCGACTGAATTAGAGCTAGGGGCAGTGAATCCTCCAGTAGCATGTAGCGAAGAGAGAGTGGGCATTGTGCTACTCTGGCAGATGGCAGCGTGACCGGCCGTACTTGTATACGAATGTGGCAGTGGAGATGGTGTTGGCGAATGGAATTCGCCGAGAGCTTGATTTGAGCCGCTTGATTGTATACCTGCAGATCGGAAGGGAACTATTTACAATCAATATACTGTAATTTTTGCATGTAGCGTCGTAAATATTTACCATGAGTAGTTGATCGAGTATGTTCAAGTTCAGCCAGAATGCGATTGTCCTGTTCGATCTTGGCCATAATACGTTCTATCTCGGAAGCTGGCTGTGTCTGCTGATTGGACCACGTTGTGCCAGTGGAGGTACCACGTGCTCGCAATGCTGATGAAAGTTCCAGCTGTAACTCTTCGCATCGAACAGTTTCTAGCGCAGCCTGGGGAAAAGAGATTTTTATTACCGGTAGTAATGTTGAATTCGCAGTATCTACACCATATTTGAGATGAAAAATTTACTGAATATATGTCAAAATTTGCATACCTTTTTCTCCAATTCCCTAGCCCTCGACTGCAGCTGCTCGATATTATGCGAGTCGTGCGGCGAACGCTGCGCGGAACGTAGCTGCGCGAGCGCGTCTGCGTGCGCTCGCTCTGCGTCCGCTCTCGCCCGCTCCGCTTCGCGCAGGCGCCGCGACAGTGAGTCTGAATCGCCAGCGCCTGCGCCAGACATGCCGCCCGCGCCGTAGCCGCTCATATTCTGCAACAATAGGGAATTATGCCTATATGCCGTTTATTACGTACATAAAGTTCAAGCATGAATGAATATAAGCTTGATGAGTTATGCACATAAGAAATTACATGATGCATATTCCCTATGAATACGAATGGCACTATATAATTAACTTGTATCAGACAATAGCGTTGTGGTTTGGTTTTGAGGCTACAAACATGTTAGCCTGTTAAGCTAGATCAAAGAATACAGCGAAGCAAACATGATTATGATCCAGATCGTTGAATTCAATGCTTTCCTTTTATTTGTAGTAAATATAAGGTGACAAGATTATACGCTACAAGCCTTTAATAGTAAAAATCATTATATTGTCTATTAAAAATACGAAACCATAGTAAATAGTTATAGGTACCTACATGTAAAGAAGTACTTGGGTATATCAAAAAAATCATAGATAAATCAAAATACCAAACAATTCTGAAATAATACTTTATTTGTTTGTTTTTACATCACAAAAATCACGACAACGAAAAACACTTTTGCCACCGTAACCATGGTATGAATAATTTATCGATTTTATGTTAAATCCGAGTCGATTATGGTGTTCGCCCTTCACAGTACCGGCTGACGTCATCGGCGATAAAAGCCGATATGCCCTGGCTTGCCATCGGATACCCACACTTGAGTCATTAATCACACCAGTTAAGAGAAAATAACTTATGAAATGGTTAGGCATGAACCTAAAACATAACAATCACAACGTTGTAAGGTGGTTCTCCCATAGAATACGCGCCTGCATCCATACTTGACTTTTCATTGCTATTGCCGGCTTCTCGTCCGTGAATTATCATGCACAAGAAGTCCGGACCTGGACCTGCCGTGACTTAGTCTTAGTGTAGCCGTTCACTGTCACTCAAATGAAACGCTCTACCCTCACCAAAGACGCTTGAAACTGCTCCGCTCTGCTGCACGACATTTCGATAACCACGTGTGTGCTGCAGAGATGTGGGAGACTTGCTCTATCGTGAAGGAACCCTTCTAGCTTCTTCTAGGAAACATAACGTAAAAGATATGGGAAGGTTGGGGTGTCAAAACACAAAAGTTGATGCTACATTATCAATTTCAGATAATAAAAAGAACTCTAACACATTACACGTGTTATGGGTTTCCTACCGCGCGATGTTTCCTTTATTGCTAGATTAATATAAGATTATATAATATTTATAGTGTCAATTGGATCTAGTTTGTCCCCTAACATAAAACTATACATTATTATAATTTCTTCACTTATGTTCTCATCTTCGAGTAATTTCCCGTAAGGTCTTCCGAACGTTAGAAAGGAAATTGCCGTTTTCTATTTTATTTTTTAGCTATTATATTAGTTTCATTGTTTAACCTAATAACACTAAGAGCAATTCGTAGACATTTCGTAGAATATCGTAGGCTTTCGTAGCACTACCAAAATAAAAGTAAGAAATAATTATTATGACGATCTCTGTGAGCGGTTCTTTGCTATTTATCCAACTCAAACTCCAACTCACAAATAAATATTATAAATGCGAGAGTTTGGATGTCTGTTACTGTATTACTCCGAAACGGCTAAACGAATGGGTATAGACATACCTATACAAATATTAATAAGTATCTAGGTTATACTCTGGGTTTACATTTTATTTCAAGAAGACACAAGTACTGTCTTGGACATGTTATAAGATAATAACTATTGGCGCCTTTTTCTTTTTCATCAGATGTCAAATCCCTATTAAGAATTTCGTAGACATTTCGTAGGCATTCGTAGCACCCCCATAATTTTGATATGTGAGCGTTGAGAATATTTATTTTTTCCAAGATACGTATTGTGGGTAAGTACGAGTCGGAATCGCACACGAAGGGTCCCGTACAGACGTATTTTTTTATTATTTATGTTGTTATAGCGGCAATAGTTTTTTTTTTTTTTTAAAACGAAGTTGGTAGCAAGCATACGGCCCGCCTGATGATCAGCGGTTAGTGTTTCCCTATGGACTCTTGCAGAAGCATGGCTCACGTGTTACAGTGTTACCGACCCTTCCCCCTCCCTAATGAGCTCTGGCGACTTTACCCACGCGCAGGAACACAACGTTGTTATTGGGCTGCAGTATTCTGTAAGGCGGAGGTACCTACTTTTCCAGTCGGGCTAATCTAAAAGAAAACTAATTGTACCACCACGGCTTATTTTTGTGTAAATTATCGATATGACTGTCACTAATTAATAATAATAATAATATAGATACAGAAGGCGGTACTCCTGGACACGGCGCGCATCGTCAGGAGATTCCTTTCTCTGCAGCCCTAACCACCGGTAGCTTGGGCCCTACCCCGCTGCCGGCGGCACACTAGGATTAAGATTTTTTAAAACATTTTTAGATTTTGTAAGAATATTGAAAAAAAATAATCATATTTACATAGGATTAGGTTTTTCATAATATGCTTTTTTGATTTTTTATACCAATGTTATAAAAAATAATAATTTTAAGTATCAAAATAAATAAAGAGAATAATAATAATAACCAGACGAAAAGTCTTCAATCGCAATCCTTGAATATCCTAAATCATCGAACAGGCCAGCCCACAAAACGTGAATTTAATGAATAATTGAGTAGTGTATCAAGGTAAAAACTTCATTAAACGTCTATCGACCTTGAGAACTTACGTAAGTATAGATTGGGGCCAGTCCGCCGCCACCCTGTCTCGTACCCCATAAGACAAAGTGCGCTGACCTGATTTTAGATCCCCTCTCCACCCCCACTCTATCCTTTTACCTCTACAGAGCCTGCCAGACTCCTTGGCGACGCCTGAAAATTGGGCACAACGGCCAGACGAAATATTATGCCTAAGCGAAAAACAGCTTATACCCTGTATTCTTAAGGGGAAAGTATAACTGCAAGAAATTTGAAAAATAGGTTTGAAATGATGAGAAATGAAATAATTTTATTCATTCAAATAGGCCTTCACAGGCACTTATGAATAGTCAAACTCTAATACTGTAATGCACGGTTCGGAAGGTTGCTTTTGCTAAGAAGAGCCGACAATTAAGTTTTTAACATATCTATTGCTGTCGCGCTGTGCCCGAGCTATACCGCCCGAGGGCGATAAAGACAACTGCAGCTTGGACCGATTATACCTATTTAAATTAGACGAAATCGCTATTTCGTAATCCCCGGTTTTCTCCTTCAAAACTGGATCGATGAAAAAAAACATGAATCGTAATTAGAAGAGCTCTGGCTACCTATATCTGTAGGTTTTCCTTTGGTTTTTTATACTCGGCAAATTTGTTCGCTGGAAGTCTGTTAAGGGCGTTAAAAGGGGTAGTTATTGTGATTTTAGAAGGCTCTTAATTCTTATAATAATTAATTTATAGAGAAAAACACAACCGAGGGACATGCATGGCAAAATAATCATTGCTCTAGTATCATTAGCCATAGAGGAAACTGAGGATTACGTTTGTATGGAACAAACGGTAATGACACTACTTATAAGTAGCTTCAGCATATGGGGGACCACATCTTGTACGAAATGCACATTACGTATTTTATAACTTCAAAAAAGGAGGTTGGTTTTTATTTAAAATAGTAAATGGGTAAATAAAGAATCATGGCGAGATCCATACATTGATTTGTACAAAAAAAAACATTTTAGAGGGTTTTGAATCACTTCCAATGTTGAGAGTACATTACCAGCAACATATACATGAAATATTTTATAATCCCCGCAAAACAGAACAACAACATAACGGTTTTGGTCGCGAATAGTCGCGATTCGCCGGCATGCCATAGAAATTCGCATTTTTATCCCGGGGTTCTAAAAATATTTTAAATGGCTCAAGTTATTCCTAGGGCACCAAGGATCAATTATAACTTCATTGCAACGTCTCTAAAAATCTTAATTTTTTTGTACAAATCTCGCCATTGTCCTTTATCAGCCAGAATTGTAATTTGAAACTAAGTAATATTTGATTTTAATGCAGTTCCTACATATCTTACAACTTTCTTCAGCATTAGCAACTATCCTCTGAGTTTAAAAAAAAAATCTCATCACAATCTTCTTTGGGTACAGCAGTGCAATATACGAGTACATAGCTTCTTTTATGACAAATATGATATAGTCAGAAAATCCTAATGGTGCGGCCATGCTACGCGAAGCGAGCACGAGCCGAGCCTCGAACAAACAGGATTCGTTAGTTGCTCGCGATTTCAAGCGTGGACGTACTTAACGAGCCTACAACCAGCGCGATGCGAATCCCTGTATATTCGTGAAAAAACTGACAACCGGGGGAGCGCAGTCGAGCACGCTACGAATGCTCGTTCGAAGCTCGCAAGCCCGTCCACGCTACGCGAGTCGTGCTCGCAATGTGCTCGTTCGTGGCTCGGCTCGTGCTGGGACTCGCACCATAAGAACATTTGTAGGACCAAAGTTTAAATTTAATTTCCTTCTTTCGCGTCGGAACTGTTTGTTGGTAACAAGTATTCCTCAAGCGTAAAGTAAAAATGAAACTTTTTAATTTCGCCTGAAGAACATGTGTCAACGTATAAACTGTAACGTACCTACTGGCTAAGTTTTCTAATATCATATACGCTTGTGGAAAGAAAATATGTTTGGTAAAAGCATTGAGCTAGACGACTTGCTAGGTACAGTTGAGGACATAAATATGAAACACTTTGTGAAATTCAAAAGCAATTTTCCCGCAATGTTGTAGATGTATAGTTGTTAAAAGTCTGCCTGTATAATATCTCATAATTTCAATCAATAGTTAAAGCATATATTTATTGATTCTTTATTGCACAATGTACACCTCATAACACAATACAGTGTACATAGACCCTGTAGGGTGTTGCAAAAGCCTATATTTCGATGAGTATAAGAGAAAATCGTTGATGATACATATTTATGTCCTCGATTGTACCTGTCGTAAATTTTGCTACTAGGAAACTAACTACAGTTTTTTTTTTATAATAAATTGTTATTTAAAAAAGAATTGGTATGTACTCCATTTTTATTCGGCGATTCTCTGTTATGTGAACTAGAATCTTCCCTTACAATAAATACATTGAAGTTGAGAAAAAACGTGGAAGATTATGTTAATTAATTACGAATGCGCTGATTACATGGTGACTGAGTTCCTTATTTCTATGAACCGGTGTGTGTTTGACAGCTATTCCTTCCAGGCTTCACGTGCCTAACTAAAGCACTCCTATTAAATAACTTCTCTTTGATTTAGCTCCTTCCCCCTCATTACAATATATCCGTCACTTTCCTACGCTACGCGAACCGAGCACGAGCCGAGCACACGTGGAGCATAAATTCGCGTAGACGGACTTCCGAACCTCGAACGAGCGTTCGGCTCGCGCTCGACTGCGCTCCGCCAATGTTAGTTTTTTGACGAACACAGGGATTCGCATCGCGCTCGCGTTGTACGCTCGTTGTATGTCCACACTTGACAACGCGAGCGACGAACGAAAAGCTCGTGCTCGGTTCGCGTAGCGTAGACGCACCATTAAACGCTTACGCTATCATAAACCTGGCTGCCGAGAATGGATGGTTGATATGTTTAAAACATCGACAAACTAGGTTTTTTATCAATATGTAATATCATTCTCATAATTTTTCGACAATAATCGATAAGTCCATGCTTGCAGCACTGGGTTGTACAAAACATACTGCTCAACCATCTTTTGTAATAAAACATTGAGATTTCAGTTTTTTTCTATGTTATTTATAAGAAACCTTTATAAAAAAAAAAAAAAAAATATTTATAAGAAACTTATCTTTTTTTTTTTTTTTTTTTTTTACTGTTTATAGGCCTGTGTTTGACCACAATCTCACTATGGTAAGTGATGATGTGGTCGAAGGTGGTAAGCACACAAAGCCTAGAAGGAACTGGCTCTCAAGTGCAGCTGACGGAACACACCGATAGGTGCTTGGCGACAGATTTTCAACATGAGGGTGGTAGCCAGCCAGACGGGTACTACAAAGTACCCTACCACCGTGCTATGGTTTCCTCACGATGTTTTTCTTCACCGAAAGCTCAAGCTCATTGTAGGATTCGAACCCGGGACCTTCGTCTCGGTATCCGACGTCACTACCACTGAGCTATCATCGCCCAAAATTATTATCATTCAGTCTATCGCAATATTTTTCAAAATTGTTATCACTCTTCAATCCAGCAGGTTTCTCAATTCTCCGATCTATTGTGGCTAAGCTTGCTCTTTATCAATCATCCGCTTTTCCAGTCGAAAGGATATATCCTTTGATGTTTCAAAGGTTAGGGGGTGATGACGGGGCCAAGTGCTTCGTATTAAACTAAGTTAATAGGCACATTATACATTTTTAAATTAGACCACATTAAGGGATGCGTTTCAATTAAGTACTGGAAGTACTTAGTTGTTACATAGAGGGTTTTCTTTAAATAAACACGTACGATACGTTACACTTATACCTACATACATAACTGCATGGGTTTAAAATCGTTGTATTTTTTTTTTATGCCACTTAGGTGGCTAACAAGCATCATTTTGGTAGATTTTTTGAAATAAAAATTACTGGTTCCCACGGCAAGTAAAAGTTACTTTTGTTAAATAAACATGCATTTTTCTTTTGCATGTAGGTAATATATTATTATTTTTGAGCTAAAATATAATTCATTTGAATATTCTAACTCTATTCTATTCTAACGCGTGAACCGTGAATCGAAGAGTCAATTGTAACGTTCTTATTATATGCCGTATAAGGTCCTAAACTGAACACCTACATATTTTTGTATAATAAACGGCCTATAAGTAATATCACGCACGAGTGAAACCGCAGGGCACAGCTTAGCGACGATGTGGTCAAAGGTGGTAAGTCAAACAAGAACGAGAGAGAGTAGTAGAGAGGTAGAGCGCAGCGTTAATTCGCTCAAAGAGCAGCTCGACTGGGGAAATACCTCCACCTTACAGAATACCGCAGCCAAATAACTTTATGTTGTGCAAAGTTGTGTTCCTGTGAGTGAGTAAAGTCGCCAAAGCCCATAGAAGAGGGGGAAAGGTCGGTAACGCGTGAGAGATGCTTCGAGTGTTGCAAGAGCGTCCATATGGCTGCGGTAACCGCTTACCATCAGGCGGGCCGTACGCTTGTTTATAGCATGTCAAACAAAAGTTCCATTTAATCTGTAGTGTATAAAGTTAATTAATATTTTAAATCTCGCCGTCATTCAAGAACATATCAATAGACAAAACAGAATTGCATACAAAAAAACTAAATTAATTGAAGTATTATTCTGCAGTATGTAAATGGAAAATAATAAACTATTTTTAACTCGCTGCACCAATCTTTCTTACAATAACTATATCAATAAAAACACAAGTGATCTTGAAACTAGCACTTCTGTTAAAATGAACGATGGTTGGGTTTTTAGGACGTCTAGACTAGACTTCATTTGTTTTATGTAGCCCGATAGTACATACTTATTCAAATACTACAGAACTTACATAATTTACTGAAAAGTTTATTGGTAAATCGGAACTAACGAGAGAAAATTAAATAATATATTCCAACAAACAAAAAATAACGAAATACGTATTGACCAAAACCTGCCCCAAGCGAAAGTTGACTCAGAAAATAGTACTGGTAATTGTCTAGTGGACCAGTGTCATCCACTAATAGCTTCCTAGGATCTGGCTAGATGATTACGACTGATTTATGTTGTCAACCATTGCAAATAATGATGTAAAAGCTAGCCGTTTAACAACCGAGGCTGGTAAATTGCACCAGCCCACTGCTGCTTCAGGTCAATACTAGACCACACACTGCACAACCGATGGTCGCTAAATTTGAGGAGTTACGATTGGCATGTCTACCCATTATACTCCCCGGACCTTGCTCCGACAGATTACCATATTTTTCCGGAATTAGGATAAGTTCTTGCACGTAAAAACATTCAAATCCAATGAAACAATTTTTTTAGTAAAATAATCAATGAACTACCTATAAAATGGCAAAAGTGCATCGATAAAAACTACATAAATACTAACCCCCTTATTCATAATCGCTTTTTAACTAAATCATTGTAATAGTGTGCCCCGTCTCACTCCTTCGTTCACCAAATGTCAAATGTCAGATAAAGATTTCGGAAGTTTAGCTAATCAACGTTTAATAACTATATTATGAATAAGGGGGTTAGATTGACTTAAAAACATATAATTTCATTAAAAAAATCGTTTTTGCTTTTCCATATAAAACGCCAATTTCATATGTAATTAAGGACCTAACACCTATTTTGAGCACACCACCATTTCAAATCGACGAATAATTGAATCAATACCTCAAAAGTATTTTCACAAATCCTTTTCAAACGTTCAACATATCAACGTGAATCGATAAACGAGAGATCTAGTTCCTTTCTTGGATAGATTATCCGATTGCATTCACGAACCCCGCAAATATCATCTGAGATATCCTCGCTACAATCCATCAAATATTTTGGCGTATAGCAAATGTACTAATGGCTTTGGGGCGATGATTATTATTACCCTCTTTTTGCTACATATCATCTGTCAGTGTATTTTTCCAATATTTTCATTATCTGACTCAATCATGAATAGATCCTTCATTCTACCAGCAAGTAAACGATGTAGGTATAACACAAACGTATGTTTTTTTCAGGAATTATTGTCACAAAATATAGACACAAAAACCTGTGTTTAAAAACCTAGAGTTTACATGAAATAGCACAATTTTAGAAATTTAATTTTGTGTACGGAACCCTAAAAAGCAAAGAAGTGAGGATTGAATACTTGAATAAGTAAGTAATTGAGCTCCAGCCGTAAGTGAAATGAACTGAAAAGCTAACTGCAGCTTGTTATGGTGCGTCCTGCTACGCGAATCGAGCACGAGCCGAGCCACGAACGAACCTACACGTTCGTGAAAAAACTGACAATCGCGCACGTTCGAGGCTCGCAAGCCCGTCCACGATAAACGAATCGTGCTCGCAGTGTGCTCGTTCGTAGCTCGGCTCGTGCTCGGTTCGCCAAGCATGGACGCACCATAATACATCACGATATGGTTATATTCACCTATTAGATATATCGAGAGAATCGAGTAGTTTTCGAACTCAAGTATGTGTATTAGTAAATCAATATAGATAATTTGGCGATACGAGAAAGGATACCTTGTTATTCTGGATTGAAGGAAACAATCCTAACTATACTACATGCGAAAATGAGTTTGGTTTAAATGGTACAACAAAAATGATTAAATTTAGCACGCAGGTAGTCTATTCAGGGAGGAACCTAATATCCCGTAAAAGAGTCAAGCTACAGAGTCAGGAAAAGAACAAATCTAATAATGCTACTCCCTGGTTCCTTAAAATGGCATTCAAAATACTTTTAAGAATTGGAAACCAGCGAAAGTAAAGCACGTCTCCTTATTCTATCACCAACACATGTTGGATATTGGAGAAAAAGTATTGCAATTTTCAGCTTATACTTCTGAAAGTAAAAGAACTCTCATCGTAACTTTTCCATTTGGAAATTTCATATGTAGGTAATTTGTTATAGCTACAGTAGATATACATACATGAGTAGGCTCTGAAGCTCTGAGACTGACAGACTTTCTTTCATATTATGATGGATTGTACACAGGAGACCTAATCTGTAAGAAACTTATACAAACTTTCTGGAATATTTCAATGATTATCTTGCAGGTATCATAAAATCCTTGTAGTTCTTGGACTTCTACAGAATATCAAATAGGAAAAAATCAAAGGTTCGTTTAAAGCACCATCAAATATAAGGGTTTGTTTAAAGGGTTCCTATTAAAGGAATGTTGCAAACATCCAGGCCCCCTAAAAAGAAAGCTAAGCAATATTGCTAACGCAATTCATTTTTACGAATTTAAAGCAGATCTTATGCAATTCATGAATTCCAAATCTTTTAATGAATTGAGTTGTATATAATGAGTAACTATTTTACCAAAAAATATTGGAATCACTTAGGATCTGCCGAGAATTCGAAAAAATTAATTGCGTAGCAATATTGCTTTAGCTTTTTTTTAGCCCCCCTGAAAATAGTTGCATTGTTCACAAAATGAACTTATCATTTGAGCAAAATCAGAAAGCATAACCAACCTTTACAACAATATAATACAACACGTATTCGGCATTTTCTCTACGTCGGTACACTGTTGGCCCACGAAGGGTCGCGTGAGCTCGACCATTTGAATATTTCACAGCCACCGCGCTGGGTACGATGACCGATTATATTTTGTATACGAGTGCGATTCGTTGATACAGATTTTATGACGAGGCTTATGGGCTTGAAATATTAAGTTTTATTTTACTAATTCAGGATCAGATTACTTATTTTTAAATGCCGTGGGGCTTTATTTATGAACGGATTATAGCAGAAAGGGCTAGGAAAATTTACGGCAATCAGCTGGATAAGAAACTTGTTCGATCAAAAGCGCAATCGCTACACCAATAATCTCTTTGAATCCATGTATTTTTTCCATTGAAGTCAAAGTCAAAGCAATTTATTCAAATTAGACCATAAATAGTAGGGCACTTATGCTACTGAACTTACCACCAGCTCGTAAGTCGGCCTTCAACTAAGAAGAACAGGCAAGAAACTCCTTTTAATTCCATTTATCTTATACTATAGTCGTAACATGAATTAAAATGGCATTAAAGAGGAACGCTCCTAAATTCCGTAGAGAAATGCAGTTGGCTGGCAAAATTATAATTAAAACAGACAGAGCAGAATAGCATATCAGTAACTGTAGCAGAAACAAACATGGTATGCAAAGAAATAGAACACTACAACTCTTCATTTTATCACACATATACTGCGGTCATGAAACGAAAATTAAATACATATTGGAGGACAGTAGCAGTATATTCCACTCGGTGAACGAACCGCGTCAATTCGTCGTGAATAATACAATTGGAGATCACGTAGAAGGATAAATAAACCTATTTCACAATCTCATACTACAAAGATCACAGCTTCAAGAGATCTTGTTTTCGAGTCTTCGCGTAAGATTAACGCTAGCCTACTATTTCGTATTCTTATAGTCTTCTTTTGTTTTATCTCTTGTTATTCTTTATTTAAATCTCTCTGGAGTTCTTTATTCGTTTGTTTCGAGACTATAATTGGAAAATGTACCGTGGGGTTAGAAGTAGTTGTTGCATTGTCGAGAACCCACTTACATCAAGTGTCTTTATTGTTAGCTGGGGCTTTCAGTAAACTAGTAGGTTTTTTGGAAATGTATATATCTTAGTCTATCTCATCTAATATCTACCTTTGATATTAGTGACTTATAAAACTCAAAGGTTTCTAATGTCATAATAACTACCTAAGTATATAGGTATATAAAGATATTCTAATAGCTAGTAAGTTTATCTGGGTTAGTTTTTATTAAAATTACAACAAAAACTACACGAGTAGAAAAAGGAGGACGCGACAGGCTGCGGCCGGCGTCAGATGCCAAATCCAGACAATTTGGACCACGCCTCGTACTTACTATGGCTGAGATAAAAACTTATGTGTATGTACTAGATGGAATATGTATGTAATACTTATGCTATTGTCTGGCTGGCAAGGCTTCCTAACTATTGATATGACCATATTTTTCTGAACGCTGTTTTGATCATCAATCTATTCGAATCTATCTATATATATATAAAAATGAATTGGTGTTCGTTAGTCTCGCTAAAACTCGAGAACAGCTGGATCGATTTGAATTATTTTGGTTTTAAAATATTTCTGGAATTCTAGGGAATGTTTAAATGGTGAGAAGTAGAATAGGGACACCACACGAACGAAGTCGCGCCGGGCAGCTAGTCTTTATATAAAGGACTGGATTATGATATCTAGATTTATTCTAATAGGGTTTTTGGGCGGAATCCTATCAAGCAATTGTCTGCCTTATCTAAGACATTTTCAAGTTCTTTAGACATTATAAAATCTATACTATAATCCTAACTAGTAGGCGTAAGAAAGCTATTGAGTCGCGCGTCAGGTCTAAAAACCTGAAATTTTGCATAGAAGATTCTTCAGGAGTTTTTTTTTTTTTTTTTTTTTTTATTTTGTATAGGCCTGTGTTTGACTACAATCTCACCATGGTAAGTGATGATGTGGCCGAAGGTGGTAAGCACACAAAGCCTAGAAGGAACTGGCTCTCAAGTGCAGCTGTCGGAACACACCGATAGGTGCTTGGCGACAGATTTTCAACTTGAGGGTGGTAGCCAGCCAGACGGGTACTACGAAGTACCCTACCACCGTGCTATGGTTTCCTCACGATGTTTTCCTTCACCGAAAGCTCAAGCTCATTGTAGGATTCGAACCCGGTACCTTCGTCTCGGTATCCGACGTCACTACCACTGAGCTATCATCGCCTTAAAAACCATTATGAAAAGATTGTAAAAAATTGTGTCATCCACACGCGCGAACTGTGGGGCAAAAGCAATCATTGAAGGTTGGGTCAAGTCCCCCTTGAGCTCAACTTAACAGATGACCCAAGTTTATTGTAATTAGTACCTAAACTTAAGTACCACTTTTCATTATGAAGATTTAATGATTTTCACAAGTTTGTCCTGTGAATAAAACATTGAGTGAGTTCAATGCGAACTTCGCCATCGTTGATAGAAGGGAATGGTGTCGAAATAAATTGATAATGTTTTAAGCTGAAGTGTTAGCTGTCATAAAACATCAATATCTCTGATAACAAAGCACTTGTTCATCAATGTTCATGCATAGAATATAATTGTTGCCGTGTGTTGTTAAATATTTAAGTACCTACCTATACTAAGCAATCAAAACTTTCGATAGTACCTATGTGTTCTTTCTTTTATTTGTTAATCTATTAAATGGTAGCATTCTCAAGGATTTCTGTAAAAAAAACAATGATTATTTAATGTTCTATGTTTCTTAAAAAGTCTATGTTCATCGCAATTTTACCTTTTGCCAGTAGTTTTATTACCGAAAGGTCAGTGGACACAAGTGCCAAGTCATCAAATATAGAAAGCATCCAAAAACAATAAGGAGATTGATCAATAAAGCCGTTCTTTCATACGAAGGAACACCCAGACGACTTGTAACCAATGTTGACAGGCGCGAAGCCTTTCCAAGAATTACATGTTTATCGATAAGGTCCTCGTGAAAAAACCCAAAAATTTCAATATGCTCGTTATATTCACATTAAACACCATTTTCTTCTGTACAACGGCAGGAAATATAAACAGTTTCACGAGCTCCGGATAACGACCGATCGATAAAGGCGAAACTCGAATGCGATTAACATTAACACATTCAGCGTTACTATACGCTCGGTTGTCTTTTAAACTATAACTTGTACTTTATCGTTAAAGTTTAGGATCAAAGATAAGGTGTTTATAGTAGTACTCACTGTGGGGTTGTCTCCTCGCGCGAGTTACATGAGCTCGTCGGTACACTGCACCAGCGGTCTCTCAAGTTAGTTCGTATTACAACAGATGCACCTCTAAGCCACCTTGTCCTTAATAAGCGTAACATTTATATAACGAGACACATACCGACCGCCAACGAGACCGCTCGGCTATAGGCGGGCTCGCGCGCGGTCCCGGAGCCTTCGTCCTGCCATTTTGGATTCGATCAGACTACTCGGCGCGGTGGGCGGCGTCTGTGGAGCGCGGCCGCCCTTCTCGAGACCTCACTGCGAGCGCGGTTTCACGTATCTAGTGGGCTTTTGTGTGAAAATCTAGATGTTACGACGGTCACTACGTTCGGTGGGAAAATAAAAAAGTATGAATCGTTCGGGCGGAGTGGTCGGCCGGCTGCGAGAGGCACATGCCGCTCGATAGTCAGGCGCGTGCGCGAGGCGCGGCGCCGCGTGACGTCACGAGGTGTCGCGCCGCCGCCGTGCTCGCCAGGCTCCTCAATGGGCCGCCACCGACACCGCCACCGCCAACGCCACCGTCAACGTCGCGTCGCCGCCACCAGTCCACTCATATGAGCTCATTATTTGCCTATCACTCACATGGACAGTTTTAACGACTAAAAGCTTTCGCGGCCAATTAATGTCAATGAAACCTCGACGATTGTTTAAATAATTGCTTTTACTGTTGCCTTTTATGAAGTAGTAAGAACAGAGTGACTTTTAAAAGTAACAGAAGAACACGTAAGTTGTTTCCCATAGTTCGTACTTGAAAGAGTAACTAGAACAATATGAGCTGTTGGGGCAGATCTTCCGTAGTTATCTGACGCGAGCTCAAATTCTCACCTTGTTTTCATCATCACTTCTTGATGAAATTTTTCTTTCAGCTTCTATTATCAGTTGAGCATTACTGATTTCACTTTCGGGTTCTACAACCTCTCTTGCTTCCATTACTTTATCATCACTTACTTCAAAACAACAGACATTTGGAGCTTCATCATCTTTAAGAACATTATCATTATCAGTTTGTACAAGAACTGATTTAGTTTTAGAAGCTTTAGTTTGGGCTATCCAAACACTTGGTATAGTCTCAATATCAGAAATATCATTTTCATTGTCCCTTCTGCAGAAAAATTTACACACATGCCCGAACATGCTTTATGACATGCTTCCAATTGAATTTGAATAGTATTAATGCATTTGTATTATTAAAATGTCGTATTAACTTGCTAGTGATCCTTTTAAAGGCTTCGTAACTAAATCACAAATGAAACGTTATCCTATTAAGTATATTATATCGGGCTATTTTATCTTTTGATTGATACAATCATTTATTTTAATTAAATAGATATCAATAGTTAGAATATGGTTTATTGCCCCGAATTCAGGTTGTTTTATATTGGATGCAAACGACCCGAAAACTTTCGTCGTGAAGAATGGAATTCTTGTATGGAAGAGGCTTATGACATTTGGAGATGCTCTGTAGATAAATATGATGATGATGACCAAGTTGAGTTAACTATGGTATGGTCGAACTACTTCGGTCCTTTTTTGACGTCGGATATCAAAGAAAAACGTAGGTACTATTATTTTTTTAAGAGATTGTGAGATTAAAAAATTTCTACTAAAATAGAAGAGGAGGCCTCATCTATTTTAGTAGCAATTTTTTACCATCGGGTGTCATAGGCTGGCCATACACGGCCTGAAGCAGTCAGGATCGACTCGAACAGTTGCAACTGCTTCGGGCGGTTGGTAGCACGGTGAAATTTCATCGTGCGGTCAAGCAGTCGCCAGGCATACACTGACTGCTCGAGCTGTCGGCTGCTCTCGCGCAGTTACTTCCGCCCGCGCTCTTCATTCCACTTCCACGTCGCGCACCCTTCCCTCATTTGCTTATTGAGAAAAATGGACTGCAATTTGAAATTGCCAACTGCTCGAGCAGTTAAGCCAACTGCAACGAGAGTTATCAATGGCAGCTTCAAGCTGTTGATTACGACTGCAAGAGCGGTCCGTGTACAGGTCGGTTAACTAAAGCTGGCACGTTTCAACACATTTACACCGTCTCTCTCGCGCAAAGTCAAGCTTATGAGTATGAAGGAGACAGTTATTGTTTTGCTTTTGCTACTGCTCATAAATATAGAGTGGTCTATTTTTGCATTCGTCCATTAGACTTGACTGATAGCAAATTTATGAGTACTGTGAACGTGCCAGCTTTCGTTAACCGACCTGTATGTTGATCAATGGCTAACTGCTCGAGCAGTCCGTGAATGGCGGCCCTATAAGGACTAATTTATTTAGATGTGCTTTAAATATGGACAAAATTCTAGAGCTATTAAAAATAATAGTTTTTTTTTCTGAATGTTATTTATTTTATTTATAACATGTAAGATTATTGTAATAAAAAACCTTAATACTTGTATGACAATGGTTTTATTTTTCTATTTACAAAAAATATATTTACATAATACATTACGTTTTGCCTTGAATTATGTAAGTTTATGAAATAGAATAACCAATATCAGAATAAAATAAATTCGTGTGTAGATATTTGCAGGCAATATTTTTTTTATTATTTTTATATTACAAATTTTATAAAACATACATTGAAAAACAAACAGCTCACCTATATAAAAGTTTGTATGTATGAATTATTGAAGAAATAAACATTAATCAATGACAAAAAATGTTTGTAAATTATGGAATAGACCACAAAACTCTTATTAACGTTAAATTAAAACATTTCCAAAACTTAATAAGCGTATTTTCAAAGTTAGTGGTGACTGCTGAAATTAGTTCGGTTACTAATACAGTCTACGCTTTTCTGTGCAACGTGCAATACTGAACACAATAATAAAAAAAAAACGTGGTAACTTTTTCGAATCACAAAAATATTATATCGACGGAAGAATTTAAAACTTGCCTTTACAACTTTGAAAATGTCATCTCTATTATATTCTTATATCGATAACAAATGACAACAATAATGGACATAGTGCAAGAATTTATATTACAAAAAAAATATGTTCTTTATCCAGCTTTTTTTAAAACAAATTTATTTCACAAAAGCTACTAAACTAACGAACGGCACGTAATAATTTGCCGTTTTGACTGAGTTTGATCGATTATGTGCAAGTTACGTCTACTACAGTATTAAATTAATAATTATTTCCATGTATAGTATTGTCTTTTATAAGTTTAATGTAGTTTTAGTTTAGTTTTGAAATGTATAAAAGGTACAAATATTGTAAAATGGAATTTCACGTCATCAGCGTGTTGTCGTAACTGAGAAGGTGCATTTATATATTTTCTAATAACATTAACTATATTATTATTATTTACAAGTCATTTAACCCTGTCACAACCTTTTTATAGACAAGACATAAACAATAACACCTAAAGATAATATTGTGCTAAGTACCAACCTTATCTAATGTTTAAAAATAATTATAACAATGTAAATAAAGAGATAAATAAAAAGTAAGAATACAACGAAAGAACGCAACAGTGCAGTGCGAAAAGGAAACAGACCGGAACATAAACGGAATATAATTCAAAATTTCAGGTCCCTAGCGCATCAATGATTATTATTTAACATACATATATTTCGATCAATCAATATCCAAGCTCTTGAAGCTACTGGTAAAACTAGCGAACATGCCTTTACTAGGTTTCTTAATTCTTTTCTTTTCATCAGCTTTAAAAACTTCAGTTTCAACCAACCATTCCTTGTAATTTTCTTCTATATTCTTTCTTTGTTCCTCATGTAGTTGTTTGACTGAAGGAAGAGGGCCTCCAAAATCTTCAGGAAGGAGTTCCTTGTCGACTATAGAAGCTGGGCCTTCGGAACAAAAGTTTAGGAGGTTCAGCAAGTTGGAATGTATGAGAGGCTTAACGAGACACATGACCTGGTTGATGAAGGAGACAGTGTGGACCACGTGGATCTTCTTTAGGCGACAGGGATGCGCATTCTGGAAAAAGATTTGAATTGCAATTTAATTTGGTAACACTGTGGAAGTGTGTTTACTTTTGACTGATGTTTTTTTAAAAGATTGTGGTTGAAGATTCCTTTATCGAAAAACCTTGATGGTGAATTAACAGTAATAACAAGGTCGGGCATCTCTTCCAGTCCAACGCAATCATAAATTCTATTAATTACCAAATTAATGATACTAACCTGAATATAGTGCATAAAAGCTCTAAGCGCAGGCAAGGTCACTCTCGTAAGGTGTCCGATACTGCAGCCCTTCATATCAAATATGACGATATAGCCCTCAGAGAGCCGGTCCTCAGACAGCTTGACGTCATTGAACATGCAGAACACTCGCACAGCGTCCGCGAAGTTCAGTTTGCTGTAGTCGAAATCGGACAGCCGGTATAACAAGACGTGATAGCCTTCCACCGTCTTGTTTGGAAAGGCTACCATGTGGCTGCAAAATAAAATAAACGATGTCGAGCTTCAGCTGCTGCGATAATATAAGTTACTCGTAATTCTAATCAACCATTAAGAAATCATGAACTCTCTAACAATCTGGGGGGCTAAAAAGGAAGCTAAAGCAATATTGCTACGCAATTAATTTTTTCGAATTCTCGGCAGATCCTAAGTGATTCCAATATTTTTTGTTAAAATGGTTAGGTACTCATTATATACAATGCAATTAATTAAAAGATTTGGAATTGATGAATTACATAAGATCTGCTTTAAATTCGAAAAAAAAAATGCGTTAGCAATATTGCTTAGCTTCCTTTTTAGGGGGCCTGATCATTTTATGAATAAATTCCTGATGAAATGAAGAGAAAAATAAATATGGCCGCTGCAAGGTATAACTTCATTCAAATAATACCTGGTTATGAATCTACCTACAGGATACTTCAATTATTGAAAAGTGACATTATATCTTCAAGCTGTAAATGGTAACATAATTGAAGATTATTAAAATAATTAGTTACGGTGTAGGTAATAAAGTGATTTATTAATAACCACACATGACTTGAGTATTCACATAACATTAACAAGCATCGATGATTGCCACTCTTATAGTTTGGTATTAATTCTAGAAACTGTAAAGTAGATGCAAGGTAACCAAACTAAACAGAAGCCTAAAATAGAATTTATGCGGTATAACAAAATCTTACTTTGGATCCAATAAATCACAACTCTCCGGAGTAAACTAAATAAACTCCAAGTTCAGTCAATTTATCTTTTAAATTACTCTTACGATTAGAAAAACATAAAACAGGCAATAATCTAGAAAACTGTTTTTTACAATAAGGATCTCATATAAATATAAAAATCAGTGATATCAATTTAAAGAGGCATTATTGTCAGGATTGTATGCAAATTCACTTAATTGTGCGTGCGTAGGAACTTACGACCTGCGTACTGGCAGGTGACGATATTATTACCGGCACTTATTAACATTGCGATGATTGTACAATATTTTAATAATATGTAGGTATAGTCCTACGAACTTATGTGGCCTGGTGGTCAAAAGAGGAACTTACGACACCATTTTGAAATGTCAATCACCAGAAAAGGGATACAGAATAAACAACCGGCCAAGTGCGAGTCAGACTCGCGCACCGAGGGTTCCGTACAAACCTGTAGGTATATAAGTAAATGGTAGTATAGACCTGAGTATTTGATATTAATTTCAATTTATGACGTATTAAAAAAAAACTACTTACTAGATCTCATTCAAACCAATTTTCGGTGGAAGTTTGCACCGTAATGTACATCATATATTTTTTATAGATTTATCATTCTCTTATTTTAGAAGTTACAGGGGGGGGGGACACACATTTTACCACTTTGGAAGTGTCTCTCGCGCAAACTATTCAGTTTAGAAAAAAATGATATTAGAAACCTCAATATCATTTTTGAAGACCTATCCAGAGACACTTATGGGTTTGCTGAAAAAAATATATTTGAGTTTCAGTTCTAAGTACCTAAAATTTATTGTTTTTTTTCTATTTTTGTGTGAAAATCTTAATGCGGTTTACAGAATACATCTACTTATCAAGTTTCAACATTATAGTTATTATAGTTACGGAAATAAATGGCTGTGACATACGGACGGACAGACAGACAGACATGACGAATCTATGAGGGTTCCGTTTTTTGCCATTTGGCTACGGAACCCTAAAAAGGGATATAGAAAAAACTTAAACCGACTTCAAAGTACACTGAGAAGTATTCAAATCCCAATGGAACAAAACAGGAACTGTACCCTTTCAACAAAAAATATATTTTACAAACCGGTTAATAAATAAAAAATACAAGCGAATTGAAAACCTCATCCTTCTTTTTTTGAAGTCGTTTCAAAAGACATGAAAATTCATGAAAAGGAAGTGATTTTCAAAACAATAGCAGCGAATCTTAATGATCTTCATCATCAATTATAATCACAATGACATCATCTTTAATTTTATTCTCCATGAACGTTACAAAGTATTTTTTTTTGTTTTGATTTCTTACTACATATATACTCCATTGTTACCATAGATCAAACGCATGTTTGACAACTGACTCTGAGTTTGATGTGATGTCAATCATTGATACATGCTCGATTTGCATTACCTACCTACTTCCTAACGTGTATTTCAATTTAAGTCAAGCCTCAGAAAGAGATCTAATCAATTCTGCAGTTCTCTTACTAATGATTCTCTTACTGCTGCTCGGTTTAAATATTCGATTTATCCTTCGCCGTCCTCTCATTGACAATGACAGGAATACTTTCAACGAGAGATTAAATATAATTTGGCTTTCAGAAACTAGCAAAGTCCACGCTACGCGAACCGAGCACGAGCTGGACAGACGTGTGAGCCGTGAGCCTCGAACTTGCGTTCGGTTCCGCCCGCACTCGACTGCGTTAAGCGGATTGTTGTTTTTTTACGAACACGCGATTGTTAAGGCGATGATAGCTCAGTGGTAGTTATGTCGGATACCGAGATGAAGGTCCCGGGATCAAATCCTACAATGAGCTTGAGCTTTCGGTGAAGGAAAACATCGTGAAGAAACCGTAGCGCGGTGGTAGGGTACTTTGTAGTGCCCATCTGACTGGCTACCACCCTCAAGTTGAAAATCTGTCGCCAAGCACCTATCGGTGTGTTCCGACAGCTGCACTTGAGAGCCAGTTCCTTATAGGCTTTGTTTGGATTCACATCACGCTCGTGTTGTAGGCTCATTGTACGTCCTCACTTGACATCGCGAGTTACGAACAAATAGAGGCTCGGCGGCTGGTACTCGGTTTGCGTAGCGTGGATGCACCATAAATCGTGTCAAATATCAATCCTCAATCGCAAAATAAATCAATAGATCGGGATATAGAAATTGGCTCTACATTTATGATCTGTGTACCTTTATTATAAACGGCTTCTTTTAACATTTATTTCATATCTATACTATCTATACTATAATAATAATATTATAAAGAGGAAAGATTTGATTGTTTGTTTGTTTGCATTGAATAGGCTCCGAAAATACAGAACCGATTTGAAAAATTCTTTCACTGTTGGGAAGCTACACTATCCCCGGGTGACATAGGCTACTTTTTACCACGGGAACGCGGGTGAAACCGCGCGAGACAGCTAGTTTTTAATAAACAAACTAAATTTCTTATAATTTATTCTGGATTTATAATACTTACGTGATGTCCAATATAGATTTGTTCCTCTGCGACAAAGGATCACGATTGGTGAACAGATCCGGGGTATTTGCACGTAGGGTGAAGTAGCACTCTATGGTGTCTTTTGTCTCTTTCACTTTGTAGTAGTTAGAGTGGAGGAACAGGAACAAGTAGTCGTCTGATATGTAAGGCAGATGGGGCTGGCTTTTCATCCTGGAATGCGAGAACAGGTTTTGATAAATATGTTGAAATTATAGACCAAAAGATTGAAGCGGACTATCTAGATTTGTCGAAATGTCTAGATTTTCTAGTTTGTTTGTTACGACCGCAAAAAGATAACAGCCATATCCGAATCTTCTGAAACATGCCAAGTTTCTTATATCCGGACATCGATCCACTAACCCAAAGTGGAGCTTCGTGTCTTATGAGAAAAACATAGGTTCACAAGGGCTGTCACGGGGTATGTTTATACTATTCGCACCAATTAGATTTATTTTTCTGTCTGAATATTTCTAGCAAATAGAATATTTATTTATTATATGAACAAGCTTAATGTTCAAAATTGGGTCACAAAGAATAAACTGGATTTCACCAAGTTAAATTCTTCGTGAAGGCAATGGCAGCAATATATTAAATTAAATGGTTTCTACAAAATATCAAATAATTCTAATCATAAAACCCAGTAGGAAAACAACCATAGTAGGTTGTGGCTTACTGGCTTGATCATATTCTTCAATTTGCTGAATTAGTTTCCGCCAAGCAACGTACATTCATGTTTTAGTCTGCCTGTAAGTAGTTGAAATACCGTTACAACTATTATCATCTATAATTTATTGAACAATTAGAAGACTATAACCATCGGCACACCTAATATAATTATTTTGTAAAAAACAAAATTGTTCCATATTATGTTAAATCATTTACGAATGTAGTTAGTTTTTATGATACAGCAAAATCTAAGTGGCTCTTATTTTGTTTTGAGTAAATAGAAGTAACACGACATAATATGCCAATTCGACAATGTGTTTGTCCTAGAATGTTAAACTAATAACATGTGGATATCAGGGACTGACAGAAATAACTAAAAAACAAAATTAGGTTGGTACTCATGTGTCTAATAAATACAGCCTCATATTGTCTCCAGCGCTGTTTTTGGCAAACATCAAGAAATAATTCATGACTGTGCGCTCTGTAACAAAGTTTTTTGGAATACTTTCACTATTATTGTTTGATTAGTGTTATCTCTTCAAGTAGGAACTTTAGCATTTAGTTGACCTTACTTATCATTAAGTAGTCTTTGAATGAAATTAAAGTTAAGCCACAAATCCGAGTAGGGAAATATACTCGTCTTCAAATAAAAAAGATGTCAAATATTTTTATACCAAACGTGAGGATTTGCTTATATCTCGAGTCACATATTCCTCCAGTAGCAAGCAAAGCTCTGGCTCCAAGCCATTTTCTGCAAGTTCTTAAATAAGCTGCAGTATTTTGTGATCCTAAATATTGCAGAAAAGTAAAGTTCTTGAGCCTATATCAACCGCATAATACAAGGTCTGCTTAATTTGGGATCAGATGACCGTGTGTGAGGAATATCCCAGGATATAGTCACACTTGGCTTCAGAATCAGAATCATGACCTTGATAGTCATAGCATCATGTAGAGTTAAGGGCCAATTTATCAATACACAAACCGTCCTTTTAATTTACTATATTATTATTAGGTATTACAATTAGGGTTTCGTTTTTCCCGACCTTTTTCCATTCCCGGGACCCGGGAATGAAAAAAATTACTTCCCGGGAATTCCCGATTCCCGGGAAATTTTAATAGTTGTTAGTTTTGTTATGTTAACGTATATAAAGTCAAGTAAACCACGTAATTTAATTAAATTAGCAATTTATTTGTCTCAGAAGTAAATAATAGTACATTATGAGACGTGTGTAAAGTTGGTAATCACACGAGACGGTACCTATTAAGCAAAGGAACTTGAGAGTGTAATGATCAATGCACACGCTTTTTTCAACACACTTGTGATGAAAAAAACAAACTTGTATTTTTTTCACTAGATTTTTTGATAATAGTCAATGAGAACGTCATCAAATATGGCGCACAAGTTCTTTTTTTGACAGCAAAACTGTTTTAACCGTTTAAATTAAGAATGCTTCGTCTACGCACATATTAATAACATAGAGTTACAAACTTATATAATCGGGATTGTACCTATCATAAAACTGTGCGGTAATGTAAATTAAAAAGCACTAGTGCGTCATAAGGTACATTATGATACTAAAAACGGTGCAATAAATGTCAAATTACGAGCATGTGTTGAAAAAAAAATTTACTAATTCGAATTCGACGACATTGTAGGAGAACAAAAATACCGATATAGATCTTAGTGATAGTAAGCTGATGTGATAGCAATGGGCAGGCCACATCTCTCGAAGATGCAAGCGGCCCAAAATGGCGCAGTTCATGGGGGAGGTCTTTGTTCAGTAGCGGACATCCTTAGGCTGATATGATGATGATGATGTGCTTTACTTGACTTTGACAAAAACACTGATAAGCTTTATCTCCAAAAATATATATTTAAAAAAAATATTAATGTAACTTTCATTTTCTTCAAAATTACGCGCATTCAGAGATTTTCTCTAAAATCGGCAGTTTAGAAACTACCCATAGTAGCTATGTATGACCTATAGTTTGATATGATTATTTATAATTTTCTACTTATGTTTGTGTGTGAGACACAAATAGGTAATTAAATTAAATTACGTATTTTACTTGACTTTTGATAGGTTACAAACATGTTTTTATGGGGTTTTCGGAGAACTTGAAATAAAAAAAACGTTATCTCCACAAATACACACATCCTACAGCTCCTTTCAGCGATTTCTCATAAGCTGGTAGTTCAGTTCGTTTGATTTCGGTGGATATCGACATTTGTTTTAATATCGTATGCAACATCTTTGTTTCAAAGGTTTTTCATTAATTTTGACCAATATTTGCAGTGTTTTAGAGCATTCAATCTCATAAAGAAATTCCCGGGAAAACCCGGGAAATCGCAAAAAAAATCCCGACTTCGGGAACGACGTATTTCCCGGGAATTCCCGGTTCCCGGGACCCGGGAACGAAACCCTAATTACAATGTAATTTTCAACATTTTTTTCATGTTTATAAATTGTCAAGATGGGCAGGTAAGATTAACAAACAGGCAGTTAGCCCACCTGATTCACCGCCCCCTATAGACAGGCAATGTGGTGCTAACCTTGAAGAGCTCTTTTACGCCCTTTTTACCATACCATAAGGAATAAAACCGTACAATACACATATATGTATTATTAACTATATTCACTTGTAAACAGTATAGAAAGCAAGTGGGTCGCGTATTAGTTTCATGGCCCACTTCCAGGGCATAAGAGGGACATACTCGTATATAATGCCCCTACGATTATTAAGCCTGACAGGAATCTAGCACAAATATCCGAGGATTCGTCTCGAATTTAAATCACCGGGTGACTGACAAAGGGGGAAAAGGTCAGCCTGTGACCTATTTAACTAAGTATTGTACAACAATGGCTCTTGGATATTTTTTGTTATCGAAATAATAAATAGTTTAGGAAAAGATTATCCTAAAATAATATTCCTTTGCATTACAGATATCTTTTTGTTAATTACTTTGTTTAGGGAAAACCATCAGCTACAATATAAAATTGTTAAGACATTTTCATATTTCTAATCATAATTTACTATCTTAATTGTTAAAAGTATTACGACTTAATAGCTTCTGAACTCCAGAAACACTAGAATTAAATATATTATGTATATTTGTTGTAAATGTTTTTAAGTAAATAACTACATAACTTATATTTTTTAAGTTAGAGACAAATAAACGTTCATTTATTTATTTACTTATAAGTTACCTAATGCTAGAAAAAATACTAAAACTACTTATATACTTAACGATATGAATCTCTTACCACTCTCTTATCTGCTGTAACTCTTCTTCATGACCCTCGGGCAGCGGCTTCAGACCGCGCATGAACGGGTGCAGGTATTTGGTTGCCGCCATTGTTGCGCGCACGCAACCTTATCCACACACCTGTAACAACCACGTTCATATTTTTAATAACTTGTTTGTTTATACAACAAAGTCACTAAACAAGCATAGGGCCCGGCTAGTGCAACACCAGGGGCATCACTCGGATTACCGACCATTCTCCCCTCCATAATGAGCTCCGCACCCCGAGTGTAAAGTTTGCAAAGAATAGGGATGATACCTGGGTAGAAAAATAATAATTCTAATTAGTTCTCGTTTTTTTATACAACTAAGTCGGTAATCAAGCATACGGCCCGCCTGATGGTAAGCGGTTACCGTAGCCATATGGACGCTTGCAACACAAGAAGCATGGCTCACGCGTTACAGACCTTTCCCCCCTCCCCTATGAGCTCTGGCGACCTTACTCACGCGCAGGAACACAACTTTACACATCATAAAGTTATTTGGCTGCGGCATTCTGGAAGGTCGAGCTGCTCTTTGAGCGAATAAAAGCTATGCTCTACCTCTCTCGTTTGCGTTTTTAGGTCTCATAAAAATATGCAAACGCGATTTCTTTATAAACTTTACACTAAGGATACTACTGCAGACTTTACTCACGCGCAGGAACACAACATTGTAAGTTATTCTTTTAGCTAGAGTAGAAGTACTTTTCCAGTCGAGCTGCTCTTTGCGCGAAAATTTACTATTCTCTATACCACTCCTAAAAGCGCTCATGACATCTATCGCCAGTATTTGCCAATCAATCGCATCTATAGGTTAGGTTTGGATCTTCGGTCACATGGTCTCTACCATCACATGATGCGATAAAACTAGAGCCACAACAAAGTTTCCGCAATCAAGTTTGGATATTTCGATCGGAAGCTTTATCACCAATAATCTACAACCTTGAGAATTTAACCTATTCAGTTTTGATTCTGTTATCTTATCAGTCGAAGCTTGTGTTGTAAAGCAAGTAGTAAAGTACAGTAGCAAAGAGCGAGACGAAAGATATAGGGTTAGCTAAGCATTCTGGATAATCGTTCTAATATTCAATCATCTGTATGACAAAGTATATTCCGCCCGCGGTTGCACCCGCATTCCCGAAGTACTTATTGTTTCCCTGGAATAAAAGCTACTCTATGTGTCATTTATTTTTGTACCAATAAGGTAGCAAAAAAGCATTCAGCCCTTGATGGTAAGCGGTTGCCAACCAGACGCTGCAAATATTAATGTTGTACCTACTCCAAAAAAACCACGACGGAGAGCTCATTCTACAACCTGAGCATTCAAAATCCAGAATATATGCTATCATTGTGCCAAATTTCTTTCCAAATTTTTTCATTTGCGTTTATAATATTTGTGTGATAAATGTGTTGGTGCAACCATTTCTAAATAGATATTATTTACGGCATTTTTTTATCAACATTCAAAATGGCGTTAATTTTAGCGGTAGGCTCTCATTATACTTTATCCTGGCCCACTACGGTTTGTTCCTGTAGCCTTCACACATCCTGTTTCTTACTTATTCTAATTGCCTCTACACGCATAAATTACACTATACAAACACTTGGTTATTTGTGCGTAGATATTTACATACATACTTAAGTTAGGAATTTTTGACATTCATATATACGCTTAAAGAAATTAATGTAAAGTAATGGAGTTCTGCGGTAAGATTTTTTGTACTACTGAGCTGAGAACCAAGAAAAAAATTCGTTGTCACTCAAAAATTACTGGGCAGTTTCATGTGACATTTGAATTTAAACTTTAATACAATCGAAGTTATTTACTAATGTTAGCATTAACATTATATTATTTGAATATTATTTAATTTCATACCATTGAATATTGATTAATTATAATTAATTGTCAGCATTATTTATTATGAAAGTGTAAAACGGTTTATTTTGATATTGTGTATTTGAATATCGAGGAATGGCAACACCAGAAAAGTATATTTGTAATAATGGCGGCCATTGGAGAAAATGTTTTAATTCATTTTGTGGTAATTACCAAGTTTACCAACGGTGTAAATACAGATTTAACTTGTTTAAGCCAACTTCTTTTCAGTAAATAAGGGATGGTTAATACTAATTAAGTTGGCAGTATTATGAATTGTTCAAAACATCTAGTTATATTAATACGTGGAGCAAAAACAATCGAATTATTTTTTTAGCCTCTATAGTATTACCTTACTGAATGTCAAACATAGGTAATATGTAACCTTTATGTAACCTTTTTAGGCATATTGCGCGTACGGAGGATTGTGGTGCGTCCATGCTACGCGAATCGAGCACGAGCCGAGCCTCGAACGAGCCTACAACGAGCACGATGCGAATCCCTCTGTTCGTGAAAAAAATGACAATCGCGCTCGTTCGAGGCTCGCAAGTCCGTCCGTGCTACGCGAATCGTGCTCGCAGTGTGCTCGTTCGAGGCTCGGCTCGTGCTCGATTCGCCAAGCATTGACGCACCATCGCTAACATTTATTTATTTATTTGAACTAAAATAAAAATTCTCGAATTTTGACTCATGGGCGACCTCTAGTAAATATTATTTCACTAGCTTTTGCCCACAAAAACGTATTGAAGTGTTATAATCTAGTTACGATTCCACTTCACGTATCGTAAAATAGTTAAATAGCACAAATATTCCGGACGCAAACGCAACAAAAACGTGTTATTGCAAATTTCAGCGTGTACTCACTGAATTCGGACATATCGTCCGATGTTACAGCATAACTAGCGATGCGCAATAAAAGTTGTTTGTTTGTATGTAACAGCGGTCACGAAATGCATTTCTATACTGATTGCCTTATAATTACTTGAAACTGGGCGAGTCTGACTCCACGCTCCAGTTTAATATTATTTGTAAATAGGTGAGTTTTCAGTTTTGCAGCTTTCTTTTATACGAAAGTGCTTTTGTTCTGAAACTTAAGCTTTTCAGAGTAAAACGCCGATCCCACAGAGAGAATTCTAGAATACTGCGTTTCAGAATTGGTTGTAAACTTATAATTTAAATGAAAAATTAAAATGGAAACCATGACGACGACCCTAACCTAACCTAGACATAATACAGAATGTCCCAAGTAGTAACAATCGGAAGTAGAGCACCTTTAGAGGTACCTATGTATTTGCCGCAGTTTTTTGAAGTTTTCGAGTTATGACAATTTTTCATGTTTTTAACCAAAATCGGACTATTACATTTTTGATCATAGTGCCTTGAATAGCTGAGATAAATGTGTGTTTTATTTTTCTAAATCAGCTGAATAGTGAACCAAGCATTTACACAAATATTCGCTAAAATAGATGTTACCATTGCGTTTAAAAAAATATTGAATTATTTCAAATTTCTACACCTGAATGTTTCCTAATTCTTTGAGAGTGATTTATAAATAAATTATGCTTTTTCAGACTCAGATTTTTTAATACTTTTTTTTACGAAATGGTTACATCTGTGGAAACAAATGTACACGCATTTGCTGGGATCACTATTCAACTAATTGATAAATAGAAAACTCGCATGTATCTTGACTATAAACGTCTATGATCAAAAATTTCAATGCCAATTGTTGATTAATAAACATGGATAATACTCAAACAAACTCGAAAACTATAAAAAAAATTGCCTAACATACGTGGGGGCTTATTCGGTTGGCTCTTAAATTATTCATATATTTTGTTAATTTGAATAAATATATTTTTAGCTTTTTGCAATCTTTCTCTTTACATAATAATACATACACACTTTAAATAACTATTTTCACACTCCTCCGTGCGCGCAATATACTTATAGATAATCGTACACTTACCTATATAGATAGGAAGACACAATTTACATGGATTACGCGAAGTGGAATCATAATAACCGACACCTAAATATTTGCCCATCCGCATTGTTCGCTTTCGATATTATTCGATTCGTTATTGGATCCCATGAATGAGTCAAACACTCAAACGAATCGACCGTCTGACCTGAAATTTCGCCAACCTATTCCAAGAAAATAAAGAGAAAAACACAAATTGATCAACATTGGCATTGTTGTTTACATTGTGCTGTCTTTTTATTTACCAACTCTTTAGTTACACGCAGTTCTGAGATGGAATTATGAGTCACTTTTCGTTTCATATTCAATGCAGGTATTGCAGGTACCTGTGCTTTATCGAATTAAGTCATGAAAATAAAACAGAGTTTTATGACATAGAAGCTTACCGGTTTTATTATGGTTTGATCAAATAAAAATACTTTTTTTTTAATCAAATGGGCTTGCGTTTGGCCACTGACCCGCCCATAAGGGACGAAGACGAAGTCTAAGATGGGACACGCTTACCCAGACGGAATCTATTCACTCTGGCCTTGAAGTCCCTAGGTTGTATGAGTCAGGAAACACAGACGCCGGAAGCAAGTTCCACTCCCTTGCTGTCCGCATTATATAAATGAGGATGCAAAACGCTACTGTGTCCGTATTTTCGGTATGTCAACAACGTACTGGTGAAACTGTTCCCGGCGTCTTGTGGTTCGGTGCAAGAATGGGGATGGTGGAATTAGGTTAAACCATCCTTGGGTTGAACAATTCCTGCGCACACTCTCGAAAATATATCCTGTAGAAAACCGATAGGCAAGCAACCTTTCTTCGACGGTCGAGGCTCGTGAGTTTTGCCTTAATTAAAGACTCATCATGAGTCTCCTGGCTCGGCGGTTTATTGAGTCGAGGGCGCCAAGCTGGTACTTAGCGGATCCATCCCAAAGATGGCAGCAGTACTTTTTTTATGCTACTGATTAATCTATATAAATAATAATAAAAAAATTAAAACAAAAAATGTTTCACTGAGGGAAGACTGTATGTCTGGTAAGAATAAGTATTACAGCCTGTCTGACCAGTTTTATGTGCATTCTTTCACACATTGCAGTGACCTCAAATTAAAGATTCCGTTACACTTTCTGTTAATCGAGAAACATAATACGAGTCTCTTTAGATATGATATTTATTTTCCTTTCTCCTATGTAATAGGCCTGTGTTTGATCACACCATGGTCTAGGATAATGAGAAGGTGGTAAGCACACAAAGCGTTAGAGATAGGAACTGGTAGGTCACGGTAGGTGGGGTAACTTTAGGGGGTTCTGTGGTACGAACCCACGAACTTCTTCACGCACAACTTCAATGGTGGTTGGACAAATAGGCAGTAATAAAAACAGTTTTATTTTTCAATAATTTTGCAGCAATTTCTAAATATTCCGTATTCATATAGATAATACAAATTCGCATTAGCACTTTTATGTATTTAGTCTCGTAATGTTGACAGCCACTTTCTACGGCGTGTCCGCGAGAAAGTCACTCTCGTAGTGGCAAAGCTATTGCTGAGGTAACACCCGACCTCACATTCGTGAATATTTACTATGCTATGAGTAAGTTGCCTGTCTATTTTATGAATGGGCTGGGCCGTATCTTTTGCTTTCTGGGGTATTTGACCGCGAATATGGAGAAATAGTAAATGACGGGCCAGTTGGCGCAGTTGGGATTCCCACACAGGACATGCATTTGTAAGCATGAACATGTCTGTATGTCCTGTGTCTGGGTGTAATTATGTATATTAAGTATGTATTTACAAACAAAAAGTAGAATATGTATTATATCAGTTATCTGGTTTCCATAGTACAAGCTATTCTTAGTTTGGGATCAGATGACCGTGTGTGAGGA
The DNA here is from genome assembly GCA_947623365.1 of Achlya flavicornis. Classification (NCBI taxonomy): domain Eukaryota; kingdom Metazoa; phylum Arthropoda; class Insecta; order Lepidoptera; family Drepanidae; genus Achlya; species Achlya flavicornis. The sequence continues at coordinate 4,827,113 of OX392487.1, forward strand.
ATGTCCCAGGATATTTTCATTTATTTTATTTATATATATATAACTCTACAACTACTATTTGTACGCGGTAACCCTAGAACCGTACATTGGGGTGCTGGGGACCCTACACTAAATTACTTGTAACTATGGCTTGAAAACCAATTACTTACTGGTACAATTTTAATTTATTAATTTGAGCATTTTTACCCGACTGACCCGGAAGGAGGGTTATGTTTCCTTGACTTTCGCCTGGTGCTTCGAACCAACTGGTGTGTTTCACGAGGTCGCCGAATAGTGTAGGGTTCTAATCGTACCTATTGTTTTTATTAAAAAAAACTGCAATTAGGTTTACTTTCGTAGATGAAATCTACCTAAGTAATTTTTAATCAAAATCCTGGAAAAAGTTTTCATTATACGAGTATGTAGTTAAAACTGCACATATGCATGTAGTTAAAACAGATGCTAGTAGGTATACACATACCTATATTAGACAGGGTTACTGCTAATACGTCACGTTCCCCGTTTGGTATCCCGTTGTAGGAGGGTTGACCCCATCATGGGGTCAATAATTGTGTCTTTTTTGTCATCATGTCTTTGCGATTTCCCAAATACTTGTTTTTACCTATCTTTCCTACATTTATAAAATGCATCGCCTTTTTGTCCCACTCCTTGTTCGTCGATTAATCAAATGGGCATGAGCACCCACGGGGTTGTGTAAGAGGCGCCCCACATAGCAAGACTCTGCTGCAGTTTTTGAACCTTATTAAGGTTACGCATAAGTTTAATTAAAAGTCTACTTCTTTACCCCATTTGATGACTCGCGTTCTTTTTTTCGGAGCCTTCATTTAAAACATTTTGGAGTTCATTTGTATTTTAAGACTGATTATGACGTACAGAAATGTAATCCAATTAAAAATAATAAATAAGTGAGACTAACAGCATTTGTTTTTTTTAATTTATTTTTTAACATGCCTATACCTGTGCTTATACTGTCCTTTTTTTAAATATAAAAAATTATAAATATCTCGAGACTGCTTCACATTTACCCGTCATATCATGGGGATGAATAGTGGACGACCCCTCTTACAACGCGGGATCGTGACATATTACTAGTACTTGTACGTAGTATTTATATACCATCCTAATAAAACATATGTTAACATATTGTTAGCACTAACATTATATTATTTAATTTCAAACCATTGAATATTGATTAATTATAATTAGTTATTAGTATTATTTATTCTGAAATTGAAAAGAAGTTTATCTTCCGGGTGGATTTGAATATCGAAAAATGGCAACACCAGAAAAAGGATATTGTAACAACGGCGGCCATTGGAGAAAGTGTTTTAATTAATTTTGTTGTAATTACCATGTTTAGCAACGGTGTAAATAGAGATTTAGCTTGTTTAGCCAACTTTATTTTCAGTAAATAAGGTATGGTTAATAAAAAATGTTTTTTTTTTACCTCTCTTAATGAATATTCTGTGCTTGCGTTGCGTATTAAAGTCAATATAAAACCATTAAATAATTAAATAATATTATTATTAGTAACGCAAGTAGATATTACATCAAGTAACCGAGATCTGATATCAATTAACATAACCGGTAGACGAAACTTAAATACTTGAATGAGAATATAATAGGTACCTAGGTATCTAAGTACCGCCTGGCTGGGTTGAGGTCAGGTATGCGCCGTATGCGTGCACTGTACAATCAATGTTATATAACAAAGGAATCTTATACCTGTACACTTAATTAATAAGTACCATACTAAGACGAAACCTTTTAATGTACTTACACCCTTTTACCCAGTGAAATTATGGCCGCATGCCTATATATGGGAAGTATGTAATAGAGACCTATTGATTGGGCTCATATACATACATATAATATTATTCTTATAGGTATATATATGTATTCAAATAGGTTCAAAAAGGTATTTTCAAAATTCAACCCAAAATTCAGGGGTAAGATGGGGCTGCAGGTGAAAGCAGTACGCAGTACAATTAATATATAGGTACTTTCAAGGCCATAGTGAATAGGTTTCTTCTGGGTGAGCGTGTTCCATCTTAGGCTTCGTCATCGTCCCTTATGGGCGGGTCAGTGGCCAAAGGCAAACCCATCTAATAAAAAAAATTTCAATAAGAGCTGCTACCTCAACGCTATAGGTCATTGAGATTGAGTTATTGTACCTAGTTATATTTTGAAATACAATAACAGTAAGCGAGTAAACGGAAATTTTGGAAAATATATTATTACCTTAATCGATCCTGTCTCTCTCCGACGAGGTTCAAAAGGCTCTATGAGGCCAAGTTAGGTCAGGGTCATAGAGATTCTACGTCTATCTATGGTAGGGTATCAGAAATATTAGAAATCGAATAGAACTCTGTTCCCACACATTTTGTTTAGAAAATTAATCTATCATACTGTTATGACATAGTAGAATGTATACAAAGTAAAGTCTTTATACGAAATAAAAATGCATTTTGAACTATTAAATATTACCAATTTAGTCATTTTTTAATGTGCATAAGAATAAACAATAAACTACCAGAATTATTAAAACGAATAACAAAGTATTTATTCTTACTATACCTACAAAATTTTATAGAATTTTTCCTCCTCTTGGACTAATCAATATATATATATTATAATCGTTGGACACTAAGCAATGTAATCCTACATTAATAGCCCAACAGGGTCCTTAGTAATATGGTGTTATTTATTAACATTACTTACTTACGTGCTTGTGGGGGCTGGTCTTATTTATTTACTTATTAAATATTTATTCAGTCTTCTTTGTAATTTTGCCGCCGCGCCGGGGCACGCAATTGTTTTCAGTGCGATTAGAATGTGAATATTATGTGAGTAATCTAAGCTAGTTTTGAAAAGAGTAATTGCTGAGTTTATTGCCGGCTCTTCTCAGCAAATGCAACCTTCCGAACCGGTATTAGAGTATTAGAGTCAGACTTTTCATAAGTGCCTGCGAAGGTCTATTTGAATAAATGATTTTAGATTTTTTTTTTTGATTTTTTTTGAACCTATATAACAAAATATGTAAGGAAAGCAAGATAAATAAAGTATAAAGCTAGACCGCGTAATATTTTTTTATTTTTTTTTTTCTCCGAGACGTAGTTAAATCAAAACAATATAAACACATTGTTATAACGTGAAAACAACTTGTTAATCAGTTTATACATTAGAGTTAGTAGGTTAGGGTTAGGTTGAATTTAAATTAGTAGGTACAATCAGAACCAATCACGAATGATGATTACTACGCACGTAAAAATGTTATAGTACATTGTGATACATGTGTGCATGTGCAAAGTTGTTAATTACAGACGAGGTGAGTCGCAGGCGAACGCCATAAGGAAGCCGAGAGTGTAATGATCAATGCACACGCGTGTAATACGTCGTTTTTCAACACATTTGCGAGGAAAAAACAGACTTCTATTTTTTTTAATAGATTTTTTGATATTTATCAACCACACAATGAACGTTAACAAATGTATTATGGCGCGCAAACATGTATCACTTGCAGTGAGGTACAAACCTATCATAATCGGGATTATACCTTTCATAAAACTGTGCGGTAATGTAAAGTGAAAAGCACTAGTGCGTAATAAGCTGCATTAAGATACTAAAAACGGTGCAATAAATGTCACAATACGAGCGAGTGTGTTGAAAAAAATGATATGTTACAAAGTTATTTTTTATTTATTAATCAAATAAAGTGTAAATAAACGTCTTTATGTGTTTTTCACTTATCATACAAAATTAATCCAACAACATTTATTGTCTTTATACCTATACCTATATGTGAAAACTGTATTTAATTTATATTTCCACTACTTTTGAAACTGATTGTTTCACAAAAATAATAAAATAAATTAATAGGTTGCATTTTACAAAAACGACGTGTATCATAGACCAGCATAGAAATAAAAAAAAACATGTGAATTTATGTTTGAAGAAGGACACCGATGCGCTTAACTTTAATGTTTTAGTTTTAGTTTACGTAACAGACTTACAAAAAAGTTATGATACCTAGAATAAGAAACCTGTAATATTTTATTTTTAGGTTGCGTGTGAAGAACTATTAGCTCATCGGAGTTTTTCTCACGCATATGACAATCCTCCCATTAAGAGATCTGCAGATCTATTTATAAACATCAGCCTTTTTTAGTCCACTAGACAAAGGATTTTTCCAATCCGGCTCATAGCCATCTTCCGGTCTAACGGGCTTGGGAGCCGCGGTTTCCAGTTTCTACTCTAAACTGTGCTCATTGAAAATAAACCTCATATACCATAGATGCAGGTTTCAAATTGGTTTTATCTCGACTCAAAACTTGACTAATGTTTTGATTAAAATTCTTGAATTGGAGCTAAACTCAATCTCAATAATCATTTTATTTAGGCATTAGGTACCTACTTACGAATGTTTCAATTGACTCTACCACCTGCGCAGATTCGAAATACGCCATGAAACTCAGCAAGGCTTTTTAAGCTAAAACTTGTCTGCTCTTCTGTACCATCGGTCCTTCAGCAGACATGGCTGACCCACATCAGCAATGCATGCAAACTTCAGCCAAATTATCATAAGATGTGGTTGCATTTTGGTAGAGTCATTACGCGTTTACAACATTTCGATCATTATTCACTCTTAAATTCTAAACGCAAGTAGTGGTTAGTGGTCTCCTGGGCGATGTACCGTGACCACGGCAAAGTTATCACGTAACACGCGTAACTGTTACGTGGTACCTACACTCACCTATCTAACAAAACTAACTAGGTACCCTATTGTCTATGTAATAAAGAGCCAATTAGCACAAAATAATTCTAGCTTAAAATTAATTAAAAAATAATTCTTCTAGTTGTATGGTTTGAGATTTCACTTTCTTATTATTTTTTATTCTAAAATAATCGTAATTAGTGTTGCTGTTTTAGTTATTATATCTAGCTCGGGTTGCTTCAGAGATTTACAAAATTAATGTTTTTGTTTATTTGACTACCGAAAATTAGTTTTAGGTTTTTCTAACACTATACATATACTTTTTGAGAATACCTACATAATTTTCAAATCTTTTCAAATGCGGAGTCTTCTTATAATACCTCTAAGCTCAAATTGCCTGGTAAATCGTGATCTTAAGGTTCAAATTGGCTCAAATTATCAACAGTTTGACAGGTATTTTTAGCATAGAGGTATCATGAGAAAACTCCTCATTTCTATGGAGATTTGGAGATAATTGTAGAGAAAGTAAGTTATTAGGTATGATGCAGATGATAAATTACCAATAGAACTTGTCGAGGATTGCTGAGATAGTAATCTGCGATTTAAGTATACGTTATAGGATATATGCTAGTGATTAAAATGGTCTCAACCTCGGCATTGTAAGTGCCAACCGTGGTTTCTCAATTAAAGTTATCCGAGAATCAACCTCATAACGCGAACGCGGTTACGGTATTTTATATCATTTTTTGCGAAAGCGACGGATTTCAAGACCTATTTTATTCCGTCAGAAATATTGAAATTGAAAGTATAAAATTAATGACAGCAAAATTTCGAACGATATAAGTTTTGTTGACGCCGGCAAAAATAGATACTTCCACACTTGTTTCTCGTATATCTAAAACTCAGGTCATCAAATAACAAAACGCTTAAAATCCACGTATTTTACAAGCAAATAGTAAAAACAGGGTGACTTACTCAGAAATTCCTTTTTTGAGCGTAATAAACAGTCCACGAATCGCGCAACGTGCAAAAACAGTGTCATGCACAAACGATAAAATAACTTCGTGAACACGTGTACGCACACTGACAAACAAACGGTGACTGCCCACTCGACTCGACACTTCCAACCTCGTTCAACTAGTGCCGGAATAAAAAGTTAACTTTCTAAATTCGAATTTGCGAATCCATCAAACAGGTGGTAGTGAAGCCGCAGCTCGATGACCGGCGGAGAACGCGGGAAGCCTACTATTATCAGCTGATTGGAGTCATAGACAATCATAAGATTTATATATAAATGTGCAGACACCGCTATTGCTATTGCGAATCGTATGTAGTACCCCGATAATGGGGTCATGTGAACTTAATTCAATAGTACTCGTACAATAAGGGTCGTAGGTTCAGTCCAGGTACTCTCGGGTACCTACTCGTATGCCCGGTGCAATGCAACACTCGTTATTTGAAATATGAAACTGAAATGTACCTACACCAAATTAAAACGGATAACCACAAAAAAAACCGAGATATTAAATAATTTAATTATGTTTGATATTTAGTGTTGAGTATTGATGAGAATGAAACTGCTGGCTTTCAATTCGTATGATCACTTTATATTTATAGTTATAATGAAAAAACTCACAAATTAGTATTAATTTAGCAGACAAAGCAAAATAACCCGGTACACGCGTTGACATCTGAAGTAAGAGAGCAAGAGTTGCCAGTCACATTTCTATCGTACATTTTAGTTATAAAATGTTGCTATTTAATATTATATTAAACATTCTCGCCTCTCTCAGCAAGTACAAAGTTATGCAGTTTTACAATTATCAAAAACTTATTATCATTAGTGAATCTAAATTTAATACAAAGTAAAAAAAGTTCAATTATCTGGCAACAAAATTAACTTATTTATGGGCCTTACATATTCTCCATTTGATGTTCTTACAATTACAGATCTGACCAAATTATCTTTGGCATTTTTATTTACTTTTACAATTCTTCCCAGCGGCCAACAAGCAGGTGGTGTACTTTCGCTTTTAATTAATACAATGTCTCCAATTTTCAAATTAGATTGAGCTTGTAGCCACTTGCTTCTTGGTTGCAATTCCGAAACATAGTTATTATAAAACTGTGACCAAAACTTTTGATTAATTTGAGTTATTTTTTTATACATAGTTAATCTATTCTCTGATACATTTAATAAGTTGGGTTCTGGTACAACTGTGGTAGAGGAACCTATTAAAAAATGTGCTGGTGTTAAGCATACAATATCATTATCTGGTACATCTCTCAAAGGACATAGTGGTCTTGAGTTAAGTACACTCTCAATTTGTACTAAGATAGTATACAATGATTCATATGTTAATTTAACATTACCTAAATGTCTTTTAAGAAGAGATTTAACTGATTTAATACCTGCTTCATACAATCCTCCCATATGACTGGCTAATGGTACTGTAAATTTCCATTGAATGAAGTTCAAATTACAGTAATCTACTACCTGACTGTATGAATTATCATTTTTAAACATTTTATATAAATCATTCAAATCATTATTAGCGCCTTTGAAATTAGTAGCATTATCAGAGTATAAACATTGACAAATACCTCTTCTACTTATTAAACGTTTTAAAGCACTAATGAAAGCTTGAGAAGTCATTTCTGTGACAAGTTCGAGATGTAATGCCTTAGTAGACAAGCAAACAAACAGACATATATAACCCTTTACATATCTGCAGTTCCTACCCATTGAGCTACGAATATAAATTGCACCACTGAAGTCTACTCCAACATGTGCGAATGGACGCGTTAATGACACTCTAGGAGCCGGTAGGTCAGCCATTTGCTGCTCACAGGCTTGAGCATTATATCTTAAACAGCGAACACATCTGTGAATAATTTTTTTCACCTCATTGCGACCATTAATGGGCCAATATTTTTGTCTAATGTTACTAAGTGTGTTTTGTATACCCGTATGTAACAGACGCAGATGATAGTCTTGTACGATTAAAGATGTAATGTGTTCTTTTTGTGGTAATATTATTGGATGACTTTGATCATATGACAATAAGATAGAATTTTGAATACGACCTCCCATTCTAATAATATTAAAATCATCAATAAAGGGGTTAAGTTTTCTTAATGGGCTTGTTTTAAAAGTATATTTTCCATTTTTTTGTAATGTATTTCCTAACTGTAAATCGTGAAGTTCCTGAATCTCTTTGGAAAAATGTTTAACTTGCACTGTTCTTATAATAAAATTATGAGCTTGTTTTATTTCTGATAAAGTAAGATGAGAAATCTTTTTGTTTGTCGTTCTAGTGTTATTTATAAATCTTAAAATATAAGCAATTACTCGAGTCAAATAATTAAAGTTTGAAAACTTCTGAAAAATATCGTAAAACTCAGAATGATATTCTAGAATTTTAGTGTGTGTATGTACTGAAACTAATTCTATGTGTTTTTCAGCTTCACTTATTTCTGTATTAGATGAAATAGGCCAAGTGATAACATCTTGTAAAAGCCACTGTGGGCCACTCCACCAAAGTTGGAGCGACAACAGCTGTTGAGGAGGGACACCCCGTGTGAGCAAGTCGGCAGGATTAGTTTTAGTGTTCACATAATTCCACATTTCACTTTTTGTTAACTCTATAACTTCCATGAGACGGTGTGATACATAAGCATGTAATTTTCTGTAAGGATCTTTGATCCAGTGTAAAACAATTAAAGAATCTGTGAAAAGATATACGCTGTTGATATTAAATTTACCTTTAAGTGCTTGTAGGAATTTAGTAACTATTTGAGCTAGTAAAAGCGCTCCACATAACTCTAAACGTGGCAGAGACTGTACTTTAATCGGTGAAACTTTGGTTTTAGCCATTACTAGTGCACAGCTAGATTGCCTATTAGGATAAGTACCTTTTAAATAAAGACAAGCACCATATGCTTTCTGTGAAGCATCACAAAAGCCTACTAAAGTTATCTCAGATGGAATATCTGTGAAATAATATCTAGGTATTTTTATGTTCTGAAGATGACCAATATTTTGATAAAATTCTAACCATGAAGTTATTAAATTTTCAGGTAAAATACTATCCCATTCTATTTTTGCTTTCCATATTTCTTGCATTAAAATCTTAGCTGTTATAATTACAGGTGCTAATATACCAAGTGGGTCATAACATTGTGCAATCACTGATAATACATTCCGTTTTGTAATATTGGATTTTAATTCTTGAAGTTTTGGAATGTCAACACTAAATAAATCACTCTGTGTTAGCCATAGTATTCCTAATGTTTTTATTGTAGCACTGTCTGTAAAATAATAAACACTATTTTGTAGTTGTTGTGAATTGTTGTCTGATTGTGATTGAACATAGTTTGATTGAGAAGTTTTCCCATGTTCCTGTGATACATGTTGTAATATTGTAGGTTCATTTGTTGTCCATTTATGTAATTTAAAGTTGCCTTTTGCTAATAGTTGTACAAGTTGTTTACTTATATCTTGAGCTGATCTGATACTATCTGAACCTGACAAAAAATCATCCATGAAACATTCTGTCTGAACTATACTAGCTGCTTCAGGGAATTCTTTTTCATGTTGTTGTGCTAATAGTTTTAATGTACGACAAGCAAGATAAGGTGCACACTTAGTGCCATAAGTAACCGTGTTCAGTTGCAGACATTGTAGTGGTTGTGACTTTGAATCTCTCCATAACACACGCAATAATGGTCTCTGTTCTTCCTTGACAAAGATAGTACGAAACATTTTTATTATGTCACAAGAAAAAGCGTATTTATACATTCGAAATCGGAGCAAAATGTCAAGTACGTCATTGTAGATGTTTGGGCCGTCATACAACAAATCATTTAGTGAAACACCTGATGAAGTTTTAGAGCTTGCGTTGAAAACTGTTCTTAACTTTGTTGTGCGACTGTCTGGTTTCAATACACCCATGTGTGGAAGATAACAGTGTAACTGATTATGTTCTTGTTGAAAGTTTGGAATGAATTCAGCATGACCTAATTGAATGAATTCATAAATAAATTTTTTATATTGTGTGTAGAGAATAGGGTCTCTTTTGAATTTTAATTCTAAGTTGAGTAAATATCTATATGCTATATTAAATGAGTTTCCCAATGTATTTAACCTTTCTTTTTGCATAGGCATTTCAACTGTATAATTACCTGACAAATCCTGCACTGTAGTGTCAGTGAAAAGTTGTTCACAATATATTTGATCTGGTGTTAGTATGGTTTTTTGGTTGACTTCCTCCTGGTACCAAAACTTAGTTAATAAATCATCTGTATTCTGTTGACTTGTTAAGTGTAAACTTATATGGGGTTTTGAGGGTAAAATGTGTGTATCTAATACAAGTTCACCTGAGACAATCCATCCAAATACTGTCTCAATTAGTAGAGGTTGTTTAGGACCTATACTAATTCTATTGGATAAAAGTAGTGAATAAAATAATTGAGTTCCTATTAACATGTCTATACCACTAGGGATGTAAAAGTTAGGATCTGCCAATTCTTTCATAAGTTTTTTAGGTATCTGTATTTTATTTATATCAATGTAATTATGTGGCAGTGGAATTGTAATATTGTCCATTACTATACATTTAATGTTTTCATTAAACTGTGTTAGACGTGAGGATATATTTGTATTTATGCACAGATGGGTTTGCTTACCAACATTTCCTATGCCTTGTATTATATTGTTGTTGTAGTAAAACTTACAATTTAATAACGTAGCAAGCCTGTGTGTAACAATATTGACTTCACTTCCGGAGTCCAAGAGAGCTCGTGCATTGTGCCATTGTCCTGATGCATCTTGTACCTTAATTATAGCTGTGGAAAGTAAGATTTGCTTGGTATCAGTATTTGATAAACAAACTATTGATGGATTTATGTATTTTTGCACTTGTTGTGTTTTATCAGAGTTCTGTGTTGTGTGTGTATGTTGTGTATGATTTCCTGTTGGATATGAGTGTGAAATAGTATGCATATTATTCTGTATAACTGGTGTGTGCATGTTATCAGATGTAGGAGTACCTAGTGACATTGTTTGCTGAGGTTTACTATAGTATGTGTTGTGAGTGTACTGTTGTGATTGATTGTAATCTTGTTGATTGTTATCTTGTGATTGAGCATAATGTTGTAATTGAGCATTATGTTGTGCTTGAGCGTTATGTTGTGCGTGAGCGTTATGTTGTGCGTGAGCATTATGTTGTGTGTGAGCAGTATGTTGTGCGTGAGCGGTATGTTGTGCTTGAGCGTAATGTTGTGCTTGAGCGGACTGTAAGTGTGATATATTTGCAACAGTTGATGTATTTACCTTCTGGTGAATATTATTAATGTGTATTAAGCTGTGATGTTTCCCATGACATACACTGCATGTTCGTTTGGAGCATTTATGGTTAGTACTATAAGTCTGTAAACAATTATAACATAAATGGTTAGATTTTATGTAGTCTATTCGTTTGTCTACTGGCAGTTCAAGAAAATTAGGACATTTATTTATATAATGTTGACCTTGACACATGTTACATTTTATATGATAGGTTTTATTTTCAATTGACACATTTGACACCTTAGATTGAGTTCTATTGTACTGAATATTTTTATCTGAATTTTTTTCATTGATTAGCTCAAATGCTGTGACTCTAAGTGTAAGAAATTCTAATAACTCTTTCATTGTGGGTATAGAAGTTTCTTTTCTATTCAATTCCCAAGATGCTCTGAGAGAATTATCAAGTTTTTGCACTATTATGTATACTAAAAGAACATCCCACTCTTTTACAGGTAAATCTAATGATGAAAGAGAGTCTAAGCTTTGTTGTAGCACTGTATAAAACGATTTTACATTTAATTTATTGACCATAGGATAATTCATAAAGTTTTTCATATGATAGTTTACTACTATTGTTTGATTTTCATACCTTTTTTTAAGAATATCCATTGCCTTAGTATAGTTTTCTTCTTTTACAAGTAAAGAACCAATCAAAGCTGCTGCTTCTCCTCTGAGAGCTGACTTTAGATACTGTAGACGCTGAAGTGGTGATACCTGCGAGCAATTCATTGCAGAATCAAAAAGGTTTTTGAAGTTGGGCCATTCTTGGATGTCTCCGCTGAAGTGAGGAATTTCTAATTTAGGAAGATGAATTCTTGGTTTATGTGCCAGTTGAACTGTTCCATCACTCTTCATAGATTGTACGTCCTCCCCATCCCGCAAGCGAGTCATTGCTGCTTTTACTTTGAAGTATTTTGATTCTATTTCTGTTCTTTCCGCTTCATGCGTTGCTTCTTTTTCAGATGATGGTTGTAGATCCTCTATACGTGTTTGGATGTCATCAAATTTGTCAAACAGTTTAGTTATCTCCTCCTCTCTCACCTTTAACTCGGCTATATCCACTTCCCCTTCCTTCTGGACCGAAGCGACGTAGTTGATAATACGTGTAATTTTGCCTTTTATAACAGCTCGAGCGTTTTGAAGACGTTTTTCTTCTTCTGAACTTGCCATTGTGAACGAGCACGAACTTGGTTATGTGCGATTCCTAAAATTATGTTGATGTATTTGTAAATGAAAACGTTGTTTCTTGCGTAAATATGTGCTGCAATGTATATGAAATGTAATATTAGATTAATTGTTATGTATATCCTCGATGTATACGGATTTTGTTTTTCGATTGTCGAGCACACCGACACCGTGCCGGCCGGGCAACCGCTGATTTTTCTTCCGCGCTTTGGACCACTTTTATGTTTGATATTTAGTGTTGAGTATTGATGAGAATGAAACTGCTGGCTTTCAATTCGTATGATCACTTTATATTTATAGTTATAATGAAAAAACTCACAAATTAGTATTAATTTAGCAGACAAAGCAAAATAACCCGGTACACGCGTTGACATCTGAAGTAAGAGAGCAAGAGTTGCCAGTCACATTTCTATCGTACATTTTAGTTATAAAATGTTGCTATTTAATATTATATTAAACAAATTACATTATATTCAAATCCATGTTGTCTACTAACTTTATTAACTAGTAGCTATATCAACATCTAGGTCAAACAATATTTTCTCGGATCCAATTCGAGTCCGGATAGCATTAAAAATATAAGGCATTTCTGCACCTACTTTCGATTTAAATATACTAATAGAGATTGCAAATCATGCGGCGTAATTAGAAAAAATGTATTATTTAATATATAATCATATTAGTAATTATGTATTTTCCTAATGATACCAAATATGCGTGTACCGTAAAATTCTAATTCCACATGAAAACCTTGCCTTGTGCCTTTGCTTCCTTTTTTTTTTTTTTTTTTTTTTCGTGGGGAAATCCTCATAGGATACCCGACCGCCCCGGGGGTAGCGGCCAGGTTATGCCGGACTTGTACCGGCTAAAACCCCACGGTGGTCGCCATCTGCGCTGTAGAGGGGGGCGGGCTCTCGTGTTGAACGCGTACCTGCTCACCCCTCCAAGCGCGGCGCTTTGATAGCTCGTCCCGGGGGAAGTCTGACACCTCCCCCCAGCACCCTCGCTGTGCTATCGCACGATGAGTCGTGACCACGTCGACCCATCGTCCTCCTTGGGGTCGTTTCTGAGCGCACAGAGCCCCCGCCCTGATTGCCCACGACCCCAAAGGCCCCGTTTAGTCGCCTTTTACGACAGGCAGGGGAACACCGTAGCTGTTATTCTAAGCCCCAGCTACAGGGCAGGAGGGCCGCCACGAGGCACGTCTGCGCCTCGGCGGCGTCGTCTCCGAGCGGGATCGGCTCTCTCCCGATCCCGCTCAGCAGCCTCCTTCTGGACCATTACGGTCTCACAGAAGGAGGCTACGGCCCTCCACGCTGTATCCCCGCTCAGCATCGCCGACACGACTGCTGGCAGGGAGAGATTTCGCCCGATCAGGCCGACCAGGATCCGCCGCTCGGGTTCCCACGCAGGGCACACTGCGAGCGTGTGCGATGCGGAATCCTGGCCGCTCCCACCGCAGTGGAAGCAGGCCGCCGTCGCCTCACGTCCAATCTTACACAGATAATCACCGAAGCACCCGTGCCCGGTGAGTATCTGTGTGAGCCTGTAGGTGAGTCGTCCACCTTGTCGCTGCATCCAGGCCTCGAAGACCGGCAGGACTGCTCCAACGACGCGTTAGCACGCATGACGCTCCTCCCGGAGCCTCGCGCGCCACGTCGCGAATGCGATAATTCGTTCCTGCCGTTTGATCGCCTCTTCTGGGTCGCCTCCACCGCTCTGTCGGACGATGCGAATCCGGTCATAGACCCTCGCATCCATGTCCGCCAGAATATCAAGTGGCGGAAAGCGAGCCAGAATTGTCGCCGCCTCAAAGGATACTGTGCGGTATCCTCGTACGATCCGTAGCGCCATCCTTCGCTGGACGCTGTAGATTTTCGTCCTACAGCGTCGGATGGCCAGCCTCTTCGCCCATACGGGCGCCCCGTACAGGGCTACGGATCGTATGACCCCCGCATAGAGGCGGCGAACTTCCTCTCTCGGTCCCCCAAGATTGGGCAGCAGTCTGTGCATGGCACCCGCTACCCTCTCGATCCGGGGGACGAGGCGATCAAAATGCTCTTCAAAGCCCCAGCGACTGTCTAGGGTGAGGCCCAGGTACTTCATGTACCGCCCCACCCTGACATCCGACCCACCTACTTGAACGCGCGAGTCGGGTGGTTCCCTGCTCCTAGGCAGTTTGTGAAACCAAAGCGCCTCGGTCTTGTGAGGCGCTATCTCCAAACCCAACTCGCGGATTTTGGCGACGACGACTTCTACCCCAAGCTCGGCGAGCTCCTTGGTCCTCTCGAAGGTATCCCCACTGGCGACCACCAACGTGTCATCTGCATAGCAGACGACATTTATGCCAGTGGGGAGGTCGACACGCAGAACCGCATCATACGCAAGGTTCCACAGCAACGGGCCCAACACCGACCCCTGTGGAACCCCACATGTAATCTCCCTCCGGATTCTCGTACCATCTTGGTCCATGTACAGGATGTACCTATCGCGCAAGTAGTCACCGACCACGCCTTGCAGGTAGGAGGGCACCTGATGATATACTAGTGCCCCCCTGATTGCGTCCCAAGGCAGAGAGTTAAAGGCGTTGACGATGTCAAGACTTATCGCCAACGCCACTCCACCCCGAGACACAGCCTGCTCCGACAGGAAACGGACGCGCAAGACTGCATCTACAGTCGAGCGCCCCTGCCGGAAGCCGAACTGGCTATCAGCCAGATCGGGACCAACGCGCGACAGATGCCCGTTGAGACGAGCGGCAACTATTCGTTCGAACAATTTGCCAGCCTCGTCCAACAGGCATATGGGACGGTACGCCGAGGGAGAATCTACGGGTCTGCCTTCCTTCTTCAAGAGGACCAAAATTGCCTCCTTCCAAGCCGTAGGGAACTTGGCATAACGGAGGCAGCTGTTGAACAACTGCCTCAGCCTGTCCCCCAAGGCAGCCAGACTCAACACCCACACCCGACCCGGTACGCCATCGGGTCCTGGTGCGGTGCTTCGGGCTTTCAAGCGGCCAACAGCTCGATCTAGCTCCTGTACGGTCACCCCCATCTCGTCATGCCACTCCCACGACGTAAGGGGGTGGACTGAGGGACCTGACCGGCCTACCGGGAAGAGAGTATTCACGACTCGACCCAGCAGGCCCGGATCTAGGGTTTCCGTCAGGGGGGGCACCCATGGCCTGAGTTTACCCAGGACCATCTTATATGGGCGCCCCCACGGATCCTCGTTGAGTCCCTCCAGGAGCTCATCCCAGCACCGTTTTTTGGCGTCTGAGATGGCGATCTGCATCGCTACTGTAGCCACTCGATATGCCCTATAGAGACTGGCTACCTCCTCGGCAGGAGTTCGCCTTCGCCTTCGGGCTCTGGTGTACAGGCGGCGGCTCCGCAAGCAAACCGCGCGAATTTGCGCGATTTCTGCTGACCACCAGTACACTGCCCGGAACTTGGGGCGACTGGACCGCGGCATCGATGCATCGCAAATTTGCGTCATCGTGCCGCGGAACCAGTTTGCTTCTCTATCCGGATCGGACGGAATCTCCACGGCGTTTTCCGGCCATGCCGCGACATTGGCGGCGGCTTCGAGCATGTCTCGATTTAGCCGCTTGAGACACCAACGTCGCTGTGGGCTGCCTTCGTGGCGGCTGGCATTCGCGTCAGGATGGCGGAATGCCACATCCATGAGGATGTGGCGATGGTCAGATAGAGTGACCACCTCATCTGCAACTCGCCATCCCGACAGCATGCGCATGGCAGCAGGAGTCGCCCATGTGAGGTCCACGATCGACTCACCCTGCCATCGCACACATGTGCTCACGGACCCCCGATTAACTAATTGGAGGTCCAGACCAGCCGCCCACTCCAGTAGTGCTTCTCCCCTTGGACTGTCTCTGGGGTTCCCCCACGCCCTTGCGTGGGCATTGAAGTCCCCCAGGACAATCAGTGGACGAGACGGGCATCTGCGAACACAGTCAGCCACCTCGTCCAGGTACGCCTCGTAGTCGGCGAGGGACCTGTTAGGCGAGAAGTAACAGCCCACTATGGCCAGGGTGCTCCATTGCACTGCAACGTAGCCCTGCCCTCTACTCAAAAGAGCGCAGGGTGGAGCACCTTCTCCGCCCCCCCAGTATATGGCAACTGAACCCAGATCGTCCCCGAACCAGCGAGGATGGTCGGGGACGCTGTGGGGCTCCGCTACGACTGCCAAGGCAATCTGCCGCTCCACAATGGTCTGCATAAGCAGATGCTGAGCATTGCGGCAGTGGTTAAGATTGCCTTGGAGGATCTTGTGTAGGGGCGGAAATTTTAAGCCTCGAGAACCACCTCCATATCCGGGCTAGGGCCCGGCTCTGCGGCAGTTGCCGCGGCCGTCTCTACGATGGGAGCCTGCTTACTCCTTTTCTTACTGGGTGGGGGACACCTCCGTCCCAGACGGTGATTGGAGGGACGACCTAAGTCTGCGCACAAGGGACACTTCAGCGTCTTAGCAGTGCAATCGCGGGCCCTGTGGCCCGCTTCTCCGCAGGCTTAACATCGACTACTTCTGTCTACGCCTGCGGTGCACCTGCAACCGACGTGCCCCTTTTCGAGGCACCGGAAGCAGTGTAAGGGCCTGGCTTCTAGTGCCTCGACCCTCGCTGTTCCCCATCCCACTTGTATGCCCTTGGCGGCGATCAGTTTTCCAACCACCGTCAAGGGACAACGCACCCAACAGGTTCCCATCGTAGTTGGTGTTCGACGGACTTCGCCCACCCTGACGTCATCCGATACACACCCACCCGCTTCAGCAACCGCTGCTGCCACTTCTTGCGGAGTGACGGCGTCGTCGAGGTCCCGTAGCCTCAGGTCACCCGTCTTAACAGGCCGGGCGATACGCAACCCAAGGTCTACTAGAGCCTCCCTTAACTTTGCGGCCAAGGCATCAGCCTTGACACCGCATTCAGGGCCGTCTACCTCCATTAGAATGCCCCCGGTAACTGCTCTCTTCATGCGGACGGCCGGTATACCAAGATCTTTTAGTTTGATCTTGGCTTTGGCGTCGTCCGTCACTTGTTGATATGTCAACGTGGAGCCTTCTGGAATCGTCACAGTGACAGCAGCGGTCGTTGGGACCCTGGGCACCTTCTTTTTCTTACTCCGTTTGGTCTTGGGTGGAGGGGGAGGTGGCGCTGCACGGGATTCGCCCTGGGTCTTGGTCTTCTTCGGTTGGCCAGCCACAGCTGACCAGCTTCTGCTGATTTGGGTGGCGGCCGATGGCTCGAAAGTCCCGGGTACGGGGGGCAACTCCTGTACCATGGGTGGTTGAGAAGGGCGAGTCCTTGTATTTGTACTCTTCTTCTTCTTCTTCTTCTTACCCTTTCCGGGAGTCGTCTGTGGCGAGGCTGCGTTTGCAGCTGCGAAGGCGGCAGCGGATGTGGCTGTGCCTGTGCGGGTTTCCCCAGTGGTGGCCTAATGGCCCTTTCGGGGAAGATTTCAGCCCTGAAGGCCGCTAGTCTGGCATCTAACACCGCCGCAATCCGCTCAAAGAGCTGGTCCTCCTGTGGACACGCAGAAGCTAATGCCGGAGGTGCCTGTACAGGCCGTTCGGGTCGAGCGGCTGGAGTGGGCCGAGTGGCCGGAGCAGGTGGCTGGGACAATGTGGGTACCACTCCGTCCACGCCATTAGCCGGAGGCCTACGAAGGAGTTTTAATTCCTCCGTAAGCTTGTCCACTTTAGTGGCCAGACTGGAGAGTTGAGAACGTAAGTCCGCGTTCTCTCCTTCCAACCTGGACACGTTTTCATCAACTGCGGTCCTGCTCGCCAACTCCATAGTTGCGGCTTTCACAGTCCGCACTGCCATTCTGATCGAGCGGACGTACGTCTTCTTGAGGTTGCCGGAATGGTCCGCAACCTTCTCAAGGGTCAAAAGATGCTGATCAATGCAGTTGCCAAGCTCGGCATCTGCCTGCGACCGCATCCCTTGCGCCAAAAGCTCAAGGCTTGGGAGGTCCTTCTTCGCCCTCGTATTTTTGGGCTGCACCATGGGATTAAAAACGTCATCCTCGGTGTCGCAATCCTCTATTGGATCCTCCACTTGTGAGTCCGAAACAGCTCTAACCTTGGGCCCACGCGCTGCATCCGCACTTGTAGGCAGTGCGGGTCGTTTTCGGCCACGGGACCTTCCTTCTTGGGATACATCCGATGTGACCGATGTGAGCGACATAACGGAGCCATCCGATTCACCCCCGTCGCTCGCATTGGCCAGGTCGTGCGGCGTGTTCGGACGTCTAAACGTACGTCCACGCCTCCCACGCGCCGAGACCGCTGGTCCCCCCGGCGCTACACCTACATTCTTTCGTGCTCCCGTCGGAGCCGTCGTTATAATCGCGATCGAATCGCTGAGCAGGTCTTTGCCCCCCCCAGATACGGTGGGGCAGCCCGGGCTAGGCCCGGGGGTGGATTCTCCGGCAGTGCCGGTACCACCCTGGGGTATTTTGTTTTTAAGATCTGCCATTACATTTTGTTACTTTTTTTTTACGAGGGTGAGTTCCCTGAACCGAGCGCTAGAGGCTGGACTCCCACCAGCCATTCATCCCATCGGCACGCTAGACCTTGGGATTGGGGTAATTTATTAGAGAGGTTTACTTCCTCGTGGCCTTACAGGGCCTCCGGTCCCAACTGGGATTACGGATGGTCCGACGTCGGCATGAGCCGAGTGCACCTGGCACATCGTCGCACAAGGGAGTGTTTTTTAGAGAGGTTTCCTTCCTCTTGTCCGGCGTCGGCAAAAGCCGAGTGCACTAGGCAAACACACCGCACCTGTCGCATCCTCTGTCCCCTCTTATTCGAAGAGGGATACGAAGAGCAACCAAGAGGCCACACAGGCCCGCCTCGCCCTATCACTGGGGTATTTCCTCCCTTCTGGTTTTTGTTCGCGCCGGGTAAACCCGGTACTCCCCATATCTGGGGAGCGTTCCCCTATCCACAACCCGGGGACGCGCCCGATGGGTGATCCAGAAACACCACACGGGGTGCCTTTGCTTCCTAAGCTATAGTTAAAATGTGATACTTGTAGTGATACTTAGGTAGGTAGGTACTATTGTTGTAAAATCATATCGTATTATTGCTTCACATAATTTATAATCCATAATAAAATATAGGTTTGCAATAAAATTACCTATATCAATTTTAAAATACTTAAAAATAAGTTACGACGAAAACTGAAATTCATTTCCCTTACCGATTCGAGTCGGTAAAATGTCGTGAAAACTTTTTTAACATACGATATTCAAATTAAAAATGTTGGACCTTCTGAAATTGTGTTTGCTCATCAATTTACAGTATATTCTGGTGGAATGTTACATGCAGACCCTTAATGTTCTTCCAAGTAAGTTAAAATTGTATACAAAGGTTTTTTTTCATTATATAAGATCGTAATTACATCTAAGAATTTCAAAGAAAAATAAACCTTATTACTTTAAGTTAAAGTTCATCTTAGTAATTATATCAACCTTTTAATAAATGGACTTTATTATAAAGCAACAACGTCAAATTTTTATTATTCTTAATTCTTCAACGTACCTATATAAGAACTTCTTAATTACTTTAGGTATAATCATGGGAATAATAATAACCTCGATAACACAAATTGCTTTAATAGCGATGTATAAATATTTAAGTAATTGCTAACCTAAAAAGCAACATCTTCAAGGGCCTATCATTACCTACCTAATGAGTAAAATAATATAACATATCATACTTGATTGCTTTTATTTAATTTCGTTTTGCAACTTCAGCAAGGTAAGTTGTAATGAAACGTCGTGCATGCGATAGCAAAATCGCGTGTGAAAGCGTTAGGAGTCAGGCCACCGATAACTTGGCCACTTGAAGATAAGAAGTTATAAAATCCTGATCGGATGACAATGGGATCGTACCCTTCCTAACAAAAACAGATTTATCCAAATCAGTTAATAAATTACGGAGTTATGAGGTAACAAACATTAAAAAAACATAAAACCGAATTGAGAACCTCCTCTTTTTTTTTAAGTCGTTAAAAGTATAAGATTTTCTCTCCCCAATGTTAAGAGTGACACTCACACTCAGTCGACGGTAAAAGACTTGAACTAGTGGATAAGATAGCTTTTCTCGGCGTAATACTAGACAGTAAAATACAATGGGGTCCTCACCTCATATACAAAGATTAACTAGCAAATTGATTTCCACCGCATTTGCGGTTAGAAAAACTGGACAAATTACGGATGTGTGGCTACAGCTAGGATAGTTTACTCTGCTTATTTCCATAATTTATCTTTTTTCGTATTTTATATTTTTATAAAATACGAGCACCTCTCCAAAATAGCTATCCACTCAAAACAAAACAGACCCCTCACGCACGAAAAGATTATCACACCTCATTACGTCCTAAACATACTAAAAACCCCTATTTACATATCACTGACTAAAACAATTACTCAGTCGACAGAAAGGTGATAGCTCAAAAACGCCGAGACACTGTGGACATGTGTAAAATATTCAACGAAGAAAATGAAAAAACAAAGTACCCACTCTTTACACCAAACAATGCACACCCGGAATTCAAGAAGCATCGTAGAAGTAAAAGAAGTTTTGTGGGTGATGCTGTGAACCCAGCATTGAATGCTGAAGAAGCCAAACGGGTAGAAAGTATTGTAGACAAACTGTACGATGATATGCAAGAGAAGGGAGAGCACGTTACGTATCGACAACAGAACTTAGACCTGACCACTGTCAAGGTAACTAGAGTCCGCATTATAGAGCAGGTAGGCTCAGTGGTAGTGACGTCGGATACCGAGACGAAGGTCCCGGGTTCGAATCCTACAATGAGCTTGAGCTTTCGGTGAAGGAAAACATCGTGAGGAAACCATAGCACGGTGGTAGGGTACTTTGTAGTACCGGTCTGGCTGGCTACCACCCTCAAGTTGAAAATCTGTCGCCAAGCACCTATCGATGTGTTCCATCAGCTGCACTTGAGAGCCAGTTCCTTCTAGGCTTTGTGTGCTTACCACCTTCGACCACATCATCACTTACCATAGTGAGATTGTGGTCAAACACACGCCTACACACAGTAAAAAAAAAAAAAAAAAAAGGTTATTTGAGACATTATCTGCGGCCATGCTTTAGTCCAAGGCCATCATTTTGTTTTATATTATGACAGTGTCTGCCAAAACGATTTTATTGAAAATTGGAAGATTGTGGTGGACTGGGCCACGGAGATAATCTTATAGGATACTTTGTCTCGGGTTCCCAGGTTCCTTTCTCACTGTGTAAAAGACTAGTTTTTGACCACAATCTTACCAGCTATAATATGGCCCAAGGTGGTAAACAAACAAAGCCTAGATGGAAAATGATTCTCAAGTGCTGCCCGGAACGAAACGGTGTTTAGGGTTGGGGTACAGATACCAGCCGGGTACTACTAAAGAACTCATAGCTGTGGTAACCTCACTAAAATGTTCTACGTCTCGAAAAGCTCAATATCATCACGACGTCACCATGAGTTATGTGAAACAGCGGAGGACAGCTAATTTTATAAATTGGTACTATACTGAAATAAAATTGTATTTTCTAGAATAGTCCGATTTTTAACAAAACCTCCAGAAGGTTCAACTTCGCTCCAGCGCAACTGTTGCCTCCGTTACCAAATCAGCAAAATCAAACAGAAAGTTTAGTTGGAGAATATGAAGGGAAACGTCCAAGATTTCCTCTCGGCATAGTTCCGTATTATATTGATTCTAAAACGTATGGTAAGTTTGTACGAATAACCCACTTCGATGGATACTAGAGGTAGGCACCACGCACCACACAAGGGAACGACGCGGACAAG
Source organism: Achlya flavicornis (assembly GCA_947623365.1). Classification (NCBI taxonomy): domain Eukaryota; kingdom Metazoa; phylum Arthropoda; class Insecta; order Lepidoptera; family Drepanidae; genus Achlya; species Achlya flavicornis. The sequence goes on from OX392487.1 coordinate 4,849,205, forward strand.
GACAATTTAAGAGAAAACCTCTCTAGCACCACTGTTGGTATTCCGTCTGCAGTCTGGCCCACTCAACTTAAATTATGTTTAAATTTGGACAAGGGGAATATGGGTCCCTCGTTTCATGTTTTTCTTAATGAAAGTTAAATTATCGTTCAGTTAGCCAAAGAGTCACCTCAGTTCATTCATACATATCAACTACATCATTGTCATGGTAATGAAATATACGGGTATATCCACGCATAGATCTTTTAAATGTATAGCATAATTTTCTAACTTCTTCAGATGGATAAAACTTCTTAACAAAAAAAAATACCGCCGAAAAATCAGTTTTTTTTTATATGGAACCAACTTCGAGGTTTATCCTATCCAATAAAAAAATAATGATCAAAATGGGACTACTCTGTAAAAAGTTATGCGTGGTCAGACATAAAAAAAATAAAAGCGTCGACTTGAGAACCGTTTTTTTCGTCGATTAAAAATCTTTTTTAAGTAACTGAAGCCAACCTGTAGCCCTAAAAGGTTATAAATCTAGTTTTCTTCCTGTACCCTCAAGGGTACCTCAAGGATCCCATTTAGGTCCCTTACTTTTCATACTATACATAAATGACATCAGTACCTGTTTTGATAGTTCCCAGCACCTAATCTACGCCGATGACACTAAAAAGCTATTGCATCTGAATCGGATTGTCTTAGCTTGCAAGATGATGATGAAAATGTGCTGTTTAAGTATGTACCGATACTATTAATATGACTGTATGTGTTCTAAATAAATTTAAAAAATCTTTCAGACGCTCACCTATCGGAGATTATAATGAATGCGTTTGACTACTTCGAAAAAGCGACTTGTATTCGACTTCAAAGACTTCGCGAAAGACCGACTGATGCAGAGTCATTGAAAAATGTTGTCTGGCTCTATATTACTAATCCCTCTGGTATACGTCAGTGTGTTCATAGCAATGAACGACACGTACAAGATGGTGTGCAGGTCAGATTCAATATTCTTTAGTTTTTTTTTATTTTGCAAGATAGAAAGATGGACTAATAAATTTGTATTTGCCACATACCTTAAATTAGCAACACATTAAAGACAAAAGAAAAATTGAGAATTTGTGTGTAGACAAATTGGCCACCAGCTCAGCATTAGCTGTGCACAATCAGCAAACTGCGCTGATTTTCAGCCGACGGGCGCCAGTGGGACCTAATGATCATACATTCATCATTTTGAAACTATGATATTATTCATTTTCTTTCTATTTTTCTTAGTGCTGTAATTACACTATTTCTTTAACTAATACCTAATTATTAAGATTTAGTAGGTATTTATTTATTTGTTTCACTTCATATATTGTTATTTGATACCAAAAGATTGTCTCGAAGAAAAGTTTTGTACTTGATTGATTTTATTTATTTATTTTGAATATGTATTGGCTAGCTACTGGATGAAATGATGGAATAATAAAACTTTCAACTTAAAATCTCTATATTCATTATTTTCAGATGATTGTGTTTGGCTATGACTGCATGTCTTTAGGCGATATTGCCCATGAGGTGATGCATATTCTTGGTTTTTCACACGAGCACACACGGTCAGACAGAGATCAATATGTTTCCATATTGTGGGATAACATCAAACCTGGTGAGTACCTGCATAATAGATAACAGCTGACTGAGGTGTTAAACAATTGCTGCTTTATGTTAATTCTATTCCAGGCTACAAAAAATACTTCGAAATCTACGAGAATAACATTGTTGAGAGTCTTCCTTATGACTACGCGAGTGTTCTTCATTATCCTCTTCGAGCATTCTCCAAAAATGGCCAAGTCACTATATTGACAGAGGTAAGTATATTACAATCAATGCGCTAGATGACAAAAAAAATCTATTCAGTCCGTCTTTTACATTATCAAATATACGAAGATAGCGTGTTTTAAAGTTCCGCGTGGTGTCACGTTAGACTACACCTTTTACACTAAAGTGACGTCACGCACGAGCCCCCACTTTCGAACTTTGACTCGCTTTATCTTTGTCATATTTTATGATTTTTGGTAAAGCAAAAATACGTGTCCAATATTTTTTGATAACTGACGACTGACTAATTAGTTTTTTTTTTACCTTGGAACCATCCCTATTGTGAATTTATTACTAAAGGTAAGCCTCGTGTTTTCAAATCACTATTGTATCTCATCAGCCTGGAATCAAAATTGGTCAACGTGAAGGATTAAGCGAGATAGACATTGAAAAAATAAGCGTAATCTATTCCGGCGAATGTGTAAAACGTAATCGAGAGTATCTCTTGAAAACATGTCCAAGTGTGGTTAAATCTGGTCCACATGAGAAGGAGGCGACAATACAAGATGTGGAAGAATACTTTAAAGATAGAATCTGGCCTTATGGAGTAATCAATTATAAGTTGAGAGATAAAATGGAATTTTGTAAGTATGCAACAATACCTTTATAATGAGCAGACGTGAAAATAATAGGACATTGTGATACATGTGTGCAAAGTTGGTCAGTGAGCCGTATAGACCAGGGTAGAAGCCTTTAAAAATAATAAAAAGTGAAAAAAAAAAAAAGTAGGATGAAACCCATTAGAAAAGAAGGGGAATATTATAAAAATGAAAGGAAAAATAATTTACGGGCGATCTGAGATCGGGAAGGGGATGGGGGTGAGTTTTTAAGGGTAAAAAACGGGTTTTCTCGATTTCCGGCAAAACTAAAAGTCCTATCGAAAAAAGTCAAATGGCAAAGTTGTAGGTAATAAAAAGATCTAAAACTTTTGTATTTACACTTTTTTCACATAACCTCAAAATTTATGTGAAAAATTCAAAAAACCAAGTTTTTGGTTTTTTATTTTTATCATTTACAAAAAAAAATTTTTTTTACGAAATTTGGTGAAAACTTACCTTTTTATGTCCCAAAAAAGGCCATGGGGCTATCCATCAATAAGAGCAAAACAAAACTGATGGTGGTCGACCGAGCAGGTGTACTCTCAGGCCCCAATATTTGTCAGGGCATCGAAACGGTGGACAATTTCATCTACCTCGGCTCCTACATCACTAACGATGGCAGTTGTGTCCCAGAAATCAAGCGTCGGATGGCCATGGGCAGAGATGCGATGACACGTCTGGAAGTCATCTGGAAGAACCGAGGCATAACAGAAAGAACCAAGATGCGCCTAGTCCGTGCCTTGGTTTTCCCCATATTCATGTACGGCGTGGAGACATGGACTATCTTAGCTAGAGAGAGGAAAAGGATTGACGCATTTGAAATGTGGAGCTGGCGGCGGATGCTACGGATACCGTGGACAGCTAAGCGCACCAATGTCTCAATCCTTACGCAACTAAAAGTGAAAGATAGACTATCAACTATTTGTCACCGCCGTATACTCTCCTACTTTGGCCACATAGCGAGACGCGGTGATGAAAGCTTGGAAAAGTTGGTCGTTGTTGGAAACGTCGAAGGCAGGAGATCACGCGGAAGATCCCCTACTCGATGGACGGATCAACTACGGGAAAAAGGTGCCAGATTCTACGACGTGGTCCAGTTAGCCAACAACAGAAGTCGCTGGAGGCAAGCCGCCCACGCTCTATCAAAGACGTCCGGTGATCACGATCTTCAGCCATGAAGAAACGACCACAGAGAGACAGAGATGTCCCAAATACGCTGTAATTTATTTGATTAAAAATATTTATTTTTTCACCTTATTTTGAATTAATATCGAAAAAACAACCTAATTTTCAATCGAAAACTCACCCGTCAAAATATCAGCTTTTTTCAAAAAGTTGGTATGTTTTCTGTTCGTTGAAATCTCTACTTTCCGATGGTGAAAAAAAATATATATGTTACTATAGTAAATCTTCTCAGAAAATGCATTTACTTAATTACTTCTTTTCCTTCCTTTGCTTTTTAGGGTTCCGTAGCCAAATGGCAAAAAACGGAACCCTTATAGATTCGTCATGTCTTTCTGTCTGTCTGTCTGTCTGTCTGTCTGTCCGTATGTCACAGCCATTTATTTCCGAAACTATAAGAACTATAATGTTGAAACTTGGTAAGTAGATTTATTCTGTGAACCGCATTAAAATTTTCACACAAAAATAGAAAAAAAACAATAAATATTGGGGGTTCCCCATACTTAGAACTGAAACTCATTTTTTTTTTAATAAAACCCATAAGTGGATAGGTCTTCAAAAATTATATTGAGGTTTCTAATATCATTTTTTTCTAAACTGAATAGTTTGCGCGAGAGACACTTCCAAAGTGGTAAAATGTGTGTCCCCCCCCCCTGTAACTTCTAAAATAAGAGAATGATAAATCTATAAAAAATATATGATGTACATTACGGTGCAAACTTCCACCGAAAATTGGTTTGAACGAGATCTAGTAAGTAGTTTTTTTTAATACGTCATAAATTGAAATTAATATCAAATACTCAGGTCTATACTACCATTTACTTATATACCTACAGGTTTGTACGGAACCCTCGGTGCGTGAGTCTGACTCGCACTTGGCCGGTTTTTTTTGTCTTGAACTACAAAATGTAGCTATTGCAGTCTCATCATCATATTGACTTTGACAACTTCGATGAATAAAAGCTGATGTCAAAGTCTCAAATTTTTTGTATTTATTGTCGATTCTTTTCTTGCTGGATACCACTAAACGACTCAAAGCTGCTTTTTTTATTTCATACACTTGCTTATCATCTGCCTTATTGCAGATGATACAAACAGATTCATCCATACTGATAATCTGAAACGACAAAATCGAATTAATAATGCCTTCACTATTTTATCGTGAATATACCCCCATGAAAAAAAATATATTAAAGACATAAATGTCAAAATGTATAAAAAATATATTTAAAATGTATAAATATATAAAAAATATGTATAGTAAATATATTTTTAATAACTAACTTTTGGCTTTAACTTTAAAAAAAAAAATTCGAATTCGAGTTTTTTTCGATTTTTTGCATTTTCTGAGAAGATTTACGTTTTAGTAACATATATATTTTTTTTCACCATCGGAAAGTAGAGATTTCAACGAACAGAAAACATACCAACTTTTTGAAAAAAGCTGATATTTTGACGGGTGAGTTTTCGATTGAAAATTAGGGTGTTTTTTCGATATTAATTCAAAATAAGGTGAACAAATAAATATTTTTAATCAAATACATTACAGCGTATTTGGGACATAAAAAGGTAAGTTTTCACCAAATTTCGTTAAAAAAAAATTTTTTTTGTAAAAGATAAAAATAAAAAACCAAAACCTTGGTTTTTTGAATTTTTCACATAAATTTTGAGGTTATGTGAAAAAAGATTAAATACAAAAGTTTTAGATCTTTTTATTACCTACAACTTTGCCATTTGACTTTTTTCGATAGGAGTTTTAGTTTTGCCGGAAATCGAGAAAAACCGTTTTTTACCCTTAAAAACTCACCCCCATCCCCTTCCCGACCTCAGATCGCCTGTAAATTATTTTTCCTTTCATTTTTATAATATTCCCCTCCCTTTCTAATGGGTTTCATCCTACTATTATTTTTTTTTGGTTTTAAAAATTATCGACCCTGGTCTAGTAGGCGAACGCGATAAGGAAGCCAAGAGTGTAATGATCAATGCACACGCGTGTCATACGACGTTTTTCAACACACCTGCGAGGAAAAAATTGGACTATTTTTTTATGTAGATTTTTTGTTAATTATCAACCACACAATGAGAACGTGGCGCAATATTTTTTTTAAACCGTTGCGCTCTTTGAATTTAGAATGCTTTGTCCACACACATATCACTTACAGTGAGATACAAACTTAACATAATCGGGATAATATCATAAAAAGTAGTATGGTAATGTAAAGTAAAAAGCACCATTTCGTAATAAGCTGTCTTATAATACTAAAATCGGTCCAATAAGGGCCACTTTACGAGCAATTGTGTTGAAAATTAATAAATATCCTGGGACATTCTTCACACACTGTCATTGATTCCAAACTAAGCAGAGCGTGTACTATGGAAACCAGATAACTGATATAATACATAACCTACTACTTTTTGTTTGTAAATGCCATCGAACAATTAACCCAAAGAAGCGCAATGACGTTCATTTTAGTTGAAATATATTCCGCCAATTTTCCACCGCCGACAATGCGCTCTGATTGGCTAAGTCAAGCACGCGTGCACTGTGATTGGCCAAGTCAAAAACACACGATGCAGTGATCGGTGCTTACTGTTCAAATTCAGTGACAAATCACTGACGAGTTTCGGAATTTGATTGTTCATAATAACTACTCTAAAGGGATCTTTCCTCGATGGTAAATGCATACTTAATATACATAATTACACCCAGACTCAGGACATACAGACATATTCATGCACACAAATGCATATCCTGCTTGGAAATCGAACCCACGACCTGCGGCGCGGTAGCTTGAATGTTAACCAACTGTGCCAACTAGCCCTGAAAATGATTATGATTTATAAGATGTAATTTTTCTACAGCCACTGAAGAAAGAGAAAATATTAATACTGTTATTCGCCATATACAAAAAGAAACTTGTATAGAATTTCAAGATCTTACTACATATGATAAAGAAGATGAATATGATGATGATGGCAAAACTAAAAAACCACATCAAGACCTTAAAAATTTAGAAAATGAAGCCAAACAAATAGAAGATATTGAAAATGAGGCCAATGATAAAGAAGACACTGTAAGTGACGCCAAACAAAAAGGAGACACGGAAATAGACAAAAACGAAAACAGTAGTGCTGGATCCCTAAATTATAAACAACAGTATGTTGATGATAGACAATCAGAAAATGAAATCAAGAATACTGATGATGATATTAATGATGCATATAAAGGAAATTCTAATACAGATGTTGCAACAGAAGGTGACGATAATCAAGCAGCAAAATTACGGAAAGGTGTTGTAATCAAAAATAATAAAAATTTCAGAAATGTAAAGACAGCAGCTAGACAAGGTATAACACAATGTTTTAATAACTCTGGTAAAGCAAACATCAACAGCTAGCTTAGGCGATCATTGGTTAAATTTGTTTTCTTTATTTCGGATAGCTACGCATTCAACTAAATCGGTTCCAATAAAGTCCGTGACAAAAAAAGGGAAGAGAGTTCGTCGAGCTGCGAGTGTGCCACTAAATCCGACCCGAAAACATGCCAGCGATATATTAGTATTGTCAAGGTCTGCAGAACCTGGGTGTATCTGTCCAAAACCAGGAAGACCTCATGGAAATCAGGTAAGTACCTAGGTAAAAAAGGCTAGTGTGAGATTAAAACCATCTCACCGAAAAGGTAAAGAAAAATATTTTACCAATGCCTTAAAATTTTTTTTGTAAAGTTAATAGACTGGCCCAATTGCGTCATCCTGGGTTATCTTAACAACTTAGAGTCAATTGCTTTCCTGGGGTTGATTCGACATTATATTTGACATTTTTAACCCCAGGTAACTATCTCTTGGGCTCAGGTTGACTCAAGTCAGCCTCGCAACGTTCACATACTTGGGAATTCTTAGACTCCGAAACTCCTGACATGATATCAAACTATTTTTGTTGCAATTATTTTCAGGTACTGACAATAAACGCGGATTGTTTCAATTCCGTAAACGATTTGCTGCATCTCTTTGTCCACGTGCTGGGTCTGGATCATCAACACAATATGTATGATCGTGACTCTTACCTACACATAGTTTGGGACCAGCTCGCTCCAGGTATTTTTCTTAGGATTAAATTGCTTGTGTTTATTCGACGTTGTTTTTATCTTGCATTACGCTTAGGGATTGCAAAATCCGGATTTTTTTCAAATCCGGATTCAAAGTTTATCATCACATATAAATCCGGATTATCCGGATTTTTCGGATTTTTGTATTTTTTTGCAATAATTTGTAATTTTAAACTGTACGCGTTGTTTATGCTTAATTATTAGTAGTTTGAAGAGAGATGTTCTATTTTATTGTATATCCATTGCTTGCTTTTGAATAAAAATTCAATTAAACTGCAAGTAATATTAAAAAAAAAATGGGCTTGTATTTGGCTACTGAGCCGTCCATAAAGGATAATGACGAAGCCTAAGGTGGAGCACGCTAACCCAAATGGAACCTATTCATTCTGGCCGTGAAAGTCCCTAGATTTTAAGAGTCAGGAACTACAGTCGCCGGAAGCAAGTTCCACTCCCTTGCTGTCCGCATTATAATTGAGGATACAAAAGAAAAAAAATCCCCGTGTCTTGTGGTTCGGAGTAAAAATAGGGATGGTGGTTGGAATAAGGTTGAGCAATTCCTGCACACACTCTCAAAAATATATCCTGTACAAAACCGATAAGGCAAGCAACCTTTCTTCGATGGTCGAGCCTCGTGAGTTTCGTCATAATTAGTCTCATATTCGATGAGTCTTCTGGCTCGGTGGTTTATTGAGTCGAGGGCTAGAGCCTGGTGGAAAGGGCTCCGTTTGGTGGTGAAAAGACACACCTGCGTCATGGTGGCATTAAAAGTGACCAGATTGGCATTGCCCCAATCGGAGACTGCCTGTAATGTTACGTAAGCTAAGTACCAGCTTGAGGCCCTCGATTCAATAGACCGCCGAGCCAGGAGACTCATTGGAGATGAGTCTTTAATTAAGGCGAAACTCACGAGCCTCGACCATCGAAGAAAGGTTGCTTGCTTATCGGTTTTCTACAGGATATATTTTGGAGAGTGTGCGCAGGAATTGTTCAACCTAATTCCACCATCCCCATTTTTATACCGAACCACAAGACGCCGGGAAAATTTTCACTCATACGTTGTTGACATACCGAAAATACGGACACAGCGTTTTGCATCCTCATTTATAATGCGGACAGCAAGGGAGTGGAACTTGCTTCCGGCGTCTGTGTTTCCTGACGCCTACAATCTAGGAACTTTCAAGGCCAGAGTGAATAGGTTTCTTCTGGGTAAGCGTGTTTCATCTTAGGCTTCGTCATCGCCCCTTATGGGCGGGTCAGTGGCCAAACGCAAGCCCATTTAATTTAAAAAAAAAAGTTCAAACGCTCTACCATGGCTTCTCGCAACAATTGGATCTATGACAACGGTGCTATCGTCTACGTACCCAAAGATACCGGACTTCACCAGATCGTTAATATGCAGCAGAAATAAGGTTGCAGAGTGAACTGAATCTGATCTCTGTGGAATTGATTGCGAAAAGGTCCGACGAACAACCGTCTATGACTACATGAATAGACCGTTCGCTCAGGAAATTGGAAATCCAAGCGCACAAACCACCAGAGATTTCATATGAAGGAAGCTAGCTTAGAAAGCGGGTGTGTCAGACCCTTTCAAAAGTAAAAAAAAACTGAGATCAGCCGATGTACAAAATGCTTTCAGCGGTAACCCGACTATATAGAACTATCATTCTTGATATTACGTTGTGCAAATATAATATAATAAATTCATTTATTTCGGACATCATCCATATTATTTTGTTAGTAACAAACTGACTTAATATACTATGTTAGTATGTTGCATTTTTATAATAATTTCAAATAACAAATAACAATAAAGAACAATAAAGAACATTAAAATAGCCGGACTCGCTTCTGAGACACTGGTGCATGTAACGACATCCAGTGTCTCAGAAGCGGGCTGTCCACACGATTCGCAATCACTCCCAGGAGGCTGTTCCGGCTGCCAAGCACTCTGCACGCGATCGAGGTTGCCCTCCTCCGCATCGTAGCATAAAAACAGTCTACCCTAGCCTCAGCGAACATCTCCGACGCGCTACAGAAGCGTGGCAGCCAAAACAGTGCCCTGAATGCACTATTATATTGAACGCGAATGGCATTGTACGATTTTTGCGTATAGCGAACCCATAGGCTGCTCGTATAAAAAGATGTACAATAGGCTCGAAAAAGAGTTATTTTAACGTCATTTGAGCAACGAGCAAACCTGCGCGCTATCATATTCGCTCTGACCGACAACGACCTCCGCTCGCGTTCAATATCCATGTCGTCCTTCAGGTCATCGGTTACAATATGTCCTAAATATTTGAATTGTTGCACCCGCTTCAAGGGAACATTATCAAGCTTAATGGGAGGCACAACTGCTGGGCATTTGCTACCGGATTTGAAAAGAGCAAAAGAAAGGCAAAGAGTTGTTACTCGCGCCGCGCGCGCATCGCCTCCATCTAAGAGCTCGTTCCCACTATGTCGTCTGTCGGGACGATTTTTTATCGTGTCGTAGTGGCAGAATATTTTATATGAAGCTGTTCACACTCGTCGGACACCGATTTTGTGTCGTACCCGACAAAAAATATCGTGTGTTTTGTCAGCCCTCCCGTCCGGAAAAAAATCGTGTCGGATCAACGCTCGCATATGATCGCATATGGCACTGTTCACATATGCCGGATGTCGGGCCGACCCGTAGTTTATGCTCCCTGATATACGAGACAATAGATCGTTGAATGTAGTTATTGACATTCTAAAATAATTGAAAAACTTAACGTCGTCACTTCTTAGTTCAGTTATTAAGTTCTGAAATATTCCCAAAGTAAATCTTTCCCTCAGAATTGGGTGCACCCAATATCTTCTATTTTTAGCTGTCTTTTGTTTCCTTCGCAAATACATCACAACAAAAGCTTCGTCGACGTCCATCGTGTACAAGAATCCAACCAAACTAATGGCACCAGCTGCGGTCGTGGCCGACAGCCGACTAGTGTGAACAGAGGCGCCGATACCCGATTAAAATCGGAATCCGACACACGACATAGTGGGAACGAGCTCTAAGACTCACTGGCCGACTTAACTATTAGCTAGACGGATGAGCGGTAGCAGCTAGCCGCGTGTGAGCCGAGCGGTGCATAGATTTCAAAGTAATACTGACCTAAATGTACTGGATATTTAATGAAAATTTTTAGTTAAACATCAATTATTATCAATTAAGATTAAAATTCGAAAAAACCGGATTTTATTCTCAATATTCGGATTTATAATAGGACCCTAAAATCCGGATTTTTCAGTCATTTTCGGATTTCGAAGTATCCGGATTGCAATCCCTAATTACGCTCCTTTTAAATAACGTAACTACTTACATAATTCCAGTATGAATTGCATGATATTTGCATGGGTGTTTGTATGTTTCAGATGTTGAAAAAGAAATGAAAAACGTGCTCCCACCCGCAGCCTCTGTCCGACTGCCTTATGATTACCAGAGTGTCATGCATTACCCATGGTTACAGATTAAAAATGGTGTCACCAACATTATGTACCCAATTTGGGTAAGGTTCCTAATGATTTTGTAATTCCTGAGGCTTATAGGCAACTAGTCTAGTGACGGGCCAGTTGGCGCAGTTGGTTAAGACGTGGCGTCCGCCGCAGGTCGTGGTTTCGATTCCCACACAGGACATGCATTTGTGTGCATGAACATGTCTGTATGTCCTGCATCTGGGTGTAGTTATGTATATTAAGTATGTATTTACAAACAAAAAGTAGTATATGTATTATATCAGTTATCTGGTTTCGATTGTACAAGCTCTGCTTAGTTTGGGATCAGATGACCGTGTGTGAGGAATGTCCCAGGATATTTATTTTATAGTCTACATTTGTCCATCGGCATTAAGCTCTTTTATGTGAATCTCATCCAGAATAAATAGGTATGTACAATAGGGAAATAAATAATAACATAAACGCAAGTTTAATTTTCCGTTTGTAGAATGACGGCTGGGCAATGGGTCATTGGCAAGGTCTGAGTTACAGGGATGTCGAGAAACTGGATACCCTGTACTACGCGCAGTGCACTGAAAGGTTGAAGAATTCAATACCAGAATCAATGAAAATGAGATTTAAACCCTATTCCGGTTATTAATTAATATAATAAATTTATACTGCCTCTTGTTGTTTATTAAACACCAAATTCAATTATGTGATAATTCATAAGCTAGTAATTTAGATGACCCCAGCATACAAATTAGGGACTACGATGTTGAGGATACACAGATACACTATAAGTACTACTTAGCTACTTTTTTCAATTCTATGTATATAGGTATAGGCTTGTGTGTTTGACTAAAGCATCGGGATCCTTGGCGTCGTCATTTCTAGCGACGTTTTGTTCCGAAGTCACTTAGAAGACAAGGTTAAGCTGGCATCCAAAAAGTTCGGAGTGCTCAACAGAGCGAGCGACTTTACATCGGGGAAAACGCTGGAAATTTACAATTTTCAAGTACGGCTTCGTATGGAGTACTGCTGTCATCTATGGGCGGCGGCACCTGCGATACCAGCTTAGTCCTTTAGACTCGGTTCAACTACGTGCCATCAGAATTGTCATCGATCCCGAGCTCACAAGCGGATTAGAGCCCCTCAGTCTGAGGAGAGACTTTGTCTCCGTATGTGTGTTCTACCAACTTGTACAACGGACAGTGTTCTGTAGAAATGACGACGCCAAGGATCCCGAATTCCCGATGCTTTTACTGATGTTCAAGGACGTGTTCTGGAATTGTAGAGCCACAAACCATGAGGTTTTCTTAGCGGTGAACGCGCAGGCTTGGGTCCTAGTGGGGTTAAATGGACTAGGTTTAGTCGACCCAGTGGCATAGCTACCTAGGGGCTAGACGGGGCAGTACCCCGGGGCACTTTCAACTTTTCAGGACAATTAAAGTTATATTCAAAATTCTATAGATTAAAGAGCTTCTTTTTCTCTTTTCAGTTATTTTTTGTTTAACGCAGTCGGGTTTTTTTGTTTCTTTTAATAATTTAAATTATTACAGATTTTTTAGTTTTATTAATGAATGTGTTGTATGTATTAAACAGTAAAGAACAGTAGGTTATCTAAGGCCGCCCGCCGAGTTATTAGCCTACTCTTGCGTTGATCCCCAGGGTTGTAACTTTTACTTTTAGTTAATATTTTCGAACAAGCAGCAATTGATCTAAATTTATGTAATAAAAAGCATATTATGATTGAATATTTTACCAATTTAAATTAAGTAAAAATAAAAAGCCTTTATTCACATAACATTTATTATATTAAGTTACAAATTTGATACCGAGATCTGGTTTCTGCACGTCCGGAACGCTTTATTATTATTTGTTAATGTAAAGTAACTTCTCATTCTTATGTAAAATTTTTGTAAAAATCTTTTAGGAAAGCATGGACAGGGCATCTTAAATTCTATATCATTCAGTTGATCGTAAATTGACCGGCCAATTTTAATGTTGATGTGGTCCTTTTCGAACGCTTTGCGAAACACCTGCTCCATCCTTTCTACATTATCGACAAAATCATCAATAATAATTATGCTAAGTCATAATTATTATTGATTAAACAAAATCAAAAATAATAATTAATATTATGGTAAGTGGCCGGCGGGCGAGAGTTGACGAACGCGAGCGGTCATGTAACGTACGCGCGTGCTCACAGTCGCGCTGCACGCACAGCCCGTACTGCCGCCACCTTATTCCCCCATATATTATGCTAGCGTGTGCGTGAAATCGCGTGCCGACACGGCGCGCGGCGCGCACGCACACATTCAAACCGAGAGCGGCACGTTTGTACACTATATGTACTAGGGTGGGTCATTTTTATTTTTTTCGTTTTTTTTTATTGTAATAGTGATAAAAGAGTGCTAAATATAGTATAAATGATATATGCAAAATTATATAAGTTTCTAATTTGATTAACTGCCTCCGGATTAACTTTAAAGTTTCTAAATATTTCATTTATAGGGGTAATTTCAAGAACCAATAAGAATTATTGAAATTGAGATTTTTAATACGTTTTTCATGTTATTTACATGGAAATATAGTCGATTTCTTAAAACAAATCAATAAATGTAATTATTTTATTATTTACAAAATAAAGTAGGGGGTCGGGAAGCGTCATTTTTTACGCGCTAGTGACGCTGCGGCTAAATGAGTAAAAAGTTGTGTTACGCTTGTTGTTACCATGTAACATACTTGAAACTCATTAAAATGTCCTTTGTTTGATGAAGTAAGTTATATTAAAGACAATATGCTACCAACTTACGAAGAAATTATAAAGTATTACGAGAGGACGCGGTGGCAAGTCAAATTCGAAAAAAATACGAAAACGGAACCAAATTTCTGGAAATTGCGAATGTTGACACGACTAGAGTCGAAAGATTAGGACAAAAGCATATTTTCCTATTGTCTCACACACAAGTGTGATACAAAAGTTAAAGTCTTATTATTATTTAAGTGTAAAAATCTTCTAAAGTCTCACCCCAAAATATCAGAAAAATTAGAGAAAAGAAATATAGAGTTCTGGCTTGATAGCATTGTTTTGTTTGATATTTCTTTTTGCAAGTGTAAGGACTTAAGTGGGTGTATCTAGAGATCGAAAAGTAGCCTACCAAGGAGTACTTTTTCTTAATTGATTAATCTACCACAAGAAACATAAGAAAATAGGGAACGTCGATATCGCTACTACGAATCAAGTTAGAAAAACCTTAAATCGGAAACTTAAAAAAAATGGCCTCACCTAAATATCAGGAAGAACGCATCATAAATAAGACATTGGCTCCTTCCACTCTCCTACTTCCTCCGACTCCAATGAGTCTGATTGACAAATAATTCTCTCAAGCTTGATGCAACTCCTCCGCAAAACAAGTTTGCCGTTAGTATGCATTTTTTTACGCTTGCGAATACTTGTGCCAGATATTGGAGTATCAGACAGGGCAGGGCAGGGACGCAATTTTTTCAGTAACTTTGCAAGTTACAGACTATTCCAAGTTCCCAACCTAAACATAGACGTTTCTTTTTACGTCGATCTGGCGCCCTTATGATGTCATAATGGCGCTATTGTGTTAGTAGACTACCAAAACTGTAAAACGTCACAATTTTGACACCACTGAAAGTTCATTGGACCACAATTGAAATAGCAGACTTGGCCCCTCATTGATTGGTAGTTAAATGTCACCAAACCTCCTATTCTCAAGAGTACAAGTGTTGGAGATTTGCAATTTCTTGCACAAAGAGGTTAGGATGAGTTGCCTCTATTGCGCCTACCATATCATACGTAAGAAGGGAGGAAGTGGCCGTAAAGTCTGTGACTGAAGCATCAAATACTCTGTGCAGCAAATCTGCAAGAAAAGTCTTCATTAAGGCTCAGATAGAATCTCGCAAAGATATGCCAAAACTTAACAACAAGACGGATTTTGTAGTTAATTGAAAATAATATTAAATATATTTTTACTGGATTTTGAGTATTAATTTGTCAATATTAATCAAATAAGCCTTTTTAACTTGCGTTTAATTATATAATATCATATTATAAGTATTATTTTTTAGTTCATAATGAGATTTGAACAAAAGCTTTTTTGTTTAATTTTCCAAAATTTCGAATTCAATCCGGAGGCAGAAGATAATATATAAGCTTTACTATTTTTTGCATATGAATAAAAGACGTGCTATGACACCCTTTTATCGCTATTACATATTTAAATTAACCACATTTTTTTTCTTCATACATTCGTGGCCCACCCTAATATGTACCGTGGTTTGTATGAAGATATTTTACTGTTCTGTCTTTACTGTGGTATTAGTAAGTAAATGAGTTGTACGGTAAAGTAAAGCTAACAACCGCAGCTCTGTGAGTTACGTACGGTAACCGCTCAGTAGGTACCATGTAGGTACCTATACTGTCCTTGCATTAAACTTGGTTTATTGTAGTTTACGTCAAAATGTTAGCATACAATTATTATAATACTAGCGAACCGCCCCGGCTTCGCACGGGTGCAATGTCGTTATGGGATGAAGATCGATTTGCGCGCCTGCGCCCGGCCCCGGTATCGCGAATACAAACAGTCTTTTAAACTATAAATGATAATGATTTTCTGTAAAAAGCAAACATTATCTACATTAAATGCCCGTCGTTACTGCCCTGCCCTGCCCTGCCCTGCCCTGCTCTACCCTGCCCTACGCTACCCTACGCTACCCTACCCTACCCCACCCTACCCTACCCTACCATAAACTACCCTAAGGGTATGAAAAATAGTTTACGTCCTATTCTCAGACCTACTGAATTTACACACAACATTTCATAAGAATCGGTCAAGCCGTTTCGGAGGAGATTTTTTACAAACACTGTGTTCTAATACTTCCTTTTTTAAACTCCTGATATCTTTCGAATGGAATAACCGAATTGAATAATTCAAAAAGTTATGTAAAGGTATTGAAGCAGTCTTGAATATGAAGTAATTTATTTTGATAAGAATTAATACCAAAATACAAATAAAGACCCTTTCCTAGCGGCGGCATTTCAATATTTTTTTTTAAATAAAAGAACTGTCGCGATACTTTTTGTAATTAATGATGTGTTCTGCAAAGTCGTAGTACATTATTTTATTCTATCATCAATAGTTTTCGCAGCGCACGCGATGTAAAGAATATGTTAGGTATATTTGTTACACATTGGATTACATTGTTGGAGTTTTAGAAAGGATCCCTAATTTTTTTGAAAATATAATATAGCCTATGTCACCCGGGGATAGTGTAGCTTTCCAACAGTGAAAGAATTTTACAAATCGGTTCAGTACTTTCGGAGCCTATTCAATGCAAACAAACAAACAATCAAATCTTTCCTCTTTATAATATTAGTACAGATTTACATATTTGGAATGGGCTGTTCACAAGCTTAAAATAATAATTGCTGTTGTAATATCAACGTGACCAGTTTATAGTTACCTACATTACTGCCGCGGTCTGTAATGACTGTGCTACTACGGCAGCGCTGATGATGACCGCAGCGTAGCACAGCTCCAGGCCAACACAACGCGTCAGCATTGCAGTCCTTGATGGACAAGCTGGAATAAACCTTTATAGCGAAACAGCAATGGCAATGATGACCAAGCTTGAAGGCATAGCTAAGCTAAGCTCGAGGCCATCATAGCGTGGCCACACGCACTAATTGCGGAGTAAATTGCGGCTTTTGAGTAAAGCACTATACAAGCCTTGCTCCGCAAGTGAGTAATTTAAGTAAAACTAGCTTTCAATTCTTTTACATAAAATCTTTTTTGTGTATTTTCAAAGGCAATGTAGCTATAACTCACCAGCAATCCCAACAACTTTGCTGGTGCTATTCAAGCAGTGCGGAAATAACATCGATGGGAAATAGCGACTGCTCAAAGAAGGTTAATTGTCAAAATAATGACAATAATTTACAAGGATTGGGAGTAAACCTAAAGTAAGAGTAAGTAAGTACAGTAGTACCCAACTGATATGGCGCGTCGTGAATCTGCGTTCGCACAGCAAAGAAAGTATGGACTCGAAGACTAGCGAAAGAATGCTTAAAACTTACAATCAACCTTAGATCACTACCATAAGGTTCATAATACACTGCAGCTGTTAGTTCCGTCACACTCGCAAGTCACGCCCCTCCGCATACATGGCGGCAGCTGCCGACCAATAGCATTTCCTGCGTTTTGAAAATGTGTCTTCTGCGCAGGTACATCGGTAAGCCATATTAGTTGGGTACTACTGTAATATCCTTTACCTTCCGGGAATAAATAAATAAATTCAATTCAATTTTACATATTTATTTATTATTTTAAAGTTATCGTCTCTCATTGTCTTCATCGTTTTCATCGCTATTTCTTAGTTCTTCCACATCATCTGTACCTCCCGTGACATCTTCTCTTATTCCAGATCCATTCGTTTGGGGTGTATCTTTATCGGTAGCTTCTTCAGTAATCTGCTTATTTTCGTCGTTCTCGTCATTAACATCATCACGTATAACCATTTTACAGGTGTCTAGTAAATCACCAACTTTTCGTTTATTGCATTCATGACCAAATGACAGTCGAAGCTTCATTTGATCTAATTGTGAAAGGTTATCAGAGGGGCTTATGATTAACCCCGGTACCTAAAATATCGAAAATAAATAAATAAATATCCTGGGAATTCGTTACACATGGTCATCTGATCCCGAACTAAGCAGAGCTTGTAGCTACTACGGAAACCAAAAAACTTATATACCTACTTACTTATACATTTACTACTTTTTGTTTGTAAATACCTCAGATTACAGAACAAAAGGCATATGGAAGGCACGGAACACGAAAGTGAAGCCAAAAAAGCAAATACAAATTCTATATCAGATACCTGCGGGGCGATTACGTAACAAAATTTCAATCATTTTCGAATTTAAATCGGTTCAGTATATCGGTTTTCTGATAACTTTTTTACGTTCTGATAATTGCAAATACAAACAGTCGTTCATTAGCAATGGAACCATTTCCCATTTTGTAATAATTCTACCGATTAGGAGGTAATTTCAATCTGAATTTCATTGCAATAAAGTTACGTAATCCACGTACTGGGATTTACGTTTGAATTTGTATTTGCTTTTTTTAAGCAATTTTAAAAAAGAATTGTTTTTTTGTTCAATAAAGTTTTATTAAACATTGCAAATACAAAATTCGAAAGCGAATTCCAGGTAGGTATATGATTTTGAATTTGTATTTGTTTCTTTGGCTTCACTTTCGTGTTCCGCGCGCTCCATCTGAGTTAAATACATACTTATACATATAGATAAATATATCTACATTATAAAGCAATACTTCTTTAGCTAGCAATAACCTTTTGAAACGCGTAATAATATAAACCAATCAATTAATAATTGGGTTGCTTTAAGGTTATAAATAATTAGCTATTTAATTGGTAGCATTTATAAGATTCTAGCAAATACCCAGCGTGCTTTGCGATGCCTTCTGTTTTAGAGTTCACTTTACGTACCCAAAGGGTGCCAAACGGACCCTAACACTAAGCCTCCGCTGTCCGTCCGTCCGTCTGTCTGTCAGTGGGCTGTATTTTATGAACCGAAATAGATATTATACCGTTGAAATTTACCTATAGCGCCTATTGCACCGCAGGTCGTGGGTTCGATTCCCACATAGGACATGCATTTGTATGCATGAACATGTCTGTATGTCCTGAGTCTGGGTGTAATTATGTATATTAAGTATGTATTTACAAACAAAAAGTAGTATATGTATTATATCAGTTATCTGGTTTCCATAGTACAAGCCCTGCTTAGTTTGGGATCAGATGACCGTGTGTGAGGAATGTCCCAGGATATTTATTATTTATTTTCACATAATGTAGAAAAATAATAACATTAAAATAAAATCAATAATTAAATATTGTTTTTTTTATATAGTAGATTTACGTACCAAAGGGCCAATTGTAGCCCCTCCATTGGAGCTGAAGGCCCTGTCATGGAAGTGCATGATGCTCATCGGATCATACTCTACAATAGTTTTGAACGATGTTCCTTCATGTTGAATGTTAAATAGACTACGATATTCTAAAAATAAATACACATTCATTAAATAGAGATCGAAGCGGAAACAAATTAGGTATAAAACCTCCGCAAAATATATAAAAAACTCAGGAAGGTCTGCATTCTACCCATGTGTAGTTCTTACTTGGCTGTATATTTTCCCAGAAAATCCTGACGTATAAGTCCCGTTGTGGATGAGCCACCTCATCCTTGAAGCCAAGTGCATGAAGCAGCGTATGTAATATGTCCCGACGATGCATACAGTCGAAACCTAGGACTACTATCTGTGCAACAAAAACTTTTGAATTATACAATTTGAATAATAATACTTAATACGTATTATTTACTAGACATTTACTCAAGATAGACTTATAAAAAGGCACTTGAGAAGGTTACAGTTTTAATTTTCTACAATTCTTTAACAAAGTTACTTAATAGACAAATTTGATACCAAAAATATAAAAGGATTCTCCACAGGAGTGGTACAAAGTCCGACGTAATAATATAAACTTATGCAAGCAGGCACATTTTTAATAAGAACGCAAAAGCCTGCGGTATTTTTGGAAAACCACGACTTGTTAAGGATTGCTGAGGTACTTACTTATAACTTCAAAAAATATACGCGTCGACTTGTAAACCTCCTCCGTTTTTTCGTCGATTAATAAAGGCGATGACAAAAAATACTTACAACTTTTCCGTTGGCAAACAGACTAGTCTCGTGAACACACTCCCTCACTTTATCTGTATTTGTGAAATGTAACCATGTGGAATAGTTATTTGCTGTAGAATTTGTGATATCCTTGAAGTAGATACACGAGACGCTCTCGATGGTGTTCATAGCCAGTCGAATACGACGTGATATTATATCATCTGCCGACAATATAAAAAAAATGTTGCTGTTGAAGTATAGTAGTAGCATTACTTCTTGCTTTTACGTCATGTGTATAAGTTAAATAGATGCATCGAATGAAATGACTTGCGAAACTGGCGGGCGGTGTTTGGATGCGGAAAGTGGAGGACCGGAAGATGTGGCGACTACGGGGAAAGGCCAGCCCCCCTAGACAAGATGGTTGTCGACAAAAGTTATCGTTAGTAAACGATCAACCTTTGTATGGGATTGACATAAGAGATTGTTAAAAATCACGTGTTATTTCGATTTGAAATGTCAAGCCCATATAAAGGTTGATCGTTTACTAACGATAACTTTTGTCGACAACCATCTCGTTTACTAACGATGACGATTGTCGATAACCATCTTGAGTACTGGCGTCCAGCATTGTACGAATAACAGAACAATGCCTGCAGGGTTCAAAGACCACTCGAGCGATATTTCTGAAAATAATGCATTTCCCGAATCCTCAGCAGGTGTAATATGTTTAAGTAAAATAGTTAGTTATTTTGTTTGTTTGTTAGTTATTTTTTTTATTTTATACATTAAGATTTGATGAATAGCATATGATTTATTTAAATTAAGCAATGTTGTTTTAGTGGCCCTTTAGACCCCCTTGATAGATTAATTGACTCGAGATCAACGCAGTATCTAAATTACTATTCGTAGAACAAGGAACATTCGGTGTTTGTTCCCTCAGGACCACACGGTAAAATGTCTGATTAGGTAAAAGCTAGTAAAGTTTAAGAGCTAGATAGTACTAGATTACTGGTTGTGACCTTTTTACTCCAATTCTGACTCAATATAAGTACATTAAAGACCATAATACAGTCGTCTCAATTTTCTCCTAGCTTTCTACTGGTTTAATTCTGTCAATTCATAAAAAAATATCAAGGGTGAAATGCTCGTTTACCGTAACTCTCCTCATCAATACGGAAAGGGACAATTCCCAGAGGCCAATTCAACTCGGTTTGATCCCGGGCGTAGTTTACAAGGTCCGGATCTAATAACATAAAATAGTTAAAAAATGATTAGAGGAACAAACAAAACGGGGCTTATGGCTTAGCAAATCTCATTTTGATAGCTTTAAAATACTGACATACCAATTTGTCCAGCCTTTAGTTTTATATCTGAAAATAAGATCTATGTTAGTGGTAATCGTTTCACAATATAATTAGCATGACAATTTTAATAGACTATGAACCCCACCACTTTTTTCATTCTCCATGTCTTGACTACATGTTATTACGTTAAAAGATACATAAAATATTACGTAAAGTTTAATAATAAAGAACATTTTTCCTAAAAAATATATAAACGTAAGTTAGACATAAAATGTAGTCCCAAAAGGTTCTACGTAGGATTTGAGTAAGAATTACATATTGCAATTCTTGCACATATGTACACTTTATTGGTCGTAAATCCACTTTCATAAAATATAAAGGTAGTACCTACGATACTGTATGTACAATAATAAGTACTTAACGTAATGCAAACATGGCTAAATAAAGAATTTGTTCTTGCATACGGACGTGACGGGCTTATTGGTGTGGTTGGTGGTTAAACCCCTATCTATTACGCTGCAGGTTCTGGGTTAAATTCCCACCCATATTTTGATACGTGTGTCGTTAGCGAGGCTTTATTGACCGCCTACACGTTCAATTCAAAACTATGCAAAATCAGAGCTGCGCAATCCAATCATCAACAAGCCGCGCTTCCCGGGATCCACAGGCTACTCTTGCCAACCACACGCACCGTCTAACTGCGCAAACTGGTTCAGGTCCATTTATAGTTATCTGGGAACTGGTTTGTTTAGACACGCTTGCATGCAAGACGGAGCGTGTAGCCGGGCTATAAAGGTGCATCTACACTGCAGCTAACTTTTGAGGGAGCAACACTGTAACATTAGATAACTTTTAGACAGCCACATGCCCCGTGGATGGTCATGCTCATTTGACGACTCCTTCAAAGGAACAGACAAACAGGCAGTAGGTCAAAAAGGTGATGCATTTTATAAAAGTAGGAAAATCAGGTAAAAAAAAGTATTTGGTAAATCCATAAAGTGCACACCTCAAACGCTCATTGTGCCTAATATTTAAATAAACTTTTTTTTATAGATTATCGAACCGCCTTTTCTTTTCGAAGTCAGTCTGGTAATTCCGGCGTGCTTGATACGTAATGCAATAATAGAATTATCTAAAAAGTAGTAGACGCCCCACGAGCGGGTGAGGTTGTAGAGCAATAATTTCTGGTAGAGATATTGCTCAAATGGTCATGGGTGCTCACTTTATGGCTTTCATAGGTGCTGAAGCCCCCGAGCTCCCACGATGTCAGCGCCCTGGTCTAAAAAGACCAAAAAAGTCTATAGTCAAAGTCATATCTACAGTTTTGGGACTGCGCATGCAAGACGGAGCCTGTAGCCGGGATTTGGCCATCCATGCCCACATGAAATTTCTCCTTGTAGGCCTATGCTTGTAGGTAAGAGGACTTATATACAAATATTGCTTTGCTCGTTATTTAATAGTACCTACCTAAGTATAAGATATTTTTGTTGAAACGAAATGTAGAGTTAAGTAGGTAGAAAGCAACTACTACTTTAGCAATAATATTAGGTAATTTATAACTTCTAGAATACTGAGAGAGCGTTTCTTATACGTTATTATTGGGCTATTCTTGGAAACGGCTCATCTGAGTGTGATGGGACCTTCACTAAGCTATTAGCCCTAAGCAGGTATTTTGCCCTACAAAAGGTATTTTTTTTTTAAGTAAGTACGTAGGTATTTTATTTCTTATGTACCTAGGCTAGACATGATTTTTTTTAGATTTCGAGCTCGAGGTTTGTCAGCGTTAGCCACCATCTTGAAATGAAGGTGCCCAAAACAAAAACTTATTTTGGCTAAGTTGTTTCGTAGGTACTGCTTTTCAACCTTAGGTTATATTTTATCTCTATGGCTTCAACCTTCAAATCAGATAACTTGATAACAAAAATGTGTAACTGAGAACGAGTCAAAGACAAACAAGCCAGCTGGTTTATTTGGACCAATCACAGAGTCACACACGAACGACTCTGTCAAAATAAATAGAGGCAACATTCCTTTTTACGTGAAATTTCATCACGATGCATATTTTATTAATATTATTGTTTCGTTTAATTGAAACAAACAGATAATATTCAACATGTAATAATTATTTAAATAGTTTAGCAGTCGTTTTATTATTATTTCTACTTAGGAACCAAGTTAATGTATTATAAATGTATTTTTTTATCTTAATTGTAATTTTATTTTGTAATAGAAAACGAACTAGAATAACCGAAGATGGAAGAGGTAGATGTCAAAAAAAATTCAAACATCGTAGATTATTTTTTGCAATAACAATACGTACTATATTCTGAAAGTTTGAAAGTATTTGTAAAATTAGAACGAACGACGAAAATAGAACGCGCGTTTTACTTCATATACTTATTATTTTACGTCCTGTTAAGTCACAATGCAGGGCTATTTTCTATTCTTATTTTTTCTATTCATCGCGCCGGCTTACCAAGCGACGACTACGCCGAGCGGTTCCGTCGAATTAGATGAACTTTCATTTGATAAAATCATCAATAAATTCGATGTTTCTCTGGTAAAGTTCGACGTCGCATTCCCCTACGGTGACAAACACGATACTTTCGTGGCACTCGCAAAGGAGGCGAAAGACGTGGACGATCTTCTAATAGCCGAAGTTGGTGTGAAAGATTACGGCGAGAAAGATAATGAGGCGCTTGCAAAGAAATACGGTGCGACAAAGGATAATTTTCCAGTAGTGAAGTTATTCATCAAAGGTAAAAGTGAGCCATTGTCTTTCGATGAGGCTAATGGGTTTACTAGCGACGAGCTTCGACGCTTCATTCGTGAGAACACCGGCTTGTACCTGAGCCTGCCAGGATGCGTCAAGGAGCTCGACAAACTCGCCATCAAATTTATGAAAGCCAAGAAAGACGACAGGAAAAAGATCCTTAAAGATACTACAGATGCGCAGGCAAAGTTAACCAGCAAGGTACCTAATAATTTAAATGTGTTCACCTGCTAACTAAAATGTTGTTCTATGTTGTACACACTAAATGTCATTCTAAGGCAATTGTAACATGAACTTTTTATTTCAGGATTCACCCTCTGGAAAGATCTACAAAACCATCATGGAGAAGATTCTAGAGAAAGGAGTTGAATTTGTAAGCTCTGAATATCAAAGAGTTAAAAAGTTACTCAGTGGAAAAGTTTCAGACGAAAAGAAAAAGGAATTGGCTATAAGAATCAACATTCTACAGACATTCCAACTGCATGACAAACAAAACAAAGCTGAGAAAGAGGACCTGTGATCAGTCACTAAACTTTATATAATTTAGAGTAAACATTTGTGATTTACTGTTTGTTACACATGCACAAAGCATTCCAATCCAAATAATTAACTTTAATATGTGTATGTAGTTGAGTCACTGAATAATTTTTATGTTTTGTATAGGTAGCAATGCCTGAATTTGTTTTTATGGTTGGGTAGTTATCAGTGTTAGGCCTCATTTTGTAGCCAGTAAGACAAGTTTTGCAATGAAACATACATAAAAACTTAGATTAAAACAAAATGGAAGATATGGTACATTCTTACAAGCAATGTGGAATTAGCAACTGGACCCAATTTTATGGCATAAATATAGCATAGCATCATAAATACAAGACTGTAGTTAACAAGATATGAAGATGAAATTGTGTTCAATGCACACAAGTGATCCTTGGTCAATTTTTCAAACCATATCTTCCTATTTTGATTTTATTGAAGCATGAAAATCAACTTATATGACATTGCATTGAATTTTATTGTTTCAAGTTCCTTTTTATGTATCAGCAATGCAAATAATATAACTTCATGTGTGTAAATGATTGGCACTAGTGTGTGTGTTGAGCGCAATAAAATATGAAACACATGTTCCATTGTTTTATTATTCACTCTAGGTTATGGTGAAATAAAATACATTCACATTTCATGAAATACATCTATTCATATTAAAAAATATAATTAAAATATACAATGAAACTTGTCACAAAATGCTTTTGGCCCACAATTTTTTCACATGTTTAAGACAAACCGGAATGCATTTGTTCAAAAATCATTTGGCATTGTAACTTGCATACATGAATATCTTGATATAATCACAATATTTGTAACACATTCACAGAGGAGTTTTTTATCCAAGTTCGAACAGAATTGTTGATATAGGATAACATTAAACAAAATAATTCCTACTGTGTATAATGTACTACAAAATTATAATTTTGCTATCAATTTATTCCTGAAAAATTCTTATCATAAAATATTTCTTAGCAGCATAAAAATTGTTATATGGAAAATGATTTATACAATTATATTTCATTTGTTGAATCTATGTTAGTCTGAAGATACATATGCCATATCCTGGCCTTATCTAAAAAATAAAATATATTCAGCCTTTAAAAATAGGCCATAAATCAAGAAAAACTGTAGTCAGTAATAAAGAGACTAACAAGGATTCATATAATAGAAAGTCAAACACAAGAAACAAATAGGGAAAATATGATAAAATGATATGTACTGCCTGACAATGAATCATGAAAATATTATGTACTATAGCAACACTTATATGAGATTTATGGATTATCAATTCCAAATTACAAAAGGTGCATTCATATCTATGATTAGGTTTACATACAAGTATTGATCAAAAAAGTACCACCAACTGTAACTTTAAATGTTTATAAATTAAATGCTATCTGCAGCATTTCATTAAGAAAGAATGTATAATTGAAGAAACTTGGTCTTGTCCTACTCAAATTTTCACCCATTATTTAAAGTATTTATTCACTAATAAGCATAAAACAAAAAATAATTGAAAGTAGTAGTCATACTGTCATAGTATATAAATGCAAACTACTAAAATATTACTATTGTCAACGGACTTTGTCAAAGCAGCTATGCATGCTTCCCTATTAAAGAAACTTAGAATAATATGCTGTAGTTTTTTTATATGTATTTACTTGTTTCAATCATTACTAATATAACACACAACCGACACACTAGGTAGTGTAACAGCTGTATTAATATAATAAATGCAAAGGTTTGTATGTATGGATGTTTGTTACTCTTTCACGCAAAACTACTGAATGGATTCGGATGAAATTTGGCACACAGATAGAATATGTTCTGCATTAACACATACAACCCCACAGGAATGCAGGTGAAACCGTGCGGGGCAGCTAGTCATGTATATATATAGAAATACAGAGCCTATCCACACTTATCTCTTCTCTAATCTCTAAATAGTTTAAAACGTAGTAGCTATATCCGTGTGTCTATATGTTATATTAGATTTTGATGCAGTTTTAACCATAATTTTGAGAATAATTGATAGATCAAAAATTATTTTTAAACTAAATCTAAATGAATATCTTAGAAGATATCAGAAGGGAACAGCTACTTAAATAATAAAGATATGTTTAAAAATGTTACAAGTTGGCCTCTTATTGGATCATTTGGAATTTTGTAATTTTATTCAGATTTTGCACTTTCCACTTTGAGTTCTTTCAGTTTTAGAACAACACCATCATCTGCTTCCTCAGATTTTTGAGTGTCTGGTGACTTCTCTGAAAATTTAGGCTCAGGTGTATCAGTGTCCTCACTTCTAGTGATGCTACTTTCATCATCTGATGATAAATCTTGGGTATACAAACTACATTTAGTTCTAACAATTTCCTGAGCCTCGGCAAATTTTGATTTCCAAAGTTCGGCATCTACAAAAAAGAAATCTTCTAATTATTCCTGACCTTTTCATCATACAATGAATTAAACGGGCTCACGGAAGTGAAGCGCATCCAATAACTACATATGAAAAAATTTAATTGTATGTAATCAGTCACTTTCAGTCAACTGATTACATGGAGTTCATAGAACTGTGGCTAAATACCATAAACAGTATACTACTACTAATATACACTTCAGTGGCGTGCATTCCATATAGGCAAATAAGCAATGCTTACCTCATAAGATTCAATTCAATAATATTTTGATTCAATTAAACTACATAATCACTTTAAATAAAAATTCTAACCTAACATTCAATACGAAATTTCAAACTTTGCCGCGCAGGCACTCGCGAGTTCGCCTCTCAAATTCACGGCAATTCACGCACACTAAAACGATTTCGGCATATTCATACACACACACACACTTCTTTAAGATAATACGACGAAAGCATAAATCACGCTTTTGCTATGCGTAGCATACTGACATTTGACATTCGCGATTTATGGACGAAAAGTAACCTTACCTACTCTGTTGTAAGTAAAGTAACCCATCCAAATTAAAAAGACTACAGTTACAACTACTTTACCAACATTAGAGCAACTCAAATATAACTTCGCAATTTATTTGTGTTGGTTTGTTTATGGTTTGGCTGGCATTGGATGCAATGTTGTGGTTATTTACTTATTGTGATTTTTCGAAGTGTATCTATGAAGTGTATTGTGTGTGAAATGAAGAAATTTTGTGGTGAAGATGCAAAATGTGTCGATAAATGATTCCTTTAGTCAGTTTTCGTTTGTTGAAAATAGTAGGTAACTTGCTGTAGACCAACTCCAAAACATTCATGGATTTAAAACAAAGGTAAAAATCTTAGACATGTTAACACAGAATATTATGTTTATTAAACACCTGGCTATCTGGGTGCTGTTATTCGAATCTATTATTCTGTTATTATGTATTTTGTTTGCTAATGAATCATATCAAATGTGTGTGGAATGATACGCTGACCTAAACAATTTTACGAATCTGGTCAAAAAACTTTCTATCTAAGAGGCATATTTAGGCGTGTATGGCCATGATTTCTTCTGCCTACCTAGTCCGAAAACCAATGCACGCCACTGATACACTTTTTAATTTAAATTGAAACAAAGGCTACTTACTCTGTGGATTTCCAAATTTAATAGCAAGCAGTTCCTGTTTGCATTTTTCATCAGCATAATCAGCGAATACAGACCAGTTGAATGCTTTATCAGATCCGCAGTGCACATTCATCCGTATATCTGGAGTTATAAAGTGATTGGCACAAACTTTTAGAGTCTTATCACGTCTCATCACGACTCTTACCGTGTTATTCAATTTGTGACGTAGTAATTTGATATCTCCTGTGCCTCGCTCCTAAAAAAGATTATCATCAATAACTAATAGGCAATGTAATTAAGGCTTATACTAATATCTGAATATATATTCAATGCAATAGGTTTTGTATTCCACTGCAACATTTTAAATTGAAATGAGTTGCAAATTTTCGGGGTCTAAGCTCAAATAAAAACTAGGTGCTCGTACCTTCCACTCATGATCCGCAGTGTCGTATCTATAAAGCCTTGCTCGTATCTTCACAAGCTCCTCTTCCTCCTCTTCGTTGGTTTGCAAATCGACGAGCGGCAGCGTGACGATTGGCTCATAGTGAGGGTCGTGCTCTGGAGCCTCTGCTTCACCACTTTCACTCTCGCTGTTACGCCGCACGCTTTCTTCAGTCTGCACATACAAAAGAAACAAACCATACATTGAACCGTCTCAAAATTGTTATAATAATAGATAGCCCTCAAACAATATTTCCCAGCTAAATAGATGCTCACCGGTGAAGACATTTTTAATTGCTTCGATTTTATTGGAAAATTGTAGCAAAGAAAGCAAATAGTACAAATAAACAGCGAAGTTCAGTTATTGAATGAATGAATGATTTGATTTGGGAATGAACGTGATAAAATGAGTGAATGAATAAATTGAATGAGTCTAAATTATCGGCGCGTTCCAGTTTTCATTGCATAATAATCTTAGCATATTGACTTGGCCTGTAGCGTCGCGCGTCGATACTGTAATCATTAGAAGTATCGAAAAAAAAAAAGCTACTCATAAAAGTATCGATACTTCAAGGTATCGAGTACTTTCCTTAGGGCCTAATGCGCATAGAGCATGGCTAGGTCAATATCAGTCAGTAAATAACGTCAGTTGGACTTTTTGGCGGGAACTTGCAGAGTGACGTAGCAGTTTCATTTTTATTTTCATAAATTTGTGTATTTTGAGTTTTATTGTGTATTATTGGTGGTATTTTACCCAATAAAGATCATCCATGTGCACCAGTGAAGTGAAATGAAATGAATTATGTGTATCGTTACTTTTCAAGTTGTCTCAAAATGTCCGTGAAGAGTTTTAGTACAATGACCATCATTGTAGTAAAACATGACTTTTAGGGACGGTGACTGACTGAGGACTATAATCGTATAATGTGAAGTGATTTTGTGACTGGATATTATAATATAACTCGACACTGGCAGAAATGAGCCCTAATTTGGGCTTGGTTGCCAAAATTAAAAATAAGAAGAAGAAGAACGTCAGTTTAACTTCAGTAGGGCAGGACATGAAAAAACAAATGGTATTGGTACACACGGCTACAGATCAAGCTATACATTTCCAGTATAAGCTGATCTCGCATTGTATAGGATGTCCGTACTATGGGAGGTCAGCTTATACTAGAAATGTATAGCTTGATCGGTAGCCGTGTGTACACAAATTTAATACAATAATAAAAAAAGAGAACTGTAACTTCAAAAATAAAAAACATACTAGAATTTAACTGTGAACGGAAGGAACGATTTCGAACAAAGATTGATGTAATGTTCTAGAAGGTTCAGAACGAGTGAACTAGATGGCGTTGCCATAACCATAAACATAAGCCTTAAGGTCGCATGTTTTAAATGGGCAATGTTTAAGATTATCCATTTATAACTAAATTACTTATACGATACGTTACCTGCCAAAAAGTACTTATTGAGTAAAAGTATCGAGTACAAAAGTATCGGTATTGAATGGAAATATACTCGATACCACTAAGTATCGATACTTTTTTCGTGTCCCTTCCCCAATTCCCCATTCAACCTATCTGTCAAAACTCTATACCTATCGAAAATTACAGGAAATAATTATTTAGTTTATTGTTATTGGTTTTATCCTACGGTTTTAACCAAGGTTTTCCTAATTTAGTGTAATATTATTTATGATACTTTTCATCGGATGCAACCATTACATTTAATATAAGGTAAATTTGAGAAAAATAAGTCGATGTGTGGTTTTAGATTCGCCGAGTCGCCGACCTATTTTCAGTGTGTTTATTTTAAGTATTCTTCCTATTTAATCGACAAAGTAGAATATGTGCCAGGTTTTATTGAAATGTTCTCATTAGAATCCATTGCCCTAGTATAGTTCTTGAATAGATTTGTGTTGGTGGTATAACTTTTCGTAAGTATCAGTTTCTTGCACAGGTTTCTTGTAAAGCTTTTTTTCTGTATTTTGTTTTTATTAATAAAGTTTTTATGTAAGTACTCATTATGATTCTTTTTAATCAGGAAGTATAGGTAAATAAATGGAAGTACTAATCTTGTTACAGAAAGAGCAATAAGTAAGAGAAGGAGTAAATGAATAACACAGGCAAATTAATTAAAAACTGGATAGAGTTAACTTCTTCTACCACATATATATTACCTTTTTTAATCAGGGACTTTATTTAGTAGTGGAGATGAAAGATGTAGGTTTGAACAAAATAAAAAATTGTACTTGAACATAATAATATAGTTAGTGTCTAAACAAATATCCTTTTTTTTTTTTTAAGGAAACGCTGCCCTGAATGCAGAATACAGCAAAAATGGTAACAGAACAACTGCGGAATCCAAATGAGCTGGACATTAGTCTTAAAATGGAATTTGGTCCGTTTGAAACTGTTCACAAGTGGAAACGCATGTCTGAGTGCTACGAGTTTGTGGGTGCCAGGTATAAAACTCTTTTTATAATGATATTAGCTGTTCCCCACGGTTTCACCCGTGTTCCTGGGATAAAAAGTGGCCTAAATTTCATGATGATCGGTTGAGTAGTTGAGGCGTGAAGGCGTAACAAACAAACAAATAAACTCACTTTCGCATTTGTAATATTAGTTAGGATTATTTAATTCCTATTAACAATAATTTTTTAAACAGCTATTTTAGTCTACCTTATGAAGTTTTCAAGAGCGGAAATAAAA
Organism: Achlya flavicornis; assembly: GCA_947623365.1. Classification (NCBI taxonomy): domain Eukaryota; kingdom Metazoa; phylum Arthropoda; class Insecta; order Lepidoptera; family Drepanidae; genus Achlya; species Achlya flavicornis. The sequence continues at coordinate 4,880,462 of OX392487.1, forward strand.
ATAAACTAAACTAAAAGTTTACTGTTCTGTACATTGTTATGCCTCTGTTATGGAAGAGCGAGGTCTCCTAGCACAAGTATTTCTATACTTAAAAGGAGATCTCCACTATGTTTATGACTGTATGATAAAAAATTTGAAAATAATGTTTTCTGCCAAACAAAATTTGTTCTGCTTAAATAGTGACCATACACACATCCTTATCCTTCCTAATATTATAAATGCAAAAATGTGTTTGTTTGTTAAACCTTCACGCCTCAACTACTCAACGGATCATCATGAAATTCGGCATACATATAGCCTATGGTATGGAGAAGCACAAAGGCTACTTCTTATCCTGGGAACGCGGGTGAAACCACGCGGGACAGCTAGTATTTAATATTTTTATAAATTGTTTCCAGACGAAGTAAGCATACAGCAGTAGCTTACAAAGACGCAATATATGTATTTGGTGGTGACAATGGAAAGTCAATGCTGAATGACCTTATCAGGTTTGATATAAGAGAGAAATCATGGACCAAAACTGGTTGCATGGGAATACCACCAGCTCCAAGATATCATCATTCTGCAGTTGTAAGTTTATATAATGCTCTATACTTGTACATTGTTAGGTTATTATTTTTTTACCGTGTATAGGCCTGTGTATGACTGCAATCTCACCATGGTATGTGGGGATAAGTGGTAAGCACACAAAGCTTATTAAGAACTGGCTCTCATGTGCAGCTGTCGGTACACAACAACAGGTGCTTCAACAATGGGTATCACATCACAAAAAAAGTCTTATCGCTTAAGCAATTTCTTCCAGATAACCTTTGGGTAACAGGATAAATAACAATACGCCAGGTATAGCACATAAGAATACATAAAATAACTACCAAAATAATAATCTATTAACAGGATTAACACATAGGGTACTATTTAGTTATTTATTTTTCTTTAATATCTTCTAGGTACATCGCTCATCGATGTTTGTATTTGGCGGATACACTGGCGATATACTCGCCAACTCGAACTTGACTAATAAGAATGACCTCTTCGAATATAAATTCCAAAGCGCGCAATGGGTGCAATGGAAATTCAATGGACAGTAAGTTTAATTTTTACTCTTGTTGTTTGATTACTGCTGATTTTTGCGGATCGTGCATGACCATATTTTACCAGCTGTTGCTTTACTAATACCTAATTATATTAGTTAAATAATTTCTATTATAAGTCTAGATCTAAACCTATCAGTGACTGACGGGAGATCGATTTGTAAACGAAGCCGATTAATCGGCCACCGGCACAACCTTCGGCTACCGAACGTTTAACAACCCTAAGGAATTCAGTTCAAAATTGGCTAAAAGTCAATAAAAAAACGATATTTTTTAGTTTATGTTGACAACTTATTATTTGTATTGTGTAACAAATAAAAACTACACATAGTTAAGTTGAGCTCAATTAACATATTTTTTTAATATACTTCTTTTATTTTATTTATTTATATATTTAGAACACATACAGCAGGTATATATATAGAAATACTAAAAACAATAGAGTAAACAAAGACCTGGAGATCAATAAACTTCTGTTTTATTTTTAAAGTAGTTTGTAGTTAAAAACAGCACATTAAAACATGAATGTTTCCTCAGAGAGCCCGTGCCGAGATCAGCGCACGGCGCGGCTGTATACAACGACAAGCTATGGATATTTGCTGGATACGACGGCAACGCGAGACTCAATGATATGTGGACCATCAACTTAGTGGTAAGTTAGACTAGAGTATGTGAAATCTATAAGTTATCTCTATTGTGTAATATTATAAATACGAAAGTCAGTCTATAATTTTGTACCAACTTTAATGTTTATTGCTCAATATAGACAGTAGATTCTTCGGATGGAAAATAGTAAAAACTATCAGACAGAACTTTTGAAATATGTTTTGAGCTCTACAAAGTCGGCAACACATTGGCGATCCCCCTGGTATTGCAAATGTCCATAGGCGGCGGTGACCACTTACCATCAGGTGGCCCGTCTGCCTGCTTGCTTGTCTTGTTGGTGGCGTTTTTATGCCCATCATTGCACTTACTTACACGTGCGTATATGTGTACATCATAGAAATAAATATACCTAGAAAGAATGTCGCCATACACGAATATATAAAAAAGGCCAACTTTTATAGGCTGCTGCGCGTAACCGCTACGTTTTACGCTCCCTCTGCGTCATTCTGCTTGTCATAGTGACGTTCATAATGGTAGCAGTTGTTGAAATATTTCAATTAAAATTTTGCAATTTTATTTATTTTTGATTGATTTAGCCACTAACTGTTAGGGGCTATTTTTTTCGACGCGTGCACAGCTTCGACGATCAATCTGGATGTATCCTTAATCAAAGGTGTACAACTATAACTAAGTATAATGTGTTGAAAGTCAAAACCATTTATTCAATTTAGGCCCTAGTAGAGCACTTATGAAGGTCAAAGCTACTGAAGTTACCACCAGTTCGTAATTCGGCCTTCAAGTGAGAAGAACAGGCAAGAAGCTCAGCAAAGTGACATAAGTAAAATTTTATTTTGACAATCCTACTCTTTTGGCTATTTGTGGCCAAAACATTATAAATACATATTTTTTTTAATTTTTTTTAAAATACACAAGTATTAAATCGCATATGTTAGGGCGAGAACCACCAATGGGAGCGTGTGGAACAAAAGGGCCAGTGTCCACCGACGTGTTGCAACTTCCCAGTAGCCGTTGCGAGAGATAAGATGTTCGTGTTCAGTGGACAGAGTGGCGCTAAGATCACCAATGCGCTATTCCAGTTTGATTTTGAAACTCACACGTAAGTTACTCCTTTATATTAAATACATATAAGAATGGTATGATAGTTAATATGTATTTTTTCAAACTCTTAGCGCGTAATAACCGCTGAAGTACTGCGCTGTACTGCTTCGCGCTTCGGCAATTGAAATCTACGATTCTATCCAAAGTTTTTGAAGCACGGAAAAAGCGATCATATTTTCAGTTTCTGTCTAGAGCTTTACGAAACTTTTTTAACTATTGGCACAGACCAATAAGCTTTATGGACGTTACATTAAAATGTTTTTCTTGAGATCACTGGTAGGGCGGTCGGTGTGTTTTAATTGTGTCAGTGTGGTGTTAGCACAAATCAATAAACATAAAAATAATTGCCGGATACCTGTGGTTCAAATTCAAAAATCATTTATTTAATATAGACCCTAATCACGCACTTACGAACGCTACATTTGATTCCACCATTCGTTCGTTCGTAATATCACGTAATATACTTGGACTGAGAAGTACCTACTTCCGAGAAAAAACTCAGCAAGAGTTTTGTTTCATCAAGTTTAGCATTAGTACTGCATAAGAGGTGCTCAGCTCAGCAGGCGAACGGCGGCTGCACAACACTGAAGCTTAGTCAATATTTTGTGTATTTGGTGATTATCAACTACAGCGATAGGACACTCGCTAGTAACGCCAATTAACTGGTGGCCACGGAAATGTAGCCCTCAGGCGCCAATCCCACAGAGAGAGTTCTAGAGTTCTATTTTATTTTATTTTACTTTAATGGCACACCAACAGCTTATAGACAATACAATACACACATCACATACACATAAGTTTAAGACAAGCCTACTCACCAATAACAGGTGTGAAACAACATTTATATCGATACTTAGCATAACATACAGATTATATACATACAATTTATATAGATACGGATATTAAATAACAAAAATTAAAACACGGATTTAAAACAAAGAAAGGGACAAGCTAGAAAACAATACAATAAAATTAATTAATTCAAAAACAGATTATTTTAAATTCTGCGTTCCGCATTCACTATTGTGCACACAGCAAGCAGTCTTAGAGTTCTAGAACCGATCACACGTCATACACTTTTTTAATTTTTAACGGCGCCTCATAGATTACAGTGAACGCGAAACGCAGAACTGTAGAACTGTCTCCGTGGGATCGGCGCGTGATTGGTCAGCGGGAGGGGTGTAATTGTGTGATATGTGGTGTGTTAGTTGGAGCCGCGTGTGCACGGAGCACCTGCTGCGGTGCGCGGGCCCGGCGCCGGCGCGCCGCTACGGGCACGTGATGGTGGCGCACGCGCGCCACCTCTACGTGTTCGGAGGCGCCGCCGACAACACGCTGCCCGCCGACTTGCACTGCTACGACCTCGACACGCAGATGTGGTACGTACTTGTGTGTACACAGAGCACGCGCGCCACCTCTACGTGTTCGGAGGCGCCGCCGACAACACGCTGCCCGCCGACTTGCACTGCTACGACCTCGACACGCAGATGTGGTACGTACTTGTGTGTACACAGAGCACGCGCGCCACCTCTACGTGTTCGGAGGCGCCGCCGACAACACGCTGCCCGCCGACTTGCACTGCTACGACCTCGACACGCAGATGTGGTACGTATCTCTACATTATTTTTGTCTCGGTAATATGTTTTAACCTTGATACAGGTGCGCAATGTGAAACTTGAAACAGGTGGTCGGTACCTGAATGGGTGACCGCCTAGTGGTATTTCAAATCGAGTATTTCCGTGCTTCGGAAGGTACGTAAAGCCGTTGGTCCCGATTATCACTTAATTGTGATAGTCGTTAAGTTAGTTGGAGTCCTTCTAGGTGGCTTGAAAACTCCGACAGTAGGTTGACCACTAGCCTACCTCCACCGATCCGCAGAGGGCACGCGTGGTGGAGTATCTGCCCATTCCCTTTCACCCTGATTTGTGAAAGGAGGCTTGTGCTCAGCAGTGGGACATTGTAGACTGATGATGATGATGAGGTGCGCAATAATAGGCTATGTGATAGTGTTAAAATAAATGACCCAACACCTGTGGATACAACATACAACATATAAAATCACATGGAATCATCAGATTGATGTAAAGTACTTTTTATGATGTACTTTGTTTAAGCCATTGTTTGACCACAATATCACCATTGTAAGTGATGATGTGGCCGAAGGTGGTAAGCACACAAAGCCTAGAAGGAACTGGCTCTGAAGTGCAGCTGTCGATTCAGCCTTCTGACAATAACTATGTTCGAATTATACAGGTCAGTAGTGAATCCATCAGCGGACTCACAGATCCCTTCGGGCCGGTTGTTCCACGCCGGTGCTGTAGTGGGAGACGCTCTCTACATATTCGGCGGCACTGTCGACAATAACGTGCGCAGTGGCGAGCTGTTCCGGTTCCAGGTGAGATGTCTTACTTGTTCTATAGGTAGGTTAGTTTTGGACCACTTAGAAGAGAAACCAGTACAGACGGGTCGGGTCAGAATTAGGTTGGGCTTTATAAAAGACAGAAATACGGGAAGAGTAAGACCGAAAGAGGTGGATGGATTGTGGGAAAGATGATATCAGTAAGAAAAGAGTGAATGCTGATATGAAAGATCGAAGGGTCTAGTGGAAGAAGAGCAAATACTGCGCAGACTAGATAATGGAGGACAGGGCATAAAACGTTTTTATTTTTTATTTTATTTTTTGCTTGCCTTCGGCTGACCCCAAACGTAAGTTTGACTCTGGAAAAAACTAGTCAAATGATTTATCACTGATTTTGAACAGTAAGGACCAATCACTGCATCGTGTGTTTTTGACTTGGCCAATCAGAGTGTATGTGTCCTTGACTTAGCCAATCAGAGCGCATTGTGGTGAGAAATTGGCGGAACATATTTCAACCAAAATTAACGTCTTTGCGCTTCTTTGGGTTAACCCAATTTGACGAGACGTCAAATACGTTTTTCTAGGCTGTATGGAATTTTGTTACTCCGAGCATTTTAACAAAATTGTAATTTAGGTATCATACATAGTAAACGTACATAGTAAAATATTGGCAGTGGCCTCGAGAGATATCGGCAATGTTTAGTTTGGGTTGAAATATTCTGCAAATAACAGCGTAGAAGTATTTTTTGTTAATTTTTGGGTAAGCAGGGCTCAAAACATGTGCCTCTCATACAAGTCGACAAATTACGATACATTTAGATACCATACTTGTCCAGTTATCAAACTACCCTCGCTGCACTCTGCACGAAGACTTTGGGCGCATTCTCAAATCGCAGCAGTTCTGTGACGTCACGCTGCTGGTGGGAACAGAGCAGACACCAGTGTTGGCGCACCAAGCCATGTTGGCCGCCAGGTCGCAGTATTTGAGAGCCAAGATCAAGTAAGATAAACAAAATACATCTTAATTATGATATCTCTATTTTTAACAGCAAGATTGAGATCGTATTGACGTATCTTTTTTTATGCCAAATACCACTCACTGATAATCACGAAATCTAAGGACCTAAAGCCTACAAACTACCAGCATGTTCTTCAAAAAGGGTCTGGAGGGATTTCTGCAGGGTCGGCAACGCGCAAGTGACACCCCTGGTGTAGCAAGCGTCCATAGGCTACGGTAATCGCTTACCATCAGGCGGGCCGTAAGCTTGTTTGCTACCTTTGTTGTATAAAAAGAAACTTAAAAGGTGGTAATTTTTTTTAAACCATGGTTCGGCATTCAATAATAAAAATAATGTTACCAGGGAAGCACGCGACGAACTAGAGAAAAAAATCGCGTCAGGTGAGGAGAGTCCTTCAGAAGTGTACTCGTATAAATCCCGGCCGCAGCTCACCGTGATGCTACCCGAAGCAACCCCTGAAGCATTCAATATGGTGTTGAACTACATCTATACTGACAGGATCGATCCTACTGAGAAAGGTTAGTGATTATGAAATTGTCAAACGATACAATAACAATTGATATACAAGTAAGATTTTATTTGTTGATGGAATGTGTCCGCAACAAAGTTGAAAGAGAAAGGCTTTTTACTGGGCTTAATTTAAATATAGCTAATATTGGTACTCGTCATTCATAGGCCAATCTTGGCCAAGCCCACAAGTGGCGCGGCTAGGAGATTGTACAAATTCGCCCATGAATATAAATAAGTTGACTTTGTGAAATTGTGAATGTAGGTATATATATATATATATTTAAGATTAGGGTATGATGGGACTGGCATGGTCAAAACTGACAAAAGCCCTTAAATAAAAACAGAAATAATATCTCTAAAATAAAAAAAAAATTATTTCAGATTGCTAGAGTAATTTTTCGACTGCGTGATTGATAAAACTTTGTAACAATCTGTTTTTATTTCAAACAATATGATCATGAAATGAAATAATTTATTCATTCAGATAGGCCTTCACAGGCACTTATTATAATAGGAATAGTCAGACTCTAATACTGCAAGGCATTAATAAACTCCTCAATTACACTTTTCAAAAACAAACTTTATTACATCAGATGTTTCCTGCGAGACCGAGAGCTACACTCAAACATGTTTATTATTTAAATATTGGTTAATATTGTAGTAAGCCTTCTGTACTAAAGCCGCTTTAATATTAATTATAATATGACTAGCTACGTAACATAAAGTGAACAGGGATTTTCAAAACAACAGTCGCAATAAAGCCTTTCCAATAGTCTGTTAGTTATCGCAAAACTGACCGAAACCCAATATCAAAAATAAACTTATTTTTAAGAAGAAACGTTACCCCGTGGAGCTCCCTTTCAATTTCGCGTGGACAAGATTAGTGCATGTCTCTATACTATTTAAAGTATTGGACCCAAAAATCTCCTTGAGGTACTCCAACTCGGCGCTTTTGTACTGTGTGAGCTGATCAATCTAAAAGTGCTAATTTAGACCTTATTACTATCAGATGAAGACCCAGCGTCCCCGGCGACTATCCTGGCAGTTTTAGCGGTGCTGCGACTAGCTCTGCGCCTGAGCATTCCCCGCCTTCGCGGTCTTTGTGCACGATTCCTTCGAGCCAACCTATGCTACACTAATGTGCTGGCGGCTTTACACGCGGCACACCACGCCGCGCTACATTGCATCAAGGAGTACTGTCTCAGGTATTTTCATAGGGATATAATGAAATAAATAAGTGAACAATTGGATTTACAAGCAAACAACATACATTTAAGTATCTTATACATAAAACTTGATCTAAAGAATTCTTGTTATTGCCTACAGTTTTATTTTCTTGACGGTACAGGGTGGAACTTTTAGTTGCTATCTTAAACTACGCGAATATGGTCTTAGGAGTATATCCCTTACTTTTTGAATTATTGCTATCGGCATTAAAGATTTCGAGAAAAAATTATAGACAGAGAAAACGGCGATATTCGAAAAAAATATTGCGTAATCGATCCTGTCTTTGTCAAGGATCAAAAGGCTCGATGGGACCATTAAATTCCCATATATTTTGTTAGGAAAATGAAAGTGAAACTTTTTTTTAACCGACTTCAAAAAGTAGGATGTTCTTAATACGGTTTTTTTTTATGTTTGTTTCCTCAAAAATCCGTTATTTATTAACCGATTTGGAAAATTATTTTTTGTTTGGAAGGGTACACTTCCCGTTTGGTCCCATTGTCATCAGCAGGATTTGATTACTTCTTAGTGTACTTTGAAGTCGTTTAAACTTTTTTGTAAAACAGTTTTCAATTATTTTACAAAGTCTGTAAATGCCGATAACTCAAAAATGGACTTAGAACATATTCACGTGACTTCAAACTTTTACAGTAGTTTACCCTTACCGACCCGTTTAAAATTTCCACCTGTATAATTGACCTGTTAAACATGCAGGTTCGTCGTGAAAGACTACAATTTCACGCCGATTGTGATGTCTGCGGAGTTTGAGCAGATGGAACAGAGTCTGATGGTGGAAGTGATCAGAAGGCGCCAGCAGCCGCCGCCCAAGCAGCCCAATGCCACGGCGAACCACGAGTGTGATGAAGAAATCATTGGTACAACTAGCTTATCTTGATTTAAGGCGATGATATCTCAGTGGTAGCGACGTTGGATGCTGAGGCGAAGGTCCCAGGCTCGAAACCGTAGCACGGTGGTAGGATACTTTGTAGTACCCACCTGTCTGGCTACCACCCTCTAGTTGTCAGTCCCTCAATACTATCGGTGTGTTCAGACATCTTCACTTGAGAGCCAGTTACGTCTAGCTTTGTGTGCTTACCACCTACAGCCAAATTTTTTTTTTTTATGCAACTAAGTCCGTAAACAAGCATATGGCTCGCCTGATGGTAAGCGGTTACCGTAGCCATATGGACGCTTACAACACACGAAGCATCGCTCACGCGTTACCCACCTTTCACCCCGTCCCCTATGAGCTCTGGTGACCTTACTCACGCGCAGGAACACAACTTTACACAACATAAAGTTATTTGGCTGCGGTATTCTGTAAAATCACTTGCCATGGTGAGATTGCGGTCTAACACAGACCTAAACACAGTAAAAAAAATATATATCGCCTGTTTTGTCTCCCACTTCTTAGACAAGGGATTTCGACTATCTTGTCTAGGCCCCAGATCCAGTTATAGGCAATGTGGTGTTTCAAAATTTTAATTACACTAATTAGCTCAAACTACCCTGTTAAGACAATTCAAGAGTTGAATGCCGAGCTTAGCAATGTGCTAGCACTGTGACCTAATTTGTGACAGTCATACATAAAAACAAGCAGTAGTGGTACAGATAATGTTCTTTTAGATAGTCCGGTACATCGACTCGCTCTTCCGAAAGAATAATTTTTTTTTTTTTTTTTTTTTTTATGTTTGTTACCTCATAACTCCGTCGTTTATTAACCGATTTGGAAAATTCTTTTTTTGTCTGGAAGGGTACACTTCCCGTTTGGTCCCATTGTCATCAGATCAGGATTTGATCACTTCTTAGTGTACTTTGAAGTCGGTTTAAGTTTTTTGTAAAACAGTCCAATTATTATTTGTTAGTGAACTTGAAGAGTTCGTATCAGTTTTTGAAAATTAAATTTAAAGGAAGTCAAGTTGAGTACTAAGCGTAAAGCAAGTGACGTACGATAAATGTCGCGGATAACACTAAACTGTTGTCACGCACGAGGCTTCGAACGGCGGGGGAAGATGCTCCCGCCTTTCATCTAAGGCCAACAACTTTATTCAACTCCCGTTTCTACTGTAGATATCGACAATAATCTCCTAGAAGAACTATAAAAAAACTGATAAGTGTATAAAGGTTCCGGTCGAAGATTCCGGGTTTTGGCCCTCAGCTCACCGAATAGTCCGCATAAGGGTGTAAAAGCGAGTCATCGAGTCCTACTTCCATAAAATATATAAATATTCTGGGACGTTCTTCGCACTTGGCTATCTGACCCTATTAGTGCCGGAGTCCCTAAGGGCTTGGTACTCTCCATCTTACTATTCTTATTGATACACGAGTTCAAAATTCAAAAATCATTTATTCAAATAGACCTTCGCAGGCACTTATGAAAAGTCTGACTCTAATAATCTAATACCGGTTCGGAAGGTTGCATTTGCTGAGAAGAGCCGGCAATAAACTCAGCAATTACTCTTTTCAAAACAAGCTTAGATTCATTACATAATATTTACATTCTAATCGCACTGAAAACAATTGCGTGCCCCGGCGCGGCGGCAAAATTACAAAGAAGACTGAAAGTGAGTGATATACGTAGATCCAACCAGCAAGTTCTGTTCGCGGGTAACACCTCCATCTACTGTACTGGCAAAACCACCAATGCCATAGTGTCCAAACTCCAATCCGCAGCCAACGCTCTAGGTGCCTGATATAGGAAATGGACGATGTAAATTAACCCCATCAAAAGTCAGGCGGTCCTATTTTGTAGGTTCCACCGACGACGCATTCCCCCTAACATTAAACCAGTTACTAAGTTTGGCCAATTGATCCTCTGGGAAACGCAAGCCAAATCGTCCCAAGCCTCGATGATCGATTGACCTTTGGTACTCACATAAAACCTCCTCTGTGATGGGTCGCATTCACTACCTTTTAAACCGCAGGCCTAAACTCGCCCTAAAAAGCAAGATTAGACTCTATACTGCGTAAATACACCCCATTTTCACTCAGTCTCATTATTTCGAGCGGCCCGAGCTGCCAACAGTAATCCGACCCCTTGATTAGTCGTAACTCTTTTTATAAATAAAATGTCCGTCTTCTCCCCCGGTAACAGCCAGAGCCGAGGTTCGTACTCCACCTGAGGCGCCCTAGTTACCTCAAGCGAGAATTTGCTCGCCGACGTGTCCGCGTAAGGGTGATAGATCCCAAACTAAGAGAGCTAATACTAGCTAAATGTTTTTAGGGTTCCGTAGCCAATTGGCAAAAAACGGAACCCTTATGGATTCGTCATATCTGTTGGTCTGTCCGTCCGTATGTCACAGCAACTTTTTTCCGAAACTATAAGAAGTATAATAATATAATAATAATAATAAGTTTATTTATTTCTCTTTCACATAGGTTTAAGATTATTAATTAATAACTACTCATTAAATAAATACAGTTTCCCGTTACAATCCCTTTGTGAGAGACTGGTGTCTGTGCTAGGAAGACCTGTGTTACAGATTACCAGGCTCTCTCCCCTTGAACTAATACTGTATAGGTATTTAAATGGTAAACATTACATTAGATATTGTTGTGATCATGTATGATTGCCTTATGTTTATTGGTATGTAATACATTTAATTTTAACAATAGTGTGATAAAAGAGAAGAAGAGTGATGAGATACAAAAAAAATAATATGGAAAGTGTGTTGTGATGTGTGTGGGGTACAAATAAATATGTAGTAATTACGTGGGTGTGAGTGTATGTATAGTGTTTGTGTAGGTGTATGAGTGTGTGTAGTGAGGGGTGGGGATTGTGTGCGTACGTGAGTGCTAGTAATTATAACTATACTGTTGAAACTTGGTAAGTAAGATGTATTCTGTGAACTGTATTAAGATTTTCACATAAAATCTACTGTGTGCTAATTTATTTATTTAAAAGAAAGTGTTTTTCGTTAAATAAAGTTTTTTAAACATAGCAAATACAAATTCAAAAGCGAATACCAGGTATGTGTTTTTCAATTTGTACCTAATTGCTTTTTTTGGCCTCACTCCCGTGTTTCGCGCTCTCTATCTGCCTTTTGTTCTGGAAACTGAAAAATGCTCTTTAAAATTGGAATGTCAAATATAAAAGGATATTTAAATCGGATTATAATTCGAAATTTATTTGGAAGTTCATTTTCTCGGACTTTTTGGCGGGAAGTTGCAGAGTGACGTTGCGTTTTTTTTTTTTCATAAATTCGTGGAGTTTGACATTTATTGCATATTATCGGTGGTATTTTATCCAATAAAGATCAATCCATGTGCGTGCACCAGTGAATGAATTATGTGTATCGTGTCTTTTTTAAAGTCCGTGAAGAGTTTTAGTACATGACCACCACTGTAGCATAACATGACTTTTATGAACGGTGCCTGACTGCATGAGGACTATGTGAAAGTGATTTATTGTGACTAGAACTTATATAATATAACTCGAAATTGGCAAAATACACACCCGCGTGACGACCATGAAAAAATTCTCTATTTCATTAGAATATTTTGAGTGTAGTTAATTTAATTTCTTATTCATATAACTTATTTGTTGTTATAATAACTAAATAAGATTCTCTGAGTTCGATTTTGTTGTGAAGGTATAATATAGGTTTTTAGTTTTAATTGTAAAAATAATTGTTTTTGTTTTGTTTGTTGTGTCTAATAATCAATGGCGTGCATTGGTTTTCGAAGGAGATAAATCAAACCGTACGCGGGTGAAACCGCGGAGGTCTGCTAGTGTTTTAATAATATAGTTTGTTAACTTGAATAGTAATAAATATGTTCTAATATGCCTATGTAGAATAAGTTGCATGCTATATATAGTAGCAACACATGTATGCTCTATGAATATTGTACCTGACATCTTTAATATCATGTGTTACGCAAATAAATAATTGGACTGTTTTACAAAAAACTTAAACCGACTGCAAAGTACACTAAGAAGTAATCAAATCCTGATCTGATGACAATGGGACCAAACTGGAAGTGTACCCTTCCAGATAAAAAAAGAATTTTCTAAATCGGTAAATAAATGACGGAGTTACGAGGCAACAAACATAAAAAAAACATACAACTGAATTGAGAACCGATTTATCAACCGATTTGGAAAATTCTTTTTTTGTCTGGAAGGGTACACTTCCCGTTTGGTCCCATTGTCATCAGATCAGGATTTGATCTCATCTTAGTGTATTTTGAAGTCGGTTTAAGTTTTTTGTAAAACAGTCCAATTATTTGAAGTCGGTTAAAAAATGTTGTTATCTTATCTTATGTAGGCACGACGCTAGAGCAGGACATGTGCGTGTTCGTGGGCGGGTGCGGGTCGGAGCTGGGCGACGTGCGGCTGGTGGTGGGCGGCGCCGCCGGCCGGCCCGCGCACCGCTCCATACTCGCCGCGCGCGCCGCATACTTCGAGGCCATGTTCCGCTCCTTCTCGCCGCTAGACAACACCGTTCATGTAAGTATACGGTCTACTATCGTGACCTGCTCACCACTGAGGCGCACTTCGCGAGATTGCGGCGCTTCGGGAACGACTGCCACAGGAAGCGGAGTGCACTTTAGGCGGCTGAAGAGAGAGAGGAGCGAGTACCGTACTGGACTGCCCGGCGACCAGTGGCGTAACTATACCATTTGGGGCCCGTGGCAAATTCTTTTGATGGGGCCGTATAAGTAAAAATCTTCGGTCATAAGTACGTAAAATTACTCGTCACGGGTAGTAACGTGTACAATTGTACATCTCTAAAAATGAATCAACATCTTTTTGTTTAGGTTGGTTGAAATGCTTAACGATTAACTTGAAATTGTATTATGGTCTTTAGTTGTCTCACTTTGGATTTTAAGCAGAACTTATAAAAATATACTTTTCAAATAAAATAAAATACTCAGGTACAATGTAAAGCTCGCGCCCTCTTGGGCCGGGGCCCTATTGGGTCGGGGGCCCGTGGCATTTTGCCAGCCCTGCCACCCTATTGTTACGCCACTGCCGGCGACGAAGTCCGTACGTGTCACGTCGTGTGCCATTTGGCACTGACGGTTAGAAAAGATCCGATTCGCGTACCTCCAATTGGGGTGTTAGCAGGGGACAAGTGTGGCAAAAGCCTGCTTGCCGGTGATTCCGCACATATGTAGGGGTAAAGCTTGGTACCGTCATGTGCCTTGCGATCCCCGTGATTCGGCTTGTATGACCGCAAGGTTGGTCAGGCCATGGGAAGGCAGGTGGGATTGTTGTTCATGTAAGTATGCCTAGCTATAGCTGACGGGCCGGCGCAGTTGGTTAAGACTCTGGTTAAGATTCCACCTATCGCGCCGCAAGTGGTGGGTTCGATTCCCACACAGGACATGCATTTGTGTGCATGAAGATGTCTCTATGTCCTGATTCTGTCTGTAATTATGTATATTAAGTATGTATTTACAAACAAAAATTAGTATATGTATTATATCAGTTATCTGGTTTCCATAGTACAAGCTCTGCTTAGTTTTGGACCAGATTACCTTATGTGAGGAATGTCCCAGGATATTTATTTATTTATAGTAAGGGGCACGAGTCGTGAGCACAGATTGACACCTGCGCACTAGTTAATGTGTCGGTCTGTTTGGCGGAATGAAGCAGGGGGAGCGCTGAGCTGCATGCGATTGGTTCGTCAGTCAATGCTCGTCGTCTATTGGATTCTCGCGTGTCATTTGGCTACTGTGATTTGGCCAAAAGTGTACATGCGCGAGCTTTTCCCACTACTGTGCTCACCATTCGTGCCTCATACTGTACGACAACATGAGGTACGACACACGCTAGACCAGCGGGGCGATTACGTAACTTAATTTCAATCATTTCCGAATTGAAATCGGTTCAGTATATCGGTTTTCTGATAACTTTTTTACGTTCTGATAATTGCAAATACAAACAGTGGTTCATTAGAAATGGAACCATTTCCGATTTTGTAATATTTCTCCCGATTCAGAGGTAATTTCAAATCTGAATTTCATTGCAATAAAGTTACGTAATCCACGTACAGGACAATACTAGCTGCTCCAGTTGGCTTGTCCAACCATCCAAATGTATTGAAAAGAAAAGATGGATGAAATCGGTAAAGTCGTTCTCAAGTTAGTTCTAAGAAATAGAATTAATTTGTATAGCAGCAACTTCTTCGACGTCCATCTTGTGCAATATTTCAGAAAGTACTAACAATTGCGGCGAACCGCAGTAGAACTGAAACGATACCGTTGCGGCTAGCCGGTAGTGCGTTGTAGGTCCAAGAATCATAATGTTACGACTCTGGATCAATTAAATTAGATAAATAAAATGAAATTAATCGTAAATTCTAAATATATTGGGTGTTTTTGTATATTATTTCGCGAAATAAATTTACTATTTATTAAAAAAAACTGACGTATACGTCTCCACAGATTCAAATCTGCGACACGGTGCCTTCGGAAGAGGCGTTCGACTCTCTGCTCCGCTACATATACTACGGAGACACCAACATGCCCACTGAAGACTCGCTCTATTTGTTCCAAGCGCCAATTTACTATGGTAACACGAATTCATTACCTTCTTAATAATAATCTGGCAAGAGCCAGTTTAGCTTGTACCCAAAATCACTTCATGTTGGGAAAACACTTCAGCAACTGCAACACTGACTTTTTTTTTCTTAATTGATTATCCCATTGTATTATGTTCTGGCTATAAAAAAAACTGGCCAAGTGCGAGTCGGACTCTCAAACTTTTATTTAATTTTTAGTTTAGTTTAGTAGTTTGTTGTTATAGCGGCTATGCTGTGAAAATGTCAACTGTCTACCTATTACGGTTCATGATATATAGCCCAATGACAGTTGGGCTATATCTATATCTATATATGTTGTATATCCGTTGGGTACGGAACCTAAAAAGTGTATGAGTAACAGTGATGATGTTGTATGTATTGTACTTGTATACAGGATAAAATTTTAATTAGAGCGGATTTTTTTTTTTGGTGGTTTAAGTTCAGGAATAGAACACAATGCCATAAATTGTTAAAAAAAAAAAACCGACATGAAATCTGCAAAATATGGCCACAATCTATTCGTAATAACATAAATAATGTGGCGGGTGTCAGCGGGGGTGTAATCCCCACCCAAGCGGCAGGGTGGCGCGCATTTCACTGCCCCGATGACTTTTTCTACATACCTACTAAGAGATAAAAAAAAAATAGTTGTTTAATAAAACTCGTTTAAATTCAATTTGTCGAAATGTCCGCACTGGTTAAAATAAAATCCTGTATAAAGGTTTCACAAACAACCGGCTGCAAGTGTTCTGCAAGCACAACCTGCAGAGCAACGTGTCGCCGGAGAACGTGCTGGCCATCCTGCAGGCCGCCGACCGCATGCGCGCCGCCGACATCAAGGAGTACGCGCTCAAGATGTGCGTGCACCATTTTGGACTGGTATGTATTTATTTTTAACCGACTTCAAAAAAAGGAGGAGGTTCTCAATTCGGTTGTATTTTTTTTTTTTTTTATGTTTGTTACCTCATAACTCCGTCATTTATTAACCGATTTGGAAAATTCTTTTTTTGTCTGGAAGGGTACACTTCCCGTTTGGTCCCATTTTCATCAGATCAGGATTTGATGACTTCTTAGTGTACTTTGAAGTCGGTTAAGTTTTTTGTAAAACAGTCCAATTATTATGTTGTAACTACGACGGGCCCGTTGGCGCAGTTGGTTAAGATGTGGAGTCTTAACCTATAGCGCCGTAGTTCGTGGGTTCGATTCCCACGCATGTCCGCGTTTGTGTGCATGAACATGTCTGTATGTTCTGAGTATGGGTGTAATTATGTATATTAAGTATGTATTTACAAGTCCCGGGATATTTATTTTATTTTTTATTTAACTAGCTAACTTCAGCTGCCTGTCAAAGTCCCGTCAATATCGGTCCATTAGCCGGATATTAGCCGAAACAGACAGACAGACACAAAATATAAATAACAATTTTAATTGTTATAAAAGTCCGCGCGGACCTTAGACGAGGTAGCTCGTTGAAATGTACCATATTCATAAGTTCAGCGGGGTTATTTTAAAACGGTCGGATTCGGAATCGGGAGCGGATTCGAAAACTTCCGAGATGAGTTTCCGACATGATAAAATAATAATGAAAATGTATATTTGCACATTAAAATACAATCAAAACTGTAAGAACATCAATATTTATTTAACATAGTATGAAAATAGTACAATTTAAGTGTTACAAATAATACCTAAACTAAAATAAATATATTCTGCATGATAGGTTAAAGCGCCCATTGCTATTTTAATTTCCGAATCGAATAGTTTGACGTTTCTCGACGGAAATATCAATCCGAATCATCGAAAAGTTTCCGATAGCTTTTAGATGGCGGAATTCTTTCCGAATTTTATTTAATGTTCGTTTTTGACCATTATAATATAAACGCATTATTTAAACTTATATAAAGGTTAGTTGGTACTAAACTGAGTGTGTTTGCCCCTATTTTAAGTAAATAATGAATAAGAAAGGTCTGCGGTAAAAGTAATAGCTACATACTCAAACTTCGTAGGAACTAAAACATATTGGTCACTACTCAATACCGTTACTCATGTTGGATGCTAGATTCACTACCACTAAAAAATCTACGTAACCATAAAATCTATTGCAAATTATCTATTTGCAAATAAAAGTTAAAATATTTTATTAGACTCAAAAGAAAAAAAGAACCAAAAATATTTGTTTTATTATACTCTACATGAATGTACTGAAAAAAAAAACTACTTTGTCACAGAGGACTTTTTGGCGGGAACTTGCAAAGTGACGTTGCGTTTTCGTTTTATTTTCAAAAAATCATGTATTTTGAGTTTTATTGCGTATTATCTGTGATGTTTTATCCTGTAAATATCAATCCACTTTTACATTTAATTTCCCTTCATTGGTGCCCCAATGAAGGGAATCGTGACCTCAACTTGTCTCAAAAAGTCCGTGAGAAGTTTTAGTTTATTGACCACTATTTTACTAACACATGACGTTTATGGACTGTGACTGACAGTGCGTACTAAATGAAAGTGATTTGTTTTGTGACTAGAACTTCTTAGGTATAACGGGTATAACTCAAATACGATAAGGCTGTATGGCTCAAACCTTTGCCTGACTTTTGCTAATATTATAAACAACAATTACTTCGACCTATCAGTCAGTTTTCGAAGTTCGATAAGTCTAGAAAACCATTTTTTATGTTTATTAACACAATGTAGACCTAAAATCCAAAATATAGAAAATAACAAGTATCTGTCTTTATGCATTTCATATGAGTGTTTAAATGAGGCCTTTCAACAATAAAAATCCATAAGCATTTCGATTTTACTTTAAATTTTAGTTTAGGTATACCATTTCCTACCATTATTAAAAACAAACTTTGTAAACGCACTCCAACTTTCCGCGATCGGATCTTTTCGATGAAGGTTTCCGATTCCGCTCCCGATTCCGAATTCGACCGTTTTAAAATAACCCCGCTGATAATTTAAATATTGTTGGGGAAAAAATTAACACCTAAAAATCCATAGAAATCGATTCGTTAGTTGATTATATCCAAACCACTTTCAGGGTTTTGTTTTATACGTCGGTAAACAAGCTTACGGCCCACCTGATGGTAAGCGGTTGCCGCAGCCGTATAGACGCTTGCAACATTGGTGTGTTGTGTGTGTACACACAACGATTTGGTCAGAGATAACACAGTAAGCACCCCACAGGTCGCCCGTCAAGACGCAATCAAGAACCTCGCGCAGCCTCTCCTGGTGGACATGATCTGGGCGCTCGCCGACGAGCCGCACGCGGACTGCCCCCTCCCGCTGCAGGCGCGGCCGCTCGCGCCCTCCGCATCCTCCTCCGCCGACACCCTCACCGAAGACCCCGACTACATACGGCACAGGTGCGGCAAGTCTTAATACAGACTCAAGTTGACAGATGGCAAGTTGTATTTGTTGGTACGACCCGGGTACCATTGTGTGTGATTTGAAGTTTTGAACTGTGCTCCTCCTAGCTGCATTTTAGACCGTACTGTATTGACTTTTGAGTTGACAATTGTAACAAATCTTGGTCGTTATGTAGGGCTTAATTTCGATTAACCAAAACTATTTTAGGTCTCGATTTCGATCATAGTATATACGTACGCATCCCGAGGTTTTTTGTAAGCAAAAGAAAGCTGCTGGAGTATAAGTGTAATAGTTTGTGTATCTGCTTCATAAACTTCGTGAAGTTGTGAAAGATTGTCCCCAAATGAAAGTAATATAACTAATTACACTTTTTTACTGATTGACTTTAGTGTGACGTCTATTGGTAAACTTAATAAATAAAGGACAACGGTTATCAGCATTTGCCCATTTAATATAATAGCAATAGGACCTACAATTTAATAGTAGTGGATTCTTTCGAAGAGCTTTGAGATCATCAGAATATCAAGTTTTGAATACATAATATTCTAGATATAAGCTCCTAGTTACGAAATATTCCCAGGTATGAAAATATGTAATTTAAATATTCATAAAGTTTTTATGGTATGACTACTTAGTCCCGATTTATACACCCTTGATTAGTTTCCATACATGTCTATTCAATAGATAAGTAGTTGTGTAAGTCGGGACCAGTAATTTATGCTGTTGATTTACTTCATGGGGAAATGTGTCCCATCATCCCACGTCTCCACATAATGTAGTAAACCCCTCCTATCCTATCTCTATAATGAGACTAAAATTATATGGTGATGATTCAATTCAAGGATTTGTTATAAATATAACTTTTTTTGCACCTGAATATGAGCAGCCACCTAAAGCCATGTATTCACTGAGAAACAATTGTTTATAAACACTGTTTCAGAAACAAAATCTACGTGTTTCAGAAACAAATTAAGGTGCTATATTGGAAAAAAATGATATCTTTGTGTCCCTGTATCTTAATTAATACAAGGGTTGGGGTTCTGAGTTTTTATTATATGATTTTTGAGATCTTAATTGAGTTTGCCAATGAAGGAAAACACGTTTGATAGAAATTTTCTCGATAAAGTTTAATTCCAAAGTAGCCTCTAAATAAAAATCTTTTTTACTGTAACTCCGTCAAGCAGGCGAATTTTACAGTGAAATTTAATGCAAAAAATTGGTAATTCATTCTTCTTATGATGTGAAGAACAGATTTTCTATACATTGCATGGTTATTTTATAAACAATTTATATTTGGTTTGGTACTTACGTCGTTTATTAAAAGCTGCCGCTTGCCTGGGCGAGTACCTGAGAGCACTATAGTCATCTCTTTTTGGCACATACGAAATTACGGTGAACGTATTTATTACTACTCTTGCATCGCTAGGATTATTCGGCCGTAGCCTTTGTCGACGACGGACCTATGCTAGTTGTCGCGACCGGCTCTCGTAGTTTTAAACGTAAAATATTTTCGTAGCATATTCTTTATTGTCTTTAAAGATAGTATTATAGTTTTTAATATCGTATTAATTTAAGTTTAGTGTGATAATCTAGTTCAATAGTGCTTGTAAATATAAAGTTAGTTGTGTAGTTTTGTTTTTATTAATTTTATAGTATTTTTTTAGTGTTAAAGTTGATTTAATTATAATTTCACGACATGGGTAATATAATAAAGACCAGGAAAATCAGCATTGGGAGCAGCATTTTAGCAATTATTTATTACAGTTACATCATTATCAGTTTATCGATAGATTTAAAACGAACTTATAACCCTTCTAAGTAAAGTTTACTGCTGATATTGTATGGTCTGCATTCCTCGTACCAACCAACTTGAATTAGACGGGCTACATCCAAGGGCATTGTACTCAACACACACACATAGATATCTCGCTCCCGCCCGCCATCGTCACACAAACTGCTATCCGTCCGAGTGCGAGTTACAGACCATAAAAGCTATGATAACAACTAATTTGTTATTATATTTACGGATTCTTATTCTATTACTTTATATTACATTTTATTACCAAATACCTATAACATGATTTGATTATTATAATTATTTCTTATGGTGTACTTAGGACAACTATCTCTTTTTATGCCTAATAATGAAGAATGTTCACTAATTTAGATTTTTAGGTCTCCGTATTTTCTATAGAAAATAAAAAATACGTGTGAAAGAATTATTTCGATACGTCAATTAGTTTCCGAGATATGGAATTTTAAAATGAGCGCGCGACGCTGGATTGCACCGGCCCGTACTCGATGCGTGTGACGTCATGTTCCAACGCTCGCTCAGTCAATCGCGCTCACAGAACAAATACCCTGACGGGGTCGCGCTCTTCCGTACGTTTCCCTAGATGATTATGACTTTTTTGGTTTTTACCCGACTGACCCGAAAGGAGGGTTATGTTTTTCGAGTGTATGTATGTATGTATGTCTATTTCATTGGCACGCTCTGCAGCCTAAATGGGTTGATGGATTTAAGCATATTAGGTGCCGTTAGATTCGTCTTGACTGTGGGAGTGTCATAGGGTATATTATTTTTATATGGCGTCTACGGATAAAAAAAGAGGGGGGATATTCAAAACAAATATTTCGTTATTATAACAATATGGGTATCAAATGAAAGCTTGTGAACAGCCTATTCCACATATGTATACATTGTAATACTTTTGTGCTACCATTTTGACGTAAATTACAAAAAAACATGTTTAATGCAAGGACAGTAGGTATTGGTACCATGAGCGGTTACCGTACGTAACTCACAGAGTTGCGATGGTTGTTAGCGTTACTTTACCGTACCGCTCATTTACTTACTAATACAGCAAATACTTACAACTCATTCTGTATAAAACTAAAAAGTCTGAAATAAATTAAATTATTAAAAGAAACAAAACACAGAACACATGATTTTCTAGTATTTATATTGGAAATTTAATTAAAAGAAACAAATAACCCGACTGCGTGCGCTTGTTTTTCTCTTTTCAGTTAATTTTTGTTTTACGCAGTCGGGTTATTTGTTTCTTTTAATTAAATATCCAATATAAATACTAGAAAATCATGTGTTGTGCCAAAATGTAATAATACAACCACCAGTCCACCGGAAAAGTTGATTTTATAATCGTTCCAATGAATGTCCAAATGTGAGAGAAATGGGTAAAAACTGTGAAGGGGTTGGATCTATTTAGAGACGAAAGCAAAGTTTATTGCTGTGAAGATAGTTTTGACGTAAGAATACTGACAGTCTATCTACTATGTACCTAACCACTTTTGTAGTGTGCAGTTATTTGATTCCCCAGCGCAGCCGCGGTTTCACCCGCATGTAGCGTTTTAATTATTTTGCGCGAAACCCCTTATAAATTATCTGAAGTAAAAGAATCTTAAGTTATTCCTTATAACATCCGCTATCTACCAGTGAATGTCTCGTCTATATCGATCCAGCCGTTTGGAAATCAGCCGGAACAAACTAGTGTTTCACCCGGTTACAAATTGATATTTTGATATTACATATTCAATTTTATTTATTTGGATAAATAAAGTAGATTGTGTTCCTGCGCGTGAGCAAGGTAGCCAAAGCTCATTGGGGAGGGGGGAAAGGTCGGTAACGCATGAGCAATGCTACATGTGTTGCAACTATCCATTTGGCTACGGTAACCGCTTACCGTCAGGTGGGCCGTACGTATGCTTGTTTACCGACTTAGTCGTATAAAAAAAGATAAGACATAGAAAAGGTTAAGTACATCTATTCAACTCGCCACATTTGCAATATATCAATTTATTTAGTTAAATTTACTAAGAAGAGTATAAATAGGTATAGACAAACATAATTAATTTATTGTCTATAACATGAAACTTAAAAGGTAAATAAGTACCTACTTGCGTTGCAGCTATAAAATAATTATTTTAGGTATATTAGGCAGACAGGAGTAAGCATTTGCATTCTTTCTTCTTGCTTTTCGGCGGCAACGGAATAACTATTCGTCGATAAATAATAAAACTTTTAAAATATATATATGTGATTTGGACATCTTATTTAATTATGTTGTTTTATTATATTACATTGATTATTAGATTCAATTTAAAATAGTTTTACATGCTATTCTGTAGCGAAATGTGTAGACCTTATTTTAAGATTCCACCTAAATTGTACGACATTTTCTGGCGAAGTAAACAATTTCATTTCATTTCAACCAAAAGTCCATTTATTTTATGTAGATTTTACAGTTGCCCTTTTTCAAATCCAAAATACTTTCCACTAATAGCGCAAGATACCTACGTACCACCGCTAGCGGCTAATATGAGTGAACGGAGCGTTGGAACATGACGTCACCTCGCGGTCACGTGACCGTTAGCGGGCCTCGATATTTAGGGGAATTTTAAATGTCTGTAAAATCATAACTACTTGGTTTTTTTGAACGAAACAAAAACTAATGTATTTGTATACGTAATTGCTCTACTGATACAAATTTTCAAGCGCTTTTGCATACCTATTAACATTCCTCAATTTTGTAGATGCTATAAATGAAATAAAATATTTATGATTCACAGGGAACAATCTCCACAAAAATAATCCTTAGTGAAAAGATCATGGTAGAACCCATAGAATAATTTTTGGCATCCTTGGTATCGCCCGCACCGCAGCCAGCCTATGATGTCGCAGATAATGTACCACCAAAAGCATCGCATTTTTTTTTGCGATTTCATATTTGGTACCGTAGTAAAAGTTGACCGTATACAGGAGTACTTTACGTGGTTTCATTTAATTTCGTATTGTCGTATCCACCCCGTATACCCTTTTCATTACCCGCAGCATATATACTTCATCATCATCATCATGATCAGCCTATAATGTCCCACTGCTGAGCACAGGCCTCCTTTCACAAATGAGAGTGAAAGGGAATGGGCAGATACTCCACCACGCGTGCCCACTGCGGATTGGTGGAGGTAGGCTAGTGGTCAACCTACTGTTGGAATTTTTCAAGCCGCCTAGTAGGCATCCAACTAGCTTAACGACTATCACAATTAAGTGATAACCGAGACCAACGGCTTTACGTGCCTTCCGAAGCACGGAAACGCTCGATATGAAATACCACTAGACGGTCACCCATCCAGGTACCGACCACGACAGACGTAGCTTAACTTTGCCGATCGATTAAGAACGGCTAATCATGCTACACCACGAGCGCTTCCTTATATATACTGATATATACTTACACAGTA
The DNA here is from genome assembly GCA_947623365.1 of Achlya flavicornis. Taxonomy (NCBI): domain Eukaryota; kingdom Metazoa; phylum Arthropoda; class Insecta; order Lepidoptera; family Drepanidae; genus Achlya; species Achlya flavicornis. The sequence goes on from OX392487.1 coordinate 4,904,550, forward strand.
TAAACTCGTATTTACGTACAAATATGAGTAATTACTATAGCTTATGGTTAAAAATCGTTTATAACAAGTGTAATAAAAAAATAAACTTTTACTGCTCTCCTATAAAATATACTTTGTAATTTAAACGATGGCGGTTCGGCTTTCGTGTTTCTGCCGGCGTCGCCCGAGTCCGGCCGAACGTATCTAGCGGTGGCGGGATTTTTTAAAACTTTGATAGTTCTCTAGGGGCGGTGCCCCCCGCGCGGCCGGCTAGGCCACGCCTTTCTAGGAACGATTTATTTCCACGGTGTCATCTTAATATGCTTCTGAAACATGTGAAACTTTTGCGGTAAACACTACGTGTTTCTAGCATGTTTCTGTGCTACCCGATGGAATTGGAGAGCACTGAAATCAGTTTCGCAACAGCTGTATACAAGTGGGGACGTGTGTTTCAGTTGTTTATAAACATGCCGGCGTAGCACAGTATTACTATCTACCAGTAGGGAAACGCCTTTGATGTCGGGCCGTGCCGCCGTCCGTGTGAGTACCAACGCTGTCACGAGCAGATACGCAAGGGTTGTCACAAAATGTAAAGTAAAATAATTATATTGTTATGATAATGTCATCATCATCATGAGTAATAAACATTTACATATGTAGCACTGGACTTATCTAAGCGCACGGCAGTGCGCAGGCCAAGTTCCTACAACAACGCCCCACGCACACCGTGCACTACTTACACGAAAAATGTCTTAGTAAAGTTCAGTGTGCTAGTTCTACTCGCACTTCAATCAGCATAGACTATAGACTTCCTCACTGCCGCCGGGGCACAGGCCTACCTTCTATACAAGGCCAAATGGGAAATCCATAGTGATCACAAGGGTCCAATGCAGGTAAGTGACTAACTACACACCCGTAAGGAATACTACTTTATACTTCACAAACATCTTTAAAAGGCTTCCAAGGCTTGTGCAAGTTATTTAATCTAATTACTTTCTTGATTTTGATTAAAATAACCAGCCAAGTGCGAGTCGGACTCGCGCACCGAGGGAAGTAGAAACTTATTGGTAGGTTTGTACAAACTAAACTTTGCCATTGGAAAACAGTTTTCCCATACCTCGCAATAGGTCGCACAAAAATTTACGGTTTTCGGATAGTTTTCTTCATTTGTCCTATAAGACCTTACTTCATGCCGAATTGCATGATTCTAGGTCAACGAGCAGTAGGTAGGTACTCAATAGGTTTTGATTCCCTTAGTCTTGACATATAGATAGGTATGGTATTTGTAGGACAGTTGGACAACAATGTGATAAGGGTTCTTTTTGAGGTACGGAACCCTAATAATCAGAAAAATCATCAGAATACTTTCAATTATATTAAAGTTGACAATTTAATCATAATAAACGCATTATTTGACAAATTCAAACCTCTCTCACTTAACTATTTACTAATACAAGGTAGGTTACGTACCTACTAAAATGTTAAATTACTTCTGCGTTCGTCGACTGTACACGCAGAATAAATTATACAAGTTTAACTACAACGGTATATAAATCCTGGGACATATGTAGAAACAACTTACCTCGCGTCACGGGGAAATCTATGAAATTTTAAATACCTATTATATTTCGGCGTTGATTTGCAGCCGTATACAGAACAGTTTGTGTGCTGCGCCATTTAGATTTTGAGCACTGAACAATACCTATAAAATTCACTGAACACTTAGTACCTATGGATAATGTTTAAATAATAAGATAAACTCGAATGCGTCTTCCTTCCGCGGACGATCCTGTAAACTAAGCGTGATGGCAGGACGCGGTCGCGTCGCTCCGACACCCCGCGAGTTCCCCTCCGTCTCTCTGCGTAAGTACATTCGTTGCGCAACTGTATACAATAGTAAAACTGTGCCGGTAGTGTGGGAGGCCGCACCCAGCAACACTACCTCCTCAGGCGACATAAAAACACATTGAAACAACTGAGATGTGGATGGCCAAGACCCCAAAACATTGTTTCTGTACACATCTATGTGTTGTTCCAGAAACGTAGTATCTGAAACATGTTTCTCAGTGAATACATGGCTTTATTGTCTCACTCCAAAAACGATTGCAATCCCTTTTAGAGAACATTGGACTTATTTATCTTTATACTGATGTTATATAATTAAACTACCCATGATCAGAAAAAATGTATCCTGTCGGGGAATCAAAATAGCGGGAAACCTGTGATGTGGCCGAACGGCCATCCATTTATAACATTATTTATATAAATGAAGCAACTGAAATCCACTGCTCATTCGATGGGACTGCTATAGGTGTTAAAGTTACATGATATACTCTGTCTCCCGTGTCAGCTCTATCTGTGCTGGCACTAATACTTTGTCAATTATATAATAACTAAATTTATTTATTAAATGAATGTTAACATAGCGTATTATAATTCATAATGTAAGGCTGTGCATTTACAGATATTGGTGCATCTAATATGTATGTTTTTACTATGATTTAGAAGTATGACGTTTGAATTATAATATATGTATTTTTCTAATTACTAAGAATATTACTGTTCCCTGTTATAAACAAATAATATATCTAATAGTTTTGTATATTTTAAGATTTTGTAAAACCCAAATGTCGGGTTTAAAACAGGCCGTTTCAGAGCTTCAAGAAATCGTAAATAAATTAGGTAAATGATTTTATTGTACATAATTCTACAGATCTTTTTTACAAAATGAATAATATATAAATTATTATTGCTTAATCATATTTTGATTGAAGCTTAGAAATAAATTGGAGTCATACTTTTGTTGTACAACCTTTTATCACTTCCACTAGTCTTAAAATCAGATAAATCTAGTCATTATAGAAATGTATTTGTTAAAAGTATATCTCTAAGTTTGTTGTGAGTAGAATCAAATAAAACTTGTAAGTAATGTGTAATTATAATTTAATCAAATTAAATAACAAATTAACTAATAAAATATTCCATTTCAATGGGTTCTTTTTTTCTATTGTTCATATTTGTGTTTGATGTCCTTCCATAGTTTCTGAAAAGAAGCAAGATATGAGTTAACCATTTTAACAAGAAATTATTATGGTCTATGACAGCAGTACATATTATGATAATAATATATTATGTAGTGAAAATCACAAGACTGATTTTCCTGACCTTTTATATTAATTAGTGTATTTAATCTAACTAATATAATAAAGCGGAAGTTTTCTTGTTTGTTTCTTTAAACGGGCTAATATCTGGATCTACCAGTCGGATTCAAAAAATTCTTTCACTAATAGGAAGCTACATTATCCCCAAGTATTATAGGCTTACTTTTTTTATCACGAGAACGCGGGTGAAACTACGCTAGTATATTATACACATAATTACAGTTAAATTACGAATGTAATTTTCACCTCAAAACTGATAAACAAAATTTACTTCCTTGCTTCTACAGGTTTCCTATAAATTGCCATGTATTTTTCATTTTACTTTTCCAATAAAAGTGAGGTTATTTCTATCTAAAATCGTCTATGCCTTTTATACAACAAATCAAACGTCTTTATTGAATCCAGTTACATAAGAAAAACTAAAAAGAGGGAAAGTTTAGTTAAATGGAACTTTCATAAGGTATTGTAGGGCCTATGAGGAAATTACATAACAAATACTCACTCCCTTGTTTATATTCTCGAAAATCGCAACGGATGCTACTTCGAAGGTTCTTTCGAAGAAGAACGTTCCACAGGCTACTGCTAGTGCGAACGTGGATGTTCGCTTGAAAACGGTACGATTAAGAGTCCCCCAAACAGACATTTTGAGGAAATTTCAAGAAGATCTCTTCTCGTCGAAATAAAATAATTTTCGAGCTAGGAAAATAAAATTCCATAGACAGCCTGTCAGTTGTTGTTGTTGTTTATAATATTCGCCAAAAGGCAGGCAAAGGTCTGAGCCATACAGCCTAGTCTTATATTTATTTGTTCATAATATATTCAAGTTCAAAAGGCGAACGCCAAGTCTGTTTTTTTTCTAAAAAAGGTCAAATCCAAGTCTGATTTATACAATTCAAAAGGCTAAAGCCATGTCTGATTTTTTCAAAGAAGGTCAAAGCCAAGTCTGATATGATATTTTATAGGGCCGGTGGGCCGAAGCCATGTCTCATCCGTTATTTTTCCTCATAATCCATAAAATAAAGAAAGTACATATTAGAGATCCTTAACACTTCTCAATATAAACTTGTATATGGGTATGTAAGTGTTAACATTTCTTAAAATTTCATGAAGGGTACGCGGGACGCTTTCAGATTCTTTATAAATATTAATTAGATCTTCGATCAACAGCAATCTTTCAATTGTAAAAGCAGGGCAGCTGAAAATTATGTGATCCGCAGTTTGGTCACAATCAAGGTTGCAGAAATTACAAGATGGTGATGAAATAATTCTCATTCTAGCGAGATGTGCATTTAAACGGTAATGTCCAAATCTAAGTCTCGATAACGTTGTATAAAATTTTCTACCAATGAAATCCTTTCTGTTTGAGAACCAAGGAATGGAAAGAAATTCTGAATTTATCGACGCATACCATAAGCCTTTACCATCTCCCAGAATGTAATTCCAATGTATCTTCCATTCTTCTTTAAGCTTCTTTTTTATGTTAGAATAAAAATCAGTGTAAGGTATGGCAATATCAGGTAAACTGTCAATGTCCATCTCGACAATAGTCCTAGCTAAGAAATCAGCATTTTCATTTCCTGTGACACCAATGTGAGAAGGAGTCCATATAAAATTAATTTCAATGTTCTCTTCATCATGTAGTTTCCAACACAAGCTCTTGATTTCATAAATGATGAAAGAAGTTTTGGCGTCCAAAGACGTAGTCTGCAATGCCTTCAAAACACTCATGCTATCCGAGACCAGCAACCATTTCGATGATATAGCTGGATTATCTTTAATAAATTGAAGTGCAGCCACAATTGCATAGCATTCTGCAGTGTATATACTAGATGGTGTTGGAAGTGGAAAACCACGACCAATTTTAAGACGTGGTATATAGAACGCACAAGATACTTTTTCTTCCTTTTTGGAACCATCAGTAAAAATGTGGTAAAATTCAGGATATCTGGATATTAACTCATATACCTCCTCCTTACCACTCAGAGTTTCTTTAATGTTGATAAACATGTTACTAAATTTGCTATCAAAAGTGCCAGTATAACAAGGCAGTGTATTTATAGATTTGTGAATAGTATATTGCTGATCATATTGTATTATATCAGAAAAATTATGAAGTATATATGGAGCAGATTCAACAAAAGGTGAAAGACTATTGTAATATGATAGTATTTTCCTAAACAAAGGATGATTGGAGACAGAATTGATATTGAGTAAAAATCGAAATTTAAGGTATTTAAATCTTAATTTAAGAGGAGGTATAAGGCATTCAGCCTGCAAAGAAACAATAGGAGTTGTTCTCATAGCCCCAGTAATGAGCCTCAGGTTTTTGTTCTGAATGACATCTAATTTATTCACTAATCTTTGATTTGAAGCATAACAAAGGAAGCCATACTCAAAATGACTCCTTACTATGGATTTATATAACATTAACAAAATTTTTGGATCAGCTCCCCAACTTGTACCAGCCAAAACCTTTAAGGCATTAAATGCCCTAGAAGCTCTGTCTGCAATGGAATTGACATACTTAGTCCAAGATAAATTATTGGTAAAAATTATGCCTAAGAATTTAGCACAACTATCAATACTTAAAGTAAAATTGTTATAAAACAATTTTATATTGAAAGGACGGATTTTGTTAAAAATCACAACTTTGCTCTTCTCTGTGCTTATATCTAAATTTAAATATGAAAAATATGAATGAAGATTTTCCAATGAGTCATTTACGCAAGACTCTAAATCTCTTACATTTGACCCAGAGGCATAAATAACTAAATCATCTGCATATTGCAAGTTCGATACTTTTGTACCTAAAATAATATTTAATTTATGAATGTATAGAATAAAAATGAGAGGACTTAATATTCCACCTTGACATACACCCTTAAAACTAAATCTAGGACCTAATATTGTATTGTTATTGTTAACTTTAACAAATACTTTTCTGCCATGTAGAAAATTAAACACCCACTGAACAATTTTTCCAGGAATGCCCAGTGACCTTAACTCTTTGGCAAGAATGTGATGATTGACATTATTGAATGCACCAACAATATCAAAAAATACACTTATCAGAATTTTATTGTTCTTAATAGAATTGAAGATATCTAAATGAAGATGTTCTATACTATCCCTTGAAGACTTTCCACGTCTAAAACCAAATTGGTTTGATGGTAAGAGACAATTGCTTTCTATGTAGAATTCTAGCCTACTTTTTATAAGCTGCTCAAATATTTTACCCATGCATGAGGTAAGAGCAATTGGTCTATAAGAATCTGCTTTGTGTGGCTTCTTGCCGGGTTTCAAAATGGGCACTAAACAATCAACTTTCCAATCTTCTGGGATAAGAGATGAAGACCATAAACTATTAAAGATGTTCAATGTAATGTCTCTACACATAGAATTCATATTTTTAAGAGCTTTGTATGGAATAGAATCTAAGCCACATGCAGTATCTTTTCTAGAATTAATAGCAGAATTAAACTCACTTAAAGTAAAAGTTCTAGAAAGATAATCAATGACATTGTTATTATTACATGAATTGGAAGTCAGCGGTAATTCAACTGTGTCAGGAGTATATTTTGATAAAAATTCATCAGCCCAATTCATGTCCATGACAGATGTATTATTGTGTATAAATGTTTTATTAAACTTTTTAATATAATACCAGATTCTACTTAGTGGTGTAGAGCGATTAAATGATTCACACAGCTGCTTCCAGCTAAGTTGTCTTTCAGTTTTTAAAATTAATTTTTTGACAGCCTGTAACCTTTTAAAATTAATGTAATTAGATTCAGAGGGATCAGCTTTAAAGGACAAATAGGCATTCTTACAGTTTAATACTGCTTCACTACATTTATTATTCCACCAAGGTAAAGGGGGCCTTCTGCTAGATCTGATTAATGATTGTGAAGGTTGACTGTTTGAAACCTTACTAGAAGGAAGAGACATATGCATAGCTTGTTTAATTAATTCTACTAGATCACTGTAACATTGTAAGGAATTAGAATAATCAAAGTTATGATTAGAAATAAGAAAAGCTATTGTTATTTTATATTTAGACCAATCAATTAATTTTAAATTAATACTTTTTGTGGATGTTTCCTGTGAACTATGATTAAGAAGCGCAATATTTGTAATTACAGGAAAGTGATAGCTCCCTAGAGAGTCATCATCATACACTTGCCAATTGCATACTGAAGCTAATGAAGGAGATACCAAAGTGAGGTCAAGCGCATTTTGCTTCCATCTATGAGAACCTACAGTAGTCATCTGACCATCATTCAAGATCACAAGATTATTATCATCAATACTAGCGAGAATATCTGTACCTCGTTGATTTGATGCAGAGCACCCCCACATAGTGTTATGTGCATTGAAGTCACCTGCAATGAATACAGGCTGTGGAAGACTTTGGATGAATTTATCAAATTTAGTTTTAGTAAAAGAAATTGGTGGATTTGGAGGACTATAAACACTAGCTAATGTAAATTGTCCACTACCATATGTAATTTGAACTGCAATATTCTGAATAGAATCATCAGAAAAGGTATCAATAATACGAAAATGAATCTTATTATGTAAAAGTATAGCTACACCATTGTGATCATTACCGGAATCAAATCTTACTATATTATATCCTTTAATTCTAAAGTTGTGTCGTGACTTGAGCCAAGTTTCACAGAAAAGAGCAATGTGTATATTATTCTCATATAAAAACTGTGTGAATAAGAAACGATTACTAATTAAACTCTGTGCATTCCATTGAAGTATGTTTAACTGGTCCATTAAAATGAAAAAAAAAAAAGAAATATTATTTGGCTTTGACTGTATCTATGAGAACTTCTTTTATAAGTTGTGAAGATATTGCTTTTTCTTGAGATTTATTTCTAGAGTTTAAAATAATATTTAAAATATCATCCTTATTCAGTAACGATAATAAAACATCTGTAGAATTTTTTTTCTTAAGATCAGGGAAAATATTTTTGTTGAATATATCAGCAAATGTACTATTTTTAAGAGCTGCCTGATTATCTTTTATTTTTTGTTTTTTAATTGGACATTGACCAGAGATACTGATGTGGTTTCCATTACAGTGTACACAAATAGCTTTGTCCACTGGAGTGCTACATTCTTTATATGAGTGATTTTCGCTACATATGGAACATTTCACAGAATTTATGCAGAATTTAGCGAGGTGGCCATACCTGAGACAGTTGTAACATTGTTTTACAGGTGGAATATACATTTTAACAACAAACCGCCATCCATTAAGTTCTACGTGATCAGGCAGCACATTCGAAGCAAACGTAATTGCGACTGTCCCCGTCGGCTGCAAGCTACTGCCTCCTGTGTCAGATCGTATTTTTTTCATAATGCGTTTAACACATATTATTTTCCTGTATGTCGATAATAATTTATAAATCTTGATATTAGATATATTAGCAGGGACATTAGTAATAACTCCTGTCACCTCTGTACCTGCTGCTGGAATAGATGCTTTGAAATGATAGTCGGTTAGGAATGTTTTATTGTTTAAAAAGGCATTTGCTAAAGCAGGTTTTTCAAAATGCACACCTATCTTATATTTATTAATAGACTGCAAGAACTTGATACCCTTATTGAATCTTTTTGCTTGAGTAGACAGAGACATCATGTCCCGCGTACCTATTGGTCTTTTTTCATCACTAGATTCTACAAATACCACATAGTCAGTAAATATCGAGTCCTCAGGATACCTTCTATTATAATCAGAGACATAGTATGGTTTATACTTTCTATCATCCTTCGAATCTTCATCGCAACTTGACTCTTCAGAAGAATCTTCTTTATCATTTAGCCAACCATCTTCAGCTGGCGAATCCTCGGTTTTCTTTTTCTTTCGCTTTCCCATGACGAGAAACTTGAGATAAAGTTAAAAGAAAAATGTAAAATATTAAAATGAAAATTATTTTCAAAAAAGCCGCCTATTCGATTCGAGGTTCCCGCGCTTTTTTTCGACAGCCTGTCAGACAGTGACAGGCTACACTTCAGGGTGACCATCTCAAAAATGGTGAATCTGCCCGACACTGGCGAAAAATCACCCAAACCCGATTCCAGAAAATGCCAAAAATATGCCTTCATATTATTGCCTCCATGGGGACGAGAATGCATTAATAAATATTTCAAAATACAATGTTCAAAATCAAAGTTCACTCGTATTTTCTCTTCATCATGAACGGATAAGCCAGGATAGACACAACTGAAGACAACACATTATTACATTAAATGCTACTTTTTTAGTGACAGGTCACACAACATAAATCTATAGAAACCTCGATCAGATTTAATAAGAAACTAAACCTTAGTACCGATTCCTTACCGTTCAAAATATGATTCATATGGCGTACCTAAAAAAACGGGAAGAAACGTGTACGGGGACACGATAGGATGAGACAAAAGATGCCAACTCAGTAAAATAATTTCCAAGCAAATGGCAAACAATTAAGTAAATACTTAATAAGACAGAAAATTATAAGATTTCTATATATATTTCAAAAATAATAAGGGTTTCTTTGAAATCTGCGAAATTCTGCTTTTTTAAATCGTCAGCTTATTCTGCCAGAGTTAAAATTTGGAAGCCAAATCTGCCAAAATGGCAGAAATCTGGCACAAATGGTCACACTGCTACACTGACTTGGGCTGACTAAGTGCTGCCAGATAAATTTTAAATATCCGTAGATCTACAGACATTTTCTAGAGCTAAATTTTGACTACAGTCACAGCTACAGTGCTGTAATTGAAATAGTGAACTAAAAGAAATCAGCTGGAATAGAAACAAAACAATAAAAGTTTCATTTCTTAAATTTTAATCGTTTTTTTTTTTTTTTTTATAACTCTAAGTCGATAAACAAGCATACGGCCCGCCTGATGGTAAGCGGATACCGTAATCATATGATATATTTATTATAAAATTCATAAATACTTATATGTACTTAATGACGGTATGCAGGTACTAAGTATACTTGTTTTGTATACGTATGTAATAAATAAATAAGTAATGCACCGGTGCATTTCAGCAGCTGCACTTGAGAACCGTTTCCTGTGTCCCTTCATATTCCACCATATACTTAGATATTGAAAAATTGAAATGTTGGTCAATTGTAAGCCAAGCCTATAGATTGTAAAAATGTTTAGGTTTTCATTTTATAAATATTCCTCAAGATCTCAAATGCTAAGACGGCGGGCCAAGCCGCCCAGCAAACGTATGCCCCATATAGAGGTGAGTAATATATAGGTATGCCCTGAGTAGCCGAAATATGTATACGCGTTGAAACAGCGGGCGACAGCTTCTTGTATTTACCGTGTAATATACGATTAATTTTGTAGGGTAAATTAAAACATCTCTTTTATTATGGGCAAAATATATCATCTATTTACATTTTTAAAACAAATAAAATGCTGGTACCTATGAACAATATTTCTTAAAAATAATAATGAGTACTGAAATGAGACAAACCATGCATATTAAAATTATAACGCCATATATTGTACAAACTCTGTGTACGGAATGATATCATTTGACAATAATCAGTATATTATTGTGTAATCTCTCGTCTAATTTGCATTTTCTTTTAATGCAGAATGTAGGAGAAATAATGCCGCGCGCCGCCGAGGCAGCGGAATAAATGTTTTGGCATAATATATCAATATCATAATACATAGATTATATTAGAATAGAATACGACTTTTATCAAAAAATAAACTTCAGCCACAAACAAATCAGGGTTTCGTTCTATTGCCCAAATTATAAGAAAATCTGTTCATGAAAATTAACATTAATTATCACGCCAATGGATATTTTCGATGTAAGGTAGGTAGCAAACTACAATCTGGATAATTTTCAATGAGCGATTTTCTCATGATATATGAGATCTCATCCCCTATGTTCAAAATACTTTTTTTTATACTACTTAGGTATCAAACAAGCATACGACCCGCCTGATGGTAAGCGGTTACCGTAGCCTATGGACGCTTGCAAAACTAGGGGTATTACTCGCGCGTTGCCGAACCTGCAGAAATCTCTTCACACCCTTTTTGAAAAACCCCATGCTGTTCTCCATTGGAAAACCCACGGCATGCTCATTCCACAATCTGAGAGTCGGCGGAAGGAAGCTCCTGAGACCGCAAAATTCGAAACCATTCTGGTTTCAATGTGAGGATGGCCTCCCAGTCGTTGGCGAGAGTACTTGTCAATCTGTTGATAATTTGAACCTTAAGTTCACGATTTGATAGGTTTTATGAGCATAGAGATATCATGAGAAAAATGCTCATTGATAACCAAATCATTTGATCGATCCATATTATCAATTAATTCTTTGTTGTAAAAGGGCTTTTTTTATACTAATACTTGTTTGCCAAATTGTGATGTGTACCAAAAACCCTGAAAAATTATATGCATTATCAATTAAAATACAATAAAATAATGACTATTTGATACGACAAACCACAATAATTCGAGACGAGGAAGAAACTCTGGATATCTCTTGTGCCTTATTTACATTATATAGTTTGCATTATGTTGCACCAGAAGTATACCAAATACAACTAAGACATCCAATATGAAATACATACTCCGAGTCTACAATCCCAGTTCCAAATAAATGTTAATTAATATCTCCCTTATGTTATAAAATAAATAAATTTGGAATAATCAGAAGCAAATACTGTACTGTATACTTTGCCAATTTTAAATTAAAAAAATATAAATATGATCTCACTATTATAAATTACACACTGGATTTCGACAATTAATTGTTTGAAACGTTTACTAGTCAAATTAGGAGATTACACACAACTAATAGGAATAGTCCAGTGTCTCCATATTCTCATTCATACACAAAAATAGTTTTCCTCATAAATCATAATACTTTCTTTTGTAAAACAAGTATCTTAACAATTGACTTGTGATTTTCAAATGTCTGCTTTACATGCACAATATTCAGTGATTACATTGGGATAAAAAATAATATTAAATTAGTGGTATACATTTATATACGATGCGCAACATTTCCCATATCATACACGACACTTCATCACATTAATTTTGATAATTAGAATACAATCATACACATTAACTATGCATTCACAATATCCTAGTATAATTTTTGGAGTCAATAATTCCATATAATGTACATTGCTCTAAAACATGAGATTGTTCAACCCAGCATTGTGTTACTATTGTCACCGACACAGCAATATGTGCAAGTTTAGGTTGTAAACTATGTATAGCCATAGGTGACGGACTGTCTCATAGACAATACTAGAGATTGTTTTTTTTGTTTCTATTAAAGATCCATACACTTATGAAACAGTTATCTAACATTAATAAATTTGCACCATAAAGCAAAGGAAACTTGGTCATTGTACAGAAGTGTCCTGCTAGGTTGTGCAACATATCTCTCGACATTTGAGCATTGTATAAGCAACGTCCGTGGCACTGAGGCGTTGCAGGCGACCACTAGCAACATTGCTTCTTTTTTCTGTGAGTCTTCTTTATGTTTACTATGTCATTAGCTGATGTTACATGTCTCTCATTCATTTCCAACTTTGATTTTAGTACCTGAAATGCAATAAGTAGTTTATTGTATGTCCACTATTAACATTGAAAACAAAATATTTTTTTTTACATTGTCTTGTTTGAATTTATTACTCAGACCTGAGCAACAAAGCAATTTCCTTCTGGAAAATTCATGAATAGAATGACTGGATAATTTAACAGGCAACTATCCTCATGGTTCCAATATTTTTAGGTAAAACAAACTTCACAATCTTATTGTTTGAAGTCAATCTGTGAAAGAGGTGTTGAAGCTCTTTGCAATCTTAATTGCATGCTATGCCAACCATTGGATTTAATTTAATTCCTTTCATAAACAATAATATTACAAGGTATTTGTAATCTCCATTGCACAATACAGATTTCATCAAAGTACTTAGCCTTGTACATAATGCAATCATAGTAAATTACCATTTTTGTGATTGTTAGGAACATATCCTCAACATTGATATTTTCCTTTGCACTGGTCTCAAAAAGTGGTATGTTCATTTGGCTGGCGAACCTCTGTGCATCCTCCGTTACCACCACCTTTCTTGATGGACAGTCATTCTTGTTACCAACTGAAAATTTTAACATTTCATTAAGTATTTAGAATTGGGATAATCCAAGTTCTATACCTATGGATATTTAGTGCTCACTGTAAGAAGTTTGTATGCAGTCCCATAAGAAAAATTGTTTTAATGAATTTATGTTTCTGGTTGACTGTACATAGATAAAATTAATATAATATAATACAGTATGCATACATAATTTGTGTGAATGAGTAATTAAAATTATAGCGTCCATTTCACTTCTAACTTACTTTTTCCTCTTAGTCAAATAATTATATAATTGCCTGTTGTACTTTGATGCTATTTGACATCATAAGTTTTGATAAGAATTAAATTATTAATGATTCATCCACAAAATTAACAATATAAATATATAAAATAATACTACAACATAGTATGTTTAATTATTTATATGGTGATGCATATGATATTAAAATAAATGGTTTTTCCTAACCTGTTTGTATGAGGAATAGGTAACCAAAGCATTTTTACAGGTGTAATGAACATACTTGAAACTTATTATGCTTTTACACTTTCTACTCAACTTTTTATGATAACTTTTCATTGATTCCAGCTTTCACAAATTACTATAGGATTTTATTCATAATATATACTTAAACAAGGACAAGAAGAATTGAAGCTTTGGTTCATCTCACACACAAGCAATAAACTAACACTAATTAATTTAAAGAATGACTCATTGGTTGTGTATATCTAGGCTTATCAGTACCCTATGTTAAATGACAAATAAACTATTTTTTCCCATTTCAGTTGGATGACTGTACAATTATCCACCCACATTTTGTTGAACTTGTTCTGTTTGATAATACAAGGGGTTAAATAAGTAAAGAAATTACAAAGGAATGTTTTACTGAAGTGCAAAGTACAACCGAATCATAACAGGATTCTCATTGTAATTAATAAATATAACTCTTAATCATTTAATCCGTAATCATGTGAATAACAGTAATATGGAATACTTTTTGGTTCATATGTAATTATGGAATGGATTATCCCCCTCTCACCCTCATTTGTATATGTGGAAGGAGGCCCGTGCTCAGCAATGGGACATTATAGGCTGATGACGACTCAAAGACAGTGTAGTTTAACAGTTCTACAGATAACCCTCTACATACAATCTAGCAAATTTTACCTCAATAGTAGTAGTGTAGGTTTTCTATGTGAAATAAAGGCATAATAAATTATAATATATCTGACTTCTGAATCACTTACTTCAGTAGTCACTGTTCTAATGTGCCCTACTGGGGCCTAAACTGAATAAATGATTGACTTTGAATATGGAAAAAGTCAATTGAATATTTACTTTCTTTCAATAGCAAACAAGAGATTTTGAAGAAAGTTATGTGTCCATATCCAAATTAGTTCATGCATTGTCATAACCTTAACATTTAAAATAAGTTTGATTTATAAATGCATACATACTGTTTGACTTGGTGTACTTGACTAAAAACCCAGAATCTATGTTTATCTATTCTCAGAAGGACAGCATAGATAAAACATAAATACTTAGTTTAACCATCTATATATACTCTCAAGGTTTAAACTGCTTATATATCTAATGGAAAACTAGATTTTTGACTGGCAAGATAGTATAAGGACCACAAATCTGTTCATCTGTATTTGATTATGAATAAAACATGCTAAGCCAACTGTCTCACCCACAATCACCTTACTTACACATGCTAAGTATGTAAGTACTCACCTAAAACTTTGTTCACAACATCACAATTCTGTTCAATCTCATGCAGCCACCGCTTGACATTAGCAAAAGACTCCCCGTTCGTGACATCGTACACAACGATGACGCCGTGGGTGCCTCTGTAGTAGGTGCTTGTGATAGTTCTGAACCTCTCCTGCCCTGCCGTGTCCCATATCTGTAGCTTTACACGCTCACCGTTTATTTCTAAAGTTCTTATTTTGAAATCGACACCTATCGTAGTAATATAACTACCGGAGAACGTGTTGTCCGCAAACCGCAGGAGAAGACAGCTCTTACCCACACCTGCAAAATATTAACGTTACTTCCATGACCAAACTCCGAGGGCCTTGGCAGGTATCCGTTGTCAAGTTAGAACATCATAGGCCTCGCCCACTCACCACTGTCACCGATAATCAGTAGTTTGAAAAGATGATCAAACTCGCGCGCCATAGCTACAGTCTGCTACAACTATTTCTCTAATTGGTCATGTGTTCACTATTAACGTTTTGAATAGGTTTAAAGTGATTTTAACCGCAGAAATATTGATAAAACGCATGCCGTAAAACGTTACACTTGCGTCATTTTACAATACGTCCGCCATTGTTGTTTAGAGTTACCAGTATAAAAAAGAATGCAACAAAAAGTACTAACATTTGTTAAATCATAAAAAAATACAAAATATTATCTTGTACTTTTCCAGTTTATTCCAGGTTTTTTATTTCATAAGGTGGATGTCGATCATGAGGCGGAAAAATTGTTTTTTTTTTTAGTTTTGATTGCCTTGTACCGTCGTAGCACAATATGGCTAAATATTTCAGTGATTCGTGACCGTAGTAGTTCATTCTTAGTTTATTTGGCACATTCTGTTATGAATGTTTTTTTGTACATATGAACCATATTTGAACGTTCCTCGTACATATCGAAACCGTAACGGACTATTTTACTGAATTTACAAAAATAACAAAAAGTATCAATTCCGCAATATGCCAAATGAATTACAATGGACGCTAATCACTGAAATATTTAGCCATATTGTTCTACGAAGGTAAAAATCAATAAAACTTGAAAAAAAAATAACAAATATCTCTGCTCATGCTGAACATCCACCTGAAACGTGGTAGATTGTTTGAAGTTTATCATCATTAAAATATTGCATGCACTGGCCAAGAAATTATAACGTTATTTACTGTCTACGCAACGTTACCGTAAATTGAGCGTTTCAACTCCAAAAAACATTATAACTTCGCATGAAATGTGTTGTTGCCACTCAAAAAAATATGATCAAATTCAACTTAGAGAATCCAATATAAAATTCAATGAGATTTATGAAACTACCACCTAATACCTTTTTATTTCTGAACGATTGATGAGTAATCAACAATTCGTTATCAAGTGACTGTCAAGCAAGTATCTACCTATCGTTTAGGTGTGGTAAAAACGTATAAACGAAGAATAAAATAAAATGTCTGCTACATTAAAACCCTATTTAACAGCGGTACGGCACACATTGACGGCAGCGATGTGCCTAGAACATTTCTCATCACAAGTGGTAGAAAGGTATAACAAACCCGAAGTGGAAGTAAGAACAAGTAAAGAATTGCTGCTCAACCCAGTGATCATTTCGCGAAATGCCAACGAGAAAGTGCTGATCGAGTCGTCTATAAACTCGATACGAGTGAGTATCATGATCAAGCAGGCGGATGAAATCGAGAAGATACTTTGTAAAAAGTTTATGCGTTTTATGATGATGAGGGCGGAAAACTTTATCGTGCTGCGGCGGAAACCGGTCGACGGCTATCACATCAGTTTCCTGATTACAAATTTCCACACCGAACAGATGTTTAAACACAAGCTGGTTGACTTTGTTATATACTTCATGGAAGAGATTGATAAGGAAATCAGTGAAATGAAATTAGCCGTGAATGCGCGCGCTAGAATTTGCTCAGAAGAATTCTTAAAAAGATTCTAATTAAATACCATATAATTATATCATTTAGGTCTGTTGCCCACTAAGGTATACCTTAATCCATAGGCTTTTGATGGGATGCGCATCCTATATCACCTTTGACTTCATTTATCACAGATTGCTTAGCAGGCAGCAGTTACAAGATGCAATTGTTGAGATTATAAAGAAAACAAATTGTTATAGGATGTGTGTTTGAACGGTTAAAGTGGCCAATAATGTTATATGCTTTTGTTATTTAAACTACTGGCTTGTTGATGGGACATGCATCCTATAATGAACTGAACTTCTATACACATGATAAATTTTTAACCAGTTTCCACCTGTATGGCTAGCACCTGCATTTATTTACATAGCTTCTTTCAGTCACAGCACGAGGGTTCATAGCTCATGAAACCTTACACTGAAAATAGCATCCGTCATGTTCTCAAGATATAAACACACTTATTTCCAGATAGACAATGTAAGGTGCGTTCGAATTGGGGTATGGTAGCAAAAATAACAGTCAAAAATGCCAAAAACGATCACGACTGGCGTTCGATTTGGAAAGTTGTGGGCGAAATTGGCGTTTTGAAATGTTTTCGTTCACCATTCGTTTTGCTTGGAAACAGTTAAAAACGACATCGTGAACTGCAAATTTTGACCCACCTCCGAGGCAGGGTCGTTTGTTTTTGACATCTTTAAATCTGACAGATAAGTTTCGGAAAATTCATACGGGAAGCGAAAATTTAAATTTTTATTGTAAAATTTTATAGAAATACTAACAGGCAATCTAACAATTTGGTAGATTAACTTTGTTTAATGATTAACTGAAGGAAAAAGGTAGGTTGAGACAAGTGACAAGCAGGCGATCAGCATGGAAATGTCATTTTTGTATCTAATCGTTCGATTGTGGCAAAAGATGCAAAATTGTTGAAATTTTCCAATTCGAACACATAAACAAAAATGCCCATTTTGAAACTGTTAAAAACGACATCACTCCAATTCGAACGCACTAGTAAGGATACATTTAAAAGTAAAATCTTAGTGGGGGTAGCTGGCTGGCTTAGTGATGTATCAAATTATACATGCAATTTAGCTTAATTTCCATTATTTAAGTGATATTGTATCTATTTAGTTATTATTTTAATTGTTAAAAGCCTGCAAGTGTAATATGAACAACGGTAAATTTATAAATAAACTATCAGACTTATATCACTTGTCATTATTTGACTTAATTTTAAATAATGTATATCAGTATTTATTATGTAAGGGATGTTGACCTATGCTTACTGAATGTAAATTAATATGCCCAGAAGATTGTGGATAGTGAACACACAAAGTGGACAGAAAATTGTTTTTTTTTTTTTTATATACTACTTTTTTTGTACATCCATTACAGTTCCAATTTGTGACATATGGTTCCATCATAATTAATCACTCAATATGCTCAAAATTTAAGAGGTCACTTGGCAAGAGGATTTGTTATCTTTAATTGTGAGGCTGTTATCAGTTTCTTTTTTTAAAACAGTAAACCTCATTATCTTATTCTACCTATGGATGATAACTGTAACATAGATGGAAAATAAGGGTGTGGCTATTTTTTGTATTTAAAACTGGATAAAGGTCAGTAAATGCAAAATTAAAAAGATGTGTAACCTCACACTAATTTGAAATTAATTTCTATATGAATTTAAAAAATATGTGTCAATAGGTAATATAGGTTAGGAGTTAATAACATTTCTTGTGATTTCATATTTGATTATAGCATTTTAATAAATATATTCTTTTGTAAGCAAAATGGTGTTTAATTTCTTTACTTATAAAACCAAAAGATTGTATGTTGCTATTCAGGTTCATAAATGCTGAACGAATCCTCATGATTTTTTTAAGATATACCTAGAGTGCTTTTCGTCCCAGGAAAGCAGGAGACAGTGAGTTAAAAAAATTAATGAGAAATTTATATAACATATAAAATTTAAAACCAGTGAAAATAATAAGAAATTTTATTTATTTCTATAATTTAGGGGAAGTTAATTCAACAAAATAAATGCCACTAAAACTGCATTTAATTTGTTATTGCCAAAAATTGGTCACCAGTAATTACCCCGCCGTACGCGCATAACGTAATGCATTCAATTCGCGCGAGAGAATCGCGGCGAATTCGTCCTTTCTACACAGGTTCTAAGCAATGTAGACATGTCAGAAAGTAACAAGTTTTAAAAAAATATCTTGAACTTGGTACATAAACATAAATAATATAGGTATATTAACATAATAATAATATAGGATATTATACTCTACTAGCAGACCCCCGCGGTTTCACCCGCGTACGGTTTGAAATTAAATTAACTACAATCAAAATATTCTAATGAAATAGAGAAAATGTTTTTTTTTTTTCATTGGCGTCACACGGTTGTATATTTTGCCAATTTCCAGTTATATTATATAAGTTCTAGTCACAATAAACCACTTTCACATAGTCCTCATGCAATCAGTCACCGTCCATAAAAGTCATGTTATACTACAGTGGTGGTCATGTACTAAAACTCTTCACGTACTTTTGAAAAGACACGATACACATAATTCATTTCACTTCACTGGTACACATGGATTGATCTTTATTGGATAAAATACCACCGATAATATGCAATAAAACTCAAAATACACGAATTTATGAAAATAAAAATGAAAACGCAACGTCACTCTGCAAGTTCTTGCCAAAAAGTCCGTGAAAATGAACTTCCAAACAAATTACGAATTCTAATCCGATTTTAAATATTCTTTTATATTTGACATTCCAATTTTAAAGAGCATTTCAGTTTCCAGAACAAAAGGCAGATAGAGCGCGCGAAGTCCGGGAGTGAGGCCAAAAAAAGCAAAAATGAAAAACATACCTGGTACAGTATTATTCAACTAATAACGCGCGTCGTGAATCTTCGTTCGCACGGAAAATAAAGTATGGCCCGAAGATTAACCATAGAATGCTTAAAACTTACAATCAACCTACTACTACTGTATTCGCTTTTGAATTTGTATTTTCTATGTTGAAAAGCTGCTGTGTGCTAATTTATTTAAAAGAAAGTGTTTTTCGTTAAATAAAGTTTTTTAAACAAAGAGAATACCAGGTAGGTATGTGTTTTTCAATTTGTATTTTCTTTTTTGGCCTCACTCCCGTGTTCCGCGCGATCCATCTGCCTTATTCTGTAATCTGTGAAAATCGGTTTGAGTTTTTAAACATGTGACAAAATAAAATGTTATTGAAATCAAAAGTACTAAGGAGTATTGATATCAACTTCGATGCAAATCACCCCTAAAATAACTTTCTACCCCTTTTTGACCCCGTTAGGCGATGAGTTTCAATAGAATACGAAACACGTCTTCCATCAATTCTGTTAAGGAATGTTTATGCTAAATTTGAAGTAAATCGGACCAAGGAATCACGTTGTCCCATACAAACTTTGCCCCCGTTTTTCACCCCTTTAGGGGTAGAATTTCGGAAAACCCTTTCTTATCGGATGCCTACGTCATACAGAGAACACACCCTCCAAGTTTCAGGTCTCTACGATCAGCGGTTTAGGCTGTGCGTTGATTGTCAGTCAGTCATTCAGGACAAAGCATTTTATATATATAGATGATAGATGGTTGACTGACAAAGTATAAAGATATTTAAACTAGAATCTAGGGATTATAATTCCCTCTGATAAATTACCTTATGGAATTGCAAAAGAATAATGTGGCTTGTCTATGACTTGAACTGCTTTTAATAAATAATCCTTATCCACTAACATTTAAAAAACAAGCATAAAGCTCAAAAACATTTAATAATCCCAAGTATAAACACCCTACAATTTACATAATATGAGTAGAAAATCTAGTTTTAGGGTGCATTTCCTTTGGAGCTGAGACTGAATGTATAATCACAGACCAATCAGATTCCTACAATTCATCATCTCTTTCTTCTTCCCCGCTTCAAAAGAAAAGCGTCCTTATTATCTAAGTTCAGTTTTTGGATTTAGCTGTTCTTAAAGTGAAGCCTTCGCCTTTGAAAGCTTGGAACGGTTCAGTGGGCGTCTCCTCCTTGGCGCTTTGCGGACGAGGGTTCCGGATGAACCTTAGTGTACCTATCACAAAGTCGTAGTCTGGGATGCCGCGGACGTACGGCTGAAAAAACGTAAAATTATCAACAATTTTAAACTTTTATTACAAAATTATAAGTACGTAAGGTAGGCACGTGATTTAAAGGCAAAAACAACATGCAGGGCCAGTACTAATTGAACTTCACGGTAAGTACCGGCCTCTAGGTAGATGGGTGACCGCCCTAGTGGTATTTCAAATCGAGCGTTTTCCTGGTTTCGGAAGGCACGTGAACCCGTTGATCCCAATTATCACTTAATTGTGGTAGTCGTTAAGCTAGTTGCGAGGCTTGAAAACTCCAACAGTAGGTTAGCCTACCTCTACCAATCCGCAGTGAGCACGCGTGGTGGAGTATCTGCCCATTCCCTTTCACCCACATTTGTGAAAGGAGGCCCGTGCTCAGCAGTGGGACATTATAGGCTGATGTCATCAGCCTGATGATGATACACGCAGTTCACGCTCAGTGGTATTGACGTCGGATGCCGAGACGAAGGTGAACATCGTGAGGAAACCATAGCAAGGTAGGGTACTTTGTAGTACCCACCTGGCTGGGTACGACCCTCAAGTTGAAAATCAGTCGGCAAGCACCTATCGATGTGTTCCGACAGCTGCACTTGAAAGCTAGTTCCTTCTAGGCTTTTTGAGTTTACTACCTTCGGCCACATCAGCAACAAAGTAAAAAAAACTAGTAACCTGTCTAGACTGCGAAGCCTGCGGCTCGCTATCACTCTCACTGATAAGCTTCTTCTTCTTCCCGTCGAGGCGGTTCCCCTCCCCGCGGAAGGCGATGAACCCGCTCGGCTCGGGCATCATGGCCGCGGGGTCCTCGTCCATACTGTTGGCGTCCTTGTCGCGCGGTATGCGCTCCTCTTCCTTGTAACCCACCGGTGGGGCGAACTCCACCTGTGTTTTGCATTAGTATTAGTTAGTATATTAATAGAGCGACCAGGGCCGTCTTAAGTCATGCCAGGGCCCTTAGGCACCTTTTTCGACTATGTTTTTATATTTTTATCATGTTCATAATTAAAAACTGATCTAGTGTCTGATTAATATTTGAATTAGAATGTTGAAGGTAATTCTTACTATCCACCGAAAAAACATTGTGCAGTGTCAGCGAATATATCGGCCTTTCGGGGTCCTCGTGAGCGTGGCGGCTCTGGGCTCGAACCCCGTGAGGTCTAATGGTAAAGACGGAACTGAGAGCGACTATACTAGAGTACGTGCCGTGTGGGCAAAATGTCTTGAAACGAAGTGCGAGTACATAGTTTGTCTCTTTCTAACAAAGAACATAAGGATGTAAGAAATTTTGTCCTGTCAAATTAATGCAATGCTTGTTTTCAATATAAATTTAGTCGCCATCTATCGCGGTTACGTCTAAAGGAACATGGCGAGATTTGTACAAAAAAATAAAGATTTTTAGAGACGTTGGAATGACGTTATATAATTGATCCTTGGTGCCTAAGGAACAACTTGAGTCATTAAAAATATTTTTAGAACCCCGGGATAAAAATGCGAATTTCTACGGCAAGCCGGCAAATCGCGACTATTCGCGACCAAAACCATTATGTTGTGTTTGCGGTATGTTTTGCGGTGTTTACAAAATATTTCAAGTATATTAACATGTTGCTGGTAATGTAATCTCAACATTGGAAGTGATTCAATACCCTCTAAAATGTTTTATTGTTTTGTACAAATCAATGTATGGAGCTCGCCATGATTCAAATTTAAACGCTAAATAAGACGGCAATAATTTGACAGCTTTAAATATATCCTTGAGATGAGATGTGACTAAAATTAGTTTAGTGCGATTTACAACAGAATCGCCACCAACATCTCGTTTTTAACGATACTTTAACAGAGACCAAATGACAAGGAATCCATATCGCCGCGCTATATGCGATGATTACGGAAGCCAGAAAAGATAGATGCTGTCACCACTGCACAAAAACAGCTTGTGTGAATGACCGAAAAGAGATCAAAGGCAAATATTTTGTACTAATACTGCATTAGATGCGCCCCGCTGACCAATTCAAATACACCGTAAACACACTATCCTCCCTTCCCAATGGAAATGGGACTGAGTGATCATCATGCAACTATCACTATGAGTACCAGGGAAAATGTAAAAGTAGTCATGAAGGGAGTTTCCCTCCCTTCCTCCGTAAAGGGTTGCCAGGAATAGTGTGCCAGACTTATGACCTTAAGTTTAGATTTGGCCACTAAAATAAATCTAGAAGTAGTCTGACTTCAATGGAAATGGGACTGAGTGATCACGATGCAACTATCACTATGAGTACCAGGGAAAATGTAAAAGTAGTCATGAAGGGAGTTTCCCTCCCTTCCTCCGTAAAGGGTTGCCAGGAATAGTGTGCCAGACTTATGACCTTAAGTTTAGATTTGGCCACTAAAATAAATCTAGAAGTAGTCTGACTTCAATGGAAATGGGACTGAGTGATCACGATGCAACTATCACTATGAGTACCAGGGAAAATGTAAAAGTAGTCATGAAGGGAGTTTTCCTCCCTTCTTCCGTAAGGGGTTGCCAGGAATAGTGTGCCAGACTTATGACCTTAAGTTTAGGTTTGGCCACTAAAATAAGTCTAGAAGTCTTGACTTCTTGAGAGGAGTTGTCCTCCCTTCCCTCGTACGGGTTGCCAGGAATAGTGTGCTAGACTTTATGACCCTAAGGTTTTTGGATATGGCCACTATAATCTAAAACTAGAATTGAAGGGAGTTGTCTTACCATCCCACGCCCTTATTTTAAGATTGTGTTCTCATGCAAAACTTCGTTGATATGCCGTCTAGACTTATTGGTCTGTGCCTAAAAAAAAGGAAGATCAAATAAAACTCACATTCATATCACACTCAATGATGATGACAGCATTCCCCGGCTTGGTCTCCAGTACGCAGAGCTCGTACGCCTTCGAGTTATACTTGATGGCGATCACGTCACCCGTAGTCAAGCACGAGAAGTTTCTCAGGCAGTTCTCCAATACTGGAAAGATAATATGCAATTAAAGGTAAGTCTTAGGTGGTTATGATTGTGATGTTTTTAGGTTTCTGAACCAAAAAGGTAATAATTGGACTGTTTTACAAAAAACTTAAACCGACTTCAAAGTACACTAAGAAATAATCAAATCCTGATCTGATGACAATGGGACCAAATGAGAAGTGTACCCTTCCAGCCAAAAAAAGAATTTTCCAAATCGGTTCATTAATGACGGAGTTATGAGGTAACAAACATAAAAAAAAAAAAACACAACCGAATTGAGAACCTCCTCCTTTTTTTGAAGTTGGTTAAAAAGGAAACCTTATGGTGTCATTCGGTCTGATTTGAAATAGTTATAAACTATGTCATTTGTATGTTCCTAAACTGGTTTTTATTTTCCTTATATAATTAACAAAAAATACTGGAATATTGTAAAATTACCTGCTTTAGGATTAGAAATATCTAAAAAGTCTTCAGATAGAGGCTGGAACTTGGAAAATGTTGCCACCGGCAGGGATACACTCTCAACCTGCAGCAATGCACCTTCCTCCAGTACTAAGTTGGCCATCATCTATGAAGAAGCATTCATTTTAGATTTGAGCAAACATTTTTTTTTTAATTTTTAAAACACACTAATAGGTTCATATTATATATTTTTTGCTATTATTTTATGATTCACAAATTATTCCAAAGAGTAATATAAAACAACAAAAATAATCTTAATTAAAAACAAAAAATGGAAGTTAGGAAGGAAATCCAGTCAATTTTCAACACCCATATTATGTTCTTTTCTATCTAGAGTCTAGACTTTAAATAAATAAAAACCATCACAAATCCTAAATGGTTAATGCAGCATTATACATAGTAGCTGTCTCTCACAGTTTCAATGCAACACACTGGGATAATGTCTTCCTATTATTAAGAGATTTTTTCAAATCCAACTGGTAGTTCCAGTGATAAGAGCATTTAAAAAAAAACTCTTCAGATTTGATATGTTAAGTATAAATATATCACTGGGACTTGAACAGCTATACATATCATTCAAATACTTTTTCTCTCACATTATTTGATTACAATTAAGAAAGAAGGTAAAAATTTAATTTATGCAGGGCTACACTTCCTCTATAAATTTAATTTATACCTTCTTTCCTGCTTTCTTTTAAACTTTGCCCTGCAATGGGACACATGAGCTGCATTTAGTCTGGCTAACACAAGTAGAAACTAATTACATGGCATTGCTCAAAGGCTTAGTGAGGTATGGTCAGCCACGGTCAGTGAAGATGTGGCCGATGATGGTAAGCACACAAAGCCTAGGAAGGATATAAGCATATAAGTTTAAACAATACCCAATGTGGTAAATAGACTTTTCCCTCATCAGCAACAAACTCCAGCACACCGCAGTGTGTCAAGCGTTTAGTCTTTTTGTTTGTCAGCTTGAATATCATTGGGTATTCAATGTTGAGCCTTGTTAGCTGCTCCAGTGCTGATGGTGGCATTATAACTGAAAAATAATTTGATTTATGTAAGTATTTAATCTTATAAATGGTAGGTATTTATGAAACTTATAAAGTAGAAGCAGAATTATCTTTGTTCAATGGTTCAAAATATCAAATTCACAAAGTCATTTATTCAGTTTAGGCCCTGGTAAGGCACTTATGAACATTACATACAGTTAAATTTACCACCGGTTCGAAAGACACTTAAACTGAGAAAACTGCGACGAGAAACTCAGCAAGTTTTTTTTTTTGATCTTTTAAAATTACATCTTTTGTTCCAAATACATATACAATAAACATTATTATGCTTATTCATAAAATGTTCACTTAGCCAGAGGGGATGCAAGTGCAGAGAGAACCTACTACAACCACATATTCTTGTCGTCCGTGTAATGAGCCACCTTATAGTAGGCTTTGTCAATTAACCTCTGCTTTATAAACCTTTGAATTTATTAAGCATTAACATTGACTTTTCTTAATAAATATCTTGGGGTGTCTCATCACACAGTTAGCTAATCTCAATCTAAGCAGTGTTTACTAGGAAAACAATTGATTGGCATATATTGAAGGCTTACAGAATAAAGGTGACAACTTTGCAGACTCACGAAATGTAGTCATTCACAATAATCGAGTTGCAGTACCAGAGAAGTATGGTATTTTTTCTTACTTTTGCCTCCTCGTTCTACATCCTGCCGTTCGTTTCCAGGTAGCATGGACACGGAGTAGCATCTGTAGGTCATACTGAATGGTCTTGTGATCTCGTGAAACATGTTGAATCCAAACTGAAACTATTTAGATGCATGTTAAGCTGACAATGGTGGCATGTATAGAAAATATGCTATATTTTAGGTGGTGCAGGTTATTACCATTTTGATTTATTTTGTTGAAATCCTTAGAAAAATAAATGCAATTCATGCAATTTATTGTTAGCTTTTTGTTGTGAATAAAATGATTTGTCAAGTTTTTGAAGTTTTGGATTTTAGAAAATTGACATTGACAGTCCGTCGGTCAGCTGCATGTCAGCTGTCATACTTAAGTGAGTTTCAGTTACCGCAAATAGATATTTCTAGCATATTTTTTTTACTTTAAACAGGAGACCGGTAACGTTATCTAAATTATCTTACGGTTATTACCGTTACCTAATTACGTTGTTCACATATCAGCAGTTTGCACACGTTAAAATCAGAATAAAAATGATTAAGGCCCGATTCTTCAATCTGACAAAAACTAACTAACAGCCAGATTCTTATAGGCCATCGTTTCTTATTTTATTGAAAAATTGCGTCGCCATCACTTCGCCATAATGTTTCTTGATGGATTGATATGTTTACTCAGCTTTACCATAAATATATCGAAATTATTATTTTTTATATGGAGGAGTGACTCGACTAAATTGATTGATGCGTTCGCAAATAAATGTTTCGTTATGCTATATTGCTGTTTTAATTATTTGGATAAATAATGAGAAAAATGAATAGGTATATTTTGATTTGATTTTTAAGAACCAAGGCGATTTTTGATGTTTTAGTTATTATTCATTTGATTTTATTTTCATTAATTAATTCAGTTTCAAATGAAAGCATTAAATCGGAAAGTTCGGTTTCTCGTTACACGGTTTTCTCCTTCTTTCATTATCTGCCATTTCATTCATTTGTGTATGTGGCAGCCGAGGGTGTAGATTGTTCGTCATATTTCTCGGAAATAGTTAAATTAACCACCCCTTTTTTTCCTTCATGTAGAATTAAAATTAAATGTGAGTAAGGCGAGTTTAAAAGCACTAGCCAATATAACATTTTCATCGGTTCCGGTCGTTGTAAATTTTCTTTCGAAAGAACGCCATGTTGATTGTCAAAAGTGTTTTCTGATGAGACAGCAGTGAAATTGATTTGTGAATTTTTTCAGACCCTGCGATTTCGAAGGATCGCTTTTTGTTCGGTTTGGTTAAATAAAGGCGAAGGGATCTGCAGCCATGGCGCAAGTTTTACCGATACGTTTTCAAGAGCATTTGCAGGTGAGTACGCCCATCAGTTTATTGGATTTGCCGATAGCATTTCCTTTGAGGAAGCAATTTGTGTGTAGGTGTCGGGAGATAGTCGAGGGGTTGGTTGATGCATTGCTTTGTTGGTCGAGGAGTGTAGGCGGTGCGTTTTCCATTGCGCAATGATGAGAGTGACAGTTTCCACCCCCCAGACCCCAGTCGCGTCACGGGAGTGCGGCCGGTATTGATTTGTTCCATATTCCGTTCTGGATCATATGGCCTGCCAACTATATGCCACATTATGATAATATACAGGTCAATGTACATGTAACAATGTGCTGATCTGGATATGTTTGTATCAAGATGATGATAAGAAGAGGAATTTGTTTAGTTTCTTGATAATATCATAAAAAATTATTGAGGAAGTCTATGTACTCTGTAAATACATTGCTATTTCTGTTTTTTTTTTATGAAAGCAATATTAACATCATTAATTATTCTTACTGGATTCAAATAGGACAGGTTTATAAAAAATCTTCAGTTCAATTATTTATTTATAGGATTAAAATAAATCTTTACCTTTGTATATCTTTAAAATACATTGAAAAGACAGACAGTATTGGCTAAGTCAAGATACCTATTTGTTATTATGATTTACAATAAAAAAAAACAAAATTATACCTGAAATTTGATCATGTTTTTTCTTTTTTTTACCACCAAATGATATGGAATTTATTTTAATGAAATTTTATGTTTTACTCTAAAAGTGAATTTTGTTAATTCTTGGGAGAAAATAAATTCTTTAACCGTAAGAGAAACATAAATCTCCTTTAGAAAGTTTATGAATATTGTAGCATGTGCTTTGTAATAAATAAATTCATTCAAATAACTTTCAGTTATCTAAAAGTTATCAAACAAGTTTTAAGATAAACTAAGATAATATCTTAAACAAATATCATCTATGTATATGTTACTGAGGTGATTCAGAAGTCAGTAAACTAACTATTACCTCAGCAGAATATCACAGTGTGACAAATCTAAGAAATACCTTTTAACATTTATGAATGTCAAAGCAAAATTAACTTTATTGCATCATAATAAGGTTTATCGGTTAATACTATGGTTATTTATATATTACATACATTTCATAAGAACTACTTTTCTTTGTGTTGTTTCACCCACATCCTCTGGTTGAAAAGTAGCCTATAGAACTATGGGAAAATGTAGCTTCCTATTACAGAAAGAATTATCAGAATCAAATCAATAGTTCCAAAGATTACTTCCCACATCTAAACTTACAAAGAAATTACCTCTTTATATTATTAGTATAGATCTTTCTTTTTATATAACATAATTTGAGGCCTGAGAAACAAGATTACATAATATGCCATAGTATTGACCTCACCCTAACTTTAATTTTCATCTAAAGATGCTGGATGTCAACCTAACATCAAGGGGCTTTTGACACAAGTTTTTGACAAAATAGTAACCATTTTGTATTTGTTACTTTAAAAGAAGTTATGCCCTTATTCATAATTTTTCATTGGCCAGAGGGTCACTCCAAAATTCCATCTTAATTCTGAGTACCTCTACTCTATTTTCTGAGAGTATATATAGTTATGAGTACTCTATTTTCAACCTTATGTTGAAAGGCTTAGAGTTGATTAATACAGGATATCTTTGGTCAAATTATAAAATAAAGCTCTAATTTTGTTTCAGCTCACAAATGTTGGCATCAATCCAGCATCAATATCCTTCAACACCCTCACAATGGAGTCTGACAAGTTCATCTGTGTGCGTGAGAAGGTTGGAGAGACCGCTGAAGTGGTCATCATTGATATGGCGGACCCCACTAATCCGATCCGCAGGCCGATCAGCGCCGACTCTGCCATCATGAACCCTGCCAGCAAGGTTATAGCACTGAAAGGAAAAGCTGGTGTTGAAGGTAAGATCGTCATTGCTTTTGTCCAAATTTAGTCTCTGGTGAGCAGCTTTGGTCTGTATGAGATGTTCATGACTTCCAATATAGCTCACGGGTCCCGATAAAATGCCCTGTCATGCTTTTAAGGAAAACTCTATTATTGAAGAGTTGCCTAATGCTTGTGCAATGTGTTAATTATTATTCATAATGCTGGATGTACAGTACATGTTATAAACAGTTATCTCTGAGAAAAGCACAAGTGAGACAAAGAAAATGTTAATTGAATGGCCTTACATATTTTTGGAATGAATGTTTGGTCACAGAATAAAACCATGCACAATAACTTTGTTTAAAATTAACAGATGTTGGCTTTCATTCTAAAATGTATGCTATTGTTTTTGAACAACAAACATTTCTGTAGATGAATTGGTATTTAGAATAGATAATTTTTTACCTACTACATATTAAATGCACATTGGTGTTATCAGTTCAGTAAAGCTTAATAATAAACACAACTGGATGTGTTTATGCAGAATGAGTTAAATAAAACTGATTAATAAAAGTAATATTGATGTTTTTTAATGTGGCTTTTATTGGTATTATGATAATAACAAACATAATGTTTCCAGCTATATTATTGTGAGATTGCTACAATGTTAGCTCATAAAGCCTTATGTGGGTGTGATTGAGGCTATATTTATTCCACATACTGCATTTATTTGGCTTGCCTTGCATACTTTTAATGATTAAGTAGGCCTTGGGCATTATGCCAGCTTACTCCAGAAAATGGCATAATACAAACAATAAAAATTGCAAAAGAAATTTAATTTGAGATGAATCATCTTAACGGTTCAAATTATTCTGTTCTGTTGCCTGGACAGCCAGAGTTGACCATTACTATATGGTTCACATAATTGTGGGAGGGCTTCGGGCTAGCCTTTCGTACTAAGCGTTTCGTATCAAGTGCTGAAAAATGGCCAATGGTTCCAAACCCAATCCCTCTCATTACAAAACATAGTTTAAAGCAAACCCAGATTTTAAAATAGGATTGTCTCCTTTTGTTCTATGACGTTAGAAAGGGACTTAGTGACTGGATTTACTAGACTTGCTTTAAATCAAATTTGTAATAAGGGGGAATACCTATGACTTTTGTCTCAAGTCTAGTCTTATTTGGTCTGATTTAAACCTGTCTTATTTAATTTAAGTCTGCACGTTTGCAACAACAAAAACCTCATTCAAGTGTGTCGCGAAACTTCACTTCTGTCACTATCTCAAGACTTGTTGGGATCTTAGGGGTCAACATTGCTAGTGACGTCCAGTTTCGAGGTCATTCTTAAAGCAATGCTGGGTATGCTAATTAGTCCCAAATATAATGCTCAAGCAGCTTTTTGACTTGGTGCCATATCGTCACCAGTTTTTTTTCATCGCATCGCTCGCCGACGATGCGAGTCTAGCTTCTACGCATTGATTTAGTCGGAAATACCCAAATAAAATTAAAGGTTATTTATTATAACTTTACACCAGGGGCTTGTGGCGTGGTAAATATGAAACAATTACACTTATATGTAAACTAGCTGTCCACCGCGGTTTCACCCGCGTTCCCGGGATAAAAAGTAGCCTATGTCCTTCTCCATAACATAGGCAACCTGCATGCCAAATTTCATGATGATCCGTCGAGTAGTTGAAGCGTGAAGGCGTAACAAACAAACAAAGAAACAAACTCACTTTCGCATTTATAATATTAAGTTAGGAAATGAAAATTAGGAGGCCAAATAACTTTATGTTGTGTAAAGTTGTGTTCCTGCGCGTGAGTAAGATTGCCAGAGCTCATAGGGGAGGGGGGATAGGTCGATAACGCGTGAGCGATGTTCGTGTGTTGTAAGCGTATATATGGCTACCTACGGTAACTGCTTACCATCAGGCGGGCCGTATGCTTGTTTATCGACTAAGATGTATAAAAATAAAATATGATTACTCAATAGGTTTGCATTTATTGATTGCATTTAGTACAGAAACTCCGTTTGGTATTCTCAGTTCTGGCGGCAATGAGTCACGAATCACGAGTACAAACATTAATCTGACTTTATATTCTTGGCACAAAACGTACGGATGTTGACAATAATAACAGAATTTTATTTCAAACAATTTTCGAAGTCAACGCCCCTTCTGCCATGATACTTGAATGAAATTATGAAAACCATGGTCCTATTCCATCTTACGTAACTCGTGACATCACATGCTGGTCTACAGGGCTACTAAGGGCTTAATACTAAACGCAAACAATTTGATAATTGCGATGACGTAATCTTGCATCCTTGACCTTTGAAGCGTCTCCGTTTCATTGATTTTTTATGTCAAGCTGTGTTCATTCACACTGTTATCAATTATGGAGAGAAAGTATCTACTGAATCGAATTGTATTAAATAAATTTTATTTTCATTATTGAGTTTTCCTAGAACATTAAACATAATGGTGCGTCCATGCTACGCGAATCGAGCACGAGCCGAGCCACGAAAGAACCTACAACGAGCACGATGCGAATCCTTTTCTTCGTGAAAAACTGTCAATCGCGCTCGAGGCTCCCAAGCCCGTCCGCTTACGCTACGAGAATCGTGCTCGCAGTGTGCTCGTTCGTGGCTCGGCTCGTGCTCGGTTCGACAAGCATGGACGCACCATAACATTTTAAAAGCGAAAGTTAGTTTTGATATCCACCGCTGAATTAAACTACACAATCGAATTAAAACAAAATTGGCTTAGGAATGACTGAGATGGACATTGGATAGGTATTTTTTGTCTCAAGACTGCGTGAACCTACAGTCCCACCCCACTACTCAAGTCTAGGTAGGAATATAGGATATCCAAGTCCACGTTTTTTATTACTAATGATGCATTGCAGCTCATACATACAATTAAATAACGCATCGTCACGTCCGTCACACATACGCTCATCATAATCTGCCTTCCATATTCGAAGTTCCTGGAAAAGTGGGACGTTCATGTCAAGAGATAAAGTACTCTGTTGGCTATAAATAACAATGTATTAATACATTGATTAATATACACGCCTCCCGACCTTTGTCAACAAATACAGGTTAATAGCCGCTGATAAGTACAATTACAATTATGACGTCACTAAGAAAACGGTGCAGAAATGCGTTTGAATAAAACACTCAGATGTTTATCCATTGTTACAAATTTCACTCTTACATAAAGCCTTAATGGAACTTTCATGCTTTTCAATTGAGACCAGACCCCGTAACATGATAGCATCTAGCAACGCCATTGTCGTTCGCGCATTACGCGTCGACTAATGAGTCTTGAACACTGGGGAGCTAGACAATACCGCACAAACGTACAGTGGTACAGGCTTCGGACGATGACTCACTATTATATTATTATGAGTAACGGTTTATGTAGACATGTCTCATATTAGAAAATTTTAATATGTCCCTTATAATAAAATTTTATTCCATAAATATGAGTTGTGTATGGAAAAAGAAACGAAAACCTTTCTATAGAGAAATATGTATTAAAGAATGACAATTTAATGGAAATATTGAATGACTTACTAACAATAGGATACTGCTGTCACTTGTACCATTACCACTTTAATTTACTGCGCTTCATTCTTCTCATCATGGTTTTCTTCATCAGCCCAAAAGACTCTCCAAATCTTCAACATCGAGATGAAATCAAAGATGAAGGCCCACACTATGACTGAGGACGTGGTGTTCTGGAAGTGGATCTCGCTCAACACCCTGGCTCTGGTGACCAAGATGTCGGTGTACCACTGGTCGATGGCGGGTGACTCCACGCCGGTTAAAATGTTCGACAGACACTCATCACTCGCCGACTGTCAGATTATAAACTACAGGACAGATCCTAAGCAACAATGGCTGCTATTAGTTGGTATGTTTTTATTTTAAGTATTTTTTCGCATGTTTTGTATCACGAAATAGCGAGTTGAGAGCTCGTACTTACCATCCTTCGGCTACTTTGTCAGTCAGTTGTGGTGAAACGAAAGCCTAATGTCAAATGTAATCTTATATCTAATTGCGAAAGAACTCGCAATAATGTTTTTAAGCTCATTGGATGCTAGACAGCAGATATTATTGATATAATAATGAAGACTTACGTATTGTTATGGATATAAAATCGGGTGGCGTTTTAATTTTAGCCAGACTTAGATCGATGTTCTAATGGTTTGAGTGTGATTAACAGTCAATTACCATTTATTTCATTTGATGTTCTGGCTATTTCAATTAACAGTTATTTTAGTTTTAGAAATATGACGATACGTAAAGGTGAATTCAAATATGATGAAGGAGAAACAGAATTTATTTTTACAACATGACTTATTTGGTGGACTGACAATCTGCTGTTTAAGAAAGCTATCATTTCGGCAGTGTAATACTTGCTTGATGCAGTAGTAGTTATTTCCAAAGCGTCGATTTAAAAATGCTATTAGTCATCAGCGATTGTACACCCATTTCCCATTTAAAACTTACCAAGCCATTCAAAAATGATTTTTAAAATTTTATAATTTTAGCTATTTGTAAAGTTATACAAGAAACGTCTTTTATGACCTATTTTGGTGCGCTTACTATTCATTTCATAGCAAAGTTGAGTTAGTTAAGTATTACCCAAATGATTAGGCGCGACGTGAATATTCGTTAGCACAGAAAATAAAGTATGGCCCGAAGGTTAACGAAAGAATGCTTAAAACTTACAATCAATCTTAGATCACTACTATAAGGTTCATAATACACCGGAGCTGTTAGTTCCGTCTCACTCGCTAGTCATGCTCCTCCGCACACATGGCGGCAGCTGCCGACCAATAGCATTTCCCGCGCTTTGAGAATGTTTCTTCTGCGCAGGTACATCGGTAAGCCATATTAGTTGGGTACTACTGTAATATTATTATTGTACGGAACCCTCTGTATGCGAGTCCGACTAGTACTTTTTTATAGTTTATGGTACAATCCCGGTAACGTTGTGCAGGTATCTCAGCCCAGCAGAGCCGCGTGGTGGGCGCTATGCAGCTCTACTCGGTGGAGCGCAAGTGCTCGCAGCCGATCGAGGGCCACGCCGCCTCGTTCGCCACCTTCAAGGCTGAAGGGAACGCTGAGCCTTCCACTCTCTTCTGTTTCGCCGTCAGGACCGCACAGGGCGGGAAACTGCATATTATTGGTAAGGTTATCCTACTTATATAATTTTTGTTTACCCACTATGTCTCAAAAGTCTACATATGGCGCCGACCCCAAGTGATTGGGAACAGATCAGGTAGATGATGACTCAAAAGCTAACTATGAAAAGATTTAAATGAAACTTAGCACATAGCTCAGTCTGGAATAAAATTCTGAAAAAGCATAAGATTCCTTTGGAGTGGGGGTCGAACTGGCGGAAGCTTTAGTTTTTACTTCTTATTACTATTATAAATGCGAAGGTTTGTAAGGATGTTAAGATGTTTGTTACTCTTTCACGCAAAAACTACTGAACGGATTGGGAAGAAATTTGACACATATATAGATTATACTCTGGAATAACATATTGTGCTAAGCGCTCGTGGTGTAGCATGATTAGCCGTTCTTAATCGATCGGCAAGTTAAGCAACCACCGTCGTGGTCGGTACCTGGATGGGCCGACCGAAGTTTCCATGCTTCGGAAGACACGTAAAGCCGTTGGTCCCGGTTATCACTTAAGTGTGATAGTCGTTAAGCTAGTTGGAGGCCTTCTGGGTGGCTTGAAAACTCCAACAGTTGGTTGACCACTAGCCTACCTCCACCGAACCGCAGTGGGCATGCGTAGTGGAGTATGTGCCCATTACCTTTCACCTTGATTTGTGAAAGGAGGCCTGTGCTCAGCAGTGGGACATTATAGGCTGATGATGATGATGATACTTTTATCCCGTGAAACATATGATCCCTCGGGAAGACGGTTGAAACCGCCAGGGACAGCTAGTATAGTATAAATACGAAAGTGACTTCGTATATTTACTACGTTTCCACAGCTACACTATCGAATCGATTTGTTGTACACTCGGCCAGTACAATGACCGACCCTTGTCCTATACAACCATTCAACCATTGGTTGGTCAGGGACGTTAGATACAGCTAGTGATAAGCTTCGTTTTTCGATGAGGTACACAGTTACTTTCAATCTCAATTATGAAACAATGATAAGAATTTGCATCAGTAACAATGGACATATGGAATGGATGTTGTAATCAAATATTGGATTACATTTGCGTTTATTTGTTTGTCCTCTCTTCACATTTGTTACCTCTTTAGTAGGTCAATATATTTTTTACAAATAAAAAAATATATCAAGAAAAAAAAAAAAAAAACATTAGCAACAGATTAAAAAGAAACTGTACAATTTGACGGGCCAGCTGGCGCGGTTGGTTAAGACTTTGGTTAAGATTCCACCTATCGCGCCGCAGGTCGTGGGTTCGATTCCCACCCAGGACATGCATTTGTGTGCATGAACATGTCTGCATGTCCTGAGTCGGGGTGTAATTATGTATATTAAGTATGTATTTACAAACAAAAAGTAGTATATGTATTTATCAGTTATCTGGTTTCCATAGTACAAGCTCTGCTTAGTTTGGGATCAGATGACCGTGTGTGAGGAATGTCCCAGGATATTTATTTATTTAATGGGCGTTCTTGTCACTAAAAAGCGGTTACTTCCAGACATTTTCAGCAAATACATGGTAACAGTAATGTTTTTTAATACAACCTTTACTTTGCACCCTAACAGAGGTGGGCCAGACCCCGGCCGGCAACCAGCCGTTCCCAAAAAAGGCTGTCGACGTTTTCTTCCCGGCGGAAGCTCAGAACGACTTCCCAGTCGCCATGCAAGTGTCGCCCAAGTATGACGTCATATACCTCATCACGAAATACGGGTATATACACATGTACGATATTGAAACCGGCACGTGTATATACATGAACCGTATATCCAGCGATACGATCTTCGTAACAGCGCCACATGAAGCTACCGGCGGAATTATAGGTAAGTGTCGCATTAGTTCAGTGTTAATTGCTGTTTCGCACGTATGTTGCTCGAAAGTTACGTGTGATGAAAGATATCTAGAAACTATGTCCTAAATGTTTGAACAGTTGTAATCGCAAATAGGCAGAATAGACTGATAATAATTGAACTGTCTTACAAAAGACTTAAACTGACTTTAAAGTAAACTAAGAAGTAATCTTATCCTGATCCGATCCGACAATGGGACCAAACTGGAAGTGTACCAAACAAAAAAAGAATTCTCCAAAACGGTTAATAAATGACAGAGTTATGAGGTAAGAAACATTAAAAAAAATACAACCAAATTAAGAACCTCCTCCTATTTTTGGATTCGGTTAAAAACAGATTCTACATCAAGCTTTAACACTCCAGATTCCTCTCAAATCACGTCATTATAAACTTGCCTTATCCTTAGGCACGAAAACAAAATACTCTCAAAGCAACTTCATTATGTTTCTTTTTTCAAGGTGTAAACCGCAAAGGTCAAGTCCTCTCAGTAACGGTGGAAGAGGACTCCATAGTACCATACATCAACACGGTGCTACAGAACCCGGAGCTTGCTCTGAGACTGGCCGTGCGCAACAACCTCGCCGGTGCCGAGGAGTTGTTCGTGAGGAAGTTTAACATGCTCTTCACTAATGGACAGTATGGGGAGGCAGCTAAGGTAAGGCTCTTATTTAGTTATTAGCCATATTTATGTTTAGTATTCTTATTTGACGGGCCAGTTGGCGCAGTTGGTTAAGACTCTATTGCTATTGCGCTGCAGGTCGTGGGTTCGATTCCCGCACAGGACATGCATTTGTGTGCATGAACATGTCTGCATGTCCTGAGTCGGGGTGTAATTATGTATATTAAGTATGTATTTACAAACAAAAAGTAGTATATGTATTATATCAGTTATCTGGTTTCCATAGTACAAGCTCTGCTTAGTTTGGGATCAGATGACAGTGTGAGTAAAAAAAAAAAATTGCATTGACCCCTAATGACTGGGAACAGGGCAGGCAGGGTCATGAACCACCTTTATGTTAAAAATGTGTGACCTTTTCTTGACCCTACAGTTAATATCTATTGTGTTCATATTATCTTGTGTGTATACTATTGGATTACCTTATAAATATAAAATGGGATAGTGGGGTGTAAAGTTAATACTATTTTCATAATGCAGGTAGCAGCAATGGCACCCCGTGGCATCCTCCGCACTCCGCAGACAATCCAGCGTTTTCAGCAGGTGCCCACGCAGCCGGGACAGACCTCGCCGCTGCTGCAGTACTTCGGGATCCTGCTAGATCAAGCGCAACTTAACAAGTTCGAGTCGCTAGAATTGTGTCGCCCGGTGCTCTTGCAAGGTTAGTCTAAATTATTTAACAGTACTTGATATTTTTGGGTAACTTTGGGTTGGCTGGCATTGGTCATGACATGACAACTTGATAAGTAATTTTACGGTTGAAGGTGGTAAGCATTACCACACAAAGCCATGGAGGTGTCTCATATTTTAATAAATAAATAAAACTAAGATTAGTCTATTTAACAAAAAACTTCCGCTTTATTATATTATAGTATAGATAGACCTGTGCTTGTCTACTATGATCATGGTAAGTAATGATGTAGCCGAAGGTGTTAAGCACACAAAGCTAATAAAGGAACGGACTCTCAAGTGCAGCTCTCAAAGTCAAAGCCATTTATTCAATTTAGGCCCCAGAAGGACACTCATGAAGGTCACAGGTCTCAGAACACATTGATAACAGATTTTCAACATGAAGGTGGTAGCCAGCCAGGCGGGTACTACAAAGTACCATATCACCGTGCTATGGTTACCTCACGATGTTTTCCTTCACCGAAAGCTCAAACTCATTGTAGGATTCGAACCCGGGACCTTCGTCACAGTATTTGACGTCACTACTACTAAGCTATTATCGCCTAAAAATAAAAATAAACATGAAGCTTTTTTGCCATGATGTGTGTTCATGTA
The DNA here is from genome assembly GCA_947623365.1 of Achlya flavicornis. NCBI lineage: Eukaryota > Metazoa > Arthropoda > Insecta > Lepidoptera > Drepanidae > Achlya > Achlya flavicornis. The sequence continues at coordinate 4,943,020 of OX392487.1, forward strand.
ATTCATTATGTCATGAACACAGTCTATTTAATGTGACTTTATCTCAGTCTAGTCAAATATATTTAAAAAAATGTCTTCTTAGTTTTCATGTGAATATATACGCAATTCACTCAACAGGACGCAAGCAACTCCTCGAGAAATGGCTCAAGGAAGAAAAGCTAGAGTGCTCCGAAGAGCTAGGTGACCTCGTGAAGCAGGTGGATCCGACGCTCGCTCTATCGGTTTACCTGCGCGCTAATGTCGCCGCTAAGGTCATTCAGTGCTTCGCCGAGACTGGACAGTTCCAGAAGATTGTGCTGTATGCCAAGAAGGTAAGATTTTATTTCAAATGAGTTGATATTTAGATTAGTCGATATTTAAGTAAAGATGATATATTTATAACAGTAAAAAAAAAGTTACATTTCAAGTACCTACTTCAAATATGGTGATGAAGTTATTATATAAAAATCGACTGTACCCTCACCCACTCTATCCTATTGACACCAGTTAGATTTATTTTAATGAAAATTTATAATAGAACTGAAATATTATGAATTGTTCAGTATATTTTGTGTGAAGTACCTCAATTTCATAACACACTGACCCTACTTGTATTTTAAATTAAAAAAATGTATTTTAAATGTAAACCATAATACTAAATATCTATCCAAAGGTTGGCTACACACCAGATTACATCTACCTGCTCCGTTCTGTAATGAGAACGAACCCAGAACAAGGCGCCGGTTTCGCAGGCATGCTTGTCGCGGAAGACCCACCCTTAGCCGACATCAACCAGATCGTCGACGTGTTCATGGAACAGAACATGGTGCAACAATGTACTGCCTTCCTATTGGATGCGCTCAAGAATAATAGACCCGAGGAGGGACCGTTGCAGACGAGGTAATGTACTAAGTTTGCTTAAAAGTGGGATGTTTAGGAAATATGGTTTGTGGTTTCGTAAAGAGAATTACCAAATTTGTATGGGCTATGGATGCTATGGTCCAAAAAAACTGCTGCTCCCATGGTTGACTGGTGGAATTATACTGTTGGACCAACTATGTGCATCCAATTCTAACCCGCCAACAGTTCAGCGTTATTTAACACTGCAACTTTTTCTCAAGATTATGTTTTAGCTTATATCTATGTTTCTGTGGGACAGATGTTTTATGTTCCATAGAAGAAAATGTTGAATTTGAACCCATCTTTCAAATGAGCTATGTGGTTAATCTGGGGCACACCTTAATTTTTTTAACAATTCTTTGAACCAATTTGGTGATTCTTCTTTAAAAGTGGGTGGATGTCTGTACTGTTGAATGTTGTGTGTAGATAGAGGTTGATAGTGATGATTGTTGGTTCAAATGTCATATGGCAGCCAGACTAGCTTACGCCCTGCGGTTTCACCCGCATTCCCAAAGGATCTAACTTAGTAAAGGGATCTAAGTATCACATTATGTTATTTTAGGCTATGATCTACCTTTATTCCAAATTTCATCTAAATCCGTTCGGCCGTTACGGAAATGAGTGGTGGGAAATCATTAGTAGGAAGTAGGGTAAGTTTCGTATGAAAGTAAAAAATTGGGAGCATTTCTATTTTCATTCTATACTGTTTTCTTATCTCCCGTTTGGTTATGCGTCAAGGGCACTGAAAATCAGTGCAGGCTTTAGTTTCCTTTACTCATACCTGTCTACTATGAACTACATCACACCTGATGATCATTTTGCATACTTAAGAGACTTTTAAGACATAGAGCAAAGCGTTTATTCGCTCAAATTTGTTGTGTTCCTGTGCGTGAGGTCGCCAGAGCTTATTAGGGACGGAGAATTCCGTAACGCATGTGTGATGTATGTGTACGTGTGTTGTATGCGTCCGTATGCCTACCATAACCGCTTACCATCAGCTGGGCATTATGCTTGTTTAGCGACTTTGCCGTTTAAAAAAACTAACGAGACAAATATTTCCTCAGGTTGTTAGAAATGAACCTGATGTCAGCGCCGCAAGTAGCGGACGCGATTCTCGGCAACGCAATGTTCACGCACTACGACCGCGCCCACGTCGCTCAGCTCTGCGAGAAGGCTGGCCTTCTGCAGAGAGCATTGGAACATTACACCGACTTGTATGATATCAAGAGGGCAGTGGTAAGTTACTTTTACCGCCATTGTTTTATTTGGAGTTAATTTTACTGCATGAGCTGAGCATACCTCTGGCGTAGGAAAGTGACTTTTATCCAACTTGTGCTTTAGAGTTGATTTTATTATCGAATTTGTCTTGCATACCCATCCGTGTTACATATGAAAATGTGGGACTCTTATGTTGCAATATGCAGCTAAATTGTTTGTAGAACTATGTAACTGATGCATTTAAATTATACTTGTGTATAATCAAGCATTAGGAATGTTTAGTAGTATGGCCTCTATGGTACTGTCAGCAACATGAGTAGCTGAAGAGATCCAAATTTACAAAACTATTTTGGTATACATACCTTATAGTCTACCTGGAAAATGATACACGATAGTCCAATCATAGCTTTCATATATTAATAAATAAAAACGCGCAAAATTTATTTGAGAGTTGAGACGGTTTAAGCAGCTGTATGCAGGTTCCATCATCAAATTGTGAATAGAATTTCAAAATGTGATTTTTTTTTCTCCAGGTCCACACTCACCTACTACCCGCCGACTGGCTGGTGACATACTTCGGCAGTCTCTCGGTAGAAGACTCCCTGGAATGTCTCAAGGCGATGCTCCAAGCGAACATCCGTCAGAACCTCCAGATCTGCGTACAAATCGCCACCAAGTACCATGAACAACTCACCACCAAATCCCTCATCGAACTGTTCGAGAGCTTCAAGACTTACGAGGGTCTGTTCTACTTCCTCGGGTCCATTGTCAACTTCAGTCAAGACCCAGAAGTGCACTTCAAGTATATTCAGGTATGTTCATAAATATTATAGTAATCGAATGGACCATTGACCTATTTGCATAATTGATTGCTTATCTCTTGGTATTCAATTAGTTTCGCTTATCTTATTGGTAAGTTGAAAGGTCAATATCTGAATAAAAATCGATTTATAATACGTATGTACAAGTCGATTTTTCAAGACCGTGGGTCTATCCTAGTTAGTGGATTCATAGGTCCTAATTTTTATGATTTATTACGAAAGCTAAAAGCATGTATGGTCAATGACATACATTATATAATTAGTGTAGAATTAGTAGTTTGTGGCATCTTATCATATATAACTGAGAAACAAACATTGCTCCACATCCGTTGTATTTGCGCGAGTTACGGCGGTAACTTTGAGCGTGGGATTTGACCCTATGTTGTATTAGTACATTATTTACTCTATGCTAAAAGGTTGATATAAAAAGTATATTATTCACAGGCCAATTAATTAACACAAAAATACAGGTTTATCCACTCTAAGCTGTAGTTTTATATGTGATCCCAAATTCTGTTGAATAGAAATATAAAAATAATGCGTTATACAGGCGGCTTGCAAGACCGGTCAAATCAAGGAGGTGGAACGCATTTGCCGCGAATCCAACTGCTACAACGCCGAGCGTGTGAAGAACTTCCTCAAGGAAGCGAAGTTGCCCGACCAGCTGCCGCTCATCATCGTGTGCGATCGGTTCGACTTCGTGCACGACCTCGTGCTATATCTCTACAGGAACAGCCTGCAGAAGTACATCGAGATTTATGTGCAGAAGGTTAGTTGCGAGGTCTTATCCGGTGATAATCTAGGTAGTATGAAATGAATCTATATGAAAAATTATAATATTCTTTAAACATTGAAGTTGGAAGATTTATATTCGAATCTCAAAAAAATCCTTACATAGGTCAAATTTTCATAAATGAATGTGTTAGATTCCGCAGTCAATTCATCTGTTTAATTTATATAATCGATCTCTATTAAAAAAAAAGTGAAAGGGGAAGAAGTCTGTCTCTAGTTCATCAATATTCTTTTACAATGACGTACACTAGTACCCATTTCGACCTATGAGATACATTAATAAAGCAAATTAATCAAAAAACAAACATTTACAGGTGAATCCCTCCCGCCTGCCGGTGGTGGTTGGCGGTCTGCTCGACGTGGACTGCACGGAGGATATCATCAAGAACCTGATCCTGGTGGTGCGAGGTCAGTTCTCCACCGACGAGCTTGTCGCTGAGGTCGAGAAGAGGAACAGGTTAGACACACTAATCTCTTTGTAGTAATTTGGGGAGTGAAAGGATATCATTTTGTAATGATAAAAATAATGTTATATATGTCCCAACTAGTTTTCACCCGCGTATCCAAGGGATATATTGTTTTCCCGAAATAAATAATCCTGAACATATTCTATGTGTGTGCCAAATTTCTTCCAAATTCGTTGAGATATTGAAGCATGATTGAGGTACAAACATCCAAACTTTCGCATTGATAGTATTATTAGTGAGATGAGATGAGATTTGTTGGTGAGATCAATTTGCCATCTTTGATTTTCAAGACTTCTATAAATAATCTTAATTTCCCATATTTTTTACCTGGAAGAGTTATCCGACGTGTATCTAATCACAAATACCTATTGATTGTGATTGGTTATAGATGTCATGAAATTACTATGCCAACATAACCATAGGAGGTAGTACAATAATGTATTGTTGTTGTCCCAGACTGAAGCTCCTCCTGCCATGGCTCGAGACCCGTGTCCACGAGGGCAGCGTAGAGCCGGCCACACACAACGCTCTTGCCAAGATCTACATCGACTCCAACAACAACCCTGAAAGATTCCTCAAGGAGAACCAATGGTAAGTCTCCATTTCCATAATTTTCTCATCAGTATAGTATTATGCTATGCAGCTTTATCAGACTATTTCGACATAAGGTGGAGAGTGGATGTACCTTCCCCAGACGAGCTGCTCTTTGAGCGGAAAGAAACGCTGCTCCTCGTCTCTTCTACCTCAGATTAACTAGTAATAGGCTAGTGTCCTGAAAAATCTATTAAGTCAGTAATTTCAAAAGATTTTTTTTCTTTTGTCAATCAATCAATATCATGCCGAAGATGTTCCGCATGACGATACACCATGGTACACTTTTCACAAATAAGTGACGTGACAAGCCCTTATTCCCGAACTTTGACGCGTTTTATCTTTGTCAATATGTGTCCAATATTGTTTGATAATCCATAGCGTTTATTCGCTCAAAGAGCAGCTCGACTGGGGAAGTACCTCCACCTTACAGAATACCGCAGCCAAATAACTTTGTTGTGTAAAGTTGTGTTCCTGCGCTTGAGTAAGGTTGCCAGAGCTCATAGGGGAGGGGGGATAGGTCGATAACGCGTGAGCGATGCTTCGTGTGTTGCAAGCGTCTATATGGCTACGGTAACCGCTTAACATCAGGCGGGCCGTATGCTTGTTTATCGACTAAGTTGTATAAAAAAAAAAAAAAAAAAAAACTAACTGAGGGACTAATTAGAATTGTAATGTTTTACCCGCATCCCTTATGTACATGTAAGTGTATTGGTTGTAGGTACGACTCCCGCGTGGTGGGTCGTTACTGCGAGAAGCGCGACCCTCACCTGGCGTGCGTGGCGTACGAGCGCGGCGAGTGCGACCGCGAGCTCATCGCCGTCTGCAACGAGAACTCGCTGTTCAAGACGCAGGCCCGGTACCTCGTGCGCCGCCGCGACCAGGACCTCTGGCTCGAGGTGCTCGCCGAGGCCAACCCCTACAAGAGGCAGCTTATTGATCAGGTCTGTACTATACAGTCATCAAAATTTAACTAAAATCTTTTCAAAACGCTCTCTAAGATAGATACGCATGATGGTGAGATCTAGGAAACTTTTACTTCCCATGTGGCTTCATAACTATCTTTGAAGGTCTGTGTGCCTAACATGAAAATGTATATTCATTATATCACAACAACAAGAACAAAACACAACTCCAATGTAAATGATGTTAAAAATAATTGGACTGTTTTACAAAAAACTTAAACCGACTTCAAAGTACACTAAGAAGTAATCAAATCCTGATCTGGTGACAATGGGACCAAACGGGAAGTGTACCCTTCCAGACAAAAAAAGAATTTTCCAAATCGGTTCATAAATGACGGAGTTATGAGGTAACAAACATAAAAAAACATACAACCGAATTGAGAACCTCCTCCTTTTTTTGAAGTCGGTTAAAAAATAGTAATAGCCCTGATTCTGTTGTTTACAACTAACTAATTTTAATCTCACTATGTCTCTTTCTAACAAAGAACGTAAGAAAAAGATGTAAGAAATTTTGTCCTGCCAAATTAGTCCAATGCTTGTTTTCAATATAAATTTAGTCGCCATCTATCGCGGTTATGACTAAATACGCTACATAAGACGACAAAGGTTAATTTGACAGCTTTAAATGTTCTATCCTTTTTCAATAATGTTCCTAAAAAAGAGACAAGATGTGACTAAAATTAGTTTAGTGCGATTTACAACAGAATCGGCACCATTGTCTCGCTGATCATTAACTCAACGGATAATTTATTTTACAGGTCGTACAAACAGCTCTCTCTGAAACACAAGACCCTGAAGACATTTCCGTGACAGTGAAAGCTTTCATGACAGCTGATCTTCCTAATGAACTGATTGAACTGCTGGAAAAGATTGTGCTGGACAATTCTGTGTTCTCTGACCATAGGAATCTGCAGAATCTTCTTATTCTTACTGGTGAGTTGAATAACGTAACTTGCTTTAGACACTTTAAATTTTAATAACTTTTCTATTTTGATGTCTTTTTTGTCTTCACGATATATAAGGTCAATCAATCTTTTTCGTTAGGCCCAGCCCACAACGAGACGCGATGCGGCGAACACTTTTTACGGTACACATTTCAGCGAGATAATTCGAAAAATTTAGTTTTATATTGACCTTTAAATGTGCGCACTGCACTCGGTGTCTGTACACACTGTCTCGGTGTGAACTGACCCTTACTGTTTTGAAAGGAGACCGAGAGAATGCACCAATCTATTTTGCCACCTATTTACTACTCCAAAGTTTTGATCACATCTTCAAGCAAACTGACTATAGCCCTCAATTAATTGCTGAAATTAATTCTTATCTGTTCTAATTTGAACTCAATATCCACAGCAATAAAGGCTGACCGGTCCCGTGTTATGGAATACATCAACCGGCTGGACAACTACGACGCTCCTGATATCGCAAACATTGCTATTAACAACGAACTTTACGAGGAGGCGTTTGCCATCTTCAAGAAGTTTGACGTCAACACCTCTGCTATTCAGGTGAGTTTAAAAAAAAATCGGATAAGTTATTTTTTTAGAGACATATATGAGTTGATGATGACGACTTAGATACTAAAGATGTATCATATTTATATTGGCCACTGTTGAGAATCTAATTGAATCACAATATAGTCACTATTTGAGACAACAGATGGTACCAATGCAAAAGCACACAATCAATCAAAGGATTTTGTACCAAATCTTCAATCTCCTAAAATCCATTTCTGTTTACCCCCTTCCAGGTGCTAATAGAACAAGTAAAAGACCTGGAACGTGCGTACGAGTTTGCGGAACGTTGCAACGAGCCCGGCGTGTGGTCGCAACTCGCCAAGGCGCAGTTACAACAGGGTCTCGTGAAGGAAGCCATTGACTCGTACATCAAGGCTGATGACCCCTCAGCGTATATGGATGTCGTCGATACGGCCACCAAACAAGAGTCGTGGGACGATCTCGTTCGGTATTTGCAGGTGAGATATACGAAGATCAAATATGTTGTTATGGATAACGCAAGATGCCTTATGCTTTCCTTCTGATGAGAATTTTGAATACAGTACAGATGCAGTGCTTTTCATTAAAATCTACCATTTACGACAAATTAATAATTTATTTCTTCTTCCTCATTCATAATTTTTAAAATCTAATGATATAATTTCAAATACAGATGGCCCGCAAGAAAGCTCGCGAATCCTACATAGAATCGGAGCTGATATATGCATACGCTCGCACCGGCCGACTGGCTGACTTGGAAGAGTTCATCTCGGGACCGAACCACGCCGATATACAGAAGATCGGCGACCGCTGCTTCGACGACAAGATGTATAACGCAGCTAAACTGTTGTACAATAACGTCAGCAACTTCGCAAGGCTGGCCATCACGCTGGTGTATTTGAAGGAGTTCCAAGGTAAGTTTTTTGATGAAGAAAAATCGAAAATATTAATATTGATTTAGTTCCCTGCGACATGGCAAGAAGACGTTGATCGGTTGTGCTAATCGAAAATAAACTTTATGCCTAAAGACATAGATTCTAAATTCTATTGTTTCAATGTTGTCTCAAAACATACTGTCACAGTAAACATCAACTCGACGTCCTTGCGCTGCGTCACAGCTTGGCGCTAGAACGCCTTGACGCATTGCTATAGACCTTCCTAAGCCAGGGGCCCGATTTTATATAGAAATCCCACTTGTTCCTCTCAGGTGCGGTGGACAGTGCCCGCAAGGCGAACTCTACCCGCACATGGAAGGAGGTTTGCTTCGCGTGTGTTGACGCGGGAGAGTTCCGCCTCGCACAGATGTGCGGTCTACACATCGTCGTACATGCTGATGAGTTGGAGGACCTTATCAACTACTATCAGGTGAGGAACTGCCACTTTAAGTTGCTTTATCGATATTCGAGAACATACGAAATTGATTTGGACTTAGAAATTTAGAAGCAATGAGTTGGAGTGAATTAAATGATTATGTAAATGTAACATCTTGTAATTAACACATGCCTAAATTAAAGTCAAGCCATATTTGACAAGAGGGTGTCTCCTTGCCGCACTAAGTTGGTTTACAAACTGGATTGTCAAAAGTGACATTTTTTAAACAAAATATCAATTCTTTATTTCCAGGACCGAGGACACTTCGACGAGCTCATCAGCTTGCTAGAAGCAGCATTAGGATTGGAACGAGCACATATGGGCATGTTCACGGAACTCGCCATTCTCTACTCGAAGTACAAACCCGCCAAGATGCGGGAGCACTTGGAGCTGTTCTGGTCGCGCGTCAATATTCCCAAGGTGAGATGTCTTTTGTAACAAGTCGCGTTATTTTGATATCACATATTAGAAGCATTAGGGTCAGGTGGAGCAACTTATTTGATGTCGTGGATGGAGTCATTCAGTATAACTTGATGGTATCTAAAGGAGAACCAACCATAAGTTCTAACCGAACATTTTAACATTTATAATGGAGGTTACATTTTAGAATTCCGTACCCAAAGGGTGCCAAACGGGACCCTATTCATAAGACCCCGCTGTCCGTCCGTCCGTCTTTGGGCTATATCTCATGAACCGTAATAGGTAGACACTTGAAATAGAGGAGAAACGTCTTATTTGGTGTTTTTTTTTGTTGCGCCTACTATTAATTTCATAGTTAATTTGAGTTTTTATTATTATTGTACGGAACCCTCCGTGTGCGAGTCCGACTCGCACTTGACCGGTTTTATTACATTAGATAACTAATTTCGTTACGAAAATAGGACATGTTCTGCAATATCGCCTTCCTTTTGAAGTATTAGAAGAACTAAAATTGAGGTGATGACTTACCAGAATATACTCTGGTGGACCCACATTTACTTGTCCCTTGCCGGTTGAAATCAACCCTTGGGGTTCTAGATTAACCTCTATGGGAACGAAAGCATCATGCCCCATAGTTCCTGTATATTGAAACATATTCCTCTATCACTCAGGTTCTCCGTGCTGCGGAACAAGCTCACCTATGGTCGGAGCTGGTGTTCCTCTACGACAAGTACGAAGAGTACGACAACGCGGCGCTCACCATGATGCAGCATCCCACTGAGGCGTGGCGCGAGGGACACTTCAAGGATATCATCACTAAAGTAAGTTGGCTATGGTGACCGCTCACCATCAGATGTGGGCCGTATGCTTGTTTGCTACCTTAGTGGTAAAAAAAAGTATCCAGTCTACTCACATGTGTGGAAATCTCATTCTACACTAAATAATTGTATACCAAATTTAAGATGTAGGAAAACAGTAACTTTGGTTGGTTCACATCAACGTAGCATGTTGAGATTACTGCCATTCCTATATTTTCACCAAAACTTATAATTTCAATCATTTTAAAACTAATTAGTGTATCTCCACCAATCAGGTAGCAAATATGGAATTATACTACAAAGCGATCCAATTCTACCTGGACTACAAACCGCTGCTCCTCAACGACTTGCTCCTAGTACTGGCACCTCGCATGGACCACACCAGAGCAGTCAACTTCTTCACCAAAGTGGCACATCTGCAGTTGGTGAAGGCTTACTTGAGATCCGTACAGAGTTTGAACAATAAAGCTGTTAATGAAGCTCTCAATTCACTGTTGATTGACGAGGAAGATTATCAGGTATGTTATGAATATATTTAATAATAAGAAAAGCAAAATAAATAAAGTATACTAAGTAGTTACTTACAAATAATGTTTTTTATACAGGGCTTACGAACATCGATAGACGCATTCGACAACTTCGACACTATTGCGCTCGCGCAACAATTAGAGAAACACGAACTTACCGAGTTTAGAAGAATTGCTGCCTACCTCTACAAAGGTAGGTATTTTTACATAACGATATGACATCATATTACACTGTGTTACATGTGTGCAAAGTTGGTCATTACAGACGAGGCGGTATTAAGCGAGAGAGTGTAATTATCAATGCACACGAGTGTCATACGATGTTTTTCATCACGCTTACGAGGAAAAAAAAATATTTATTTGATAAGTTTTAAATAAATACATAAGTGTACTTTTACATACAGTTTACTTGCTTCCCCAACATGTTTTCAACAACATTTAATCAGCTGTTTAATTATATGAAAAATTGGTTTGTAGAGACTTGAATCACATCAGCCTTTTTATCACTCGAACTACTTGCATGCACTCTGAACGATACAATCCATTCAACTATAAATTTTTCATTGCATTTCACTAACCTTATGTCTATAATATCATCTCTCACAGGCAACAACAGATGGAAACAGAGCGTGGAACTGTGCAAGAAGGACGCCCTATACGCGGACGCAATGGAATACGCGTCTGAATCCCGCCAGCCTGAGGTTGCAGAGGAACTGCTCAACTGGTTCCTTGAGAGAGATAACTTTGAGTGCTTCTCCGCGTGTCTTTACCAGGTAATATTACTTTGCGTATGACTTTGAAATATCTTTAACATATCCTGGGGACGTAAACCGGCTTTTATAGCATACATGGGGTTCTTTAAGAAGGATGTAAAGAGATTTTGTAAAAATTGTGGTGGCCAGAAGATTATATAAACTTTTTATTTTGCAGTGCTATGACCTACTGAAACCTGATGTCGTCATTGAACTCGCGTGGAGACATAACATCATGGACTTTGCTATGCCATTCCTTATTCAGGTAATTTATATAACCTTTCAAAAAATCCAATTAAAAAAAATAACCCTCCTTCCGGGTCAGTCGGGTAAAAATGGTTTATTAATTGAAATTTCTAATGATTGTATTTACAGACGGTGCGTGAACTTACAACGAAAGTGGAGAAACTCGAAGAGGCAGACGCAAAGCGTAGTACTGAAAGTGCAGAACACGAGGCCAAGCCCGCCATGATCATGGAACCGCAGCTAATGCTTACCGCAGGTGTGTATTTACACTAAAAATGAAAGAGTGGCAGAGAACAGCATTTATTCGCTCGAAGAGCAGCTCGACTAGGCATGTACCTCCACCTTACAGAATACCGCAGCCAAATAACTTTATGTTGTTTTCATGCGCTTGAGTAAGGTCGCTAGAGCTCATTATTGGGGAGGGGGGAAAGGTCGGTAACGTGTGAGTCATCCTCGTGTGTTGCTGGCTATGGTAACCGCTACTTCAACAGGTGGGCCGTATGCTTATTTACCGACTACGCAGTATAAAAATATAAAAGTTAAAATGGTCACTTTTCGGTTTTTTTTCTTCGCTTTGTACGTAGTATTTATCTACTCTGAGCTTATATCATCTAACATGAAATACAATTTGTTGCAGGGCCATCAATGCCGTACCCCGGAGTACCCGCGCAGGCGTCGCCATACGCGTATGCGGCGCAGGCGCCGTCCCCCGCGCCCTACCACGGGTACGGCATGTAGGGGGCCGCGTCCCCCCACGCACCCGCACCCGCACCCGGCGCCGCCTGGGGCTGGGGGGCCCAAGCCCACTTCTGAGCACTACCCACGAGACGCCCCGCCCACGAGACCGTCGCATGCATACACCATACATTACCTTATTCGTTACATATACGGTTCATTGTTCATCGTGCGGGCATGAGCGATAGGCCTGGATCGAGTTGCGATAGTGAGGATCGTCAGTGCGCGGTAAACGACTGCACTCGATGTAGTATGTAGTGTAGTGTCTATCTTAAAGCAGTGTATGAGTGTTACGCGTCTCGAGCCCGAGGTTGCTGCGGTCCCGTTCGAACACGAGACGCAAGGATATCTCTATGCACTTCCGACCTTTGCATGTTACATTACACGGTTTTGGCTATGTAGTGTAAGTGGACTGAAACTTATGAAGTAGCTTAAGTTTTGTACGCGATAAAAACGGGTTTATTTTTCTAAACGCATCGCCGAGGCCTAATGTTTTGTTTATTTTTCTTTCGTCCCCCGTTTGTATAAAAAGTATTATAGTTAAATGTCTCGTCGGAAGTACATAGAGACACGTTTAAAGTTACACGTAGATTTAGTTGATTGGGCTGATTCGTGGACTCGACGATATTGTTAGCCTGTACAAATTATAATATATTTGATTGCTGCATAGCTCTCGTGACTACAAAGTGCTTTATTTTTATCGGTAATGAGAGTTATATATATAGAGAACATCGGATGTTTTTTATGGCTTCGCGATGATAACATTACACTTTGGTAGAGTAGAATGATCAAAATATTCAATAATAATAAAATTGTGCATGTCGTTCTGATCTGAAATACAACATTAAGATTTTGATCCATCTTATAATGATATTTTCTGTATACAACATTAGTGAAAAATTTTATCATATTAAAGTTTGATGTACTGTACCATATAGCAGTTATTCTCGCTGCAAAAATACGTATTGTATCCCATCAGCTTAGCCCTGACTTGTGTGCTGAGCCCTTTTTACACACATACAACATTTGGCAAATTAATGTTCAGTCAGCAAAACATAATATGTATTTGTGAATGACCAGATGTGGGAAAAAGGGCCCGAGTCATAAAGCTTATATGCCACTAGGTGCATAGAATATTTAATATACACCCATGTACATAGTGGTTGTTTCTGAGATTTAACTATAATGAATATTCGAAAAAAAAAAAATCTAAACTTAATAAATACATCATTGAATTAATTTTATTTTATGCTTAAAAATATAATGAAGTTGAGAAATGGAAAATTATTATTGAAGGAACAGGCTTACAATTATGTAACACGGTGCAATATACCTTCTGGGAATTAATATTTTACTTAAACACAGTAATATTGTGGACCGTGTAAGGCACATCACAACAACACAATTTCAGAAATTGACTAATATTGTTATATGTATATAATGCTTTCACATTGATACGAGCCAGTTGAAATTATTTGAAATATTAAATATAAACAGGATTATTTGAGATAATGATGAATATATTCTAGATACGTTTAGATTTAGTTTAGGGCAGAATTAGCGGTATGATGTTATTATTTTGTGTAATGTTTGCGAACGTGTGCGAGACCTGTAACAATCACGCGTGATGCTTTAGTTTGCGTTATTGTAATCACACCATGATTGATGCCTTCACTAGATAATGTAAAACTCATATGTAACCAGTGTGCGTTCTGGGGTCACCATTTTTATATTCAGTTTCAATATTTTGTAGAGAATATTTTACTTTTAAAGAAAATCCAATCGAACCCCGGGACAGCCGTTCACTTAGCTGTATCGTAGCGTCAGGTCGACTCAACAACGCGTTGACGAGTTGTATTCAATAATTAATACTAATATAATCATTGATGTTAAAATGATTCATTCAAACCATTCCTATCATAACAATTTTATGATCGATTATAATATTGTTATAATTCGTTTATATCCCTTTCTTTCATAAAGAAAATTTTATTAACTTAAAATTCAGAAAGAAAGTTCATTGTTTATTATTAGAATTGTATTTATTCATGTATGATACTGTTTCCCTGAATTTTATTATTGTAAGATTATATTATATGAATAAATAATTGAAATGGCATTTAATTTTTCTGACCCTAAATTAGTTTGCGTACTTATGCACGTAATTAATAATCACATTAAAAAATATTTACCTACTTAAGACTGGCCAAGCTCTTCTGCATCATATAAATAATAATAATTTGGCTGATTTTGTCCAGTTGCAGTGGAGCCAAAGAACAGCTTTTTTTTTAAGTTTTACTCAAATAGTTAAAGGATCATGGCGAGATTTGTACAAAAAATAAGGATTTTTAGAGACGTTACAATGTAGTTATAATTGATCCTTGGTGCACTGCCTAAGGAATAACTTGAGCCATTTAAAATATTTTTAGAACCCCGGGATAATTATTCGAATTTCTATGGCATGCCGGCGAATTGCGACTATTCGCGACCAAAGCCGTTATGTTATGTTATGTATTGTTCTGTTTTGCGGGGTTTATAAAATATTTCATGTATAATATATGTTGCTGGTAATGTAATCTCAACATTGGAAGTGATTCAACCCTCTAATTTTTTTGTACAATGTATGGATCTCGCCATGATTCTTTTAGATAGGTTCTTAAAACATTTATCCTGCGCTCGGCCACGCTCGGCGCTCGCTCGTGAAATGTAAAAAGCCTAACAAAAGCCGGACACAGTTTATTTTGGCCGGACACTCAATGAAAAAGCCTACCTATGTCCGGCTTTATCCGGACGCCTGGCAACGCTAGGCATATCGATAGTAGACTATTGCCTATTGATCGTCCGTCAACATCATTGGTCAACAACACCGGTCAACCATACGTAGTATCCACTATAGTGGTCTGTGGGTCAACCTAGTCCAATTTCTTTGGGGTCAACCGCGTATTCAATTTCTTTGCGGTCAACACAACACTAATATTATTAATGACAATTTTTTTTTTATATGGCACTTGTTTAACATTATGCCAAATTAATGACAATGACAATTGACAGTTGCCTGTCATTCAGTGCTGCCAACTTAGCGCTTTCGGCGTCAGATCTAGCGCTTTTTTTGTGTACAGCTCCTTTTAGCGCCTAGCGCTAAGTCTAGCGCTTTTTCCACAATCCAAAATTGTGTCAAAAACTGACACAGTTCGACTATCTACTACATTTGGAGCAAATTAAATCGTATCACAGGCTAATGAAGAAGTCCCAAAAATCAGATGATGATGAAATTACAAATACGTAACTACCTCTTCTGAAAAAAAAAAAAAAAGTTTGTTTACTTTATTTTTTTATCTCAGTCGTGCTAACTCATGCAAAATATTATAAAAAAATGCATGGTAGTCACTTCAATTTATTGGGTTCTAAGTTACAGTTTGAATTTGGTGCTGAATTTAGGGTTTTTCCCAACTGCGGTCTATTTTTGTCATTTATTTATCGTCTAAACAGTATTTAGCTCGATCTAGCGCTTTTTCAAGGGACTGACAGCTCCTGGTTTGGTTAGAAGAGTTGGCAGCACTATCTAGTTGCTGTCATTTGTAGTTTGTAACCTAGGATTTTATTTATCAACTCATTCACATCGTTCGTTGGTACTTTCATTTTATAACTTTGTTTAGTATGACGTACAAGCGAAAGAAGTATCATCATGGCGATACTCATCTAAAGAAACGGTGGAGGGTCCGAAATAGGAAGAAGGATCTTGACGAAATAGATTCTGATCTAAAAGAAGGTGAGTTTGATTTATCGTATTCTAAATGTCACATGGTTTGGTTGTTTTTTGAGGTTATAATTTTATTTGGATTCCAGTCTGAAAGAGTAATGTGTACATTATAGCCAGATTAACTGTGTCAGAGACTAGCCCTCTAGAAGTAGGATTTCATACATAATTTTGAGTACCTACCTAACCAATCAATAATATTAATATTTCAGAAAATGCAGAAAAGTTATTAAATCAAAACGTTGATCTTGACCTGCCTGGTGCAGCTCAACACTACTGCCTTCACTGTGCCCGCTACTTTATTGATGATCAAGCACTCAAAGAGCATTTTAAAACAAAAGTGCACAAACGAAGATTGAAGGCATTGGAACTAGAACCTTACAGCATTGAAGAATCTGAGAGAGCCGGTGGTCTTGGCAACTTCAAACTACCAAGCAAAAGGAAGATTATTACACAGAATAGTGACAAAGTTGATATTACTGACGAAGACGGTGATGTTGTGTTAGACGAAGTGAGTCCAAATAAGAAGAAAAAAGTTAATGAAGATGCTATCTAAATATTTACATAACCTTGTTATTAGTAAATTAAGGACTTATAAGATAAATACAGTGAGACATTCTGCCCTGTTTGTAAATGGGGCTAAAGCCACTGAACACTTTGTGTATGTGACTCCATTCATTGATTTCCCAAAAATAAATAAACAGAAAGAGCTTATTAAAGAGCAACTTGCCAGAAGAAAAGCTAGTTTTGATTTGAACAAGTTTGAAAATCTGTGGGCTGTGTATGATGAATTGAAAACACTGAAATCTGAATATGACAAGAAAAAAGAAGAAATATCAAGAGAGTTAGGAAAACTTGTCAAGAGTGATCCAGATGGTGCAGTCACCAAAAAACTTAAGTTACAGGTTGGTTTACTCAAAGAAAACATCAAAAAGCTAAAGGCCCCTTTATGGTCAGCTGAGGAAGCTGCAATGGTTGAAGCACTAGGACTGCCCAATGCTTTACATTCTCGTACACCAGATGAAAAAAAAGAAGTTCTATATACACATCTAGCACCACCACAAAACAAGAAAGAACATCTTAAAATTGGTAAAGAACTAAATCTAATCAACTTTAAAAATAATGAAAATTATTATCTCAAGGGTGATGCAGCTATATTTGAATTGGGAGCAAAGTTTTACTTCAGTGATGTGTTGAAGAAAAATAAGTTTATCCAGTTTTCAAACCCAGACTTTGTCAAGAGTTTGATAGTGGAAGGTTGTGGGAGAGATCACACAGATCCCAACTCCAGTTTTATTTTACACCACAATGAAGATACAAAAGTTAATCCTGATAGTCGCTTGCATCTGACTGGAGGCGGCTCCCTGTGTTCTTACTTTGCTTACTATGCAAAAAATGTGGTATATGCTAAAGTTTTGCCATTGAAATATTTCTGTCTTGGCCGACAGTATGTTCCATCTCCTTCAGATGAGGGCAGCCTATTCCATGTAAGTCAATCATCTGTTATAGAAATTTTTTGTGCCTCTAAAGCAGAAAATGATAATAATGTCATTCTTGATGAGTTAATTGAAATTTTGAAAAGCTTATATGGCACATTGGGCCATCATTTCTGTCTAAGTTTAGTACCAGCCGATAAGCTATCAATGTGGGAATCTCTGAGGATATCAATAGAGATGTATTCAACATCTCTGAACAGTTATGTGGAAGTGGGCAATGTGTCTTTGAGTGGAGATTTCATAAGCAAAAGGTTAATGTTTACATATGTTGATAATAAGCAGAGTAAGTTCCCTCATGTTATATCTGGGACAATACTAAATGTTCCAAGACTTCTGGCTTGTATTTTGGAGCAAGATACTAACTTCTCAGTTCCTGAAATGTTTGCAGTAAAAAATTGGTCACTGTAAATTGTACATAGTATTTATGTAAACAACTTCAATGAGGAAAAATAAACAAACTGCATAAATAACAAATTGTTTCATTATAAGATATCATAGTACCTAATAACATTGTTTAATCACAGATAAAATGTGTCTATAACAATATAATTAACATCACATATCAAACTGCAATTCAGTTCTCTCCCACTTTGGGTCATGAGCATCAATAGGTGGTTGCAAGCTTATTTCAATTATGTCAACATGTCCAGTTTTAGTCACAAGAATCAATGTGTGTGTCCTGGAAGGATAAGACAATTAGATAAATAATTGGTTAAAAATGTATTTAGGGATTTGTTCTTCCATATTTTACCTAGTTCCATATCTCCCAGCTGGAATACAAACATAAATAGAGCTTAGTTCTTTGTATAGTTTAGGATTCCTCATTTCTAACTGTGGGTCTGGTAGGTGCCTAAGAAAGATACAAGTGTTTATTAAATTATCAATTAATAAATACATCAACAAGCAATTTTTCCACTGATTACCTTTCATCACATTTCAACAGTTTTATCAACTCCTTTATCAGTTCCTGTTTTAAACTAACTTTATTAAATCTATTGCAAACATCCTTCATTATTTCCTTGCCTGCTTCTGCTTTTTTTAGAGGTGATCCTGGTAAACTATTGCTAAATCCTAAATATGTGTCAGTGTGGGCTGTCAGCTGATCTGAGGAGTTGCTGTAGGTATGGAGAGATGGTGATGACTTCCTAAAATTTAAAAATAAAATACTTTATTGAAAAGTTACTTATTTCAAGCATATTTAAGCAATTTTTTAAAATTATTCATACCCAAATTCCACAGTGACAAAGACAAATTCATTACATTCTTTTGTGTAATTCTTAATACTTTCAACATATTCTTCTGTCTGTTTGTCACATTTAACAAAATCTGTTACAATTTTACCCCTGCCTGAAAAAAAGCACATTCATACACATGTTTAGTATTGTGAACTGGTCTCACTGTATTAAAAAGGACAGCCATTTTAGCTTATTAATGAGCTTTTAAGATGGATATTGTTTGACTCACTTTTAGCATTTTCTTTTTCAACTCCGGGAAGATTCAGCAACACCCCACACTTTTTATACCGGGAAGACACTGCTAGCCATGTTCCTCCATCACAGTTAGCTTGTAAATCCCGACCTATAAATAAATAAAGTGCCTAATTAATCTTCATCAAAATTATACACATTATTGAAACTGAATACAAATGCTGATGATCAAACCTCCAATAACATTAAGATCCTCTGACCATGGTGCAATATTCTGAGCGGGTCTGTCATAATACTCATCTCTATTGGAGGCCAATATCAAGCTGTAGTCACTTGCCACCTCACTGTTGCCATTGTATATGAATAGTATACACATATTTCTCCTAAAAAGTAAAAATTTATTTGGCATTGTTTGATTACTATATAATAACGACTAAATAACAATTTATATTTTTTTTAATAAATTTTAATAATTTGTTAATAAGAGTTATTATAATAATAGAATTGAGAGTAATCTTGGAAAAGTTCACCTGATAAATAGTTTCATGAACAAAGTCCAATTGGCATGTTACTGTTTATTTGAGTAGGTACAATTAGATCATACAATCTTATCTATAAGAACAAGATAAATAATTAAGAAATACAAATAAGGCTTAGTTAGACCCACATAACCTGATTTTTTATCTATTTCATAAACTGAATGTAGAATGTTGAGAATAGCATATTGCTTTCATTTTATTTTCAAATGTATACCATGGATGTTTAAAAAAATAATAAAGTGAAGCATTATATTTTCTACATATGTGTGAGTAAAATCAGTGAATACGAAACACCAATTATCTAATAAACTTATATTTATTATCTTATATATGTACATTTATTTTATGCTATAAATAAATTAATAACTTTTATTTTGCAAAAGGAATGTACTTACTTTTTGTGGAAAATAATGAATAGTTACTGTATCAAAAGTTGCGGTAACATTTTGGAGTAATAACAACGGTTTTAACAAAACCTAACTTTTGGCTCTTGGTGCACTGACTGAACCACAAACTACCAAGAGAACTAAAGTTCAGACCGCCATCTGACGAACATTGGTGATAAACCGTATGCAGAGTTTGAACATGACGTTTTTTTTTTTTTAATATTCCCATACTATTGTACAATGAAAAATAGTCATACAGCCTATGATATGTAGGGCCCCGGGGCTTTAGGGTAAATACAATTATTTTTTATTTCAAAGGTTCTTTTGGTATAATAATAAATGAAACACAATTATTTAGTTATAAATTATTTATTTAAATTTTCATTTTTAAGTCTATCTGTAGTGACGGTCTAGATGGGTCTGGACTGCTGTTGGCATCATTAAAATATCTGCAAACAAAGTATAATGTAACTGTAAATGAGTGCGAAGATTTTCGATCGGAGCCTAGCTTAATCTTCAGGCTCCATATTGTTTTTTTTATTTTTTCAAATAGTGGCGTACGATGAAGCCTATATACATCGATTGGGGATACCCATGCAAACAAAAAATAATAGGGTGTCTTTGTCCTAAAACGTCACAAAGAATATCAAAAAGGTGGCCGAAAATAATGACAAAATCTTTGAAATGTTTTATTTTTTATGTACAAGATAGTCAATGGATTTGAAGATTTTAGTATGGAGCCTGGCATTCCTATCATCTGCCTTTTTGTATATATAATTTATTGGTAAAGATTTTGAGTGTAGTAATTAATTATGCATTAAAAATATTATATTTTTATGTCAGCTATAAATTTTACATAGAAATAGCCTACACAAATGGAACACACTGCTGGAGATACTGAGCCAGCACTTAATCTAAAGGGGACAGGGGGATACATTATTAAATAAGATTACGAAAAAAGATATACTCTAAACTAAACCTAATATTTAAAAAATAGCACTATTCTAAATCCGTGCCAGTGGGTAACGTTCCCAGAACACTGGCAGCATTGCCACGTTGAATGGCTGTGGTAATCTGCTGACCGAGGTATAAGCCAGCATTCTGGGAACGTTTCGCCTCAACTAGGCTCACTGCAATTAAATGGCAAAAAATTACCTGAGTACATTTGCATTGTGTTATTCAGAGACACACATGTGGCATTACTTTGATGGCTCGCAGCTGATGGTTGGACAGAGGTATCTGAAAATTTATATGAGCTGTTATTATTTTAAAACCTAAACGTTCATGTATCATCAATATGGACAGAATGTTAAATATTCTTGTGTAAAGTGGAAACAGCCTCATCATGCTCTAGTCCAGTGAGTAAAGATCTATAAATGGCATGTCCATTACCCATAGTAGTATTTTATAATCAAAGTAAACTTTTAATTTAATTTAATTTTACTTTTATATTATTTCTTTTAATTTATTCAAAAAGTGCTGGATGATGTATACATACCAAAAACTTATGTTCTTGCGACTTTCATTGGTAATATGAATGATCATTGTGGCGCTTCTTTGACTAAGTATGATCACCGCATACAGTTTTCTTGTTATCTGAAAAAATGCAATTTATCTCTGTAACTATATATAAATATCCTGGGACATTCCTCACACACAGTCATGTGATCCCAACTTAAGCAGAGCTTGTACTATGGAAACCAGATAACTGATATACTATATATTATAATACTACTTTTAGTTTGTAAATACATAATTAATCAATCTTAATATACATAATTACACCCAGACTCAGGACATGTAGACATGTTCATGCACACAAATGCATGTCCTGTGTGGGAATCAAACCCACGACCTGCGGTGCAACAGGTGGAATCTTAACCAACTGGCCCGTCAACCTATGTTAAAATAAATAAGGAATAAGGGTGAACTAACCGTATAAAACAATAGATTTCTAACTCTGGTGGAGCCATGGTTATTAATGTGTTATATATATCTCAATATAACTGCATTTGCCAGGCATTTATTTTGGGTTAGACTTAATATGCCTTCACAACCACAAAAGTTGGGTTATAGCTTTAAATGTTATGAGTTGACTAGGAATAATACATATAATAATAAGATATTATATTATTACAGTCAACTTGTAGATCGATAGTTGTTTACCTGCTTCAAAAAAGATATTTGTCGGGTTCCCTGAAGAAATCTCCAAGCTTCGATATGCGCCACTCTTCAGGTGACAAACATATAATTTGCGGGGATCGCTGTTAAGTTATTGTCTCACAATTAATACACTTTATCCACTGTCTCTTATTTTCCTCACTTATAGAAAACTGATGTAGTTTAACGTCTTGGCGTAAACTGTTGCACTTGGGCATACAACATTTTCGAAACTTAAAAATGCCGAAATCACTGTATTGAAATGTTGTTAAAGTGGCGGAAATTTATCAATACAACACATCTCGTCATACAAATACGGAAAACACTGAATTTATGGATTAAAAGAGGTGGAAATAAATCGACATAAGAACTTAAGTTCTCATCAAAACAAACACGTGTTTGATGACAGGTAGGTAGGTGCATATTGACGAAATCTGACGAATAGTTATAAAAAGTACTCTGTGGAATGGAATGAAAATAAAATGGCCGGCATGGGTCATGGCGGGGGCGAAGGAAGGAAGAGAGGGGCGAGAACGTCGAGTAAGAACTTTGCACTGTCATTCGATACAGTGGGTTATTTTGATTAGAACATTGCCAGGCGTGTGACTGAACTGACATCAGTGCAGTGTTGCCAACTATTGCCAACTCCAAAAATTCCTATTGTTTAGCACAAACTACAGTATAGTGCCACAAGCTTATCTGGCCCGGTGAGAGGGCGCTGTTATCGTATTTGATGGCGAATGGCAGGCAGACTGAAATTTCGAACTGGCGTCGTTAGTTCCTCTTTTGGCCACCGGGCCATATAAGTTTGTGGGCTATAGACATAATCACGGAATTCTACGGATTTTTTTTAAATTCCGATCTGGCAACTCTGAATGTTTGACTTTTTGGCGGCAACTGTATGGCGCCATTCAAATAAGAAATGAATGAATGCACGGACTTTTTGGCGGGAACTTGCAGAGTGACGTAGCGTTTTCATTTTTATTTTCATAAATTTGTGTATTTTGAGTTTTATTATGTATTTTTGGTGGTATTTTACCCAATAAAGATCATCCATGTGCACCAGTGAAGTGAAATGAAATGAATTATGTGTATCGTGACTTTTCAAGTTGTCTCAAAATGTCCGTGAAGAGTTTTAGTACAATGACCACCATTGTAGTAAAACATGACTTTTATGGACGGTGACTGACTGAGGACTGAGGTGATTTATTGTGACTGGAAACTATATTATAACTCGACACTGGCAGAAATGAGCCCTAATTTGGGCTTGGTTGCCAAAATTAAAAATAAGAAGAAGAAGAAGAATGAATGCACAGTTGACTTTTTGGCGGGAACTTGCAGAGTGACGTAGCATTTTCATTTTTATTTTCATAAATTTGTGTATTTTGAGTTTTATTGTGTATTTTTGGTGGTATTTTACCCAATAAAGATCATCCATGTGCACCAGTGAAGTGAAATGAAATGAATTATGTGTATCGTGACTTTTCAAGTTGTCTCAAAATGTCCGTGTAAAGTTTTAGTACAATGACCACCATTGTAGTAAAACATGACTTTTATGGACGGTGACTGACTGAGGACTATAATGTGAAGTGATTTATTGTGACTGAAAACTATAATATAACTCGACACTGGCAGAAATGAGCCCTAATTTGGGCTTGGTTGCCAAAATTAAAAATAAGAAGAAGAAGAATGCACAGTTGCGTTTTCATTTTTATTTTCATAGATTCGTGTTTTTTGAGTTTTATTGCATATTTTATCACATAAAGATCAATCCATGTGCACCAGTGAAGTTAAATGAAATATGTGTAGTGCTGTGGTGTAGTGTGACTTTGCATGTTTTCACAAAAAGACCGTAATTTTTTTTAGTACAATGACCACCATTTTACTAAAACATAACTGGACGGTGACTGATAATGTGAACTATGTGCGGACTATAATGAAAATGATATTATAAATAAAATGTAGGACTTTTTGGCGGGAACTTGCAGAGTGACATAGCATTTTCATTTTTATTTTCATAAATTTGTGTATTTTGAGTTTTATTGTGTATTTTTGGTGGTATTTTACCCAATAAAGATCATCCATGTGCACCAGTGAAGTGAAATGAAATGAATTATGTGTATCGTGACTTTTCAAGTTGTCTCAAAATGTCCGTGAAGAGTTTTAGTACAATGACCACCATTGTAGTAAAACATGACTTTTATGGACGGTGACTGACTGAGGACTATAATGTGAAGTGATTTATTGTGACTGGAAACTATAATATAACTCGACACTGGCAGAAATGAGCCCTAATTTGGGCTTGGTTGCCAAAATTAAAAATAAGAAGAAGAAATAAAATGTATGCGACTGAAGGACTTTGTATGTACAAGGTCATGAACAAATTAAAAAAAAAACTGTCTGTCAGTCAGAGCAGTAGTGTTGTCAAACTATCGATAGTTTGACTATCGATAGTTGACCTCGAAAACTAGTTACAATATCGATAGTGCTATCGATAGTATCGATAATATCGATACTATCGATATCGCAGACCGACCAATACTATTGATTCAAGGCAATACTATCGATATAATCGATACTATTGAATCTCGATACTATCGATAGTATTGAGATTAAATAGTATGTATTTGACTAATACTATCGATAGTATTGATTGAATTTAACCAATACTATCGATAGTATCGATACTATCGATAGTATTGTACTATCGATAGCTTGACAAACTTCGATAGTATTGTCTAACAATTATTGGAAATTTGAAATTCAATAATAGTTTACGTAGCCTGCGCAGCCAGTGCTTACTTGTTCTAATTATTGTGATACAATTTATCCGCCTGATCTTTGTCCAAAAGGCATCAGGCGAGGTTGGTGATAAAAGTCGGCAGACTGGGATGAGATGGGGTCCTTCTTTGCATCTTATCCTTGGCGGCGAATGTGCTTCTCTTCCAAGGACCCATTGAGTTGCGCGAGTGCTATATCTGAGGTGATGTGTCAAGCGATGGAATATTATAGTCCATACTCTGACGTATCCCCCAGTACTGGGGCTCTACCGCGTAACTTTGCTGGTAATCGTACCGTACCGTACACCATTTATGAATTACATCCGACATTGAGTCCGACTCGCACTTGGCCGGTTTATCAACCATTAACAACTTTATCAACCATTATAGCTCAGTAACGGTGACGTTTAGGAGAAAAATTTTAAACATTTTTATAGATAAATTGCATAATCTACAATTTTGTGTAGCCTATTTTTATCATACAACTTCCTCCTCCTCGCGTCGTGTGTCCTCATGTCTGAGGATCCTGATTCCCCCGTAAACCAATTTTATCTCGTATTACGTTACTTTACGCCAGTTGTGCCAGTCCTTGGCGACGTGAAGAGCGTCGTGAAAGTTCGTCTCCAGGGATTTGGTCCGACCATCTGAGTGGGTTAACGAAGTAAGTTGACGAACGTTGAGGATCTGCTCTCTTTCACGAAACCCGCCTGTTCTTGTGCCAGTTCATTTGCCAGTCAAGGAAATGGCGAATACGGTTATTTATGACGTGCAGGAGAACCTTGCTAGCATGCGATATCAAAGCTAGTCCTACATCTATCACACAACTTACCTTTTCGCTAAAAAACGCAAAAACCCATACTTGCGAATAATTTTTATTGGAAGTGTGGGATCGATGGGAACATTTATAATGGTGTTCCGAACATCGTACCAATTTTCAGCTCTATGAGATTTTTTGTTAACCTACCCCTAATTTTAGGGCTAACTTGACCGGACTATTACCTATTTATTCTGAAATAACCATTGAATGTCTTTTTTAAATACCTTTCACCGAATAAAAGACAGTTGGGATACGTTTAGCTACGTAGGTATACTAATATTGGAAGGCAATACTATCGAAGTTTGTCAAGCTATCGATAGTACAATACTATCGATAGTATCGATACTATCGATAGTATTGGTTAAATTCAATCAATACTATCGATACTATCGATAGTATTAGTCAAATACATACTACTGAATCTCAATACTATCGATAGTATCGAGATTCAATAGTATCGATTATATCGATAGTATTGCCTTGAATCAATAGTATTGGTCGGTCTGCGATATCGATACTATCGATAGTATCGATACAATCGATAGCGCTATCGATATTGTTACTATTTTCCAAGGTCACGATAGTATCGATAGACTATCGATAGTTTCACTATTGCTATGCAACACTAGAGCAGAGATCTTCCCTCTGCAACATAGGTACTATACTCTATGCCTCCACTAAACTTAGTTCTCTTGGTAGTTTGTGTATGCCTCTAATCCATCGACATCTCTAATCTCGTCGCGTCAAATAGTTTTCTAAAATGTTAAATTTTTTTCGTACCTCTATTTAGTTTGTGGTTCGTACCTATCAGCTGTTCATTTATTTATTTAGTTGAAAAAAAGAAAAGCTAACAAAAAATTACAATGGAATCAAACATATCTTTCTTCAGTCTTCCAGTAAGTAGATTGCTTATTTATGTAATTGTTTTTTGTTTGTGTTCCAATGTTCTATGTAAGTGTATTGTTCTAGTTCGTGGACTCCGAAGCCTCGGATTTGGGATTTAGAAAGTATGGAGACCTTCATTCTTCCTTGATATCTCATGGTTGCCTCTTAGGAGCTGACGATGTCTTAGCCCAGTTTTTGTCAGGGGATGAACCTCTCGAAGAACCTGACCTGAATGGCCCCACCACCTTGCACTGTGAAATATGTAAGAAGAAGTTCGATAATGCCAAGAAGTACTATGGACATCTTAGGGTTCATTCTAAGGATAATTTGTGGGTTTGTGGTTAGTGTATTTATACTTTTCTATTGTTTATGTTATTATACATGATAGACATTAGTAAGCACCGGAACGTAAGCTGCCATAACCTTACAACCATAGATAGGGTAGGAATGTACTTTGACGTCCATCGATGGGGCGGGAGGGGGATACATGTAGAACCCCTCCTGTTAAGGAAAAGTTGCGCACCCCCTTTTTTTGCCCTGTGCAGTACCTAGTTAATTTTCGGTCTGTTTGGCGGAATGAAGCAGGGGGGAGCGCCGAGCTGCACATGATTGGTCCGCATTCGATGCTCATCGCCTATTGGATTCTTGCATGTCATTTGCCTACTGTGATTTGGCCAAAAGTGTACATGCGCGAGCTTGCCCCCACTACTGCTTATCTGTGCTCACCATTCTTGCCTCATACTGTACTCATTGGTTGCTTACATAAAAGGAACATGACATTGGCGCGTCAAAATGTCGATAGTGGTAAAATATTGCATAGTTTTTCACAATTTAGTTTTTTTTTTTTTCGTAAACCAGTTAGTCCGCATCCTGAAACTTTTTGTAGAGAATTAAGAGTGTAAAAAAAATGAACTTCCAAATCGCTGGATGATAAAGTACAACTTAGCCATAGATAGTGTCAATCTGTAATCAAGCCTAGAAAGCAACTGGTGTTCATGTCTATCTGCAGGAATACACCAGTAGATGCTAGGTAACATACTTTCAACTTTTTGTTTCAACAGTTGCCAGTTAGCGGAGTACTAATTACCATACACTGTTGCTATAGTTTTCATACAACTTTTTCCTCCGCCAGAAGTTAAAACTCATTGAATTCATTCATTTGATGATCTTCATCAAGCTATTTGGTATAATTACCACTGCTTAATTTTATCTATGTAGGTAATCAAATAATTGTCTTCCAGAGTCATGTCCCAACCAGAAGTTCTCCACAAAGCAGCAGCTGATGAAACACTCACTGATCCACAAGCCGCTGGACAGGGTCTGGCGATGTCCACAATGTGACATAGATTTTGAAGCACTTTATAAACTACAACAACATCTTATTGCTAAACATTGTGGTTATAAGTAAGTTTTACTATAGATAGATAACTCTTTATTGTACACCAGAAAAACAGTTACCAAAACAGAAAGAAAATAACATAATAGTACAATGGGCGGTCTTATCGCTAAAGAGCGATCTCTTCCAGACAACCTCAGGATGGAGAGGAATTTTAATACATTACAAGATGGTGGTGTCATTTTATGATATAAGATAAATAATAAATAAATACGAATATGTACTTACATATTATATTACTGAAAATTATAATAATTAAATACATATTAAAATATATATATGTATTATGTAATTACAATATAAATATAATTTACGCATATATAGATACTGTTCAAAAAATAATCCAATAAAATATAAACCAAACTACTCAAAATAAATTTAAACATACTTGGCAATACAAAAAAATCTAAATATATTAACAGCTGCAAGAAGTTTACCCGAAAGATATAATTTTTTAACATGAGCTTTAAAAACAGTGCAAAGCAAAATAGCAAGCATCAGCGTAGTCTAAATCAGAAGCAGAAGAGATTGCGCGAGCGCAACTTTAGTGGCAGTAGGCAAAAAATTACGGAGTCTTCTCAGGAAACCGGCGGACGCAAATAATTTGCGACTAAAAGCTGCCATCTGAGGACCCCATGTAAGACATTGGTCCATGATTAGACCTAAGTTTTTAACATTTTTACTATAAAGAACAGTAGCACCATAAAACTTTACTTTAGGTAGATCTGACCAGTTTACTTTTGAAATCCGTCGGGTTTGTCAAAAATTATAACTTGAATTTTCGAGGGATTAATTTTAAGACCATAATGCATTACTCCACTCAGCTATACGGCAAAGGTTAAAATCGTGGTTTTCTATGGCACTAGAAAGATTGTCAAGAGAAGCTTGGCAATAAATTTGGAGATCTTCAGCATACAAGTGTTATGGAAAAGGATGTTAGCTGTTGCAGAATTTTTGAAGATTGCAAAAAGAAAGGAGATAAAACGCTTCTACTATGCGTGTAATAAACTTTTGACAATGAACTCAACTTTGTATGTAAAGTATTGTAAAGGACTTTAAATTAAAAAAGTTTTTTTTTTACTTTTGACATGTATAAGTCTGGCTGTTTATGAAATCTGGGTGTATATATATCTATCAGCTTGAGATAACCTTGTAAAACCTCCTGGAAACTAGGTTGGCCTGTAGTCCCAGTTTTCATAATCTCCAATCTCAGTAGTATTCAAGTAAATGTTTTAATGAATTGAGTCTATTTCAGGCCACACAAATGTGATGAATGTAAAAAATCATTTCATAAACTGTCCGATTTGAAGAAACATAAAGTTGTACATAGTGGTAAGATATTTGAATATATTATTTAAATAGTTATAAAATTATGAAAAATGTACACCACACTCCAGTGTATTCTGTAGCTGTACCTACGAGCCTGTAGGTACAGGTTATCGTTTAATGCATATCAAGCACAAATAGGATTTCTCTTTATCATGTACCTGATTATTACCTGAGTACCTATCTGATTTTGTCCCATTCCACACTTGTCAACATACCTAAATTAAGAATGTTAGCAAGTGGCTCAACATTCCCGTGGTGTGACTGTACTGGTAAATGATTTCCTTCAGCCACAATACCATTGACCTACTAGCATGGGGTGTTGTGGTCAAACATAACCTTTTAACAAGGTCAACATTTTTCAGGTGAAACTAAATATGAATGCACACACTGCAAGATGAAGTTTAAGGATAAATCTAATCTGAAACGTCATCACCTCACACACTCCAATGAGAAACCATTCTGCTGTCCTGGATGCGGCAATAGGTTTAAACAGGTAATATTTTAAATCCCCATATTATGCTTAACAAAATACACGACCTTACATTTTAGCTTACAAGTTTATAAGCAAACCAAAAACCGGCCAAGTACGAGTTGGACTCGCACACGGAGGATTCCGAACAATAATAATAATAATGTAACCTTACTCAAATTGACTGAAATGAATAGTAGGCGCAATTTTTATTTTTTATTTTGCTGAATTTTCCCTTTACGAGTTCTGTAATACCTTGCTTTTTGCAAAATTTCGTGATTCTAGGTCAACGGGAACTACCATATAGGTTTTCGACCCGGTTGACCTAGAATTGTCAATTTTGGTTAAAAGCAATGTCAGCACAAGTAAAAGGAAATTTCCGAAAAGTAAAAAAAGTTGAAAATTAAGGTAAATTTTGGTACTTACAAGTTGTCGCCAAAATCTATATATTTTCCCATATCTTATCGTGTTGACTCAGGGCCTTGATTTTTATACACCTAATAGGGACTATAGACCTCAGTATTTGGTATAAATTTCAACTTGCTAGGTGCACCCATTCCTGAGAAAATCGGTGGTGACACACGGACAGACAGACAGACAAGAGAGTGATCTTATAAGGGTTCCTTTTTTACCTTTTTATGTACGGAACCCTAAAAATTATGAAGTAAATTGTCATATTAACTGATTAAATTTCAGCTGGCATCAATGAATAGGCATACACAAAAATGTCCGGCAAATTTATCCAAACATGGTCAAAATAAACAGAAAGCTGGTAGAAAGTGTTACTGCACAATTTGTGGGATGACATTCCAATATAAAAGTGACTTAACGAAACACTATAACAGGTATTTCCATAATATATGTATTTGAAATCAATAAAATACACCACTGTATAGCTTTTAAGATAAGTTTGTACATTATGAGTGTATTAAATCTCTTCCAGAAAACATGGCAATAATGTTGAAACTCCTCCTAAACCTGAAGTAGTTGAAAAAGATAATGTTAAAGAAGAGAAACCAAATCATATAATCAATGCAGATGTGAACCGCACAGTAGACAAAATCGTCGACGCCATTCTGTCAGCTGAAGACGACTACATGACAATGTCGACACAGAATGAAATGTTAAACGTGTATGATAACAATCAGCAACAGTTACCAGATAACGCCGACAATCTAATGCAAATAGAACTACTCAGAGACATGACACATTTACATGAATTAGACGATGAATTATTTTATAACGATCTCGATTTCGATAGCTTTCAAGCAAGTCAAATATTTAATACAAACACCAATGATATAGATTATGCCGGCAATGATAGAAATGGCGAAATATTATTTGATTTCACCGACGCCGCTAAAAATATAGATCAAGATTTGATGAACGCGTTATATCATGTCAAAAGCGAACATTTGGCAGACGAATTGTTAAATGCGCCTGACGTATTGAATGTTCCAGATAAATCGCATGAGTATTTACAAAATCCGTCTGTGTCGGTGAATGAATGCGCGACAATCTTTGAAAGCGACGTCGATTTGGAAGCTAGTACTAATCTTGCGGCCAACTTGAATCAATTGATCGGCGAGAATAGTGTTCAATATATTTCGACTGAAGACGACGATACGTTTATAATAAGTTTAAATAGTGAAATTGATGCGGATCAGTTGACTGATATGTTGAATATTGGAGTTGAACTTGTGGATGACCCAAACAATATAGATGATGATGAAGATATAGCAGAAATGGATGATGCAGTTAATGCCGCTACCGATACTGAACCGATTGTAGTTAAAATAGAGAATGCGAAGGTAAATGCCGACGCAGATGCTGCTAATTTGTCGACGGCTAAAAATACTGATCCAAAACCTGCAGCAGTTTTCAAAAAGCAGGTTCTTTATCTTTGTCGCAGGTGCAAGAAAGTTTTTAAAAGAAAGGATATTTACAGGTCACATATGGGTAAGAAACAACATCTAATATTATGATAATTGCTGAATAGATTGAGATGAAATTTTCGGTATGTAGATAATAACCATCCCAGGAAAACATTTGTTCCCACAGGCGCGGACAGAACCCCGGGCTGAAGCTAGGCAATATTAGGTTGTGTAGCAATAAAGATTGAGCTCCCCGCCGTGGTGCACCCAATAGTACAGCAGGGGTTTTTTCTAAAAGGGTGTGAAGAGATTTCTACAGGATCGGCAACGCGCGATACCCCTGATGTTGCATAGACTACGGTAACCGCTGACCATCAGGGGGCCGTACGCTTGTTTGCTGCCTTAGTGATAGGAAGAAGTACCGTTTAATATCTCGTATACGCCATAAATGTTAAAGAGTACAATACAAAATTCGTTCATTTTTGTATGAATTTTAAAAGCCTCAAATGGCAATATTGAATAATACCTTCTGAAAGCTGACTTGAGTTTTGAAAGGAAACCAATGCCACAAGCTAATATTAAAATATTTGCTGTTTACACTCAGTATTCAGACTTGTACAGTATGAGACACGAATGGTGAGCACAGATAGGCAGTAGTGGGGGCAAGCTCGCGCATGTACACTTTTGGCCAAATCACATTAGCCAAACGATACGCAAGAACCCAATAGACGATGAGCATCGACTGACGAACCAATCGCGTGCAGCTCGGCGCTCCCCCCTGCTTCATTCCTCCAAACAGACTAACTAACTAGTGCGCAGGTGTCAATCTGTGCTGACGACTCGTGCCCCTTACTATACTATAAAACCGGTGACACATGTATGTTTGTGTGAATTCCAGCGGTTCACAAACCGAAGCTACGCATACACAAGTGCAGGATATGCAAGGAAATGTTCAGCTACCAGTCGACGCTGATCAAGCACGTGCGCGCGCAGCACACGCCGCGCGTGCTGCCCGCGCACCCCTGCCACCAGTGCGGGAACGTTTACAAAGCTTTGTGGCTGGTCAGTACTATTGTGAGCCTCTATTCACACGTGAAGCGCTCGTGGCGTAGCATGATTAGCGGTTCTTAATCGATCGGCAAAGTTAAGCTACGTCTGTCGTGGTCGGTACCTGGATGGGTGACCGCCTAGTGGTATTTCAAATCGAGCGTTTCCGTGCTTCGGAAGGCACGTAAAGCCGTTGGTCCCGGTTATCACTTAATTGTGATAGTCGTTAAGCTAGTTGGATGCCTCTTAGGTGGCTTGAAAAATTCCAACAGTAGGTTGACCACTAGCCTACCTCCACCAATCCGCAGTGGGCACGCGTGGTGGAGTATCGCCCAGTCCCTTTCACCCTCATTTGCGAAAGGAGGCCTGTTCTCAGCAGTGGGACATTATAGGCTGATGATGATGATGATGATTCACACGTACCACAAACACAACACGTGGGTGGCTAATTTGTATGAAACTATCGACCTCGCGTGTGTGATACCGACCACACCGCAGCGACGCCGACACCACAACGAAGCGACGACACAGTGAACTAGCTGTACAAACACTTTTTGTAGTGACCACGACGCAACCACAAGAAGCTGCAGCGAATCTGCGTGAGTAAGGTCACCAGAGTTGATTGGGACGGGGAAGGGTCAGTGACGCGTGAGTGACGCCTCGTGTGTTGCAATATGGCTGCGTTAACCGCTTACCATCAGGCGGGGCGTATGCTCGTGTACCGACTTCTTAGAATAAACAAAAAACGTTAATTTCCACTGAGAACGTGTGATGCCTAAACTTTACTGATTTTGAAGGTATTTCTTCCCATTTTGGTTTATTTTTAATTACCATTTTCAAAATAATATAGGTACATACATGGGTCCAATTTACAATTGCTAGATAAACCGTTGGCCTTGACTGGGTTTGTCAATTTTTGACAAACCAAGTCA
The DNA here is from genome assembly GCA_947623365.1 of Achlya flavicornis. NCBI lineage: Eukaryota > Metazoa > Arthropoda > Insecta > Lepidoptera > Drepanidae > Achlya > Achlya flavicornis. The sequence continues at coordinate 4,976,412 of OX392487.1, forward strand.
TATTATATTCGGAGGACGTTGATGAGATTGATAATTTTATTTTTTATTGCAGTTAAAGGACCACACACAGCGAATTCATGAAGGTGTCGCGCAGTTTGCCTGTGATCAAAAAGATTGCGGAAAAAAGTTCTTCAAGCATCACGATCTAGTCGTACACAAGAGGTATTTATTATACTTTCTGGTGCATTTTAAACGCGACATCATAACCAATTTGTATGGAAAGGCCTTGTACAGAAAATTGACATCCATACCTTGCATTCAAATCAGATTACTGTTCTTTTTGACTATCTGAAGTTCTGCATACTATATACAATACAATATAAAGGCATCCGAACCTGCGCTGCAAGCATGGGTGTATCGATAAATAATTTTATCGATTTTTGTTGACAATACGACATAACTCTATGAGAATGTCATTTGATACTGATAAAAATACTAGTATTTATAACTTATCGACGATTCATGCTCGGCAGCCTGTGGCGCCCTAATCACCAAACAGAGGCGACAGCGTGTTGGCGCGCCATCTATCGACTAGCTAGGACAACTAACCATAGAGAAGAGGGTGCCACCTACACACGACCTTTGCGCGCCAATACAAAACGTCACTACGAACATTTTATTATTGAATTTGTACATTATTTTATATCTTTTCAATTGTAAACAAATTGAAACCTAATTTTGTCATAGACATAAGCACCTAACATAGAAGAACAAGAATCGACCGTGACTCATCACATCACAGCGTAAACACAGCGCTATACGTCAAGAGAGTGTGACGCGTAGCTGTACTCCTTTCTCTTTTTGACGTATAGTGCTGTCGCCCTCTTTTCGGTGGTTCGACCGCACCTGAAGGTCTACTACAAAAAACGATACGCGATAATCCAATCATCGATCGTTGTCAAATATTAACCAATAGAAATGCAGTATAACTGAGGAGACGTAAATTTTGCTGCAATTCTATTGGCTCATTGATTGACAACTATAAAATAAATAAATATCCTGGGACATTTCTCACACACGGTCATCTGATTCCAAACTAAGCAGAGCTTGTACTATGGAAACCAGATAACTGATATAATACATATACTACTTTTTGTTTGTAAATACATACTTAATATACATAATTACACCCAGACTCAGGACATACATACATGTGCACACAAATGCATGTCCTGTGTGGGAATCGAACCCACGACCTGCGGCGCAATAGGTGGAATCTTGACCAGTCTTAACCAACTGTGCCAACGGGCCCGTCTATAACTATGATCGGACTATCGTGTATTGTTTTTCGTAGTAGGACCTCAGTCCCTAAAATACCTATTATACATCAGATTTATAATATTTTATGTAAAATTACATGTAACATTTTAAGTTGTATTTTTTTTTTTTTTTTTTTTTTTTTTTACTGTGTATAGGCCTGTGTTTGACCACAATCTCACTTTGGTAAGTGATGATGTGGTCGAAGGTGGTAAGCACACAAAGCCTAGAAGGAACTGGCTCTCAAGTGCAGCTGACGGAACACACCGATAGGTGCTTGGCGACAAATTTTCAACTTGAGGGTGGTAGCCAGCCAGACGGGTACTACAAAGTTCCCTACCACCGTGCTATGGTTTCCTCACGATGTTTTCCTTCACCGAAAGCTCAAGCTCATTGTAAGATTCGAACCCGGGACCTTCGTCTCGGTATCCGACGTCACTACCACTGAGCTATCATCGCCTTCAATTTCAGGTACCATACCAACGAGCGGCCGTACGAGTGCGAGATCTGTCACAGAAAGTTTGCAGTTGTCTCACACCTCAGGAGGCACGAGCGAACCGTCGACTGCACTAAAGTTATGTAAGTAGCTAATCATTTAAATTTCGCAACTATTTTACTCTAATTTATCCTGATCTGTCTTATAAAAAATAACAGGCCATATTTTTTTCGTATTAGCTTTTGTGCAGTTATCAGTGAACGCCCTAGTTACAGCCAAGTACCTATATCACGTGGCATTCATGTTTACTTTCTGTTTCAGTAACCGTAACAAAGAAACTAGCAACACCACTAACATCCCCAGAGCTACGACTACCGAAAAAACAAATACCAAAACCGATAAGACTATAAAAACCGATAAAACTGCGAAAATCGACAAAACTACAAATGCCAGTGGATCTTCGGGTCGACAATCAGCCAACGATATCGTACAACCACCCGTCTACACAGCTATCTTAAACTTGCGCAGTACTGAAACACTAGTTATTTACTGATTCTATGTTATAAGTAAAACAATTGTATAAAATTAAAAAAATATTTATTACAACAACATAATGGTTTTATTTGTTTGATTGACATGATCCTTAATCTTTTGACGACGTCGAATTAATTAAAAATAAATAGTCTTACTTTTAAAACGCTATTTAACTAAAGCACTTACTTTCCATGTAGTACTTATTCGATGATCAATCAAAAAAAAAATGAGTGCTAGAATCTAAAATAACATTCATAGTGTAAAGATATACCTTTACACCACAGTCTATTAAACCATACAGTCGGTCGACGAAGCCGTCTAGACAGGGCAATCGTGCGGGGTGTGAGGGGCGAGACGCGGGAAAGCCGTTACCGACCTGCGAACAAAACGATGTTAGTAGCTCGGTAAACAGAATTCAGGGCTAACGCGTGTTTGTGTCTATAATTAATTTATATTAATTTGTTTATTTAATGGTGCAAACGACGTGTGCTGTGAGAGACTGCAAATCTTCATCCTATTTAAATAAAGATCTGCGTTTTCATCAGCTTCTACACACAGAAGAAAGGTAAATAAATAATGGTTTGCTATCGTAGAGTGCATACAATAATAATTTTATATTTGTCATGTCGCACCAAAATGACCGAATGGCGGACGGTAAAAAATATCTAATAGGTACACAGGTAGAGGTAACAGGCACAGGGCATGAGTGTTTAAAAATCTTTTTTTTTTTTTTCAATAGTTCTGTAGATGGAGTAGGAGGGTAAGCACTGGAACTCCATAGTGGAACATCGTATCCTAGCCGTGTTTGGGGTTGTTGGAATTGTCGTGAGATGAACTTTGACCATGTATGGTTTCCAGGGTCTGATGATGGAGTAGGAGGGTAAGCACTGGAACTCCATAGCGGAACTTCGTATCCTAGCCGTGTTTGGGGTTGTTGGAATTGTCGTGAGATGAACTTTGACCATGTATGGTTTCCAGGGTCTGATGATGGAGTAGGAGGGTAAGCACTGGAACTCCATAGCGGAACTTCGTATCCTAGCCGTGTTTGGGGTTGTTGGAATTGTCGTGAGATGAACTTTGACCATGTATGATTTCAGGGTCCGATGATGGAGTAGGAGGGTAAGCACTGGAACTCCATAGTGGAACATCGTATCCTAGCCGTGTTTGGGGTTGTTGGAATTGTCGTGAGATGAACTTTGACCATGTATGGTTTCAGGGTCCGATGATGATGTAGGAGGGTAAGCACTGGAACTCCATAGTGGAACTTCGTATCCTAGCCGTGTTTGGGGTTGTTGGAATTGTCGTGAGAAGAACTTTGACCATGTATGGTTTTCAAGGTCTGATGATGGAGTAGGAGGGTAAGCACTAGAACTCCATAGTGGAACGTCGTATTCTAGCCATGTTTGGGGTTGTTGGAATTGTCGTGAGATGAACTTAGACCATGTATGGTTTTCAGGGTCTGATGATGGAGTAGGAGGGTAAGCACTAGAACTCCATAGTCGAACATCGTACCCTAGCCATGTTTGGGGTTGTTGGAATTGTCGTCAGATGAACTTTGACCATGTATGGTTTTCAGGGTCTGATGATGGAGTAGTTATTATAATATTGTTAAAATTATAATAATGCTAACAATGTTTTATTGTTATCTGCAATAAATAAATTATTTTATAAATATTGTTTAATTGTGACAACCCTGGCCGTCGCGATACTGTCTAGACGTTGTCGGCATTTTTCACGAGATCAAAGGCGTCGGATGACTGTATGGTTTAATAGACTGTGTTTACACCATGAATGTTGTCTGAGATTCATACATCTATAGATGTATGCATGTAAACAAGATAAAACCTATATTTCGCTTACATACATAGCTAATTCTCCATGAATCTTTTTAAATCTGATTCTATGACACGTATTAAAAATACTCGTGTAATAATTATGCCTTAAATATCTTCGTTTTCTAATATCGTCATGTTTTTCATGAATGACTCCAGGTTGTTTTCACCGTTGACTAGACTCTGGAACGTGTGATGATTTCGGCCCAACTGAAAGTTATTAAAAGAATTAGATACACAAACATTGGGTTGTACTGTACTCGTGTATAAGGCTATAGAACATTGTTGCACCACTTTTGAAAAACTATAAATAATCAAATCAAAGAAATCATAATCAAAAGCTCAGGTATTGTACCCTAGAATGAGGGGATTAAGAGGTAAGGTTGGCTGCAAGAAATTTGGAAAATAGGTTTTTAACATTGCTGTCGCGCTGTGCCCGAGCTATCCCGCCCGACGGCGATGAGACAACTACAGCTTAGACCGATTATACCTATTTAAATTAGACGAAATCGCTATTTCGTAATCCCCGGTTTTCTCCTCCAAAAATGGATCGACTAAAAAAAAATTTCAGGAATCATAATATAAAGGGTTTTGGCTATGTCTGTCGGGTTTCCTTTGTTGTTTTATATTCGTCAAAGATCGCTGTACGTCTGATAAGGGCGTTAAAAATTGTAAGTTTTTGTGATTTTAGAAGGGTCCTAATTAAAGAGAAAAACAACCGAGGGACATACAGTGGTACCTACAGATTGCGTGGTAAAATAATCATTGCTCTAGTGTCATCATCCAGAGAGGAAACTGAGGATTACGTTTGCATGGAACAAACGCCACCAGCATTACCTCTTAAGGCCAATAATGGGTACTTACAAAGTTGCGCACCCACATGGAGAGATGCTCGGTGTAGTTGGGCTGAGTGAACCGGGCGTCGACCAGCAGCACGGCGCCCCAGTCGCCGCGGTGCCGCACGCACCGACCCACCGCTTGGTTCAGCGCTCTACTCCCAACAAAACGGTACTAGTATATCACTTTCTTCCTAGGGAACTCCGGTTCGGACGGGAGCGGTTTCAGGTTTTATAAGTCGCAAGTCCGGCCTCATATGGAGTACTGTTGTCATCCGTGGGCGGGGGCACCTGGATACCAGCTTGGGCCTTTAGACTCACACTCACTCACAAGCGGTTTAGAACCCCTTAGTCTGAGGGGAGACTTCGCCTCCTTATGTGTGTTCTACCGCTTGTACAACGAACAGTGTTCTGAAGAATTGCTTAAGATGATGCCCACGGCTACCTTCTACCATCGCAACTCTCGCCATCGAAGGGGAGCCCATCCTCACATATTGAAACCAGAATTGTTTCGAACTGTGCGGTCTCAACGGAGCTTCCTTCCGCGGACGCTCAGATTGTGGAATGAGCCCGCCGTGGTCTTCCCAATGGAGTACAGCATGGGGTTCTTCAAAAAGGATGTGAAGAGATTTCTGCAGGGTCGGCAACGCGCGAGTGACACCCCTGATGTTGCAAGCGTTCATAGGCTACAGTAACCGCTTACCTTCAGGCGGGCTGTATGCTTGCTTGCTATCCAATTCGTATAAAAAAAAAAGGTCGGTGCCGATCATCTCAACGAAATTTTCGAATCAGCTGTGCAGCGTAGTCGGCAGGAGCAAGTGTCGGCGCAACTCTCGGACGCCCAGCACGGGTTCAGGCCGACGCGTAACACTACCAGCAACCTCCTCAATGCGATATCTTGTATCATCCCTCACGTGGACGCAGGGTAGCGAGTTGACGCCACCTACTTTGACTTCAAAAAGGCACTCGATTTGGTAGATAATAATATACTTTATCAAAGCTACAAGCATCTCCAAACCGAACATATTGGAGCTTGGACTTGGCGCGTGAACTGTTTGTGGTGCCCAGCGCAAGGACTAATTTATTACCAAACAAGAACGTTGCTTACACTGACCTGAACTGACTGAAAATTGAATACAAATGAATGATGATGAATTTAGAAAATCAGTGCAGTGCCTAAAATGTAAAAAAAAAAATACCTGTATGCTTGTACCCGGAGCCACTCCTGACCGCTCAGCAGATTCCTTTGCGCTGAATACTTGTCGTTGTATATCTGTTTTTCTTTCACTGCCATATCGAATGTGTTCGGGTATGGTATACCTATCTGTAACAATGACAACATTGTAGATATGGGGCCGCTATATTAGCAACACGAAAGCGATGTAGAGTTCCTACGTGCCAACGAAAACTATTACATTAAGAAGTTGTCGACCGCAACGTAACGGCGTGACTTTTACTTCTGTACTAGTACTTCTGATAGTATTGCTCCGCCCATCGACTAAAAGCCTCAGCCGCTCGCTACGTTTGCGTGATTCAAAGTGAAGGTAAAGTAGAAATTTAATTAGTTCTGCTTATTTTTGTAGTCATCATCATCATCATATCATCCTATGGATAGCACTTACTTCCAATTCGAGTCGAACGGTTTTGGGCTGCTTGCATCCAGCGGCGCCCAGCTTTGTAGTATGGCAACCAAATCAATTTTAGGACTTATTTTTGCCAGTGTCAAGTTATATTAGTTATTTGTGATAAATGAATATGATTTTAAGTGAACTGAATATGACTATGAATATGAGAAGGTTTCAGTAAAATGTTCGCTGTCTACTGCAACTTTACATAGATTTTTTGAGACACCTTGCAAAGTCACGATACACGTAATCATTTCAATTCACTGGTGCACATGGATTAATTTTAATTGGATAAAAAATCACAGATAAAAATATACGAATACACGAACACGAACAAAATACACGAGTTTATGGAAATAAAACGAAACGCAGCGTCACACAAAAGGTTTTAAAAAAAAACAAAATTCAAAATCATTTATTCAAATAGACCTTCGCAGGCACTTATGAAAAGTCTGACTCTAATACCGGTTCGGAAGGTTGCATTTGCTGAGAAGAGCCGGCAATAAACTCAGCAATTACTCTTTTCAAAACAGGCTTAGATTCATTACATAATATTTACATTCTAATCGCACTGAAAACAATTGCGTGCCCCGGCGCGGCGGCAAAATTACAAAGTAGACTGAATAAATATTTAATAAGTAAATAAATAGCAAACTTAAGCAGACCAGCCCCCACAATTTGTTTGTTTATCTATAATATAGTTATGTTATTTACTTATACAGTTAACTTACATACTAGTTCGACTTGATTTTCGTATAAGTGAAGCCAGTTAATAATGGTAGTAGGGATTAACTCACAGTGATGACCGCTCTGGCCTGGTGATCCTTGAAGTCCATACCCTCGGAGACCTTCCCTCGATACACGGCCAGCAACAGAGCGCCCTTAGCCGTCATCACGTACTTGTAGTAGTCCTACAAGTTTATAAAGGGGGAAGAGACCGTGTTAATAATAAAAATTAAGTGATATTGGCCCAGGATACAAATAGGGATGATTCCTGGTTAAAAAGAAAACCGTTTAGTCACTTAGTCACTTGTGATGAGTAAAAAGTGTTACCCAACGTGACGTCACGCGGAACTTCAAAAAACTATACCTTCGTATTTTTTTGTTTAACTGACAAAAGAAAAAATAGTACGTGCCAAATATTTTTTGAAAATGTAAATAGATTTTTTCAGGAATCTAGCCTATTGAAATATTTTAGGTAAATCAAACGCACCTCCATAATATCGTTGTGATCTTTGACCGTTCTGCTTTCTTGGAAAACATGTTTTTTATCTGTCAAGCTTTTCCACGAGCCGGTTTGTTTCCATCTAGAAATACATTAATTAGATAACAGTTCAAGCAAAGGTGTGTGATTTGAATTTCATAATTACAGAAAATTTATTAACGATAGCAATAATTCAAAAGGCGTGGCTTCAACCCATAAGGCAGCTTTTTTTTTTTTATTAAATAGGTTTGCGCTTGACCGCGATCCCGCCTGATGGTAAGCGAAGATGTAGTCTAGGATGGACCGCACGTACCTATAAGATGCCTGTTCACTCTGGCCTTGAATAAACCCATGTTATAAGTGTCTGGAAACACGTTGTCCGGGAGAGCATTCCACAACTTGGCCGTGCGTATAAGGTAAGAGGAAGCGAAACGCTTGGTACGGCAAGATGGAATGTCGACAACGAAGCGATGGTGACCCCCCCGACGCCTAGTGGTCCGATAGAAGAACGGGGATGGAGGGACAAGATTATGGAGTTCTTTATCGCATTCTCCTTGCCCTTACTGAAACTTTTTTTTTATTTGACAAGACGATGACGGCCCAAGCCTTATGAGCAAGCTCTCAACCGGGTTTACTGACCCTTCTAAAATGTCCACCCCTTCTGTCTCTTAGTGTTAATACCTTCGGTTACATGAAACAATCTCGTAAAGTCGCGATAGAAAGTGTATAGATACCGTTGTATAAGTTTATTCATGAGTGCATATGAGGGTAGGAAGCAGAGAACCCCGTTGGGCGTGATGGTAGAGACGTGCAGCAGCGCGTGCGCCAGCGCGTCCTGCGCGTGCGCGCCCGCCAGCTCGCGGCTCGTGCACTTCAGCGGCTGCCCGTCCGGGCATGTCGATAGGCTGCCTATCCAAACCTGGCGTGGCGTGACCAAACTATATTCAAATCACTCACATTCATCTAAATAATAGAGGTTAAAATATGTAATTTCCGTTTTATGGTAATAGGTACAGTAGAACCCAACTGATAAGGCGCGTCGTAAATCTTCGTTCGCACAGAAAAGAAAGTATGCCCCCGAAGATTAACGAAAGAATGCTTAAACTTAAAATCAACCTAAGGTCACTACTATAAAGTTCATAATAGCGTGCAACAATAAGGTGCAGCTGTTAGTTCTGTCTCACTCGCAAGTGACGCCCCTCCGCACACATGGCGGCAGCTGCCGATCAATAAAATTTCCCGCGCTTTGAAAATGTATCTTCTGCGCAGGTACATCGGTAAGCCATATTAGACGGGTGCTACTGTTCATCGAATTGACATAGAACCTTCATGGTTTGAGATTTTTTAGTGAAACTTTTTTCACATGATACCTATGAAGTTCTTGTTTTAAAAAATGTGCAACATTCGATTATGGACTTCATTATATTCAGTTGTTTTTTTAGGGTTCCGTAGCCAAATGGCAAAAAACGGAACCCTTATGGATTCGTAATGTCTGTCTGTCTGTCCGTCCGTATGTCACAGCCACTTTTTTCCGAAACTATAAGAACTATACTGTTGAAACTTGGTAAGTAGATGTATTCTGTGAAAAAAAAAACAATTAATTTTGGGGGTTCCCAATACTTAGAACTGAAATTCAAAAATTGATTTTCATCAAACCCATACGTGTGTGGTGGCTATGGATAGGACTTCAAAAATGATATTGAGGTTTCTAATATATTTTTTTTCTAAACCGAATAGTTTGCGCGAGAGACACTTCCAAAGTGGTAAAGAGTGTGTCCCCTCCCCCTGTAACTTCTAAAATAAGAGCATGATAAAACTAAAAAAAATATATTATGTACCATGCAAACTTCCACCACAGAGGATTGAAGGGAACAGAGTACAAGCTTCTAAGGAGCGTTCAAAAATTATACCTATTTTGGTAGGGTTAACACAGGAGAATAATATTAAATGAATACATAAAAATGTATACCTATCAGCTTTTTCGTGATGATAGAATATTGCTATTCACATATTACAGATTATTAGGAAAGGGTACTAAAATGCAAATCTAGTTTTGACCTATACCTGTGTGACTAAGATTTGCTCGCAAACTCGGCAGATCGCGTTGTCCCAGAGATGAAATCTAGCTGAATCACTTTATCGCCCCCCAAAAACCCCCATATAGCAAATTTCATCGAAATCGTTAAAGCCGTTTTCAAAGAGATCTCAAAACATACATGCTCGTTAAATAGGATAGATAGGTAAGTACACCTACGTATTTGAAGTCATAAACACCCATCATGCCATTAATTTACGAGAAAAGATTGTCTCTTTTCTCGTAAATTACGATTAATAAAAACAATTTACCAGAAAGCTAATACCTACCTACCTATTATATGCAAGATACTAATAGAAAACTTATTCATTATATTATTGTTCATAGACTCAGTAAAGTAAACCATATTTACACATTTGGATATTAAAATTCTATTATTAAAATCTAAACGTAAACAAACACGATGCGCGAGTGCCCTGAGTTTGAGCACAGGCCGAGCCAGTATAAACCGGTTTCCCCTCGTACGTGACGAGCCGCCTGTGCTTTCGCACAGACGCGCCTCAAGCTTGTAGTTGTGTACCTACCGTAGCGCGTTTGTATGAAGCTTGGTCTCTGTTCCCTTCAATCCTCTGTGCTTCCACTGAAAATTGGTTTGAACGAGATCTAGTAAGTAGTTTTTTATAATACGTCATAAATTGAAATTCATATCAAATACTCAGGTCTATACTACCATTTACTTATATACCTACAGGTTTGTACGGAACCCTCGGTGCGCGAGTCTGACTCGCACTTGGCTGGTTTTTTATTCAGCTTAGACAAGAAAGATGGATACTTCGAAAATTCAAGCGATTTTTCAATACGAGTTCCGACGCGGTACTAACGCGGCAGAAACAGCTCGCAATGTCAATGTTGCTTTTGGAGAGGGGACTGCTAATGAACGCACCATGCGATTTTAGTTTAAACGCTTTCGTTTTGGAAACTTTGATTTGAAGAACGAACCACGTTGAAGACCCCACACAGGTGAATAACGATGAATTGAAAGAGATGGTGGAAGCCGATCCGAGCCAATGGATGATTGAGCCGTTTTTTTCGGATACTGTACAAAGAATCAAGTCAATCAATTGCTAAAAAACCTTATCAACGTTAACAATAAAGTTCAATTTAACTCACCCGTTCCTTAGGTATGACGTGGTTAGGGCTGATTTTGAGCGGGAACTCAGTGTTCAGTTCTGAATAGAGGCTGATGAGGGGAGTTAGCGTTCCTGACGCGAGTATGATGCACCGCGCGGGCTTCAGGCCCTCGAACACTATCGCCGGGTTGAGGCAGATTAGACGAAGAGATAGGGACTCCTTTGTTATACTCTATAAAAAAAAACCTTTTAATAGCTTTAAAAATGAAAAAAAACTTGATGTTATGTCACTTGTTTGCTTTTTAATACACGATTTTGATTTATTCATATTAAGGTGGGTACTGACCGGTGTAGCATGATAAGCCGTTCTTAATCGATCGGCAAGTTAAGCTACCACCGTCGTGGTCGGCCTGGATGGGTGATCGCCTAGTGGTATTTCAAATCGAGCGTTTTCGTGCTTCGGAAGGCACGTAAAGCCGTTGGTCCCGGTTATCTCTTAACTGTGATAGTCGTTAAGCTAGTTGGAGGCCTTCTAGGCGGCTTGAAAACTCGAACAGTAGGTTGACCACTAGCCTACCTCCACCTCGCAGCAGTGGGCTCGCGTGGTGTAGTATCTGCCCATTCCTTTTCACCCTGATTTGTTTAAGGAGGCCTGCGCTCAGCAGTGTGCCATTATAGGCTGATGATGATGATGACTGACCGGTGTTCCCGGGTGTAATATACTTTTAGATTACGCCTCGTAACGCGTATTGAGAGAGGTAGAGTTTAGCGTTTATTCGCTCAAAGAGCAGCTCGACTGGGGAAGTACCTCCACCTTACAGAATACCACAGCGAAATAAATTAAAATTGTGTAGAGTTGTATTCCTGCGCGTGAGTAAGGTCGCCAGAGCTCATAGGGGAGGGGGGCAAGGTCGGTAACGCCTGAGCGATGTTTCGTGTATTGCAAGCGTCCATATGGCCACGGTAACCGCTTATCATCAGGCGGGCCGTGGCTTATTTACCGACTTATTCTTATAAAAAAAAAAAACCCGCCATAATAGTTACTTACTGTGTTTTCCATCTGCATAGCATTAAAGGAAAAGAAAATATTTATTAATTAATTTATAAATCCTGCATATTAAAATGTTATATTTTATATTACATTTATTTATAAGTTATATTACAACTTGTTCCACACTGATTACTCAATATAATAAAAAACAAACTGTATTCCTCCCAGTTTACAGAAGTTATAAATGTTAATCGCACACTTAAAGATACCTGTCAATCATAGGTTAATTTAAAACGATAAATATGTATAGATTTGCTTATAGATTACCTCTGATATGGCTTTCATAAACTGAAACTTGGCATGTTTAACTTTAGATATTTGAAGGAATAAATAAATATCCTGGGACATTCCTCACACACGGTCATCTGATCCCAAACTAAGCAGAGCATGTTCTATGGAAACCAGATAACTGATATAATACATATACTACTTTTTGTTTGTAAATACATACTTAATATACATAATTACACCCAGACTCAGGACATACAGACATGTTCATGCACACAAATGCATGTCCTGTATGGGAATCGAACCCACGACCTGCGGCGCTATAGATTAAGACTCAACGTCTTAACCAACTGCGCCAACTGGCCCGTCGACTGAATGAAGTACCGAAAAATCTAACCTTATTAAATTGTGAATTTCTCCAACTGTTCGATGAGTAATCTCTTTCGATGGTGCGAACGATTGCCGGCTTGAAGTCGTTTAAGTATTTACAGTCGTCCAAAAATAAATATCCTGAAAAAAAAAACGGGCATGAACTTAATATATAAGAGAATGATAAATTGGGCCATCTTTGTACAAAATTAGAAGGTACTAGCTGCCCGGCGCGACTTCGTTCGCGTGGTGCTACCCTACCCTATAGTCCTACCCTACCCTACGCTACCCTACCCAAAATTAAAATATTGGTTTGTAGTACATGCTATGTATCAGAGATGGCGCTGTATGTGAAAAAAGATTTTCCCGCTTTTCTGTTGAAATTTTTCCTGAATTTTCTTTGCTATAAACCTCACGGAGCCCGAGACCTTTCCAACGAATGCAAAACCGTGAAAATCGGTTCGTGCGTTCTGGAGTTATAGCGTCAGAAAGGAAAACCCGACTTATTTTTATACCGGGTGTTGTTCTGCATTTGTGCCATATTTAAGGAGGTTGATATTTAACTTGTATAGAACACTAATCAATTATTAAATCATGCTCTTAAAATAAAATATTATTTTTAAAGTTTTGTAAAAATAAAAATCCCACCGTGTTTGACGTTTTATAAAGATTTATAAGATATAGGTTGGTGACCGCTGCGCAGCGGCCCGGTTTCTCCCCTCGCCCCGGATCGCAGACCTATTCTGTGCAGGTATGAAGTCTTATTCTGATTTGACGTTAATCACAAATCATCAATAATTATTTACTTATCAAGCCCAGAATTAATTACCTATTTTATAATAACTAAATAAGTCATTTACTATTGGTTCTGTAAATATGGCACGAATGCAAAACAACACCCTGTATAGTAGATTTAAGGCTTTGATAGCTCAGTGGTAGTGACATCGGATGCCGAGACAGCGGTTCCGGGTTCGGATCCCACAATGAGCTTGAGCTTTCAGTGAAGGAAACATCGTGAGGAAACCAAAGCACGTTGGTAGGGTACTTTCTAGTACCCACTTGGTTGGCTACCATCCTCAAGTTGAAAACGTGTCGCCAAGCACCTATCAGTCCTTTTAGGCTTTGTCTGCTTACCACCTTCGGCCACATCACTTACCAAAGTGAAATTTCGGTCAAAACGCACACATAGTAAAATTTTTATTTTTTCTTTAAACATTAATTAACTTTATTCTATAGCACTAAGATTTATTTTTCATTCATAAAGTGCTCTATACAAGATTGCAGAAAATTTGTATAAACTACATACTTGAATTGTAGTGGTAGAGGTATTATTAATTTTTCTCACCTAGTGCAGTGTCCAAGCTATCAAACAACGAGCCAGTCGATTGTGACACACCGAACAGTGTCCGTGGATCATCGCGTAGTTTCTGACAAAACGACATTGCGTTCTGTTTGAATTCTGAAAATGGTAGGTATTCGATTTCAACATGTTTTCGATATATAGTGAGCTCTCCCCCGCAGACATAATAGCCTATCTCCTTCTCCATACCATAGGATAGGGGGACAGCTAGTCCTCCGCGGTTACGCGGTAGCGGTAGTAGTAGCTAGTACAATTAAATAAAACCTCGAGTCTGAGCCTGACTCACGCACCGAGGATCCCGATCTTCCTTAGACGTATAATTTCTTCGTTTGGGCCATAACTGTAGAAAATAAAAACCGGCCAACTGTGAGTCAGACTTCGCACGAGGGTTCCGTACAAACCTGTAGGCATAGAAATAAATATACCTAGAAAGAACGTCGCCATACTACACTAATATACAAAACAGGCCAACTTTTATAGGCTGCTGCGCGTAACAGCTACGTTTTACGCTCCCTCTGCGTCATTCTGCTTGTCATAATGACGTTCATAATGGTAGTAGTTGTTAAAATATTCCAATTAAAATCGGGAGAAGATCAATATTTAAATGATCATTATTTTGCATTTTTATTTGATTTAGCCCCTAACACTTAGAGCGTATTTTTATCGATGCGTGCACAGCTGCGACACTCTATCTGGATGTATCCTTCATCAAAGCCTGTAGGTATATAAGTAAATTGCAGTATAGACCTGAGTATTTGATATGAATTTCAATTGATGACGTATTAAAAAAAAACTACTTACTAAATCTCGTTCAAACCAATTTTCGGTGGAAGTTTGCATCGTAATGTACATAATATATTTCTGTTTCCCATTCAACAACTGATTCTTGCTTTGATCCACGTCTTACTGCGCTATTTTTACTAACCGTTGTACTGAGGTCGTCCAATATTATGGTTATTAAGTGTCTCTACGAAGTGCTCCATCTGCCACTTGTATGTAGCTTCATTGTTTTCAACCGGCTCTCGGAGAATTAGCGGCTTTTGGTTCTGGAACCTATTGGACATTTTCAACCTTAAAATACCGCAATAAGGTTCACATCGTTAACTTTTATTTAGAGACGTATTCTGTGCAATGAGCTAAACCATGATAGCTTCGACAAACGTTCGGAACATCAAGAAAGAAAAGACATTTATTCTAAAGTAACACAACACAATTACATACACATAGAAAGAACACAAAAAAAAAACAGAGGTATAAAAAATATAAATAATTAATAATAAACATCACCATCAGCGTTGCATTTTGAATGCATCAGAATTAGTTTTGACTAGCCATCACACCGTGGTTTTGCCTGCGTTCTTTAATATTGATGGTGGAGATTTCGATGGCATATTATCGAAACCTATGTTGGGTTAGTCGTTCTGAACAACTTTTACAATGAGACCAATAGTAAATACTCAATTTTTTTTTAACTTTTCTTACAAAATGTCAACCCTGCTCAATCATAATGTATGAAAAGTAAAAAAATTGTCCAATCTTCAACAAGTCAACTATTGCACAAGCCGCGCTTTCGAGCATAAACGACTGTCTTACCGTCCACACGCACGCTCTTATCTGCGCAAACTGGTTTGTGCACACATGTTTGCATGCAAGACGGAGCGTGTAGCCGGGCTATTATGCTAATTTTAAACTAGTGTCCGTTCGATAGCGTTTCCTATTGCGATAAACTGCACTATAAGAGAGATGTATGACTGAGTATGAGATACTTACCAATTTTCCCAGCTTTTGAGTGTCTTTAACAACTGCTCGATGGAATTGTCTTGATTAGCATAACGATAATTAGCTACAACCTCCAATTCCTACAAAATGGGTTGTATTTATTATTTTATCACTTATAGGAAGCTACACTTATAGGGTAACGCTCGTGGTGTAGCATTATTAGCCGTTCGTTAATCGATCGGCAAAGTTAAGCTACGTCTGTCGTGGTCGGTACCTGGATGGGTGATCGCCTAGTGGTATTTCAAATCGAGCGTTTCCGTGCTTCGGAAGGCATGTAAAGCCGTTGGTCCCGGTTATCACTTAATTGTGATAGTCGTTAAGCTAGTTGGATGCCTCCTAGGCGGCTTGAAAAATTCCAACAGTAGGTTGACCACTAGCCTACCTCCAGCAATCCGCAGTGGGCACGCGTGGTGGAGTATCGCCCATTCCCTTTCACCCTCATTTGTGAACGGAGGCCTGTGCTCAGCAGTGGGACATTATAGGCTGATGATGAGGAAGCTACATTATCACATTATCCCCGAATATTGTAGACTATTTTTTTATCCCGGGAACGCAGGTGATTCCGCGGGGGACAGCGAGTCTGAACATAAGCCTGGCCATATCCCTGAATAGCTTGACTCCATACGTCATGTTAAGCTTACCTTAATAGCACTCATGATCTGTTCTTGTGTGAACACGAAGGTAGCCGAGTCCCGGCAAATGTTCTCAATGTTATGTCCCTCGTCGATAATCACTATGTTGTCAGATAAATCGATTTGCATCTGAAATTGTTTAGTAATCGTTATTATTGAAGCGAACTAGACGATCATAGCTCAGTGGTAGTAACGTTGGATGCCGAGACGAAGGTCCTGGGTTCGAATCCTACAATGAGCTTGAGTTTTCGGTGAAGGATAACATCGTGAGGAAACTATAGCACGGTGGTTGGGTACATACCCTTATCAATCTATTGAGATTTTCTATAGTGGCCACCTTCACCAACCGCTAGGTCATAAAAGACGGCACACTATTCCTGGCAACCCCTTACGAAGCGTCAGAGACCCTCTGCGGTAGGTCACGCCGCCAGAGTACTCGCCAAAGTAGGGTACAGTAGTACCCAACGAATATGGCTTACCGATGTACCTGCGCAATAGACACATTTTCAAAGCGCGGGAAATGCTATTGGTCGGCAGCTGCCGCCATGTGTGCGGAGGGGCGTCACTTGCGAGTGAGATGGAACTAACAGCTGCAGTGTATTATGAACCTTATAGTAGTGTTCTAAGGTAGATTTTAAATTTATAATGATATTCAGTAATCATCTTACGACTTTAAATGTGATACTATTGTATATGCTCAGCTATTATTATAAAGGTAACGGTAGGAACGCACACTTATCCGAGCCGAACGCATCGAACGAAAAGAATTTTAGAATTCTGTATATGAAATCTTATGAAAGCTCGCACACTTGCCCGCGTCGAATAGTCCGAATCTGGAAGAACCCCAGAAATCCTAGACGAATTCGGATGACGTCATCAGATTCGGCGCGGCTCATGCGGTCGACTCGACCGATGCGCTCGCATCGCATTGCATTCTATCAGTTGCATAGCAACACGCGAGTTGTTTATAAATATTGTGCGACAGGCGTAAAGGAAATAGAAATGATTTCTTCGGCGCGGTCGATTCTTTCGTTGCGGATATGTGTGCGAGCGAGCCCTCCTTGACTTCAATTCGTTCGCCGCGTTCGGCTCTGATAAGTGTGGATTAACACATGGGATACTTGATAATCCCGGGAAAACACTGGAAAACAATATGTCCTTCTGGGTGGAGATTTCGGCATGGCATATTTTCGAAACCTATGTTGCGTTAGTCATGCTGAATAGCTTTTACTATGGGATCAACACTGACTTCTCAAAAAAAATATTTTACTTTTCATACTTTACGATCGAGCAAGGTTGACATTTACTACGGAAAGTAAAAAAAAAAAATTGAGAATTCACTATGTTCCATAGTAAAAGTTGTTCAGCATGATTAACCTAATATAGGTTTCGAAAATATGCCATCTCGAAATGTCCACCAGTTGTTGTCCACTTGTTGTAAGCATAAAATAAAGCATATACTCACATTGCTCCTAATGCTAGGTTCAATCAAATAGTTGTAAGGGCAGAATACGATATTAGCCACGGTGGCCATGGCCCTGGCTCCGTAGTATGGACACGCGATTCTCTCCTTGCCAAACGCCAGGAGGTCTTCTAAGTCGAACACTGGTGGTAGGTTCCGATGGTTGACGGCTGCACGGTTGTCGTAGTACTTGCAATTGCTTTCCTCTTTCTTTCTGTCCGCTGATGTCGCCTGTAATGTACACATCCTTAATAATATTATAAACTAGCTTCTACTCGCGGCTTCGCCCGCGTGAACTACAGGAAACAAGTGACATATTTTTCTACAACAATAAAACAAAACAAAACAACTTCATCCCCCTTCGAGGGTGGAATTTTTAAAAACGCTGAGACACGTATAAGTTAATTTTCAATCTTCAGCCTAAACACAAAATTTGAAGACCCTAACTTCGAAACTGACGGACTTTCATACAAACTTTCATCCCTACATTTCATACCCCTGCAGCCCTGTTAGGGGAACAACTTCGAAAAACCCATTCTTAGTGGATAAATACTCTTCACAAAGAATATACCCTCTAAATTTCATGTCTCTAGGACCAGTGGTTTAGGCTGTGCGTTGATATATCAGTCAGTCAGTCAGGACTTTGAATTTTATATATATAGATGAGTTTGTTTGTTTATTTTTTACGCTTTCACGTCGATCACGATCAAATTTGGCATGCATATAGCCTACGGTATGGAGAAGGACCAGGCTACTTTTTATCATGGGAACTCGGGTGAAACCATGCGGGACAGCTAGTTTATTTAATAAGTTTAATTAGGTGCTGGGCTCACTACCACCTAAATAGTTAGGTAGGTAAGAATGTGAGGTTTTTTTTCAATGTAAAGATTTTTTATTGTATTTACAAAAGCTATTTATTTTTACCGTCTGATTTAAGTCTCACTTCAAAACACTACCGCGTATCTTTGGTGGTAATCGTAACGAACACCATGAATGAACTTCATGCAATCAGGCCCTACCAATGGTCTTTGTCGCTTCGCGTCAAAGATACGCGACAGAGACTTAAATCTAACTTAAATCAGTCGGTCAGAATCAGATTATTCCATCGTAAGTCTTTATTTTATACTTTTTAGAGTAAACCTACTTGTAGTTAATTTTTAGTTGCTTACAAAGATACTCATCTAGATCAAAATTCAAAGCCATTTAATCAGTGAGCCCTAGAAGGGCAACTCAAAGCTACAGAAGACACCAGCCTACCTTGACACATCCCCTGCACATCTCATTCTTGGTACCCCACATCTGCTTATCAAACTCTCGCACGCAGCTGTAATCCCTGCTGGAGAGGATGCTCATGGTGGCCACGCCACCGTAGCAAGTCCTGCTGAATTCCTTCACCACCTGCTCTATCTGCTTATGTGTACGGGCGCCATAGAATATTGTTGGAACGCTAGAATCAACAATCATCGATGTCCTGATTTGAAGGTTTTCGATCAGTTTGTACAGGTTTCTGTAATCAACCACCGATAGTTACCAGTCACCGGTTTTGTGATGCCACAAAATACTGTAAAATTATAAATTAATAAGTATATTATATTTACACGAATCCAAGCTGCATGCCAAATATGAATACACGAACAAACACAGACAAATGTCGACAATCTCAAATTGTTTGATGACATGCAAATCTATTTATTCGAAGATCAAATCATACGCAATGAAAATAAATCAGCCTGAATGACTCAGAATTATTATACATACATCAGTCAATACTTGCCGTATTCATTGTTTCATGTATGGTGATTTACTCTATTTTGTGCAGCACAGAACCGGGGGGACCAATGATTTTTTTACAAAATGTTATGCATATTGAACGTTGAATAGTTATGTTTTGGTTATCTATGAAATATGAGGAAAAAATGCATTTTTTAAAATTCTTTATTTATTTATACTTATACAATATTTAATTAATCTCAGACATCTTAAACCTGCATAGGTATGTCTTAGGTGTTTCATTCCGTATTATAAGTGAGTAGGTTAGTTTAACCTTATGCCATGCAGCTGCTCTACCGTTGGAAAAAGAGAATGAAATCCATTGAAAAGGCTCCTTTTTTGGAATCCTATAATCATTAGAACCCACGTGGGGCATACATGTATCATCCTTGTTGCACTATACGTGGAAAGAATAGAATTATTACTATGAACAAATGTTCAAATAAATATTTAAAGAACTCAAATATTACAAAAAAAATATAATAATTTTCACTATATTTCTACAGTTTATTATTTTCTTAAACCAATCAGACATCCATCATAACTCTTGGTGTTCGGAATTTTACCTCCGCTCTATACTTGGTAATAATTCATATATAAAAATAAGGAATCAACCCGTTGGGTATCAGACTGTGGTAATCACATAATTTTTTTTGTAGTATGTACAGTCGAGGACATAAATATGTATACAATTAGTAAAATTCAACAACGGTTTCCTCTTAAACTACTGATTGAAATTATGAGATATTATAAAGGCAGAATCTTCTAACATATACTATTATGATTTGTGTAATAGTTTAATACTTAAACGTTAAACATGCGAGAAAATTGCTTTTGAATTTCAAAAAGTGTATACATATTTATGTCCTCGACTGTACATAACAAATATGAAACCATTATTATGCAAAATTCCGAAGTCTCTATCTTACGTGTGACGTCTCGTTAAGTTAGAATGGAATGGAAAACGCTGTAACACAATTTAGAAAGCATATCTCCCTTATTACAAAAGATGATTTAAAGCGAGTTTAGTAATACCAGTCAATTTCTAATGTCATATAACAAAAAGAGATGAGGCTGTTTTAAAACCTTTTGCTTTAAACCACGTTTTCTAATAAAAGGAAGTGTTTCAAGCTTGATATTTGTAATAATTAGGACACTCACAAGGATGTTACTGATGCATTGCCGAAGATTAGACTTACCTCAATTTGGGAGGAGTCTCCTGTTCTACAGTACCAGGTTTCGTTTTAGTTGGAGTGGACTGTAATGATCCTGGAATAAACTCGTCAGTAGTATCCAGTTTGCGCTTCTTGTGTAAGTTAACCAGTCCATTTGATGTTGACTCTGGAATATTTCGATGGGTTAATTTCTTTTGGGCTATATGATATATATATATTTTTTGCTTATGACCTTCGTCTCATCATCACCTACCATGGTTAAATCGGACTCAAACGGAAGAGCTTTTTTTAAACAAGACGATATTTAGACAGGCAAATCCAGCGGCTTGTCTATAAAAAGTAACTACTATTTTTTTAGACTATTTAGTTAGCAATTAAGCAAACGGCCCGCCTGATGGTAAAGTAACGGAATTGGGTGAAATTTGGCACCCAGACAGCATATTTTATGGATAACAACAGGCCTTTCGGAAGCGCGGATTAAACCGAGAGGACAGCTAGAACAGCCAATAAAAGATTTCTACAGTTACAATTTTGAAACTTCAATACCTGCACAAAAAATAAAATTTTAATGCTGTTTACAAAATAATGCTAAATTAACATCGCACATATTGAGAATTTGAGAAAAAATATAATAAACAAAAATAATAATATACTGTTCCTGTTAGGTACTATACAACGATATTATTATATCGAGAACAATTTTAATAGTAGTAAAGTAAACGAGGCTGTGTAATGTTCAATAGTGGTCGGTATATAGAGCGTCTAAGCTCAGTGGGTGTTCGGTGGGACTGGGAATTCATCAAATATTCACATCCCGATCACGAAAGGAGATTAGATAACGAGCTACCAATACGTACATAGGTAGTTATTTGCGGTTAGCTAAATGTAGGTATACTACTTTTAAGTAATATGGTATACCTAATCTTTGCTGCTTAGACGTGAAAGTGAAATTAGACAACGACAGATTAAAAAAGCAACATGAAAACTCTTTTTTTTAATAATACCCGAAATTATGTGCAACAGAAGAGTTCGTAACACACTTCCAATATACAAGGCTTACGCCCGAAACCAATATTCAATTTATCGCTATATTGTCAAAATTATAAAATGTTCTAAAACCCGACTGTCCCAAAAAAGCAACTAAAAATATTGCCAGTATAACTAGTTTCATATAAAAAATCTATACACATGTTGTAGGACCATCATCGCTTTAAAAAAGAGAAACAAATCCATCCAGTATTTCACAGGCTGTCTGCATGATACAAGATGGCGGAGCGGCATGACAATGACGCCATTACAGAGATTATGGCGGGGATGTTGCTGCAACTAGCCGGGAACACCCTACCCTAATGAAAATATTGAAACGCACACCCTTGCAATAAAATGAAACTCTAGTTCGACAATCACTGCCACCAAGTGTAACGTGTGACTTTATTTACTTTATAGATGCAACCACAAATAATTCAGATAGTTTGGGTCCATAACTCATGGAATTTGGTAACGATTTCAAATGGATCAGAGAATTGTTAGTTCTTTCTTAGACCCTGTATTTTTAGGCCTGTAAAACATAATGAGAATCAAAACATATAGATTGCGTTAATTGAAAATAAACCATATGTTATATGTAAAGGTTCTAAATTTAATTGAATGACATATATTTATCATTCCTTAATATGGCCATTTCTAGACATCAATTTATTAAACATTACCTTCAAAACTATCTTGGAGAGGCTCCTGGCGCTTAGTAGAGGATCCTATATCACCGCTGCCGCGTTGCGATGGATGATCGTATATGCTCTTCTCTCCTGAAGTACGTAAACGAAGTAGGTATTAAAACAAAATACATTTTTTTTTTAATAAAAGGAAAAACTGATTTACTTTGCGTGCATGCACAGCTTACATAGCAAGGTCCAAAAACTTAAAATGTTTGCGTACAAATTGTTAATAAAACGTAGAGATCCACAAAAGAAGGGATTTTTCAAAATGCATCTTCTATTATAAAAGGTATCATAAGGTGGAAAGATGTATCATAATCAGAGATCGGAATAGGTAGAGTATATTTAGCTGTATACTATTCAATTCGGAATGGATGAATGGGGGTTAATAACGCGCTTTAATTATCGGCGAGAGGATCTAGTTTAGCGTGGGTCTCTAGAAATGTCTAATGACTGTATACTGAATACTGAACTTTTACTGCTTGCGAATTTTCGCTAATTTATTCATGACTGTTGTAAAATTGTGCCATACCCAATTACATATGGCAGAAATAGATGCGAATCGCTCGCTACCAACCACTGTTTTCGGCGTGTTTTGTTATACGGGAACGTATTTCCTCCTTTTTTCAAAACAAAATAGACTGCGCAACACTGACGCATCATCAGTATTTTATTTATTTGGTTATTATCAATTATTTTGGTCCTAAAAATACTTTTTCAACACCAGCGATAGGACACACTCGCTAGTGGCGCCAACTGGTGGCCACAGAAACGATAGCCCACATTGCATAGGATCAGCTGTAAATTCGAGATACGAATTCCATTTAGCAATATTGCTAGATTGGCCTTTTTAAACCCCCTGATCATCATGCGAATCGGACGTTAGTAATCTTTCTCATCACTACTATGATATTAACCTTGAATCATTCAAATTGTTTGTGTATTAGGTACGTGTACTCGGAGCTAATGAGTTACAATAAAAAAAAATAGTTTTCAATAGTCATATAAAAAACTGTTATTTCTGGATTTGGAATGGAAAAAACTAAATATTTTATGTAGTAGTGTTGTTAAGTGTCGTAACTAGTTTTTCGCATACGCGCGTACTTCATACGATTTTAAATAGTGTTACTGTTCATGTAACTCAGTTTAAGGATTAAAA